>JAPQVY010000156.1:79056165-81461165 GCA_028535165.1 Quercus tomentella
ACCCTCTAACTTTCAGTCTTTTTCATTTCAGTCCTCTAACTTTTAGTTTTGTCATTTCAATCCTCTAACTTTCAATTTTTGTCAATGCAGGATTCCGTTAGAACTCAGTTAGGGCTACCGTTAATTGAGCCAAAACGACGTCGTTTTGGTTTTTTTTTTTTTTTTTTTAAAATAAAATTTGGAATTTAAAGAAAAAAAAAATCTGAAAAAAAAAAAAATGGGGAACTCAGTTACCGCTTCTGATGGAGTTTGGTGATGGAGTTTTGAATCAGTTTTTTTGTTTTGATTTCAGGGGAAAAACCAAGTGCAGCAACTCTCTCTCCATTACCCAAACGTCGTCGTAATCGACCCGTCGGAAGCAATCGACCATCTCCACAACCATGTCTCCATGCTTGATGTGGTCACCAGCATGAAAATCCCTCAAGCAAACCAAACCTTCGGGGTTCCAAATCAAAGAGTATTGTAAGAGTTGGAGAATCTTGTGGATTCGATTGAAGAAATAGGGTTCAAGTTTCCGTTCATAGCGAAATCGGTGTCGGTCGACGGCAATGCCAAGTCACACGAGATGTTCTTGGTGTTCAACGAGAACGGGTTGAAGAAATTGAAACTGAAAAAACCATTTGTGATGCAAGAATTTGTAAACCACGGCGGAGTGATTTTCAAGGTGTATGTGGTGGGAGATCACGTTAAATGCGTGAAGAGAAAATCGTTGCCGGATATATCTGAAGGAACACTGAATAATATGGCGCCGGATGAGGGTTTGTTGTTGTTTAAGCAGATATCGAATTTGATTGCGAAAAATGATTCTTCTGAGGTGGAGGGATATATTTCTGGAGTGGAGAAGCTTGTGGAGAAGCGATATCTTGATGGAGTTTGGTGATGGAGTTCTGAATCGGTTTCTTTGTTTTGATTTCAGGGGAAGGGGAACAACCCTTAAATGTTGTTTTTTTTTTTTTTCTTTAAATTCCGAAATTTATTTAAAAAAAAAAAAAAAAAAAAACGAAAAACGACGTCGTTTTGGCTCAATTAACGGCAGCCCCTAACTGAGTTCTAACGGAATCCTGCATTGACAAAAATTAAAAGTTAGAGGACTGAAATGACAAAACTGAAAATTAGAGGACTGAAATGAAAAAGACTAAAAGTTAGAGGATCAGTTTTGCATTATTGCCTTAAATTAATGTATTCATAATTTCATAGATGCCACGTTGTGGCCATGCAACACAAATACTATTTTATATATATTTTTTAATAATTAAATATGAGCACATATACAAATAAATCTAATAGGTGGCCATATATATTTGAGAAGAATAGATTTCTATATTTAATTGGACTTTTTTCGTTAGTTTTTTTTTTTTTTTTTTTTTTTTTAAATTGTGTACTAATATTGTATATTTATTTATATTTTAAATAATTATTACATTAATTATGACATCATCACGGTTTGAGTTCGATTTGACCTCAAAAACTTTCAATCTCTTCCTTTTTACGGTTTATTGAATGGTCCGAGTCTAAAAATCATACTAATAAACTAAATATGTAAAAAGAACAGAGAAAGAGAGACTTACGAGAAGCCAAGAGAAGGAAGAGCAAGAACATAAGCTCAAAGTACTTTCTCTCCATGAGTAAACTTTTGCTATGTTGTTCTATTCAAATCCTTATACTATCTACTGACTATATATATCAAGTCCAATTGTACATTTATAGTGTTAAAAACTTTTTTTTTTTTTTTTTTTTGAGGGGGGTATTGTATCAAAAACTTGATGCTTGTTGAATGTTCCCATTCATTTTAAACTTATGTCCTTATTAGTCATTCACTTGGATGTTATCTATTTTTAAATGCATGACAAACAAGTGGAAGATTGTCATTAATGTTTGAGATATTCATATATTTGAAAAAATCTTGAATAAATTGAACATATATTATGTCCCCTTTCTCTCTCTCTCTCTTTAATATTCATGCATTTGGAAAAATCTAAAATAAATTGAACAGATAAGAATAAGAAAATTATGGGTTAATGGTTATTTTTGCAAAAATCCTACAAACCCAACGTAAAGAAAAGCCCGATTACTATTTAGGCCTATTGCGCATAGTTTGCAACGTTTTCTATTCTTTTATATGGCCCAGGCCTATACAACCTTGGAAGAAACCTAGATGGTCAGGAGGTAGGGCTTTTGAACTGCAAAACATTGCCATTTCTTATGGAAATCCTAACAATCAATGTTAATTGTTTATGTGCTTGCACTTCTAGCAAGACAAACTGTAAAAGTTGATGGGGGTTAAGAAGATATGGTCGAGCAGTGAAGGAACTGGATCCTATGAACGTGAAATTGGGGTCAATTTTCCGAACTTGGAGCACTTGAATTTGAGATTCAGCATTGTTTCTATCAACGGGTTATGATCCTATCAATAAAGGTCTTGTACATTTTAATATTGAGATGACTTGGATTTTCTGGCCTTTCTTCATCTACTCCTTGTTCTGCTTGCTGCATACCATGCATTAGCAAGTATGGACAATGATTATTTTGAGATCACCCCTTGACTATCTAGCACTTCAGCCTTATCTGTTAGCCGTTGTTCGTGGAGCACATACTTTCTGTCCAAATCTTTGTATTAGAACTGATCATTGTTGATACCCATTTTTGCTAATATGGACCCAAAGGCCCAATGGCAGGAAAAGCCCAAACCAGCCCAAAGAAGGGACTAAGAAGTGAAAAAGAAAGGCGATTAGGCTGTGCTTCAAAAACTTGGAAAGTAAGCAAGCATGGCCCAAAGAGAAAAAAATACCCATGAAGGACAAGAGATAGAGCCCATTGGCCCACTTTAGGGTATGGGCAGCATGTGGGAGACGATCACAGTGGGATGGCTCTCCTTAAAGAATAAGAATGGGCCTTGAAAAGGTTTAAGAAAGAAAGAATAGGGTAAAGGTCCAACAGGCTCACACAGTAGAAACCTATGGGAAGTAAGAAAGGAGGATATCAAGAGGCATTGGGCTCATCCCAAATGAAATGTAGCACGCCTAATGAGTCCACATCATCTTTATACAAAATGGATATGAGTGAGAAAACTCCAAACTCAACAAGAGAAAGAAGAAACGAGACAAACCAAGCAGTAGCAACAAAAAATGCATATAAAAGAAAAGACAAAACACATGGAAGAAAACAGCAATGTACTGACCAGAGCACCACCGACCTATAACTCATCCAATGCAAGGAAGGTAGGCTTACAATTGAAGAGATTACAGAGGGTGTGGTTTGGTAGAGAGGGGAAAGAGCCTAGTTATGGTATTCTGTAAGGACCTCTTTTGAGAGATGCTCTACTGGGAAGGCATCTTTGCCATAACCAATAACAAGCTGGCTGAGACCATATGATGCATGCTAGAGGGAAAAGACGAAGAGGGACATGAGGTATTACTATTCGGGAAGAGAGAGAGGTATTCATGGCAGAAGGTATTTTACCCAAAATGGAATATGTCGTGAGATGAGCAGTGGACGCTCTCTTAACCTAGTAAGTGTATGTTGCAAAAAAAAGTGTTTGGTGAGAAACAAGGGTAAAAGGGAGAAATCTCATAAACTTGATGTAGCATATAAATAGGAACAGTTCCCATAAGGAGAACAACAACAGTAAGCTAGGTAGCCTGAATAGGAAATTGAAAGTGAAAAAAGAGAGAAAAAGGAAATATGAAGTGAAATTTGGATAAAAGAAAGGAGTGATTACAATAGAAATAGCATGCATCACTAGGTAACTCTTTTCCCTCCCTCACGTAGCAAACTTACTCTTTGTAATCTTACTAGACAAAGTAGCTACTCGCCTATCCTCAAAAGTGTGCAACTTTATGGCCTAAAAGGGATAATAAGATTGTATAAGTTAGAGTTTAGGCTCTTTTTAGCCTACTTTCTACGGAGATTCCTCTCTTATTTCATATTTGCCACTCTAACCATGTCTAAACGCCTTATTTAGACTGCATTTATAAATGACAGTTATTTAGATTGACATTTATTTTTGCTGCTCTACACACACACACAAATATATATATATATATATATATATATATATATATATATATATATATATATATATATATATCATGTTTCTTTTTGGAGTGCCTTGTCTTGTGCACAGACTAGTTTTGGAAGAACCCTGCGGAAAGAACCAGACCCAAATCCCTTACCCTCAGCAGAAGGCCTTAGCCTAAAAGGGTGAAGAGCCCTACAATCATCATATATCAAACCGAGGGAAACTTGGAAGTAGTGCACCTAACAATGCAACACATTCTTCTGGTGAATTTCATCCAATTGAGGGCTATCCAATTTGTGGCAATCATACACAATTGAGAAGGCTATGCAGATAGTTGGTAGGCCCACAGTTGTGTGCCCAAGTTCTGGTGAGTTGAAACTTGCTTGCTCAAACTAAGGGATGTGATTAAATAATTGGGATTAGTTGATGTATTCAACGGTCAAGATACCTTGGAGTATTAGTTTAGTGGCCGGTCACCCTTACGAAGTTGTCAACTACATCAACACTTTGCAGACAATTTTCTTTGAAGGAGAAATGTTAGAAACCCCACTGTATCCAAGTAGAATAGATAGGATTAAGTTAGTTAGAGTTATATACACATGTTAACCCAACTATATCCAAGTAGAATAGATAGGATTAAGTTAGTTAGAGTTACACCCATGATAATTAGTTACAGTTTAATACATATAACAAATTATCACCATGGCTTTCAAACTCAAACCTCTTAATGAACCATAAAAGAGAGTGGTTCAAGGTTTTTGAGGTTAGACCGAAGTCGAACCATGATGACATCATAATTAATATAATAATTACTTAAAATATAAATAAATATATTAAATTAGTATAAATAGAAAAATGAACTAAAATAGTCCAATTAAATATAAATATCTATTATTATCAATAAATATATACACACACTAGCCTCATCACATGCGCTTTGCACGTGCGATGAGGCTCTTTTTTTTGTAAGAGTTTAGTTTCATAATTTTTCATAAATCACAATTTGATAGGATATGAGGGAGTCCTAGAACTCTCTTAAAAACAAAGAATGAACCCACATTAGAGAACAAATAAACAAATGAAATAATACAAAGAATGGTTAGAATCCACAAAATATAAGAAAATCATAAAGAAACACCATTCAACCTAGAAAATAAGATAGTAGAAGACCTTTGGCATAATTATAATTCTTCAATTTGTAGTAAATGTTTGACTGAAAAAAAGAAGAAGAAAAGATTTACAAACATATTACTCGACACATAATGTATTTCATGATATACTATAGTTTGCATTCAACAGTCATTAGTCTGATACAATTGCAATACATATTATTCAATACAAATCTAGGAGTTGTACTTGAGTTGGGAACTTTTCTTTTTGGATTTTTATTCTTGTGCTGCTGTACTTGAGTTGTGGCGTTTACTCAAAAATTTTGTCAGTTACTTTTATACCATTGTTTCTTTGTTTATGAAACAAGGAATATTAAGGGTATTTTAGGGAGTAAAAAACGTGATAACTAATTCTGGGTATCCTCTTAATATATAGAGATATATAAAGATACATCTTTCAAATGTATTTTTCATATCATAACTTTCACAAGGCAAATAAGAAATATCAAATGTATTTGTTGCATGGTAACAATGTGTCAATCTATCAATACCATTGTCTACTGGAACAAAATATTTCAATACCGGCCTATTTCAAAACCATATGGTCTGAACACAGTTCGAGTAGTTTCATGCTTTTTAGCATAGAAATGTTCTTAGGGTTATAAGAACTGCAATGGAGAGAGGTTCATGGTTAACCGGGTTAGACCGTATAAGCCGGTCCAAGTCTGAGAACTTTGATTATTGCATGGGCTAATTAATTAGAGCACATGTTAAATTATTAGGCATAGAATTGTATGCATAGTTACATGTAATACCAATTCGTTACTTAGTGCATTTATCTCTCTCTATGTCTTTCTCTTTTAATAATTCTTCAAGGGGTGTTTATCTCTAATTTAGTTAAAAAAATCATGCATTTCACATCCTTTTTCATATAATTTTCATCCATCTTCATTAGAAACCACCAAGTTCCTAAAAAGAATCAAAGCAATGTGTAGTTTTATGTTTTGTAAATTGTAATAGGATAAAAAGAGAAGTAATTTTTATATTTTCTTAGATTTTATCTAGGACCGAAGCCACTTAATTTTTTATTTCTTTTAGTTCGATGATGTACTTCAATTCAATATCAATAAACATATGTAGTTTCCATCAAAATAAATTTATAAAGACATATATTCAGTTGTGGATTCTTATTTTATACACGCAACACAATCAAGGGGATTTCCAAGACCATTAGGTTTTAGACTAGAATTTACATTTTAGAGAGGTTTAGACTAGAATTTACATTTTAGAGAGGTGAGTGTAATAATATAGAAAACCCCATAAGAGGTAAGTGTAATTTTTCCTAAATTTATTTAGTATAACTCACTATTCACGTAAGAGAAGAGAGAGTACCATTATTATACTCCCAAAATAGTCAATAATTTTCCAATACCTAAATTGTCTAATATGATCCCACAACCTTAACTGACGTTGAAACTCAGAATAAGTATATGTAGCCATTAGAACAAAATCAAGAGTATGTGAGTTTACCAAGAGAACACTCTGGATGAAACTGTTGGATTCTGAAAGTTTGTTAGAAGCTGTTGAGAATGGTGATTGATCAGTCTGTTAGAGTTTGTTAGAAACTTATTAGAATTAGTTAGATTTGATTTGAGTAATGCTACATACACAAACATTTTTACAAATTATTGTTGTGGAAAATTTTTACTAGTTCCTATCTAGGCTAACTAACATAGATATATAGGTCTGTTTTAAAGGCTAATCAATTGGGTTGTATAGTATATAAACTCTTTCCCTTGTACAAATTCATTTTATGCAAGAGCCTCTAGATTTCCAAAAACTTCTCTGTTTCTCTCAATTTCATTCTCTGTTTTTCTTTCAATCATACTCTTAATCTTTGTTCTAAATTTCTAGCTTCAATCTGTAATTGTACTTGTACTTGTTGAATCATACTCTTGCATCACTGAGATAAGGAAAAGGTCTCGAATTTCTTCAGGGTTCATGGTGATTATAAGTAGTTTTGTAGTGAAAGTAATCTGAGTGATTAGTGGCATACTGGTATCCTCTATGGATGGTCCTTTTAGGTTATTTAATGGGTGAATTTGTTTTGATGTGTAATCTTGGGCTTGAATTGGTTTGCATGTATCACCAAGATTTCGAAACCCGGACCGGACCGTACGGTCCGACCGGGAAAACTTCGAACCGTTCATTTTTGCAGTTCTTTTAGCTTCAAGAACCGTTCTATGTGCAAAAGGCAGGGACCCGTGTGAACCGCGGTCGGACCTCACGGTTTTGAGAGCCGTGATCAGACCGCTTCTCACGGTTCCCTACTTCCCTTTGAATCTGAACTTAAAAAAAAAAAAAAAAAAAACATTATCTACAAGCTTACAGAAGTAGATCTCCATTATTGTAGCTTCAAACATGTTGTTAGACGTTGAGACTTGAGATCACATCATAGTTTCTTCTCATTCTTCTTCTCTATATGACTATATCACTCTCTCTTGTTCTTTCTCTGTCTCAGTATTCTTCATTTTCTCTTCTCTCTTGTCATTTCTGCTTTTTTGCCTTCTCTGTCTTCCTCTCTTCTCTTGTTATTTCTTGTTTTTGCCTTCTCATTTACTCAACTTGACTATCAACCACAGGCTATATTCTTGGGCTTCGATTTTAATCCGGTGGACAAAACAATGTTTTCCTTTCACTAGGGGTGTGCAAAAAACCGACGAACCGAACAAACCGACCGAAACCGACCGAACTGTTGCCAGATTTTCAGTTCGGTTTCGGTTCAGTTCGATTTCGATTTCATTTTTTAAAAACCGAAATTTTCGGTTTCGGTTTCGGTTTCGATACTGGATTTTTTCACCCAAAACCGAACCGAACCGATGGAATATATATATATTTATGTAACATTAATACATAACTAATCAGTGCCTTAATGGTATGCTCCTTATGATTTAGCTAGCTAATCCCAGGTTCGAGCCTTCGCGCGGGACGTTTGTATTTTTTGCTATTTAATTTTTTAAAACCCTAGCAGTAGCATAAATACCGAAAAACCCCTGTTTAGTCTTCCCTTTTCTTTCTTCAGCCGCCGCTTTCCCCATTTTTTTCTCTCAATTTTTTCTCTGTTTGTCTCTACCTTTCTCATTTCAATTTTTTCTCTCTACCCTTCGTTCCTTCCCCAATTTTCTCTCTGGTCTCTGCCCTTCTCAGTCCAGCCGCCTCATTCTTTTCTTTTCTTTTCGTTCTCTGAGTCCCATGGACCATGGCCATGCCTTTCTCTTCTCTCTAAGTCACATGTCTCTGTTCTTTCTTCAATTCACTACAGAGACATGGTGGTAGGCTCAAGCATGGTGGTAGGCTCCTGCTATGGTGCAACAACGGTAAAGTTCTGTCTGGACCCTTTTGCTAATGCAAAATATTTTCAATTTTTTGTTGGAATCTGTATGTAATACTGTAAATTGTTGAACAAATATTGTTGGAAATTTTTCTTTCTCTGTCGTTCTGATTTGTTCAACAACTCTCTCTGTTGCTCTATTTGTTTTTTATATGTGATTAAATTTAGGGTTTTGAAAATCTCAATAACCCTCTCTTTGGAAAACCGAAAACCGACCGAAACCGACTGAAACCGATATACACCGAAACCTATGGTTTTCCAGCCATTTCGGTCGGTTTCGGTTGAGAATTTCACAAACCGAAATATTCGGTTTCGGTTGGCCATACCTATACAAACCGACCGAAACCGAACCGAGCACACCCCTACCTTTCACACTCTTCTAGGCTTCTAGCTTTAGTTTATATTTTATTTTTAAAATTTCATGGGGGAATGGGTAAAGTAACAGAACCTTGGGTCTCTCAACAAAAGTTATTGGGAGCTTTAGTTTATATTTTATTTTTAAAATTTCATGGAGGAATGGGTAAAGTACCATAGCCTTGGGGGGAGACAAACTAGTAACCAAACGGAACTATTTGGAACTATTTTAGGTAATTTGGAACTATTTGACTATTTCATGGCGGAATGTTTATTAACTTTTTTTTTTTTCCAATTAATTTTATGGGAAATGTCTATTAACTTTTATATTGGGTTCCATAAAAATAAAATAAAAAAGTTTATTGGATTGAATAGTCAAATATTTGGAACTATTTTTCAAAATATGTATAAATATATATATATATATATATATATTTGGAACTATTTTAAGTAATTTTTCAATTTTTGTTAATTTAATATATTTATTTATATTTTAATTAATTTAATAATTAATTATGACGTCATCACGGTTCGACCTTAATGAATTTCTGGTTTGACACATTCTTCACAGGAGATAGATTGTTACGTAAATGTATGTCTTTAGTAACCATCATCCACTCCTCCCCATAGGTTTCATTTGATGGTTGTTTAGGTTCGTTTTCCACGTACTACGTTCATGGCTCTATGTTTTTCCACGTTCATGCAACTGAGACCTTGAGCAAACCTGTTTGTTATAATATATAGTATGTCCAACTTATCCGTAAGCAAAACATAAAAAAGGGAGATTTTCATAAACTAATAGTTCTTATCTAAAAATGGCAGAACTTAGATACAATATCTTATATACAGTTCCTTAGGTTCCTCACCTATATTTTAGCCACCTATCTAATTAAAAACTTCAACAAATGGCATTAAAGACCTCTCTTTCTGTTTCTTTTTTTCCTTTTTGTTCTTTATTTAATCTTTCCTGGTCATCAATAAACATCAGCCTTTTATCTCTCCAACTTTCTCAATCTAGAACTGAAAAGAACCAATTTGGCTTCAGTAAAGTCAAACAAAGAATAAGAAAGGCCAGTGGTAAGAAGAAGAAGGTAAGGAATGAAAATTGCCACCATAAAAACCTACCACCACCAACCTAATACCACAACCAAGACTTCACTCTAAACCCCAAGCCATTGGTGCAAGCTCCTCTCTGGCGGCCAAGACCAAAACCCATAGGCTACAAAAACCAAAAAAAAAAAAAAAAAAAAAAAAAAAAAAAATCAAAAAACAAAGCATGAAAACTATGGAAATTAGTTTTGGTTTTGCTGGGTTTAGATTGCATTTATTTCTTATTGGTTTTGATTTTGGACATTTGGATTTCCAGGGAGGTCATGAGAGAGAGAGAAAACAACTAGCTTTTTTTCTTAATGGCTTTTGAGGATGATGATTATACAAATATTGGATATAGTATTAGTAAAATTTTGAAAAATCTAGCCATTCTATACTGTCCAACTTGAAGTTTGAGAGATGCGAAGACAAAGGGATGTTTTACGGCAAGTGAGAGGGAAAAAACTAGTAATATTAACATAAAGAGAAAAATTTTAACTTTGTTTGTTGAAGTTTTTAACTATGACAGGTGGTTAAAATATATGTGAGAAATCTAAGGAACAATATATAAGGTATTGTATTTATGTTTTGCTCATTCAAAAAAATCCTCTATTTTAAGTAACATATGATTAGCTTATTGACCCAGCAATTTTAAGAAAAATCCATGTTTATAAATTTATATGCTTCAACTACATAGTGTATATGAAGGGCAAAACGTGGTAAAAACACAATCTAAATTCCTATATTCCTCTCGCTTGAGCCATAAACCAACTCCACAATTTCTTTTTTGGAAACCCCAATAAGCAGAAAATAGCAAGTATAGAAATAAGGGTGGTGCACATTGTGTATGAAGTAAAGGTCTCTTTCCTAGCAGTGTTTTGAAACCCGGACCGGATCGGGCGATCGGACTGTAAGAACGAGAACCGGACAGTAGGCTGGTTCAAACGGTCATGGATATAGGGAAAAATTAAAGAAAAATACGGCTGCTAGGATTCGAACTTGAGCTCTCACACCTTGTAAGCAAGACTGAAGCCATGGCCAACAGACCAAGTGCTCTTCTTGGGAGCTAATATGCAATATTATTAAATTTATATTAAATTTACTTGATTTATAGTTTCTAAACTTCTATGTCATCTTTCTCAACATATTAAATATTACTAAATTAACTTTTTATTTAAGAATAATACCTATGCAATTTATGAATTTATTCTAAAAGTCATTTTTAGTTAATTGAAATGATTTCTCTTAAAGGATTATTATAAAAATTTCTTTTTATGCTTATTTATGTTGTACTATTTTTTATTAACCTTATAATGTACTATTTTATGTATTTTGTTTCAATTTTTAAGATATTTTTAGTAAATTTTGCTAATATCTACAAATTTAATATATTTATTTATATTTAAATAATTATTAAATTAATTATGACGTCATCACAGTTCGACCCCTGTTCAATCTCGATTCAACCTTAAAAACCTTGAACCTCTCCCTTTTACGGTTCAATGAACGGTCCGGGTTTCAAAACCATGCTTCCTAGTAGTTCGCGTGTGTGGTAATGTTGCAAGAGCAACTTAATCAAGACTAACTTTTGTTAATGGTTGTCGAATCTCGAAAATGCATTTATTAAGGATGAATAAAACATATCTCATTGGATTAGAAAGTAATAAAAACTAATAAATAAATATCTATTTAACTGAATATTATATTATTTTTTTCAACTCTAGTTAATTGGACTCTTAAAATATTTGTGCTAAGAGCATCTCCAATAGATGCTCTATATCTATTTTTTTGGAGCAAAAACACTACTGTTCACACTTCATTCACACTCCAACAGATTCTCTATCTCCATTTTTTAGATTAGCTTTGCTACAGTGCTTTTCTACAAATAGAGAACATTGTAGCTTTTACTATTCATTCTTCAAATGTTTTTTTTATTATAATAATCAGGTATTGAATAAAAAAATGTTGGAAGATGTGTAGTTGTTAAAAAAAGAATAAATAATGAATAAAAAATGAATGAAGAAATAATATTTAAATGAAATGGAGAAAAGGATAGAGAATCTGTTGGAAAGTGTATTTGAAAAAGTAAGTAGATAAAAGCTAAATGTCATTGTTCATTGTCCAAATAGTACAAAAATTTAATTAATCTACTGGAAATGCTCTAAGCAAGGTAGCCAGTTTCGTACTGTACCGGCTAGTATGGCTAATATTTTCTGCACCGGTGCCTGGAACGATGCAAAAATGTCCTCATTTCATCCCAGTTTAAATACCCGGAGCGTTTCAGTTGTACCAGCAAATATACCGAATTTTGGTCGGAAAATAGATACCAGCCTGAAACAAAAACACAGATTTCTTTGTAATTTTTCACTCACCTAAGCTAATTTCTCAACAAATTTCACAATCTGAAGCATTTCTCTCGTTTCTCAATCTCTTTTCTGCTTAACTTTCCATTTTTCTTTGTGGTCTCTACAACGTTTGTTTTCCTTTAATCTTCTTCTACTTCGTTTTTTTATTTATTTATTTATTTATTTTTATGTCTTTACCATTCCTCAAAGATTCTTAGTTTTGCTTTGGGTGCCCACGTGATGACTGACCAAAGGTAAGGAGATAAGACTTGCTTTTTGAAATTTGAAATGAGATAAGACTACGTGGAGGAAAACATGTGGAGGAGATAAAATCAAGATATAAATAAAGAAAGATAAATTGTAAAAGTAAAAGAGAATGAGTGGAGGTGGAAAAAAAAATTATGTTATTAAAAACAATTTGTTGGTAGATGGTAGTTGAAAATTGAGACACGTATATTAATATAGAAATAAAAATGTTATATTCATGATATTTTTACAGTACTTTCACAATAAATTTTAAATTTTATATTGTTACGTGTTTTTATTAATGGGGCAAAAAAGTAATTTTAGTGGCAGGTTCAAATTAGAACCAATAACAAATAACCACATATGATTTTTTGTAAAAGTGTTGAGAAAATATTGTGAACATAGTACATCTAAAAATAATTGATGTTAAAAATATTACAAATTTTACTATATAACTATTAAAATAAAAGCATCACTAATATAAATTGATTTTAATTTCATTTATTACGTTTTTAATTGACATTTACCAATCACATTAATTGTCATATCAGTTTGTATTTTTGTTTTAAACAAATAGTATTTAGTTTTTTTTTTTTTTTTTTTTTTTTTTTTGATACAAGGTATAATTTCTAATCATAAGCCTCTTATGATTTATTTAGCAGGCATACCAAAGAGGATTAATAAACCATGGAGGTTTGAGCAAATGTGGATGGAGGATGAGGGATGTAGGGAAGTGGTGGAAGATGCATGGTCTTATGACTCTCAGGGAGGTGTTATAAGCAGATTAGAGATGAAAGTTGATCGGTGCCATAGAAATCTAAAATGGTGGAGCAAGGTTGCCTTTGGTAATGTGACTCGTGATTTGAAGAAAAAGAAGAAATTATTAGGGATGGCCGAAGCTGATGCAATTAGGGGGGGGGGGGTGCTATGCTCGGGTTGTGAGGTTGAAAAAAGAGATATCCAAACTCTTAGTGAGGGAGGAATTAATGTGGAAGCAAAGATCTAGATCCTTGTGGCTGCAAGAAGGTGACAATAATACAAGGTACTTTCATAGCCGAGCATCCCATCGATTTAGGAGTAATCGAATTGATAACTTGGAGGGTGCCAATGGAGAGTTACGTAGTGATGAAGAGGGCATCTCAGCTATTTTGGTTGACTACTTCAAATCCGTCTATGGTGGAGGAGGTTGTTGCTCACATTCCATGCAATTAGGGGGGGGGGGGTGCTATGCTCGGGTTGTGAGGTTGAAAAAAGAGATATCCAAACTCTTAGTGAGGGAGGAATTAATGTGGAAGCAAAGATCTAGATCCTTGTGGCTGCAAGAAGGTGACAATAATACAAGGTACTTTCATAGCCGAGCATCCCATCGATTTAGGAGTAATCGAATTGATAACTTGGAGGGTGCCAATGGAGAGTTACGTAGTGATGAAGAGGGCATCTCAGCTATTTTGGTTGACTACTACCAGCAGCTATTTACTTCTTCAAATCCGTCTATGGTGGAGGAGGTTGTTGCTCACATTCCATGCACCATTACAAATGAGTTGAATGCCGAGCTATTGGCTGATTTTACAAGGGAAGAAGTGGTGGTGGCTTTAAAGCAAATGGAACCTTTGAAGGCATTGGGGCCGGACGGGTTACCCCCTTTATTCTTTCAATGGTATAGGCATGTAGTTGGAGATGATGTGACTGAGGCAGTGTTGAGTTGCCTATCCACGGGGGTCATTCCTGCTTTCTCTCAATGGTACATTTATCACTCTTATCCCTAAGGTAAAAAGCCCTACCAAAGTCTTTGAATTTCGTCCTATTTCTTTATGTAACATTGTGTATAAGCTTGTTACAAAGGTTGTTGCCAACAGGATGAGGGGTCTATTACCTCTTATTATTTCAGAATCACAAAGTGCCTTTCAATCTGATAAGGCGATTTCGGATAATATCCTTGTAGCTTTCGAGACGCTCCATCATATGAAAAATCAGAAGTCAAAAAGGGGAGGGTTTATGGCTCTCAAACTCAACATGAGTAAAGCGTATAATAGGGTGAAATGGGGTTTTTTGGATTTAACCATGAGGAGGATGGGATTTTCTAATCGGTGGGTGGATTTGATCATGGCTTGTGTGGGGTCAGTTTCCTATCAAATTTTGGTAAATGGTGTTCCAAGAGGGGATATCCGACCAACAAGGGGGATTAGGCAAGGTGATCCACTCTCACCATACCTCTTTTTGATATGTTCAGAAGCTTCAAATCAACAACTTCAACATGCAGCCAGATCTAAGGTGATTAGAGGGTTCTTCTTGTGTCAAAATGGTCCAAGAATCAGTCATTTGTTCTTCGCTAATGATACCTTACTATTCTGCAGTGCTTCAAGGGGTGATTTGGAAGCAATTCTTCAGGTATTACAGCTGTATGAGCAAGCTTCGGGGCAAAAGTTGAATAGAGATAAAACCACGGTGTTTTTTAGTAAGGCTACTACGGAAGTACGAAGGAGGGAGTTGGTGGAGTTCTTGGGAGTAAATGAGGTTAGGGAATATGAGAAGTATTTAGGATTACCGGCTGTGGTGGGTCGAAATAAGAAGGAGAGTCTTAATTACATTAGAGAAAGGGTGTGGAATAAGCTTCAAGGGTGGAAGGAGAGGCCCTTATCTCAAGCGGGTAAGGAAGTCTTACTTAAGGCGGTTGTTCAAGCAATTCCCACCTTTGCAATGAGTTGTTTCAAACTTCCAAAAGGTCTCATTCAAGATATTGAGAGATTGATTAGGACGTTTTGGTGGGGGCAAAAGGGAGATCAACGTAAAATTCATTAGAAGGATTGGGAGACATTGTGCAAACCAAAGACTTTGGGTGGATTGGGATTCAAGGATTTGGAGAAGTTCAATGAGGCGATGTTGGCGAAGCAAGTATGGAGGTTGTTAATAGATCACACATCACTGTTCTATCGAGTTTTTAGCTCTAATTTTTTTCCAAATGGCTCGGTTTTGGATGCTAAACCTTCATCGGGTTCATATGCTTGGCAAAGTATTGTGAAAGCAATTCCATTGATTAAATCAGGTATGTTGTGGAGGGTTGGGGATGGTAAGCAAATAAAAATCTTTGGGGAGAGGTGGCTGCCTACGGAGGAGCCAGCCAAGGTGGTTTCACCCTCAAGTAGCAGCAGTGGCGGAGCTAGGATTTTAGTTTAGGGGGGGCAAGATCAAAAGACAATAATAAAAAAAAAAAAACTTAAAATTATTAATTGATATTAATAATAAAATTATAAACAAACAATAATTTTCATACAAAGCCTATTAAAATTAAACAATTGTAAAATAAATAAACAATTGTAAAACATCTAATTCATAGTTATTAATTGACAATCAATCATCAAAGTAAGAGATTAATCTATTTACATAAAGTTTAGAAATCTAATTTGATTCCTCAAAATAAATTGAGAAAATAAATTTCAACTTTTCTTTATTCTTTTAATTATTTAAAATTTTGTATTTATGGTAGAGACTCAAATTTTGAAACTATGAAAATGGAAGGGACGAAGGATAAAAAAGTAATGGACATTTTAATGCTTTAGTACCATACAAGACATTATTATTAGACAAGTAAAAAAAGAAAAAGATAAAAAGAGTTATAATTGGTCAAAAGTGTAAACAGCTTTAACAAGTTTTGTTTGGTGGCATTTATTTTTGTGTCAGATTGTTAAAAGTGGGAGGAATTGTTTTTGTAACACTACAAAATCTCACAATATTTTTACAATAAATTAAGGTGTTAGTACATCATTGGTCAAAATAAAATAAAATAAATTATTCTGAAATTCATTTCAACTAAAAATAAGAGTACTGTGAAAATATTGTGAAATTTTATTGTGTCTCTAGATTTTCTCAATAGGAAGATTTGTTATTTTATTATTATTTCATATCATGTACTGTTGGTTTAGGGAAACTGTTTCTTTGTTTTTCTATTCGGTCAGGAGTTAAATCAACTTTATATAAGCATGTATAATGGACATTTTAGGTGGAGTCAGGGGGGCACATGCCCCCTTTCGCCCCCCTCTGGCTCCGCCCCTAAGTAGCAGTACTATTGATTGGACTGTGAATATGCTGATGGATCCGAATGGGGCTGGCTGGAATGATCACTTAGTGGATGCTATGTTTCTTCCTTTTGAGACTCATTGGATCAAAAGTATCCCAATTTGTGTCACAAGTTAGGAAGATAGTATGGTTTGGCCCAAATGTAGAATGGGATCCTATTCTGTTAGATCGGGTTACCAACTATTGTGTGAAGCAGAGGCAACAGGTGCACCATCGGGGTCTACGAATGAGGGTGTCAAGAGATTTTGGAAGAAGATTTGGCAACTCAAAGTGCCAAACAAGGTTCGAGTCTTTCTATGGCGAGCTTGCTCGAGTGCACTTCCTACAAAAGTGGGATTATACAAAAGGAAGGTAGTTGCTGAAAAACTCTGTGATCAGTGCTTGGTGGAATTTGAGGATGAGGTTCATGCACTCTGGAGTTGTGATGGCATCTGAGAAGTTTGGGAAGCCCTATTTGCAGCAGCTAGGATGAAAAACCTGAGGATGAACTCTATGTGTGATCTGGTTAGTTTCATACTTGAGGAGATTGGAGAATTAGATAAATTTGCCATGGTTTATAAATCAGCCTTATCTCTACTCACTAAGTTTCAGCAGAAAAAGCTGAGTCACACAGGTCAGCGCTTTTCAAGACCAACTCACTGGACGCCTCCTCCACCTAATTCAGTTAAGGTAAATTTTGATGGTGCCGTATTTGGTGATTTGAATGAGGCAGGGGTGGGAGTTGTGGGTCGAAATGATAGGGGGGTGGTGAGAGCTGCACTTTCAGAGAAAATTTTGATGCCGTCATCGGTGGAGGTCCTTGAGATGTTGGCTACTAGGAGAGCTTCTATTTTCGCCAACGAGCTAGGTTTTAAGGATGTATGTTTTGAAGGCGACGCTGAGGGGGTGGTGAGAAGTATCGGAGAGGAAGATAGCTCAAATGCTCTTATGGGGCACCTAGTAAAAGACTTTAAGTCTATAGCGGTTTTGTTTCAAACTCATTCTATCTCGCATGTAAGGCGGTAGGCCAATAGTGTAGCCCATGCTCTAGCTTGGGAGGAGAGAATGTCTTTTCCATTACGCATTTGGATGGAGGATGTTCCTCCAAATGTTTGTTTCAAACTCATTCTATCTCTCATGTAAGGCGGCAGGGCAATAGTGTAGCCCATGCTCTAGCTTGGGAGGAGAGAATGTCTTTTCCATTACGCATTTGGATGGAGGATGTTCCTCCAAATGTTCTGCATTTTGTATCCGAAGATTTGCAGGTTGAATAAATTTTCCCCAGATTGAGGGGATTCTCAAAAAAAAAAAAAAAAGTGTATATGTGTGTAAAGCTCCCTCCTGGAGACTTAAACCTCAGCCCTTGCCTCCCACACCCCACAAGTACTTATACTTGTAGAGTGACCATTGCACCAAGGGTGTGCGGTGGTCACAAATAATATTTAGTTTATATATATCGGTATTGAAATATATTGTTCCTTTGATCAAATTGAAACGATTGCTGGTACGAAATTGAATCCCTCACTGCTAAGGTATCATTGTATCAAGAATATAAGTAAGTGCAAAAAGAGAATGTGCATGATGTAAAAACTGTCTTGGAAAATGTAATTAAAAAAAAATTGACTTTGTCGTTTTTTGTCCACTATCATTCTAAAAAGGTTGATTTTCCTAGTACTATATATATTTATATATATATATATATATATATTAGGAAACAATAATACTTATTAAAACACACAAACGTGAAAGTAGTATATAGAATTTTTTAAACAAGCTTATAATATATTACATAACCAGAGTACCTCTACAAAAGGATCTAACATTTATAATAGTAGCTTGGGGTTATAAGGACTGAAACTCTAACACACACAACCAATGTGGGATAAACATCCCTATATATATATATATATATTTTTTTTTTTTTTTGAGGAAACAGTAATACTTATTAGAACACACAAAACACAAAAGTAGAAGAGTACCACTAGTAAAATACTTGTTTAAGTTGTATCCTTTCCTCATCACTTATCTTATCATTCAACAAAATGTAAAACATAAGCTTGATCAAAGACTCAACAAAATCATAAATTAAAGAATCAGAGAGCTCAATATTCGAATCAACTTTGTGTTGGGGTTTATGCCCTAAAATCCAATTTATTGGCATGTCATAAATAATTAAATTGTTTAATTATATGAGATTATTTATAAATGAACTAATGAGACATTATCATAGTCCATGAGATGCATTGTATGTGATTTATGTGATTTAGTCACAGAAGATATAAATCACAAGTTCCTTGTAAACTCAAAACGTAGTTCGTAGTCAGTGATGAAATTGGGCATTTCATCTGTGAAGACTATAATATATCAACTAAGATGATTTGTCTTGATCATAGAAGTAGAGACTTCTAGTTGGTATGTTGATATGTTTTAAGAGTTAAGACATATTGAATTGGACCGCTGTGAGATTTATTATTCTCCTAACGATTGTCAAATGAATAATAAATCTCACGACTTCTATTTACATGAACTCTTAATCCTGAGAGAATAATGGACTTGATCATGAGGTGTAGGTTGCTTTGATATATCAGGATTGAGATCTATAAGTCACGATCAAAACCTCAATATGTTGGGTAGCCACATTTAATGTTGATGGAACATATATTTTCAAGATGGAATTCATAATTTCTTAACGGAGATATAAAATATTCCTTTGAGATAAGTTTAATGGGTTTGGTTATTCAGAGTATTGGGCCCAACCACTTTAGTAAGAAGTTATTAAAGTATATATTTATGAAATTAGATTTCATAAATATACGATGAATAACATAAAGGATTAAACCAGGTACTCAAGGATTAAGATGTAGTAATCTTCAAAGTGGCAGTCTACATTCATGACTTTGTATTACTACGAATATTTTATGAAGGGGTTGCATGTATAATAAAGTCTTGGGATATAATTTATTAATAAGGTCTAGAGTGTAATTATATTTATATAGTGTTATTAAATATAATTAATGGTAACTTTGGACTTGTCAAGAGTTGACAGAAAAGCCCAAGGCCTATTGGAGCTAGTGTCTTATTGGTCCCTTTTGGTCCCACTCCAAGCCACACACTAAAGCCCAATTGGAAAGACCCAATAGGCCAGCCCAATTAGATAATCAGTTAGATATAAAGGGAGAAACATACAGAATTTTATTTTAAGAGAGACATCATTGTGAAATGGTGTGTATGTGTGAGTGAAGCCACTCGATTATTTTCCCTTGGAAACTGATTGAGAGACCATACTTTTTGGGCGTAAAGTGGAATTGGAGTGAAGATTAAAAGTGTTCTCAAGTACTTCTAATCTTTTGTTTTGAATTTCACCGCACCAAGGTACACTATCTTGTTCTTAAATTCTGAAATTTACATAATGCATGTTATCAATCATGAATGAAATAGATCCATATTTGTTGCTTCCGCTGTATGTTTTGTATGAGATACAAAACCAGATTTTCCAACAACAATTTGCACGTAGAAGTCCACCAAGGAGGCAAAGACGCACGTCACCTAAAGCAAACTATTAGCTTTTTTTGGCTAAAATAAAGCAAACTTTTAGCAAACAATAAGTATATATACCAGACAAAGCATAGTTCTTAATTTTTTATTAATGAATGACAAAAATAATGTAATGCTTTTATAAATTATAATTGAAATAACACCATTTTTCAATTAATTGTTGCCACCAGTTTATTGTGCACTGAAATATTATACGTGCTTGAAAATAGGTCCCTTTAAGCACCCCCCACGAGGGTATCCAAATAATGGATTCATTGGCCTGAGATATAACTTAAATCCAAATATTTCACTTTCAATCTACCACACTATTGGTCCATAACATTAATTATGGAGTGTCTCACAGACTAAAAGTAAAATAGTTTAACCAAAGGCTTAAACACTGATAGTTTTTAGACCCCTTAAAACCACAATTGGATTAACCTAGGTAATTAGCCAAGTTGTTACTTAGTCCAATTTAACAAATCTAGGTTATCACAATCAAACAATCATATCATGCATAGCAGCGGAAATATAAATAAGACAATGATATGATCACCCAAGAAACCAAACCGGTAAAAACCTGGGGAGGATTTAATCTAGCTATCCTCAAGGTAAACCTGAATCCACTATCTTGAAAGAATCGAAGTTCATACAATAAGACTTACAAGCCCCCACGCTCGACTTCTTATTGCTACCCACCAGTAGAACTTACTGACACGACCACGTGCAAACTCCGAATCCACGGACTCCTTCTTTCTTGGATTCACCACCAAATACAAGCACACCCGCTTGTGTTTCTTTAAGCTCCAATGGCAGCAACTGAGTTGATCATCAAGGTGTAAATAAAATCTCCTCCTTGAAAACCCTAAGTTTGTGTAAAGGAAAGCTCCTCTAGATCTTACAAGAGATTTACACAAACAGCAATATGAGCAACACTAAAATGTGGCTAGGGTTTGCCTTTTATACTTAGGACAAATTAGAAAACCCTAAACGTTTTAAACAAGCTAGGGCTGAGTTGGAAATCTGCAGAAAAACGCATTCTGCCCGAGATTCGATCGATCGAGCCTAAGCTTCGATCGATCGAGCGAGACCGAAATGCACAGTAACTTCTGCATTAGCTCGATTCCAACTTTACATAAAAGATACAACTTTGAGCAAGACTAAAACACTTCTAAACACATTGTTTTGATCATGGTTTGCCAACAATACACATTAGAGTTCTAAATACATAAAATCCTAAGTCTTTAGAACCTAACAAACTCCCCCTTTGGCAATCTGTGACAAAACACAACTATAAGCTCAAAGTTTACAAAGAAAAAGCCCTTTACATAAAAATGCTCAAAAAGAAACAAATCCAATCCTAACTACTATCCATCAGTTGCAAGTGTAGATAGCAGCTCAATTGAATCAACCTGTATATTTCCTGAAACACTAAACAAAATGCATAACCGCATGTGTGGAAAAATACAAGTAAACAAAATAAATTCTTGATTTTGAAACAACACACAATAAAGACATATATCAATGAAAAACTCATAAATATAAATCAATAAGCAGTTTGAAACAAGAAACATATAAAGCAATAAAAGTATCTCCCCCTAACAAGAATAGCCCAACAAAAATACAAAGTGAAGCACCTAGATACAATCTAAACTCCACAAGCTCCAACCAACAAAAAATACACTCCCCCTGAAAACAAAACTCTACAAGAGCTCAAATATGTACTCCCCCTTTTTGTGATGGAATGCCAAAGGGCAATCAAAATCCATCATCAAAAGGAGGTGGCGACGAAGATCGTCGAAACTGTGCCAACTCCGCACGCAAAGCACGGATCTCACCAAGCATGTCCACCAAAATCTGTCCATGAGTCGCCTGAACGGTCAAGACATGATCCAACGTACGTCGAATGTCTGAATCATCCGAAGTAGTTGGTGGAGGAACATCAGCATCAGCAGCAGTAGCACCAGATGTCTCAGCAGCATCGACACCTGTAGAAGAGGGAGGAGGGGGAACAACACCAGATGACGCACCTCTAGGACGCGAAGAAGCAACTCTCAAGTGAGCAGCCCTCTACCTAAGGAAGGTGGCACCTATGGGAGCGATAACATGAACGGCCTCACCAGAAGGAAAATCATCTAGACCAAGAAAGAAAAAAATCCTATGAATGAAAGTAGGATGAATAGGCGCATGCCCTACAGTAGAACTCCTATGAACCTCGTTCAAAGAACGAAGGAGCAGATGAGGGAAACTGATGGAAGCACCAGAAACAAAAGCATACAAAAACACACATCACTCCAGAGGGATGGTGTGGAGATGAGAAATAGGCCACAAAGAATGACACGCTATCCTAAAGAAAAGATAGGCAGTCTTGGTAAGCTCAGCAGACGTGATCCAAGGATCAGAACCCCACTGGATAGAAGACCCAGTGATGTATGACATGACGTCATCTAAGGGTGGAGACTCATCATAGGGATAGACAGGCTCCCTAACGACTGGAACCCCAAGAGCTTCAACCACTATCCGAGGAGTAATGGTGAACTCTACACCTCATATCCAACTCCTAACAAGGGTGTTGGAATCATAGACGTGACAAGAGAGATTTGAGAAGAACTCTCTAATCAGGGCTGTCAGGGGTGGATGATCTATCTCTAACAAGGACAACCAACCTCGAGACTCAAAGTTAGCCTTAATGGCCGGATCAAGCTCATCTAAAACCACAGAACGCTCAGCCCAAATCTTACGCTTACAGTTCAGTTTCTCAAAGGCCTCTCTACTTTTGTCATTCCTGAACAACTCACTCCTAGAGAGAGACTCAGAGGAAGTGGAGGGAGTCCTATGGGCTCTAGTTTTCCTAGGCATAGTGCTAAGATAAGGACAAAGACACAAAGCAAAAACAAAAAACCAAGGGCAGACAGCAAGTTAGCACAACAAAAAAAATAGAACAAAAATCAATATGATGCATGAACAAATTAAATGTCATGATGCATGTCCTGATGCAGTGCAATTAAGTTCAAAATAAGTTCAAATTCATAAAATTGGCTTGAACATAGAGTTTCTAACAAAAACCCCAAAAATTGGAAAACCACTTGATGAATTTGAAATAAATTGACGAATTGATCATTAGACAAGATATAGTACAGAAAATAATGATCAATTACATCACTTCAACAAGCCAATTAAAATCAATTGAAATCAATTTGAACAAAATCCCCAATTCGGATTCAATACAAGCCCTAGATTTTTCAATTTCTCACAAACCACAAAATTGATCAAATTAACCATCATAGATCAAGAATATATCATTGTGGCAACAAAACCCATTGATCAATTTCACAAAATAAGGTTTGATTCATCAAAAACCCCAAAAAAATGCTAAGTCCGAAAATAACCCTTCAATGCATGAAAAATGCATGTAAAAACAGAAAATAAATGAAAAAGAAAGGGTACAATGGACATACCAGCTTAGGGAGAGAGATTCCTTGCAAGAAAAATGGAGGAAAACGACAAAAAATCTCAGTGGAGCCTTGCCTAGTCGGAGAGAGAGAAAAAAGTTTGAAAAAGTTTTGAAAAAGTGATTTGAACAAGTCAAATCTGAGTTTTTAAAAAACCTGATTCACGAGTTTCGATTGATCGAAAAAACAGTTTCGATCGATCGAAATAGACAAAGGCTCGTTAAAAACATTTTAAAAAATTTCGATTGATCGAAAAATAGAATGGATCAATCGAAAATGGCAGAGGCTCACTAAAATTGAGGAAAAAAAAAACACAGTTTTTTGAAAAAAATTTAGGAACAACTCAAAGCATTGAAATTGAGGAACAAAATGCATGAGTATGTGATGATATGATTTTCAAAAACAAGAATTTAAGCCCAAAATTCCCAAAATTAAAATTTCTTGCATTCTCCATAAATTTTTCAAGCATCAAAACAATTTTGCACAAAATTCAAAGTATTTGCAAAACTTGGTTGGTGAGACCATAAACATACATAATAACATGTACAATGTTTAGCAAAGAGTAACTCGTGTAGTGTGTCCAACTAGCAAAAGCTTGAGATACATGTGATGTGATATGTGAATAGTAATCAACCACAAAGTCTACAAAATTCATCACATAGAGTTTAAAAGAGACTATCACCTAAAAAGTTACATCATATAACTCCCACATCTCATAGATCATAAGCTTGCAATCATGTAAGTTTCTTGATTTTGCCTCATAATATACACACCAATTTTTAATTTATTCAGAAACTTATTAAAAAGCCAGGATAATGTACACACCAATTTTAATTATGTGATTTGGCATCAAGCCTAATAGTACACACCAATTTTAAGCATTAAGCAATTAAACCGAGACTACACCTTATGTTCTTTTTGTGCATGTGCTACACTTTCTCGAGCACAAAATCTTATGATATGCACTAAGGTGTTCATGATTGGCTAGTGAACAGTGGTGAGATGGTTATTTATGCCTTTCTCAAAAGGATCAAGTCCGACAGTCAAATAACATGTGACTTCAAGATTAAGACAAAGTGATAAACATCATAAATATCTTTCCCACACAACATGCACTACAAAGTTTTAACTAGTAAAGTGCAATAAGTAAGCTCATCAAGGCTAAACAAGGTACAAACAGACATGTTATGTGAAAATAAATTGACCAACCTTGTTCTCAAAAACCAAGAAAATATAGTGCAGAACACAATATGCTTCCTTTTTCTTTCTTCCCTTTTTCCTTCTTTTTTTTTTTATTTTTTATTTTATTTTATTTTATTTTATTTAATTCTTAAAGAGAAAAAACAAACACCTAGAATGAAATGCATGAATGTTATGCAATGTAAATCCTAGAAACAAAACAAAAACAAACAATGGTCATAAAGGGTAGACCAATGAAGCACAGGGACCATGTCAGAAAGACTCAATTAGTTCGAGTCTTTTGCATTCAAAATCTTTTAGATGCACCACGAGCATTGGAGTTCATATTCACATTAGAGTGGTTTCCAACTCCAGGATTGGAATAAAGGTTTAAAGCCTTTACCAATTCACCAATGAGTACCATAGGATCTTGTGCATGAGGCACATGTACTTTTGGTTTGTTTGCTCTCTTTGCAGTTTGCAGCTTGTAACAGTTTGGACGGATGTGTCCAGGCTTTCCACAAAAATGACAAACCCATGCAGGCTTATCATGTGACTTGTCCTTAGAAAGGGTAGGCTGCTTAGGTTTAGACTCTTTCAGATCAACCCTATTCTTCCTAGATGGTGAAACTTCTATGGGCTTGACAACCTCACTCACAGGGGGTTTGACAATTTCACTCACAATCTCACTCAAAGAAGATTCAGAAGAAGATGAAGGAACAAAGTTTGTGGAATAGGAAGCAGACACAAAGATGCTTTCAACAAAACCTAATCCAGATTTGTCAGAAGGAGACTTTTGAACACTCACCATTTGATCAAGTTTAGAACTAGCAGATCTAGCAACAGATAAATCAAGTTCCAAAGATTTAACTTTATCAAGCAGAAGCATATTCTCAGTTTTCACATTGTTCAAAAGTTCATTAGCATCAAATAGTTTTACAAGCAAATTCTTCTTATCAAACTCAAGAGATTCAATTTTCTTCAGGCCAAGTTCAACATTCATAGCATCCTTTGCAGCAACTTTGCAAAGTTTATTGTAGGCCTCTTGAAGATTTGCATCCTCAGAGAGTTCCCCATCAGAAAGGTTCTCTTCAGCAGATATGCTCTCATTGACTACAGTAGTAGCAGTGAAAGCAATGAAGTTTCCATCCTCGTCACACTCAGACTCATCATCAGAAACTTCACCATCACTAAGGGTTACAGCCATAGCCTTACCCTTAGACTTCAAATAGGTAAGACTTTCAGATTTCATGTGACCATACCTTTGACATCTAAAACACTAAGAACCCATAGAATTATTAGAAGATTGACCTACTTTTTCTCTAGGTTTATCACTATAGTTAACCTTAGTGGGGTCATTCTTCCTAAAGTTTCTAGGTTCAGCAGTGTTTGTACCTCTTGCCTTTCTGTTACTATTCCTGAGAAAGTTTCTAAAGTTCTTGGCAAGTTAAGCAATCTCTGTAGCAGAGAGCTCATCATCAAATCCACCAACCTCAACATCATCAACTAACTTAAGAGCCATTGATTTGGATTTGCTAGTTTTGGGTAGGTCTAACTCATAGGATTGAAGAGATCCTATGAGCTCATCAACAGGGATGGAGTCCACATCCTTGCTCTTAGTAATGGCAGTCACCTTGAGTCTAAAGTCTTCAGTTAATGATCTAAGAATCTTCCTAACAATTTTAGGTTGATCATAGATTTCACCCAAGTTAAAAGCAGAATTAACAATATCATTTAATTTAACATAGAATTCATCAAAAGATTCATCATCAGACATCCTAATGCTTTCAAATTTTGAAGTCAATTGCTGTAATTTATTGATTTTGACAGCCTTTGTACCTTCATGCACAGTCTGGAGGATATTCCAAACAGTATGAGCAATCTCAATATTAGAGATTCTCTTAAATTCCTCCATAGAAACAACATTAAAAATAGCATTCATAGCCTTGCTATTGAATGAGGCTGCTTCATTTTAAGAAGTTTGTCACTCACTAACAGGAGTAGTGGGCTTCTCCCATCCGTATTCAACAGAGTTCCAGACTCTCTCATCAATCGATTTCAGGAATGCTTTCATCCTTACTTTCCAATAAGCATAATTATTCCCATCAAAGTGAGGAGGAATAACAAGAGAGTGTCCGTATTCCATGACAACAAGGGTCAAGGATCAGCTCAGTGATCAAGAGAACAACAAGAAGAGAGCTACCTGCTCTGATACCACTTGATAGTTTTTAGACCCCTTAAAACCACAATTGGATTAACCTAGGTAATTAGCCAAGTTGTTACTTAGTCCAAATTAACAAATCTAGGTTAGCACAATCAAACAATCATATCATGCATAGCAGCGGAAATATAAATAAGACAATGATATGATCACCTAGAAAACCAAACCGGTAAAAATCTGGAGAGGATTTAACCTAACTATCCTCAAGGTAAACCTGAATCCACTATCTTGAAAGAATCGAAGTTCATACAATAAGACTTACAAGCCCCCACGCTCGACTTCTTATTGCTACCCACCAGTAGAACTTACTGACACGACCACGTGCAAACTCCGAATCCACGGACTCCTTCTTTCTTGGATTCACCACCAGATACAAGCACACCCGCTTGTGTTTTTTTAAGCTCCAATGGCAGCAACTGAGTTGATCATCAAGGTGTAGATAAAATGTCTTCCTTGAAAACCCTAAATTTGTGTAAAGGAAAGCTCCTCTAGATCTCACAAGAGATTTACACAAATAGCAATATGAGCAACACTAAAACGTGGCTAGGGTTTGCCTTTTATACTTAGGACAAATTAGAAAACCCTAAACGTTTTAAACAAACTAAGGCTGAGTTGGAAATCTGCAGAAAAATGCATTCTGCCCGAGATTCAATCGATCGAGCCTAAACTTCGATCGATCGAGCGAAATCGAAATGCACAGTAACTTCTGCATTAGCTCGATTCCAACTTTACATAAAAGATACAACTTTGAGCAAGACTAAAACACTTCTAAACACATTGTTTTGATTATGGTTTGCCAACAATACACATTAGAGTTCTAAATACATAAAATCCTAAGTCTTTAGAACCTAACAAACACCACTTCCTTTTAAGCAAAATTTTCAATGATTACTTACTCAAATCGTAATGCAATCTGGTGTTTTTCTACCACTTAATCTACAAAAGTCAAAATAAGACTTACTTTATTTCAAGCAAACCAGTGAAAGTTTATTTTACAAATAAGATTTTTTTTTCCTTATCAAAAAACAATTAAGATTTTAAATATTGTATCCAATAGTGTACATGGTGTCACATCATTTATAATTTTAAATTATGACAAAAGATACATGCATTTTTAAATTTATAATGTAGATATTTAACTTCAAACATGAAATTAATCCATTTCAAACTAGCTCACATATGAAGCATGCAAAGGAAATAAAATGTCTCCTTGAAACAAACCCTTCAAATTCTATATATGGGTTGGGTTCATCAAGTTACACCTGGTATAACTCTAAGTAATGTTACACTACTCAATATTTTTTAATTGGATGCGAATATTGACAAATCCACCGTTAGATTACATTATCTTCATATATTCTTCACGCTTGCAAAATTTCAAGGTGATCAAAGATTAATAGCCATGTCATCAATCAATTGTTAAAATTCAAATTTTTGTAGTTTAAAATAATGCATAAAAGATGAGTTTATGGATCAAATCATAAATAGCATCCGATTGATGTGAAAATTGGCATGTATGTTTAGAGCATATAGAACATATAATTCAACGGTTGGATTTTCAAAATATTAATTCAATAATAAGTTATTGGGTGGTGTAACATTGTTTAGAGTTACATTAGGTATAACTTGAATCCAACTCTATATGTGTGTGTATATAAATATATATATATATATATATATATATATATATAATTTTATCATAAATTCATAATCACATCATCTCATTAACTACCATAAATAAAAAAGATTTAAAACATTGAAAAAAATACAAATTAAATATTAAAATCTCATAAATAATAGTACAAACTAGAATTTTGCTAAAATTGCCGTAATTAGCCTAAATGGTCGTAATATAGCTAGAATTGTTGGTACAATCCGGTACAAGCCGAAATTTTGTACCAAGACATTAAATTGAAAATTGGCTTAAAGAATTATGTGTTTGGAATTATAATTTATTTGTTTGATATTATGGGATCCCAATTAAAAGTTTGGCAATTTGGATTTTGACTTTTGAGTGATAATGCGCTGTCTGACTTGATCTAAAAATTATTTGGATGCTTTTTTTTTTTTTTTTTCCTTTTTATTTATTTATTTTTTTGTTTTGTATGTTTTGAATTTTTATTTTTGTTTTTTGTTTTAACTTGGTAACACTAATTAGTTTTTAATTTGAAGAATGTTGGTCATTTAATGATAATACATATGACTTTCAATTTTCATGGTTTGTAGTATTTCCATTATAGAATAAAGGGGAATTACAGTTTATTATCCTAAGCTATAACCTCATTGAAATTGCATGGAAAATCCAGTTAGATAAGGGGCACAAACTTATTGAAACCCCACTTAATACTTGAAAAAAATTATTAAGAATTTCTTCTAAAAAAAATAAAATTAAACCACATGTTAGAAAAACTCCTCATTATTTGGTAAGATAATCTAATATTTTATTATTTTATTTTTACTATTGAGCCATAGCTAACTGCCTTAGTAGAAGATATGACCAAAAAAATCCATAATTTGAAACACATAAAAATAAAAATGAAAAAAAGACAGCCATCAAATAGTAATAGTTGTTTAACAATAAAATCCCCTGGTCGTTACAAAACTATTAAAACTTTTCTTTTTATGAGAAAAACCATTAGAACCCTTTTTTATGGAAAAACCATTTGAACTTGTAATACATAAAAGTAGTCATTAAATATAGGAACATACTCGTGCTTATAATGCCAACCAGATATATTGGCAACTTCATATAAAGCTTCCCTCCAGCTCTGCACCTTCTTGTTATCCTTTAATTTTTCTTCATGTTTAGATAATGCTTCTCCAAACTTTCCTTTTTGGTTACAAACTTCTGATGGATCTATGTTGTAAAAAACCGGTCGCACTAATTGGTCATTCTTCTTACACTCAACAATCTTGACAAGTTCATTTAAGCACCATGTGCAGGATACATAGTTTTTAGATAATAAAATTATTGAAATCCTTGAACTTTCTATAATTTTGAGAAGTTCTGCAGAAATTTCTTCTCCCCTTCGAAGGTTATCATCAACAAAGGTTTTAATACCCTATTGATACAAAGCATTATATAAATGGCTTATAAAACCAAGACGGGTATCTTCACCTCTAAAACTCAAGAAGACATCAAAGTTCTTGAGATTGTGGGTGAAAGAGGAGGATAAAGATGAAGATGAAGGTGTGCCTCCTTTGCTAGTCACAAGAGCCATTGGGGGCATTTTTGAGCAGATTGTTGTAAAGATTTGAAAGGAGGAGAAAGAAAACTATAAAGGGGTTGTCAATATAAGACAGGAAATTAAGTGAATGACAAATTAGGAAGAGGATGAATAAAAGCTAGAGAAGCCTTTAAAGGTAGCTTGCTTTGGGTGCGACCAGTAACTCTTTGAACTTTCCAAGAAACATACTGATGCTTTTTTCATTGCAATATCATGCAAGTTTCCATGTGAAACCTAAAATAAATCTTTGAAAATTCTAAGCACTACACCGGTCATTGTGGATTGGTCAAACGGAAGGGTAATTTCGTATTTAAAAGTGGGTTGGAAATAATGAAGTATCTATCAAACATTTCCCAAATCAATATTTATAGAGAATTAATAAATTTTTTCCATTTAAAAATGTTTAAAAGATGAAATATTGTTCCAAAGAGTGGCATTTAGTCTTCAGAGCAGTCCGCCAAATGATCAATTTCTTTGAAGATGAGAAGAAATAAAGCAAAAAGTGACTCATGCACATCGTACAATTAAAGAGACTTTGAAATTGGTGGAAGCCAAATTGTAATAACGACGGTGAGATTTTTTCTGTCTTAAAATGTGAACATGAGAAAAAGAAAAGTTAAAAATTTTCAAGCATGAATGTGAACATGAGAAATTAAAGAAGATAGTGATGGCTTCGGTCCTACAAGGCCCCATTTACATTAATTTAAAAAAAAAAAGGGACTTAGTAGACGTGAAGTTCCCCTCTTCTAATAATAGTTGTTTCTGTTAGTCTTTAGCATCACAATTCTTCTCCTCTTCTAATAATGGTTAGCATTTTTCACTTTGAGAAGGAAGGGCCATTTTTGGATTGAAAATTCACTGATGAAGAATGGAGAACAATAGTTTTAGAAAGTGATTGAATGTAACCTTTTTTTTTTTTTTTTTTTTTCTTTCAATTTTTAATATTTGTGATTAGTTTTGGAATTTTTTTTTTAGAGAATTTCAACCTATGACATCCGTTCTTAATGATTGATAGATTAGTTTTGGAATTTGAATGTACAAATGCATAAAAAAAAATGACCACTTATTTATGCCTTTCTCTCTAATATGGATTTTTTATTTATTGACAATTTAATGTGATTTTGTCTTAAAATAAATGAATTGCCTTTATTTTTCTATGGTATTAATAATAGAGATTAGGCTAATTGTGCGCACTATATCTATTTAGAGGTTTTTTTTAGTCAAATTTTTCATTCACCACAATTTGAAATTATCTCATAATCCAATTAGATTTATACATTTGCCATATACAAATAATGCACACTCCAGAATGGGATGAGACCTAGTCCAAAAAATGAATAAACCCACACCCACGCATTGGATAATAACTTCCATACTATTTTGTTGTTCATAACTTTTTCCTGTAAAAAAAATTATATTTTTAATTATGTCTTATCCCACACTTCGTTATTTTGTGATTAACAAACACATAAATCTCGTTGAACTAAGGCATAAAACTTAAGTTAGAATAAATAAAAAATTTGACTTCAAAACGAAAGTCTTTAAGTTGGTTTTTGACAAGGTCAGTCCAGTATGTAATTATGAATTTACATTGGTCACAAATCTTAAGAGTAATGGTTATCTCGTACTTATTCTTATACATATTTTATAGACAATTTTTTAAATTTGTGTTTTCTAAATATAATTTTAATTAAAATTGTGAAATTGTATTTTCACAATTTTAACTAAAATTTATTGATTTCACATTTTGAATTGAATTTTTATTTTCAAGTTATGATTTCAAAGGAATGAGTAAAGCGAGTGTGTGCAAGTCTTTATCAAGATCTAAGCAAATCTTCTTCTCCACTAAAAAAAAAAAAAAAAAGAACTAATCAAATCTTTAATGATGATCTACAAGCTCCAACACATGGTTATGTTCCATCCCATAAGGCTCCTTTTAAAAAAAAGACACAGACCTGATAAACATATGAAAAAAGATGGGATTTTTTTTTTTTTTGGGTAATTTAGCACCATTTTAGCAAAAATTTCATTAGTTGGTGTATTTTTGAAACATTTTAGCAAACTAATATCTCGAATTTCTTAGACTCGAGTTCAATGAAGGGAATTAAGTCTCACACACTCGATTTTGATGCGTTGGAAGGCTAAGGTGGAAATATTTATATATGTAAAACTCGAGTCTCGAAGATTTGAGTCCTGTTTTTCATTTTAAAGATCTCAAAAACAGGGAAGAAGAATGATGAAGACCCATACCCATGGAAAAACCAAACCCACCCCATGAAGTCACCTACAAAATCAAACCCACCCACGGCAAGACCAAACCCACCCACCTGTTGATCTCTGTGAACTCACTTGCAAAACCAAACTCACCTACAAAACTCTTTCTTCTTTCTTCTCCTTGTTCTCTAGATCTAAAATATTCCTTCACCAAACAGAACATGAGTCTTAAAGCCTCGAAGAGAAGAAGAAGAAGAAGAAGAAGAAGAAGAAAAGACCCATACCCATGGCAAAACCAAACCCACCCCATGAAGTCACCTACAAAATCAAACCCACCCACGGCAAGACCAAACCCACCCACCTGTTGATCTATGTGAACCCACTTGCAAAACCAAACTCACTTACAAAAATCTTTCTTCTTTCTTCTCCTTGTTCTCTAGATCTGAAATATTACTTCACCAAACAGAACATGAGTCTTAAAGACTTGAGTTCCACGTGTACAAAAGATCCACATCAACCCCTGCCAGAGCATCAAAATCGAGTGTACTAGTCTCGATTTCCTTCATTGAACTCAAGTCTTAAAACCTCGAGATGTTAGTTTGATAAAATCTTTTAAAAACATGCTAACTAACGAAATTGTTGCTGAAAGGGTGCTAAATAGCAAAAAAATCGAAAAAAAAAAAAGTTTCCCACTAAATAAAAGAAAGAAAAAATAGTAGTTGCTTTCATCTTTTTGGATAAATAGTAGTAGTTGCTGCTAGTCTTTAACATCACAATTCTTCTCTACTTTTCAAATACTTCAAGCTAAACATCAATTTTTTTACAATGTAATATCTATAAATCCCAAGCTTTGAGATTTTATTTTTCTTTTATTTATTTATTTTCTTTTATTTGATGAAATTAAATAGCCAAAAATGATTATTTGGTAAGTGTTTTGTTTAAAGCAAATGTCACAACTTTATTCATGTAAGCCTCCAAATCCCTACATCTTGACCAAGTATGCATATTTAACTGTCCAAATCTTCTATCTCGCTCTTTCTACTCCATTATATAGTCCACAAATAAAAACATACCACATGTCCATCTATTTTATTAAATGCTAAATTTACACCTTCTATTATTTAATTTCCTAAAATAAATAAATAAATAACCCATCATATTTAGGTAATTGAAATAATAGAAAGCATAAATTTAGCATTTAATGAAATAGATGGACATGTGACATGTTTTTATTTGTGTAGTATATAGTGGAGTAAGAAGAGTGAGATAGAAGATTTGGACTTCATATTTAATAATGAAATAGCATAAATATTATTCAATGTGTATGTTTTATCATTTAATTCCTTTTTCTTTCATAAGGAAATGGCATAAATATTCTTTCTTTCTTTCTTGCCAATTTTTTTTTTTTTTTTTTTTTTTTTTGGCTTATAAGTTAGAATTGTTCAAATTTAAGCAATCAAGCAAAATTAATAAAGAATCTAAATTTTGAGGAACCAAATTGGTCTTCTTTTTTAAAATCCAAATATGCGCTAACAAGCAATAAAATTATAAAAATAAATAAAAGTAATTACAAGTTGGGATTCAAAGAATAAAAACAAGGACTTAATTTTGTTATGTTTACAAAAGAAAAAAAAAAGAAAAAAACTGATTTGTATTATTATTATTATTATTTTTTTTTTTAGAAGGAAATAAAAATCAGTTTTGAAGTTGAGAGTACCACTTGCTCTAAGTTTGAGATTGATTTAGGCTTTAAAACATTTGTGATGTTGTTTAACGTTTAATAGCGACAGTAACGTGTAACAATCATTGATAAAAAGACAAAATTAAACAATTCTTATACAACAAGATTGAAATTGTTTAAATTTAAATATAGCAAAACAAGTTCTTTTTTTTTTTTTTTTTTTTTTAGGGGGGCAAAACAAGTTCTTAGTTTTGTGCTTTGGTTCTCGTTAACTTGGTAATTTTTATTTCTCATTAATTCATACTTGTGAACGAATAGCAATAAAATGGTCGTCCATACTACAAACCGTCAAAGCAAGTGATGAGTTAGGTATGGACGAGTGTAAGCATATTAATCCCAAACATAAATTCAAAATTTAATGACCAAATGATGAACGGATGCAAAGCCGTTACCTCTGTCCACTTTTGTACATTTAATGATTGTTACGAACCTTAAATGGTTAGGATTAATTGGTCATTACTGAGCCATTAATCCTCCAGCTCAGGTGCCACGTAAGGTGAGGCCAACAGATTGGATATTTACTCATACAAAGGCTATATAAAGCCAGGAGAGACAAGTAAGTGATTCATTCTTAACACCCACACAAATTACCCTACAGATTATTGATTTTTAAAGAGTTTAAGATAATTTAAGCATCGGAGGGTCCTTGGCAAACTCTAAACCGGTGTCATCATCTACTTAGTGTTTTCTCTTAAATAGGAACACACGTCGTCCAACGGTACTGACGAGGAACATTCTGACGGGGCAAAATCACGTTCATCAGTTTGGCGCCATTTGTGGAGGAAATGACGAGCTATCAATCAGTAAGCCGTTGAATTCTCTACTAATTAAGTTCCTTAGAACCAATGGACTCAACCACAACTACGTCATTAGATCTAGTGGTGATGGCCCAACAAATCCAAGCATTAACAACCATTGTGCAAGAATTGATGAAACAAAATGAAGAATTGAAGCGATGAGTGCGTCTAGAGGGCACTAAGCCCAAAGCCCAGGAAATAGCAGAAGAGAGACTTCTGAGCATACTGCATAGTCGACTCATAGCAACGATTAGATGATGAAAAACATGAGGAAGGAGTTAGATGAAGTCAAGAATGCCATGAAAGGAAAAATGATGATAAACCTTGATGACATGATCAAAAGGACGGACTCACCCTTCATGCCAGCGTTTTGGAGTGCCCCTTACCTCCCAAACTTCATCTCCCACAGCTGGAGGTTTACAATGGCACTAAAGATCCCCTAGATCACATAGGTACATTCAAGACAATATTAAATCTCTAGCAGACCCCAAATAAGGTGATTTGCAGATCTTTCCTAGCAACCCTCAGGGGAGCAGCAAGGGTGTGGTTTAGTAAACTGCCCGTGTCGTCTATCGCGAACTTTGAGCAACTGAGCGACTCTTTTGTCCGACATTTCATTGGGGGCCAATGCCATAAAAGGCCCACCTCATACCTGCTGATTGTGAAGTAACAAGAAGGGGAAACCTTAAGGGAATATGTGAAACACTTCAACAAAGTAGTGTTGGAAACTGACGAGGTAGACGATTAGGTAATAATGACGACCTTCTAAGCAAGGCTGAACAATCTTGACCTCGTCTTCTCTCTGGGGAAGACCCCACTGACCTCGATAACGGATATATTGTCCAAAGCACAGAAGTATATGAATGGAAAAGATGCACTAATTGCAAAGGGATGGGTGGGCAAATGGAGGAAAGAGGAGAATGCTAAGTCGCAGAGTAAGAAGAGGGATCTCTCAGACACCAAGGCCAGCAAAAGTAGTCCCGAAGCACCATCGAAGGAAAAGCTAAATTTCACTCCTTTACTAATGCCTGTGGACAAAATCCTTATGCAAATAAAGGATGACCCTGCTTTGAAGTGGCCTAAACCGTTGAGTTCATCTTCAAAACGGAGAGATTCAAAGAAGTGTTGTCATTTTCACAATGATCATGGTCATTACACTGACGAATATCGGGATTTGAAGGAGCAGATAAAGGAGTTAATCCAGAAAGGGAAACTCCAAAAATTTGACAAGAAAAACTACCAAATCCGCCACCGGACGGAAGAGAAGTCTATTGATGATAAAAAAGAAGATGACTGGAACCATCCTAAACAGGTCGTGGGAGAAATAAGGATGATCACTAGAGGATTGATCGCAGGGGGGGTCATACAGGTCTTTGAGAAAGGCAGTTTAGAGACAAGTCAATAGTGTTCATATAAAGCACCCGATAGCTAAACAACATCGCTCAGGAGATGAAGACATTATTTTTTCTAAACGAGATGCAAAGGGAGTCAGGCAACCACATGACGACCCCCTCGTTATCATGCTGACCATTGAAGGGTACAATACCAAGAAAGTTTTGGTAGATAATGGAAGCTCAGTGGACGTGATGTACATGACGGCGTTACAACAGATGAAGTTGGATCCAAAACGCCTCAAACCTTTTGGGTCTCCTCTAGTTAGTTTCAGTGGGGACCGCGTATTTCCAAAGGGCATCATTTCCCTATTGATTATAGCAGGGACTCGCCTAGCATAGGTAACAAGGGAAGTAAACTTTCTAATTGTTGACTGTCCTTCATCTTACAATGTGATTCTAGGACAACCAACCCTTAATTGCCTCAAGCCGCAACTTCTACATACTATTTAAAGGTGAAAATTTTAACCCCTCAAGGGATTGGAGAAATTTGTGGAGACCAGCTTTTAGCCAGGGAATGTTACCAGGTGGTGCTGGTGTCCAAAGAAAATCACACCTAGATGGTGGAGTAAGAGCTACCCAAGCCCATGGAAGAGGTGGAGAATATAGAGTTGGTGGAAGGAGATCATTCCAAAACTACCATCCTCAAAGGACAAATTGGTGAAGTTCTTGAAAAAGAACCTGGATGTCTTTGCGTGAAGCCATGAAGATATGCTAGGAATTGACAAAAATGACCTTGATGACCTTTAGGATATGTTTGATACTTTGAGAAGATACAGAATGAAGCTTATACATAACACCACTAAGGCATGGGAGAATGCATAAGTGGTTGAATCTGGACTCTACACATGAAGCAGCTGTGAGGCAAGGGAGAGTAGGTGATGGCTAAGAGATTTTGTGTTGGTGAGTGGTAATGCGTGACTACCTTGGGAAGGAAGTGAGATTTAAACCTGACATGGTACTTAAGCAATTATCAAAAAGGGATAGTGACTTTTCAGGGTTAAAGATTATGAAGACACCCCTTATTGGTTGAATGCACAATGAGTCACCTTGGAGACACGAGTACCAATCATAGTATTCCTGATATCCTTCTTGATGACCAAGACTTGTCTCCCAAATAGTGGCAAAGCTGCCTACCTTTGGGTTCCAATGCCACATTGGCACAGTTCTTATCCCTTAGTCAGCAGAGAACATCACAGTTGTGAAAAGATCCCAAAAGAGAGAATATGATGACTTAACACCTGTCCTTGTACTCAGCCGTGTTTCTTAGAGTGTAAAAGGAACATGCAGCTATGCTTCTAGGGCAAGAACCCAAATTGATATTTTGAGATGAAAATGGAGAGTTGGTAGGGAAGAAAGGCAACTTCATTGTAAACTAATCTCTTTCTGATACATAATATAAGCTAAGCCGAGCAAGAATGTTATGTTGCTCAAATCATGGTTTTTTATCCTTTCACTAGGGTTTTTCACATACATTCTGTATTGTTTTGATAATCAGCTTCTTCTTATTGTTTAAATGTGTGTCTTTTTCATGTCCTACCATCACTTTCTTTATTTCTTGTTTGAGTGTCATGTTAAAGCTTGCATCTTTTCGAGCTTTCTCATGCAGATGTGCTATTAGATAACTTATTTCACTCACATAAATAAGCCCAAATCTAACTTGCATGTACATTTTTGGAGACTCTGCTGGGGATCTCTGGTAATTTTCCTTTTTAAGGGTGTTTTGTTGGGTTGTACACCTCTATTTGTAGTCACTTTCTCCATGCCTCCAAGGAAGAAGGTGGTTACCGGGATACTGACTGGTGTGGGTGAGAACCATCGGTCAAAACCAAGTACAGATTATATATCCATGCATTTTGAAGGCGTAGAATCTTCAAGGGGAATTGCTCATCATAAGAGTAGGGAGATAATGACTGCCATTAAAGACCTTCAACGTTCTCAAGCTACTATATGGGCAGAGTTTCAGTCCTTACGTCAGGAGACAGCTGTACCTTAGGCTCCTCAAGGTCCTCAGGGGTATCCTTATCTGAGTAGGGAAGATGTACATGCTATTCTATTTAAAGCCAATAAGATGGAAATTGTTGTTTATGTTGGTACTAGGCCTCCTTATCTTGAAGAAATAGCTGGGAAACCTTACCCTGTTAACTCCACACCTCCTAAATTCCCTAAGTATGACAGCATAATAGGGCATATTAGGTGGTATGTAGTTGCACTGATAGCTCACTCTCATGACCATGAGTTGAGGCTCAGAGAGTTCTTTAAGCCCTTAGAAGGTTGAGCTTTTACTTGGTATACTAGTCTTGCACCAGGGTCAATTCTAAGTTGGAATGATTTGGCAACACAGTTCATGAAAAAGTTCTTTGCTTTGGAGGAAAAGCTTATGTTGTCAGATCTACAACACAAGAAGCAAAGGGTGGCTAAAGGATTGTTGGAGTATATTCGCAGGTTTCGAGATCTCTCTTTGTTGTCTTATGATCCTGTAGAGGAAGAAAGGCTGGTGGATGTTTGTATCGTGGTTATGTTGTATGAATGTAGGTCTTACTTAGAGAATCTTTAGATTTCTAGTTTTACGAGACTTGTAGAAGCTGTAAGGAGAACAAGTATGTCCGTGAGGAAGCCTTCAAAATGTTCAACTTCACAAACTATGAGTGCTCCTAGACAACCGTGGAGGAGAAAAAACAAGAAATTGGAGGTTGCTATGACAGAAGAATCTAAGAAGGTGGCCAAAAGAAAGAAGAGGGACAGAGGTGGTATTCCCCTTCCTTTTACTATGTCTACTGAAGAATTGTATAGCATCCTAGAAGCTTAGGTGAAAGATGGTGTGGTGACGTTGCCTGAATGTAAGCATGAACCTACAAAAGAGGAAAAGCAAAATCCACTTTATTGTAGGTACCACAAGAGATGTGACCACCATACTATGGATTACTATACTTTGAGAAATATCTTCCATGATAGGGTAGCCAAGGGAGATTTGGTTTTCAAAGTTGGAAAGAGAGTTGACCCAAGAATGCGTAGACTAGAAGTGGTAATGACTTTCTTCATAGGTCATAAGGATCCTATGGAAGAAGAAGCAGAGAACATGGCTAGCAGTTGCTCAGCACCGCCACCATTGGTAGATGAAGAGATGATAACAAGAATCCAGCAGGAGGATAAAATACATTCATTTCTTGAAGGAATAGGTCTTAGACCAATGGCGAGAAGAGAAACAGCCCAAGCCTTGACTAGGGTGATGGAAAGGAATCATGAAGTGGCCGCTGTTGAAGGGAGTTTGATGCAAGTGGCATACCAGGAAGCAAAGGATTCAATCACTTTTTCTAATAAAGATCTAGTCAATCGAGTTGTTGATGGCAATAGACCTTTATATATCACTACCTTTTTGGGAGCATCTCGAATCAAAAGGGCAATGGTAGAAACTGGTGCATCTACTAATATTCTACCTCTCCCAACTTTTGATGCCTTGGGAATTCCGAGGGAGAGAATTATTCCAGAGCCAATGCAGGTGGCAGGAATAAGAGCTTTACAGTAGAATACTCTTGGGCATGTGTCTTTGGACCTTAGGGTTGGGCTAATTCGAGCACCTACTCTCATGCATGTGATGGAAGGGAATACATCTTACTGCTTCATCTTAGGCCGTCCATGGCTTAATGCGTATAAAGCAGTGGCTTCCACATATCATCAATGTGTGAAGACCATTTGGAGGAATAAGCAGGTAGTCATTGAGGCCACCAAGATGCCTTTTGATAGAGCAGAACTTCATTTTGCTGAAGCAACTTTATATCAAGGGTACAAACTTGAAGGCAAGAATAGAATTCTTCCTTTCAATCCCATTGCTTTGCAAGCGGAAGAAGAAGATGATGGCAAAGTGGTGGAACCAAAAAGGCCTTCCAAGATAAGAAAGGTTACTAGGCCTGATGGCCGGGTGGTATATGAATTCTGACGATTAGAGGAAGGGGATGGGGAGGATGGCGAGCCTAATTCCCTTAATCCGATACAACAGCCAGAGGAAGTTCATACAACTGAGGAGTTTGTGAAGGAAGCCCCTAAATGTATGAATGATGGTGTTAAGAATGTGCAAGAAGAACTTGTTGAGGCCAATCTGGGTGATGGTGAAGAAGATGAGAAAATGGTAAAAATCAGCAAGAATCAGTCTAAAGAGGAGAGAGGAAAGCTAGTAGCTTTATTGAAAGAATACAAAAATGTTTTTTCTTGGAGTTACAAGAAATGCCAGGTTTAAGTCTGAACTTGATGGTGCACAAGTTAAAGGTGGATCCTAATGTTAAACCTGTGAAATAGCCACCGAGGAAATATCATTTAGATGTGGAGGAAAAAATAAAGCTTGAAGTGCAAAAGATTTTAAAGGCACGATTCATTGAGGAGATTGAATGCTCGAGCTGGTTAGCTAACATAGTTCTTGTAAAGAAGAAAAATGGTTAGATAAGAATCTATGTAGATTTTCGGGATCTCAATAAAGCCTGCCCAAAGGATGAATTCCCACTTCCTAATGTTGATATCCTGGTAGATGCAGCGGCTGGTCACGAACGTTTCTCTTTTATTGGTGGTTATAGTGGGTATAATCAGATCCTTATGGACCTAGCAAATGCCCTGAAAACTGCTTTTAGGACACCTTTTGGGAATTACTTCTATAGGGTGATGCCTTTTGGACTAAAGAATGCCAGTGCAACGTACCAAAGAACCATGACCTTGACCTTTGGGGACATGCTGCATAAGCAGGTAGAAGATTACGTTGATGATCTTGTAGTAAAATCGAATAATCCTTTTGAGCATTTGGTGCACCTGAAATAAGTCTTTGAAAGATTCAGAGAGCATAGTTTAAGGATGAATCCTTCCAAGTATGCCTTTGGGGTATCTTTAGGGAAGTTGTTGGGATTTCTTGTTCATCATAGGGGAATTGATTTGGACCCCACGAAAGCTAAAGCAATAACTACTCTCAGTCCTCCTACAACTCTGAAGGAGTTGAGAAGCTTTTTGGGAAAGATTTCTTATTTAAGAAGATTCATTCTAGGCCTAGTCGAGATCTTAAAGCCTTTCATGGAGCAGACAAGGAAAGGAGTAACTTTTGTATAGTGTGATCAATGCCAAAAAGCATTTAAGAAGATTCAGATGATATCGGTGGATCCCCACACCATGGTGGCCCCTGTACCTAGGAAACCTTTGCTATTGTACATAGCAAATACGGAGCAATCCCTAGGAGCATTGTTAGCTCAGGAACAGGAAAGGGTAGAGAAGCCAGTGTATTACATAAGCAGGCTTATGAAGGGACCAGAGTTAAGTTACTCAACTGCCGAGAAAGTATGTTTGTCGTTAGCTTTTGTTGTGACGAAGTTCAATCATTTCCTTCTAGGACATCGTGGGTAGTTGGTGACTAAAAGTAATCCCGTGAAGTATCTTTTGACATGACCTCAGTTATCAAAGAGAAAGGCATAATGGGCCACCCTAACATCATTCATTAATATCGAATGCATACGGCCAACTGCCATCAAAGGCCAGGCAGTGGCTGATTTGTTGGCTAAATTTCCTAGGACAAGTGATTTTTCACCCCTTCAACTAGAAATTATGGTGATAGAGGAACAAGAGTGGTCGATGTATTTTGATGGGTCATCTACAGTTTAAGGAGGAGGGATAGGAGTAGTCTTAAAGTCACCAGGGGAAGAACATACGTTTGCCTATATACTACACTTCCCTTGTTCTAACAATGAAGCAGAATATGAAGCCTTGTTGGTAGGACTGAAGGCTGCCAGAAGGTTAGGCATAAAAAGATTGAAGGTATTTGGTAACTCTAAGTTGTTAATAAGACAGGTTTAGGGAATCTACGGAGTAAAGAATCCTAGTTTGGCTACTTACAAAGCTACAGTACAAAAGGTCATGGAACACTTTACTTTCATAGAGTACAAGGTGGTTAACAAAGGTGAAAACAAGCTTGCTGACTCGCTAGCTACTCTAGCCACTAAGTCTGTACTGAAGAAAGAAAAGATGACACTTCGAATTGAGAAGCAGCCTGGTTTAGTTCAGGATGAACTATGTTTCCCTTAAGATTGGCGAGAACCCTTGTTAAAGGCAATGGCTTAAAGGAAGTATGTTGGGTCAGAGTTACCAGCAAATATGAAAGACTTGCTCAAGATCAATGGAGATTTGTTTCTTAGGGGAGCAGAAGGTTTGCTGATGAAATGTGTTTCAAGGTAGGAAGGATTGACATTGTTGCATAGATTGCACTATGATATTTGTGGTGTAAACCTTGATGTCAGCCTCTATAGAAGATTGCAAAGGCTAGGGATCTTCTGGCCACAAATGGCCAGTGATGCTAAGGAAGAACAACGGAGTTGTAAAACTTGTTCTGTTATTCCTCTAGATCAAGCAAAAGTGCTTAATGGTGAGTTGCTGGAAGAAGATTGGCAGGATCCATACTTGAGATACCTTTTGCAAGGTATTTTGCTTGCTGATCGTGTACAAAGAGAGAAGTTGAAAAACTATGTGACCAGGTTAGAAGTGGTAGATGGGAAATTGTTCAAGAGAAGTTTCCAAGGGAGATGAATGGTATGTATTCCTACTAAAGAAGTTAATGGCATTCTTTCAAACCTGTATGAAGGAGAACTAGTAGGACACTCGGGTGGGAGAAAGTTATGGCAAATGGCTTTGCATCAGGGATATTACTGGCCCATAATGCAAAGGGATGCTCAAAACTTTGTAAAGAAGTGTCAAGAATGCTAAAGGCGGGGAGATGAAATACACACCAGCCATCAGAGTCTTCATCCAAATGTGGCTCCATATCCATTCCACAACTGGGGGCTGGATTTTATAGGACCTATAAAACCCCCCCTCTAAAGGATGTACATGGATACTTATAGCCACTGAGCTATTTACCAAGTGGGTAGAGGCTGTGGCTATGAAGAAGGCAACAGGTAGCTCAGTGGCTAATTTCTTAAGGGAGAATATAATATATTTTTTTAGGGTACCCAACAAATTATTTTTGACAATGGTATGCCATTCTTGAATAAGGATGTGCACCGTTTAACAGACTGGTACTCCATTTCTCACACAACATCCACACCTTATTATCCCAAAGGAAATGGTAAAGCTGAGGCCTCTAATAAAAGATTGCTAAAGATATTGAGAAAAATGACTAAGGAGAATGGAAAGGGGTAGAAGGAGGAGCTTCCTACAGCTCTGTGGGCTTACAGAACAGCCAAATCACAAGCTATAAGAGCTTCACCCTTTTCTTTAGTCTATGGCATAGAGGCTGTTAACCCAATAGATTTAGTAAGGCTAGCGGTGAAACTAGTAGAAATTACAGGAATACCCAGAGAAGACACTTTGGAAATTATGAAGGAAATGCGCGACAATGCTGCCTCTCATAACCGCCTTTACCAGGCTAACATGAAGGCTAGGCATGAAGGCCAAGTCAAAGAAAGAAAGTTTCAAGTGGAAGAACTTGTTTGGAAAGCTGCCCCACATGTACGAGGTGTTGCTAGAGCTGTTAAACATAAGTGAAAGTTCAAATAGTATATAAAACACCCTTGAACGTTTAGACCCCCAATAACAAAATTACCAATTCAAGCTTTATGACAAACAATAAGTGTGCGGAAAATGAACACAAGCTATAAACAGAATTGGTAAACAATCTAAGCCAAATAAAATCACATCCACAGTAGAAAATAAAAGGCAAAGATTAAGGGAAGAGAGATGCAAACACAAGGACAACACAACGATGTGTTATCGAAGAGGAAACCGAAGCCCTCGGCGTAAAACCTCTCCACCTCCCTCCAAGCGGTAAGTAATCCACTAGAAAATGTAGTTGGGATACATGAACAGCAATAGACCTTCCAAGCCTAATCTACCCAGTGTACCTAAGCCCTCCAAGCTTCTTGCTCCAACGAGGTTACGCTGAACCTATTTCTTTTCTAGCTTCCCGGATTCCGCTACTTGACCATAGCATCAACCAATGTAAAATTGGTTTCTTCCTAACTGCTTCCCAAAGCACCAAACAGCCCTCTCACAGTAATGGATATGGCGAGAAAAGGTTTTGGTAAAAAGCCCCTCAAGGATTTAACAATGGAGAGGAAGAGAGTAGAGGAATTTGAAGAGTCTCTTATGTGAAGATTGTGGATGAATCAATCTTGTTTTTCTCTAGGGTTTCTCTCTCAAAATTCTCACTAGAAGCTCTCTTTCTTTCGTGGGTATAAGGGGTATTTATACAAGGGTGAGAATGGAATGCGAAGAGTCAGGTTTTTCAAAACAGGGCTAGCTCGAGGCTTGGCCTCGCGGCTTGACTAAGTCGCGAGTTCCAGCTGCGAGATAACTGAACGGCCAGTTGTCCTATTTTGTCCTGTAGTGCTCCAGCTAGCATGACGCTTCAACTTCTGGCATGCCTGGCACGTGTGCAGCTTCTGGCAGCTTGCAGCCGCGAGTCACCCGCGAGATCCAGTCGCGAGTCCCTGTTTTTCTTGCACACTCTTGAGCATTTCTTCACACTATCTCACTCACTACCCTTACAAGAATCCCACCTAAATACAGGGTTACTAATTGCTGAAATACAAGCAAATTTGGCACGGAATAAAGCTAACAAGATGGTTGATTAAATTCAACCTTATAATCTCCCCCTTCGGCTATTCTGTGACAAAACCCTAAAACAGACTCTAGACTTAACATGTGAGTTGGGAAAAGTTGAACATAACTCACTCACACCTAACTCTAGAAACTGTGAAGCTCTTGAATCATATGAACATGAATCTCCTGAAACACAACAATACACCATGATCATTGTATGCAGAAAAGCATGAAATGCATATGAAGCAGGCATGATGTGATCAAGCAAAGATGGAGTTAAGAAACAAACCATGGCTTGATCAAACAAGCAATCAATACAAAGTACTGACCACAATGCTCATTCACACTTGGAATGAACACTTGGACATACAAGCTAATAAGATCAATGCAAATCACTTGCATGCCCAACACTCAACCAATGCATAATACACTAAGTAGATGCATCTAGGAACAATCCTACAAGGGCACAAGAGTGACAGTACTTAAAAGGAAAATGCATGACATTTAGTTAGAAGTACTGATTTAACAAAACATAAAGGCTGCATAAAGCATGGTACAAACCATAAAGCCTACAAAATATGAAAACAAACCCTAAAAGCTTACAAAAGCAACATGGGTACAAATATAAAAAGCTGAATAACAACTTAAAGTAAAATATTTAAACAGCTTCCTGAAATCTCCCCCTTAGATCAAGCTATCACTCCCCCTTTCATTGTATTCCCCTCATGACATCATCTCCCCCTTTTTGTCATGGAATAGCTACATATCCTCTTCTAGCTTCCTCTGAATCTGATCCAATTGAATTTGTAGGGAGGTAAACTTCATATCCCACCGAGTGTTATGATGGTGTAGAATAGATGTGAGTCCGGACATCTTGGTACTCACTCGTGGACAGATGTCACAATGTTGTCGAGTTTTTCGTCAAGGGAGAATGTGCTAAAACCACTGTGAGATGTGGAAGTTTCCGGTTTGACTCTCTTCTGACTATGACCAATGCTTGCATTGAATGTACGCATGTTGATAGGACTCGGTTTTGTGTAGGGAGATTCATCTGCTGTTGGGTGAATTCCTTTGAGCTTCAAAATCCTAGAAATGAGACAGCAAAAAGGAACACATATTTGTGACTCAATTCGTAGAACCGTTTTGCGGAGAATGTGAAAGATATGAGCACAGATGTCAATCTCTACATCAAAGATTAGGTCATGAAGAAACAAGGCACGTCCGAGGTTCATAGACCCATTGCTAGATAAGGGGTACAAGTTGTGAAACATCACTATTGTAAGCACTCTCAGTTTCGGAGGAAGAGAGGAAACGCTGACTGAGTTTCCATTGGATGAGAATTCCTAGTCTTGTCCAAGACCATCCCTAAGTAGTTCTTCATTTGGACATAGATCATCATAAACCGGTGATTTTTTAAGCATTGGCCGGCTGATGTGAAGGATCTCTGCCAAATATGCGGGAGAGATTGAAAAACTTTTTCTCCTAACCCAGCACTTGAGTTCTTCGCCTTCCACAATTGCATTGGCATAAAATTATTTTACCAAATTCTCATAAGCTTCATCCAGATCGGAGAGAAGGTAATTCCAATCCTTGTGGGCAAACCATTTTGGAATGTCAGTATCATGAAGTGACGATTGATCAACAGGTCTTTCTAGTAATGGTGTAGCATTTCGGAAATAATTCTCATGAGTCTGAAAGGCAGCATAGGATTTGAACTTGTTGGGATCGAACACTCCTGTTGGGGAACGAGTCCTTTTTGTTTTAGGTGAGTAGTCATCGACATCAATGACAGGCTCCTTTCCTTTGGGACTACCTGCTTTCATAGCTGCTTTCTTGAATGGAGACATTTCCAGTCTGCATCATGTAATAGAGGAAAAAAAAATAATCCAAGAGACATTATTAGCAACGGGTTAGTTTCAAAATATGGATAATGAAGAAAACCCTAAAAACTAGATGGGAATGTCCAGAAAATGACAATGAGTGTTCGTGCGACATTAATGACCCAATGTTGTCACAATATAGAGCAGAACAGTATATAACCACCAAAAAACACACAATGAAGACACCAGGCAATTAGATACCCAAATACAGTCAAGATATATACAAATATCATAGAGAGCACAAAATCCATGAGGAAAAAGGCAATAACTGTGAAAAATAAAGAGTAGAGGACAAAACCCATACCTTTCCTTGAAGATTGAGAAAATGGTGACAAAATAGTGGAAGATTTTGGAGTTGACCACGGTGGTGTTGAAATATTGAAAGTGAGACCAGAAAATGAAAAGTCACAGGATGCAAGAAAAAAAATTAGGACCCTTTTTGAGATCAGTGTTGAACCACGCGATTTTCGCGACTGAGGTAAGTCACCAGACAGTCGCCAGTTTCACCTGCCAAAACACTTCAAGCCAAAAGTTTTGAAAAAATTTGCTAAGTGTTTTTCGCGACTGGAAGTCTCACTCGCGAGGGAGTCGTGAGCTGAGCCGCGAAAATCTCTGTGTACCCCTCGTGACTGGACCTTCCACTCGCGAACAAGTCGCCAAAACCGGCCCGCGAGCTCGCGATTGTGTCATGCGACTTGTCTGATCCGCGACTGAGTCGCCAAAACAGGGCAACACTGTTTTTGAAATTTTCAGTTTTTGTAAGAACAAAATACTTTCCAAAAACAACTAAAACACTCAAAAATCTTTTTGTGTTTGAATCAACAAAGATTGAGCATGTGAAAACACATTTTATCAAGTACAATCACACAAATGAATATGGCATTTATTGAACATAAACTTGTTGTTGTGTGTGGATATCAACAATGAGATAGTCCTTAGTCTAATGTGAAGCTTCAATGATCAATTCAACCAAGGCATACACAATTAGCACTAGATCATGTGACCCATCTCAATTATAGAAGTATGCATATATGACCTCCCACAAGACTTGATTACATAACTTGGAGCTTTACATTTGGCTCCACTTTCAATCATAACATTTGATCTTTTTGATCCTTATGTAACAATCACATTTCATTGTGAGAATGATGTTTGATATTTCACCTTGATGAGATAGCCTTTGGCTTTTTGAGAAATCATACACTTTATTTTTGGTCGCTTTCCCTTTTTCCTAGTCGAATACTAGTATGTGCGACAAGCTTTTGCAGCTCAATATCTCTTTACATTTGGTGAGCTCATTTTAGCAAAAAAATAAAGAGTGGGAAGATATATAGGCACAAGTCTATGCATGTCTCAAGATCAACATAACCATTCACTAATCATTCATGACAAGTTTGAAGATCTATTTACAACAGTCACATAGATTTCAAGATTTCTTCCACAGTGATAAGAGTGCAAAGGAACAATCTACGCTTAAAAATGCACAAAACCAGTAGCACAAAGGTACAAGGCAAAACAAGTTTTGAGACAAAACTCAACAATGTCAATCAAACTTTTTGATTTTCTACTTTTTATGTGGTTTTTGGATTTTTGACACATAAGAAAGAAAAGATTGATCAAAAACAACAAAAATGAATGAAAGTATGCAAAAACAGACAAACAAATTTCAACCCACATAATCAATAAGCAAACAACCAAACAAAGTCACAAAGCATAGGAAGTATTGATGCTTGGACATGTTGTAATGCTTATGCATGAGTACCCTTTTTCACCCACACATCACTTGCGTTTGGGGTGATTTCCTTATAGGATTGGGTACGAGAGTTAGGGCTTTCAAACCTTCGTGTGAAGCTTTCCAAGCAGTTGGTGAATGCACCAATCATCTTCATCACGTCCATCATTCCGGGATCACCATTTTAATCTCTTGATGGTTCACCAGCCCAATTTCTCCTGTCATTTCTAGGTCCTCGTGACCTTGGCGCAGTTGCACTATTCATTGCTCTCAGCTTTTGACAATTTGGTTGAGTATGCCCTTGAAGTCCGCAATGATGGCACACATAGTTTAATCTAGGACCTCTTTGTGGTCGTGGACGAGACTTGGCTCGGGATTTAGACCTACCCACAGATTGATTACGGGGGTTGTTCAACGACTGTTGGTTCTCCACATTCCTCTTCTCCTCCATCTTGGGCTTCTCAGCAGTAGGGCCAACTTCAAATGGCTCTTTGGCCTTTATAAACTTCACTTCTTTGGTGATATTGCCCGATGAGCTACTCCCTCCGGTATATCCCAACCCGGATTTGTCTGAAATATGCTTTTGAGATGAAATAACATCATCTAGCTTCTTGGTGGAGACCCTCTCTATCTTGGCATTTGCTTGCACAACCTCTTGCTCAAGAAATCTCACTTTTGTGTAGGCTTCTAACAGCTCACCATTCAGTGTCTCTATCTCACATTTGGCCTCCTTATAGCGAATTAGGAGACTTTTATAGTCCTCCTCTGCCTTCTTCATCTTTCTCACAGCTGCCTTGGCCACCCTTGTGTACTCACCCGACTTCTCCAGGAGTGAGTTATAATTCTCTTGAAGATTGACTGTGCTTTCATCTTCTTCTACATCTGATTCTTCGACAACTCCCAATGATTCTTCATCACTATGTTCTCCAAGCTCTTGTACAAGAAAATTCAACTTATCTGAAGACTCAACATGGGCAATAGTCATAAAAGCAGAGTAATTCCCTTCTTCATCATAGCTTTCCTCAGAATCAGAGTTGGATGAATCCGAGTCACTCAGTGTCGTGGCATACACTTTGCCTTTCGATTTCAAATAATTCGGACATTCTTTCTTAAAGTGTCCATGCCCATTGCATTCAAAACAAGTGACACCTTGTGTAGATTGGGATTCTTTTCCATCTTTCTTTTTGAATTCCCTTTTCTCCCTTCCTAAACTTTGGAATTTCCCTTTATCACCAAATTTACCATTATTCTTGAATTTCAAGAATTTTCGGAAATTTTTCACAAGGTATGCAACATCTTTGTCAACCACATCCTCATCCGATGAGTCATGGACTTCCAACCTTTCATTAATGGTCTTAAGAGCAAGAGATTTGCTCTTCCAATGAGTGGGCAGCGACATTTCATAAGTCTGAAGGGAACCAATCATCTCTTGGACTTTGATGTCATCAAGGTCCTTGCTCTCTTCAATCGCTGTCACTTTGGCACGAAAGCTCTCCGGCAATGACCGAAGGATCTTCCTTACTATTTTAGAATCCTCCGTTTTCTCCCCCAAATTGAACTTGCTGACAACCACCTCATTCACCTTGCTATAAAAAGAGTCAAAGGACTCATCCTCACTCATTTTTAGCTCCTCAAACCGAGTGGTCAGCATCTGCAGCTTAGTGTCTTTCACTTTCTTCGTGCCTTCGTAGGTGGTCTCCAATATCTCCCATGCTTCTTTGGCAATGGTAATGTGAGAAATCCTGTGAAACTCATCTGGAGACACACCACAGAAAATCGCGTTAAGTGCTTTACTATTAGCATTAGATGCGGCGAGTGCTGCCTTATCCCATGTGGATTTGGCTGCCTCAGGCCTGGTCCAACCTATATCAACAGCATCCCAAACTGATTCATCAATGGAACATAAAAATGCTCTCATGCGAACCTTCCAAAATGCATAATTACTACCATCAAAATATGGAGGTGCGTTTAGGGATTAAGACCAGTCCTGCTCTGATACCAATTGAACCCTTGAACGTTTAGACCCCCAATAACAAAATTACCAATTCAAGCTTTATGACAAACAATAAGTGTGCGGAAAATGAACACAAGCTATAAACAGAATTGTTAAACAATCTAAGCCAAATAAAATCACATCCACAGCAGAAAATAAAAGGCAAAGATTAAGGGAAGAGAGATGCAAACACAAGGACAACACAACGATGTGTTATCGAAGAGGAAACCGAAGCCCTCGGCATAAAACCTCTCCGCCGCCCTCCAAGCGGTAAGTAATCCACTAAAAAATGTAGTTGGGATACATGAACAGCAATAGACCCTCCAAGCCTAATCTACCCAGTGTACCTAAGCCCTCCAAGCTTCTTACTCCAACGAGGTTGCGCCGAACCTATTTCTTTTCTAGCTTCCCGGATTCCGCTACTTGACCATAGCATCAACCAATGTAAAATTGGTTCCTTTCTAACTGCTTCCCAAAGCACCAAACAGCCCTCTCACAGTAATGGATATTGTGAGAAAAGGTTTTGGTAAAAAGCCTCTCAAGGATTTAACAATGGGGAGGAAGAGAGTAGAGGAATTTGAAGAGTCTCTTATGTGAAGATTGTGGATTAATTAATCTTTTTTTTCTCTAGGGTTTCTCTCTCAAAATTCTCTCTAGAAGCTCTCTTTCTTTCGTGGGTATAAGGGGTATTTATACTAGGGTGAGAATGGAATGCAAAGAGTCAGGTTTTTCAAAACAAGGCTGGCTCGCGGCTTGGCCTCGCGGCTTGACTGAGTCGCGAGTTCCAGCCGCGAGATAAGTGAACGGCCAGTTGTCCTATTTTGTCCTGTAGTGCTCCAGCTAGCATGACGCTTCAACTTCTAGCATGCCTAGCACGTGTGCAGCTTCTAGCGGCTTGCATCCGCGAGTCACCCACGAGATCCAGTCGCAAGTCTCTGTTTTTCTTGCACACTCTTAAGCATTTCTTCACACTATCTCACTCATTACCCTTACAAGAATCCCACCTAAATACAGGGTTACTAATTGCTGAAATATAAGCAAATTTGGCACGAAATAAAGCCAACAAGATGGTTGATTAAATTCAACCTTACAATAAGTTTTCTCCAAAATAGGAAGGACCATACATAGTAGAGGAAGCACATGCAACAGGACATTATTGGCTAAAGGATCAAGCGGGTATAAAGACGTATAGCCCCATTAGGAAAGCTCACCTTAAGAAATACCATGCTTAACCTTGTAAAAACATTTTTTTTTTGTGGCCATCATGTCAAAAATGATTTTGTGTTTTGTAAAACTCATACTATTATAAACAAAGACTTATATGCAATTATTTCAAATGATGTTGTTCATAATATCCATGTAAAGTGTAAATAATTTGGTGAAATAAGACATGGTAAAGTTAGAGTACAACCCCATGGCCTTTCAAGACCATAAAAAAAAATATTACAACTTGAAATTTAGAGAAAGTTTGTGAGAAAACTAAAATTTTCAAGGGAGAAGTCTGGATCACTCAGAGCTCCTAGCTTGCCTTCTAACTTATCAATCTCTTTTCTTAAAGAGTTACATTCTGCGGTGACACCTTCTATTTGCACTTGAAGGGTAGAACTTGCTTCTTGCTGGGATGATAATTCCACTTGAAGTGTTTTGATTAATTCCTGGAGCTGAGTGATTGAAGTGACATGCACATGTAGCGCTGATTTTGCTTCCTTTGCTTTGTTGATACATGAGTTCTCCTTAACTCTTAATTTGCGAAGTGAGGACAAGGAAGCATGAACAAAGGGGCCTGCCTTCTTTAAGTCCTTCAATGCAGTGACACAGCTCTTTAACTAGCTGACATTGACACTTAGGCTCTTAGCCTCACTCAGTGTGGATAGGAAATTGTCAAGGGGGAGAGACAAACACTCCTCTTTACCCTTTGACAGCAATTGGGATATGATAGACCCAATTTGCTGTAAGAGAAAGCCTCTAAGTGACAGGGTCCACTTGCTGGTATCCCTCATGGTTTTGGAATATTTAGAAAGCAATACAGAACAAGTTGCTCTCAGATTGGGAAAAACCAATGAGAGCAATGGATCAAATTCTGTCAGAGTGTTTTCACCCTCTTATTCCTTGCAAGTAGCTTTTGTCAAGTCTTCTTTCTCATGAGGATTTTTGGTGAACATTCGATTTGAGTCCTCCTTTTTAGTGTTAGACTATGTCTCTTCATTGGAAGTCATTTCTTGTATAGAAATCTCTGGGGTTGAAGAAATGACTTTAGCTTTGAGGTGAGCTTGAGAAACAGAGCCTGTAACATATCAAAGGTCAAAAATAGAGAAAAGAAGAAAAGTGATTTGAGTTCAGGGATAAAAGAAGAGGTTACAAGAAACAGTCACTATAGAGAAAAGAATGTACCTTGGGCTTCTTATTAAAAGGTGATTTTGCATTCCTCTTTCTCTTAATGCTTGTAGGTTTGGCTTTTGGAAGGGGCTTCAAAGTCAAATCTCCCTAAAAGATAGGTGGAACATCCACGCGTTGGGCACCACTTTCCCCAAAATGCTTAACACGTTCTCTAATGTCGGACCACCACGACTTGAACCTGGGTGAAGGCAGTTTAGTTCTGGTGAAGGAAGTGAAGGGGATCTTAGGGCTTGATACTAAAATCTTGATGAGATTTTCTCTTTTAAAGGCTAAAGAAGCTACCACAACAGGCAAGGCTAAGGTAGAAAGATGTTCTAGAATGCCTTAGTCAAAACCAAGTAGGCGGGCAAACCTATGGGGGTTGTAGGTTTGAGTCTCATACTCATCTTGAAAACGAGCCTAAAAATGAGAAGGAAAATCACAAGCAACAAAAGAAAGTTCTTCCTCAGACCAAGGGGTTATCTTTGTAACAAGAAACAGAGATGCTTCTAAGGAAGTGAATAGTAGAGGAAGTCCACCCTCCAAAGCAGAGTAAGGTCTAGCTGTCCAGTTAGTTGGGTTATCTAACACTTTTCTAAGGAAACTGTTGGAAGATACTACTACTTTATTCCAACGCCAAGAGCATGGCAAACTTTGGGGTAATGGCAGACTAGTCTTATAAGAGCTTAACACTCTAGGAACAGGAACATAATTCCTAAAGTGTTCCTACAACCATATTTGTAAAAAAGCAACGGGTATGGAAGTTTCAACTTGAAATCTACCCTAGAAGCATTGCAAGTCAAGGGTAAAATGATATAGGTGAGAATATAAAGTTCCTAGAAAATATGGGGCAAGGGGGAAAGATTGTCCTCTAGCTAGTTTAATGGCTAAAGGGAAACGTCTACTTAGAATCTTTTCGTGAGAATATCCCTCAAATAGATGGCGAGAAAGTAAAAAGGCAATAAAGGCTTCAAGTTCATAGGAACTAGAGTTACCTTCTCCAACAACAAATTCGGTGCCTTCCTTTAAGGAGTCTCCATTGGCCTCTTCATCCATGCCATCAGCATACTTCTTCCAAAAATATCTGATCCATCCCCAGAAGTTGGCTCTGGAGCCTTTGTCTCCGCCAACACTAGCATCTCCTAGTACTTCCTCGCTAGGGGCTTTCCCTTTCCTTGTCACTTTCGAAACTGGTTTCTTCAAAGTTTTCTTTACTGCATCTTCAAGGAATTTCACAGCTTTAAACTCATTAGGAGATAAAGAAATGTTGACCACCTCACCATCTCTGAACAAGGGAAGTCTCAATATCTCATAGACATCTTCAAGAGATATAGAGATTTCTTGACACCCTGTGAAGAATGTATGAGTGACAGAATTCCAGTGGTACAGAAGAGAAAGCAAACTTTCACTATCCTTGCTAATCTCTAAATTAGAGAATACAAGAATGGTCTCCAAAAGTTTTACTCTCTACAAGATATCCATGAAAGGAGGATGAGCCAACACCCTTTGACACTAGCTTCTCCAACCTCTGGAAACCGAAGTGTGAGACTTGAAAACCACATCTATGGTGGGAGCAAAATCTCCCCTTGGAATGTGCTTCAATTCCAGATCCATAGTTAGAAGATTATCAGGTTCCTCGCATGCTATGTAGGGAGGGTTTTTAGAGTAAGGAGTTGAGTCCTAATCGAGACTTTTATCAAATAGGTAATCTTCAAAGAAGGGAGGGATGATACACTGTTCTTCTATGGAAGGATGTTCATCTCCTCCTAGAAGGGGTTTGTTACCCTTTGTGGTAGAAGATTCTGCAAATTTAGCAGAGCTAGATCAAAGACTGCGTTTCACACCCATGATTTGATTTGTGAGAAGAGTTTTGGGTTTTGGGTTGAAGAAGGAGAAGAAGAAGATAAGGGAAAAATGAGAAAAATAAGGAAGGAATTTTTTTTTTTCCTTTTATATTTTAAGAAGTTCGTATTTTCCCTCCAAAAGAAAGTGGTTCAAAAAAGGAGACATCTTTTTGAAATTGACACGTGTCAACATGGGGAATAAGCTGAATTTCTGATAAGGAATGGCAGTTAATGGTGCTAAAATCAAGAAAACCGCCTTTATAATCCAAGGACAAAGGCACAACCCTTCACTAACAGGTATGATTTAATTTGTTACATTTCACATTTTGTTAATTGGCATGTTTATCCTTATGTGTTGTGCAGGAATTTGATATATAATAAAATAAACATATAATACAACATGAAAGAAAAACAGTAAACATAAAATAAATATCTTTCTTTCTTTTATATATTTTTGTGTTTAAAGTTTTTTCCTACAAAACAGAAAAGAGAGATTTACATGATTTGGCCCTTATGGCCTATCACCTCTTTTCTAACTAAAAAAAACCACAAAAATTTATACCCAAAATGAGAAAGATAAAGTTTTTTACAACTTAAGCCAAAAGATGGCTAAACAAAACAAACTTAATTAATAAATAAATAAACAACAACAATAAAAATAAAAATAAATAAAAGAAGTAGCAGTAGGTTCAACGGCAAGCAACTTAAGGAGACCTTGGCGCATAGGCATCCATGTCATCCATAGAGTCCTCTTGGGGATAATCTGGAGCCAAATACTCCATCTCCTCATCATCATCATCATCATCATCCTCGCCCTCATCATCCCCTAAGTCGAAACCATCAGAAAAGCCTTTAGAAGAGTTGTCAGAAGAGTTTGCCTTTTGGGAGTCAGAGGGCCCTAAAACGCTAGACTCCAAGCTTGAACGACCAAGCCTTCACCTTCTCTTATAGTGAGTGGGTGCGTCCAAGAATGCAGCAGTTGCTGACTCCTCAGCTTCCTCTTCAGCCCTCAACTGAAGGTCCTCAGAGTTCTCCTTCTCCTTATCATTCCAGTCAAAAGAAGCAACCTCCTCGGGAATGAAGACCTGAAGAGGTAGAGGGTGAATGGGAAAAGGGAGAGAAGGGTGCACGAGGCTTGGTGGTGGGGAAGGAGTATACTCACTGGAAGCACTCTCAAAAGAGCTTGAGGAGTGCTGTGGGGAGTTAGAGCCATCGGAAGAAGAGTTTGACATTTTTTCATGTAGGTTAGAGTTTTGAAGAAAGATCAAAAAGATAAAAAATAAATGAAGATTGAAGAAGAAACATTCCTTATTTAAATCCTCAACCACAGTTAAGTGAAGGGACATGACATTTATGAGGAGTAATGTCTGTTTGCCAAAATGCAAGAAATGAAGAGGCGCCAAAATGGCTGGGAGCACCTTTTTAAGCCACGTGTCCATTTTGAACGTCACAAGGCATGATTACTGGAGTGCTAATGTCTGAACCAATGTGACGATCAAAGGCCTTTTCCATTAAATGCCATTGACAGTCAGGGGGCCAATGTACATAACACCACCAAAGCATGGGAGAATGCATAAGTGGTTGAATCTGGACTTTACACGTGGAGTAGTTGTAAGGTAAGGGACAGTAGGTGATGGTTAAGAGATTTTGTCTTGGTCAGTGCTAAAGGCGTGACTACCTTAGGAAGGAAGTGAGATTTACACCTGACACGGTACTTAAGCAATTACCAAAAAGGGACATAGTGACTTTTCAGGGTTAAAGACTATGAAGACACCCCTTATTGGTTGAATGCACAATGAGTCACCTTGGAGACACGTGTACCAATCATAGTATTCATGATGTCCCTCTTGATGACCAAGACTTGTCTCCTAAACAGCGGCAAAGCTACCTACCTTCAGGTCCCAGTGCCACGTTGGCGCAATTCTTATCCCTTAGTCAGTAGATAACATCACAGCTATGAAAAGATCCCAAAAGAGAGAATATGACTTGACACCTGTCCTTGTACTCAGCCATGTTCCTTAGAATATAAAAGGAACATGCAGTTATGCTTCTAGGACAAGAACCCAAATAGATATTTTGAGATGAAAGTGGAGAGTTGGTAGGGAAGAAAGGCAACTTCATTGTAAACTAATCTCTTTCTGATACATAATATAAAGTGAGCCAAGAAAAAATGTTATGTTCTTGCTCAAATCGTGGTTTTTTATCTCTTCTCTAGGGTTTTTCACGTACATCTTGTGTTGTTTTGATAATCAGCTTCTTCTTCTTGTTTAAATGTGCGTCTTTTTCATGTCCTACCATCATTTTCTTTATTTCTTGTTTGAGTGTCATGTCAAAACTTGCATCTTTTCAAGCTTTCTCATGTAGATGTACTGTTAGATAACTTATTTCACTTCCATAAATAAGCTCAAATCTAACTTGCATGTACAAAGATCAACCCTGCCAAGTGTGTTTTTGGAGTCTTGTCAGAGAAATTCCTCGGTTTCATGGTATCTCAACGAGGAATTGAGAGGTCAAAGCTATACTTGACATGACTTCTCCAAGGACAGTCAAAGAGGTGCAAAGACTGACAGGACAGATCGCAACATTAAATAGGTTCATCTCCAAGGCCATTGATAAGTGCCTCCCCTTCTTTAAAACTCTTAAGCAGGCCTTCCGATGGACAGACAAGTGTGAAGCAACCTTCTAGAACTTTAAGGAGTATCTAGCCAAGCCCCCACTCTTAAGCCCGTTTGTAGAAAGGGAAGATTTGTTTTTGTATCTGGCTGTATTACAAACGGCTGTCAGCTTAGCCTTGATTCGCAAAGAGTCCGGGGCGTAGCAACCAATTTACTACACAAGCCAAGCTTTTCAAGGTGTTGAAATGAAGTAACTATGGATAGAGAAGATGGCCTTTTCCTTCATCGTCACTTCGAGAAAGCTTCGTCCATATTTCCAAGCTGACACCATTATGGTAATGACAGATCAACCAATCCAAAAAGCCATGACAAAACCAAATGTAGCAGGGCATATGGTCTAGTGGGCGATTGAACTATGCTAGTTTGATATTGAATGCCCAGTCATTAGAATATTTTTTCGCGCAATTCACCCTTCCAAACTAGATTTAGAAGTAGAGTACTAGACGATGTGTGCAGACGGCTCATTTGTCACAGGCCTCAGAGGCATTGATGTGATTGTGACCTTGCCTAAGAAGGACGTCCTTAAATATGGAGTTCAACTTCAATTTCCTGCAACAAATAATGAAACAGAGTATGAAGCGATCCTCACCAGCTTGAGGATTATAAAAGCTCTAGGAGTCAAGAATTTGAGCTGAGAACTGATTCCAAGCTAGTTGTTGGGCAAATAAGTAATGAGTACGAAGCAAAAGAGGATAGAATGAAGAGATACCTGAAGCTAACAAATCAACTGGTTAATTGTTTTGATGACGTCAGGTTTGAGCAAATCCCACAGGAGAATAATTCAGCTATTGACGAGGTCGCTAAGTTGGCATCAACTAAAGACGCCCTAGAGAAGCCTGGGCTATATATGGAAATTCAAAAAATCACTAGCATAGAGGGATTACAAACCTTCCCAATTCAGCAATCAAGCACCTAGATGGATTTGATCCTTTCTTACATCAAAGATGACCAGCTCAAATTGGACCCATCCAAAGCAAAGAGGGTTAAAGTCAGAGTCGCAAGATTCACTATTGTGAACGTCGAACTTTACAAGAGGGGATTTTCATTTCCTTACTTAAAATGTCTAAATCCTAAAGAAGCGATGTATGTGTTGCGAGAGATCCATGAAGGAGTATGCGGGAATCACTCAGGACCTCAGTCTTTAGTTGGGAAGGCAATCAGGGCAGGCTACTTTGGGGCAACTATGCAAAGAGATACTATTGAGCTCGTCAAAAAATGCGATAAGTGTTAACGGTTCGGAAATGTGCAGCACATTCCAAGAGAACTAATGTCGAGCATTTCTTTACCATGGCCATTATCCATCTAGGGGATTGACATTGTTGGTCCACTGCCACAAGGAAAGAAACATGTTAAGTTCTTACTTGTCGCTATCAATTATTTCACTAAATGCGTTGAAGCAGAGCCTTTAGCAATAATCATGGAAAGCAAGATACAAAGCTTCATCTGGAAGAATATTGTTTGCAGGTTTGGAATCCCAATGGCAATCGTCTTTGACAATGGATGGCAATTTGATACCAAAATTTCATAGAATTTTATGCAGAGCTAGGAATGAAAAACCACTACTCGTTACCTGGCCATCCACAGGCGAACGGGCAGGCAGAGGTGACAAATCGTTTTTCGCCCAAACTCATCAAAGCATGGCTTGAGAGGGCAAAGAGTGCATGGCCAAAAGAGTTACCAAGGGTACTATGGGCTTATTGAACAACTGCAAGAACACCAACAGGAGAAACGCCATTCAAGTTGGCCTTCGGTACGAAGGCAATTATTCCTGTCGAAGTGGGGTTGTCCAGCCTTAGGCGAGCCCATTATGACGAGAGTTCAAATAATGATGAGCTGAGGCTAAGTTTGGATTGTTTATCTAAAGTCAAAGATGAGATAGCCTAAAGAATGGCCCGATATCAGCAGAAGATGGCAAAGTACCACAATCAGAGGGTGAAGCTCAAGAGGTTCAACCCTGATGATATGGTATTGCGAAAAGTCTCACAAGCCACCAGAGACCCAACCCAAGGAAAGTTAGGCCTTACTTGGGAAGGTCCATATAAAGTCATCTGTTACTCAAGAAGAGGAAGCTACTACCTAAAGGATCTCAACGGCAATCCATTGCCTCGTCCATGGAATATGGAGCACCTTAAGAAGTATTATCAATAGGAAGTACCAAATCAATAAACTCTGCTCATAGGAGTACCTCGTTTGACTATGCATCAGATAAGCGAGATTTCTTTTGCTTTTACTTTAGCATTTTAGTTTGGTCAAGTTATTTCCAATTATTTCCCTTGTAATCCCCTCATAAATAAGGGTGAATGAAATAATAATGCTCCATAAGCCATCTCTCTTTCAAAAGGCTTGATCTTCGATTCAGTCGTCCATAACAACACAATCTCAAGGGTAATGTTGTAAACAAGGTTAGATCATGAAAAAGAGATACCCGCGGTCAAAACTCGAAACGACGAGTTTAAATCATGAGGGAACCATTGACGGTAAAAACTCCGTGATGGTGATAGGCCAAGAATGTATTAACCCCTTGTGATAAATTAACCAATTAAATAGCCAAGTGAATTAATTAAGTTAATTAACATGCAATATGCGTGGTAGCACAAACAAATCACCAACTAAGTTAAATGCAGCGGAAAATAAAGTTGACACGGTGATTTGTTTATGAATAGGGAAAACCTCCAAGGCAAAAGCTCTACTGGGTGATTTTAAGGTCACCACTCTCGAGAATCTACTATTATCACAACAAGCGGTTACAAGTAAAGGAATCCCAGTACCTTATACCAACCTACAGTTGAACCCTTACGCCAATACCCAATTGGACCTATTCTGTAGTGACAATCTCTCATTTCAATACATGGCTCCAGGTACGTGACTAACCAATAAATGCACGGATTCCAGTATGTGACTAACACACCAACTTAAGAAAGATGTTGGCTACAAAGTTCTTCAGTTCATCAACACGATGAAGATCATGAAGCTCCTTGGTTACAAAACCCTACGGTGTACAAACGCAGTAGCTTCTTCCAAAAAAAGATGAACTAGGGCAAATTTATCTCCGGTCACAATATGCTTGCCACAACAATTGCAACAGCCCTATGACGGCCCTTAAAATAATCCTTACATATGTTTAGGGTTGTGAGAAAAGAAAGCCTAAACACATACACATGGATATGCATGAAATCAGATCTGAAAAACTGATTTTCGTAAATCTTGATAGATAGGTTATCTGTCGAGCATTGGGCTAAATCTGTCTTTTAAACCTTGATAGATGCAATCTGTCGAGCTAGCTATCAAGATTTAAAATACAACACTTCACTTGATTCTTGGACAGATTTGCATGGCTTCAATACTTGAACTTTAACTCTTGTTCCTTGAAGTATTAAACACATCCTAGATTTACCCAATTACAAGTAAAGTGTGTTTTGTCAGAGGATTAGCTAATTCTGAATGACATATGTTATTAACATGATTCACATATGTCCTAAGAATCTCCCCCTTTGGCAATCCATGACAAAACCACAATAAACAAATGAACATATGAGAGTGGTCATAAGTCACTCAACTCATATTCACTTGCTGGATACAATAAAATCTACCCTAACACAAACTCTTTAAAAACTTTGCAAGAAGAGAGTTCATGGCATGGAAGACTTTGACAACCTGTATTTCTGAAACACTTTAAACAAAACTCATCATAGCATCTTAATGTGAAACAGAAATAAAAGATTGCATACAATAGTAAGAAGCATGTGCATAAAGAGAGAAAAGAAACAACACATGAAGAGATAGGTGAAACTGTAATAACAACCTCAATATATATATATATATATATATATATCAATAATGAGTACAAGGTTTGCTATCACACTGTAAGAATAATGTATCTAAGAAGTAAAGAAAAGAAAAGATACAAAAATTCCTCACTACATCCCTCATAAAAAAATAAACACTCCCCCTAACAAAAATCTCCTATACTAACTCTCCCCCTAAGAACATGACTAATCTCATACCCAAAACAACTCTCTCTTTTTGTCACGAATGACAAAGGGCAAGTCACTCAAGCAGTCATCTAATTGTCATCGGAAGAGATAGCATCCTAATCCTCATCATCATCATCATCTTCGGAGTCACCACCATCGTCCTCGTCCTTAAATGCCTCTAGAGAAGGAGAGGGAGATGCCACGAAGCCACCTAGGCGAGCTTGTCGTCATGCAATACAACCGACACGAGTGTTCACCTGACACAACCAATCACTGAGTGTGTCAAGGCGAGCATCCATGCGCTGAAGCTGCGCCATGACTGCCTCGAGGGTTACACCACATGTGGAAGAAGAAGGTGCGGAGTTAGATAGAGAGGAAAAAGCAGGAGGGGTCGCCATCTTGGTTCGTGGCCGCTTCAGTCGAAGCTAGGCCTCGCTTCGTCTAACGGACACGTCGCTAATGGCACCAATGACAGAGAAGTGAGGAGACTCAGGATAGGAAACTGACGCCTGGCGAATGATCCTCATGATAGTCGAAGGGAAAATAAGCTTATCACAGGACGCCGTATCCTTATAGACATCTACAAGGGAAAGTATGAAATGAGAGGGAAAGTCTATGGTAAGCCCCTCAAGTAGGGATAACAAAAATCGAGCATGAGGCTCAGTAATTGAATTATAGTGAGACAAGGGATGTAAAAAAAATGTCATCACCATATTCAGGAACCTCGAACCTTTTGCAAAGCCCGAGCAAGGGGTGTTTTGATGGTCACCCCAAGATGAAGGTGTCTCATAGAAAAGAGACATGAGTTCATCTTTGGACATAGTTCGAAGGCAAGGACATCCGGGGTAATCAGGATGTGATACCCTTGGGACATGTAGCATATTAGAGATAAGCTCCGGAGTGACTATGATACGTATACCTCAAATAGAAGTGAGAAAGCGAGGTATAGAAGAGTCAAATCCGTTTGAGAAAGCGAGGTATAGAAGAATCAAATCCGTGCATGTTGGAGTAGAACTCCTGTATGATCACGAAGGGACAAGTGACCGAGATGTCACAAAAGGACTCCCAACCCCTACTGTAGATGACAGTAGGTAAGTCAATATCGAAAAAATCCGAAAGGACGACCTAGCATTCTGAATGAATGCCTTGTCTAGAAAAGTTCTCCAAGAAGTCCGTCCGGGCCTTCTCATCACAGAACCTGACATGTAGAAGGGTAGAATCAAAGATGAAGATGCCCCGAAATGAAGAGGGTTCAAAGACGAAGTAGACTTGCGCTTAGGTGCCATGCGCAGACTGATCCGAAAGAAAGAGAGAGAGAAAAAGACAAGCAGAAGAGTACCAAACAATTTCAATATTAGTAAGATAGAAAAGAGAGGTACGTATGCATGAAAAGTGCACGAACATGTGACATGCAATAATAAAAATATCATGGGCTCAGCCCAATCCAAAGCTACCAGCACACATCATTTCAACATATAGAACACACATCTAAAATGCATGAAACATTATGAAAATAAAAATGTGATACAATGCACGAGCATACATGATCATTTAAACAAAACCCAACCCAAAAATTGTGCAAAAATCTCATCAATTTTGAAAAACCTCAAAATTTTCAAAAAAACAAAAATTTAGGTTAAAAATGAATGAAATGCATGATTAATGTGAGAAGGAAGATCATACCAGAGGATGAAAGCACTTTTGGGGCCAAAGATTGAGTAGGGAAGAGGTTTAAAGGAAGAGAAAAGTGTTTGTGGAGGTAAAGGGTCAGAAACTATCGAGAGAGATCGGAGAAAGTGAGAGAAAAATCGCGCTAAGGTTTTATATAGAAATTATGATTCTCGATGGATTGAAAGGTGTCGAGAGGTGTTGAGCACTAATTCTTGATAGATGGAGCTGTCGAGGTGCTATCGAGAGGTGTCCACAGTAAAGTGACCTCGATGGATCAAGAAGCTATCAAGCATTTATCGAGCAGACAGAAACTCTCTCAATGGATCGAGAATCTATTGAACAGCTATCGAGACAAATTCTCAAAAGCTTCGATGGAACGAAATTGCAATAACAGCTGTCAAGAAAGGAAGATCAAAAGGCTCGATAGATAGCCTAGTTGTTGAGAGGTATCGAAAAGCTGTCAAGATGCTTAAAAAACAGTTTTTCAAAGAAGAGAAAAACACAGAGATGAATGCAATCAAGCACGCTACTCAACCAAAGATCCAATCAACAATTTAAGCTCTCAAAAACATCTCTCAACAAAAAAAAGTCAAGCATTTAGATCCAAAACACACACACACACAAACTAAACAAGTCTAACCAATTTTATATTTCAAAAACAAGTCAAGATAGTTTAGTGGGCATTCATTAACACATGTATTCCTTGTGATGGCCAAATCACATTGTATCTACACATGTATCAAAAGTAGCAAAGAATATTGCGTGTTGTGTGTGAATAAGTGTCTACATGTTATGACTATTTGAGATACAAGAAAATCATTTTAACTCACACACAATCATAACTGCTTGATGGAGACTATTACCTTCGAGGTACATCCTATATCTCCCACATCTCCTAGAAGATACACTTACAATCATATATAAAGCATTTTGGTTCTTTTTGCTTTTATTTTTCTTTTCATATTTTCTTTTGTAAAGCATATCATGTGTGGGCATATAAGACAGAGAAAATAAATACCCAATGATGTTAAGCATTTGACATTGCACTTTTACTATGCCAAAGCATACAGATGTCATTTCATGAGTGGCGGGCAATAGTGGTGAGATGGTTATTTATGCCTTTCTCTTAGGATTTTCTAGTCCTTCCCATAAAAAAGAGTGATGCGAGTGTTAAGTACAAGAGATTACTTAATCTTACTCATCACAAACACGAGCCACAAAGATCACTTACTTAATTTTGCATAGAAATGCTCATCTAAGTTACAAAAGATACAAAATTTAGAAAACTCTATTTCAATAGCCATCCAAGGTACATAAGTACCAATGTACACAAAACACACATTGTTTTTGTATTTTTATGATTTTTCATTTTTTTTTTATGAAAAAAAAAGAAGCAAAACTGAAAATAAACACACAAAAACATGTTAAACAAAGCAAAGCATAAAAATAGACTGACTCAACACAAGAAAGCAAAACACACAAGAAATGTAAGCAAAAATATGAGAGAGAGAGAAAGAGAGAAAAGTGACTAAATCACTTCGAACCTTTTTCCTTCCACACCTCGGAAGAACCTTTCCGTTTAGCGAACCCTTGATCCGGCGGTAAGGAGGAAGAGTTGAAACCATTCAAGTTCGAAAGGAACATGAGGACTTTAAGAAGATCTCTAAGAGGAGCAAAAGAGGATGGAAACTGATTTTGGTTTCCAGATGAGATCATATTGTTGCTCTGTTGAGTGGCTAATCACTTATAGTAATTAGGTCGAGTATGTCCAGTAGCTCCATAGTGGTGACAGAGATGCTGCTTCTTCTGTTTAGACTTTTGGTTATTGTTCTTCTTAGCCGTGGGGTTTTTAAGTCTCTTTCTTATCAAGCTTAAGGGTGCTCCTAAGATAGATTTACCCTTGTCTATGTTCTCACTAGCTAAAATAGTTTTCACATCATTATTCTCAAATTCAATATTATTAGTAGGTGAAACAAACACAGTAGTATTAGAAGAAGCAATATTAGAGGAAGAGAATTCATACCCCAAACCGATTTCATCAGAAGAAGATTTCTGAAAGCTGAGCATCTCATCAAGCTTTGCACTGGAAGTCCTTTCCAATTGAGCTCTAACTTGAACCAGCTCCGCTTCAAGCTTCTTAGACTTTTCAACAAAGAAATTGTTCTCAAACCGCAGTGCTCCAATAGTCTAATTAGCTTCATCAAACTTTGTGGAAAGCCCTTCTCGATCAAGTTCAGATCACTTGGCTTCTTGGTGGCTAGCCTATATAGTTTCTCATGCTTCTCAGAAACCTTGTACATTTTTTCATATTCTGTATGGATATCATCTTGATCGTCCATTTTCTCGAACTTAGAATCCACCAAGTCCTCTTCATCATCTACTGTTCCTAAACCCCCATCAGTAGGATCAACTGTAGCAGTGAAGGCATTCAAGATTCCCTCGTCATCATTGTCATTTGAATCATCCTTAGGTTTGGTGTCACTCAAGGTAGCAGCAAGGGCCTTGCTTTTCCCAATGGTCTTGAGATAAGTTGGACATTCTTGTTTCATATGTCCAAAACCTTAAAATCCGAAGTACTTTGGTCCAGAGGGAACAGTGTACTGACCACCATCCTTAGCATCCTTCTTCCCTTTATCTTGGCTCTTGAACTGTGAAGAATTGTATTGCTTACGGTCTTTGTCAAATCCTTTAGCATTGGCATTCTTCATAAACTTTTTGAACTGCCTTGTGATGTAGGATTTCATTTTAGAATCTTCATCATCCGAGGACTCATCCATGTCACTGCTCTTGGCCTTCAGTGCCATGCTTTTACTCTTACTCGATTTCCCAATTCTAGTCAAACCCAATTCATAGGTCTACAAGTTGTCAACCAGCTTTGTCAAAGGAATTTGATCAATGCCTTTTGATTCCTTAATAGCGGTGATCTTGGCATGGAATCTCTCCGGAAGAGATCTGAGCACCTTTCTAACAATTTTGGGTTTTCCCCAAGATTAAAGGTTGAGTTCACTATATCCTTGAGCTTGGCATAAAACACATCGAACGACTCATCCTCCTCCATCTTAATCTCTTCAAAGCTTATGGTAAGCCTCTGATGCTTTGAATCCTTGACAGCCTTGGTTCCTTCATAGGTTGTCTGGAGGATGGTCCACGCTTCCTTTGCAATTTCAGTAGAGGATATCTTCTTAAACTCCTCATTCGTGACCGCACTGAATAAAGCACTCAATGCCCTGCTGTTGAAGTTAGCCGCCTTGATTTTAGCATCATCCCAATCGGCCAGCACTTCTTTTCGCTTGGTCCAGCCTATGTCCACAGCTTGCCACACTTTTTCATCTAGTGACTGCAAGAAAGCTCTCATGTTTACTTTCCAGTATGCATAGTTAAGGCCATTAAATAAAGGAGGTATAAGCAATGATTGTCCTCTATCCATGACAATAGGGGTCAATGGATCACACAGCAAAGATTAACTTTAATCAGAGTGTGTCTGCTTTGATACCACTTTATAGGCCAAGAATGTATTGACCCCTTGTGATAAATTAACCAATTTATTAGCCAAGTTAATTAACAAGCAATATGCGTGGTAGCACAAACAAATCACCAACTAAGTTAAATGTAGCAGAAAATAAAGTTGACATTGAGATTTGTTTATGAATGGGGAAAACCTCCAAGGCAAAAACCCCACCGGGTGATTTTAAGGTCACTACTCCTGAGAATCCATTATTATCACAACAAGTGGTTACAAGTAAAGGAATCCCAGTACCTTATACCAACCTACAGCTGAACCAACCTACAGCTGAACCCTTACCCTAATACCCAATTGGACTTGTTTTGTAGTGACAATCTCTCCTTTCAATGCACGGCTCCAAGTACGTGACTAACTAATCAATGCACGAATCCCAGTATGTGACTAGCACACTAACTTGAGAAATATGTTGGCTGCAAAGTTCTTCAGTTCATCAACACGATGAAGATTATGAAGCTCCTTGGTTACAAAACCCTACAGCATACAAACGCAGCAACTACTTTAAAAAAAAGATGAACTAGGGCAAATTTGTCTGCAGTCACAATATGCTTGCCACAACAACTGTAACAGCCCTATAACGGCGCTTAAAATAATCCTTATATATGTTTAGGGTTGTGAGAAAAAAAAGCCTAAACACATACACATGGATATGCATGAAATCAGATCTAAAAAATTGATTTTTGTAAATATCGATAGATAGGTTATCTATCGAGCAGTTGTTGAGCAACGGGCTAAAATTGCCTTTTAAACCTCGATAGATGCAATCTGTCGAGCTAGCTATCGAGATTTAAAATACAACACTTCTTCACTTGATTCTTGGACAGATTTGCATGGCTTCAATACTTGAACTTTAACTCTTGTTCCTTGAAGTATTAAACACATCCTAGATCTAGCTAATTACAAGTAAAATGTTTTGTCAAAGGATTAGCCAATTCTAAATGACATATGTTCTTAACATGATTCACATATGTCCTAACAGATGGGTTTAAATCGTAAGAAAAATTGTTAACGGTAAAAACTCCAACAATGAGTTTAAATCATAAAGGAAATTATAAAAGGTAAAAACTACAATGACAAGTTTAAATCATTAGTGGTAAAAACTCCAATGATGAGTTTAAATCATAAAAGATACTTGTTCATGGTAAGAGCTCCAATGACGAGTTCAAATCATAGAAGAAACTATAAGTGGTAAAAACTCCAATAATGAGTTTAAATTGTAAAAGATACTTGTTGATGGTAAGAACTCCAATGACGAGTTCAAATCAAAGAAAAAACTGTTAGTAGTAAAAGATCATCAAGGGACTTAATTGACAAATTGTTAGTATGTTTAATTGACGAGCTTCAAAAAAGGCCCTTCCAAAATAAAGGTCAAAGCAATCAAAACAAAGAAGACAATAGGAACTAAAGTTGTATTCAAAATGATTGATGTCTTTTTTAACAGAAACAAAAGAAAAAAAAGCCTCAAAATAGGAGGCATCCAAAATATCTACTGTTTTAAAGACGAGATATTAAAGCCTCAAAACATGAGGCATCCAAAATATCCATTGTTTTTAATGACGAGATGTTAAAGCCTCAAAACAAGAGGCAACCAAAGTTCTCAAAATAAAAAGAGACAGAAGAAAGATATTAAAAGTCCTTTTCAAGGTGCAGCAATGACCTCATCCACATGACCCTTGTTCGTTGGTCCACCTTTAGTAGCACCATCTCCTTCAACAGCAATGGCAGTAGCTTCCTCTTGTTTCTTTCTTCAACAGAAGTAGTAGCTTCCTCTGGCTCTTTAGCTTCATTAGCAAGAGCCTCAGTATCAATGGCCTCAAAGGCAAGGTTGGAGAAATCCACAGCTTGACTATGATGTTTCATCGTCTATCTACGAAGAAGCTCAAAACCTTTGTAGTACTGGATGAATTGAAGGTTAGAAAAGCGCTCAGACTTCAAGAACTGATCAATCACTTTCTCACATTCCTCGTTAGTCTGAAGAAGAGCAGCCTGAATCTCGTCGTCTTTTTGAGCGACGAGTAATTTCTCTACCTTCAGCGTGTTGTTGAGCTCTTTAACCTTCCTTTTTGCCTTTGTAGCTTCGTCCATAGCCTCAATCAAATCTTTTCGCAGCCTTGAGCTCTCAACTTCCACATATTTGACCTTTGAGTTGGCAACCACTACATTCTCCTCGGTGCTCAAATAGTCGGTTGGCAGACAGTGATTCTCCAAGACCCTAAAAGAAGAGTACAAAGTTAGGCTCCATGGACAAAGTGAAAAATTCAATGACGAAGAAACAATTGAGTATAATACCTGCACCAGTTTATGTATGTGACGACTGAATAACTCGTGAGACGGGATGGAAGACAACACTTTAAGCTCCTCGTCTGTAATCACGTTGTAAGCCTGACCAAGAGCTATAGCTGGATCCTTCCAAACGCTTTTACTGACCTTGCTCTTCCTTTTGGAGTGAGTGGTGGGAGGCGTAAACATCATCCTCTCAAGGGACGGAGTTAGAGAAGAAAGGACAATACGGATGGTGGGAGAAATGGTCGTCTCACCTTTCTCCTCATTTAGTTTGCGTTTCTTTGTTTCAATGGCCAACTAAGACAAAGGTTCATTCTTCATTCCCTTAACACGTGCATATTTATCCTTGCTATACCTAGTGGCCATCTCAGCAAAAAAAAAAAAAAAAAAAAAAAATTAGAGAGCTGGATAAGAAACATAAATAAGAAGAAAAGGGAGATAAAAAAAAGGAGGATATACGTACTTTTCACCCTAAATGCCATTAGTCATGGTTTCCCATCCAAGCCAGAAACAAAAAAGTATCGTGATTTCCAATCATGGAAGGAAAAAGGGAATACAGAGACGATCCTAGAATTCCTATTTCAACGAAAAAGCTCGTAATACCCATAATGGGTAGAGGGTTTCAGATGATATAAATGAAGGAACTCGTTTAGTGATATCCTTTCCCCTTCATGGACGGATACCCAGATCGACATACAGCTTATGATCATCCTCCAGGCATTTGGGACAAGCTATCCAAGGGTAAGATTGAAGGAAGAGAGGAGCGACATTATAAATGGGTGAATGGGGAAGCGAAGGCCACATGAGAAGGCAGCTTCATAGAAGCACACCTCACCATGGGCAAAGGCGCAAGCTTTCTCGTTTGGACAAGGTAAGCAAGTGACAGTGCCATGAGGGAATTGGAATCTTTTTTTTTTTTTTTAATGGATTTCAGTTGTTTCGTCTTTAAATAGTAAGAATCAAAAAGGGCATGGAAAGGGAGCGAAGAAAAGGACGAAGAAGGGTTTGGGGTTTGCAAAGTTTCGAACCTAGCTCCTCAGACTCATAGTTTGAAGACAAAATCGTCTTAAGCTCGCTAGACCTAGCTTTAGAGTCTCCCTCCTCTACAATAGCCATCTCCAAATGGTATTTAATTAGAGAGCATCGGATTTGGGGATGGAGGGTAACTAAGAGAGATCTAAAAGCAGCATAACTACGGGGTAAGAACAAGCCTACTTGGGGATGTTTCCCACCAAAGTGTTCAAGAAAACTCCTAGTCTAGCAAAGAAAAAGGAAACAAAGGGAGTTTATTGCCTAAGAGAAACAAAATAAACCATTAATGAAGATTCAGAGTATAGGAAGCTTACCAGGATGAAGTTGGGAGTTTTTAAGAGCTTCAAACTTCTGACACAGAGGTTGAAGAAGGAAGAAAAAGAAGAAAATGGTTTCTTAAAAAGGAAGAAACGAAAATCAAGGTGTAGGAAATTATATGAATTTTCCACACATGTGACGAATGGGAAAGAAACACATGTCAATTGCTTGACGGGGAAGTCACGCCACATTTATGATGATTGAACGAAAATCTCAGGAAATAAAGGTAGTTGGACCATAAAAACCTTTCATATTCCTTTGCTCGTCCAAACCAATGCCGACAAAAGGAACAAAGGGGGCAACTGACAAATAGCGATAAAATGGTCATCCATACTACAAACCATCCAACAAGTGACAAGTTAGGTATGGATGAGCGTAAACGCATTAATCCCAGACATAAATTCAATATTTAATGACCAAATGATGAACGGATGCAGAGCCGTTAACGCCGTCCACTTCTGTACATTTAATGGCCGTTATGAACCTTAAATGGCTAGGATTAAGTGGTCATTATTGAGCCATTAATCCTCTAGCTCAGGTGCAACGTAAGGTGAGGCCAACAGATTGGATATTTACTCACACAAAGGCTATACAAAGCCAAGAGAGACAAGTAAGTGATTCATTCTTAATACCCACACAAATTGCTCTACAGATTATTGATTTCTAAAGAGTTTAAGCTAATTTAAGTATTAGAGGGTCCTTGGCAGGCCCCAAACTGGTGTCATCATCTACTTGGTGTTTTCTCTTAAACAGGAACACACGTCATCCAACGGTATTGACGAGGAACATAATGACAAGGCGAAATCAAGTTTTATCACTCGTCAAATTTATATTTATTATCAATTTGTTCTTTAAAAATTAGAAGTTAACGAGAAGCAAAGAACAAAACTAAGGAATTACTTGTTCTAATAATTGTGCCTTTCTTTCTTTCAGCCAGTGGTGGTGGATTGAAATTTTAGCACAATTCACATGCTCTCTAGCCTAAATATTTGACCTTTTTTAAATACATTAGGAAAGAGATGAACTTTTGAGATGACTAGGGTTATTACACATTCACTAATACACCCAAAAAAAAAAAAAAAAAAAAAACCCAAAAAAAACAAAAACAACATGAAATTGATTCATGTGTGCAACAGTCTATTAATGTATGTGTACTGGGGGAATATAATTGCCCCTTGAATTACCCTAGATGTACTTGTGGGAAACTCCTTACCAAGGGCCTGTGCACCCCCAGTATTAGTTTTGTTGGAAAATTTAGACCTCGATTGATAGAATTAACAAGTTTTAAATCCAAGTTGTTAATTAGATTTATTATGAATAAACATTGTTAAAACAAACAAACATCAATATCATGTCAATATCATGCACAACCGAATAGTAAATAAGACAAGATATGATGACCCAGGAAAGCCAATGAAACAAACTAGTTTCATAGTAAAAAACCTGGGGGAAAACCTTCCTGGAAAGCAATTCACTATAGTAAAGAGAAGTTTCAGATTTAGTACCAAACCTTTGTCACTAGACTCTACAATCCCCATAGATGAACTTACAGCAGAAACCTTCTACCGCTTCAGAACCTCTGAACTCTTCAATATATGAACTCCACCCTTTTGCACTAATCCCAGTACGTGACTAACTCCAGCAACTTGAAGATGTTGTTGGCTGCAAAGTTCTTCACTTGATCAACAATGAAGATCAAAAAGTACTTGGTTATAAGACCTTAAGACACAAAAGACGCAGTAACTTCTTGCGAAGAGAATAAAGCACTAGATCATTTTTTGCATGTGTTCTCTATATATAACGGCCTTTAAAATAAGCGTTATATATGTCTTGGGTTGTGAGAAAAGAAACCCTACACATACATGTCAGCATAAGCTGAAAATCAGATTTGAAAATTCAAATTTCGTAGATCTCGACAGATTTAGCTTCTGTTGAGCTTCGTTCTTAAGTCTCGATAGATATTGTTTCTGTTGAAGTATTTGTCGAGCTTTAATGAACAGATTTTCTTCACTTGTTTCTTAGTCCAATCTTCATGGCTTTAACTTGGCTTGAACAACATGTTTCTTTAAGTACTAAACCCATCCTAAATCTACCCAATTACAAGTAAAGTGCATTTTGTTAAAAGATTAGCCAATTACATAAAATATGTCCCTAACAATCTCCCCCTTTGGAAATCCATGACAAAACCACAACAAACAAACGAATCATGAGAGAAGTCTTAAATCACTAGACTCATAACCATTTGTTGGATTACAAAACAAATCTAACCCTACTACAAACTCTTGAAAAACTTTATAAGAAGAGAGTTCATGGCATGGTAGACTTTCATAACTTGTCTTTCTGAAACATTTAAACAAGACTCGTCAGGGCATCATGTGTGAAACAAAAATAAAAGTAGCATACATAAAGAAACATGTGTATAAAGAGAGAAAAGAAACAACACATGTAGAGGTAGGTGAAGAAAACATACATCATCATCATATATATAAAAATAACGTACAATGTATTTAGAAAGATGGTCACAAGACTGGTGTACAAGAAGCTAAAAGAAGCTCCTATAACAATAAAGGAGGTAAACACTCCCCCAACAAGATGAAACACAACTCCTCCTTACAAAGGCATGTATTTCTCCCCCTAACATGTAGAATCTTAAAAAGAAACCACATTTTCTCCCCCTTTTTGTCATGATTGACAAATGGTACAAGAAGCTATAAAACTTTACCCGAGAAACATAAAGACAATCAAAGATGATCAAAGGGGCACAAGGAATCCACATAAATGTATGAAAGTAATGAAACAAGATGTTATGGATGACAAGATAATAGAAAGATGCAAAACATATGAAAAACAATGCATGTAAGAGGGTCTCGATAGATCCAGAATCTGTCGAGATTTTATCAAGCTGGCAGAGAGCACAGAAACTGACCTTGATAGATCGAGATATGTGTCAAGAATCTATCGAGAAGCTACCCAGAAATCTCGATGGATTGAGAATCTGTCGAGAATGTATCGAGCAGATAGAGAACATAGAAATGTGGCTCGATGGATCAACCTAGCTGTCAAGAAGCTATTGAGGAGCTGTCGAGAAGACAAAAGCAAGGTTTTCCAAGATGAAAGCAACAAGATAACTACTCAAACAAGCATCCAAGCAGTATGTTAAGCACTTAAACACAACTCAAATCTAGATGTAAAGCATTTCTAGATCAAAAGACATACATACATACTAAACAAGTCTAACCAATTTTATTTTTCAAAAACAAGTTAAGACAGTTTAGCAAGCATATATTAACACATGTATCCTTTGTGATGGCCAAATTACATTGTACCTGCACATGTATCAAGAGTAGCAAAGAATTTGCGTGTTGTGTGTGAAACAAAGCAAGAGTGCATAAGTGTCTCATATTATGAAGATTTGAAACATGAGAAAATCAAATACACTCACACACAATAATAACTATTTGATGGGGACTATCACCTTCGAGGTACATCCTATACCTCCCACATCTCCTAGAAATACGCTTGCAACCATATTAAAAGCATTTTGATTCTTTTTGCTTTTATTTTTCTTTGCATATTTTTCTTTTAAGCATAGCATGCATGGGCATATAAGAGAGAAAAGAAATACCCAATTATGTAAGCCAAAACATCACAATTTTGCTATACCGAAGCACACAGATGTTATACATGATTGGCAGGCTTTAGTAGTGAGATGGTTATTTATGTCTTTCTCTTAGGATTTTCTAGTCCTTCCCGTCAAAAAGAGTGATGTGAGTATGAGATATAAGAGACAATCTTAATCGTACTCATCACAACCACGAGCCACAAAGCTCACTTTCTTAGTTGTGCATTGAGATGCTCATCTAAGCTACAAGAGATATAAAGTTTAGAAACTTTGTTTCAATGGCCATCAAAGGTACACAAGTACTAACATACACAAACACACACTGTTTTTGTATTTTTTTTTTCTCTTTTTATTTTGAAAAAAAAAATAAAGACTAAATAATCAAACAAAAACATACAAACAACATGAAAGCATGAAAGAAAGATGTAGATGCATGAAAGCATAATTCCAAAAGCGAATAAGAAATCCAGCAAAGAGAGTCCTACTTTAAATAGAAAGAATTAAAGTAGAGGACAACAAAAAAGACAATTAAGTCTTAGGCTCCTTTCTCACCCACACAGCGTGAGTCTTTGGCCATGAAGATGAGAAGGCACGTGTCCTAGTATGTCTACTAAAGGACATAGAAGAATTAGAATTCTTCTGAAATTGAGTTAAAAAACTCAAGACTTTTAATAACTCTCCAAACAAAGGTGTAGTTCCTTGAGAGGAAACCTGTGACTGTTTGGACACTTGCTTTTAAGGATACAACTTAAAGCAATTAGGATGATTGTGTCCAGAAACACCACAATGGTAACAAACATGAGCCGTTTTAGGACTACTAGACTTCCTAGAGTGAGGTCTAACAAAGAATTTAGAATTAGCCAAATTAGCTTTGGATTTCATACCTTTATCACCTTTCTCAGATTGGGGTACAAAGATAGTCTTTGATCTAAAAGCCGTGAAAGAGGAGGGGTCAGAGGAAACAGCATATCCTAAGCCAATCTTAACAAAACTAGGCTTTTGAGCACTCAATACCACATCAAGCTTTGCACCAAACATCCTCTCTATTTGAGTTCTAGCTTAACTAAGCTCAACCTCGAGATTCTTGACCATCTCTTCTAATGAGGTGTTTGAATGTTCATATAGTGTGTAAAACACCTTAAACGTTTAGACCCCCAAATTACAAATTACCAATTCAAGCTTATTATCAAATAATGTAATTTACCAATTCAAGCTTATTATCAAACAATGTATGTGCGGAATATGAAAATAACCTAAAACAGAATTGATAAAATAATCTAAACCAAATCAAATTACAACCACAGCAGAAATTAAATGGCAAAGATTAAGGGAAGAGAGAGGCAAACACAAAGACAACACAGCGATGTGTTATGGAAGAGGAAACCGAAGTACTCGGCGTAAAACCTCTCCTCCGCCCTCCAAGCGGTCAATAATCCACTAGAGAATGAAGTTGGGATACATGAACAGTAGAAGACCCACCAAGCCTAATCTACCCAGTGTACCTAAGCCCTCCAAGCTTCTTGCTCCAACGAGATTACGCCGAACCTTTGTCTTCTCTAGCTTACCAGATCCCACTATAGCCCATAGCATCAACCTATATCAATTGGTCCATTCCTAACTGCTTCCCAAGCACCAAATAGCCTCCTCACAAATATAGGTATGGTGAGAAAAGGTTTTGGCTAATGTACCTCTCAAGGATGTATCAATGGAGAGGGTGAGAGTAGAGCAATTTGGAGAATCAAAGGATGAAGATTGTGGATGAGTCAATCTTGTTTTTCTCTAGGGTTTCTCTCTAAAAATTCTCTCTGAAAGCTCTCTACAATACGTGGGTATAAGGGGTATTTATACTGGTGTGTGTTTGGAATGCGAAATGTCAGTTTTTCCCAAATAGAGTGGTCTGGCGACTTGACCTCGCGACTTAACTGAGTCGCGAGTTTGAGTCGTGAGCTAACTGTCTGGCCAGACTGGAAGTTTTATCCTGTAGTGCTCTAGCTAGCGTGACTCTTCAGCTCCTCTGCATGCTTCACACATGTGCCAGCTTTGGTGACTTGCCAGCCGCGAGCTAGTCGCAAGATCCAGTCGTGAAGCCATGCTGAGTGCACACACTTGAGCTTTTCTTCACACTCTCTCGCACACTAACCTTACATGAATCCCACCCAAATACAGGGTTTCTAAATACTGAATTACAAGCAAATTTGACACGGAATAAAGCCAACAAAATGGTGGATTAAATTCAACCTTACGATCTCCCTCTTTGGCTATTCCATGACAAAACCCTAAAACAAACTCTAGACTGAACATGTGAGTTGGGAATAGTTGAACAAAACTCACTCACACCTAACTCTAGAATCTGTGTAGCTCTTGAACCATAAGAACAAGTATCTCCTGAAAAACAACAATACAATATGATCATTGTATGCAGAAAACTTGTAATGCATATGGAGCAAGCACATTGCGATCAAGCAATATAGATTAAAGCAATAAAGCATGGCTAGACCAAAAATGAACAATCACTATAAATAGTGACCACAATGCTCATTCACACAAGGAATGAACATCCGGACATGCAAACTAATAAGCTCAATGCAAAGTATCATGTGCATGTCCAACACTCAACTGATACAAAAACTTAAAGTAATTGCATCAAGGATATAAAATCCAACAAGGGCACAAGAGTGATGTACTTAAAGAAAATGCATAACATTTAACAACAAGTACTAAGTTACAAAGCATGGGTAGAAAACACAAAATGCTGAATATGAACTTAAATATATGATAACAATAAGCAAAACATTAAACATAGGTAGCTCCTGCTCTTCAACATCAATACTCCCCCTTTGATCAAGCTCTTCCTCCCCATATCATTATACTCCCCCTATCATCATCATCTCTCCCTTTTTGTCTCGGAATAGCTAGTCCTCATTTTCCTCTAGCGTCCTTTGAATTTGGTCCAATTGGGTTTGGAGAGAAGTGAACTTTGTATCACAATGGATTGTGTGATGGTGCGTGAGAGAGGCGAGTCCGGACATCTTAGAGCTTATTTCATGGATGGATGCCATAATATTGTCTAATTTCTCATCATAAGAGGTGGAGCTGGAACGAGAACCACTATGAGATGCTGAAGTCTCTATCTTGATTCCCTTCTGACTATGTCCAATGCTAGCATTGAGTGTGCGAATGTTGATTGGACTTGGCTTCGTGTGGGGAGACTCATTAACTGATGGATGAATGCCTTTGAGTTTCAATATCCTTGAAACAAGGTAGCAAAAAGGAATGCAAGTCCTTGAGTCAGTTCTTGCAACAGTTTTGCACAAAATATGAAAGATATGAGCGCAAATGTCAATCTCTTCATCAATAATCAAATCATGAAGGAACAAAGCTCTCTCGAGATTCATGTATCCGGTGCTGGATAGAGGATACAGATTGTTGAACATGATTATTATAAGCACCCTTAGTTTTGGAGATAGGTAGGAAACACTGATTGTGTTCCCAGTTTGTGAGAATTCCAAGTTTCTTCCAAGAGCGTCCCTAAGTAAATCCTCACCTAGACTCAAAACGTCATATACCGGTGGATTAGTAAACATTGGCCGGTTGATGTGTAGGATTTCTGCTAGATAAGTGGGAGTTACTGAGAAAATCTTTCCTTTAACACAGCATTTGAGCTCCTCTCCCTCAGCAATGACATTAGCATAGAACTCTTTCACCAAATTCTTGTATGCATCATCAAGGTTAAAGAGAAGGAAATTCCAATCCTTGGTGGCAAACCATATAGGGATTTTGGTGTCCAGGAGAGACGGCTGGTCAACAACCCTTTCAACCAGCAAAGAGGCATCTCTAAAGTAGTTCGCATAGGTCTGAAAAGCAGCATAAGATCTGAACTTGTGAGGATCATACACTCCTGTTGGGGATCGGGTCCTCTTTGGCTTTGGAGAAAGATAATCAACATCAATCACAGGCTCTTTCCCTTTGCTACTGCCTTCTTTCATAGCTGATCTTTTGAACGGAGACATTTTCAAGCTGCATCATGTTACTCTAAAGAGCAACAGAGACCACACAAGACAACAAACTCTATTAGCATAGAGTGAGTCCCAAAACAGGAATATTGTGGAAAACCCTAAAATCATGAGATTAAGGCCACAATCATGTCACAGAGTGTGTGTGTGTGTCCTAAAGAACACATTGTACACGCAAAGCAGAGAGTATCACTACAAAGCCACCAAAGATCACACAACAATTTCACCAAAAGATCAAATACCCATATTCACGCATCAAATACACAGATATCAATAGAAATACACAATCCAAGAGATATATGGAGAGATGTGTGAGATATATTGAGAAAGAAACAAACCCATACCTTTTCTTGAAGATTGGTGAAGAGTGAGAGAGAATATGGAGATTTTGTGTGTGAAAACGATGATTTTGAAAAAAAGGGAAAGAGGAATAAGAAGATGAATACTCACGAGATGTGAGGAAAAAAGGAAAAGTTTTAAAACTATCCAAAAAAAGACCTTCATTGTGCAAAACACGCGATTTTCGTGACTGAACTAAGTCGCCAGGACAAGTCGCCAAACACCTTAGAGACAAAATTTTTGAAAAATTTGTCCAAGTGTTTTTCGCGACTAGAAGGTCCACCCGTGAGTAAGTTGCAAAGGGAGCTGCGAAAATTTCTATATAACCTCGCGACTGGAGCTTCCACTCGCGAACAACTCGCGATTGGAGTTTCTAATTCTTTTTCGCGGTTAGGACATTGACCCGCTAGTGAGCTGCAAAAACCTTCTGTGTAAGCTCGCGACTGGGCATGCAACTGGCTTGACCCGCGACCAAGTCGCCAGAATAGGGCAACATTGTTTTTGAAATTTTTTATATTTTTACAAAAAACAAAAGACTTTCCAAAAACAATTAAAACACTCGAAAATCTTTTTTTGTTTGATCAACAAAAATTGAGTATGTAAAAAACATTTAATCAAGTACAATCACACAAATGAATATGGCATTCATTGAACATGGACATGTGTGATGTTTGTGGGTATCAAAAATGAGATAGTCCTTAGTCTAATGTGAAGCTTCAATGATCAATTCAACCAAGACATACACAATTAGCACTAGGAAGAGTGACCCATCTCAATAATAGAAATATTCATATATGATCTCCCACATAAACTTGATTACATTAACTTTGAAGCTTTTCATTTGTTTCCATATACATCATATCATTTGATCTTTTTTGAATCAAAACATCTCATTGTGAGATCAATGCCTGAAATTTTGATATTTCAATTTGATGAGTAAGCCTTTGGCTTTTTGGGCATCATACACTTTTATTTTAAGTCGCTTTCCCTTTTTCTTAGTCAAATACTAGTATGTGTGACGGCTTTTGCAGCTCATTATCTCTTTTCATTTGGAGATTTACATTTGTTGAGCTCTTTAAGCAAAAACAATAAAATAAAAGAGTGGAAAGATATATAGGCACAAGTCTATGCATGTCTCAAGATCAACAAAACCATTGACTAATCATTCATGACAAGTTTGAAGATCTATTTACAACAATCACATTGATGTCAAGATTTCTCCTACAATGATATGAGTGCATAGGGAACAAGCTACGCTTGTAAATGCACAAGGCCATTTGTACAAAGGTACAAGGCAAAATATGCTAGTGACAATACACAACAATACCGATCAAACTTTTTGGATTTTCTACTTTTTATGTGTTTTTGGATTTTTGACATAAAAGCAAGAAAAGATTGATCAAAAACAACAATGTAAAAACATTTAAAGCTAATAACAAACAAACAGAATATGCTATACAAATAACCAACAAGGTGGTGTGTGCCCTACAAAAGACAAATTAAAGCAAGATAGAGAGGTAGAGCACACATCACACATGAGATTCAAGGAATTGTACCGACACCAATGGTCTTACAGAGTGATTCAAACCATGGACCATCGAGACGCTTGGTGAAGATGTCCATCTTTTGATTGTCTGTGTGTATGAATTCGAGACATACAACTTTATCTTCCACCAAGTCCTGGATGAAGTGGTAACGTATCTCTATGTGTTTTGACTTTGAATGTTGAATTAGGTTCTTAGAGAGATTTATAGCACTGGTGTTATCACAGAAAACACACATTATATCTTGAGGAATCCCGTAGTCATGGAGTAGCTTCTTCATCTAAAGGAGTTGTATGCAACAACTTCCAATGGCTATGTACTCAGCTTCTGCCGTAGAGAGAGACACAGAGTTTTGTTTCTTGCTCATCCAAGAAACAAGATTGTTACCAAGGTAGAAGCAGCCACATGAAGTACTCTTTCGATCATCCACACTTCTAGCCCAGTCTGCATCTGAATAACTGGCAAGGCAAGCATTAGAGTCATTTGAATACCACAACCCATAATCCGAAGTTCCATTGATATATCGTATGATTCGCTTCACCGCAGTTAGGTGGGATTCCTTTGGAGCAGCTTGATATCTAGCACAAACACCCACACTAAATGCAATATCTGGTCTACTAGCTGTAAGATAGAGTAAACTACCAATCATACTCCTATACAAGGTTGGACTCACTTCTACCCTGGAAGAATCAACATTTAGCTTTGTAAACGAACTCATGGGAGTAGAGGCATGCTTTTTGGAGTCTAATCCAAACTTCTTGACAATATTTCTAGCATATTTTTCTTGTAAAATGAATATGCCTTCCTTCTTTTGTTTGACTTGAAGGCCCAAGAAAAAGGTAAGCTCCCCCACCATACTCATCTCAAATTCTTTTTTCATCTCCTTAGAGAACTCTATAGCCCGAGCATCAATGGTAGCTCCAAATACTATGTCATCAACATATACTTGAGCCACGAGAAGATAATCTTCGTCATTCTTGACAAATAAAGTCCGGTCGGCATACCCCCTTTTGAATCCTCTATCCAGGAGGTAATGGGTAAGCCGATCATACCAAGCTCTAGGAGCTTGTTTCAAGCCATAAAGGGATTTCTTCAATCTCAGTACATGGTCCAGGAAGTGAGGATCGTCAAAGCCTTTGGGTTGTTCAACAAACACTTCTTCATTCAGGTATCCATTTAGAAATGCACATTTCATATCCATTTGGTAGAGTTTGAAGTTCATAGTGCATGCAATTGACGTAAGAATTTGAATAGACTCAAGTCTTGCCACAAGAGCAAAGGATTCATCAAAATCTACTCCTTCTACTTGAGTGTATCCTTGAGCCACTAGTCGAGATTTATTCCAGATAATCTCTCCATCTTCATCGGTCTAGTTTTTGAAGATCCATTTGGTGCCGATGACATAAACATTTTTAGGCCTAGGAGCAAGTTCCCATACATCATTTCTCACAAATTGATTCAGCTCTTCATGCATTGACTCAACCCAATTTTCATCTTGAAGAGCTTCTTCTACCCTTTTCGGCTCAAATTGGGCAAGGTAGCAATGGTATGTTACATGATTGGCTAGAAGAATGTTTCCTTTTCTAAGTCGAAGACCTTCATCTAAGGACCCAATGATGTTACTGTCTGGATGGTTTTTAATCACTCTTGATGATGGCTTCTTTGATATGGACACTTCATCATTCTGAGAGATAGGAGAATGAACTTCCGGAGGAGTGAGAGGACTTGCTGTTCTAGACATTGATCTTGTTTCCATTCTTGAGTTCACGGGAGTTGATTCCTTTTCCGGTGTATGTCCTTTAACTTTTATATCAAGAGCTTCGACCTCAACTGTGGGTTCTTTGGTGCTTGGTCCTTCTCCATCATCAACCATCTCTACGTTTGTTATGGCATCATCATTTTCTACATTGATGGATTCCATTACCGTCTTTGTTCTCTTGTTGAAAACTCTATATGCCTAGTTAGTAGTAGAATACCCAAGGAAAATGCCTTCATCACTTTTTGCATCAAATTTTCCAAGGTTCTCCCGATCATTTAGAATGTAACACTTGCTTCCAAACACTCGGAAGTACTTCACTCTCGGCTTCTTTCCGTTCCAAATTTCATAAGCGGTCTTCTTTGTTCCCGCTCGGAAGAATATTCTATTACCAATGTGACATAAGGTGTTCACGGCTTCTCCCCAAAACTTTTGAGGAATTTGCTTGTTGAGTAGCATAACTCTTGCCATTTCTTGAATCACCCAATTCTTCCTCTTAACCACCCCATTTTGTTGAGGAGTTTTAGGGGCTAAAAATTCCTTTTTGATTCCATTGTTCTCACAAAACGACTCAAATCTTGCATTCTCAAACTCCTTGCCATGATCACTCCTTATCTTGACAATAGGAATCCCTTTCTCGTTTTGTAGTCTCTTGCAAAGAATTTCCAATTTCTCACATGCTTCTGATTTTTCTCTAAGAAATTCAACCCAAGTGTATCTTGAGAAATCATCAACAATGACCATAATGTACCTCTTTCCTCCTAGACTTTCAGTTAGGCCCCATTAGATCAACGTGAAGAAGCTCTAAACAACGTGAGGTAGTAATCACATTCACCTTGTGATGACTTGCCTTTGTTTGCTTTCCCATTTGGCATGCACCATAAATAGTCTTCTCCACCTTTCCAAACTTTGGAAGTCCCTTAACTGCTTCAAGTTTAGATACTTTAGCTACTTGTTTGAAATTTGCATGCCCAAATCTGTGATGCCAAAGTTCCAACATGTCAACACGAGCACTTCTACATGAAATGGGTGCCATAGGAACTACTCTGTAGCAATTATCGATAGTCCTATTTCCCTCCAAGACTTGAATCCCTTCTTCATCAATGATTATACACCCCTTCTTTGAGAATTGAACAAGGAAGTCCTCATCACATATTTGAGTGATGCTTAAGAGATTTGCCTTCAGCCCTTTGATGTATAGGAAATCTTTCAAACATACTCATAAAGTCATTATCACAACATTTAAGCCACAATTCAACATAGCCTTTTCCATAGCTTCATCCATAGCTAAGGGGTCTAGGATCGCACTAAGGTAATTAAACCACAGCAAGTGCACCCGCTCTGATACCAATTGAATGTTCAAATAGTGTGTAAAACACCTTGAACATTTAGATCCCCAAATTACAAATTACCAATTCAAGCTTATTATCAAACAATGTAGGTGCGGAATATGAAAATAAGCTAAAACAGAATTGATAAAACAATCTAACCAAATAAAATCACAACCACAGCAGAAATTAAATGGCAAAGATTAAGGGAAAAGAGATGCAAACACAAAGACAACACAACGATGTGTTATCCAAGAGGAAACCGAAGTCCTCGGCGTAAAACCTCTCCACCACCCTCCAAGCGGTCAATAATTCACTAGAGAATGAAGGTGGGATACATGAACAGCAGAAGACCCTCTAAGCCTAATCTACCCAGTGTACCTAAGCCCTCCAAACTTCTTGCTCCAACGAGGTTACGCCGAACCTTTGTCTTCTCTAGCTTACTGAATCCCGCTATAGCCCATAACATCAACCAATATCAGCTGTTCCCTTCCTAACTGCTTCCCAAGCACCAAATAGCCTCCTCACAGATATGGGTATAGTGAGAAAAGGTTTTGGCTAATGTACCTCTCATGGATGTATCAATGAAGAGGGTGAGAGTAGAGGAATTTGGAGAATCAAAGGATGAAGATTGTGGATGAGTCAATCTTGTTTTTCTCTAGGGTTTCTCTCTCAAAATTCTCTCTAGAAGCTCTCTACAATACGTGGGTATAAGGGATATTTATACTGGTGTGTGTTTGGAATGTGAAAGGTCAGTTTTTCCCAAACAGAGTGGTCTGGCGACTTGACCTCGCGACTTGACTAAGTCACAAGTTTGAGTCGTGAGCTAACTGCCTTGCCAGACTGGAAGTTTTGTCCTGTAGTGCTCTAGCTAGCGTGACTCTTCAGCTCCTCTGCATGCTTCACATGTGTGCCAACTTTGGCGACTTGCCAGTCGCGAGGCCCTGTTGAGTGCACACTCTTGAGCTTTTCTTCACACTCTCTCACACACTACCCTTACATGAATCCCACCTAAATACAGGGTTTCTAAATGCTGAATTACAAGCAAATTTGGTATGGAACAAAGCCAACAAAATGGTTAATTAAATTCAACCTTACAGTGTTCACCACAACATGAGTCTCAACTAACCTTGTAGTCTCATCTAGTTTGACTAACAGTTCAGTTTTTTCAGTTTTTACCTCATTAAGCTCTTTTCTACAAAGATGAGAAGTCTTTTTCAGATTTTATAAATTTAGTGCATAGGTTATCTTAGGCTTCCTGAAGAGTCAACTTCTTGGGTACTTCATCATCAGAAGAATCCTCACTGTCACTAGCACTCTCCACAATCACCTTATCGGTTGTGGCAGCAAAAGCCATATAATGACCATATTCATCCTCATACTCATGAGAAAGATCACTCTCAGAATCACTCAAGGTAGCAACCAAGACTTTATTTTGAATTCTTGGTCTTTTCCATCATAAGATAGTTTGGGCACTCTATCCTCATATGACCAAAACCTTTGCACTCATGGCACTGGATTAGGGGCTTCTAGGGACTTTGTTCTTATCCTTTTTCCTATATTGGAGAAGTTTGATAATCTCATTAGCTATGAAAGTTAAGTCCTCATCCTTATCCTCATCTTCATCTTCATCAGAGTCATCACTCTCTTCCTTTATACCCTTAAGAGCCATGTTCCTACTCTTTCCACCTTTTCTCATTTTACCTAATCCCATCTTATAGGTTTGAAGGTTCCCTACAAGCTCAGTCAAAGGAATTTGATCAATGTCCTTCACTTCTTCAATGGTAGTGATCTTGGCATGGAATCTTTCAGGTAGAGACCTAAGGATTTCCCTAACAATTTTGGGTTCTGCAATAGATTCTCCAGGATTGAAGGCAGAATTCATAATATCCTTGAGTTTAGCATAGAACTCATCAAAGGTCTCATCCTCCTCCATCCTTATTTCTTCAAAACTGCTAGTGAGTCTTTGAAACTTAACGGTCTTCACTACCTTGGTACCTTCATAGGTGGTCTCAAGAATAGTCCATGCTTCCTTAGCAATTTCTGTGGATGATATTTTCTTGAATTCCTCATTGGTCACACCACTAAATAGAGCATTCAAAGCCCTACTGTTGAAATTTGCCACTTTGATCTTTGCTTCATCCTAATCCACCGGTGCTTCCTTTGGCTTAACCCAGCCAACTTCAACAGCTTGCCATACTTTTTCATCAAGAGCCTGCAAAAAAAGCTTTCATATGAACTTTCCAATACACATAGTTAGTACCATCAAACAAAGGAGAAATCAAATGATATTGTCCACGATCCATGACAACGGGGGTCAAGGATCACACTCAGGAAATTAATCCAATTAGAGTGTACCCGCTCTAATACCACTTGTTGAAAAATTTAGACCCCGGTTGATAGAATTAACAAGTTTTAAACCCAAGTTGTTAATTAGATTTATTATGAATAAACCTTGTTAAAATATCATGCACAGCGAAATAGTAAATAAGACAAGATATAATGACCCAGGAAAACCAATGAAACAAACTAGTTTCACAGCAAAAAAACTTGGGGGGAAACCTTCCCAAAAAGAAATTCACTATAGTAAAGAGAAGTTTCAGATCTAGTACAAAACCTTTGTCCCTAGACTCTACAATCCCCGTAGATAAACTTATAGCAGAAACCTTCTACCGCTTCAAAACCTCTGAACTCTTCAATATATGAACGCCACCCTTTTGCTTGGATCCCAGTATGTGACTAACTTTAGCAACTTGAAGATGTCGTTGGCTGTAAAATTCTTCACTTCATCAACAACGAAGATCAAAAAGTACTTGGTTACAAAACTTTAAGGCACAAAAGACGCAGTAACTTCTTGCAGAGAAAATAAGGCACTAGGTCACTTTTTGCATGTGTTCTCTATATGTAACAGCCTTTAAAATAAGTCTTATATATGTTTAGGTTTGTGAGAAAAGAAACCCTACACATACATGTCAGCATGAGCCAAAAATCAGATCTGGAAATTCTGATTTCGTAGATCTCGACAGATTCAGCTTCTGTCGAGCTTCGTTCTTAAGTCTCGATAGATACTGTTTCTATCGAGGTATCTGTCGAGTTTTAATGAACAGTTTTTCTTCACTTGTTTTTTGGTCCAATATTAATGACTTTAATACTTGGCTTGAGCAACATGTTTCTTAAAGTACTAAACCCATCCTAGATCTACCCAATTACAAGTAAAGTGCATTTTGTCAAAGGATTAGCCAATTACATAAAATATGTCCCTAACAAGTTTGGACAAGGTCCTAGACACTTGGTGCCAATAAAAATTACAAGTTTGTAAAATTACTAAAGTTTGTTTAGACCCCAAAATTAAAATTACAGCTTAATTGATTTTAGTCTACTCAACTAAGTGTAGAATAAGAGTAAACGAAGCACAATTAACCGGAAGTACAACCTAGTGTTCCTTAAACAATGGGAACTCTAATGGCAAAATAGTCATTGTCGAATTTCTTGGGGTGTATACAATGTAGAATGAGCTTTAGCAAAGCAATAAAAACAATTCCATGGATTAATTATGTATGATGTATATCTCTGAAAGTTTTTCTCAGCTCTTGCAACTTTTCTCTGGACATGGAAAGTTTTTCTCAGCACTTCCTATGTATCTCTAAGAAGTTTTTCTCAACACAAGGGAAATTCTAGTTTTTGGTTTGTCTAGGTTAAGTTTTCGGTGTTTTATTTGTTTAAAACAAAGTTTAAAAATATGGCTTTTTGTATTATTTAATGAGCAAAATAAACAAATAAGTTTTTTTTGGGGGGGGGGGGGTGGGGGGCTTTAGTGAATAATTTATTACCAGTTAAGTTTTGACATGACACATTATATTCCATGTTTTCTTTTTTAATTTAACATTTTTGACATTTAGGTAATACAATAACATTTTTTTTTTTTCCAAAATACAATAACATGCTGATAAATGTTAATGACAATGTTCACATTCACTAATAACACATGTAACAATGAACATTAACTCCAAAATAGACATCATACCTTCAAAAAATTCAAAGTTCAAAGCATTATAGAAGGACCATTTTGAGAGAAGCCCTGGCCACCAGCTATTACTAAGAGCATTCAATTAGCCTCCACTTTTTGTAATTAACAATTCATTTTCAAATACATCCTTTTGCTAGACTCAATATTTCTTTTCTCCACCTATCAAAATATTATTTTCTTGGTTTTTATTTATCTTTCTCTTTACATTTTTCTCTCACTTTGTCTTTGCTAATGTACACGTCAACCCCACTATGCCACACTGCACCGCACACCTTTGCCCATGCCGCTACCCATACCTATAAGGCCACGACCAGTTACTACCAACTTCATATCCAATCCAATGATCGATAGTCATCATGTCTACTACTCGAGTGTACACTGCAAATATCATAATGTTTATTGAACTTAGATATAATTTTTAACATCCTTGATAACAAATGATATACCGTTTAACAAATAGGGAAACTTGTGACATATTACTATATTAGGCCACAATGATAAATTGATTGGATTGTTGTTTCATAGCCCTATAAACACCCTCTTTGCAATTTTAGCCCGAATTTTGCTTATAATAAAGGAGATGAGTAGATGAAATTTACAAACATAAGCCTAAACCCACTTATGAGACTGTGTAAGAAAAGAAAAATAGGTAACTTATATCTTGATAGTTAAAGTTTATGAGCATAAGCCCAAACAACTAAAAAAGGTGATTTTCTCTAGAAAAGACATGCAACCAATTTTTATTTTTAAAATATATAGATACAAGATTCTCTAAAAGTAAATCACCATAAGTGTAATTAAAAGTACATTCAATAACTTATGTCTTCTAGGGTTACCTCAACTCTTAAGCCTAGAGAAGGATTCTAATAACTAATATAAAATTTGGTCACTTATTTCAAGAGTAGAGAAAGACAGTAAGCATCACCGTGCAGAAGCTTCAACAAAATCAACTTGACTTCCATCAAAACCTTCAGCACTTGAAAATAATTTGAGTGTATCAATAAAATCATGTAGAAAATTTTATTGATAAAATAACTTTACATTGACAAAACTTTGGAACCACACCTAAATTAAATTCCTAATTGACAAACAAGATATATGTATCGTCAAAAGCTTTCTCAATAACTATTTCCTTACTGCAAATTCCTTGGCTATTCTCTCATCTTCTAAAAGTTCACAAGCCTCCATAAAGAGCTTCTTATCTATCTCAGGAACCATTTAAAGTGTTGTGACAATACTTTCTATTGAATCGTAGTCTTTGTCCTTCTCAGTACGCATTACCCACATCAGTTTTGACTACTCATGGCTTTTCGTCAACTGCTTCTTGTATCTCTTCCTAGATGTTCTCTGAACTTTTCGAGAACATGCTGAGGCTTAAGAAGTTACAAACTTTTTGTTTTTTCCTCTGATAAGATATTTCAAACTCCCTAGTTGGATATTGCATATCTCAAGTTATCATTGATCCCATCAGAAGGGCATTATTGTTGACCTCCATTTTCTTGTCCAAAAAATTTGATCTTCCATCCTAACTTTCATTAACATTAATCAAGCACAAATCGCAAATATGAGATCCTATCTTTGTATGCAGTTGCATCCGGATGATTCTGCAAAATGTCACTTTCAAATGAATGAAAGCTACTCAAAATTATCCAATTCATAGAATTGATATGATCATGCTTCATTCCATGATACCCATAAACACTCAATTTACTTGATAAGAAAGTAGTAATGTCATTTCATCAAAGGAGGGGAAAATACAACTGTACATGCACCATGCTTTGGGGTGCTCTTTAATGATAACTAGAAGAAATGAAAGGGGAGACCCCATTATCGTAGCAACATTACTAATGAGATAGAATGGCACCTTGATATTAGCTTCCCAAAGCTCAACATCAGCTGTCACTGTTTTGCAAATTTCATCCCAAGCTAAGCCATTCTAATTGAGGAGATCCATGATGCCTTAATACTCTTTCATCAAGCTCACTATTGGCAACGGAGGTCATCCTCTTCACCTACAATAACCCCACCAATATATACAAGTTAATTTAATGACTCGAACTTTGTGCTGCTTTCTCCTCCTCTATCTTGAACCCCGCCCCCCTCCTCCTCTTCAACCACACAATATAATCTGATAAAGTTAAAATACCATTATATTGACAACTACTTAAAACCCAAATATAACTTAATGTAAAAAAAGATGCACTCAATTTCGGTACAGAATCAAAGGTAATTAGCACACAAAAAAGATCTTCTAATCATGATCATGCCTTGCCTATTATTGAACTACAAGAAACAGGAATGAAGACGATATCACATAGCTATTGCAAAAGAACAAAGATCTGTTTTGGGTACAATACAGTTAATAGAAGTGGATACAACTACATGTTAACTTAACGCAAGATTTCAAATGGATATAAGACAGGGCTCCACCACTAACTTGCTAACATGATTACAAATTCATTTGCAAATAAAAATAATTAAAGTCTCATAAGAAGAACATATAAAAGGGAATAGATCAGGATGAAAAAAATTGGATCTGAGACAGGGCCGCCCTTCCTAGAATCCTAAGTTAGGCAGGACAAGAAAATCTATTAAATAAAATAAGGGTTTTTTTTGGGTACCAAATTTTAAATTGTTTGATCTAATAGCAAGAAAGGGAAAAACATAAATATCAAACGAAATCCAACACAAAAACGGAAATACACTTCAATTTATCTTACATATGAGCCACATGGAACATACTGAAGAGACAAAGACAATAGGTTATTAAACTCTAAATAGTACTCCTTAAAAAGCAATACTATCCCCTTTTGACAAAGACAATTTCTTCAAACCTTAATGTCCACATTTGTTCAATCACCAAATTCCATGCTGCCAAAAACAAAGGTTCTGGCAGCAACCATAAAGTTAATATGGCATGGGAAGAGAACCTGCCTTACAGCCTAGAACACCTGCCGATTCAACATCTGCTCAAACCAATTTACTTTAACCCATATTCACGTTTAATTCAGAAGTCTCTCAAAGCAAAGAAGCAGAAAACTAAGATAGTTTAGTTCAGTAGTACATCTCCAACAGAGGATGATGGGATCATATACAATGAAGTGTGAAACCTTGATTCACTTTCCCACCTGAAACATTATAAGAATGCCACTACCAGTTCTTGCAATCATTCTTTCAGCATCTTTATAACCAAATAGTTGAAGAGAAAGGCTACAAGATCCCTATTGGAAATCTGTATAATGCTGAAGGAGCCTGTTGGAAGTCTGATAACAGGATCTAAGAATGAGATAGCGGAGACACAAGCAGAAGTCCAATTTGATCAGCCAAATCTGAAACAGGTACAAATCAAAATGCATGTATCTCGAGGATCACCGCATCACTCTTCCCAAGAAGCCCATATTACTAGCTACTATTGTGCTCTTATTATTGCTTGACATTGCACTCTTATTCCCAACAATGGAAACATATCTGGGAATGAGGCTCTTCCTCACATATTTTATTCCCAAAATAAGACCCTACACTAATACCTGAAAGAATTTTCTAGAAAACCAGAAAAGGTCACTTTCCTCACCTCAGTCACCTAAACAATTTTTCTACATTTACATCCATTCCAAATGCATTCTAAAAACTAGTTGGTATTACAAATTAAAAGGGACAATTAAACTGCCATACAGAACCTAAGCTTTAATCTCTTATTTGTATGAAATTTTTCAAAGGCATTTCCTTTCCATCAAGGATTACACACTTGTGTGAAAGTTCTCTAGAACAATTTTCTTCCTTCAACATATATAATCTATCCATAGAATGTAAAACAATAAATACTAAAAACTATTCAAACACTTATTAGAGCTCTATAAACAAGAACAAGGATTACAAATTACGAAATCATACATCTCCAACCAAAATTATATTCCAATTGCGATCCAAGCAACCACAAATATCAATGAGAACTCTTCTCAACCATATTACCACTCCCCACAAAATAAAATGGACATGCAACTCGGATAGCAAAATATGGGTCTAACAAATCTCGGAGCCTAGAAATTCTTTGTTAGAATTCTTGTAAGGTGATAGACTCTAATCTGTCCTTAACAAATCAGGATCCAAAAAGAATTACAATTAACCTACCTAGAATTGAATGGCTCCCCCAAATACGGCCATACCCACTCCTTAAAACCCCTCCACAAACACCAGTATGCCACTATCATACTACTTCACTCAATCATCAAATCAAGTCTTAAACATGTGCTAGAAAAAATAGCTCTTTCTGAGATTGCAAAATTTGAATATAATGAAAGGGTGCAGCCATGAGTTCTAAGGCAAACATCTTAAGCAGAAATGTAGTAAAAACATGTCCATGTCCAAATACCAAACGACCAATCTATGCATAAGATGTCTCACTGTGTAGAAACATCATTACACCGTTATTTAAATATTTATCATGAAAATGCAAGAACATAATTCATCTAACAGAGAATGATATAGCATTTTCCTTAAACAAAGATGATGATAAAATTATTATGTCCCAGCAAGTTGTACTTCAAAAAGTATAACCTAGATAAAAATAACAACTAATCAACTTCACACAAACACCTGGAGGGAAATCAGCATTGGGACATGGCTTTCTACCATGCCAAAGTCTAGGCAGCATTGGGAAATGGCTCGAATGCACTGAAGATGCTCCCACTGAATGCATGGAGACCACCTCTTTCAAACATTGGCAACGTGTTTGAGCTCCACACAAACATGAGCAGCTAGTTGCTACTAAGGGCCTGTGTCGATGAAAAGTACTCCAACTTGGCCACTCGGTATTGTACAGCTTATGCAGGATAAAACTTAGACCTTGTAGAAGATATGGTTCTTATTCAACTGCGTTTAAGACAATTAAAATCATAAATATTCAAATAAAATAAGAACCATGATTTTCTCCTTTTTGAAGGAGCAAAATATATTCCTTAGATTTTAGGTCACTCCTAGTGAAATTCTTAGTTCTGCCAAATCCTGCATACCAGGCCACTTTGCAAAAATGTTTAACCCTCAAACGAATTTGAAATTTTACCAAATTTAACAGGGCAATGACTTTATGAGCGGACCTTATAATCAATGGACCCATGACCATTCCATCAATTAAACTTTTACTTCCCAGCAACATTCACTCAAGCTATCTTTTTCAGAATTAATACCACTAAGCCCCTCCAAAACCCCATAACTAATATTCTCAACTAATATAACCAATAATTCTAATCATTACAAGAAAGAGAATTCAAAAACAATATGATTATATATCTTGCTTTCTCATTGGGGATCTTTGTCACTTCCCGTTCTCTTCCTTTGAATTATTACCCTGTATGGAAAAACCCATTAGTTTAGAGAAAGAGAATGGGAAGTGTCAAAGTCCCCCAAAGATGCAAATCAAACAATGCAAAAGTAGTGAGACATACTCTACCATTCTGCAACATTAAAAAATCAAATAAAATGCAATGGAAAATAGTTTGAAAGTAAAAATAATACTTGGGAATATTTCTTTTTAGAAAGGGATGGGCTATTGAAGAAGAAGCCAAATCAAACCCATTAGAAGTGGAGCAAGGAGGTAGAAAAGGTGTGAGCATAGTGTCTTCAGAGTCATCAACATTTTGAGAGTTGTCTTGGATGATAATGGAATTCTGAGGAGAACAAATGCATTCCACATGTACCCCCATCCTTGCAACCATAGGAGCAAATTTTTCAAATTTACTTGTCCAATGAGAGATTTTACATGAAATCTCAACATGATTCCGATCACCTTGCATCAAGTCTCCGAATTTCCTCTGTAATTGGCTTTGAGGCTCACCACAAAACCACAGATGATCATACTCCAGAAATTGAAAGAATGCCCGCTCAATGAACGGTCGCTTATGACCATTGATAAAAATTATAAGATCACAAACCCAATCGATTGAATCATCATGAACAGAACCGTAGCTATCATTATTAGCATAACTTTCCTTCAACGGAACTAGATGAAAAGCAACACAAAGAGCAAATGTGGGAAATTCAGGACCAACCCAGAATAATAGGGAACTCCCTATGCTTTGATGGTTAAACCATTGTGGAATCTTCTTTCCTGGCACTATAATATAATATCTATCTGTAATGTCATATTTCTCTTTATCAACTGCCAGATACGCATCTAGAGTGGGAAATGACTCATCTTTAATTACGTCGAACTTGGAGAGGGAGACTTGGGAAGAGAAATCAATCTTTAATTGGCGATGTGAACACAAATCCCTTGATACATTCCCTTTCACACCTGAACAATTCATGTCTTGTGGAAGCCCTAACTTTCTTCCAAACTGCATGCGATTCGAAATATTGAGAAATTGAAGTTTAGCAAATCTACTAAATGTATTTGCAAAGGTAAAGAAATTTATTTCTATTATATTACTTTAAGATAGGGAATGATACCTGAAGGATTAATTTTCTTAATGATTCTGAATCCAAAGAAATGCAGTTACATGCATCAATTCTTCTTATACCTTCTGGAAGCTTTGGAATTTTTTTAAGGAACTTGGAATCCCAAATTAGAAGCCTATGTAATCTATTGAATTTGATAATGCTTTCTCCAAGGTTCCAATCTTTAATTTTCTCTGAGTGGGTGAAACAAGAAGTCAACTTTTTTAGAAAATTCAACATTGGAAAACAATACATTTTTAGAAAATTCAACGGTGCTTGTTTGCCAATCCCCACGCCCTTTGGAAATTGGACATTACCATAAAGCAAGAGTTGGCAAAGATGTTGCAATTCATAAATGCTACTTGGAAGCTGACACAAATAGAAAAAGGAACCTATCTCTAATCGCTCAAGCCCGGTGAGATTCCCAATTGATGGAGGAAGCTCTGTAATGGTAGTGTGTGCTAGATTTAGATACTTTAAATTTTCCATTTTTTGTGGAATATCAGGGAACCTCCTAACCCTTTTGCAATACAAAAGATTTAAAACTTTAAGAGATTTCATCATGATGCAGCTTGGAAGAATTTGAAGTTTAAAGCAACACATTAGATTCCATTTTTCAAGTTTATCAAGATATCCAATAGAGTCATGAATCTTGACTAATTTTCTACAATAATGGAGATCCAATATCTTTACATTTGGGGTGGCACTCAATAAGTTTGGTAACTTCCTAATTTGTTGACAATTACGAAAATTCATATGTGTCAAGCTTCTACATTGTATCCTCTGTAGAAAAAGAAAAGGAAAAAAAAAAATTAACTTCAATAAATGTTAAAATACAGATTAATGAAGTTATAATAATTTATAAATAAATCAAAATGACTATACCTTGAAAAGCTTGTCTAATATAATCTGACTTTGTGGCATGTTTAGTGCAATGAGTTTTTGAGGACGAAAATTGGATGGTAAGGAGGATAAAGGAAACCCTTGCCAATCAAGCAACCTTAATCCATTAGGGAGATATTCAACACCTCTACAAATATCTACATTACCAACTATAAGGAACTTGAGATTTTTCATCTTTTCAAAACAATTAGCTTTCAGTTGCAACTTTGTTGGTTCAGGTGAGACTATCATCATGCCTCGAATGTTGTTTGATCCCTGATTAGACAAAACATTTAGTGAATTACATTATACAAAAGAATTCACAAAAATATAATAACTATTAAATTTAAACCTTGTTGATAGACTTGAATTTTCTTCCATAACTAAAAAAAAAAATTATATCAAGAAAAAACCAAAAAACCAAAAATAATTAAATTTTCCCTATGAAAAAAAGGGGAAAAAGAGAATGAGACCAAGTTCTACCTTATTTTCTGTTAGTACTTCAAAAGCATCCTCATAATACCATAGCCTACTACGTAGTTCGGGTTTCTGAGGTGATTCTTGTCGGACAATCTCTCTACCCATTTGTTGTAGCAAGTCATGCATCCATAATTTGTTAAATCGATCAACATTTATAAGACACATATCAATAAGTTTTTGAATACCAATAACTGGGTATAGATTGCAAGAATTTAATATATCCACAACATAATCCTTGGAAAGACCCTTGAAGAAACATGCAAGATCAAGAAAAATATTTTGTTCCGTTTCATCCAATCTGTGATAACTTACTTGGAGTACTTTTTGAATATCTATTTCAGGAATCCTTTCATACTTATCTAATGCGCTTTTCCATTCCATTTCACTTCTTCCGCGCAAATTGGCACCAATTATTGATAGAGCTAATGGAATGCCCTTGGCATAACATATAACTTGATTAGTAAGTTTTGAATAATCTTCCTCAGGCTTGTTTTTTTGAAAGGCGTGCATACTAAATAGTTCAAGAGCTTCATGATCATGTAATTCCTTAACCATGTAAGTTGAATGACATATTCTTAAAGTATGTAACAAATGTTTATTTCTTGTTGTTATAATGATTCGACTTCCAGAAGCAAACCAATCACATCCTCCAATCAATCTTTCTATTTGGTCTAACTTATCCACATCATCAAGAATTAATAGAATTCTTTTATTGTGAAGTATGTTTTCTATCGCAATGGTTCCTTTCGATTCACTGCACACCTTCAGTTGTCTATTCCCTAGGGCCTCACAAAGAAGCATCTCTTGTAGTTGAATAATGCCATCAAATGTCCCCGACTTTTCTCTGACATTTTCCACAAAGAAGCTTCTTTCAAAATAGCAAAAAATTTTGTTATAAACAGCTTTTGCAATGGTTGTTTTACCCACTCCACCAAGGCCATACATGCCTAACATACGAACATCATTTGAACCAATATCTAATTGCAATATGATGGCCTCTACGCGAGAATTTATTCCAACTGGATATTTAGCAACAAATAATGGCATCCAATTTAATTTAGAATTTGAGATCTCTTCAACAATTTCTTGGATAAATTCAAATTCAGTACGGCTGTCATTCAATACAAGACATGCAAATAGTTAGACTATAAAATTGAAATATGAACCTGAACTAAAGTTTGTGCATTACAAGAAAAGTTTTTTATTTTTATTTTTTTAAAGTAAACCTAATGTAATTCATAGGTCTAAGAACTATAATTTGATTAGGATTTTTTCTAATTATTGTTTTCTAGGAAATTAGTTTTAGGTTTTTGCGAAGCATGGAAAATCTAGTTAGTTGTGGGGCACAAACTTATTGAAACCCCACTTAATACTTGAACAAAATTATTAAAAATTTCTTCTAAAAAAATATTAAAACCACATATTCGAAAAAATCTTAATTATTTGGTAAGATAATCTAATATTTTGTTATTTTATTTTTACTCTTAAGCCATAGCTAATTGCCTTAGTAGAAGATATGACCAAAAAAAATCCATAATTTGAAAAACATTAAAAAAATAATAAAAAAAGGACAGCCATCACATATTAATAGTTGTTTAACAATAACATTACAAAACTATTAAAACTTTTCTTTTTATGAGAAAAACCATTAGAACCCTTAAGGCATAAAAGTAGTCATTAAATATAGGAACATACTCATGCTTGTAATGCCAACCAGATATATTGGCAGCTTCATGTAAAACTTCCCTCCAGCTCTGCACCTTCTTGATATCCTCTAATTTTTCTTCATGTTTAGATAATGCTTCTCCAAACTTTCCTTTTTGGTTACGAACTTCTGATGGATGTACGTTGTAAAAAACCGGTAGCACTAATTGGCCATTCTTCTTACACTCAACAATCTTGGCAAGTTCATCTAAACACCATGTGGAGAACGCATAGTTCTCAGAGAATACAATTATTGAAATCCTTGAACTTTCAATGATTTTGAGAAGTACTCCAGAAATTTCTTCTTCTCTTTGAAGGTTATCATTAATAAAGGTGTTAATACCCCGTTGACACAAAGAATTATACAAATGGCCTATAAAACCAAGAAGGGTATCTTCACATTTGAAACTTAAGAAGACATCAAAGTTCTCGAGTTGGTGTGTGAAAGAGGAAGATGAAGATGAGCCTCCTATGCTAGTGACAAGAGCCATTGGGGGGATTTTTGAGCAAATTGTTGGAAAGATTTGAAAGGAGGAGAAAGAAAACTATAAAGGGGTTGTCAATATAAGACAGGAAATTAAGTGATGACAAATTAGGAAAAGGATAAAAGCTAGAGGAGATATTAAAGGTAGCTTGCTTTGGGTGTGACTAGTAACTCTTTTAACTTTCGAAGAACTATACTAATGCTGTTTTCATTGCAATATCATGCAAGTTTCCGTGTGAAACCTAAAATAAATCTTTGAAAATTCTAAGCACTACACCGGTCATTGTGGTCAAACGGAAGGTAATTTCGTATTGGAAAGTGGGATAGAAATAATGAAGTATCTATCAAACATTTTCCACTTTCCATAATAGCAATTCATTTTCCGGGAAAAAAAGGGGTGTTAATTTTCTATGTTAACATTTTGGAAGGGGTTAATTTTCTAGGAAATTAAAATTTTTTTTTTTTCAATATTTCGATGGTTGAGAGGAACCTGGTTTTCCTAATTCCATGAACTTTATGAGCATGTACATCTTATTATGTATTTGAAAGAGTTTATTTTTATATGCTTATTTTACTTTAAATTTTAAAAATAAATTAGACATAAAGTATAACAATACCAGTAATCAATGTTGATGCTCATTTTGGAAGCCCAATAGCAGGAAGAAGCCCAACAATATGGCAGAAAAGAGTTAGTGATTGATAGAAAAACCTTTAAGCCTGAATGGCATGCATAATGGATCATAGGCCCATAAAGTAAATAAATGGGCCTTGAGGAAAGCAAATGGGCCTAAAGAGCCCAAAGAAAGAAGTAGTAAACCCATAGCCATTATGTGATGTAGAAAAGTAAGAATGGGCCACAGTAGGCCCGAAGTAATAAAGTAAGAAAGTAAGGGGCTGATGGAAAACCCGTGAGCCCCAAGGATGAAGAATACGATAATTGGGTCAAGGAAGCCCAATGGAGTTAGTTTGCCTGACAGCAAACGTGTTTCTTTTATCATTGTTTTTATTGCATTTATCTACCGTAACTCTTTTGTAACAGTTTCATTTTGTCTAACAGCAAGAATATTGCCTTTGTTATTGTCATATTGTATGTGTCTACCATAACTCTTCTGTAGCAGCTTTGCCTGCCATAGGTATGTGACCAAAGTTTCGGCAAACGGGGCATGGTTTGTGCACACAAACCAAGGTGAGTTGCAATTGGACTGGTCCAAACTCTCTTATCCAAAACACTTGGGCCCAGTACAGCAAAAGGCAGTCCAGTCCAAAATCACAAAAAGACCCACCACAAACAGCAAAGTCAAAAATAAATAAATAAATAATAATAATAATAAGTTAAAGAAAACTGGAGGAAAAAAATTCGTAGACCTAGAAGCAATAATTAAATAAAAGTAGATATCCCAGTTCCATTCAAGTCCAAAGAGGAATCCACACATTTTTGTCTTTTGGAAAAGTAGCTATCTTTAGTCTTAACACCATGTCAAGTAAGATTTTTTTTTTTTTTTTCAAAGTAAAGTTTCTCATTTTCCTACATGTATCTCCTCTTTCTCTATGACACTGATGGTGGAAAGAATAGAGAAGGGTAGGGAATTAACTTTTCTTTGTTTGGTTAGGAGAGGAGAAAAATGAAAAAGCGAAGAAAGTAAAATTCACCATAGACCCAGAAACAATACGTAAATAAAAGTAGATATCCCAGTTCCATTCAATCCAATAAAGTCCAAAGAGGAGTCCACACGTTTTTGTCTTTTGGAAAAGTAGCTATCTTTAGTCTAACACCATGTCAAGTAAGATTTTTGTTTTCAAAGTAAAGTTTCTCATTTTCCTACATGTATCTCGTCTTTCTCTATGACACTGATGGTGGAAAAAAAGAGAAGGGTAGGGAATATTAACTTTTCTTTGTTTAGTTAGGAGAGGAGAAAAATGAAAAAGTGAAGAAAGTAAAATTCACCATAGACCCAGAAACAATACGTAAATAAAAGTAGATATCCCAGTTCCATTCAATCCAGTAAAGTCCAAAGAGGAGTCCACACATTTTTGTCTTTTGGAAAAGTAGCTATCTTTAGTCTAACACCATATCAAGTAAGAATTTTTTTTTTTCAAAGTAAAGTTTCTCATTTTCCTACATGTATCTCATATTTCTCTATGACAATGAAGGTGGAAAGAAAAGAGAAGGGTAGGGAATATTAACTTTTCTTTGTTTGGTTAGGAGAGGAGAAAAATGAAAAAAGTGAGGAAAGTAAAATTCACCATAGACCCAGAAACAATACGTAAATAAAAGTAGATATCCCAGTTCCATTCAATCCAGTAAAGTCCAAAGAGGAGTCCACACATTTTTGTCTTTTGGAAAAGTAGCTATCTTTAGTCTAACACCATGTCAAGTAAGATTTTTTTTTTTTTTCAAAGTAAAGTTTCTCATTTTCCTACATGTATCTCCTCTTTCTCTATGACAATGATGGTTGAAAGAAAAGAGAAGTGTAGGGAATATTAACTTTTCTTTGTTTGGTTAGGAGAGGAGAAAAATGAAAAAATGAAGAAAGTAAAATTCACCCTGGCGATATTTTACGAAAAAGATAGAAGAGAGGAGGCAGTAAAAAACACGTAAGAGAAAAGATAAAGGGGAGAGATAAAAAAAAAAAAATAAAAAAAAAAAAGGAAAAAAGAGAATGAAAATGTTAGGGTCATATTTTATATGTAATTGGTACTACAAAAAAGATTTCTATTTGCGACAAAACTTTTTCAACGATTACAAAAAGCCATCGTAAAAACTAGCTTTTTCGACGGCAAGTCTCTTCCATCGACAATGACTCGTCAAATATCAACACATTTGTAACGGCAAAATGAGTCTGTCGAAAATGTGATTTCTTTTGGAGGGAAATGTTCCCGCCTTACTTTTTACAACGGCATAAAAATGTTCGTCGCTATTAAGGTATTATTTATGACGACTAATGAAAAACCGTCGGATTTATTAACACTTGTGACAGCTATGGTACATCGAAAATACAAAATATATATTTTTTATGGTGTTAGTATTTGCGACAAACAATCTTCCATCGTAAATATAAAAGAGGGTATTATTTACGACGACAGAAGAAACACCATCGACAATATTAACACTTGTGATGGCCTTTGTGCAATGAAAATACAAAAAATATATTTTTTATGGTGTTATTATTTGTGACAAACATGATTCCATTGTAAAAAAAAAAAAAAAAAAAAAAGGGTATTAGCAACAGACATGAAGCCATCGAAAATGGTAAAATATTTTGGAGGGAAAATTCCCCCCTTACTTTTCACATTTGTGACAACATTCATCCATCGCAATTTTTTTTTTTTTTTTTTTTTCTAATTGAGTTTGTATTTATGACAAACATGCTAACTGTCGTAAATAATTAATTTGCTTTTAAAAGAAAGAATGTATAATTTAAAAGTTTAAAATTTGGTAGCAAAATTTTTTGTTCTTTACCGCCACCCCCTCCCTCCTACCCCAACCCCTCTCAAAATTTAGAATTTGGCAGCAAAAAATTTAAAATTCAAATCATCCAAAAAAAATTTAATTTATACTTTAAAATTTTATAGTTGACCCTTATAAATTTGTCGAAAAAAATTCAAAAAATAAAATAAAGTTGGTACAACAATGTGAACAAACCCATCTTCTCAAAAAATAAAAAACCCAAAAATATAGGAAATTCCTTTCAGGTAAACATATCCCTAATTACAAAACAAAACAAAAAAATCCCAAATCTGTCTTCCTCAACAAATCCCTAATTCCCAGTACAAAAACCAAAAAACAGAAAAATAAAAAAATAAAAAACGCAATGCTGTCTTACAATTACTCTCTTACGCCGTTAGTATCTTTGCTTATCTCTACACCATCGTTCTCCATATTTGCCAGAATCCAATTGCCTTGCTAAGCCACTGGTATCACTTACTCTCTCTCACTCTCTTTGTCTGCACTTTAGTTTTTTGTATAGTTTTAAGTTATACTGCACGTTCTGGTTAAATGAATCCCCTCATGAATAAAGTGATAGTGGATGGTTGAGTGCTGAGCCAAAAAGCTAATGAATGAATGGCTGAAATTTTTTTTTGATTAAAAGAATATATTTGAATGAATAGTTGGTGTTTGTTGTGGATATATAATAATATAATATTGATTAGTGTAACGTTGAATATTTCTTTGTCTGTAAAACTGCAAGGAGACTATAATCTTATTGACTTTTCAATAATATAAGTATTTGTTGAAGATGTGACAATAGTATAATAATAGTATTTGTCTTGTAGATATATATAATAATATAAGTGTACTAAACATGAAATGCAAATATGAGTATGCCAAGAAAACCCAGCAGAAAGAAGGAGAAAAATGAAAGAAAAATGCAAAAGGTAACCGGTGAACACTCTGGTTTTTTAAACTTACAAAACAAGAAATTCCACTTTTGGGAGAGAGAAAGAGGTAGAGTGAATGAAAGACCGAACTTGTAAAAGAGAGACTTTGTTGTTATAGATTTTTTGAGGAACTGGGGAAGACACAGGCAGAGAAGTGGGGAGAGGAAGGCTGTGTTTGGTTCGTATAAAAGCATTTTCGGAAAATATTCCATTTTCCGGAAATGCTATTTTCCGAAAAGGAAAATGTTTTCATGTGTTTGGTTGCATTTCAAAAAAATTTTCGAAAAATATTTTCTGGTGCTTGGTTGTGTTCTTGAAAATACCATAGAAAACACATTTTCTACTTGTTGCTCACATTTTCTCACATTTTCTCGGTTGCCAAACGAATATATAATCCCATTTCTCAATTGATAAACACCAAAACAAAACCAACCAAAAAAAATTCATCAAATCCGGTCAAATTCATCAAAACCCAACCATTTCTCAATTGCGATTCAAAGTCGAAGTCGAAGGGTGCGAAGTCGAAGGGCTCTGGGTTCGCCGGCGAAGTCGAAGGTTGCGATCTGGGTGCGATTTGAAGTCGAAGTCGAAGGGTGCGAAGTCGAAGGGCTCTGGGTTCGCCGGCGAAGTCGAACGGCGAAGTGGGCTCTAGGTTGCAAAGTGGGCTCTGGGTTCGATCCTTCTCTGGGTTTGCCTGCGAAGTCGAACGGCGAAGTGGGCTCTGGGTTGCGATCTGGGCTCTGGGTTTGATCTCTCTCTGGGTTCGCCGGCGAAGTCGAATGGCGAAGTGGGCTCTGGGTTGCAATCTGGGCTCTGGGTTCGATCTCTCTCTGGGTGCGATCTCTCTGGCCGAAGGGGTATGCTCTATCCCTCTCTCTTCTTCCTCGATCTCCCTCTCACTCAGCTCTCTCTGTTTTCCAGAAAATGGTATTTGAAGGTAAAATAAAAACGGAAATCAATTTACACCCCCAACACAGGTCAACTGAAAACCATTTCCGGAAAATGCATTTTCCATGCGCAACCAAACACCCGTAAATACGGAAAAGCATTTTCGGAAGTGATTTTCACCCAAAACAAACACAGCCGAAGAGACAAAAATTGAGAAGTGGGTTGGGAAGACAAAGTAAAGGACTGGAAAGTAGTTTATTAGATTGCTTGGAAAACTGTATTAGATTGCTTGGAAACCGTAATTTTAATTGGAAATGAGTTGGCTTCTTTCATTATTTATTTAAATTACCTCAAATTTAAAAAAGCCAATGCTGAGACTTGAACTAGATGACGTGACAGTGAGTAGACATTTGATTGTAATGAGTTGAGAATTTTATATTTTTATTTTTGTTGATTCAGATTTTAGAGTAGATACTTTTCTATATAATTTCTTGAAGAGTATTCTTTATTTACTTTTTTTTTTCTCAAAAAAAAAAAAAAAAAAAAAAACCTCTCTTTATTTTCTCTAAAGTATTATATAAAACATTAAACATACCTATAAAATAATCATTATAACTAAATGTTTATAAAAAAAAAATCATTATAACTTTGTATATTGTATAAAATTTTAAAAAATAGCGGTAAATCTGAAACGGTACATCGATATTGACCAGTACTCAAAATATATTGTACCGCTGGCCAAACCGATACAGACTTTTTGAAGGGATGTTTGGTATATGTACTTAAAAACATGTGTTTTGTTGTTTGAAAACATGTGTGAAAATACATGTGAGTAAAAAGTATATAAAAATACATATAATGTTATTTAAAAACTGAAAATTGTTGTTTAAAATAGTGTACCAAACACCCCTTAAATTACTGAGCATAGAAAAATATGCAGTAACAGTGCCGAAGTAAGGGGCTTGATGAAAAAGAAAAAACCTTTTGCCCCTAGGCTTTGAGTTCTGACATGCAATCATGAAAAAGAAAAATAAAAAGAAAAGAAAAGAAATAATTGTTGTTTTTCCCGTAAGGCCATGTGCCTAACTGTACTTAGAGTTTTTTTTTTTTTTTTTTGGTTTAACTGTACATGGAGTTATCATCTCAAAAGATGATAATGGTGGCAGGTGGTAGGAAAGTACAAGTGATTTGATTTAGATGATATTGTCATATTTTTAGTTTTGTCCTTATCTCAAAAGTGAACTAAGGGTGGCAAGTGGCAGAAAGTAAAGTGTGTATATATGGAGATTCTGGCATTTTACCCTTAATTTTTAAAAAAATTGGCAATATGCCCCTGTTTGCAAACTATATAGGAGCGTGCCCCTGTTTCGATACTCGATTACCCTAAAATCGAGTTCAATTAAATACTCGATTCGTAGAAAATCGAGTCATGCCCGATCAAACTTATAAAAAAAAAAAAAATATATATATATATATATATTTGCATGGAACTCAACTATCAGGAAATCGAGTTCCATGCAAAAAAAAATTTATAAGTGTAATCACCCCATATTCAGGGAGCCCTATAGTGGCGTTTTTAAGCCCTATAGTGACGTTTTAAAGCCCTATAGCGGCGTTTTCATGCAAAAAATTTTTATAAGTGTGATTGCCCCATATTCAGGGAGCCCTATAGTGGCGTTTTTAAACTCTATAATGACGTTTTAAAGCCCTATAGCGGCGTTTTCATGCAAATTTTTTATAGGTGTAATTGTCCCATATTCAGGGAGCCCTATAGTGGCGTTTTTAAGCCCTATAGCGGCGTTTTCCTGCAAAAAAAATTTTGTAAGTGTGATCGCCCCATACTCAGTGAGCCCTATAGTGGCGTTTTTAAGCCCTATAGTGACGTTTTAGAACCCTATAGCCGCGTTTTTGAACTCGACTTTCCTAAAATCGAGTTTCATGCATTTTTTTTTTTTTTTTTAGTTTTAGTGGGCATAACTCGATTTTCTACAAATCGAGTATTTCATTGAAACTCGATTTTAAGGTAATCGAGTATTGAAACAGGGGCATATCCCTATATAGTTTGCAAACAGGGGCATATTGCCAATTTTTTTAAAAATTAAGGGTAAAATGCCAGAATCTCCATATATACACACTTTACTTTCTGCCACTTGCCACCCTTAGTTCACTTTTGAGATAAGGACAGAACTAAATATATGACAATATCATCTAAATCAAATCACTTGTACTTTCCTACCACCTGCCACCATTATCATCGAAATAGGGGCATATTGCTAAATTTTTTAAAAATTAAGGGCAGAAGGCTAGAATTTTCGTGTGTGTATATATATATATATATATATGTTTTGAATATGTGGATTTTTTGTGTGAGTTAATAATGAAGAAATTATTAGTTTTTTTTAGTAGTCTCTCTTCTGGTCGGGTACTGTTATTTGTGCATGTTATTTGTATATAATTATTTAATTAAATTAGTGGACCTCTAAAATTTAATTAAGTTTTTCATGTTAGTTAGTTTACAATATATTCAGAGGTGGTTTTGTTAATTTAGTGCTTTTGTTTTTAACTTTTATAATAAGTTTATCTATAACAATTTAGACAAGAATAATTGTTAATATTTATGTCATTTTTGAAGGGTGTAGATATAATGCCGGTTGATAAATCTTGGATCAGTCTTTCTAGTAGATCATGTGAGGAATATATAAATGGAGTAATAGAGTTTATTGATTATACATTTCAACATATCAAAGATGAAGATATGAAGATAAAATGTCCTTGTAATGATTGTAACAATAGATATAGAAGAACACGAGTTGAGGTTACAAGAGACCTATTATGGAAAGGGATGAGGCGTGATTATACTAGATGGCATCTCCATGGAGAGGGAAATAGTGATGGGGACGAGGAAGGTAGTGATAAGGATGGGGATAATAGTAGTGATGATGAACAAAATATTGATGATATCCATAATATGATATGAAATGCTTATCCTAATATGAGAGATGTTGAGGAAACAAGTGGGAGTGAATCGCAAGATCCAAATGAAGAAGCAAAGGAGTTTTATAGATTGGTTAAAGAGGCAGACCAACCACTTTATTTGGGATGTAAAAAGTATTCCAATTTGTCCTTTATTGTCAAATTAATGCACGTAAAGTGCAAGAATTCATGGAGCAACAACTCATTCACAATTTTGTTAGAGCTACTGAAGGATGCATTTCCAATGTGCGAAAAATTGCCCATATCCCACTATGGGGCAAAGAAGATTGTGAGTGATCTTGGTCTAAACTATAAAAAGATCGATGCATGCAAAAATGATTGTATGCTATATTACAAGGAGCATTCGGAAGCAAATAAGTGCTCAGTTTGTCAGATCTCAAGATGGAAGTTGAATAGCAAAGGTGGTAAAAGGGATGGTAAAAAAGTCCCATGGATGGTATTGCGATATTTTCCTCTTAAGCCGAGGCTACAAAGATTATTTATGTCATCAAAAACAGCTCCAGACATGAGATGGCATCATGAGAATCGTTCTAATGATGAAGTACTAAGGCATCCCGTAGACGCTGAGGCTTGGAAATCATTTGATCGAACTCATGAGTCCTTTTCCTCAGATCCTCACAATGTAAAGCTTGGGTTAGCTACCGATGGCTTTAATCCTTTTGGAAACATGAGTGTTAGCTATAGTTGTTGGCCTGTTGTCGTATTCCCTTAAAACATTCCCCTGTGGATGTGTATGAAAGAGCCTTACCTATTCATGTCTCTACTTATTCTAGGCCAAAAGGGTCCTAGTAATGATATCGATGTATTTTTAAGGCCATTAGTTGATGAGTTAAAAGAATTATGGGAAAAGGGTGCTGAAACCTATAATGCTTCAACACAGGAAAACTTTCAAATGAAAGTTGCATTAATGTGGACTATCAATGAATTTCCTGCGTATGCTTATACCTCAGGTTGGAGTACACAAGGGAATCTTGCATGCCCTTGTTGTGGTAGTGAGACTTCTCATCGTAGGTTAAAGCATGGTAGCAAAATGTGCTATATGGGTCATCGTCGATTTCTTCCTCCTAACCATAAATGGCAATCACAGAAAGCACAATTTGATGGTAAGAGAGAGAGAGAAAAGGGGCACCAAAACGATTATCTGGTGATGATGTGTTGAATCAACTTGGTACTCTGCCACCAGTAACACTAGGCAAGGCCGTTAAAAGGAAAAGGATACCTGGGCGTGGAAAGAGCCACAATTGGAAGAAGCGTAGTATTTTCTTTGATTTACCGTATTGGAGAACATTGTTGTTGCGTCATAATTTAGATGTGATGCACATTGAGAAAAATATATGCGATAGTGTGATGGGGACAGTATTAGATATTGATAAGAAAAGTAAAGATTCCTTAAATGCTAGGCTCGATCTAAAAATGATTGGTATACGAAAGGAACTTCATCCTAAAGATGGGAAGACTACTTTTCCTCGTGCTTGTTATACACTCTCAAAAGATGAGAAAAAGGTTGTGTTTCAGTGGTTGCAAAATGTAAAGGTTTCGGATGGTTACTCAGTAAATTTGTCTCGGTGTGTGAATGTAGGAGAACAGAAGATTTTTGGTATGAAAACTCATGATTGTCATGTCTTCTTGGAGAGATTACTCCCTCTTGTAGTGCATGAATTATTACCTAAAAAGGTATCTGATGCTTTGATCGAGCTTAGCAATTTTTTAAAAGAATTATGCTCTAAAGTTTTACGGTTGGAGGACTTGGAGCATATGAAGCACACAATTCCTATAATTCTTTGTAAGTTAGAAAGAATTTTTCCACCTGCTTTCTTTGATGTAATGGTACACTTGCCAATTCATCTACCTTGGGAAGCTAAAGTTGCTGGTCCAGTGCAATATCGATGGATGTATCCGATTGAAAGGTAAAATGATATTTTATTTTTATTTTTTTTTTGATAAGTGAAAGCTAAAATGAGATATTATTTACAATATAGTTTTTTTTTTTTTTAATTACTCATATTAATTTGATGCATCAATAGGTATTTGTGTAAGCTCAAGGGTTATGTTCGTAACAAGGCACACCCAAAAGGGTCGATTGCAGAAGGGTATGTGGCGGATGAATGTCTAACATTTTGCTCACGGTATCTAATTGGGATCGAAACAATATTTAATCGACCTGAGCGAAATGATGATCGATGTCCAGCAACATGTGATGATACCCCTCGATTATCCATATTCTCTAGGAGAGGCCGCCCTTCTGGGAAGAGTGTAGTACGAGAGTTAAACAACACTGATTACTATGCAGCATCGCTTTATGTCCTACAAAATTATGATGAGATCGAGCCCTTTTTCAGTAAGACTTACTTCTTGTACATCAACTCTTTAATATTCTTGTATAAACTTTGAAGATTGACTATTATGATATCTTATATGTAGAGAACATAGGAAAATCCTTGTAGACTTGGGTGTCAATGTTGACGAGATGCATAGACATGAGTTCGTTTGTTCGTTCAAAGAAAGGGTACAATCACATTGGTTCATCCATTTTTTTTTTAATTTAATTACTTAAGCATGAATCTTACATTATTTATATATATTTACAGATCACAAAACTTTATAATGATGGAAACGAGCAAGTTGACGAGCATGTGTGATCATTGGCTTGGGGTCTAGATAAACGAGCTACACACTACCCTTGTTACAATGTCAATGGGTTTAGGTTTCATACTAAACTACGTGATGATGGTAAAAAAACACGAAATAGTGGTGTTATGGTGAAAGGGGAATATCAAAATATGTCTTATTATGGATTGATAACAGACATAATCGAACTCCGTTACACAAAGGGGAATTCTGTTGTTTTGTTTAAATGTGATTGGTATGATGTAGCTCGAGAAGGAACTAGTTATAAGCTAGATCGTCATGGGATCACTAGTATTAATAGAACACGTAAGCTAAACACACAAGAGCCATTTGTGTTAGCGTGTCAAGCAATACAAGTTTACTATGTAAATTGTATAAAAGATCTAGCATGGAGCATTGTGATTGAGACCAAGCCAAGAAATCTTTATGACATGCTAGCAAATGAAGAAGAGCCTTATCAAGAAGAAGAGGTTCAAAGATTCAATACACATGTGGCTGAAGCAAATGAAGAAGATGATGAGATGAGCTAGAGTAGATGGGCTTTAATTCTATGCAAGAACCTACTACACAGGTATATTTATATATTTTTCAGTATAATCAACATTAATATTTTTTGCTATTTTCTTGAGGTTGTTGAAATACGTTTCAATATCTTTATTATGTATTGTAAATATAATTTGCATAGTAATAATTTTTTTGTATACTTATTTAGTTTAATCAAAATATTGCAAACCAATGCTGGAGGAGGAAAACAACACGTGGACGAAAACATAGGAAATGACTTTGAGGAGGAAGATGACTCAGATGGCTCTCAGAAGGAGAATACTGACTCAGATGATGATTGATCTTCCAATATTTATGTTTTCAAGTTTGGTGAAGGATATTATAGCTTTCAAGTAGACATTGTAATATTTTTTATTCTATTTTGTAGACGTTTTAATATTTTTTATTGCATTATGCACTTTTTAGATTTTGACAATTATGGATTTTCTTTAAAAGAAAGAATGTATTAGTAATAGAATTGGATCTCTCCCAATAAATAATATTTGCGATGGACCTACGCCGTCGACATTGGTAATTTTTTTAAAGGCGAAAATGCACTTTTTGTCCCTACATTTTGGGTCAATTCCTATTTTGGTCCCAAAATTGATTTCGTTGCAAATTTCATCCCTAAAAAAAGAAAATCATTTTTAAATGGTCCCTGTCGTCAACCCACTGATGGAAACCTCCTACGTGGCAGACGGAGTGCCCTGCTTGCTAACGTGGTGCAGACGTGACCATTAAAATATTATTAAAAATAATTATTTGGCATTTTTAAATACCACATCAGCATTTCAATTTTTTTAAACAAAGCCACGTTAAAAAATTTATATAAAAAAGAAATTAAATTAAAAAACCTTAAATCTAATTTAATTTTTAAAAAAATATTACTTATTATTATTAATTTTCATAAGAACATTAGGGTGCGTTTGGATACCGCTTATTTTGCTGAAAACTGAAAATTGAAAACAATAAAAAAAAATTTCCGGATTACCGGTGTATCGTTTCGAGATTACCGCTAATATTATAATAATAATAATAATAATTTTTATTAACATTTAAAACAAATAAATTTAATAGTCTTTAAATAATTATTGGGTCAATTTGTACAATTATGTTGTAGTGTTGGTCAATACCATAAACATCTTTATTAACTCAATCCCGATCCTTTTTTATTATTAAAAAATAAAAGCTCAATCCCTTTGTGTTCAAAAAATAAAAGCTCTACCACCGCACATCCTTGGTGCAATGGTCACTTCAAAAATATAAATACTTGTGGGATGTGAGTGACAAGAACCAAGATTCAAGTCTCTAGAAAGGAACTTCACACATATATACTTACATTAGGTTAAAGTAGAATTCTATCTCGTATAAAAAAAAAAACAAAAATAAAAACATCAGCCCTTTTTCCAATTCTTCTTTTTTTTCCCTCCACCGTCTTGTCTAGTCAACTTTATCTTTTTGTTTATTTATTTACTTTTTTATTACTATGTCATTTCTCTTTAATTCCCATCCACACATTTTCAAATTGAATCTTATCTTAAGATCCACTACACAGTAGCCCACATTGTCCTTCAGTACTTCTCCCTCACAAATCTGCTTTTTTTCATTCTCTCTCTAGTCTCTCACGCATACCTTTCTCATCAAAAGATTTAAAACTAACCCATAGAGGGAGTTTGGATTCCGATTATAAGTGCTGCGTCTGCGTCTAATGCGTTTTCTCTTCTTTTTTTTTTTGCCTTTTTAGCCGCAACTGTTGACCGGTCTTCTGTGAACAGTGCACAAGTGCACTGTTCACGGACCCACAAATTCCACTTTTTAGCAACTTTTTCATTAAAAATGGGTCCCACGATACTATTCACACATTTAAAAATTATTTTGCTACAGTGTTTTCAGTTTTTAGTTTCAGCAAAATAAGCTCAGTCCAAACAGACCCTATAATCTCACTAACATCTATTTCTCTCTTTCCCTCACAGATTAGCCCACGTGTATTAATTCACACTATGGAAATGAGCACTGGTTTTGATTTTTGTTTTGTGTGGAGCACAAGGATTGGATGATGAAGTTTTGAGCTTCTGTGAAAGTATTTGATTTGAGATTTTGATGCTGATTTTGAAAAATCTATGTGTATAATTATTGTCCATTTCTTTTGATTCAGTGCTTAGGATTTCGTTTGGCCTTTAAGCTATAGATTTTTTTTGGTACAAGTAATTTAGCTATTTCTCATTAGTTTGAAATTGATCTATCTTTCTCTCTCTCTCTCTCTCTCTCTCTCTTTTCTCAAGTTGCAGAGGAATTACATTCCGGGCCGAAATGCATTTTTCGGCTGGAATGACCGAAATTCACCGGAAAGGTCGGTACAAACCGGAATAGTCCGGTATTTAAAACGAAACGAAATAAAGGTCTACCAGTACCAGATTGTTCACTGGTACGAAAAATTTCGGCTATACCGGCCGGTACGAAACACTATTGACTTCCTTGATCCAAACGCTACCTACATCTTGTTTTTCTTGTTCTTCCCAATCAAACCCAGCAACAAAGAACTCACCCAGATTACAAGAGCACAAACCCAGCAACCAATAATTCAAACCCGGATTACAACAACACAAACGAAAAAAGAAAAAAAAAATAGAGATCAAACACAAGCACAAACCCAGATCACAAATAGAGATCAAACACAGACCCAGATCACAACAACACAAATGAAAAAAAAAAAAAAAAAAAAAAAAACAGAGATCAAAATTTTTTTTCATGTTCTTCAATCTATTGGAGAGAGAGGCTGATCTGATCCACCACGCATCGCCGATCTAACCCACCACGCACCGCTGATCTGACCTAAAGCCACCGAGATAGAGCTTCATTGTGTCTGAGATGGTGGTTGAGACGTAGGCCCAGATCGAGCAATCTGGATCTGCTCCAGACCGTCGGCCTCATCTCATTCTCTCTCTCTCTCTCTCTCTCTCTCTCTCTCTCTCTCTCTCTCTCTCTCTCTCTCTCTCTCTCTCTCTCTCTCTTTAAACTCAGATCATGGTTTAAAATGTTCTAATGATAATTAAAAAAAAAATGGTTTGATGATTTTTAAATAATATACACTTTTGACTAACACACTTCAAAAAAAAAAAAAAGTAAATACACTTACTACAAAAATGGTCTACTAGTATTTTTTTTTTTAATTTTCTAATTAATTTAATTAGATTAATAAAAAAAATCGTTTAAAACTGAAAAAGTAATTTTTTTTTGTTTTTTATTTTTTAAAATTAAAATTAAAATTGAGGAATTAAAATTTTTTTGTTTTACTTTTTTATTAATTAAAATACTGACATGTCATTTAAAAAATGTCAAATAAATTTTTAATGATATTTAGTTAGTCACGTCAGCGTTACATCAGCGCCACATTAGCAAACAGGACACTCCGTCTGAATGGTAATTTCCTAGCTTTGATATCGTATTTTAGCCATTTTGAATGGTCGGATTGTGTCAATAAGTTAATCAAAGTTTCCCAGTCTAATAAACTTCGTCAAATCTTGCAAAATTTCGTCAAAGTCTATTAAACTTGGTCAATCTTTGGTCAAAATTCAAAGTTGGTTCTAAGACCACTGGATTTGATCAAATGTTCAAGGATGTTTTAAGTGGGTTTTTGGGTATTGATTAGTATTTTAAGATCTTCTTGGATTTCATGTTTTTATCAGTGTATTGGATATTTTTAGTGATTGAAGTTTCATTATAGGCGGATATGACATGCATCCATCTTGTGCCATAGTCAAATTTAAAATTTGACCATTAGATTGAAAAAGTAGGATAAAATATTGGTTTTGATGAATTTTGAGCTCAATCAAATGGTTGGATTAGGAGAACGTGTCCAATCAAAATTTCTTAGTGTGTTGATACAACAACACATGTCCATAATGCTTTAGACTCAAATCCAAAACCCAACTGTTGCATTGGAAGAATGTGGTGAGATATTGGTGTTGGTGAAGTATGACATCAGTTAGATGGACAAATTGTGAAAAATGAGTAGTCAAAGTTTACAAAACTTGGTCAATATTTGGTCAAACATTATCAACCATCGAAGTTGGGTCTATGATCACTCGATAGGATCAAATTATGTTGAGTGGGGAGGTTTTGAGTGTGTTTTGGGTATTGGCCAGTGTTTTATAAGGTTTTCTTGGTTTCATGCTTTTATTAGTTTCAAGTTTTAAAATGGCAAAGTCAAAAGTCATATGCAAATCCATTCGAGGTCATTTTATAGGTTTTTGGTTGTATTTTTCATATCATTTTCTCGATTCTTAGTAATATTTATATAGTGTATAACTCTCTTAATTAATAGAGTATTGGATATTTTTAGTTATTGAAGTTTCATTATAGGCAGATACGACACGCGTCCATCTTGTGTCATAACTAGATTTAAAATTTGACTATTGGTTTGAAAGAGTAGGATAAAATATTGGTTTTGACAAATTTTGAGCTCAATCAAACAGTTGGATGAGGAGAACATGACCGACTCACCAAGAAAATGTTAATGGGATGTCAAGTGGAAAATGGTTTTTTCCCTTCAAATGGGGTGGTTTTGCCAAATAAAATACTTAATTTTTTTTAGTAGTTATTATTGGTTATAAATTTGGTAGTTTTTATCGATATATGAGATAACGACATGCATCCATCATGTGCCAAACTCATATTCAAAGTTTGACCATTATATTGAAAGAGTGGGGATTGTGTCAATGGGGTTAATGGCGTATTTTAGCCATTTCGGATGGTCAGATTTTGTTAATGGGGTTCATCAAAGTTTCTCAGTGGGTGGGTACAGTGACACATGTCCATCATGCAACCAGATGGAGATCCAAAATTTGACCGTTGGATTGGTAGAATGTAGTGAAATATTTGATTTTGTAAATGACAGCGACAATCAGACGGTTAGATTGTGAGAACGAAGTAATCAAATCTTATGAATCTTTGGTTAAATTCGGTCAATCTTTGGTTAAATTCAAAGTTGGTTCCAAGTCCACTGGATTTGATAAAATTAGGTTGATCAAGGAGGTTTTAAGTGGGTTTTGAGTATTGACCAGTGTTTTAAGGTTTTTTTGGTTTTCATGCCTTTATCTATTTCAAGTTTTAAAATGCCAAAGTCAAAAGTCAAATTTGACCATTGGATTGAAATAGTAAGATAAAATATTGGTTTTGATGAATTATGAGCTCAATCAAATGGTTGGATTAGAAGAAAGTAACCAATCAAAATTTCTTGATATGTTGGTACAACAACACATGTCCAAAATGCTCTAGACTCAAATCCAAAATCTGACCATTGGATTGAAAAAATATTTTAAATACTCTTTAATTAATTTTTTTTTAGAAAAGTTTAATTAAAATTTTAAATCAGTAAATTTTATTTATAACATAAGCTAATTTTGAAAAATTGAGAGCAAGTTAGAATACAACATTTTTTATATTAATTAAAAAAATTTTGGTTAATGAGATTTCAAGTGAAAAATGTTTTTTCCCTGGGGTTGTTTTGCCAAATAAAATACACAAAATTATTATTTTTTATTTTTTAAATATTGAGCTTATATTTTCGTACAAAAAAAATCCACCAACGCAATATTGAGGTTATATTTCCTTGACTTTTGAAACGTCCTATTTGAGATGGAATAAAATTGCAACATAGGTTAAAATTTTCTTTACCACCACCCCCCTCCTACCCCCACCTCTCTCAAAATTTAGAATTTAGCAGCAAAAAATTTAAAATTCAAATCATCCAAAAAAAAATTTTAATTTATACTTTAAAATTTTATAATTGACCCTTATAAATTTGTTGAAAAAAATTCAAAAAATAAAATAAAGTTGGTACAACAATGTTAACAAACCCGTCTTCTCAACCAAAAATAAAAATTTAAAAAACCCAAAAAATATATGAAATTCCTTTTAGGTAAACATATCCTTAATTACAAAACAAAAAAAACAAAAAAAAAAAAAAAAGCCCAAATCTGTCTTCCTCTACAAATCCCTAATTCCTAGTACAAAAACCAAAAAACAGAAACATAAAAAAAATAAAATAAAATAAAAAAACGCAACTCTGTCTTATTACTCTCTTGCGCCGTCAGTATCTTTGCTTGTCTCTACACCTTCATTCTCCATACTTGCCAGAATCCAATCGTCTTGCTGAGCCACTTACTCTATCTCACTCTCTTTGTCTGCACTTTAGTTTTTTGTACAGCTATAAGTTATACTGCGTTCTGGTTAAATGAATCAACTGAATAGAGATATAGTGATAGTGAATGGTTGGGTGCTGAGCCAAAAAGATAAGGAATGAATGGCTGAATTTTGTTTGATTAAAAAGATATATATTTGAATGAATGGTTGGTGTTTGATGTGGATATATAATAATATAATATTGATTAGTGTACCATTGACTATTCCTTTGTCTGTAAAACTACAAGGAGACTAGAATCTTATTGAGCACTTTTCAATAATTTAAGCATTTGTTTTGTTAAAGCTGTGACCCAATAATAATAGTATTATAATGATAGTATTTGTCTTGTAGATATATAATAATATAAGGTGTACCGTAAAAAGTAACTTTAACATTTTTTTTTTTTTGGCTAAGCTTTAGCAATCTATTGAAGCTATGCATGTTATTTGTATATAATTATTTAATTAAATTAGTGGATCTCTAAAATTTGATTAAGCTTTTCATGTTAGTTAGTTTACAATAAATTCAAAGGTGGTGTTGTTAAGTTAGTTTTTTGGTTTTTAACTTTTATAATAAGTTTATCTATCACAATTTTTTTTTTTAATCTTTATATTGATATTTCTAATATGGTCCTTGGTTTTAATTATGTTTTTGTTGACTAAATAATTACAACTTATCAATGATGTGGCTTTCTTTTTAACTACGTTACAGTGAATGGCAAAGAAAAGTAAGAAGCGAGCTATAAAACAAGCGAGAGATAAGGTGATAGTGGTAGTCAATCACAAGTTACACCTTCATCATCTGAGTCACCAACTAATGAAGCACTTGTTTCTTCTAATAGTGTGGTTAATGGGGGCAGCGAAGGTAATACTTAATATTTTCCTAAAGTTTATATGCTAATATACCAATTTTATGCTTAAAGCTTATTTATTTATTTTTACTTATTCCATTATTGATAGGATCTACTGTACAAAAGAAAAGAGGTCGGGGAAAGCTAAAGGTGTTTATCCAGGTCATAACCGCAAGTGTGAGATACATGACAGAAGGTCTTTTTTCCCTATTTTTTGGTTACTTTAATCATTTATTTTTTAGTGCTTACATTTCATTTATATGTAATATTTTACATGCTTTGTGTTTCTTTCATTTTATTAGATTCATAGAAAAGAAAATACCCCAAGAGATTACTATTAAGTTCCACCAAAACATTACTGGGCCATGGACAACTTTTTCAGAATACCCTAAAAAACAACTGAATATGCTTTATGAGTTATACAAAGAAGCACAATTTGAGACAGATGACTTAGTTCTTGAGAGGGAGGTATTTGATGAGCATGTCAAACAACGCTATCCTGATTGGATGTGGCACCTTAGAGAACACTGTGTAACAAATAAAATTCCCCAAGATGAATGGTACAAGCATCCCCATGATGATGTAACTCCAACTATTTGGAAAGAGATGTGCAACAAATGGAATAATCGCAAGTGGAAGGTGATTATAAAATGAACTTTATTAACAGTTTTTTTTAATATATTTTTTTCTAAAATCTTTCTTAGAAGCACATGTTTAATAATTAACTCATTTAGTGTATTTTTTTCATGTAACCAGGAAAAGAGTGATAGAAACAAAAGAAATCGCAAAGAAAATCAAGCTATCATTGCGACTACAGGTTCTGTACCAATGGCTAAGCGTAGAAAAGAATTGGTATGATAAAATTGCCATGTTAAATTTCTATAACATTAGTTCGTATATTGAATTGATTTATCTTATGATTTTCCTTTTAAAATGGTCATAAGAGGAGAAGAATGGATGCGAACCAAGTCTAATCAAATGTTTCAGGTTGATGCATATGAAAAAGGATGGTGTTACTTTTGCCAGTGAAAAAGCACAAAAATTATATGTATGTTATTATTATTACTATTATTATTTTTAAATGTCTTTTTGAATTTAAAGTTTGTATATATCTAATAACAGAATAAATCTTGTTTTAGGAAAAAATGGATGCAAGGAAATCAAAGGTTGCATTTCAGGTTGAGATTGTTAATGATAGTCAAATATTCTTTGAAGTGACTGGACCTCCTACTTGTGGTCGTGTGCTTGGCATGGGTGCCGGTGTCAAGCCTAGAGATGTGTATGGCCTAAGTTCATCTAGCCAGTGTAGTAAGCAATGTCAAGCGGATCACTTAAAAGAAAAGGAGGATTTTGAGCTTCATTTTAAAGAAGCAGAGGATAAAAGTTCTGCTGAGAGAATGGAATTGCAGGGAGAAATCAATCAATTGAAAGAGGAAATGCCTAGTATGATAGTAAATGCTTTGAAAAAGATGGGCTTTAATTCTATGCAAGAACCTACTACATAGGTATATTTATATATTTTTCAGTATAATCAACATTAATATTTTTTGCTATTTTCTTAAGGTTGTTGAAATAAGTTGTAAAGTTGCTCATTATAGATTTCAATTATTTGAATCGCTAAATTTAGATTAAAAAAAATGTTATTTAAATTAGTATATCTTTACCTATCCATGCAAAGTACATGATTTGTAGTGTTTGTTATGAAAATGTTATTAATGTGACTATTGGTGGCAAATTTATTCTTTGAAGTTCTCATTCACAAGAGAACTACAAGGTTCTTGTTAGTAAGGATCTTGTATTCTTTGATGTTGATAATACCATTGTTATTCATTGTGGGGATTGTTGTTGATGTTGTTAAATTAATACGTTTCAATATCTTTATTATGTATTGTAAATATAATTTGCATAGTAATAATTTTTTTGTATACTTATTTAGTTTAATCAAAATATTACAGACCAATGCTGGAGAAGGAAATCAAAATGTGGACGAAAACACAGAAGATGACTCTGAGGAGGAAGATGACTTAGATGGCTCTCAGAAGGAGAATACTAACTCAGATGATGATTGATCTTCCAATATTTATGTTTTCAAGTTTGGTGACGGATATTATAGCTTTCATTTAGACGTTTTAATTAATATTTTTTATTCTATTTTATAGATGTTTTAATATTTCTTTTATTGCATTATGCACTTTCTAGATTTGGACAATTATGGATTTGTGCTTGTTATTTGAATTGAAAAACTTTTGGGAGATTTATGTTTCCTCGCAATTAAAATATTATAAATGATCTCCCTTTTATTATTGATAGAGTTATTTTGTTGCAAATAATGTATTACTGATGTGGTGAATAGGTTTCAATAATGGTCAAAGTTCATTGAAAAAGGTAAATGGTCACATTGATAATGTATTGTTGACGAAAAACCAATTATTTTATGATGGCTTTTAGTCGTTGAAAAACTACATTAACGATGACTATAGTTCATCACAAAAGTTATTTTTGACGACAAACCAAGTACTTATGACAGGTTTTATTCGTCAAAACAAGGGCATTAACAACGGCCTTAGTTCGTCGTAGAAAGTATTTAGTCGTTTGACTTCCTCGTATGAAGTTACATTGTCGAAGACAAACCAAGTAATTACAACAGCTTTTATTCGTCAAAAAAGGTATTAACAACGGCCTTAGTTTGTCGTACAAAGTATTTGGTCGTTTGACTTCCTCGTATGAAGTTGCATTGTCGACGACAAACCAAGTAATTACGACGGCTTTTATTCGTCAAAAAAGGTATTAACAACGGCCTTAGTTCGTCGTAGAAAGTATTTGGTCGTTTGACTTCCTCTTATGAAGTTACATTGTCGACAACAAACCAAGTAATTATGACGGCTTTTATTCATCAAAAAAAGGTATTAACAACGGCCTTAGTTCGTTGTAGAAAGTATTTGGTCATATGACTTCCTCATATAAAGTTGTATTGTCGATTACAAATGAAATAACTATGATGGCATTTTGTCATCAAAACTATGCATTAACGACGGCCGAAGGTTGTCACAAAAGGTATTTGGTCGTCCAACTTCCTCGTATGAAGTTGAATCTACGACAACAATTATCAAGTACTTATGACGGAGTTGTGTTGTCGAAAATGAGTGTTAGCAATGGTCTCGTCGGTAATATAGTATTACTGACAAGGTTTTTTCCAACGGCAGTCGACGGCCTTTTACCGTCGGCAATACTAATCTGCGACGGCTTTTTGTGTTGTTGCTACGAACTCTGGCCATCGCTAATAGCAATCTTTTTTGTAGTGTGGCTAATAAATGCACTTCACTTGTAAATTGAGTAGATCTAAGTTCGGTTTGATACACAACAAGTGGTTGTATTAAAGACATGAAGATTGATCCAAGAAACAAGTGAAGAAAAGCTGCTTTACTAAAACTCGACAAATGGCTCGATAGATGGTATCTATCGAGATTTACTGGGCAAGCTTGACACCAGCTCGACACTAGCTCGATCTATCGAGCTTTATGAATTTAGAATTTCCAAATCTGAATTTCGGCCCATGTTGTTGTATTTGTTTAGGGTTTCTTCTTTCACAACTCTAGACATATAAAAGGCTTATTTTAAAAATTTTCACATACGAAAACAGAGACCAAGAGCTTTATTTTCTCTGTGAGATGCTAATGCATTTGTAGGCCATAGGATTTTGTAACCAAGTGCTTCCTGATCTTCATTGTTGATGAAGTGAAGAACTTTGCAGCCAACAACATCCATTCAAGTTACTGAAGTTAGTCACGTATTAGGATCTGTGCAAAAGGGTTAGTCACAGATTGGAGATTTATGCATCAAAGGAAAAAAGGCTACTACAAGATCAAGTCCAATTGGGCATTGGAGCAAGGGTTCAACTATAGGATGGTATTTTGGGAAAGACTAGGATAGTGGTAAGATTCCTTATACTTGTAACCGTTTGATTGTTGATTAGTGGATTTTTGGGAGTAGTGACCTTAAAATCACCCAGTGACATTTTTGCCTTGGGAGAGGTTTTCCCTATTTGTCAACAAATCACTGTATCAATTTAATTTCCGCTGCATTTAGTTTAATTGGTGATTTTTTGGTGCCTCCACGATTTGCATGTAATTTGACCAAATTAATTAGCTTGGGTAATTGAATTAATTAATCAAAGTCAAGCTATCTTCACCCAACAAGTGGTATTAGAGCGGACACACTTTGATTAGGACATTTTTGTTAGGGGGAGTGTCTATACATTTTGAGGGATGTAGTGAGGATTATATGTACTTTTCTTTTCTTTCTTTTTAGTTACATTATCCTCTTGTACACCAGTCTTGTGACCATTTATTTATGATAAACATTGTATTTATTTTCATATATATATGATGATATATGTTTTTCTTCACCTATCTCTCCATGTGTTGTTTCTTTTCTCTCTTTATACACATGTTTCTTTATGTATGCAATCTTTATTTCTGTTTCACACAAAGCTGCCTTGATGAGTTTTGTTTAAAGTGTTTCAGAAAGACAGGTTGTGAAAATCTATCATGCCATGAATTCTCTTCTTGCAAAGTTTTTCAAGAGTTTATGTTAGGGTTAGATTTATTCTATATTCCAACAAGTGGTTATGAGTTTAGTGATTTAAGACTTCTCTCATGATTCTTTTGTTTGTTGTGGTTTTGTCACAGATTGCCAAAGGGGGAGATTGTTAGAACATATATGAGTTTGTTAGAGACATATGTTATGTAAATTGGTTAATCCACTTTACTTGTAATTTGGTAGATCTAGAATGAGTTTAATACTTCAAGAAACAAGTGTTCAAATTTAGTATTGAAGCCATGAAAGTCTGACCAAGAAACAAGTGAAGAAGTGTTGTTCATTAAAGCTTGGCAAATGTCTCGATAGAACCCTTTCTATCGAGGTTTAGTGTTGAAGCTCGATAGAAGCTAAATCTGTCAAGAATTACAAAATCAGACTTTTCAGATTTGTTTACACTCATATCCATGAGTATTTGTGTTGGGTTTATTTTCTTACAACCCTAGACATATATAAGGATTATTTTAAGGGCCGTCTCAAGTGATACAAAGTGATTATTCATACATATAGTGACTGGAGACAATTTGCCCTAGTTCATCCTTTCTTTGTAGAAGCTACTGCGTTTTTACGCCAAGGGTTTTATGACCAAGGAGCTTCCTGATCTTCATTGTTAATGAACTGAAGAACATTGCAGCCAACATCTTCCTCAAGTTAATGTGTGTTAGGACATATATGGATCATGTCAAGAACATATGTCATTTAGAATTGGCTAATCCTTTGACAAAATACACTTTACTTGTAATTGGGTAGATCTAGGATGTGTTTAATACTTCAAGGAACAAGAGTTCAAGTTCAAGTATTGAAGCCATGCAAATCTGTCCAAGAATATGGCATTTAGAATTGGCTAATCCTTTGACAAAACACACTTTACATGTAATTGGGTAGATCTAGGATGTGTTTAATACTTCAAGGAACAAGAGTTCAAGTTCAAATATTGAAGCCATGCAAATCTGTCCAAGAATATGTCATTTAGAATTGGCTAATCCTTTGACAAAACACACTTTACATGTAATTGGGTAGATCTAGGATGTGTTTAATACTTCAAGGAACAAGAGTTCAAGTTCAAGTATTTAAGCCATGCAAATCTGTCCAAGAATCAAGTGAAGAAGTGCTGTGTTTTAAAGCTCGACAGATGTATCTATCAAGATTTAAAATGTGAAGCTCGACAGTGTATCTATCGAGAATTACGAAAATCAGTTTTTTAGATATGATTTCACGCATATCCATGTGTATTTGTGTACGGTTTCTTTTCTCACAACCCTAGACATATATAAGGATTATTTTAAGAGCCATCACACTTGATGAACCTTGATGCAAAGGATTTATTCATGCATATTGTGAATTTGCCCTAATTCATCTTTCTCTTGAAGAAGATGCTGCGTTTGTATGCAGTAGGGTTTTGTGACCAAGGAGCTTCTTGATCTTTATCATGTGGATGAACTGAAGAACTTTGCAGCCAACATCCTTCTCAAGTTGGTGTGTTAGTCACATACTTGGATCCGTGCATCGATTGGTTAGTCATGTACTGGGAGAGATTTTCACTACATTACAAGTCCAATTGTGTATTAGGGTAAGGGTTCAACTATAAGTTGGTATAAGGTACTGGGATTCCTTTACTTGTAACCGCTTGTTTTGATAATAGTGGATTCTCGGGAGTGGTGACCTTAAATTCATCGGTGGAGTTTTTGCCTTGGAGGTTTTCCCCATTCGTAAACAAATCACCGTGTCAAATTTATTTTTCCGCTGCATTTATCTTAGTTGGTGATTAGTTTGTGCTACCACGCGTATTGCATGTTAATTGACTTAACTAGTCGCTAACCCATGCGATGCATGGGATAGTTAAACAAAAATTACAAACAACAAACAGTGGAGCTCGATGGTCATCATCTCAACGAGAACTCTCTCAGTTGCTACCTCTGAGGAAACCTTCTCATAATCCTTAACACATGTTTAAAGCAATATGGAAGCTAGAATTACAGATAAATAATCGATGAAATACATGGAGAAACTTTTTAAGGTTCTCACCTTGAGGAATCATACACTAAAACAAATCATGTTGAAATGTAGCAAGCCTAAAATTTAAGTAATAATTTACAAAAAAAAAAAAAAAAAAAAAAAAAAAAAACAAAAACCCTTAAAGATTAAAAATATTATGAAAATACACACACACACACACACACACACACACACCACACAATATGAAAATTAATGGCTATTTCCTATAATTTAAAACAACACTTTAAATCTTCTTTTGGTAATAACAAAATCTTGTGTCAAACATCAAAATCTTGCATCAATACAGATAATATCTTTTTCCAAGTAATAACAATGAGCTCCATGTGAAGATTTTGCTTAAGATGTGAAAAGATGAAAATATGGTGTTAAGGACATATTTTGTGTTATTGGCTAATCTTTTGACAAAACGCACTTTACTTGTATTTGGGTAGATCTAGGATGTGTTTAATACTTCAAAAAACATGTTGTTTAAGTTTAGTATTAAAGCCATGAAGATTGGACCAAAAAACAAGTGAAGAAAAGCTGTTCACTAAAGCTGGACAGATAACTCGACACCTGCGGATAGATAGCTCGACAGCTACTCGACACCTCTCGACAGCTAGGCTATCTATCGAGCTCTTCAGTTGATTGTTATCTCAATCTCGACACCTTTTGATAGCTGGTGGATCGATCGAGAAAGCTCCTGTCTCCTCGACAGCTCCTCGATAGCTTCTCGATAGCTGTATCTGTCGAAGTTTAAAGCTCGACACCTCCTGATCGATCGAGGTTACGGGAATTTAGATTTTCAGATCTAATTTTCTGCCCATGCTGACATGTATGTGTAGGGTTTCTTTTCTCACAACCCTAGGCCTATATAACGTTTATTTTAGAGGCCGTCATATAAGAGAATACAAGGAGAACATATGCAAAAGGTGACCGATGCCTTATTCTCTCTGAAAGAAGCTACTGCGTCTTTGCGCCTTAGAGTTTTGTAACCAAGTGCTTCTTGATCTTCATTGTTAATGAAGTGAAGAACTTTGTAGCCAACAATCTTCTTCTAGTTGGTGATTAAGTCGCGTACTGGGGTCCGCGCAATTGGTTAGTCACGTACTGGGATTCGTGCATCAAAGGGTGGCGTTCATATATTGAAGAGTTCAAAGGTTCTGAAGCGGTAGAAGGTTTCTGCTGTGAGTTCATCTATGGGAATTGTAGAGTCTAGGGAAAAAGGTTTTGTACTAGATCTGAAACTTCTCTTTACTATAGTAGATTACTTTTCGGGAAGGTTTCCCCCCAGGTTTTTTACTATGAAACTAGTTTGTTTCATTGGTTTTTCTTGGTTATCATATCTTGTCTTATTTATTTTTCCGTTGCATGATTTTGACATGATATTGATGTTTGTTTGTTTTAACAAGTTTTATTATAATAAATCTAATTAACAACTTGGGTTTAAAACTTGTTAATCTATCAACCGGGGTCTAAATTTCCCAACAATTGGTATCAGAGTAGGTACTTGAATGCTTTGTTTTGTGGGGTGACCAATGATGAATTCAAGAAAATATCATCCACGGAAGTTGCCAAGGAAGCATGGACCATTCTTGAGACCACATATGAAGGTACCAAGGCAGTAAAGACTGTGAAGCTTCAAAGACTCACTAGTAGTTTTGAGGAAATAAGGATGGAGGAGGATGAGACCTTTGATGAGTTCTATGCTAAACTCAAGGATATTGTGAATTGTGCTTTCAATCTTGGAGAATGTATTGCAGAATCCAAAATTGTTAGGAAAATCCTTAGGTCCTTACCAGAAAAATTTCATGTCAAGATCACTGCCATTGAAGAAGTCAAGGACATTGATCAACTTCCTTTGACTGAGCTTGTAGGGAACCTTCAAACCTATGAGATGGGATTAGGCTCAATGGGAAAAGGTGGAAAGAGTAAAAACTTGGCTTTTAAGGGTATAGAGGAAGAGATTGAGGACTCTGAAGATGAAGATGAGGATGAGGATCTAACTTTCATAACTGATGAGATTATCAAGCTTCTTCAGTTCAGAAAAAAGGATAAGGGCAAACCTCCTAGGAAATCTAAATTCTCTAGGAAGGGCAAGAATGAGAAACCTTTCATCCAATGCCATGAGTGCAAATGTTTTGGTCATATGAGGATAGAGTGCCCAAACTACCTTATGAAGGAAAAGACCATGGAGTCAAAAGATAAAGGATTGGTTGCTACCTGGAGTGATACTGAGAATGACTCTTCTGATGAGTATGTGGGTGAATGTAGTCACGTTATGGCCTTTGCTGCCTCAACCGATAAGGTGATTGTGGAAAGTGCTAGTGATAGTGAGGATTCTTCTGATGATAAAGTACCCCAGAAGTTGACCCTTCAGGAAGCCTATGATAAGCTATGCATTGAATTCATAAAATCTGAAAAGACTTCTCATCTTTGTAGAAAAGAGCTTAATGAGGTAAAGACTGAAAAAGCTGATTTGTAAGTTAAACTAGATGAGACTACAAGGTTATTTAAGACTCTTTTTGTGGAGAACACCTCATTAGAAGAGAAGGTCAAGAATCTTGAAGTTGAGCTTAGTCAAGCTAGAACTCAAATAGAGAGGATGTCTAGTGCAAAGCTTGATGAGGTCTTGAGTGCTCAAAAGCCTAGTTCTGATAAGACTAGCTTAGGATATGCTGTTTCCTCTAGCCCCTCCTCTTCCACGGCTTCTGGATCCAGGACTGTCTTTGTGCCCCAATCTGAGAAAGGTAATAAAGGTATGAAATCCAAAACTGTTTTGGCTAATTCTAAACCCTTTGTTAGACCTCATGTTTGTCACCATTGTGGTGTTTCTGGACACATTCGTCCTAATTGCTTTAAGTTGTATCCTCATAAGCAATTGTCCAAACGGTCGCAGGTTTCCTTTCAAGGACCTACACCTTTGTTTGGAGAGTTATTAAAAGCTTTGAGCTTTCTAACTCAATTTCAGGAGAATTCTAATTCTTCTATGTCCTTTAGTAGACATATTAGGACACGTGCCTTTTCATCTTCACGGCCAAGGACTCATGCTGTGTGGGTGAGAAAGGAGCCTAAGACTTAATTGTCTTTTCTGTTTATCCTCTACTTTAATTCTTTCTATCTAAAGTAGGACTCTCTTTGCTTGATTTCTTATCTGCTTTTGGAATCATGATTTCATGCATCTGCACCTTTCTATCATGCCTTCATGCATATGCATATTTCTTTCTGCTTTCATGTTGTTTGTCTGTTTTTGTTTGGTTGTTTAGTTTTTATTTTGTTTGTTTTTCAAAATATAAATTGAAAAAAAAAATGCAAAAACAGTGTGTGTTTGTGTACATTGGTACTTGTGTACCTTGGATGGCCATTGAAACAAAATTTTCTAAGCTTTGTATTGCTTGTAGCTTAGATGAGCATTTCTATGCACAACTAAGCAAGTGAGCTTTGTGGCTCATGTTTGTGATGAGTAAGATTAAGTAATCTCTTATACTTAACACTCGCATCACTCTTTTTGACGGGAATGACTTGAAAATTCTAAGAGAAAGGCATAAATAACCATCTCACCACTGTTATCTGCCAATCATAATATGACACCTGTATGTTTCAGCATAGCAAAAGTGCAGTGTCAATGACATTTGTGTGCTTCGGCATAGCAAAATTGGAATGTCAAATGCTTACCATCATTGGGTATTTTCTTTTCTCTCTCTTATATGCCCATGCATGATTTGCTTAAAAGAAAAATATACAAAGAAAAATAAAAAGCAAAAAGATCAAAAATGCTTTAAATATGATTGCAAGCGTGTATTCTAGGAGATGTGGGAGTTATAGGATGTACCTTGAAGGTGATAGTCCCCATCAAACAGTTATGATTGTGTGTGAGTTAAAGTGATTTTCTCATATCTCAAATCGTCATAACATGTATACACTTATGCAATCTTGCGATGATTTTCTCATATTCTTCGCTACTCTTGATACATGTGCAGGTACAATGTGATTTGGCCACCACAAGGTTTTACATGTGTTAATGTATGCTCACTAAACTGTCTTGATTTGTTTTTGAAATATAAAATTTGGTTAGACTTGTTTAGTGTGTGTGTGTGTTTTGCATCCTTCTATTATCTTGTCATCCATAGCATCTTGTTTCATTATATTCATGCATTTATATGGATTTCTTTGTACCCCTTGATCATCCTTGATTATCTTTATGTTTCTCGAGTGAAGCTTTATAGCTTCCTGTACCATTTGTCAATCATGACAAAAAGGGGGAGAAATTGTGAAGACTTTGTGGTTTCTTTCTCTTTTTTTTTTTTTTTTTAATTCTACATGTTAGGGGGAGAAATACATGCCTCTGTAAGGGGGAGATGTGTTTCATCTTGTTAGGGGGAGTGATTACTTCCTTCTTCTTGTACACCGGTCTTGTGACCATGTTTACATACATTGTGCTTATCTTTGATGATGTATGTCTTCTTCACCTATGCTTACATGTGTTGTTTCTTTTCTCTCTTTATGCACATGCTTCTTATTACTTGTATGCAATCTATTATTTCTGTTTCACACAAAGATGCCTTGATGAGTTTTGTTTCAAGTGTTTTAGAAATACAAGTTGTCAAAGTCAACTTGCCGTAAACTCTCTTCTTGCAAAGTTTTTCAAGAGTTTGTGTTAGGATAGATTTTATTGTATTCAACAAGTGAGTATGAGTTGAGTGATTTATGACTTCTCTCATATGTTCATTTGTTTGTTGTGGTTTTGTCACGGATTGCCAAAGAGGGAGATTATTAAGGACATATTTTGTGTTATTGGCTAATCTTTTGATAAAACGCACTTTACTTGTATTTGGGTAGATCTAGGATGTGTTTAATACTTTAAGAAACATGTTGTTTAAATCTAGTATTAAAGCCATGAAGATTGGACCAAGAAACAAGTGAAGAAAAGCTGTTCACTAAAGCTGGACAGATAGCTCGACAATTGCTTGACACCTCTCGACAGCTAGGCTATCTATCGAGCTCTTCAGTTGATTGTTATCGCAATCTCGACACCTCTTGATAGCTGGTGGATCAATCGAGAAAGCTCCTATCTACTCGATAGCTCCTCGATAGCTTCTCGATAGCTGTATCTGTCGAAGTTTAAAGCTCGACACCTCCTGATCGATCGAGGTTACGAGAATTCAGATTTTCAGATCTGATTTTCAACCCATGCTAACATGTATGTGTAGGGTTTCTTTTCTCACAACTCTAGACCTATATAAGGCTTATTTTAGAGGCCGTCACATAAGAGAATACAAGGAGAACATATGCAAAAGGTGACCGATGCCTTATTCTCTCTGAAAAAAGCTACTGCGTCTTTACGCCTTAGGGTTTTGTAACCAAGTGCTTCTTAATCTTCATTATTGATGAAGTGAAGAACTTTGCAGCCAATAATCTTCTTCTAGTTGGTGATTAAATCGCGTACTGGAATCCGCGCAATTGGTTAGGTCTTGTGACCACTTTTACACATACATTGTACTTATTATCTTTATATGTGGATGTATGTTTCTTTCACCTACCCTTACATGTGTTGTTTCTTTTCTTTCTTTATGGACATGTTTCTTGTACTTGTATGCAATCTATTATTTCTGTTTCACACTAAGATACCTTGATGAGTTTTGTTTAAAGTGTTTTAGAAATACAGGTTGTCAAAGTCTACTTGCCATAAACTCTCTTCTTGCAAAGTTTTTCAAGAGTTTGTGTTAGAATAGATTTTATTGTATTCAACAAGTGAATATGAGTTGAGTGATTTATGACTTCTCTCATATGCTCATTTGTTTGTTGTGGTTTTGTCACGGATTGCCAAAGGAGGAGATTGTTAGGACATATGTGTTTCACATGTTAAGAACATATGTCATGATTTTATGTAATTGGCTTATCCTTTAACAAAACGCACTTTACTTGTAATTAGGTAGATTTAGGATGTGTTTAAATATTTCAAGAAACCATGTTTCAAGATCAAGTGTTGAAGCCTTCAACTCTGTCTAAGAAAACAAGCTGAAAGTGCAAAATTACTAAAGCTCGACAGCTAGCATGTGTCGAGGTTTAGGGAAGCTGTTCAACCTTTGTGCTCGACACCTGCTTGACAGCTGCTCGACACCTCCTATCTGTCGAGGTTTAAGAATTTCAGAATTATGATATGATTTTCTTGGGATCTGTGAATGTGTCTTTGGGCTTTCTTTTCTCCTAACCCTAGACATATAAAATGATTGTTTTAAGGGCCGTCAAAGAGTTCACAAGTTGCATAAGCATTGAGCAAACTCTGTTCAAGCAAATTGTGACCAGAGACGAAATTCTTGCCCTAGTTCATCTCTTTTTCTTGAAGAAGTTGCTGTGTATGTGCTCCATAGGGTTTTGTGACCAAGCATCTTCTTGATCTTCGTTGTGTGGATGAACTGAAGAACTTTGCAACCGACAACCTTCTTAGTTGGTGATTGAAGTCGCGTACTGGGATTCGCACAATTGGTTAGTCACGTACTTGGGAGCCGTGCATCGAAAGGAAAACTGTCACTACAGAACAAGTCCAATTGGGTATTGGGGTAAGGGTTCAACTGTAGGTTGGTAAGGTACTTGGGATTCCTTTACTTGTAACCGCTTGTTGTGATAATAGTGGAGTTTCGGGAGTGGTGACCTGAAAATCACCCGGTGGGGTTTTTGCCGTTTAGGTTTTCCCCATTCATAAACAAATCACCGTGTTTTTTATTTTCCGTTGCATATTTAGTTGTTTGGTGATTTGTTTGTGCTACCACGCGCTTTGCATGATAAATTGATTAATTAATAACTTGGCTAATTAATTAATTAATTTCAATCACAAGAGGTCAATCCATTTTTGGACTATCACAAAAAGATTTGATAAAGATTGTGTTAGGACATATGTGGTTTAATGTTAGGAACATATGTCAATATTGAATTGGCTAATCCTTTGACAAAACTCACTTTACTTGTAATTGGATAGATCTAGGGTGTGTTTAATGCTTTAAGGAACAAGGTTTGTAGTTCAAGTGTTAAAGCCATGCAAGTCTGTCTAAGAATCAAGTAAAGAAGTGCTGGATTTTAAAGCTCGACAGCTAGTATCTATCAAGATTTAAAAAGCTGTTTCAGCCCGATCGATAGATAAGCTATTTATCGAAGTTTATGAAAATTAGTTTTTCAGAGTTGATTTCACTCCAATCCGTGAATACATGTTTGGGCTTTCTTTTCTCACAACTCTAAACATATATAAGGATTTTTTTAAGGGTCATCACAGAGGATGCATCTTAATACAAAAGTTTTTCACAAGCATATTGTGAACCGAAGACGTATGCCCTAGTTCATCTTCCTATTGAAGAAGCTATTATGTTTGTACACCATAGAGTTTTGTAACCAAGGAGCTTCATGATCTTCATCGAGTTAATGAGCTGAAGAACTTTGCAGCCAACATCTTTCTCAAGTTGGTAAGTAAGCCGTGTATTGGGATCCATGCATCGAATTGATTAGTCACGTACTGGGAGCCATTCATTACAAGGAGAGATTGTCACTACAAAACAAATCCAATTGGGTATTAGGGTAAGGGTTCAACTGTAGGTTGGTATAAGGTACTGGGATTCTTTTATTTTTAACTACTTATTGTGATAATAGTGAATTCTTGAGAGTGGTGACCTTAAAATCACCCAGTGGGGTTTTTGCCGTGTAGGTTTTCCCCATTCATAAATAAATCATCGTGTTAATTTATTTTCCGCTGCACTTTAACTTAGTTGGTGATTTGTTTGTGCTACCACACGTATTGCATGGTAATTGAATTAATAAATTAACTTGGCTAATTAATTTGTTAATTCATCACAAGGGGTCAATACATTCTTGGCCTATCAGACTATAAGCAATCCAATTCGTCTCAGTTTAAAAGTCAAGATAGAGGAAAGAAGGATGCTAAAGATGGCGGTCAGTACACTATTTGCTTCGGACCAAAGTGCTTCAAATGTCAAGGTTTTGGACACATGAAACAAGAATGTCCAACATATCTGAAGACAATTGGGAAAAGCAAGGCTCTTGCTGCTACCTTGACTAACACCGAGTCTAAGGATGAGTTAGATGACAATGATGACGAGGGAATCTTGAATGCCTTCACTACCACAGTGGATCCTACTGAGGGGATCGTTGAAGAGGTAGATGAAGAAGAGGACTTGGTGGAGTCTAAGTTTGAGAAAATGGATGAACAAGATGACATCCATACAGCCTATGCAAAATTGTACAAGGTTTCTAAGAAGCATGAGAAATTGTATAGGCTAGCTAATAAGAAGCTGAGTGATGTGGAGCTAGATCGAGAGGAGCTCTCTACCAAGGTTAATGAAGCCAATCAAACCATTGGAGTATTGCAGTTTGAGAACAACTTCCTTGCTGAAAGGACAAAGAAGCTTGAAGTAGAATTGTTCCAAGTCAAAGCTCAATTGGAGAGGACTTCTAGTGCAAAGCTCGATGAGATGCTTAGCTTTCAGATAGCTGCTTCTAATAAAACCGGTTTGGGGTATGATTTCTCTTCTCCTAATATTGCCTCATCTAGTACAACTGTGTTTGTCTCACCTGCTGATAATGTTAATTCTAAGAATGATGAAACTAAAATTGAAATAGCTAGTGAGAACTTAGAGAAGGGCAAATCTAGTCTCGGAGCACCCCTTAAGGTTGAAAAGAAAGAGACTAGGAAACCTAGGAATAAGAAGGTAAACAATAAAAAGTCTCAACCAAGAAGCTTCATCTTTGTCATCATTGTGGAGCTTCAGGCATACTCGTCCAAATTGCTACAAGTGGTTAGCCACTCAACAAAGCAATAGTATGCTTTCATCCATAAACTAAAATCAGCTTTCATCCTCTTTTCCTCCTCTTGGAGATCTTCTCAAGGCCCTCTTGTTCCTTTCAAACGTGAACGGTTTCAATTCCTCCCCCTAACCACCAGATCAAAGGGTTCGCTTAAAGGAAAGGTTCTTCCAAGGTGTGTAAGGAAAAAGGCTAAAAGTGATTTAGTCACTTTTTCTCTCTCTTCCCTTATGGTTATGCATTACTTGTTTATTATGCTTTCTTGTTTCTAAGTCAGTCTAGTTTTTTTCTTTACATTGTCTAAAATTTGTTTGTTTATTATTTTTGTTTGTTTGTTATAGTTTTGCTTTATTTTTTTTTTCATAAAAAAAAAAAAATTGAAAAATCAGAAAAATGCAAAAACAGTGTGTTCTGTGTATAATGGTACTTGTGTACCTTGGATAGCCATTGAAATAAAGTTTTCTAAACTTTGTATCTTTTGTAGCATATATGAGTATCTCAATGCATAACTAAGCAAGTGAGCTTTGTGACTCGTGTTTATGATGAGTACGATTAAGTAATCTCTTATACTTAACACTCATATCACTCTTTTTGACGGGAATGACTAAAAAAATCCTAAGAGAAAGGCATAAATAACCATCTCACTACTAAAGCTCGCCAATTATGTATAACATCTGTGTGCTTCAACATAGCAAAATTATGATGTTTAAGCCTATATAATTGGGTATTTCTTCTCTCTCTCTTATATGCTCATGCATGATATGCTCAAAAAGAAAAATATGCAAAGAAAAACAAAAGCAAAAAGAATCAAAATACTTTTAAATATGGTTGCAAGTGTGTTTCTAAGAGATATAGGAGTTATAGGATGTACCTTGAAGGTAATAGTCCCCATTAAGCAGTTATGATTGTGTGTGAGTAAAATTGATTTTCTCATATCTCAAATCGTCATAAGATGAGACATTTATGCACTCTTGCTATGTTTTCACACACAACATGCAAATTCTTTGCTACTTTTGATACATGTGCGAGTACAATGAAATTTGGTTATCACAAGGAATACATGTGTTAATATATGCTCATTAAACTATCTTAACTTGTTTTTAAAATATAAAATTGGTTAGACTTGTTGTGTGTGTGTGTATGTGTTTTTTTTTTTTGAATCTAAGAATGCTTTGCATATTTGTTGAGAGATGTTTTTGAGAGCTTAACATGTTGATTGGATCTTTGGTTAAGTAGCTTGCTTGTTGCATTCATCTCTTTGTGTTTTTTCTCCTTGAAAAGCTCCTTTTCTTCAAACTCGACAACTTCTCAACAGATCCTTGACAGATTCTCTTCTATCGAGCCTTTCTTTCTTCTTGTCTTGACAAAACTTAACGGAATCTCGATCCATCGAGCCTTCTAGGCTTCTTCTCGATAGAATCTCGACAGCTTCTTTGATCCATCAAGAAACTTTCTATCTGGCCGATAGATTCTTGACAGCTTCTCGATCCATCGAAGTGATTTTGCCGTCGACAGATCCTCGATAGCACCTTGATAGATTCACTTATGCCGAGATTTAGTGCTCGACAAATCTCGACAGATACTTCGATCCATCGAGTTGCGATTTCCTTATATATGCTAAATGCGAAATTAGATTCATTCCTCACTTATCTCTCTCAACAAATTTTCTTTTCTCTCGCCCAAAACACTTCTCCCTTACTCAAATCTCTCTACCCAATTCATTTTTGGCCTATATCAAGCTCAAATTACTTGGTATATGTTCCAAAACCCTTCATTTACATGCATTCATGCATTTTAGACCTAGGTTTTGGGGTTTTTGAAAATTTTTGGGGTTTTTGAGAAATTGTTTGGGTTGGGCATTTTTGTTTTTGACATTATATGCTCATGCATTGCATTCTTATTGCATTTTAACAATGTTTCATGCATTTAGATGTATGTTTGATATTGTTGAATGTGTGCTGGTAGGTTTAGATTGGGTTTTTACCCATGATGCAATTTAAATTTTGCACGTCACATTTTCATGCATATTTTATGCATACGTATCCTTTCATTCCTATATCTGGTTGTGATTGTGTTTTCTCTCTATCTTTCTCTCAGATAGATTGCGCTATGACACCTAAGCGCAAATCCAATACAGGCCAGAATCCTCTTCAAGGTTCCAGTTCTTATTCTTCTAATCCTGTTCCCCCTCTTCACATTCGGTTCCGTGATGGGAAGGCCCAAAATGACTTCCTTGAGAACTTTCAGAAATGTGGCGTTCATCCAAAGCGTCATGTTGTTCTGTCGGACTTCTCACCATTTTTGGCCTAGGCATACAACAAAGAGGCCTAAGATTAGGGAACTTCACATTGGCTTTGCAGACTATTGGATGCTAAGTCCATAGCATACTTGTTACCTTAGGCCCAAGGTTCTTTTTCAAGAGGCCTTTTGATTTGGGCTTAAGATAAGAATTAGGCTATGGTCTTGTGAACCTTTCAGGTTAAGATATACCTTAAGAATGGCAGGTTAACGATGTGGCATTTGTTCCAAACCTCAGTGTTTAATGCAAAAAAACTTGCCTTTTTATCATTCTGGAACCCTACCTGCGTACAAGGCACAAGGCCGCGTACGTAGGGGTGAGGCCTATGTACACAGACACATGGCTGCGTATGCAGGTCTAAGGTTTCCTTTGGCCTTCAATTTCCAAAAATAGATTCTTTGCTCATTAAAATGTTACATTTTCCATTTTAACATCTCTTAAGTCAATTAGTAGTTTGATTGCGCCCTAAACCAACCTTGGGCCTTCGAGTTTCAGCACAATTAGGGAACGGGAGCCCGACTCATAAGGGGTACAAAATGTGGTGTCTAAAATACTCAAAGCCCATCACAGGCAATGGCACAGATTGTGAGTTGGAGGTATGAACTCTGAAATGCTTTGGCTCGAAAGGAACGTACTAACCTTCCCACACATCCACACTAAGGAAAAAGGGACAAAGAACCATGTGAAGTGTGTGCAAACAAGTATTGCACAAGCCTTTTTTAAGGTTAAGAAATAAGACACATTGAAATAAAATTCTCTATCCCTAGTGGAGTCACCATTGTGGGCGTAAGCTATTTTTCCCTTCTAAGAAGAAGGGGAGGGGGGGGGGGGGGAGTACGCCTCGATCTAGTGGACAAGGCAAAGAAAAGAATTGGAGTCACCACCTAGATTAGGTCTAGGAACCATAAATATAACACCCTTACATGGAAGGACTATGTCTTACTACCAGAGTATGGGTTTGGAGTTTAGGTACGACTTGGGAAGGTGTTAGGCACCTAAGACTGCCCGACCCATGGGTCAGTTTCCGCTCAATGTGTCTTACATCTTAACCTCTTTAGAGGCATATTCAATACTTACATCTTAACTCACACACACATTAACATGCAACGAGCAATCAACATGGCATTTCATCCCATATCCTAACATACATCTATCGTACATAGCATATCACATCACATCCACGACAGAAGTATAAGCATGGCAGCCACATAGATGTGGTAAGGTCAAAACAAGCATGTGATTATTCAAACATCAAGACCACATTTAAACAAGTATGTTCATGCTCATCAAGACATGTTATCACAAATGCATGCACATGTGAATGCATGACTTACCTCACTCTACCATAGCACTTGTGTACATGGACATATAAATGCATGCTCATGGTAAAAGGAAAGAACACTAAAGAAAACCCTAATCAAGCACGAAAGAGACAAACAAACAATCAAACAAAGGAATAGAGACTTAGAAACATAAGAAAGGGACATTATACGAAAGAAATAAAGAAACGAAAGCAGAAGCTGAAAAACCTGGATTAGGGTTTCTGGGCACGAGTATGCGTGCGCATACATAGGCCTACATATGTAGGCCAGCTATATGCGTATGCATACTTCGAGTTTACGTACGCATGAAGGAAGCATGCGCATGCAGGCATACCCTAAGAACCCTAACCCAAAAATAGAAAATGCAGAAAATAGAGCAGGAGCAAAAATTAAAGAAACTAAAAACCTAACATGCTTTAAAACAAAAAAACTTATAAACCCTAGGCTACTAAAACATATTGAAACATAAATAAAGCAAGAAAAACAAACAAAAATAGAATTAAAATAAGGAAAGTAAAAAGAAAGGGTTAGAACACAATACCTCAAACAAGAAGCTTTTCAAGCTTGATTTTGACCAGTCCCGTCAATTAATCCATTCACAATCAAATACAAAAATGATTAGTAATCTTAAAACTCAAAAATAAAGGCTAGAAAAGGCCCTAATCAAAAGATAATTAATTTAAGGATATTTTGTGAAAATCCCCCACTTTGATTCACTATTTCTTGTGAATCTTGTGTTTTCCCTTAGGATTTTATGTGTTTTTGAAATATACCATGTAAGGCTTTATATATTGAAAAATGGGAGTTTGGAACGGCTCCCAGACGATGTGGGATTCATTCCAAACCTCAGTTTTAACATAGAAAAACTTACATTTCATAGCTTCTGGAACCATAGCTGCGTGCATAAGCCCATGTATACGTACGCATGCATCAAGCCTACGTACGCATACGCATATCTGTGACCACAGACCCTAGGGTTTTCATGGCCTTGATTTTCCAAAAATAGCTTATATTGGTCATGAAAAAGGCTATATTTTCATAAAAACCCTCCTTAAGTCAATTTAGAATCTAATTAGGTCCTAAACCAGCCTTGGGCTTTATAATTTTGCCATCATTGGGGAACGGGGGTCCAAGTTGAAAGAGGTACAAAATGCGGTGTCTACAACCACTTGTTGTGCTTATAGGCCTGTTGGCTGTTATTCTTGCCATGTTGGCCCATAGGGCCTTTCACCTCTTTTCTTGGGCTTCCACAGCCTGTTTACTTTACTTTTACCTCTTGTTGTACCTATGGGCCTGCAAGTTGTTATTCCTGCCATGTTTGTCCCTTGGCTTTTTTATCTCTTTTCTTAGGCTTTCACAACCCATTTACTTTACTTTTACCTTTTGTTGTGCCTATGAGCCTACTGGCTGTTATTCCTACCATGTTGGCTCATAGGGCTTTTTTACCTCTTTTCTTGGGCTTCCACGGCCCATTTACTTTGCTTTTACATCTTATACTTCCTTTCTCTTTCATCTTTCCTCGTTGTTAGGCTTTTTCTACCGTTGGGCCTTTTATCAAGAAATGGGTATCAACACTCATTCAACAATAAAAAATAAAACCCAAATAACAACAATTAAAAATAGCCCAAATAACATCAATCTTAGAAGGTCAGCTTTCCTCTACTACTCAGCTCACAATTGCAACATGTATCATTTGTTACTCTATCTCTCTCTCTCCCCCCAATTTTCTTTTCTCTATCATTGCTTCAAAATCTTTCTGACTTTATTACTCTCATCTCTCACTTTATCTCTTATTTGTTCGTTTTTGCTTTTTAATTTTTTCAGTAGAAGAAGATTGTAAAACTTCATATTCAAGTTCTATTTTTGTTAAATTTTTGCTTAATTTAATTTTCTTAGTGATTGCCTAAGAAAAAAGTTCTTAGAGCCACCATTGATAACTCTAGAGGATCTTGATTCCCTTGACATGTCAATTGGTACTACTCTTTTCATTCAATCTTTGTTGACAGTCACGATTCATCACATTGAAAACTATTTTGTAGAGTACAACTTCTCTATGCTATTTTTTTGTATTTCACTTTATACTCTACTTATCAAAAATTTTCAAGTGTTCGAATTTTTTTTTTTTTTCATTTTAAATTTCAATATTTCTTTAAAAATTAAAAATATATATCATAAATTATAATTAATGGGGCAAAAAAAAGCAAAAGAAAAGTAGTAACTAAAGTTTATATTGACATAATAACGACTTTATTCTTTGATATTTAGAGTCTTGCATCTCAATGTATAAAGATGCCATTATTTTTGTAAATAGCAATGAGTGAATGCTTATCAAAAGTAACGAAGTCATCATGACCCTAAGTCCCTTAGATTTAACAATTGTCACACTTGCATGTTTAGATAAGGAAAAGAGTAATAAAAGACCAATGACTTACAACATAGTTGCTAATATGAACTAAACATCACAACTATCGATTGGACGTAAAGCTTCTTTCCAATTGTGTTAAGGATTGAACAAGGAAAGATTCATAATTTACATTCAAGCAAACTCACCAGCAGCCTCTCCACAGTTTTACACTGTTCGAAGAGAGTAGTTAAATTTACTTATCTAATTTTTCAAATGCACTTTCAAATAGGCTTTCTTTCATTTTTATATCCTATTTAAAATCTTTTGCCCCAAAATCTTCATTCTTCAATCTTATTATTATTTTCCTCCAAAATCTTTTGCTGCTATTATTATTATTATTATTATTATTATTGATGATGCAAAAAAAAGCAATTGAGCTCCTCGTCAATGTCGATGGACGATGGGATCGGATTCGTCGCTGATGGATGATAGGCCAAGAAAGTATTAACCCCTTGTGATGAATTAATAGATTAATTAGCCAAGTTTATTAATTAATCAAATTAACATGCAAAATGCGTGGCAGCACAAACAAATCACCAATTAAATTAAACGCAGCGGAAATTAAATTGACACAGTGATTTGTTTATGAATGGGGAAAACCTACATGGCAAAAACCCCACCAGGTGATTTTAAGGTCATCACTCCCGAGAATCCACTATTATCAAAACAAGCGGTTACAAGTAAAGGAATCTCAGTACCTTATACCAACCTACAGTTAAACCTTTACCTCAATACCCAATTGGACTTGTTCTATAGTGACAATCTCCCCTTTTCAATGCATGACTCCTAGTACGTGACTAACCAATTGCGCGGATCCCAGTACATGACTTAATCACCAACTTGAGAAAGATGTTGGCTGCGAAGTTCTTCAGTTCATCACACAATGAAGATCAAGAAGCTCCTTGGTCACAAAACCTTATGGTGTTCAAACACAGCAGCTTCTTCAAGAGAAAGATGAATTAGGGCAAATTCTGTTTCATGTCACAATTTGCATGAACAAGACTTTGTTTTACACTTGTGCAACTTGTGTAACCTTTGACGGCCCTCAAAATAATCCTTATATATGTTTAGGGTTGTGAGAAAAGAAAACCTAAACACATACTCACGAATGGGATGAAAAACAGCTCTGAAATACTGAGTTTCATAAACCTCGATAGATAGCCATCTATCGAGCTAGCTGTCGAGCCATGGGCTTCAGTAGCTTTTAAACCTCGATAGATGCTAGCTGTCGAACTAGCTATCGAGCTTTAAAAACCAGCACATCTTTACTTGTTTCTGTAACAAACTTGCATGGCTTTAACACTTGAACTTGAAACCTTGTTCCTTAAAGTATTAAACACATCTTATATCTACCCAATTACAAGTAAAGTGCATTTTGTCAAAGGATTAGCCAATTACATAAAATATTGAAATATGTTCCTAACATTGAATCACATATGTCCTCACAATCTCCCCCTTTGGCAATCCATGACAAAACCACAACAAACAAATGAACATATGAGAGAAGTAATAAATCACTCAACTCATACTCACTTGTTGAATACAATAAAATCTATCTTAACACAAACTCTTGAAAAACTTTGCAATAAGAGAGTTTATGGCAAGAAGACTTTGACAACCTGTATTTCTGAAACACTTTAAACAAAACTTATCAAGTCATCTCAGTGTGAAACAGAAATAATAGATTGCATACATTAAATAAGAAACATGTGTATAAAGATAGAAAGGAAACAACACATGTAAGGGGTACATGAAAGAAAAAACATACATCCACATATAGAGAAGAATAAGTACAATGTATGTCAATAAAAGGTCACAAGACCTAAGGTACAAGAACAATGTATCTATGAAAGAAAGAAAAGAAAAAGATACATAAAATCCTCACTACATCCCTCAAGATATCAACACTCCCCCTATCAAAAACAATGTCCTATACTAACTCTCCCCCTAAGTATGACTACTCTCATATACCAAAACTACTCCCCCTTTTTGTCACGAGTGATAAAGGGTAAGAGTGTCAAGTAGATATCTCATCGGTAGCGCTAGCATCTCCATCATCTTCATCAGAAGCATCAACGTCATCACCATCATCATCCTCATCCTCAGAATCAGAATCAGAAGCCACTGGAGGAGGTGGAGAAGAAGCCTCAGGAGCAAAACCGCCCATGATCGCCTGCCGTCTAGCAATGCAGCCAACATGAACGTTCACCTGATACAACTCTGTAGAGAGTGTATCTAGGCAAGCATCCATGCGCTGAAGCTACGCCATGATGTCTCCTAGTGACACATCGCTCGTGGAAGAGGAGGAAGCAGATGTGGATCAAGTAGATCAAGATGAAGCCGGACGGGTGGGAGCTGCTGAATCCATCTATCGCGACTTGAACTATGCCTCGCTACATTTAACGGTAGCATAGTCTATGGCACAAATATGAGTGAAGTGGTCGGACACAGGAAAAATGACTGAAAAATGGCGTAAAATCCTTATGATAGAGGAAGGAAATGTGAGCTTATCATAGGATGCCGAATCCAGATGAACATCTATAATGGAAAGAATAAAATGAGAAAGGAAATCAATAGTAAGATGCTCAAGAAGGAATAACAAAAACCGAGTATGAGGCTCTGTAATGGAGTTATAATGAGAGAGAGGATGGAGTATAAAGGTCATCACCATGTTCAAAAATCGAAGGCCTTTTGCAAAGCCCAAACAGTAAGTGAACTGGCGCTCACCCCACTCAGAAGGATGCTCACAAAAAGCGGATTTGAGCTCATCCTTGGACATATTCTGCAGACGCTCACAACCACGGTAGTTAGGGAACTCTACCCTAGGAACCCGAAGCACATCCACAACAAACTGTGGTGTGACAGGAATGCGCGTACCTCGAACGCGAGCGAAGAAAAGAGGTACAGAATGATCAATCCCATGCATGTTGGAGTAAAACTCCTGGATGAGCATGAGAGGATAGCTGACCGGGACGTCACACAGTGACTCCCATCCCCTACTGTGAATGACATCAATAAGGTAGATGTCGGCAAAGTCTACCAGAATGACTTGGCCTTCCGAATGAATGCCGCGTCTAGAAAAGTTCTTTGAGAATGCCTTGTAGGCATCATCATCACGGAACCGAAGAGAGATAGGAGCAGAATCAGAAGATGAAGAAGCTCCGAAACGAATAGGGTTCCGAGCCGGAGTAGATTTACGCTTATTGATGTGCATGAAATATATACAATAAAGTACTAACATATCTACATATTTAGCCTTACTTTTTATGTTATTTTGTAACTAATTATATAATATCTTTGTGTTGCAGGTAACAAGGGCTTTACATGCAAAGTGGGGCTAGGCCAATTGAATCAAGCCAACTTACATCCAGCCAGGCATGAATTCAAAAAAAGACCAACCCAATTAAATTTAAGTCCAATTGGAGCAAGGAATCAAAGGAAATTTGCACCAAATCCAAGTCCAATTCGGATTAGGATTCCAGACTGCACATTAGTTAGTATTTTTGGCATAACTTTATGCTCAGATGTCCAATCAAGATGATTAAAGATGGGCTGGAATGTTAACTTAAAGGGCTACAACTTTGTAGTTTACCAAAAGTCCAAATTCTGATGTTAAATGGGCCAAAACTGTCGGTTAAATGAAGCCTAAAAATCTGGGATTTTCTCCAAACGGGAATTCAACTTGTAATAGGATTCCTTAACCTATTTAAAGACTCTTTAGGGCAAAATTCAGGGGGGCTGAGGCTAGTGCTAGGGCTGAGGGCTGAATGTATAGAGAGTTCGACTACTTCTTTGGTTTTCTTCTATGACAGTTAGTTTTATTTTATTTGTCTAGTTTAATGTTTAGTATTTTATTTTTGTGTTTTCTTTCAATTACTATGAGTAGCTAAATTTATAATTAGGGTTGAGGATGAAACCTTGTCAAGGATTTTCAGTAATATTTATGTGATTTGATTTTTCCCACAAAAGTTATTCTTTAATGATTTAAATTGTTCTTGCTTCATATCAATTGACTAAGATGAGATTCTAGATATGAGTTCAATCATGTTTTTCTCATGATTTAGGATTTGTCTTAATTAATTGAATGCTTGGTTTATTAATTCTTGATTATAAAATTAGATATCTCTTGTGATTTGTCTGTCAATGGATACAATTTATGATTTGATTTTTAGAATTGGATATATCTTGTGATTTGTTTGGCTATAGATACAATTGATGATTTGGTTTTATACTTAAGAAGCGAAGAAGAACATGCTTTAGATTTTTAAACATAAGTTTTAATGATGATATTTTCCATGATAGCAAGCTTGATTTCTAGATTATCATGTAGTGAGTTGGGAAAAATTAATGATCATAAATATATGCTGATATGACTTACAAGGCGGATTCCAAAACCTTAATTCCTTTCTCTTGATTGTTTACATCTTTTCATTGCTTTATATCTTTTGCTTAGTTTAACTATTTGCTTAATTTTATTATTTGTTTAGTATATTTGATTGCAAAAAAAAAAAAAAAAAAAAAAAACCAATTTTTATTAAACTAAATTAGGTTTAATTTGGTTAAGGTTTAATTAATTTTCCTATGTTCATACAAGTCTCTGTGGGTTCGACCTCATTCTTGTCCAACTACACTTCGGTACGGTTCGTACACTTACGAGTATTTTAAAATTTCACAACACTTATGTGCCATAGACACGACTAATGTAAACAGAAAGAGAGGGAGAGAAAAAGAGACAATCAGAAAAGCTCCAAAAAAATTCAAATATAGCAAGTATACTGAAATGGAGTACGTATGCATAGGAAATGCATAAACAGGTGACATGCAAAGTAAATTGCATCATGGGCTCAGCCCAATCCAATCCTACCAGCACACAATCAATTGCACACATCTAAAATGCATGATAATACTGTTATTATGCTAATGTGATGCAATGCATGAGATTTTAAACTCATTTAATCAAAAACCCATCCCAAAATTTCAACAAACACTCATCAATTTTGAAAAACCCCAAAATTTTTCAAAATCCCCAAAACCTAAGTTTCAAAACATGAAATGCATGAAGAATGAGAGATTAGAAGCTTACCAAGTGAAGAAAATCTTGAAAAAAACTTGAAGAAACCTTAAGGAGAAGATTGGGAGTGAGATGAGAGTGTTTGGGATGAGAGAACACGAAGCTATCGAGAGAGAGATCGAGGGAAATGAGGTTCAAATTGCACGAGGAGAATATATAGAACCTTAGTAAAGCTCGACAGATGAAGGTGTCGAGAGAGTGTCGAGCAAGGTGTTGAGGATTTGGCCATCGACAGATACAGGTGTCGAGGTAAAAAAACATCAGACACAAGAGATGAGGCTTGATTGATCCACCAGGTGTCGAGTAGCTATCGAGGGGATAGGAACTTTCTCGATCGACCCACTAGATGTCGAGGAGGTGTCGAGATTGCGATAAGAAAAAGCTTGGAAGCTTGACAGATAGCCAGGTGTCGAGAAGGTGTCGAGCAGGTGTCAAGCTAGCTTTTAAAAACAGTTTTTCGAGAAAAGAAAAACACAGACATGAATGCAATCAAGCATGCAACTCAACCAATGATCCAAACACCATATTAACCTCTCAAAATCATCTCTTAACAGCAATTTTAAGCACATGGGTCTCAAAAACACACACACACACACACACACTAAACAGGTCTAACCAATTTTATATTTCAAAAATAAGTCAAGACAGTTTAGTGAGCATACATTAACACATGTAAAACCTTGTGATGGCCAAATCACATGTATCAAGAGTAGCAAAGAATATTGCGTGTTGTGTGTGAAAAATATTGCAAGATTGCATAAGTGTATACATGTTATGACGATTTGAGATATGAGAAAATCACTTTAACTGACACACAATCATAATTGTTTGATGGGCATATAAGAGATAGAGAAGAAAAACCCAATTATGTTAAGCTTTTGACATTCCAATTTTGCTATGCCGAAGCACACAAATGTCATTGACATTGCACTTTTGCTATGCCGAAGCATACAGATGTCATTTCATGATTGGCGGGCAACAGTGGTGAGATGGTTATTTATGCCTTTCTCTTAGAATTTTCTAATCCTTCCCATCAAAAAGAGTGATACAAGTGTTAAGTACAAGAGATAACTTAATCTTACTCATCACAAACAAGAGCCACAAAGCTCACTTGCTTAGTTGTGCATAGAGATGCTCATCTAAGCTACAAGAGATACAAAGTTTAGAAAACTTTATTTCAATGGCCCTCCAAGGTACACAAGTACCAATGTACACAAACACACACTATTTTTGTATTTTTCTGATTTCTCAAATTTTTTTTTTATATGAAAACCAAAACAAAGCAAAACTGAAAAATAACCAAACAAAAACATGTTAAACAAAGCAAAGCGTAAAAACTAGATGCAAATGCATGAGGAAGAAGGAGGAGAGAAAGAGATCAATCCATGGAGATAACACCAATGTTTTGACGAAGGAATTCAAAACGTTTGCTGTTAAAAGGTTTGGTGAACAAGTCAGCCTTCTGATCATCGGTGTGAATAAACTCAAGAGTGAGAATACCATCTTCGACAAGCTCCCTAATGAAGTGATGTCGAATCTCTATGTGTTTGGTTCGAGAATGTTGAACCGGATTCTTAGAGATGTTGATGGCACTGGTATTGTCACAATAGATGGTGAGATGCTCTTGACAAATACCATAATCATGGAGGAGATTTTGCATCCATAAGAGTTGGGTGCAACAGCTGCTGGCAGCGATGTACTTAGCTTCTGCAATGGATAACGAGATGGAGTTCTGCTTTTTGTTCATCCATGAGACAAGATTGTTATCCACATAAAAACAATCCCTCGAAGTACTCTTTCTATCATCAGCATTCCCAGCCCAATCAGCATCAGAATACCCAACTACGACATCATTTGTGTCCTTGCTGTACCACACACCGAACTCAGCAGTGGTTTTGACATATTTTATAATTCTTTTTAAAGCAGTCATAAGAGATTCTTTGGGATTAGCCTGATATCTAGCACACACTCCAACACTGTAACTAATGTCAGGTCTACTAGCAGTAAGGTAAAGAAGGCTACCTATCATGCTTCTATATAGAGATGAATCTACACTTTTGCCTAACAAGTCTACAGTGAGTTTAACATTTGGACTCATAGGGGTTCTAACAGAACTAGCAGATTCCAAACCAAACTTTTTCACTAGAATCTTAGCATATTTAGAATGAGATAGGAATATACTTGAATCTTATTGGCGAATCTGCAACCCAAGGAAGTCAGTCAGCTCTCCAATCATGTGTCTTGAGCAACCGCTGTCAAGGTACCATAAACACGTGTCCATAACTTTAAATGCGAACTTCATCAAAAAACATACTTCGTGCTTAGATGACAGATCAGTAGGAATGGTGCTTTCTCTCATGTGCCTTTTACGAGCTAAACCTTTAACTTTCACTCTTCTCAGACGAACTCCATTGCACACTTTCATTCTGAGACAGTCTAGTTTCTTCTTAGGTAAACTGAGATCTTTTACAATGGTCATCACAAGTGAATTCAAAAAACTTTTAAACTTGTATTTTCTGAAATACTTAAACAAGCTGAGATTAGAGAAACAAGATGTATTTCAATTAAAAGATCTCTTCAAGCCAGTTACAGCCATGACAATAGGGGTCAATGGATCAGCACAGTAAAGATTAAACCTAATCAGAGTATGCCCGCTCTGATACCACTTGATAGGCTAAAAACGAATTGACCCCTTGTGATAAATTAACCAATTAATTTTACCAAGTGAATTAATTAAGTTAAGTAACATGCAAACGCATGGTAGCATAAACAAATCACCAATAAACTAAGTATGTAGCAGAAAATAAATAACACGGTAATTTGTTTACGAATGGGGAAAACCTAACGACAAAAACCCCATCGAGTGATTTTCAGGCCACCACTCCTGAAATTCCACTATTATCACAACAAGCGGTTACAAGTACAGGAATCACAATACCTTATGCCAACCTACAGTTGAACCCTTACCCCAATACCCAATTAGACTTATTCTGTAGTGACAATTTCTCCTTTCAATGCACGACTCTTAAGTACGTGACTAACCAATTGCGCGGATCCTAATACGCAACTTCAATCACCAACTAGAGAAGGTTGTTAGCTGCAAAGTTCTTCAATTCATCCCAACGATGAAGATCAAGAAGATGCTTGGTCACAAAACCCTACGGTGCACATACACAGCAACTTCTTCAAGAATGATGAACTAAGGAAAATTCTGTCTCCAGTCACAATTTGCTTGAACAAACTTTTCTCAACACTTGTGCAACTTGTGAACACTTTGACGGCCTTTAAAATAATCCTTTTACATGTCTAGGGTTAGGAGAAAAGGGGGCCCAAAGACACATTCACGAATTCCAAGAAAACATATCAGAATTTCTGTTTCTTTCTTAAACCTCGACAGATAGGTGGTGTCGAGCACACAGGCTGAAACAGCTTTCTTAAGCTCGATAGATGTAGCTGTCTAGCCAGCTGTTGAGCTTTAATGAATTTGCACTTCTCACCTTGTTTCTTGGATAGACTTGATGACTTCAACACTTGATCTTGAAACCTTGTTTATTGAAATATTAAAAACACCTAGAGCTACCCAATTACAAGTAAAGAGCGTTTTGTCAAAGGATTAGCCAATTACATAAAATAGTGACATATGTTCCTAACAAGTGAATCACATACGTCCTAACAAATACCATTCCTCATGCTTTATTGATAGATGAGAAAAAAACAAAGTTGGAAATAAGAATACATCAGAGTAAACAATGCCTTAAAGGTTTCTTACTGATAATATTTCTTTTGGTGCTCTATATTCCATGGACAGGATAATTCTTGACCATCCAATGTCTTCAAGTAATATAATCCTTGTCTGGAGTAGTGAGTTACTTTGTAAGGTCCTTCCCACGTTGGTCCTAGCTTCCCTTGGACGGGTCTTCTGTTGCCTGTGAGACTTTCCTGAGGACGAGATCACCCGTATCAAATCTTCTGACCTTCACTATACCGACTCTTTTGACCTTCACTATAAAGCACAAACAAAGCAAATAAAAAAGATTAAAGCATTAAAGAAAATAACAGAAAGGAAAAGAAAAGTTAGAACTCAATACCTCAAACAAGAAGCTTTGTAAGCTTGATTTTGACTGTTCCCCTGAGTCAAATCTATTCACAATTAATAAAAAGTGATTAGTAAACTTCAAAACTCAAAGATCAAGGCCAGCAAAGGCCCCAATCAAATAAAATAGACTTGAGGATGTTTTGTGAAAAACTTCCTCTTTGATTCACTATTTCTAGTGAATCTTAGCGTTTTCTCATGGGATTTCTGTGTGTTTTTGAAATGCACCATGTTAGGCTTTATATAGTTGAAAAAAATGGGGTTTGGAATGGCTCCCAGACGATGTGGCATTTGTTCCAAACCTCAGTGTTTAATGTAAAAAACTTGCCTTTTTTATCATTCTGGAACCCTACCTGTGTACAAGGCACAAGGCCGCGTACCTATGGGTGAGGCCTATGTACGCAGACACATGGCTGCAAACGCAGATCTAAGGTTTCCTTTGGCCTTCAATTTCCAAAAATAGATTCTTTGCTCATTAAAAAGTTACATTTTCCATTGTGACATCTCTTAAGTCAATTAGTAGTTTGATTGGGCCCTAAACCAACCTTGGGCCTTCAAGTTTCAGCATAATTAGGGAACGGGAGCCCGACTTATAAGGGGTACAAAATGTGGTGTCTAAAATACTCAAAGCCCATCACAAGCAATGGCACATATTCTAAGTTGGAGGTATGAATTCTGAAATGCTTTGGCTCGAATTGAACGTACTAACCTTCCCACACATCCACACTAAGGAAAAAGGGACAAAGAACCATGTGAAGTGTGTGCAAACAAGTATTGCACAAGCCTTTGTTAAGGTTAAGAAACAAGACACATTGAAATCAAATTCTCTATCCCCAGTGGAGTCACCATTGTGGGCGTAAGCTATTTTTCCCTTCTAGGAAGAAAGGGGGGGGGGGGGGGGAGTATGCCTCGACCTAGTGGATAGGGCGAAGAAAAGAATTGGAGTCACCACCTAGATTTGGTCTAGGAACCATAAATATATCACCCTTACATGGAAGGATGATGTCTTACTACCAGAATATGGGTTTGGAGTTTAGGTACGACTTGGGAAGGTGTTAGGCACCTAAGACTGCCAGACTTGTGGGTCAGCTTCCACTTATTGTGTCTTGCATCTTAACCTCTTTAGAGTTATATTCAATTCTTACATCTTAACTCACACACACACTAACATGCAACTAGAAATCAACATGGAATCTCATCCCATATCCTAACATACATCTATCATACATAGCATATCACATCACATCCACGACAGAAGTATAAGCATGGCAGCCACATAGACGTGGTAAGGTCAAAACAAGCATGTGATTATTTAAACATCAAGACCACATTTAAACAAGTATGTTCTTACTCATCAAGACATGTTAACACAAATGCATACACATATGAATGCATGACTTACCTCACTCTACCATAGCACTTGTGTACATGGACATATAAATGCATGCTCATGGTAAAAGGAAAGAACACTAAAGAAAACCCTAATCAAGCACGAAAGAGACAAACAAACAATCAAACAGAGGAATAGAGACTTAGAAACATAAGAAAGGGACATTATATGAAAGAAATAAAGAAACAAAAGCAGAAGCTAAAAAACTTGGATTAGGGTTTCAGGGCATGAGTATGCATGCGGATACATAGGCCTGCATATGTAGGCCAGCTATATGCTTGTGCATACTTCAAGTCTACATACGCATGTAGGAAGCATGCGCATGAAGGCATACCCTAAGAAACCTACCCCAAAAATAGAAAATTCAGAAAATAGAGCAGGAGCAAAAATTAAAGAAACTAACAACCTAACATGCTTTAAAACAGAAAAACTTTTAAACCCTAGGCTACTAAAACATATTGAAACATAAATAAAGCAAGAAAAACAAACAAAAATTGAATTAAAATAAGGAAAGTAAAAAGAAAGGGTTAGAACACAATACCTCAAACAAGAAGTTTTTCAAGCTTGATTTTGACTAGTCCCCTCTATTAATCCATTCACAATCAAATACAAAAATGATTAGTAATCTTAAAACTCAAAAATAAAGGCTAGAAAAGGCCCTAATCAAAAGATAATTAATTTGAGGATATTTTGTGAAAATCTCCCTCTTTGATTCACTATTTCTTGTGAATCTTGTGTTTTCCCTTAGGATTTTATGTGTTTTTGAAATATACCATGTAAGGCTTTAAATAATTGAAAAATGGGGGTTTGGAACGACTCCCAGACGATGTGGGATTCATTCCAAACCTTAGTTTTAACGTAGAAAAACTTGCCTTTCATAGCTTCTGGAACCTTAGCTGCGTGCACAAGCCCATGTATACATACGCATGCATCAAGCCTACATACGCATACGCATATCTGTGTACACATACCCTATGGTTTTTGTGGCCTTGATTTTCCAAAAATAGCTTATATTGGTCATGAAAAAGCTATATTTTCATAAAAACCCTCCTCAAGTCAATTTAGAATCTAATTAGGTCCTAAACCAACCTTGGGCTTTAAAATTTTACCATCATTGGGGAATGGGGGTCCAAGTCGAAAGAGGTACAAAATGCGGCGTCTACAACCACTTGTTGTGCTTATAGGCCTGCTGGCTGTTATTCTTGCCATGTTGGCCCATAGGGCCTTTCACCTCTTTTCTTGGGCTTCCACGGCCTGTTTACTTTACTTTTACCTCTTGTTGTACCTATGGGCCTGCAGGTTGTTATTCCTGCCATGTTTGTCCCTGATAGGCCAAAAATGAATTGACCCTGGTGATTGAATTAATTGATTAATTAGCCAAGTTATTAATTAATCAAATTAACATGTAAAACGCGTGGTAGCACAAACAAATCACCAATAAACTAAATATGCAGCGGAAAATAAATGACACGGTGATTTTTTTACGAATGGGAAAAACCTAACGGCAAAAACCCCACCGGGTGATTTTCAAGTCACCACTCCCCAAACTCCATTATTATCACAACAAGCGGTTACAAGTAAAGGAATCCCAAGTACCTTACCAACCTACAATTGAACCCTTACCCCATTACCCAATTGGACTTGTTCTGTAGTGATAGTTCCCCTTTTCGATGCACGGCTCCTAAGTACGTGACTAACCAATTGCGCGGATCCAAGTACGCGACTTCAATCACCAACTAAGAAGGTTGTTGGCTGCAAAGTTCTTCAGTTCATCCACACGATGAAGATCAAGAAGATGCTTGGTTACAAAACCCTATGGTGCACATACACAACAACTTCTTCAAGAGAAAGAGATGAACTAAGGGGAAGAACTTCGTCTCCGGTCACAATTTGCTTGAACAGAGTTTGCTCAATGCTTGTGCAACTTGTGAACTACTTGACGACCCATAAAATAATCCTTTTATATGTTTAGGGTTAGAAGAAAAGAAGACCTAAACACATAATCACGGATTCCAAGAAATCAGATCAGAATTCTGAATTTCTTAAATCTCGACAGATAAGCTGTTGAGTAGGTGTCGAGCCACGGGCTAAACAACTTCCTCAAACCTCGATAGATGCAGCTGTCGAGCTTTAATGAATTTGCACTTCTCAGCTTGTTTCTTGGACAGACTTGATGACTTCAACACTTGATTTTGAAACTTTGTTTCTTGAAGTATTTGAACACATCCTAGAACTACCCAATTACAAGTAAAGTGCGTTTTGTCAAAGGATTAGCCAATTACATAAAATCATGACATATGTTCTTAACATGTGAACCACATATGTCCTAACAGTCCCTTGGCTTTTTTTATCTCTTTTCTTAGGCTTTCACAACCCATTTACTTTACTTTTACCTCTTGTTGTGCCTATGAGCCTACTGGCTGTTAGTCCTGCCATGTTGGCTCACAGGGCTTTTTTACCTCTTTTCTTGGGCTTCCACGGCCCATTTACTTTGCTTTCACATCTTCTACTTCCTTTATGTTTCATCTTTTCTTGTTGTTAGGCTTTTTCTGCCGTTGGGCCTTTTATCAAGAAATGGGTATCAACACTTATTAAGCAATAAAAAATAAAACCCAAATAACAACAAAAAAAAATATCCCAAATAACATCAATCTTAGAAGGTTAGCTTTCCTCTACTACTCACTCACAATTGCAACATGTATCATTTCTTACTCTATCTCTCTCTCTCTCTCCCCAATTTCCTTTTCTCTATCATTGCTTCAAAATCTTTCTTACTTTATTACTCTTATCTCTCACTTTATCTCTTATTTGTTCGTTTTTGCTTTTTAATTTTTTCAGTAGAAGAAGATTGTAAAACTTCATATTCAAGTTCTATTTTTGTTGAATTTTTGCTTAATTTAATTTTCTTAGTGATTGCCTAAGAAAAAAGATCCTAGAGCCACCATTGATAACTCTAGAGGATCTTGATTCCCTTGATATGTCAATTGGTACTACTCTTTTCATTCAATCTTTGTTGACAGTCACGATTCATCACATTGAAAAGTATTTTGTAGAGTACAACTTCTCTATGCTATTTTTTTGTATTTCACTTTATACTCTACTTATTAAAAATTTTCATGTGTTTGATTTTTTTTTTTTCATTTGACATTTCAATATTTCTTTAAAAATTAAAAATATATATCATAAATTATAATTAACGGGGCAAGATAAGAAAAAAAAAAGTAGTAACTAAAGTTTATATTGACATAATAACGACTTTATTCTTTGATATTTAGAGTCTTGCATCTCAATGTATAAAGATGCCATTATTTTTGTAAATAGCAATGAGTGAATGCTTATCAAAAGTAACGAAGTCATCATGACCCTAAGTCCCTCAGATTTAACAATTGTCACACTTGCATGTTTAGATAAGGAAAAGAGTAATAAAAGACCAATGACTTACAACATAGTTGCTAATATGAGCTAGACATCACAACTATCGATTGGACGTAAAGCTTCTTTCCAATTGTGTTAAGGATTGAACGAGGTAAGATTCATAATTTACATTCAAGCAAACTCACCAGCAGCCTCTCCACAGTTTTACACTGTTTGAAGAGAGTAGTTAAATTTACTTATCTAATTTTTCAAATGCACTTTCAAATAGGCTTTCTTTCATTTTTATATCCTATTTAAAATCTTTTGCCCCAAAATCTTCAATCTTCAATCTTATTATTATTTTCCCCCAAAATCTTTTGCTGCTATTATTATTATTATTATTATTGATGATGCAAAAAAACAGAAGTTGAGCTCCTCGTCAATGTCGATGGACGATGGGATCGGATTCGTCTCTGATGGATGATAGGCCAAGAAAGTATTGACCCCTTGTGATGAATTAATTGATTAATTAGCCAAGTTTATTAATTAAACAAATTAACATGCAAAATGCGTGGCAACACAAACAAATCACCAATTAAACTAAATGCAGCAGAAATTAAATTGACACAGTGATTTTGTTTATGAATGGGGAAAACCTACATGGCAAAAACCCCACCATGTGATTTTAAGGTCACCACTCCCAAGAATCCACTATTATCAAAACAAGCGGTTACAAGTAAAGGAATCCCAGTACCTTATACCAACCTACAGTTAAACCCTTACCTCGATACCCAATTGGACTTGTTCTATAGTGACAATCTCTCCTTTTCAATGCACAGCTCTTAGTACGTGACTAACAAATTGCGTGGATCCTAGTACGCGACTTAATCACCAACTTGAGAAAGATGTTGGCTGTAAAGTGATTCAGTTCATCACACAATGAAGATCAAGAAGCTCCTTCGTCACAAAACCCTACAGTGTACAAACACAGTAGCTTCTTCAAGAGAAAGATGAACTAGGGCAAATTCTGTCTCCGGTCATAATTTGTATGAACAAGACTTAGCTTCACACTTGTGAAACTTGTGTAACCTTTGACGGCCCTCAAAATAATTCTTATATTTGTTTAGGGTAGTGAGAAAAGAAAGCCTAAACACATACTCACGGATTGGATTGAAAAACAGCTCTGAAAAACTGAGTTTCATAAACCTCGATAGGTAGCCATTTATCGAGCTAGCTGTCGAGCCATGGGCTTCAGTAGCTTTTAAAATCTATCCTAACGCAAACTCTTGAAAAACTTTGCAATAAGAGAGTTTATAGCAAGAAGACGACAACCTGTATTTCTGAAACACTTTAAACAAAACTCATCAAGGCATCTCAGTGTGAAACAGAAATAATAGATTGCATACATTAAATAAGAAACATGTGTATAAAGATAGAAAAGAAACAACACATGTAAGGGGTACGTGAAAGAAAAAACATACATCCACATATAGAGAAGAATAAGTACAATGTATGTCAATAAAAGGTCACAAGACTTAAGGTACAAGAACAATATATCTATAAAAGAAAGAAAAGAAAAAGATACATAAAATCCTCACTACATCCCTCAAGATATCAACACTCCCCCTAACAAAAGATATGTCCTATACTAACAATGTCCTATACTAACTCTCCCCCTAAGTATGACTACTCTCATATACCAAAACTACTTCCCTTTTTTTGTCGCGAGTGACGAGGGTAAGAGTGTTAAGTAGATATCTCATCGGTAGAGCTGGCATCTCCATCATCATCATCAGAAGCATCAACGTCATCACCATCATCATCCTCATCCTCAGAATCAGAATCAGAATCAGAAGCCACTGGAGGAGGTGGAGGAGAAGCCTCAGGAGCAAAACCGCCCATGATCGCCTGCCGTCAAGCAATGCAGCCAACACGGATGTTCACCTAATACAACTCTGTAGAGAGTGTATCTAGGCGAGCATCCATGCGCTGAAGCTGGGCCATGATATCTTCTAGTGACACATCACGCGTGGAAGAGGAGGAAGCGGATGTGGATCAAGTAGATCGAGATGGAGCCGGACGGGTGAGAGCTGCTAAATCCCTCTGTCGCGACTTGAACTGCGCCTCGCTACGTTTAACGGTAGCATAGTCTATGGCACAAATATGAGTGAAGTGGTCGGACACAGGAAAAAGGACTGAAAAATGGCATAAAATCCTCGTGATAGTGGAAGGAAAGATGAGCTTATCATGGGATGCCGGATCCAGATGAACATCTATAATGGAAAGAATAAAATGAGAAGGGAAATCAATAATAAGATGCTGAAGAAGGGATAACAAAAACCAAGCACGAGGCTCTGTAATGGAGTTATATTGAGAGAGAGGATGGAGTACAAAGGTCATCACCATGTTCAAAAATCGAGAGCTTTTTGCAAAGCCCGAACAATAAGTGAACTGGCGCTCTCCCCACTCGGAAGGATGCTCATAAAAAGCGGATATGAGTTCATGGATGAGAATGAGAGGACAGGTGACCGGGACGTCACACAGTGACTCCCATCCATTACTGTGAATGACATCGGTAAGGTCGGTGTCTGCGAAGTCCGCAAGAATGACTTGGCCTTCCGAATCAATGCTGCGTCTAGAAAAGTTCTTCGAGAATGCCTTGTTGGCATTATCATCATGGAACCGAAGAGAGATAGGAGCAGAATCAGAAGATGAAGAAGCTCTAGAACAAATAGGGTTCTGAGCCGGAGTAGATTTACGCTTATGTGCCATTGACACGACTAACATAAACAAAAAGAGAGGGAGAGAAAAAAGAGACAATCAGAAAAGCTCCAAAACAATTCAAATATAGCAAGTATATTGAAATGGAGTACGTATTTGTGGGAAATGTATGAACAGGTGACATGCAAATCATCCCAACGATGAAGATCAAGAAGATGCTTGGTCACAAAATTTATACTCTACTTATCAAAATTTTTCATGTGTTCGATTTTTTTTTTTTTTCATTTTAAATTTCAATATTTCTTTAAAAATTAAAAATATATATCATAAATTATAATTAATGGGGCAAAAAAAAGCAAAAGAAAAGTAGTAACTAAAGTTTGTATTGACATAATAACGCCTTTATTCTTTGATATTTAGAGTCTTGCATCTCAATGTATAAAGATGCCATTATTTTTGTAAATAGCAATGAGTGAATGCTTATCAAAAGTAACGAAGTCATCATGACCCTAAGTCCCTCAGATTTAACAATTGTCACACTTGCATGTTTAGATAAGGAAAAGAGTAATAAAAGACCAATGACTTACAACATAGTTGCTAATATGAGCTAGACATCACAACTATCGATTGGACGTAAAGCTTCTTTCCAATTGTGTTAAGGATTGAACAAGGAAAGATTCATAATTTACATTCAAGCAAACTCACCAGCAGCCTCTCCACAGTTTTACACTGTTTGAAGAGAGTAGTTAAATTTACTTATCTAATTTTTCAAATGCACTTTCAAATAGGCTTTCTTTCATTTTTATATCCTATTTAAAATCTTTTGCCCCAAAATCTTCATTCTTCAATCTTATTATTATTTTCCCCCAAAATCTTTTGCTGCTGTTATTATTATTATTATTATTATTATTATTATTATTATTATTATTGATGATGCAAAAAAACAGCAGTTGAGCTCCTCGTCAATGTCGATGGACGATGGGATCGGATTCGTCTCTGATGGATGATAGGCCAAGAAAGTATTGACCCCTTGTGAAGAATTAATTGATTAATTAGCCAAGTTTATTAATTAATCAAATTAACATGCAAAATGCGTGGCAACACAAACAAATCACCAATTAAACTAAATGCAACAGAAATTAAATTGACACGGTGATTTTGTTTATGAATGGGGAAAACCTACATGGTAAAAACCCCACCATGTGATTTTAAGGTCACCACTCCCGAGAATCCACTATTATCAACACAAGCGGTTACAAGTAAAGAAATCCTAGTACCTTATACCAACCTACAGTTAAACCCTTACCTCGATACCCAATTGGACTTGTTCTATAGTGACAATCTCTCCTTTTCAATGCACGGCTCTTAGTACGTGACTAACCAATTGCGCGGATCCCAGTACGCGACTTAATCACCAACTTGAGAAAGATGTTGGCTGCAAAGTGATTCAGTTCATCACAAGATGAAGATCAAGAAGCTCCTTGGTCACAAAACCCTGCGGTGTACAAACACAGTAGCTTCTTCAAGAGAAAGATGAACTAGGGCAAATTCTGTCTCCGGTCATAATTTGTATGAACAAGATTTTACTTCACACTTGTGAAACTTGTGTAACCTTTGACGGCCCTCAAAATAATTCTTATATTTGTTTAGGGTAGTGAGAAAAGAAAGCCTAAACACATACTCACAGATTGGATGAAAAACAGCTCTGAAAAACTGAGTTTCATAAACCTCGATAGGTAGCCATTTATCGAGCTAGCTGTCGAGCCATGGGTTTCAGTAGCTTTTAAAATCTATCCTAACACAAACTCTTGAAAAACTTTGCAATAAGAGAGTTTATGGCAAGAAGACGACAACTTGTAATTCTGAAACACTTTAAACAAAACTCATCAAGGCATCTCAGTGTGAAACAGAAATAATAGATTGCATACATTAAATAAGAAACATGTGTATAAAGATAGAAAAGAAACAACACATGTAAGGGGTACATGAAAGAAAAAACATACATCCACATATAGAGAAGAATAAGTACAATGTATGTCAATAAAAGGTCACAAGACCTAAGGTACAAGAACAATATATCTATAAAAGAAAGAAAAGAAAAAGATACATAAAATCCTCACTACATCCGTCAAGATATCAACACTCCCCCTAACAAAAGATATGTCCTATACTAACTCTCCGCCTAAGTATGACTACTCTCATATACCAAAACTACTTCCCTTTTTTGTCGCGAGTGACAAGGGTAAGAGTGTCAAGTAGATATCTCATCGGTAGAGCTAGCATCTCCATCATCATCATCAAAAGCATCAACGTCATCACCATCATCATCCTCATCCTCAGAATCAGAATCAGAATCAGAATCAGAAGCCACTGGAGGAGGTGGAGGAGAAGCCTCAGGAGTAAAACCGCCCATGATCGCCTGTCGTCAAGCAATGCAGCCAACACGGATGTTCACCTGATACAACTCTGTAGAGAGTGTATCTAGGCGAGCATCCATGCGCTAAAGCTGCGCCATGATATCTTCTAGTGACACATCACTCGTGGAAGAGGAGGAAGCGAATGTGGATCAAGTAGATCGAGATGGAGCCGGACGGGTGAGAGCTGCTAAATCCCTCTGTCGCGACTTGAACTGCGCCTCGCTACGTTTAACGGTAGCATAGTCTATGGCACAAATATGAGTGAAGTGGTCGGACACAGGAAAAGGGACTGAAAAATGGCGTAAAATCCTCGTGATAGTGGAAGGAAAGATGAGCTTATCATGGGATGCCGAATCCAGATGAACATCTATAATGGAAAGAATAAAATGAGAAGGGAAATCAATAATAAGATGCTTAAGAAGGGATAACAAAAACCAAGCACGAGGCTCTGTAATGGAGTTATATTGAGAGAGAGGATGGAGTACAAAGGTCATCACCATGGTCAAAAATCGAGGGCTTTTTGCAAAGCCCGAACAATAAGTGAACTGGCGCTCTCCCCACTCGGAAGGATGCTCATAGAAAACGGATTTGAGCTCATGGATGAGCACGAGAGGACAGGTGATCGGGACGTCACACAGTGACTCCCATCCCCTACTGTGAATGACATCGGTAAGGTCGGTGTCTGCGAAGTCCGCAAGAATGACTTGGCCTTCCGAATCAATGCTGCGTCTAGAAAAGTTCTTCGAGAATGCCCTGTTGGCATTATCATCATGGAACCGAAGAGAGATAGGAGCAGAATCAGAAGATGAAGAAGCTCTGGAACAAATAGGGTTCCGAGCCGGAGTAGATTTACGCTTATGTGCCATTGACATGACTAACATAAACAGAAAGAGAGGGAGAGAAAAAAGAGACAATCAGAAAAGCTCCAAAACAATTCAAATATAGCAAGTACATTGAAATGGACTACGTATGCGTGGGAAATGCATGAAGAGGTGACCTGCAAATCATCCCAACGATGAAGATCAAGAAGATGCTTGGTCACAAAATTTATACTCTACTTATCAAAATTTTTCATGTGTTCAATTTTTTTTTTTTTTCATTTTAAATTTCAATATTTCTTTAAAAATTAAAAATATATATCATAAATTATAATTAACGGGGCAAGATAAGAAAAAAAAAAGTAGTAACTAAAGTTTATATTGACATAATAACGACTTTATTCTTTGATATTTAGAGTCTTGCATCTCAATGTATAAAGATGCCATTATTTTTGTAAATAGCAATGAGTGAATGCTTATCAAAAGTAACGAAGTCATCATGACCCTAAGTCCCTCAGATTTAACAATTGTCACACTTGCATGTTTAGATAAGGAAAAGAGTAATAAAAGACCAATGACTTACAACATAGTTGCTAATATGAGCTAGACATCACAACTATCGATTGGACGTAAAGCTTCTTTCCAATTGTGTTAAGGATTGAACAAGGAAAGATTCATAATTTACATTCAAGCAAACTCACCAGCAGCCTCTCCACAGTTTTACACTGTTTGAAGAGAGTAGTTAAATTTACTTATCTAATTTTTCAAATGCGTTTTCAAATAGGCTTTCTTTCATTTTTATATCCCATTTAAAATCTTTTGCCCCAAAATCTTCATTCTTCAATCTTATTATTATTTTCCCCCAAAATATTTTGCTGCTATTATTATTATTGTTATTGTTATTATTATTATTGATGCAAAAAAACAGCAGTTGAGCTCCTCGTCAATGTCGATGGACGATGGGATCGGATTCGTCTCTGATGGATGATAGGCTAAGAAAGTATTGACCCCTTGTGATGAATTAATTGATTAATTAGCCAAGTTTATTAATTAATCAAATTAACATGCAAAATGCGTGGCAACACAAACAAAACACCAATTAAACTAAATGCAGCAGAAATTAAATTGACACGGTGATTTTGTTTATGAATGGGGAAAACCTACATGGCAAAAACCCCACCATGTGATTTGAAGGTCACCACTCCCGAGAATCCACTATTATCAAAACAAGCGGTTACAGGTAAAGGAATCCCAGTACCTTATACCAGCCTACAGTTAAACCCTTACCTCGATACCCAATTAGACTTGTTCTATAGTGACAATCTCTCCTTTTCAATGCACGGCTCTTAGTACGTGACTAACCAATTGCGCGGATCCCAGTACGCGACTTAATCACCAACTTGAGAAAGATGTTAGCTGCAAAGTGATTCAGTTCATCACAAGATGAAGATCAAGAAGCTCCTTGGTCACAAAACCCTACAGTGTACAAACACAGTAGCTTCTTCAAGAAAAAGATGAACTAGGGCAAATTCTGTCTCCGGTCATAATTTGTATGAACAAGACTTTGCTTCACACTTGTGAAACTTGTGTAACCTTTGACGGCCCTCAAAATAATTCTTATATTTGTTTAGGGTAGTGAGAAAAGAAAGCCTAAACACATGCTCACGGTTTGGATGAAAAACAGCTCTGAAAAACTGAGTTTCATAAACCTCGATAGGTAGCCATTTATCGAGCTAGCTGTCGAGCCATGGGTTTCAGTAGCTTTTAAAATCTATCCTAACACAAACTCTTGAAAAACTTTGCGATAAGAGAGTTTATGGCAAGAAGACAACAACCTGTATTTCTGAAACACTTTAAACAAAACTCATCAAGGCATCTCAGTGTGAAACAGAAATAATAGATTGCATACATTAAATAAGAAACATGTGTATAAAGATAGAAAAGAAACAACACATGTAAGGGGTACGTGAAAGAAAAAACATACATCCACATATAGAGAAGAATAAGTACAATGTATGTCAATAAAAGGTCACAAGACCTAAGGTACAAGAACAATATATCTATAAAAGAAAGAAAAGAAAAAGATACATAAAATCCTCACTACATCCGTCAAGATATCAACACTCCCCCTAACAAAAGATATGTCCTATACTAACAATGTCCTATACTAACTCTTCCCCTAAGTATGACTACTCTCATATACCAAAACTACTTCCCTTTTTTGTCGCGAGTGACAAGGGTAGATTTACGCTTATGTGCCATTGACATGACTAACATAAACAGAAAGAGAGGGAGAGAAAAAAGAGACAATCAGAAAAGCTCCAAAACAATTCAAATATAGCAAGTATATTGAAATGGAGTACGTATGCGTGGGAAATGCATGAACAGGTGACCTGCAAATCATTCCAACGATGAAGATCAAGAAGATGCTTGGTCACAAAATTTATACTCTACTTATCAAAATTTTTCATGTGTTCGATTTTTTTTTTTTTTTTTTCATTTTAAATTTCAATATTTCTGTAAAAATTAAAAATATATATCATAAATTATAATTAATGGGGCAAAAAAAAAGTAGTAACTAAAGTTTATATTGACATAATAACGACTTTATTCTTTGATATTTAAAAGTCTTGCATCTCAATGTATAAAGATGCCATTATTTTTGTAAATAGCAATGAGTGAATGCTTATCAAAAGCAACGAAGTCATCATGACCCTAAGTCCCTTAGATTTAACAATTGTCACACTTGCATGTTTAGATAAGGAAAAGAGTAATAAAAGACCAATGACTTACAACATAGTTGCTAATATGAGCTAGACATCACAACTATCGATTGGACGTAAAGCTTCTTTCCAATTGTGTTAAGGATTGAACAAGGAAATATTCATAATTTACATTCAAGCAAACTCACCAGCAGCCTCTCCACAGTTTTACACTGTTTGAAGAGAGTAGTTAAATTTACTTATCTAATTTTTCAAAAGCACTTTAAAATAGGCTTTCTTTCATTTTTATATCCTATTTAAAATCTTTTGCCCCAAAATCTTCATTCTTCAATCTTATTATTATTTTCCCCCAAAATCTTTTGCTGCTATTATTATTATTATTATTATTATTATTGATGATGCAAAAAAACAGCAGTTGAGCTCCTCGTCAATGTCGATGGACGATGGGATCGGATTTGTCTCTGATGGATGATAGGCCAAGAAAGTATTGGCCCCTCGTGATGAATTAATTGATTAATTCGCCAAGTTTATTAATTAATCAAATTAACATGTAAAATGCGTGGCAACACAAACAAATCACCAATTAAACTAAATGCAGCAGAAATTAAATTGACACGGTGATTTTGTTTATGAATGGGGAAGACCTACATGGCAAAAATCCCACTAGGTGATTTTAAGGTCACCACTCCCGAGAATCCACTATTATCAAAACAAGCGGTTACAAATAAAGGAATCCCAGTACCTTATACCAACCTACAGTTAAACCCTTACCTCGATACCCAATTGGACTTGTTCTATAGTAACAATCTCTCATTTTCAATGCACAACTCCTAGTACGTGACTAACCAATTGTGCGGATCCCAGTACGCGACTTCAATCACCAACTAGAGAAGGTTGTTGGATGCAAAGTTCTTCAATTCATCCCAACGATGAAGATCAAGAAGATTCTTGGTCACAAAACCCTACGGTGCACATACACAGCAACTTCTTCAAGAACGATGAACTAAGGAAAATTCTGTCTCCTGTCACAATTTGCTTGAACAAACTTTTCTCAACACTTGTGCAACTTGTGAACACTTTGACGGCCCTTCAAATAATACGGCTCTTCAAATAATCCTTTTATATGTCTAGGGTTAGGAGAAAAGAAGGCCCAAAGACACATTCATGGATTCCAAGAAAACAGATCAGAATTTCTGTTTCTTTCTTAAACCTCAACAAATAGGAGGTGTCGAGCAGCTGTCGAGCACATAGGCTGAAACAACTTTCTTAAGCTCGATAGATGCAGCTGTCTAGCTAGCTGTTGAGCTTTAATGAATTTGCACTTCTCACCTTGTTTCTTGGATAGACTTGATGACTTCAACACTTGATCTTGAAACCTTGTTTCTTGAAGTATTAAAAACACCTAGATCTTCCCAATTACAAGTAAAGTGCGTTTTGTCAAAAGATTAGCCAATTACATAAAATAGTGACATATGTTCCTAACAAGTGAATCACATATGTCCTAACAAATACCATTCCTCATGCTTTTTTGATAGATGAGAAAAAAACAAAGTTGGAAATAAGAATACATCAGAGTAAACAATGCCTTAAAGGTTTCTTACTAATAATATTTCTTTTGGTGCTCTATATTCCATGGACAGGATAATTCTTGACCGTCCAATGTCTTCAAGTAATGCAATCCTTGTCTGGAGTAGTGAGTGACTTTGTAAGGTCCTTCCCACATTGGTCCCAGCTTCCCTTGGACGAGTCTTTTGTTGCCTGTGAGACTTTCTTGAGGACGAGATCACCTGTATCGAATCTTCTGACCTTCACCTTCTTGTCGTAATACCTAGCCATTGCTTCTTTGTACTTCATCATTCATTCCATAGCTTTGTCTCTAACTTCTTTGAGTAGGTCTAGATTGCCACGAAGCTCCTGTTGTTTCCTCTATTTCTTGTAGGCCTTGACCAGAATTCTCTTCATCCTTACTTCTACTAGTACGATGGCTTTAGAGCCAAAGGTCAGTCTGAATGGTGTTTCTCCTGTTGGCACTCTTCTAGTCATCCTATATGCCCACAGGACGTTTGGTAATTCTTTAGGCCATATGCCCTTTGCCCCCTCAAGTTGAGTTTGGATAATTTTTAGTACACTTCTATTCATCACATTAGTTTGACCATTTGCTTTAGGGTTTCTCAAAGAAGAGTGGTGGTTCTTGACTCCTAATTCATGGCAAAATTTTTGAAACCTGGGGTTGTCAAACTATTTCCTATTATCCAATATTATTGCGTTTGGAAACCCAAATCTATAGATAATGTTCTTCCATACAAAGTTTCTGACTTTGGCCTCTCTGTTTATTGCTATTGGCTCAACCTCCACCCACTTAGTGAAGTAATTGATTGCAATGATCAAGAATCTAAACTGCTTCCTTCCTACTAGGAACTGTCCCATGATGTCGATCCCTTATTAGGTGAGAGTCCAGGATATTGTCCTAGGCGTCATTGGTTCTCTTGGTCATGTCTGGACATTAGCAAAGTGTTGGCATCCGTATCTTTTTAAATGTTGGCCAGTAATGGCCTACCTTGAGTGCTTTACCTACTAGAGATCTTGCTCCTGTGTGATTGCCATAGACTCCTTCGTGTATCTTACGTAGCACGTAGGTGGCTTCTTCTGAGTTATCATAACAAAGGTATGGGAGGGAATGTCCTCGTTTATATAAGACATTATCAATAATGATGAAGCGTGCAGCTCGTATTTGGATCTTTCGTGCCTTGGTCTTGTTTTCTGGGAGTTTTCCTTCTTTCAGGAAATGGACAATGGGGGTCATCCAATCATCCTGCTTCTATATTATCAGTACCTATTCTCCTTCTGTGTTGGGCTGTTCCTTTTTCTCCAAACATAGTTCAGGGGTTACGTTATATTCATTGGATGATGCTAACCTTGCTAAAAAATTTACTTCCATATTTTTCACTTTGGGAATTTGCTGGAGTTCAATGTCATCAAAGTAAGGCAAGAGCTGCTGAATGTGCTTTAGGTATTTCTGTATCCTTTCTTCCTTAGTTTCATATTCTCCTTTCATTTGACCAATGACAAGCTTAAAATCTGCTTGTACGATCACATGTCTCGTTTCTAATGCCTTTACCAGTTTTAAGCCTGTTAGTCGAGCTTCATACTCGGCTTTATTGTTCATTACTGGGAGCTACAACCTCACTGCGTACTTTATGATCTCCCCATCTAGTGACACTAGAACTACTTGGAGTTAGAGATTGTTACACCCACAATTCTCTATACAATTTCTTGTGGATTTTCCTCAACTCCTACCTCTCCATGTCCATACCATTAAGAGGTTGATAGCCCAAACACTTACCACACCCTTTCAGAGTGTTCAGTGAGGTTTTGGTGCTGCTGGGAAGCTTTGGAAGAAGCTAGGCTTTGGCGGATGCAATCAGGCATATTGCAAGATCTGGAGAGCAAGACAAGACATGGTTCCGAGAAGCCTTGTTGGAGTAGGAGCTTGGAAGGCTTAGGTGCATCGGGTAGATTAGGCTTGGAGGGTCTCTTGCTAACCCATGTATCCCAACTGATTGTCTAGTGGATCGATTACCGCTTGGAGGGCGGCAGAGAGATTTTACGCAGAGTACTTCGGTTTCCTCTTCAATAACACATCGGCGTGTTATCTTGTGTTTTCATTCTTCTTCCCTACTCTTTTAGCTTTCATATTTCTGTTGTGTTATATTGATAATGGCTTAGAGTAGTTTTTTTGTTTATTCACTAGCATTTACTCGATTCCGCACTTAGTATAAGTTAGAGTAAAATCTATCGAGCCGTAATTTTTAATTTGGAGGTCTAAACAGCTCGTGTTTTAACACATTTTTGAGCTTTCAATATACACAATATAAGCAATCAAATTTTTTAGAGATTTTTCAATTTTTATGGTTTTTTGAATTTTTAACACACTAAAAAACAGAATATGTAAAGTAAGATCAACAAAGATGTAAGGTTGAATTTAATCAACTATTTTGTTGGCTTTATTCTGTGCCAATTTGCTTGTAATTCATCATTTAGAAACTCTGTATCTAGGTGGGAATCATGTAAGGGTAGTGTATAAGAGAGTGTGAAGAAAAGCTCAAGAGTGTGCACTCAGCAAGGCCTCACAACTAGATCTCGTGACTAGCTAACGGTTGGCAAGTCGCCAAAGGAGGCACACGTGTGAAGAATGCAGGGGAGCTGAAGAGTCACACCAACTAGAGTACTACAGGAAAAAACTTCCAATCTGGCCAGGCAGTTAGCTCGCGGCTCAGACTCGCAACTTAGTTAAGTCGCGAGGCCAAGCCGCCAGACCACTCTGTTTGTTACAAACTTGACCTTCCGCATCCCAAACACACACGATTATAAATACCCCTTATACCCACGTATTGTAGAGGGCTTCCAGATAGAATTTTGAGAGAGAAACCCTAGAGAAAAATAAGATTGACTCATCCACAATCTTTACACTTTGATTCTCCAAATTCCTCTACTCTCACCCTCTCCATTGTTACATCCTTGAGAGGTACATTTAGCCAAATCCTTTTCTCACCATACCCATATCTGTGAGAAGGTTATTTGGTGCTTGGGAAGTAGTTAGGAAGGGACCAATTGATATTGGTGATGCTATGGGCTATTGCGGAATCCGGTAAGCTAGAGAAGACAAAGGTTCGGTGTAACCTCGTTGGAGCAAGAAGCTTGGAGGGCTTAGGTACACTGGGTAGATTAGGCTTGGAGGGTCTTCTGCTGTTCATGTATCCCAACTTCATTCTCTAGTGGATTATTGACAGCTTGGAGGGCAGCGGAGAGGTTTTACGCCGAGAACTTCGGTTTCCTCTTCGATAACACATCATTGTGTTGTCTTTATGTTTGCATCTCTCTTCCTTTAATCTTTGCCATTTTATTTCTGCAGTGTTTATGATTTTACTTGGTTTAGATTGTTTTATCAATTCTGTTTCAGCTTATTTTCATATTTCGCACATACATTGTTTGATAATAAGCTTGAATTGGTAACTTGTAATTTGGGGGTCTAAACGTTCATAGGTGTTTTACATGCTATTTGAACATTCAAAAGAGAAGTACAAAACAGACTTGAAAGAAACATGCTAAAATGAAAACGTAAGCAAACAACCAACCAAAGTCACAACATATAGAAAGAATTGATGCATGGACATGGTTTAATGCTTATGCATGTGTACCCTTCTTCACCCACACGGCATGTACGTTTGGGGTGATATCCCTAGAGGATTGGGTACTAGAGCTGTGATTCTTAATCCTTTAGCTGAAGCTTGCCAAACAAGAAGTGATGGTGTCTATGGGAGAGACTTCCCTTTAGCCTTAGGTTTGGACATAAATGGATTTTGAGGTTTTGTTAAAACCTTTTGAGTAATTCCATTTGGCTTCTTTTCCACTTTTACATTCTCAATACTTGGAGTTGCTACCATTGGTTCCTTAGCTTTAACAAATTTCATCTCCTTGGACACATTGGCACTTAAACTACTTTCTCCGGAATATCCTAAGCCACTTTTGTCAGAAAAAGACTTTTGATGTGCAAGCACTTCGTTAAGTTTCTTGGAGGCAACTCGCTCCACTTTGGCATTAGCTTGAACAACTTCAAGCTCTAGAAACTTAATCTTGGAGTAGGCATTGGTTAGTCCTCCATTCAGTGCCTCAACTTCACACTTCGTTTCCTTGTACCGCACTAGAAGACTTTTGTAATCTTGCTCTGCTCTCTTCATTTTGCTTATGGCTGCCTTAGCCACTCTTGCATACTCTCTGGTCTTCTCTAAAAGAGAATTATAAGTTTCCTGCAATCCCTTTGTTCCTTCATAAATACATTCTTCACCTTCATCATCGGATTCCTCCCCAACTCCCATTGACTCCACTTTGGTGTGCTCGCCGAGCTCTTCCACTAGTGCATTCAAATCTTCTGAAGAGTCCATGAGTGCAATGGTCATAAATGCGGAGTAGTTTCCTTCTCCATCATTACTTTCTTCCAAGTGATAATTTGAACCATCTGAGTCACTAAGGGTAGTTACAAAGACTTCACCCTTTGCTTTCAAATACGTGGGGCATTCTTTCTTCACATGCCTATGTCCTTTGAACTTAAAGCACGTGACCATTTTAGATGGTGAGGAATATCTTGAATCCTTCTTCTTGAAGTCCATCCTGTCCTTCTTGAACTTTGAGAATTTGCCCTTCTAAAAAGACTTTCCATCTCTCTTGAACTTTAGGAACTTACAAAAGTTCTTAGCAAGGAACACCACATCCTTTTTGAATGTTCAAATAGTGTATAAAACACCTTGAACGTTTAGACCCCCAATTCACAAATTACTAATTCAAGCTTATTATCAAACAATATATGTGCGGAACATGAACATAAGCTAAAACAGAATTGATAAAACAATCTAAACCAAATAAAATCATAACCACAGCAGAAATTAAATGGTAAAGATTAAGGGAAAAGAGATGCAAACACAAGGACAACACAGCAATGTGTTATCGAAGAGGAAACCGAAGTCCTCGGTGTAAAACCTCTCTGCCGCCCTCCAAGCGGTCAATAATCCACTAAAGAATGTAGTTGGGATACATGAACAGCAGAAGACTCTCCAAGCCTAATCTACCCAGTGTAGCTAAGCCCTCCAAGCTTCTTGCTCCAACGAGGTTATGTCGAACCTTTATTTTCTTTAGCTTACCGGATTCTGCTATAACCCATAGCATTAACCAATATCAATTGGTCCCTTCCTAACTGCTTCCCAAGCACCAAATAGCCTCCTCACAGATATGAGTATGGTGAGAAAAGGTTTTGGCTAATGTACCTCTCAAGGATTTAACAATGGAGAGGGTGAGAGTAGAGGAATTTGGAGAATCAACGGATGAAGATTATGGATGAGTCAATCTTGTTTTTTTTTAGGGTTTCTCTCTCAAAATTCTCTCTAGAAGCTCTCTACATTTTGTGGGTATAAGGGGAATTTATATTGGTGTGTGTATGGAATGCGTAGAGTTAGTTTTTCCTAAACAGAGTGGACTGGCGACTTGGCCTCGCGACTTGACTGAGTTGCGAGTCCAAGCCGCAAGCTAACTGAATGGCTAGATTGGACTTTTTGTCCTGTAGTGCTCTAGCTAGCGTGACTGTTCAGCTCCTCTGCATGATTCACTCGTGTGCATCCTTTGGCGACTTGCAAGCCGCGAGATCCAGTCGCGAGTCCCTTGCTGATTGCACAATCTTGAGCTTTTCTTCACACTCTCACACACACTACCCTTACATTATTCCCACCTAAATACAGGGTTTCTAAATGCTAAATTACAAGTAAATTTGGCATGGAATAAGGCCAATAAGATGGTTGATTAAATTCATATACTTTTCAACCTCATCCTCATCCGAGGAGTCTTAAGCTTCCAATCTCTTATTGACCATCTTGAGAGTAAGAGATTAGCTCTTCCTTTGAGATGGTAGAGATAGCTCATAAGTTTGAAGAGAACCGATGAGTTCTTGAAATTTAATCTCATCAAAGTCTTTGCTCTCTTCAATGGCAGTGAGAGAAAAAGATTAGCTCTTCCTGTGAGATGGTAGAGATAGCTCATAGGTTTTAAGAGAACCGATGAATTCTTGAATTTTAATCTCATCAAGGTCTTTGATCTCTTCAATGGCAGTGACCTTTGCACAAAAACTCTCCGGCAATGATCTTAGAATCTTCCTCCCAATCTTGGAGTCCTCCATTTTTTCTCCTAAGTTGAATTTCCCAATCACCACTTCATTTAGCTTCTCATAAAATGAGTCAAATGACTCGTCTTCACTCATCTTCAACTCCTCGAAACATGTGGTAAGCATTTGCAACTTGGTGTCCTTCACCTTACCTGGATCTTGTTGATGAATCTACAAGCCAAGGAAGTGAGTCAGCTCTCCAATCATGCTCATCTTGAACTTGCCCTACATGAGTTTTAAGAAGCTATGAGCAAGTTCATCCTTAGTCAACCTAAATATGATATCATCAACATAGACTTAAGCAACTATCAACTCGTCATCTTCCCTTTTGATGAAGAGAGTTTGGTCAGCTTTTCCTCTTGTGAACCCATGTGACACCAAGTATTGTGTGAGCCGATCATACCAAGCTCTAGGGGCTTGCTTAAAACCATAAAGTGACTTCTTGAGGTACAAAACATGATCCGGAAAGTGTGGATCAATGAATACTTTTGGTTGAGCCACATAGACATCTTCTTTAAGGAACCCATTCAAGAAAGCAATCTTTACATCCATTTGGTAAAGCTTGAACTTCAAGTGACACGCGAGGGCTAGGAGAATTCTAATGGACTCCATATGGGCTACTAGAGCAAATGTCTCATCATAGTCTACCCCTTCCATTTAAGAATATCCTTGAGCTACAAGACAAGCCTTTTTGCGGATCACATTACCCTCATCATCAGTCTTATTGCGAAATATCAACTTTGTGCCAATGATGTGCTCACCTTCCGGTCTAGGTACTAGAGTCCAGACATCATTCCTTTGAAACTGAAGTAGTTCATCATGCATAACTTCAAGCCAGGTTTCATCCTAAAGAGCTTCCTCAACTTTAGTGGGTTCAACCGTTGACAAATAACAAGAATAAGACACAAAAGATGAGTGTGTGTGTTTGTAGAAAACCTATCTAGGGTTTTTCTCTCTAAATGGCCTCCTTTACATTTGTGGATAATGAGGGTATATATAGTATGGTTGTAAAGTAAGAAAGTTACACTTAAAAATCCTCTAGGCAAAGAGTCTTGCAGGTATCTCGCGGGAAGGCCTTACCCGCGACATACTCGCGAAGTTGACAGCCTGGCACGACTTTTCAGCTTCCAGTCATGTGCTTCTCACATGCCCTTTTCACGGGAACTCTCTCGCGAACTTCTTGCGAGCTAGTTGCGAAATGCACTGATCTTCAATTAAGCTTGAGTCTTCACCAACTTAATACTAAACCTAATACAATAAAATCCCATAAAATACAAGGAACAAAATTAAAGAAATTACAACATTTTTTGTCATGAAATAAAATCAACATAAAACATAGTTGTAAATCACAACTTTACAATACTTATTGAAAATGTATTCCCCTGTCACATTTATATATATATATATATATATATATATATATATATATATATATATATATATATAGACAAATGGTTGATATATGTGTGTGTGTGTGTGTGTGTACGTACGTTACTGTCTATATATATGAGCAAGATGAGTGGTAGAGATTATGAAAATTTGATAAATAATTAATTTTGATTGTATCTATTGTCAAAATTTTAGTATGAAAACCAAATTCATTCTTGGTTTTTTATTTATAATGATTACAATAGTTAGTTTACATAATATACATGTTTTAAATTATACAAGAAATATTTTAAAACAATTACATACCAAACACTAGAAAACATTCTCAAGCTCATTTTCAAGGTCGTTACCAAATACTGGAAAATGAGACAGTTTTCTAGAAAATGCTATTTGGAAAATGAACCATTTTCCAGAAAACGTTAATACTGAAACAAACAGAGCGTAAAATATCTCCTCACTCTCGCTCGTCTTTGACTCTCTTCTCACTCTCTCATCGTTGTTTCTCTCTCTCTCTCTCTCTCTCTCTCTCTCTGGTTTCGGTGGTACTGGGCATAGATTTCGGTGGCTGAGGTTTGAATCAATGTCTGGGCTTGGGTTTCTCTCGATGGTTTTGGTGGTGTTGGCCTTTGGTTTCTGGGCTGGGGCTTGAATCGGTGGCGGGCGGCGTGGGTGTGGTGACTTGGGTTGAAATTTGTGGTTTAAATCAGGTGGCGTGGGTGTGTGGCGTCGATTTCGGTGGGTTTAAATCGATGGCTTTCTCGATAGTTGTGGGTTGCTGCAGGCGTGGATGTGGTGGCTTGGGTTGAATTAGTTGAATCGGTGTGGAGATTTGGTATTTTGGCTTGGGTTTTGATGGTGGTATGACGGTTGTTGGCTTGGGTTTTGAATCAATTGTAGATGGTTGTTGGCGGCGCTGGGTTTGTTGTGGTGGTGCGGCAGCGGCGGGTTCGGTGGTTTTGGGTTATCTGATTTGGATTTGTTGTAATTTTTTTTTTTGTTGGTTTTGGGAGATTTTGGAATGGGTTTGTTGGGATTTTGCTATTTTTTATTTTGGGTCTGGATTCTTGTTGATTTTGGTATAGATAGATTTAGTGGATTTTGGTAGGGATGGATTTGGTCACTGGGCTTGTGGTATGGATGGGTTTGGTTGCTGCCTTGTTGGGAGCATGGAGAGGAGAGAAAGACTCTTTGGTAAGCAGTAGTAAATTGGAAAAAAAAAAAAAAAAAGAATAATGCTTGTGACACATAAAGTGGCACAACTTGTGCCACAATTTGTCCACATGGCAAGTGAGAGAGGTGATGGTGGGTCCATGTGGGGTCACTTTTCTACCACTCACAACTCGCCATGTGGGTGAGTTGTGACACTAGCATAGGAAAAAAAAAAAAGATAAAAAGGAAGAGAGAAAAAGAATAAAAAAAATTTATATTATTTTAATGAGTTGTATCTAAAAATAGTAACTAGGATGTTGGTTGAGTTATAAAATGAGATAATATAGTAGATAAAATAGGTTAATTTTGAGGGTGTAAAATAAGAACTTTTTTGTTAAGGGCCTGTTTGGTAGATGAGTTTGAGTAATGTTGTTTGTAGTTTTTTGAAATATGTGTGGGTGAAAAAATGTGTGAAAAAATGTGTAATGTCGTTTAAAAATTGAAAATGAGTTGTTTAATAAAATTAGCACAACTTTCATATGACAGCAAAATAAAATTATGTTTGATTTCAAATAATAATAATAATAATAATAATAATAGCCTGTTTCGGTTTTGCACTACATGTTAAAATGCAGAAATACATAAAATTTAAAACTATCATTCAACTTCGACATGAATGTAAATTTAATTATTAGACTTTTTATTTGAACAAGTAACTCTATACATATTAGATTTGTGATGAATCAAATATTCTGCTAGTATTTTCCCTAAAAGCTATTTAATCACATGATCAATACTTTTGAAATGTCCTTTTTACCATGTATACATTATATGATTAAATTCAGTGATTTTTAACGGTAATACTAATATAAGATTTAATTTCTTAAAAATCTAATTTGCAGAATTGTTCAAATAAAAAATCCAATGATCAAGTAGACAATTATGTGAAACTCCTAATGTGAAGTGATGAGCCAAATTTCCAATAATGTTTTCAATTCTTTAGTTAACGGTGACTATATATGGCTCTTTGAGTATTTTTTGCGGGCATGATTATTATGCTCATGATTTGATTATATTAGATTATTTAGGTGTGTGTTGTATAGGCGTGTGTAGAGTCTCACACATAATGTTTATTAGGTGAATTTTAGGTTTATAAGTGATTGTGAGAAGCTCCAATTATAACATGACTTTGTCCTTTTGGGATATAAGAACATATGTGGCTAGCATTTTCCTCTAGTAATTACAAATAGTATCGAACTAATTAAACCTAGTAGCACCATGTGGCTTGACACAGGATGTGAGTTCTGATTCATCTCTTTACAACCTAAAACTAGTTATTCACTAGATTAGATTATAAGAATTAATTGCATGTCGGATGGAGTTTATTTCCAAAACAATAGGAAAATTTCTCCAAAACAATGGAGTCATTACATGGCGATTCGAATGACCATCCACTAGATTAGGTAGCTTGACACACAATATGGGTTTTGATTCTTCTCTTTACAACCTAAAACAACTTATCCACTAGATTAGATTATAAGAATGAAATGTGTGTTGGCTATCAACACACAAATCAAAAAGGAAACAAATGAAGGATGGTGTTTATTTCCAAAACAAAATGAGCCATATGATTTAATACAACTGGATGGATTTATTAATCACCACATAATGATGGGTTGGATGGAGAATAAACCTTGTTCATATCAAAATTATACAAAAGATAAAAAAAGAAAAGAAACGAAAAAGATGAAATATAAAGAAGACAAACATGAAAGCTTGCTTTACAACGTATCTATGTGAGCACACACAAGGAACTTAAGCAATAACTTAGATATCAGATACCCCTATTTCTATATCCAAGAAGTGCCAATTTGATTTTGTTAACCTTGGCCACCACGTCTTTGATGTCAAGTCTTTGATCTGGTAATTCTTCAGAGCACCTCAAGCCTAATTCAAAGATAGATGAAAGAATAGTTTGCATGAAAGTTACATCCCTTCCATCTTCTATCCTAAGCAAACCATCATCCACAACTTCCATTTTGTAAGGTAGTGATAAAATCCATTGCCTCATAGCAAGTTCTCCAACAAACACATCATCGGTGGGCTTCTTTCTCGTGATCATCTCCAATAATATTATCCCATAGCTATAAATGTCACTTTTGGTGGACACTCTCCCTTCGAAACCATACTCTGTCATGCTCACATTTGTCAAGAAGTTTTAAGTTAGTGATCCACATGCTTGAAAAAAAAAACACTTTACAATTATGTCCTTTTAATACACCAATATTACACACACACACACACACATTTATACGTGTTTTTTTTTTTTTTTTTTTAAATGTGTTTACCGTATCCATATATACTAGATTCCTTTTATTTATTTATTTCCTATTTTTTATAGTTCATTATTATTATTGGGGATCCTATTATGTCCTAATGGTTTATATTTGTTATTTGGATTTTGGAGTAATTATCAAGCTTACTTTGTGTCTCCATTTAAGTTAGACTTTGAATGATTTATATTAACTTGGAGGCTTGTCACCATAGTTGAAGTTTTTTTTAATCAATTTTAGGACAACTAAGTTACTGTTTGGTAAAGTGGTCTCAAACCACACATTTTCAAAATACAATTTTTTTTTTTTTAAATTTTTTAAAACTTCCATTTTCTCTATGTAAAGCATTTTCAAATAAATAGATTTGAAAAGAAAGAAAAAATTTAAAAAATAAACTATACCAAAAGTGCATTAGTATATAGTCAACAGCTATAAAATGAGCTATAAGTGGGCATAAGGCAAGCCAAACAAGTATTATGATTGTATTATACTAGTCCAATATTGAAACTCACACTATCTTGATCCTATTTAATTAATTCGTATTTCACTAGTCAGCATGGCTCATAAAACAAATAATTTGAGTATAGTGTATATTCCTATGAATTTAATGCAACTACAAATTTGAGCTAGTGAAAACTGGCACACATAACACATTGTTTTTCCTGCAAATAGCCACTGTTAAGGTTATTCATGAAATTAGCCAAGTAATTAAATAAGTAGAGGTGAATTAATATACCTGGTGCAATGTAGCCAATAGTACCAAGGGTTTTGGTTTGTGTTACGTCTTTATTTTCGACTAAAATCTTTGCAATGCCAAAGTCACCCACATGTGCAACCATGTCTTCATCCAGGAGGATATTATTTGGCTTCAAATCACAATGAACCACAAGTTCTGATTGACCATTATGGAGATAATCCAATGCTAATGCAACATCAACCATAATGCTTACTCTTTGAACAAGATTCAAGCAATAGTTGTGAGAGTATAACCACTTTTCAAGGCTACCATTTGACATGTATTGCAGCACCAAAGCTCTAAACTCCGTGTTGGAGCATGTACTTATAACTTTAACTAGATTCCTATGTCGGATTGCCTTTAACACCATGCATTCAACATCAAAACTTTTGAAAGCGCCCTCTAATTGCAAATTTAAAACTTTGACAGCAACAATAGTCCCATCAGACAGTGTCCCTTTGTACACAGAACCAAAACCTCCAGTTCCAAGCAAGTTGCTTTCACAGAAGTTGTTTGTCCCACAACAAAGCTCATGATATGATATCATTCTATAATCCACAGAAGGCAAAGTGATAGGTAAACCTAGAATATGTATGTTACATCTTGGATGTCTTCTCAGCATAATGGCTAGCGATGCAAAGATTATAAATGATGCAATGACAGGTACAATATATTTGAGCAAAAGTTGTTTCACCTTTAATCCTCGAGAACTCAGACTTGTGCAAGGTGGAACTCCAAAAATTGGATTCCCACAAAGTGCTTCATTACCTAAAAATGATTTTCTTGTGAAGTTTGCAAAAGGTCCACCCGACGGAATTTCTCCTGATAAGTCATTGAAGGACAAATTCAAATAGTTGAGAAATGGAAGTGCGTCAAGAGACTTGGGAATTGAACCAGAGAGATTATTGTATGAGAGATCTAGTTTTTCCAATCCATTCAATTGTCCAAAAGATTGTGGAATGTCTCCTAAGAATGAGTTCTTTGACAAGTTTAGATAACTTAGGCTTTCAAAAGCACCAATGATACTTTGAATATTTCCAGTAATTTGGTTCCGAGACAAGTCCATGTGTACAATAGCAACCAATTTTGTCATGTTTGAAGACAATGATCTGACAAGGAAATTCGATGATAAATCCAAGAATATTAGATTTTTAAGACTCCACAAATTCAATGGGATCGATGATGTCAGCCCGTTATAACTCAGGTTTAACTTCTGCAAATGACTAAGGTTTCTAATGCAATTTGGAATGGATCCAGAGAGATTGTTATTTGAGAGAACCAAATCTCCCAAATTCTTTAATCTACAAAGTTGTTCAGGAATGAATCCTTTAATCTTGTTGTCACCAAGATACAATCTTTGCAAGCTCTCCAATTCCCCAAATGTTGACGGTATTTTTCCAGTTAAACTATTACCCGTCAATTGAAGCCAGTTCAAGCTTTTCAAGGAACCAATTCCCGTTGGAATTTGACCCTTTATTTGGCATTGATCTAAGGCAATGATTTCGAGTGAATTGGAAAAGTTTCCAATGGCATCCGGAATTGTAATATTCAAGGGATTGAGGGATATGGATATCACCTCCAAAAATCTGCAACTAGTTAAAGATGTAAGGAAACTATGCTCTTGATCTCCAGGCTCCCCAGTTAGCTGATTATCAGCCAGACTAAGTATTTTGAAAAATTTCAAGTTTCCAAGACTTCTGGGTATTGGCCCAGAGAGTAAATTTTGAGAAAAATCTACTTGGATGAGGTTGGAACAGTTTGAAAGATATGATGGGATATGACCACTGAATTTGTTGGAATCAAGAAACAGAGTTTCAAGACTGGGGCAAGAGATCTTAGTATCTAATGGAAGTTCTCCAGAGAAAGAATTTTTCACCAAGTCGAGCAATTTTAGAGAGGTGATGTTGAAAATATTTTGGGGTATTGTTCCAGTGAGATCATTCAGGGAGAGTTGCAAAAAATTCAGATTTGGGAGACGCCATTAGCCACTTGGAATGCTACCTTTAATTTTGTTGCCGCTAATGGAAAACACTTGTAACATGGACAGGTTGCTTATGGTTGGAGGTATATTTCCAGTGAAGTTGTTCGCTGCAAGACCAAGAATTTCAAGCTTTCCTGAACTCCCAAAACCTTTTGGAATACTTCCATCAAACTTATTGAATGACAGAGATAATAATAAAAGCTCTCTACAGTGATTAAACTGTGAGGGAAGCTTACCGCTGAATTCGTTGTAGGAAAAATACAGTCCTTGAAGATTAGGACAATGCTTGCAAAGATTCATCGGAAGAGTTCCTGAGATGTGATTTTTTGTAATAGCAATAGCCGTTATAAAAGACAAGTTAAAGATGACAAGAGGGAATGTACCAGAGAGGTTATTGTCTTGCAACTCCAAAATCTCTAATGACGACATATTGCCGAGGGACCATGGAATTGCACCCATAAGACTGTTAGAGCCAAGGCGTAATTCACGAAGCATAGGTAACATGCCCAACTCCTTAGGTATGCCACCACTCAACTTCTTGTTATAAAAAGATAAATATTCAAGCTTCTGGCAATTATGTATGGTTAGAGGGATACTACCTTCCAATAGGTTGGATGGCAAGGTAAGTACCCTCAAGCGGTGTAGACGACTTATCTCATGAAGCAGAAAACCATAGAAGCTGTTGTTAGAAAGATCAAGTGAGACTAGGAAGGAGAGGTTGGCAATATGAGGGGAAATGGTGCCGTGGAGACCCACGTAGGAAAGGTTCAAGGCTGTGACTCTTTGTCTGCGTCGACTGCAAGAGACCCCAAACCACTCACAAAAGTTTGTTGTTGTTGACCAGTTACCAGCAGCAGTGAAGGCAGTTTCGTTTGGAGCAAAAGTGATTTTAGATTTGAAGGCAATAAGAGCTGATTGATCAGTAAAGTTGTTGGAAGATTGGGACATGTGAGGTATGCATGGCTGCACTAAGAGAAAAGCCAAGAGCAGAAGCAAGAGAGTGGATGGCATTTCTATTAGCAACATGACTTGACTAGTGTGCAAGGGAGACGCAGAGAAGAAGGCTTGGGTTTGCAAGAAAGACAGCTTGAGTTTAATTTATAGTGACGATTCGATTCCTGTTGGTGGGTGGTGTTCATATCGTGTGGCAGGAGAATTCAATCATATGTGTGAACATAATATAATTTTATTGCCTTTATGAGATCCTGCATGTCCCAAAATTCTAGACGTAGAAAACTGGAGAGAGATATCCTTTAAACATGGAAACATCTATGGATGACAACGAGCCCGTTTGGTACATATGTTTAAAAACTGAAAATTGTTGTTTAAAATTTTTTATGGAAATACGTGTGAGTGAAAAAGTGTGTGAAAATACGTAAAATATTATTTAAAAACTGAAAAATTGTTGTTTGGAAATACTCACCAAACACCCCAACGTGACTCATGTTTTCAATTTTTTTTTTTTTTTTTTTTTATAAATTTATTTATTAATTTTAACTCATGTTTTCAGTTTTATTTATAAAAACACACAGTGTGTTACATAAACAATGCCTATAAATTATTATGGTTATAACTTGTAAGTTTTTTCTCATAGAAGTTGGGTCATCTCACTTGGAATTATATAGGATTTTCGTGACGGACCCAGGTGGGCCTAAGGGCCCAGCCCCCTAGGTCCTATATATATATATATATATTTTTTTTTTTAAGTTATTATATGTTTAATTTTTGTAGTTGGGTTCTCACTTTCAAAACCTTAGATCCCCATTTTCCTCAATAAGCCTAACTAGCCTCATCCAAATAGCAACTATCTAACCCAAAAACTTAACAAAAACAATAAAAACATTCACAACGGTGATTGTATTTTAGCCAAAAAAAAAAAAAAAAAAACTATTTTACCATTAAAGAACCAAAAAATCATGTGTTATTATAGAAGTTAAAGCTAAATTTGTTGCAACTACAGTAAACTAGTATAAAAACCAGTTGACTGTAGGAAGTTGTTAAAAATAAAATAAAATATTTTATTAAGATTATATCTCTTCCTTCAATTAAAAAACTCAAAATCTCTCTCTTCCTTTATTATGTTAATGAGTTGTTTATATTATTTTAGATGAAGTGATAAAAAAAAGAGAGGAGCATTTGATATTGGATGTATTGTAAAGTGAGGTGGTAAAATAGATAAAGTAGCTTTTTGAGGTGTTAAAAGCTAAAATTTTTAGCACCACCACTATGAATGCTCTAATTTCAATAATTTAAAAAAAAAAAAATCCTAGTGAGCCTAGTATTAAAAAAAAACATTATTTTGTTTTTATTTTTGTCTTTGTTGGTAAATGATTGCATCTTAATGTATTTAGAAACAACAATTTTGAGTATTTATATATTTTTAATACTATATAGATGCCTATTTATAGTTTTTTTTCCCCTTTATACTCCATCCCCCATTCGTTAAAAATCTTGGGTCTGTCCCTCATTTTCCGTTTTTCTACTTTTAATAGGTAAATTTACAAATGATGTCCTTTAAATTTGAACTATAGATAGGGGCGGCCTGACATAATTTGAGGTCTAATGCGAAAAATTTATGTGTGACCTTTAATATGTAAATATTAATTAAACAAAATTATTTAATACTAATCGAATCAAGGTTAATTTGATCACCCTAAAAAAAGGTTAATTTGATACATTAAATACATAATAATTTGATGAATAATATCAACTAAATTAATGTTAATTTCATATAGAAAATTAAATATCATAGTTGAACCATAACTTTAATAAAAAGAAATAAAAATATATTATGATTAAAAAAGAAACTTTATTTTGGATATATGACAATTCATATTTCAGTAAAGTTGTAATCTAATTTTTAATTTTCTATCTTGTTTTTAAGAGAAATAGATAGATATTATTTGGTGTGTGGCTCTGTGGGAGATAGGTTTATAAAAATTAAAGTATCAAACTATAAGGGGTGATTAATTTATAATTGATGATTTAACACATTTTCAACATTGTTTTGCTACATTTTAGGGTTTTAATTGGATTAGGTTTCTATTGGTCTCGTACTTTGGGAGTCTTGATAGAAATGAAAAGGAAAAACGTGCAAAAAGTACTACAAAATATTCACAATATGGTATGACAATGACTCTCATTGATGAATTTCATCAATCTAATTAATAAATGTTTAAATTACTTTTTGGGTAAATTATATGTTTGGTTTCTAACCTTTACGTTGTATTTCAATTTGGTCCCAAACCTTTTAAATGTGTCAATTTGGTCCCTAACGTTTTAGTAATGTGTCAAAATGGTCCCTACCGTTAAGTGAGAGATGAACAATGCTGACGTGGCTAACGGCCAAAATTAAAAAAAAAAAAAAAAAAATTATACCACTACCATTTTTTCCACATGGACTAAATTAAACTAAATAAAAAAAACAACTCTCACATGGCATGAATCTGGACTCCGACACCCTTGACAATGCAGTCATTTTAACAAATTGATTAATTACAAGAAAAATGTTGTAAATTTTATGCAAATGCAAACCAATGTACCAAACCCAGATCCTGCTATCGAGATGGATCTTAAGAGAGGAGTTCTCTATTTTTTTCCATTGGATCTCATCTATGTTCTCAGGTACAAAAAATCATTCATATGCACAATCATTTTTGAAAAGCTGTTTGCATCACTAGTAGATTAGCGTCAAGTCGGGTTTCGCCGCCAATCACCATTGGGTGTCACTGCCGTGAGAGCTAAATCAACAACCTCTTCTATTATTAGGGATTTTATTCCAATTTGAGCCTCACGTGTTTGAATGTGAGCTTACTCACTAAGTTGGGCGTTTTTAGTTTTTTATTTTGAAAGAAATAGTTTAGGTAATGTTGGCATGGCAGTGGTAGTCTTATGTGGTATTAAACAAATATTTTATTTTAGTTGTTAGTTACGTCGGTATTTTTCATCAATCACTTAATAGTAGAGACCATTTTTACATAATACCAAAAGATTAGGTACAAAATTGACACATTTCAAGGGTCAGGAACTAAATTGAAAAATAGCGTAAAGATTAGGGACCAAATATGTAGTTTACCATTACTTTTTTATGATTGGTAACATGCTAATTTGTAAGCCCAATTAAAATTTGTGATTTCGTTAGTATCGTTAATAAATAAGTGCACAATCATTAATATATATATATATATATATATATATATTTATATATATATATATAGGGTTTTGCTAATGAGTGCCCTTAGGGCACTCATTAATAATCCAATTTAGGAAAGTTTTGATACCACTTTTATGAAAAATGAAAAAAGTTGTCAAAATATTAATTACTTTTTTTTCATTTCCCGTAAAAACTTTCTTTATATAGATTATTAACCAGTACCTTAAGGGCACTCGTTAGCATTTCTCATATATATATATATATATATATATATATATATATATATATATATATATATATATATAATTTCATAAGATTTTGGGCCTTTAATAATCAAGGAGGGGCCCCTTTTCCTTAGAGGATTTTTTTTTTCCTTTTTGGGTAGTGGGGCCTTAAGCCTAGGCCATGAGCTGGCCCTGACTATAGTACTCATTGGCAATCTCACTTGGAAAGCTACTCATGTCCTAAAATTCCACCCCTGGCAATACTTCCACCCCCGTCAATACTCAGTGTCCTAAAATTCCACCCCCGTCAATACTCATTTCCCCAAATTCCACTCCCGTCAACACATAAAGAGAGAAAAAAAAAAAAGTGATTGGCAATCTCACTTGGAAGTCTATACTCTATAGTTGCCAATGTCCCCAAAATTCCACTCCCGTCAATCATATGTGTGAACATAATATAATTTTATAGACTTAAAAGTCTTGGCCAACCTCAACTTTATGGACAAACTAGTCGCAAACCCACACGATACGCGGAAAAATTTGATATAAATATGTTTTATTGGATAATTATAGAATTAATATATTAGATTGTATATTTTTCAAAGTCAATATGTGTTATTTGAAATTATGTTTTATATTAGAAGTTTTTCTGTGGTGTAACAACTAACAAATTAAATATAATTTGTAGTTGGGTATTATATATAGTGAGATATGTATGAAAATACAATGCAATAAATTTTTTATTAAAAAAAAATTTATAGTGTGAGAACTATTAAACTAAGTTCTAACCATATATACTTTGTTTATTACTATACAAATGTATGCGATTCAACACTTATAGGTATATTTTTCTCCAAAACATAGATTCATGTCTCTTTCTTCCATACAATAGAAACTAAGTGAAAAAGTATATAAAGATAACTACACAATAGATCATATTCAATAAATCATATATCATAAAATGGAAATATAAAATAAAATAAAATGCATAGAGCAAACTTTATTTCTTCATATGAACATATGAACAAATTCTGCAATATATAACTCTTCAAATTCATAAACCACATGATTACTTAGATTTTATAGTAAAATAAGACCAATCCATCCTTCATGACATTGCAAAATAGTCTAGATATAATTATATAAAAATCACGTTTTGTTGATCATGTTTCATAAACCAAAAGTGTCATCTATACATCTAATAAAAATCTTTAAAGAGTAACACATGAGAATTCTTAATTTGAATAGCTGATAATATATATGTGTATATATATATATATATATATATATATAGAGAGAGAGAGAGAGAGAGAGAGAGAGAGAGAGAGAGAGAGAGAGAGAGAGAGAGAGAGAGAGAGAGAGAGAGAAACATATGTAAATGGTGGTGGAGGGGGGATGGTGGGGTTTGAACCACAAATAGGGGACACCATAAAGAATGTTGCTAGACTATCACTTGAACCCCCAAAAATTAATCTAAGAGGCTAGACATAAGGATAATAGGAATTTTTAGAAAGAATTAATCAAGTTCCTTAAGTATCTATACATTAAAAAATTAATAGTATAATGATGCTCTAGAGTAAATTATATTTTGCCTTAACATTTTGTGTATCATTAAAAAGTATATAAAATTTGGAAATTATTCTTTTAGTTTTAAACAAAGTTTTTCAAACCCAATTTTTCCTACCGTACAATCAAAAACACCAAGAAACATATCAAAAAATTAATAAAATTCAACAAAACTACAATTCAAATAAAAAATATAGGGAAAAATAAAACTCACATCAAAGTCAAACTTCTTCTCCCGAATATGTAAAACATATCAAACGTGATGTGATCAAGCTAAATATCCAATGCATAATCAAAATTCAAATATTTTAATAAGGTTTTGAAGTAACACAATAGAAATACGTCATTATTCCCAAGCAAAAGTGTTGGTTAAAGTTTTATACATGATGATTGTAATTTTTTTTCCTAATAAAAAAAAAAAAAAAAAAAACCAAGAGTACAAAGGGGAAAAAAGTAGAGAAATTTTTTTTAAAAAGAAGAAGTGTTGTGTTAATATTGTCATAATCTAATCCAACATGTGAAAAATGAATAGATAAATAAATAATTTTAAACACAAAAATGAATTTGTTTTGTTAAAAAATCTCCAAGAATACACTAATGAGATAAGGAAAATGAGCCATACAAATTATTAATTCGTAAACGCTTAAAACAATTACTCAAGCATCTAAGAACATCATATAATAAAGACATAACAATTTGCTACTAATTTGTTAAACAAAATATTTACAAATAGTGAAAGGAAATTATACAAAGATCATTTTCTTCAACTGCGCTAATTATTCTTCGTCATATTGTCCAGACTATCCTACTGTTTTCCAAATAAACTAAAACCTAACAACAAAACAAAATATAGACATATTATAATATGCTTTTTCCCCAAATCAAGTCAACAAAATTAAAAGTATTTATTGTTGTAAGTAAAATGATAAAAAAAAAAAATACTTGCATTAAAGAACACATGAATTAGTCAATAATAGGACAATGGGAGTACAAGCCTCATAAAAAAATCCAACAAAAAATGGAAAACAGAGAGAGAGAGAGAGAGAGAGAGAGAGAGAGAGAGAGAGAGAGAGAGAGAGAGAGAGAGAGAGAGAGAGAGAGAGAGAGAGAGAGAGAGAAATGATCTTTTTGTGTGAGAAAAATATACATAAAATACGAGAGAGTGACAAATTTATAGTAAGAGGATGAGAATAAAAAGACCCAAAATAAAAGAAAATAAAAGGGCAAAATTATATGTAAATTTAAAACTGCCTAAGAGGAATATATATATATATATATATATATATATATATATATATATAGACAATACTTAGTTTTTTTGAGAAATAATTACAACATGCTGCTAACCCCGCAACTCGAACCCTTTCCCCCTTAGACCCCCAAGCACTTTGTACATGAGGAAATGTTAATTCAGCTACAAGGCCTTTGGCCAATACTTAGTTTTAACATCAAAATTAAAGTAGATAAATATGTAAAGTTAAAACTATCTAAGATGAATTTGTAAAACCAATGTATTTATATATTTAATATTGTAAAAAGAATGAACAAAATAAAAATCACAAACAAATTTGAGAAAGACATGGGATACAACAATAACAAAATTACTACACTGAATACATTTTAACTTTTTGACATTCTACAAATAAGCATAAAAAATTTCCACAACAATGATAGGCCAAATAAAACTGCATTAACAATTCTAAGTCAATTAAAAATAACAAAAGTGAAAATCATTGAAAATTTTGGAAAGTAAAACGAAAAAAAAAAAGAAAAAAAAAAAGAGCTCATTTTTTATTGTGCGTTTTGTTTACCTCAATGGTCTTCCTATTTTTGCCTTAATTTTGAAAGTTTCAGACAAATATAATTGATGTCTTCTCAAAATGGTTAAAACTAAAACTTGATTGAAAAACATGGAGAACAATTAGTATTGTGCTAATTTTTTTGTTGTAGATGATGGGTGATTGTATCTAGAATGTGCATTGGTATATATAACATTGTAAAACTTAAATAAATAATCAATGCATGAGTGAGAGAGAGATAAGGTTGTGAAAAACCGAAATTTTGGAAGAGAAAACACTATAACGGTAGATAAACGAAGAGACACTTAATGCTTAATGTCTTCTCAAAATGGTGAAAACTAAAGCTTGATTGAAATATATGGAAAACAATTAGTATTGTGCTAAATTTTTTGTTGTAGATGATGGGTGATTGTATCTAAAATGTGTATTGGTATATGTAACATTATAAAACTTAAATAAATAATTAATGTATGAGTGAGAGAGAGATAAGGCTACGAAAAATTGAAATTTTAGAAGAGGAAACACTATAATGGTAGATAAATGAAGGGACTATTGACATGTTAATTTTATCCACTAAAAAGATAATGAATTATTCAATTTTAAAAATTACATGAAATTAGAAAGAGGAAAATGAAAAGTTGAAATCAATTTAGGTAGCTGAATAGTTAAATATTTGTATCTAATGAATAATAATGTTTGTCCATGATATGTATTTAATTATTTTATATAAAAAAAAATTAGGCGTAAATGCACTTTTAGTCCCTATATTTTGGCTTTTTTCCATTTTGGTCCCTACATTTTAATTTTACTACTTTTAATCCCTAAACCAATTAACACGTGTTATTTTTATCATTTACGTCAGTCAACCGACGGAAATATCTGAGGTGGCTGACAGAGGAATTAAAATATTATAAAAAAATATCACATTAGCATCTAATTTTTTTTTAAAAATAATTTATCAATTTTAACTAAATAAAAAAAGAAAAAACAGAATTAAAAACAATAAAATACATAAATTTAGATCTAATTTATTTTGAACAAGAACACACAAGAACGTGATCACAGATTTAAACATCAACACAAGAACATAAGAGCACAAACCTAGAACCAAACACAAACTCAAATTTAAAAACACAAAGAACACAATAACAAACTAAAAGTGCATTTACGCCAATATTTTATTATTCTTCATGTTCTTCTCCAAGAACATGGTTGCCCAGAAAATTAAAAAATTGAAGATTTTCTTCTATTTTCTTGCATTTTCTTAGCAACCAAACAGACAAAAACACCTACAAAACCATGATCAAACTCAGTAATGCTAACACAATCAACTAACAAAACCCAAACCATGGTCAGATTAAAAACACAAAACCAAAAATACCAAAACCTAAACCAGTCAGATCAAAACACAAAACCAAAAATACCAAAACACAAGCCAAAAATATCAAAACACAAAACCAAAAATACCAAAACACAAGCCAATCCTCATCAATTTCAAATTTGATTTCCTTTAAACAATCTTAGCCAAAGAGAGAGATGATGAGATTTCGACCATGGGTCTTTGGGCCTTCAACCATGGGTCTTTGGGTTTCGGCCATGGGTCTCTGGGTCTTCAACCATGGGGTTCGGCCATGGGTCTTCAGCTGTGAGATGGATCGGCCATGAGAGAAGAGAGAGAGCCCAGGTTTGAGATGAGAGATGAGAGAAGAGAGAGAAAGAGAATGAGATGATAGGCGTGGGTTTCGGCCATGGGTCCTTTGGTCCTCAACCATGAGGTTCGACCATGGGTCTTCAGCTATGAGATGGATCGGCCATGAGAGGAGAGATAACTCGGGTACGAGCCATGAGAGAAGAGAGAGTTTGAGATGAGAGAATAGTGTGTGGCCATGTAGTTTGAGTTTGAGATGAAAAAAAGAAAAAGTGTGTGGTTGGTTTGAGAATAGTGTTCAGGTTTGGATCTTATGTTAATTTTTTGGGTTTTAAAATTTTTCGATTGGTGTTCTTGTTCAAGAAACTTTTAGATCTTAATTCATGTGAATTTTGGCTTTTAATTCTATTTTTATTTTTTTTATTTAGTTAAAATTAATAAATTAATTTTTTAAATTTATATGCTGATGTGTCATGGGTGATGTGGCATTTTTTATAATATTTTAATTCCTCCATCAACCACCTCAGATATTTCCGTCGGTTGACCAACGAAAAAGATGAAAATAACACGTATTAATTGGTTTAGAGACTAAAAGTGGTAAAATTAAAATGTAGGGACCAAAATGGAAAAAAGTCAAAATGTAGGGACTAAAAGTGCATTTACGCCAAAAAATTAAAGAATCATAAAGAGAAAAATTATTTAAAAAGAAAAAGAAAAAGAGTATGATGTGGCTGATGAGGTGGCTTAATTGGAGCATAACAACATTAAATTTTTTGTTGTAGATAATGGGTGATTGTGTCTAAAATGTGTATTGGTATATATAACATTATAAAACTTAAATAAATAATTAATATATGAGTGAGAGAGAGATAAGGTTGTGAAAAACTGAAATTTTGGAAGAGGAAACACTATAACGGTAGATAAATGAAGGGACTCTTAAAATGTTAATTTTATCCACTAAAAAGATAATGAATTATTCAATTTTAAAAATTACATGAAATTAGAAAGAAGAAAACGAAAAGTTGAAATCAATTTAGGTAGCTGAATAGTCAAATATTTGTATCTAATGAATAATAATGTTTGTCCATGATTTTTATTTAATTATTTTATATTAAAAAAATTAAAAAATCATAAAGAGAAAAATGATTTAAAAAGAAAAAGAAAAAGAGTATGATGTAGATAATGAGGTGGCTTAATAGGAGCATAGCAACAATAAATACTAATTCTCAGCTTTTAGATAAATATAGAATAGATATGGATTTTGAATAATTGCTCATAGTGTGTTACACATATTGTGTGCTTTTATAAACTGAAAACGTAATACACGATCTTTTACATAAACAATGCCTATAAATTATTATGGTTGTAAGTTTTTTCTCTTAGAAGTTGAGCCATCTCACTTAGAATTATTGATGTTAACAATATAAAGAGATGACGTTTGAAGCTTAACTACAGAACTGATTGGCAGTCTCACATGGAAGACTATGCTCTATAGTTGCCAATGACTCAAAATTCCACTCCCGTCATTTTTTTTTTTTTTAGAAAAAAGAAAAAAGAAGAAGAAGAGAGGATTGCACAAGAGACTTCCAGTACGCAAGAAAAAATGGCCCAAGTAATATAATTTTATTGCCTTTATGAGATGCTGCGTGTCCCAAAATTCTAGACGTAGAAAACTGGAGAGGGATATCCTCTATACACGGAAACATCTATGGATGACAAAGTGACTCATGTTTTCAGTTTATTTATAAAAACACACAGTGTGTTACATGAACAGTGCCTTTAAATTATGGTTGTAACTTGTAAGTTTTTTCTAGTGGAAGTTGGGCCATCTCACTTGGAATCATAGGATTAATGGGTAAATTTACAAATGCACCTGAGGAGATGCCCTTTGAAGCTGAACTATAGAACTGATTGGCAATCTCGCATGGAAGTCTATGCTCTGTATGTGCCAATTTCACAAATATAGAGGGGTTTCACAAGAGACTTCCAGCACGCAAGAAAAAATGGCCACATCATTCTCAGTGGATTGTAGTAAGCCTTGGCTGATAATTTTGAATTATTTTCCAACTGTACTGAATCTTTAGAAGAAACCCAGGATTCCAGGACAAATTGCTACATCTAAAAAAAAAAAAAAAAAAAAAATCTTTCTATGTTAGGAATTTCTAATGGGATTGGACAGGAATTATAGGAAGATTGATGAAAATTGTAGGGAAATTGACTTAATTTGAGGTAGTTACACTCCATAGAGAAAGATAGAGATTAAGAGAGAAAGATGCACTAATGCACTAAGAAATTGGTTTATTCTTCAATATGTAAATGTGATTACAAGTAGATATTTATAGAACTATAGAACTATTTTATTGGCTCACATAGCCTTATCCTAATGCAGAGGCGGAGCTACATTGCTCATGGCACCCCAATTTTTTTTTTCCCTCCTACAACTATACTAGTAATAGGATATAGCCCTCCCAAAAAATTAGAACTGGCCCTCCCAATTATTTCTAAGATTTCTAGTTAGTACAATGGATTTTTAGTTGGCCACCTCCATTGTTCAAAACTTTATTATTTGTCCACCCCAATTATTCCTAAGATTTATAGTTAGTCCAAAAGATAATGACTAATAGTTGATCTTCTCCATTGTCCAAAAAATTTATAATTAATCAAATGGATAATAACTCACTCTCTCGCATCATTGTCAACCCATTTCCCAACATAATTTCAAAATTTTTTTTTTTCATCTTTAGGTAGAGCTTTGTTGTAGCTGCTAGTCCCAGCGCATTGCCCCGTTTTCTTTCTTCTCAACACAAAAACTCCTATCTCAACCAAAATTATTAATTCATTTTTTTTCTTGGTGCAACATCATCTTCTTGACTCTTTGACTCTTTAAAGAAGTGAATGTGCAAGTACATTTTCTTTTCTCTCTCTTTTATCAATCATCATTGTTATTTTACCATTAGTATTATTTTTGTTTCTTTCTTCTGCCACTATGTGTGTGTTGATATGCATAAGGGTATTTAAGATTTTTTTGTTCACATTTTTGTATTGCTATCTTTATTTCATTAAAGATTGTTGGACATAATTTTGACGTGAACTGTTCTTTTATTGGTTTTTTTTTTTTTTTTTTTTTTTTTTTTTTTTTTGTCTATAATAAACTATATAATTTTTGTATGTTCATTAATATTTAAGAATATAACAATATATCAAAGTTAATAATTTTGTATTCAATATGAATTATGATTAATATATCAATACTACAATTCGGCCCTCCCAAGTAAAATTTTCTAGCTACGCGTCCTATTATTCCCCATGTGCATTAATAATTCCAACATGTGTTAAATGTGATTAACATGCTTGGAATTGTAACTAACTAGCTAACTAACTAAATGCATTCTATACTCAAATATGTTCTCAAATGCCTTCAATGTTTGAGTGATGAAATTTTGGTCACTTACAAAATATCAATGGCAATATCGGGTTCATGACCAGATCAGCTGCACTCTGCGTAAACTACCAGAGATCAAAATAAAAGAATAGTATGAACTACGAAGTAATCTTTTTATCTCATAGAGAAAAAGAGAGAGCCACTAGCTGTTTATGCAGCAGCGCATGACCATTAGAAGCTTGACAAAAAAATTACAAGCTCAATCGAGGTCTTGCCTGTTCCTTGGTGACTTAAAAAGTATTTGAAACTAAACCACATTACAGGCTCTTTTACTTTCACAAACATCAGCCTCTGCCTATACACTGATGTATCACACCGGTGACTGCAAAAACACCACCTGGCGTGACCTACCCTTCTGAAGGGTTATGTAATCATCAGATTAAACACGACATTGGACGGTTAAATATAACCACGTCCCAACATGCCCTGCTCTTGGTGCTCCTACAATATTTACAAACAAGATTTATAGTTCAACCTATGGCTTAACTTCAGAGTTGTCACTTGATGTTCAGGGCTGCTGACATGGTACTTAGCTCCTTTGCAATCTCTGAGAAAGCTGGTCTAGAGTTAGGATCAGATGACCAGCAGCTCTCCATCAATGATCTCCATGCAGGGTCGCACCAGTTTGGATTTTCGGATCGCAGGTTGCCTTTGATTATACCAGCTGAAATTTATCAACTAGATTTGCATCATCATCCTTTAATATAAATGGATAATAAGCAAGTATTTATATCAAAATCATGCACTTTGGGTTAATTGTTGTCCAGTTTACACATAAATATAATGCAATATTATATATGTTCAAACACAACTTAATTTATACTTCCCAGTCTTCAGTCCATGTATAATTAAAAACCCTAAGTTATGACATGGCAAGTAAAAGTATTAGATGTAGCAGTGATATTAACATTATTGAGATTCTGTTAGCGCTAAACGATCTATGACATTGACCCCTTCAATAGCATAGAATTTATAGATGATGTGCAGATAACAAATGATTATCAATTGGAAAAGATCCTTCAGAGGATTAAGGGGGTGTTTAATACATATACTTAAAAATTGAAAATTGTTGTTTGAAAACATGTGTGGAAATACATGTGGGTGAAATAGTGTGTGGAAATACATGTAATGTTGTTTCAAAACTGAAAATTGTTGTTTGAAAACATGTACCAAACACCTCCTAAATCTTTAGAGAGAGAGAGAGAGCACCAACAATTGGGAATTGAGACAGTGATGGCTTTAGAAATTTTTTTTAAGGTGATCACTAAAAAACTTAAATTATAAAAAATTTAATAAAGAGACAATTTGAATATATCAATATCATAAAAAAAACACACACACACATGCACACATAATACATGAAATATTACAATTTTTTTGTAGTAATAAAGAGAATAAGAAAAAAAAAAAAAAGACTAAGAGGGCGTTTGGATTCAACTTAATCCTACGTCTACGTTTTGCAACACGTTTTCAGTCTCTTTTTTTTTTTTTTTTTTTCTTTTGCGCATGAACAGTGATTTTACTGTTTAGAGACAATTTTTACTATTCACGCACTGTTCCATCATTGTTCATGCACTGTTAATCACTATAGCAACACTGTTCATACATTAAAAAATATTAAAAATGGGTCTCACGATACTATTTACACATTTAAAAATTATTTTGCTACAGTGTTTTCAGTTTTCAGTTTCAGTAACAATAAGTTCAATCCAAACGGACCTTAATAAAAGATAGTGCAAATTGAAAATGCTAATATGAGAATAATAAAATGAAAACATGTTAAGTGGAGGTATGGCTGCAAAATTCATGATGGTTATGAAATTACCAATATACAGTCTGAAAATTATTCTTAGTGTCTCAATTACCAATGAAAATAAGAGTTTTTAATATACTCACTTTCCATCAAGATTTTCAAATTAAACTTTACCTATTAATTCCTTCGAACGCATTTTCACAAAGGGTTCCTCCCCAATCAAGAGTTCCTACATGAATATTCCAAAATAGTAGACATCAACCTACAAGTGGCGATAACACATTTTACAACCAAAGTGAATGGCAATGGATTTAAAACTTAACATGATCAATAATCTAAAATGAATAGAATATAAGTAATCTTGTTTGAGAGTAATATAGAAGAAAAGTAATGAAATCATTTTATGACAATATTACTATTAGACCTTTTTTTTAAAAAAAATAAATGACTGAATATATAGAGGTATTTTGGGAGTTCTAGTAAAAAATTCATTAAATTTAATTTCATTCTTTCCCATTTCTCCCAATTTTGAGGAAAATAAAAATTTGAGATTTTAAGGGAATAGAGAGGAATGAGTGTTCCTTCCTACCCATTCTATTCCCTCTTGCTTAAACTCTCAAACAAAGGAATGAACTTTCTATTTTCTCAATTAAAACTTCCAAACAAGAGAAGGAAATAATATTTTAAAATTATTCTTTTCATTCCATTCCATTTTCTTCTCTCAAACGAGGGCTAAATGTAAAGTGATGACCTAGGTTTCCAACTATATCTTTAATTCTTTGTAGCTCATTCGGGAAGAGGGAAAATAATGGAATGAAAATGAATGAAAAAAAAAATTGAGAATATTTCTTTCATTCCCTTGTTTGGAAGTTTTAATGGAGTGAATGGAAAGTCCATTCCTTTATCTAAGAGTTTAAGTAAGAGGGAATTGAATGGGTAAGAAGGAACACTCATTTTTCTCTATTTCCTTAAAATCTCAAATTTTTATTCCCCTAAAAATTGTGAGGAATTAGAGGGAATGAAATTAAATTTATTGAATTTTTTACTAAAACTCCCAAAATACCTTTATATACCTAGCCATTTATTTTAAAATAGGGGTCTAATTTTAATATGATCATAAAATGATTTCATTCATTTTCTAATTGTGGTGGTTCTCATTTGCTAATATCGAAACAAGATCCTCTGGAAAATATAACTGACTAAAAGTTGATGGGAAAAAAACCTTGATAACTTCTATATGATATTATGACCATAGTTGGAGCAGACATGAACGACACTTAAAAAGTACCCTTCCTTTTGCAGCCCTCCAGAGAAATGATACATTGTATCCATTTGGATCCGCGTTTGCGGATCCACGTTTGCGTTTCTTTCCTTTTTTTTTTTTTTTTTCCCAGCTGCATGTTTTGACTTTTCAGCAGTGAACAGTGCACCCGTGCACTATTCACGGATCCCACAAACTTCACTTTTCAGCAACTTTTTCATTAAAAATGGATCTCACGGCACTATTCACACATTTAAAAATTATTTTGCTACAGTGTTTTTAGTTTTCAATTTCAGCAAAATAAGTTCTATCAAAACGGACCTTATTATTAAGAGAGAGTTTAACCAAAACAAAGGTGGAAAAATTTATCTCCTCCCCCAAAGCTTGTAAGAAATAAAAGGAAAGCAACAACATAAAGACACTGTAACGCAAAATACACTACAAGGCATTTGCAGAATTCCCACTCTTATAAGTTCTAGCCTTTAGAGAGTATATGTTACAATGAACTTAAATTAATTCAACCTGATAAATACATGGGCAATCTGAACACCTTAAAATTCTCAATAATTCAGATAAATATACAATCACAATTTTGATCAGAAAGCTATTCTCTCACTCACACAACCAGAAGAACCATAATCATCATCGGTTGTCACGAACCATCTATATTACAATTCTAATTCCTAATTTCTACCCTCATAGTAGAGCAATGGAGCAAAAAGATATTTTTAAAGCACCTTATAGCCTACTCATGTAATATGAGTGAGTGTCACACCTAATCCAATGCAATCGAGATGGTTTTTTTTTTTTTTTTTTTTAAATATTTTAAATCTCTCTCTTTTTGCCAGAAGCTAATCCAATGCAATTGAAATGCTTTTTTTTTTTTTTTTTTTTTTTTAAATTTTTTTAACTCTCTTTTTGCCAGAAGCAGCAGCAAGTTAAACTTAGCTGTATAACTCAATCACAAAGATTTCTACTATTAATCAATATTTCACAACAATTTCAAAACACCCTTTTTTTATCTCACAGCTCAAACCCCCAAATTACCATTTCCAACAAAAAGACTACATCACAACAATAACAAAGTTTTCAAAAATACCCAAAGCCCAGAACCCTAATCAGCAAAAAGTTCCAAAATTTGAATCAAACTACTACATCACAAGCTTCCCGAAGCCGATCCGTACAAACCACCACCACCACCACCTAGATACACAACACAACAATAACAAGCAGAACAACAAAGCTCGCAGATCCGAGTATAATCGGAGCCCGGAAAAGGGTAAAAAAAAAATTAGAGAGTTGTTAATAAAGGGGATTTACCAGAAGCCGATTCAAAATCTTTCTCGGATTCTCGAGAAACAAACACCCCTCCTCCCGTCCCCCCCTTGATTCGATTGGGTTCGGTGAGAGAGAGAAACCTAAGAGAGAGAGAGAGAGAGTTTGAAAGAAGAATAGTGAGAAGCAAATAGGGCCAACGTATATAAGGGTGTGAGCTGACGTGGACGAAAGTGGTTCGCTTGTGTCGTGGCATTTTCATTTTTTTAATATTATTATTATTATTTTTTCTAATTGAAAATTTTGAACGATTATTGTTTGAAGTCGGCGCCGTTTTGTTCTATTGGAATTTGGAAGGATAAGAGCATCGACACCAGCTCGTGTAAATCTTTGCAAAATACAAAAAGCAACCATTTTTACACATTTTACCCCAAAAATCTTCAACATCAGTGCTTCTAGAATTGTGTAAAAATGTGTATATCTCTACACGAGCTACAGTAACCGTATAAATATACACGGTTACTGTAGCTCGTCCATTTATTATTTTACTAATTTCCTGTTCGCTCCTTTTTTTCTCTCTCTTTTCCGGGCTCAACAAACTCAGTAACTTCTCATCTTCTTCTTTTTCCTCAAATGCACACAAACACACCCACACACAAACACATCCACATAGACAAATTAACACAGAGATACACTTGCTCAAAAAAAAAAAAAAAAAAAAAACACAGAGATACACAAACGCACCCACACACAAACAAACCCAAATGGAAAAACAACAAAGAGACAGATCGGTGCTTATCGGAACGATCGATGCTTGACTGGAACGATCGGAGCTCGTGGGTCTTGCTTGATCGGAGCTCGTGGGTCTCGCTTGATCGGAGCTCGTGGGTATGGGTCTTGCTTGATTGGAGCCTGATCGGAGCTAGGGAGATACACTAACTGATCGGTGCTTGTGGATCGGAGCTAGGGAGATCGGTGCTTGTGGATCGGAGCTAGGGAGATCAGTGCTTGCCTGATCGAAGCTGTGGATCAGAGCTTGTAACCGAGATGGTGTGGATTTAGACCGAGAGGGAGAGTTGATTCAGAAATGGGTATAGAGGTAGAGAGATGGGTATAGAGAGAGAGCAAAAATCAGAAAAAATGGGTAGAGAGAGAGAGAGAGAAAGAGTGCGTATGTATAGGGGGGTTAGTTGAGGGAAATAATAAAAAAATTGAGAAAATTGATTATTTAAATAAAAGAGGTGATAGAATAGATGAAATGATGTGGGTGTTTTGTAAAAATGGATGTGTAAAATAGAAAAAGTAGGTTTTTAGTGTAAAAATGGATGTGTAAAATACACGAACTGATGTGGTTGCTCTAATATGTATGAGTATGACCGTATGCTTTTGTCTACCAAAAAAAAAAAAAAAAGATTGTATGCTTTTTTATTTTATTTTATATATATAATATTACCACCATATATGCTTGGGTTGGAGGGTGATCATGAATCTCTCTAGTGGAAAAGGGAGGCTTTTTTTTGGGTTAAGTAAAGCTTATCTTATGGCTGCTTGCGGCCCTAGGTTTGCGCAACTTCTTTTTTAAAAAATTATTTTTAATTACCCCCTTCTAAATTTTATTTATTTATTTTAATTTATATTTTAATCTTCTTTTTTTGAAAAATAATGTTTAAAAAAAAAAATTTTCCTGTTTTTTACGATCGAGGAGAAAATACAAATCTTATATCCAACTTTATACTTAACCAATTGTAATACGTCATTCTATTAAAAAAAATGTATATATGTCGTGTTTGAATTTTTTTTTTTTTTTTTTCATTTTAAATCTAGGTTATTTTATAAAAAAATAATTAAAAAAAGAACATGACAAGTTGTAATTGGTAGAGTATACAATGGAATATAAAAAGTGGAATGGGAGATTTATGTTCGGAGAGGGTATGCGTGTTGTGGTTGATTCTACTAATAAAATTGTGTAAGAAATTATGAAAATTTTGTGTCCTAACATTACTCTTTTCACAAAATCAAAAATTTCCAAAATATTATATTTTGAAATTAATTGGTTAATTTAAAAAAATTTAAATCAAAAGTTTGGAGGATAATTATTAAGTACTCTCAGTGTACGGTAAAGTTGTACTATATTTTCTTATATTTATGGTGGATCCTACCATAATTTGAATTTAATTATATATAAGATCTACCATGAATATAAGAGGATGAAGAATTATATCACCATGCTCTAAGAATACCTGCTACCTTCTTGTAAAAAAAAAAAGAATACCTACTAAATACTCAACTTAGGAACCATAAAAATAAAATGGATGATAAATATCTCATACATGAGGAATGTACATAATTTCTCTCGTAATAATGAATCTCAAACAATAAGAGATCTGCATGTTTATAATGTAAGTGATGTATATGTGAGAGTGAAAGGTGAACTTGTTTTGGTAGTTGAATTTGAGGACAGTTGGGACCTCCTAGGAACAGAGAGAGAGAGAGAGAGAGAGAGAGAGAGAGAGAGAGAGAGAGAGAGAGAGAGAGAGAGAGAGAGAAGGAACGAATAATTCTATTGATCAATAGCTAACAATCATTTACAATGGTCTTGCCTTTATGCAATTCACTTCTGCAACTCACTGCAATGCCACTGCCTTCATAACCAAGTAACTAACTAACTCTAACTAACTACCTCCACAATTAACTAACTAACCCACCAGCAACTAACTCACATAGTTAACTAAGCATCACTAACCAACCACCATAGTTAACTAACTCAACACAGCCACACAACACAACCACACAATACAGCTATAGCACAGTGAATAGTACATCAATGTGTAATAATAACATTGCATTAACAATGGTCCAAACAATTACCCCCCCTCCCTTTTAAAGCACCTTGCCCACAAGGTGAGGAAACTGAGATTGCAAATCATACAAGACCTCCCAAGTAGCATCATCCTTGCTTTTGCCCTGCCACTAAACCAAGACTTGAGTTATAGTCCTGCTCCTCAATCGATGAGATCTTGTAGCTAAAATCTGCACTGGTTCTGGGGTGATGATCAAATTAGCATTAACAGCAGGTAAAGTAGGCTTAGGCACCACCCGATTCTCCAATTTGGTTTTGAGATTGGAAACATGAAACACAGGATGGATAAGGGAACTAGCAGGCAAATCCAACCTGTAGGAAGCAGCCCCAACCTTCTGCATAATCTAAAATGGCCCATAGAAATGAGGGGCAAGCTTACCAAGCTTCTTGTGATGCACAGAAAATTGCTTGTATGGTTGCAGCCTCAAGTATACCTAATCTTACACCTCAAAGGATCTCTCCACCCTCTTTTTGTCAGCATACCACTTCATCCTCTCTTGAGCAGCATGTAAATTCTATTTGAGTAAAGCCAATAGCTGCTGCCTATCATTAAGCAACAAATCCACAGCCCCGACTCTAGTTGTACCAGCCACATAATCTATAACTCGAGGAGGAGGATAACCATAAAGAGCTTCAAAGGGAGAAAGCTTAGCTAAAGTGTGGAAATTGGTAGTGAACCAAAATTCTACTAAAGGCAACCATTCAATCCAAGTATTAGGCTTATTAGCTGCAAAAGATCTTAAGTAGTGCTCCAAACTTTTGTTAACTACTTCAATTTGCCCATCAGATTGGGGTGATAGGAGGAAGACATAGCTAAAGTGACCCCTTGCAACCTCATCAACTCCTTCCAAAAATTAGAAATAAATACAGGATCCCTATCACTAACAATGGTGGAAGGCATACCATGCAATTTGAAAACAAACTGTAGGTAGAGATTGGCAACCTTGGCAACATTGTAAGGATGGGAAAGGGGCATAAAATGGACATACTTAGTGAGTCTGCCCACCACCACAAACACAACTAACTTCAATTGAGACTTAGGCAACCCCTCAATAAAGTCCATGCCTACATCTAGCCAAGGTCTTTCTAGAATGGGCAAGGGTTGCAACAACCTAGCAGGGAAGCAAGTTTCATGCTTTAGCTTCTGACACACATCACATTCCCTTACATATTTCATCACGCTCTCTAGTGGAAAAGGGAGGCTTTTTTTGGGTTAAGTAAAGCGTATCTTATGGCTGCTTGTGGCCCTAGGTTTGCTCAACTTCTTCTTTTTTTTTTTTAATTTATTTTTAATTTATATTTTTATCATTTTTTTTGAAAGATAATGTTTAAAAAACAATTTTCCCTTTTTTTTAAAAATCGGGGAGAAAGAAAAAAAATCTTATATCCAACTTTATACTCAACCAATTGTAATTAGTCATTCTATTAAAAAAATTTGTACATATGTCATGTTTGAATTTTTTTTTTTTTTTTTCATTTCTAATCTAGTTTATTTTATAAAAAATAATTAAAAAAAGAACATGACAAATTGTGATGGGTGGAGTACACAATGGAATATAAAAAGTGGAATGGAAGATTTATGTTCGGAGAGAGTGTGCGTGTAATGGTTGATTCTACTAATAAAGTTGTGTAAGAAATTATGAAACTTTTGTGTCCTAACATTACTCTTTACACAAAATCAAAAATTTCCAAAATATTATATTTTGAAATTAATTGGTTAATTTAAAAAAAAAAATTAAATCAAAAGTTCGGAGGATAATTATTAGACATTCTCAGAGTACAGTAAAGTTGTACTATATTTTCTTACATTTATGGTGGATCCTACCATAATATGAATTTAATTATAAGATCTACCATGAATATAAGAGGATGAAGTACTATATCACCATGTTCTAAGAATACCTATTACCTTCTTCTCAAAAAAAAGGAAAAAAAAGAATACCTACTACCTACCAAATACTCAACTTAGTAACCATAAAATTAAAATGGATGATAAATATCTCATACATGAGGAATGTACATAATTTCTCTCGTAATAATGAATCTCAAACAATAGGAGATCTGCTTGTTTATAACGTATGTGATGTATATGTGAAAGTTACAAAATACCTTCCCTTCAAACTTGCAATAGAAATTCAAGATGAGCCTATAGTGTTATTGAAATACTCCATATGTTCCCCTCAAAAAAAGAAATAGTACTCCATATGAAAATTGGGTCTCGTCTCTAATCTCTAGCAACCTTAAGATACACTCAAAGCTCAACCTTACTATAGCATGCTTTCTCTCATGGCAAGAAAATGGAGCAGCTTAAGCATCACTCACGCATTTCGAGAGGGCAAGCCACTGAAATGGCGAAACCTTTTGTTGGTTTTGTAGAACCTCTAAAGTGTATTTTGACATAACTTAAGGCTTATGTCTAGGTTCTATGTATTTGACTTTTAATGAATTTTCTTTGATGCATTCCTTTAATTCATCCAAAATAAATAAAATCATAGCTTTAAATAATTTTTTTACAGAGACTGCAATATTTTTAACAACCAGTTGGATAATTTGGAGTAAGTGGAATGAGGCTCACTATGGTACTCCACGTCCTGATTTCCCTTCTCTAGCCAAGTCTGCTACAGCCCATGCTTTAGAATATTTAGAAGCTAATTATGGAAGCTTCCATTGAGTATTTGTAAGATTGTCTTGTTATTTCTTAAGAATTCCTTGATGTAAATTTGTATATAGTCACTGCATTATCTGTTAGGTGAAGAGAAAGCTCTGTAGCTGGTATAGTCTTAGCATGGTTGATCTATGATGCTACCTTGCTTTTGTATACACTTATTACTTTATTTGAATAAAATTCTGCCGTTTATCCTTAAAAAAAAATAATTAAAAAAAATCATACAATGAGGGGAGAGTTGGGATTATGTTTCAAACCCAATTCTCCTCTTTTATTTTATTTTATTTTTTGATCGATTGAAGTCACAAGGTTCTCAAGAAATTCAAAACTTTAAACTTTGACCAAATAACATCCTTATAAAGTTATAATACTAGGCACATCACAAATATGTTCATTCTAGGCGAGGGGTGTCAATGTTTGACATGACCCACGAATATGACATAAACGGGTTAGGGTTGGGTCTTAGTGGGTTTGGGTCGACTCAAAAGTGACACGATAAGAAACATGTCATAAGCGACTCAACTCGCATGACCCTCAATTGACATGTTTGACATGCCAATTTATTCGTTTCAACTTGAAATGACCCATTTAACACAATTTATTTAACTTGTATAACAAATAAATATTCATTTTATTTTACATTTTTCAAATACCTTTTATATCCAACCTATATTTTAAACTTAAAAGGAAAATAGGAGAGACATAAACTATGTTATATTTTTTGTAGTTTACATTTGGCAAGTCCTGTGTATGTTATTCTTATTGAACTATGTTATTTTGAATTTGGGTTGAAGTGTATACACTTCTTTTGGGATGTAAAGAACTTATATCTAGATGGATGTTATATTTTTGTTGAATTGTGTTGTTTTGAATTTGAGTTGAAGTGTATGCACTTCTTTTGGGGATGTAAATAAAGTTATAATTGAGCCGAGCCGAGTATTAATAGTTCAAGCTTGTTTATTTAATTTTTTTTTTTCAAACACGAGCCGAGCTTGAGCTCATCATTAAAAAAAAAATTTATGTTCAAGCTTGGCTCATTTTTTTGTCGAGCATGCTCGAACTTGTTTACAAGCTACTTGATTAACTTATTCTTTTCCTATATATTGTGAAACCATGGCTAAAAATATTTTACCTCTTCATAATTCTATGAGTTTTCACTACAAATAGACAATTTTTATCATAAATAATCTACAAATAATAATATAATTTTGTATGAACCTATTGACAAACTTATACAATCCAATTTCAAGTCTATATAAATATATTTTTAGACAAGTATACATATAAAAATATAATATTACATATAGTTTAAACTAGCTCTCATGTTCAAGAGTTTGTTCATGAATATATTATTATGTCTGATCTTGGCTCGTTTAATAATTGAGCTTAAACTTAAGGTTTGAACTCGGCTTGTTTTCTAAACAAAGGAACATAAACAAGCTTTTCCCGAGTCGAGTTCGAGCTGTTCATAAATAGCTTGGTTTATTTACAACCCTAGATGCAAAAAACTTATTTTTAGATAGATGGTACTACATTATGGACTTAATATTTATTAAGTACTTTGATATTATTTTGAACTTTTGGACGATGTGTTTTAAGTATTTGATGTTATTAACTTTCAAATTTGTATGCTTAATAGGTATTTTGATGTTATGATTTTGTAAAAAATTTGTTGTTTATTAGATTTATAACAATATTAATCATGTTCTTTTTTGAAGTGGGTTAAATGGATTGAATTTGTGTGGACCTAACTTGTTTAATATTAATCGAGTTGAAATAGGTTGTGTCACATTCGTGTCAACTCAACATGACCCGTTTATTAAGCGTGTCATATGGGTCGTGTTGCGTCAACCTGCTTTATTAACAAGTCGTGTTAGTGTTGAAGGGTCATAACATGATAATTAAATGGGTTGGGTTTGAGTTAAATCATTTAACCGAATACCCCTAACTCGACATGACACGCATACGATACACTAACCTGAAGACACCTCTATTCTAGGCCTTTGTTAAGGTAACTTCATATTCAATACATCTAAATAATCGATTAAAAAAAAGAATCTAGATAGAAATATCAACCTGAACTTAGATAACTCAGCATGAATAATAGGTCAAAGCTAGAGCGTTGGTTTATTTGCAACACATAAGAGGGCGACAATTGTTAATTGGAACAATACGAAAGTCGTGAATATTTTTATTTTTGGTACCAACTGCTATGCATTCAATAATAAAGAAAATATAACAAGTGATTAAAATAAAAATGTTCAATAATAAAGTCTGTGCTATGTATTTAAGAGTTGGCTCTTTTAGATATATACCACTGTCAGTTTCTTTAAGACTTTCTCCTCTCTCTTCGTGTGTGTGTTAAAAATGCTTAGGGTGTGTTTGGATATCGCTTATTTTGCCGAAAACTGAAAACTTATTGCTGAAAACAATAAAAAAAATAATTTTCAGGTTATTGTTCACTTCCCCAAACACTATACATTTGCCTTAATGCACTGTTCATGTCCCATGAACAATGCAAGAGGCGCTGGTCAAAAAAAAAAAGAAAAAAAAGGCAAAAACGCAGATGCGTGAGTTTTCATCCGTATCCAAACAAATACTTAGTATTCTAAAAAAAAAAAGGTATAATATAACTCTCATTTCAAATAATATGGATAGGCTAACATGATATATCAACGTGTCCATTTGGCGTGTGTTTAAGACTAACTTTTAAGTTAGCTTTTTGTTTTTTAACTTTTATGTATAGTTTTTTAAAATTTCATTTTTTCTTACTTTTTTAGAGTACAAGTATACTTTAACATACTCTCAGCAAAAATTTTTCAATAAAAAAGTTTTTCTCTTCTTAAAAAAAAAAAAAAAAAAACTACATACCTTGCCTTCTTTCTTTTGAAAGAACTATTAAATTTTAATTTTTATCAATTTTCTTTATCTACTGTGAATGAGAAGAACTTTTATATGAGACAATGAAGAGTCTATTTCGGTTTTGCACTGCATGTATTTATTTATTTATAATTCAATAGTTGAGGGTGGAGGGATTTAACATTTTAAACCCTAAATGTCTCTATTAGAAATGCTAGGGGGTATTAAATAGTTGAACTATAAGGCTCCTGATTTGCACTACATGTTATTCAACTTGAATGGAGCAAGACATTAAACTTACTATTTAAAAAAAAAAAAAACACAAACAAATATCACCATTAGACTTTAACATGAATATTTTTTATTGAGAAGAACTTTAACATGAATATAAATTTAATAATTAACCCTATATGTATTAGATTTGTGATAAATTAAATATTCTATCAGAATTTTTCTTCTCAAAGATAGGGTCACATGATCAACACAATTGAAATGCCTTTTTTCCCATGCATACATTACACGGTTACCTTTCTTTGAATTTTAATGGTAAATACTAATATAAGGTTTAATTTGTTAAAATTCTAAAATACGAAAGTGTTAATTGTTCAGATCGACAATCCAATGATCAAATTGACACTCACGCTAGGTTCTAAATGTAAAGTGATGACCTAGGTTTCCAATTATATCTTTGATTCTTTATAGCTCATTTGGGAAGATATAAATGAAAGGAATGAAAGGAATAATTTTAGAATATTTTTTTCCCTTCCCTTGTTTGGAAGTTCTAATGGAGGGAATGGAAAGTTCATTTTCTTATTTGAGAGTTTAAGTGGGATGGAATGGAATGGGTAGGAGAGATCACTCATTTCTCTCTATTCTCTCAAAACCTCAAATTTTTATTACTCCCAAGAATTGGATGAAATGAAATTAGGTTTAATGAATTTTTTTTTACTAAAACTCCCTAAATATCCCTAATATATTCATCCATTTAAATTAAAATAAGGTTCTAATAATAATATTGTCATAAAATAATTCTATTCATTTCCCTCTATGTTACTCTCAAAAGAGGTTACTTACATTCAGGGGCGGCTTAATGTATTTGGGGGCCTAAGGTGAAAGCTGAAATTGAGGCCTTTCATATATTTAAATATGATTTAAAAAAAATTAAATATTACTTATACTCTATTATCTTGTTTTAGATGCAAAATTACTTCTAATTAACATAAACCATGTAGATTTTTTTGAAATTCTATAGACAACTTTTCATACCTATTGATGTGACAGATTGATAGTAATAAGTAAAAAAATGATGTTAGTGGTGAATTTAGATAAAAACTAGTGCAAGTTTGTTAACTCAACTTGTGAAAAATGTTGTGATTTTTTTTTTTTTTTTTTTTTTTTTTTTTTTTTTTTTGTATTGCTCTTTTTTAAAAGTGCTACATTCATAATATTTTCACAATAAATCATAGGTGTTAATTTGTTACTGGTTCTAATTTGAACTCATCATTGAAATTAATTTTTTGTTGTCAATAATATCTATAACAACTTATCACTTAGGATTTATTTTGAAAGTTTTGTGAAAAATGTTGTGAGCGTAATATTTTTTTTTCTTATTTTTCATTTGATAAAAAAATATTATTTTATTTATTGGCTAATATTTGGACTTAATTAATACAATTATAATATTAAAAAAAAACCATATTGGTTAAAATTTGGGGGCCTTTTTTCTACTTGGGGCCTTAGGCAGCCGCATCAGTTGCTTCACATATAGAGCCGGCACTGCTTACATTCCATTCATTTGCATTTATTTATTTTAAATATCCAAATAAGATTACTTAATTTCATTCTATTTTTTCCCCCATTTCCTGCATGTTTTTTGAATCTAGGGTGTGTTTGTAATATTTAAATTATTTATATATAATTTGATATTTTTCCATAATATCATACTTAGAATTTAATTTTATAGATATTCTATCATCATCCCTTAAAACATTTATCTTTGACTTCAACACCTTCATTGCTACCACTCCCTCTTTATTTATCCTCTCTAGGTCTCTCATTAGTATTGGAGGCACATCATTAAGAAATTAAGAATGGCAAAAGTCTCCATCACGTTCCACCTCGACCTGTTCCGCTTCTCTCACGTAAATTTTCCTAACCTCATATAGGAGACAAGGCACTAGTCATCCGAACCATTGCCGTTCCTTAAGTTGTACTATATTTTGTTTTTATTTGAGTGAAATTGCTGTGAGGTAAAATAAGTATATAGTAGCTTCTCTTAGAAATAAAACCAAAAAAAAAAAAAGGGATAAAATAAGTATAGAAAAAAAGAATAAGTATTTATTTTTGTTATAGTCTAACTGGTAAAGTTTTTAATGATTGAATAAGAGATTTGAGGTGAGTTTCAGTTAAGTCAACTGGTAAAGTCTCTTGTAATTGAGTAAGAAATTTAGAGCTTAATCTCACATCAAAAACTGATTGATGTCTTAGTATGATAATAAATAACTATCATATTGAAACTCTCTAAAACAAATATTATAATAAAGGCGTAAATGCACTTTTAGTCCCTACATTTTGACGTTTTACCATTTTAGTCCCTACATTTTATTTTTTCCACTTTTAGCCCCTAAAATCAATTAATGCGTTCCATTTTGGTCCTTTCCGTTAGCCCACTACCGGAATTTGCTTAGGTGGCAGCCGGAGGGATTAAAATAATAATTAAAATGCCACATCACCATGACACTTCAACATATAAATTTAAAAAATTAATTTATTAATTTAAAAAAAATTTAAAAACATAAAAACAAAATTTAAAACATAAAAATACATCAATTTGAATCAAACACACAAAAAACCCAGAATTGTGGTGACTTTTTTTCTCTCTCTTCATTCTCTCATCTCCTCTCTCTCTCTCTCTCATGTTGCTCTCTCTTCTCTTCAAACCCATTCTCTTCAAGGCTGAAACCCATGGTCATGAACACCATCACTAGAGCCACCCATGGCCGGACCCACTGTCACAGTCCACTACAAGCCACCACCCACTCTTATTATTTCTCTTCCCTCTCTTCCTTCTCTCTCTCATTACAAATCAGCGGATGGTGTCGAGATTGGTGTTTAGGGTTTGGTTGTTTGAAGATCGGCATATGGGGCGTGGAGATCTGCCTTTGCCGTAGTGGAGATCGGCGTTTAGGGTTTCTATAGGGTGTGCAGATCAGCGTCGGCATGGTGGAGATCGGCGGGTTGTGGAGGTTATGGGCCGTGTGGGTTGTGTGGTGGAAGTTTTGGGATGTGTGGGTCATATGGTAGAGGTGGGTTGTGTGGCGGTGGTGTGGTGGCAGTTTCTGGGTTTGGTTGGAAGTTTCTGAAAAAGCAACCCATGGTCTCCACCAAGCAAAACCCAAACCCACAACAAACAAAACCCAGACCCACGGCGAGCAAACCCACAACAAACCAACAGCGAGCAAACGACGAGCAAAATACATGCAAACGGCGAGCAAACCAAAAACCACCAACCCAGATCGCAACCACCGAAACACAAGACCAACACTCTAAAACCCAGATCGCAAACCGAAAATCACCAACCCAACTACCACCCAAATTGGCCAACCACCACCATTGAAACCCAAATCGCAACCCACCGGCCAAAATCTTAACCCACTACACCCAAATCACAAGACCCACTGATCCACAGCCCCTCCAATCCACTGCCAAAAAATCGAGAGAGAGAGTCCAAGAAAGAATAAAGAAGAAAGAAGAGTGAGAGAAGATGATTTTCTGGGTTGTAAGTTGATGGCTGATGACAGATGTTCTTGGTTTGATTTTCTGATGTATTTTTATGTTTTAAATTTTGTTTTTATGTTTTTTAATTTTGTTAAAATTAATAAATTAATTTTTTAAATTTTTATGCTGATGTGTCATTGGTTATATGGCATTTTTATTATTATTTTAATCCCTCCGGCTGCCACCTAAGCAAATTCCGGTAGTGGGCTAACGGAAAGGACCAAAATGGAACGCGTTAATTGATTTTAGGGACTAAAAGTGGAAAAAATAAAATGTAGGGACTAAAATGGAAAAACGTCAAAATGTAGGGACTAATAGTGCATTTACGCCTGTAGGGACACGATTTTGGTTAACCCGGTCCTGAACTGTCAAGCCCTGGCTTAATGAGTCCCACACAATGAATTTTGTAGAGTATGGGCTGAAGAACTTGGTTTCGGTTTGCTCAAACGGTTCGTTGCATGTCCTTCATGGATATAGAAACGTGAATCAAGAAAATGGATGGGGAACTGGAAGTTTTATTCACGGTCATGCATTCATACAGTGAATTCCTCCCCCTCTCTTTGGGGGCCTCTTACATATTATATAGGCTCTCTCTTATCATCTGGGCCTTACACCTGTTGATCATCCAAACCCCCACTTGAGCACCTGTCCCATCAGACGCCCTTACCAGTTCCCTGTGAGTTGCAGTGACCAAGGTGGCACTGTTCAGGGGTCTTCTCCCCATTAATGCGGCCAGGAGAGTAGCTGGGGTGCATTTAATGTGGTGGTGACAGCCTTTGATGGAATATTTGAATCTTCTCTCTTTTCACGTGTCTGGGGTGAGGGCTATAGTAACCGGGATGCATCATTGATCTGGACCTTGGAATGTCCGAGGAGGAATTACTCCTCGGACGTGTTTTCTTGGCCTCAGCTGGCTTGGACAGGGATTCTGGGCCGCGACGTCTCTTCGGAAAGAATGGTCCTCGGACGGGCCAAGGCCCAGCCCACTTGTTATTCTGGGTCGGTTCCCACAATAGCCCCTCAAAACTCCGGTTTTGATCTCCCTCCGAGGAGAAAAAGCGGGGTTTTGACATTTATAAAGGGCGGAACGGATGAAATCTTGATCCACGCGTGCGGGCGGTTACTTTTAATGCGTTACAATTTTCGAGGCACGGCCATTTACTCCAGACAACTTTATGTCTCCTTCATCCAACGGCCAGCATTGTCCCTTGAATTTTTGAGCGGGAGGGATTGTTTCCCTCTCTCCCACCTGCTATATAAAGCGCCAAACAGGCTCCTTTTTCCTTTTATCAGAACAGAGAACTCCAGAGAACTCCGGCGTCCAGAAGTCCACGAGCATCTCCGTCCTTCAAATCTCCATAATCGTTTTCGCGAAGCCCCCTTTTGAGATTTTTGATCGCCTCGCCGGTCGTTCGGTGAAAATATCCGTAAGTTGCATTCGTTTTGTCGCTTCGAGTTCCTCCTCGGATCTTACTTTTCTCTTCAGTCTTTATTTCCATTCCTCCAGTTTGGCTTATATGGGTAGATTCAAAGACCTAGTAGACACCCCGGCTGCCATGGAGGCTTTTAGGGAAAAATACCACATCCCGCAGGGGGTGGCTCTGCGGTATTGTCCCACAGAAGGAGTATTGCTAGATAGAGACGTGGGCGAAGTGGTCATTCCGATGATTGCCTTTATAGAGGGAGGAATGACCCTCCCCATGCGTAGGATTACCCGGGACTACTTGTTACACCATAGGTTGACACCGCACCAGTGTGCCCCAAACATGTTCAGGATATTAGGCTGCATAGATGCTTTAAACGAGCGGATGGGTCTAGGTCTGACTTGGCACGATGTGGTTCACCTGTACGAGTGCCACTACGTCGAGAAAGGAGGGTATTACCTTAAATCTCGATTTAAGGCGGTTAGACTGATCTCCTGCCTCCCCATATCCAATAAGACCATGAAGGATGACTTCCTCATTGCTTCAGGAGAGTGGAGCGATGGTCTTCATTGCCCAACTCGGGCAGGAACCCCAGGTGCGGCGCCTTTAGGGCCAGTCTTTTAGGGAGGGGGCTTAGCTCTTCGGACTCGCCCCCCTTTTTTGCTTAAGTCATAAATTGTATTTTAATTCTAATTTCCTTTTCGGCTGTGTTGCAGATAAGGCAGTGCTTACTCCCAAGCTAAGCCACGTAAACGTTCAGGCCTTGAACTATCTTCTAAGGTCAGAAATCTATGTTACCGAGGACAAACAGTTACGCGCGTGTCATTTGATTTTGGGTTATCAACCACTGACCCGCTCTTTCCAACCCATTGGTCACGCGATAAGAGCCGGTAGCCCAAGGTTGGCCAGGATTGACGTATCCAAGCCCAAGTTCTTGGCAGCACAAGACCTTAAGCCCGTCGTGTTACCTGGCGCTCGGATTCTTCCACCAGCCGCGCAACTGCCTCCGACAGCCAACCTTGACGTTGCTGCGCCAGTTGAAGAAGAGACCGAATCCTCGCGTCTTTCTCTTGAGGAGGAAATAGACGAGTTCTATTTGGAAGAGGAGGTTTGTAAAGACCCTGAGGGAGAGCAAGATCAAAATTCTGCGATCGGAGCTCCAGTTATTATAACCTATTCGGACGGCTCTTCAGACGAGGAGGTGGACAATATGGCTGGCAAGGGAAAAACCTTGCGAGAGTTGATGTCATCCCAAGGAAAAGGTCAATCTTCGAAGGTGCATTCTGAGTCGCAGACCCAAGACCGTCCTCCAGCCGCTCCTCAGGTTCCTTCTGACCTTGGCTTTAAGGTTAATCCGGACCCAAAAAAGAAAAAGCCTGCTGACATCCCTGAGGAAGGCGAGGTGGTGCCCTGCCAGGGCAAGCAGCAGAAGACCACCCGGGGGCAGAAGGGCAAAGGGACTTCCTCCTTAGAGGGCCGAGAGGAAGACAACCGGGCTGACGTGCGTGTTCAACCACGCACATGGAGTCCGAGGATGGAGCTAGACGGGGTTGCTATCCCTTACACTGCATCGATCCGAGAATACAACAGGGGCCGAGCAGGGTATATAGCCAAGGTTTTGGAACAGCCGGTACTCCTCCCCCGGGATATGGAGGCCTACAGGCGGTTCTCCCAGGCTGAGCTTTTTCTATCCCTTAAAAGGGATCTGGCAATGGTAAGCCATTCTTCTACCTTTTCGTTAGATTATTGAACATTGTCGTGTTCTGAAACAATTTTTGCTTTGTTCGCAGTTAACTCAGCAAATGTTTGTGGCTGAGGAGTTTTGCCGCAGCAACCGCAGCTTAGCTGAAGCAGAGGTCCAGTCTCGGACAGAGGTGGAGAAACTCGTGGGGTCCCTCCAGCATGAGAATTCTGAACTTGTGGAGAAGTTCAAAAAAGAGGAGAAAGAGCGCCGAAGTGCTGAGGCCGGTTTGAAGAGCGCTGAAGCCCAAGCGGAGGATGAACGCCAAAATTGTACGTGACCGAGACCAGTCTAGCCACTGAAAAACAAACAGTTCTGGATCTCAGGGCCATGCTACAAAAGGTTGAGGAAGAGGCCCGGCGGGCTAAAGAAGAGGCTCAGCTGCTGCGGGAGGCTGCCGAGGCTGAAAAGAAAGCTGCCTATCAGCTCGGGGCTGAAGAGACTGAAGCTAGGCTCTCCGAGGAGATTCCGGAGGTGTGTAGGGATTACTGTAGCATCTCATGGGCTCACGCCCTTGATGCCGCAGGAATTCCTGCAGATTCGGCACTGAGGTTGCCCGGGAAGGTTTTCTTTCCGCCGGAGATCCGAGAGAATCCTGACGGTGCTTCTGAAGCTTCTGAGCAGGTCTCGGCTATACCTGGTGCCATTCCTCTGCCTGATAAGGCCAAGGATTCTGCGAAAGCGTCCGTCCCCGAGGTTCTTCCTCCTCAACCAGAGCAGAAAGAGAATCCTCCTGCTAAGGTCTAGATTTTAGGTTTTTAAGCATTGCACTCCTCTTCCTTTTTCTTTTTATATGAGGGTTGTCTTGTTTTTGCTCATTTGTAAAGACCTCTCACTGTAATGACTTCGGAGGATTAATATAGAACATTCCCTTTGATTTTTTTTTTTTTTTTTTTTTTTTTTTTTTTTTTTTTTTTTTTTTTTTATGGATGTCTTTAGACACTATCCATTTATTTATTGTTTACAATGATATGAATATATACGGACAAGAGAGATGGATGCCGTTTAAAAACTTTTGATAATTGGAATAATTTGCATAAGTAATAATCCCCCCTAGGCCTGTGGTCCGAGAAGCCATGCAAGACTTAGGTTCTGTTTAAAACCTAGAATAATTGCGCAAGTAATAATTTCCCCTAAGCCTGTGGTCTGAGGAGTCATACAGGGCTTAGGTTCTGTTTAAAACCTTGAATAAATTGCCTAAGTAGTAATTTCCCCTAAGCCTGTGGTCCGAGGAGCCATGCAGGACTTAGGTTCTATTTAAAACTTGGAATAATTGCGTAGGTAATAATTTCCCCTAAGCCTGTGGTTCGAGGAGCCACACAGGGCTTAGGTTCTATTTAAAACCTGGAATAATTGCGTAGGTAATAATTTCCCCTAAGCCTGTGGTCCGAGGAGCCATGCAGGACTTAGGTTCTGTTTAAAACTTGGAATAATTGCGTAAGTAATAATTTCCCCTAAGCCTGTGGTCTGAGGAGCCATGCAGGACTTAGGTTCTGTTTAAAACTTGGAATAATTGCGTAAGTAATAATTTCCCCTAAGCCTGTGGTCTGAGGAGCCATGCAGGACTTAGGTTCTGTTTAAAACTTGGAATAAATTGCCTAAGTAATAATTTCCCCTAAGCCTGTGGTCCGAGGAGCCATGCAGGACTTAGGTTCTGTTTAAAACTTGGAATAAATTGCCTAAGTAATAATTTCCCCTAAGCCTGTGGTTCGAGGAGCCATGCAGGACTTAGGTTCTGTTTAAAACCTAGAATAATTGCGTAAGTAATAATTTCCCCTAAGCCTGTGGTTTAAGGAGCCATGCAGGACTTAGGTTCTGTTTAAAACTTGGAATAAATTGCCTAAGTAATAATTTCCCCTAAGCCTGTGGTCCGAGGAGCCATGCAGGACTTAGGTTCTGTTTAAAACTTGGAATAAATTGCCTAAGTAATGATTTCCCCTAAGCCTGTGGTCCGAGGATCCATGCAGGACTTAGGTTCTGTTTAAAACCTAGAATAATTGCGTAAGTAATAATTTCCCCTAAGCCTGTGGTCTGAGAAGTCATACAGGGCTTAGGTTCTGTTTAAAACCTCGAATAAATTGCCTAAGTAGTAATTTCCCCTAAGCCTGTGGTCCGAGGAGCCATGCAGGACTTAGGTTCTGTTTAAAACCTAGAATAATTGCGTAAGTAATAATTTCCCCTAAGCCTGTGGTTTAAGGAGCCATGCAGGACTTAGGTTCTGTTTAAAACTTGGAATAAATTGCCTAAGTAATAATTTCCCCTAAGCCTGTGGTCCGAGGAGCCATGCAGGACTTAGGTTCTGTTTAAAACTTGGAATAAATTGCCTAAGTAATAATTTCCCCTAAGCCTGTGGTTCGAGGAGCCATGCAGGACTTAGGTTCTGTTTAAAACCTAGAATAATTGCGTAAGTAATAATTTCCCCTAAGCCTGTGGTTTAAGGAGCCATGCAGGACTTAGGTTCTGTTTAAAACTTGGAATAAATTGCCTAAGTAATAATTTCCCCTAAGCCTGTGGTCCGAGGAGCCATGCAGGACTTAGGTTCTGTTTAAAACTTGGAATAAATTGCCTAAGTAATAATTTCCCCTAAGCCTGTGGTCCGAGGAGCCATGCAGGACTTAGGTTCTGTTTAAAACCTTGAATAAATGCCACAGACCAGTGGGTACAGGATAACCATGGAACAAAGCACGGGCAAAGCCATTTTCATTAATAATAGTATCTTCTTAGGTTGTTTACATTCCACGGTCGAGGTACAGTTTTTTCATCCAGATCTTCTAGATAATAAGCACCTATCCCGGCTACAGATGTGATGCGATACGGTCCTTCCCAATTGGGCCCCAGCTTGCCCCAAGAGGGATTTTTTGCGCTGCCGAGAATCTTTCTCATCACGAGATCACCCGGACCTAAAGGTCGTAGTTTAACGTTGGCGTCATATCCTTGTCTCAGCTTCTGATGATAATAGGCCATGTGGATCGTGGCTCTTTCCCTTCTATCCTCGGCTAAGTCCAGACTTCTTCCCAGTAACTTGTCGTTACTGTCCGGGGTAAAGGAGCTAGACCTCAGTGTGGGAAAGTTGTTCTCGATTGGGAGCACGGACTCAGCCCCATAAGTCATCGAAAAGGGGGTTTCACCGGTTGATCGTCACGGTGTTGTCCGATAGGTCCATAAGACGTGTGGGAGCTCTTCCACCCATCTCCCCTTTGCCTCATCCAGCCTTTTCTTTAGTCCGTTCACTATGACCTTGTTCACGGCCTCAACCTGTCCGTTTCCCTGAGGGTAGGCGGGAGTGGAGTATCGGTTAATGATCCCAAACTCGCGGCAATACTCTCTAAAGTTCTTGCTGTCGAATTGGAGACCGTTGTCCGAAATGAGTGTGTGTGGAGTTCCGAAGTGGGTAATAATGTTCTTCCAGATGAATTTCTGGGCATCTACGTCCCTAATGTTGGCCAGAGGTTCAGCTTCCACCCATTTGGTGAAGTAGTCGGTTCCAACTATTAGGTATCGCTTGTTCCCCGCAGCTTTGGGGAAAGGACCGACAATATCAAGTCCCCACTGTGCGAACGGCCAAGGACTGGAGAGGGGGTTGAGGATCCCTCCGGGTTGATGGATATTTGGGGCGAATCTCTGGCACTGATCACACTTCTTGACGTACTCTTGGGCCTCTCTTTGCATGTTTGGCCACCAGTATCCTTGGGTGAGTGCCCTATGTGCTAGCGACCTCCCTCCGGTGTGACTTCCATAAATCCCCTCGTGCAACTCTTCGAGTAAAGACTCGGATTCTTCTGGATGTATGCAAAGTAGGTATGGCCCAGAGTAGGAGCGCCGATATAGTTTGTGGTCCTCCGACAACCAGAACCGAGGAGTATTCCTCCGTATCTTCTCTGCCTCCAATTTTCCCTCTGGTAGGATGTCGTCTTGGAGGAAGTTTTTTATGGGATCCATCCAGCTGGGATTCTCTCTGATCTGATGGACCTCTGCCGGGTCTGTTGTAATGGGACTCGCTTGGGCTAGATCTTCGACAAGGATCATTCGCAGCAGATCATGCACTGAGGACGTGGCGAGCGTGGCCAGCGAGTCTGCATGGGTGTTTGCATTCCTGGAGACGTGTGTCAGGTTGAAGGATTCAAAACTCGACTGCAGGCGTTTGACTCGTCCTAGAAATTCTTGCATTCTAGCATCTCTAGCTTCCAGCTCGCCTATCACTTGGCCAACGACCAACTTAGAGTCCGAGAATGCTTCTATTACCCCTCCGCCCAATCTTTGAACCATCGTCATCCCTTGAAGCAAGGCTTCATACTCAGCCTCATTGTTCGTAGCCGAGAACCCGAGTCTCAGTGATTTCTCAATGGCAGCACCGTCCGGCGATATCAAGACTATTCCAATTCTAGATCCTCTTTGGTTGGCCGCGCCATCCACGTAGACCTTCCAATGCACGGTCCCCCCTGCTGAAATTTTACCAACCGATTTTCCATCCATGTCTTTCTTCTCGGTTATTGTTTCTTCGGAGGGTTCAGCAAACTCCGCGACTAAGTCTGCGAGGACTTGACCTTTGATGGAGGATCGGGGCATATATTTAATATCAAAGGCTCCCAAAAGCGCACTCCACATGGCGATCCTTCCTGTGTAGTCGGCACTTCGAAGGACCGCTCGAAGGGGAAGCTGGGTTAAAACGATGACCGTATGTGCCTGAAAGTAGTGAGGGAGCTTTCGTGTGGCGTGCACTATCGCCAGAATTGCTTTTTCCAAAGGTAAGTATCGCACTTCGGCCTCGTGTAATGATTTGCTCACGTAGTAAACCGGTCACTGCACCCCGTTATCATCTCGTACCAATACCAGGCTTACAGCATGGGGAGCTACGGCCACATATGCAAATAATACCTCGTCTGCCTCAGGGTTGGACATGATGGGGGGTCGCGACAGGTATTCCTTAAGTTGCTGAAAGGCCCGAACACAGTCCTCCGACCATTCGAACCCTTTCCATTTATTTGTCAAGAGGTAGAAGGGCCGACATCGATCCGCAGATCGTGATATGAACCTGTTTAATGCTGTGATCATGCCAGTGAGCTTCTGTACTTCTTTTGGATTCCGAGGAGCCTGTAGTCTGTTAATTGCTTTGATTTGATCAGGGCTTACCTCTATTCCCCTGTGGGTTACCATATACCCTAAGAACTTCCCCGACCCGACCCCGAATGAACACTTGGAGGCATTGAGTCGCAACTTGTGCTCCCTTAATATAACAAAGATGATTTCAAGGTCTTTCACGTGCTCGGACACTATTTTACTTTTTACAACCATATCGTCTATGTACACCTCAATGATTTTGCCTAGCTGTGGTTCGAACATCCGGGTCATCATTCTTTGGTAGGTTGACCCTGCGTTCTTTAGTCCGAACGGCATCACCTTATAATGATAGTTTCCGACGGGTGTCATGAAGGCCGTCTTCTCCTGATCTTCTAACGCAAGGGGTATCTGATGATAACCCTGGAAGGCGTCTAGGAAACTCATTCGAGGGTGTCCCACCGTCGCGTCCACCAATCGGTCAATTCGAGGTAAGGGAAATGGATCCTTCGGGCACGCCTTATTTAGGTCCGTGAAGTCCACGCAGACCCTCCACTTCCCTGTTTTCTTCCTTACCACCACCGTGTTTGCCAACCATTCGGGGTAAAAGACCTCCTTAATAGCCCTTGCTCTTTTCAGCTTCGCCACTTCGTCTCTTACAGCACTAGCATGTTCCTTTGAGGGGCATCGGGGTGGTTGCTTCTTCGGAGTGGAAGAGGGATTAACATTCAGGTGGTGACAAATAAGGCTAGGATCAACCCCCGGGGCGTCGTAAGCGTCCCATGCAAACACATCGACATTTCTTCTGAGAAATCCGACCAATTCCTCTTTTTCTTGCAAAGGCAACTCGGACCCGACCTGGAAAAACTTTTTCGGGTCGTCGTTGACGATGAATCTATCTAAATTTTCACACCTTATCTCCTCGACTAGCTCACCGTCCTGCCCTGCCGAGGTGGCTGGTTGCTATAAATTCTCAGGGGCCGAGGACTCAGCATGGGACCGATGCAAAATGGCGGCCACCATACACTGCCTGGCCACGGCCTGATCTCCACGAATCTCTTCTACCTGGCCTCTGGACGGGTATTTTACTTTTTGGTGAAGTGTGGAGGAGTCATAGGCTGTCATAGGCTGTCAGATCCTCCGGCCTCAGGTTCAGCCCCTTGTATAGATCAGGGTACATTATCTCTACTGCGCTTCCTGTGTCTACTAACACCCTTTTCACGTCGAAACCTCCAATTCTTAACGTAACCACTAAGGCGTCGTCGTGAGGTTGGATAGTTCCTCTCTTATCTTCGTCTGAGAACCCCAATATCAAAGAGCTTCCCTTTTTAGACCTTCTAGGTTCCCTTTGCCTGTCCTCGGAGGGGAGCCGACCAACGGCCAAAACCCTGGCAGGGGGTGGCCCAGTTCTTCCTGGTGCGGCGAGGATGACATGTATCGTACCGGTGGGGGGTCTTAACGACACATCCTTTCGGGGTTCTTGCACTGCTTGACCTAGATGGCCGCTCGAAGGGTGCAGAAGATGACGTAGCTTCCCTTCTCGGACCAACTGATCTAGGTGGCTCCATAGATTCCTGCAGTCCTCAGTAGTATGCCCATGGTCCTGATGATAGTGACAGTATAGATTTTGGTTACGTTTGGAAGGGTTTCCAGCCATCTTTCCCGGCCATCTGAAATAGGGCTCACTCCTTACTTTCTCTAGCACCTGTTGTACTGGCTCTCGGAATACGGCATTCACCGTTTGCGTGTTACTCTGTCCGGCCTGTCGCGAAAAATCTCTCCTCGGCTGGTTATGGTTATATCGTTCCGACTTAAAATCACTTGCTTTGGGGGGGGTGATCTTCTCCTTTCCCCTTCCTTGCAACTGATCTTCCTCCACCCTTTTGTACTTATCGATCCTGTCCATCAACTGATGAACGTTGGCAACTGGCTTACCAGTGAGAGATTTCCTTAAGCCATGCTCGGTGGGGAGGCCGCTTTTGAATGTGCTGATAGCAACATCATCATGGTTGTTATCTAACTCGTTATACACCTCCCAATATCTGTCCGAATATGCTTTCAGGGTCTCTCCCTCGTGCATGGATAGGGACAATAGCGAACTCAGGGGCCGAGGGACTCTGGTGTTTGTAATAAAGCGGGAGCAGAAGGCCTGAGTGAGCTGCTTGTATGAGCCTATGGAATTTGTCTTCAGGCCATTGAACCATCTCATCACCACTGGTCCCAAGCTGGATGGGAAGACTTTGCACATTAGGGCTTCATTTTGCGAGTAGATAGCCATTTTCTGATTAAACTGACTCACGTGCTCTATAGGGTCCGCTCGGCCGTTATAGATGGCGAACGTTGGTTGGTTGAAGCGTCGAGGCATCTTAGCCCCTTTGATTCTATGCATGAAGGGTGACCTTGAAATCTGGTCCAGCGCCCTATTCATAGCATCATTTCCCGAACCCTTGCTGGATGGGCTTTCATGTTTCCGCACAGGGCGCGGTTCCCTCTCGTAAGAAAAGGTTTCACTCGGGGGGGTCCTTGACCTCTGTCGGTAACTCGCATCCTCCCCATTAGAGGACTCGTCTGAGCCAGAGGGAGATCGTTTTCGTGTCACACGCCTTAACTCCCTTTTCAGGTCAGCTATCTCTCGCTGCATGGCCTGATGACTGTTTCGCCTCTGGGATACGTGACTGCCTATCTGGGTGTGACTCTGGCCTGTCTGGGCAGGATGCACGCTTCCCTCACGATTCCCCCTGCCGTCTGGGTTGGCAGGGTTATTTTGCCTCTGAGACTCGATGGGTTGTGTCTGTTGAGAGTTAGCCTGGTGAGGGTTTTCCTGGTGTGGGCCTGGTTCTGCCATGCTCGACCGTCGTGCTAACTGATACCTTAGTCCTCCCCACAGACGGCGCCAATTGTAGGGACACGATTTTGGTTAACCCGGTCCTGAACTGTCAAGCCCTGGCTTAATGAGTCCCACATAATGAATTTTGTAGAGTATGGGCTGAAGAACTTGGTTTCGGTTTGCTCAAACGGTTCGTTGCATGTCCTTCATGGATATAGAAACGTGAATCAAGAAAATGGATGGGGAACTGGAAGTTTTATTCATGGTCATGCATTCATACAGTGAATTCCTCTCCCCTCTCTTTGGGGGCCTCTTACATATTATATAGGCTCTCTCTTATCATCTGGGCCTTACACCTGTTGATCATCCATACCCCCACTTGAGCACCTGTCCCATCAGACGCCCTTACCAGTTCCCTGTGAGTTGCAGTGACTAAGGTGGCACTGTTCAGGGGTCTTCTCCCCATTAATGCGGCCAGGAGAGTAGCTGGGGTGCATTTAATGTGGTGGTGACAGCCTTTGATGGAATATTTGAATCTTCTTTCTTTTCACGTGTCTGGGGTGAGGGCTATAGTAACCGGGATGCATCATTGATCTGGACCTTGGAACGTCCGAGGAGGAATTACTCCTCGGACGTGTTTTCTTGGCCTCAGCTGGCTTGGACAGGGATTTTGGGCCGCGACGTCTCTTCGGAAAGAATGGTCCTCGGATGGGCCAAGGCCCAGCCCACTTGTTATTCTGGGTCGGTTCCCACAACGCCTATAATAAATTATATCAAGCATATGTTATAATAAATTGAAAAGAAAGTATATGAGAAAATGTCTCATGAAAATGATTTGACAATTTGATATTTCCTTTTGTTTTTTTATCATTATTACCAAATAAAAAGTTTTTTATTTTTATTTTTACATACGAACACTTCTTTTTACTTATCATTAAAATTGTAAAAGTAATGTGGATTTAATTGTCTTCTTATTAAGTATTTAAATATAAAAATAATTATAATTATTTTCTACATCGTTTTCCTTCAATCTCCAAATATACCGTGATACAAATTAGGGGCATGTATTGAGGATAAAACTTTGCTTAAATTGGTGAAAAGCGAAAACCGCCATTGTTTAGATCCTTTGAGGCAAGCGTGGGCTTATTCTGCTGGGCTCCAATCATTTTGGGACCCAACACGTTCAGTCCTATATAGTATATGGTAAAGCCTATAGGCAAGCCTCCAATTTCCAGAAAAGAGCGACCAAATTGCAATGGACTATGAGATAGGTGGATCCCAAACCCGTCCACATACAAGATCTCTTCCCCTCCCAAGCAGCGATGAAGCTACTGTGGAAAACAATCTGGGGCATGAAGACTCCAAAAAAAGTTCGAAATTTCACTTGGAGAGCTTGCAAAGATATTTTGGCCACCAAGACGAACTTGAGGAAGCGCCACATCACAAGCAATGATCTGTGCACGAGTTGTAACAAGGCAGTAGAGACTAGTGGACACATGTTTTGGTTTTGCGAAAAGGCTAAGGAAGTTTGGAATAGCAGCAAAATGGTCTTCCCTTTCATGATAGTTGGAAACTGGGAATTCATTGATATTGTTTGGAATGTCATAAAGCATACCCTAAAAGACTCTAGAATGTTGGAAAAGACTGCAATGATATGCTGGGAAATCTGGAAAAATAGAAATGTCAGGAGGCTCGGAGGGGCGGGCAATCAGGGGTACAAGGTCCTGAAGAAGGCTCTCAATCAAGTGGAGGATTATTGGGCTGCTCATGAGAAGGTCTTACCACAAAGAGATAAAGAACAAATCTGTTGGTCCGCGTCGAGGGAAGGGAGATACAAAGCTAATGTTGATGGTGCTACCTTTACCGAAACACAAGCGTCGGGCATGGGCCTGGTAATTCGCAACAATCGGAGATAGGTAATGGCGGCCATGAGCAGGAAAATCCTTGCTCCACTGTCGGCACTAAGTGTGGAGACAAAAGCAATGGAATTAGCTGTGGAGTGGACGTTGGAGATGGGATTCCGAGAGGTCACCTTCGAAACTGACTCATTAAGTTTACATAATGCTCTGAAAGGGGTCTCAACGTCCGATGCCTTGGTGGAGACTATAACGGAAAGCATCCTGCGTCAAGCCCAAAATTACAAATTTTTTGATGTCTCTCATGTAAAAAGGTAGGGTAACAAACCCGCCCATATCTTAGCCCAATATGCTAAAAAAATTGGGAACTTAGTTGTTTGGTTGGAGGAAACTCCTAGCCTTATTGAGCACGCATGCGCTTAGGATGTAGTTTCATTTCCTCAAGTTGAATAGAAGTTTCAAAGTTTCTGAATCAAAAAAAAAAAAAAAGAAAAAAAAGAAAAAAAAGAAAAGAAGAAGAGATATTTGTATGAATATCAGGAAGCTAATGTGGTCTCTCCTTAGCTATGAAGCATAGGTGCGTTTTCGGATTCGGGTGCGGGTGTGAGAGTCGACAATTTTTGAAAAAGTAGGATGCAGATGCGGCGGGGTGCGACAATTAAAAAATTTCTAAAAATATTTTTATTTATATTTTTAATATATTGCTAAGCATACTTTTTCACATTATATAAACATATACTAAATTTAAGAGCAATAATAGATAATAATTAAAACATGATGTTCATAAATTAAATACAACCCACAAGTTTAAAACTAAAACATTTCATGATATTCGGAAATTAGAATACAACTCACAAGTTTGAAACTAATACAAAATAAAAGATAATCAACAAGACAATCAAATACAACCATCATCATCTTCAAGATTAATAGCTTCACTTCGAGCTTCCCTTCGAACTTCACTTTCACTAGTAGTAACACTAATGCTAACATTCCCAATAACCATGGCCTCCAACTCTGGCTCATCAAGTGTAAGGGCAGCATTCTCAAGAAGTCCAGCTCTTTCATGTATGTCGCTCTCATTCCAAGAATCTCCTACAATATCCCACATCTTTGTTGTTGTCGAAGATTAGAATGCACATATACCAAATCCTCAGCGCGTGCAGGAGCCATTTTGTTTCTTTTTAAAGAATGAATGAATTTGTATGTGCTCCAATTCCTCTCAGCACATGAGGATGAACAAGGTTGTCCAAGAAGTTTAAGGGCAAGGGTTTGAAGAGTTGGAAATGAGGAGCCATGGTATTGCCACCAAACCAAAGGTTGTAAGGCCCACCTATCTGTCAAGGCATCTGGTGAAGGAAACCCCCCTCCTGAAAATGCAGCAAACTCGACTTTCACTACCCTTAAGTCATTCTCATCTTCAAAGTATCGATCCAAACATTTGCTCCTTTCCATAGAAATTTCATGATCCCGATGTGGAGAGATGCGTTTTGGATTCTCCAAAAGCCATTCAATGGAGTAATACCTAGTTAAAGATTAAAAAACAAATATAGATGAAATGTGTGTTTTACTAGAAGGGGGAACTAAGGAAAATAGAAAATAAATGTAATTACTTAGGATTTAAGAAATGAGCCAAACAATATAGTGGTGTACAATTTTTAGTCCATCGATCAATGAGTATATCATACACCACACCCCAAAATGAGCTATTCTCATCATCTTCCAAGCCTTCGTGCCGATATATTGTTGCCTTCACCTTCTTTATCATTGAATCCCACATCTCATACACAAGATGAAGACAAGGCTTATCTATGTCAGCTACTCGTTAGCATATCATAAATAGGTGTTGTGAATTCAAGAATATAATCAACAATATCCCACCAAAGATCACTTAGAATCATATCATTCACCTTTTGAGCTTTTCCAACATCATCATCCCTATAAGAAGCTCATTGGTCACTAATAGTCATGGCTTGAAGGCATCATTTTATCAACTTCAACCTTTTTAGCATTACAACAACCGAAGCAAATCTAGCATCAGCAACTTGGAGCAGTTTTAATGGACAAAATTCATTAAACATTGTCAACCCCATTGAATGGTTTATGATAAAAACACGTATGAAGGATGCATCATCGGCAATATGTGTAATCCAACTACATTCCTCATATGTAACTTCATTCTTTTCAGTGTTTTTTGCTGCACAAATATTCTTCAAAGTTAGATTGAGAGTGTGGACAACACAGGGTGTCCAAAATATTTTAGGATACTTACCTTCAATAAGAGCTCCAGCAGACTTCATCACACTAGCATTATTAGTGATGACTTGGACAATTTTTTCATGTCCAATCTCTTTTATAGCATCCTTCAACACCCCAGCAATATAATGTTTGTCTTTGAACTCACCTGACCCATCAATTGCCTTTATAAACACTTGTTGAGGGTCATTTTTGAGAATCCAAGAAGAAAGAAGAAAGCCCAGCAACAAGGGCAACAAAGGTTTGGCAAACAAATGGCAAAACCATTAGGCCCAAGCGGCAAGAACAATGGATCACAGGCCCATGAAATAAACAAATGGGCCTTGAAAAGGAAAATGGGCTTAAAGAAGCCCGGAAAGAGAGAAATGGCATACCTATGGGCAGTATATATAGAAAAGTGAGAATAGGCCACTGCAGGCCCAAAGTAAATGCAAATAAAGAAAGTAAGGGGTTAATGACAGACCCATAAACCCTAAGGATGAGAATAAGGTAATTGGGCCAGGGAAGTCCAATGAAGTTAGTAAAAGTCCATAGGAATGTAGAGTTAGTAAAAAGGGCCAAGGAAGCCCAAAGAAAGCAAATGGGCCAAGGATGCCCAAGAGAAAGACGAAAGAGACATAGGAGCCCATAAGTAGGAGAACCAATGACCATGCTAAGCCATTGGGGAAAAAGTAAACGGCTAGCCTAAAAAGGGCCGAACAGGATTGAGTCATTACAGTAGGAATGACAGAATAATATGGCAGGAAATGAGGGCAGTCAAGAAATGGGCCAAAAGAAATGTAAGGCCCAGTACCAAATAAAGCCCAGCTCCTGAGAGGAGCGGAAAATCGAAAAGTAGCTCACATAAAAGGTCAAAGAAAACGGATGGTAGGCTATGTAGGCAAGCCTCCAGACCACGGCAGACGAATGAGTAGCAGACAGATTTTGGACACATATGGAAGGGAGGCACGCGCAAGGCCCAGGCACCACAAGCTTGTACCCAGCTAATACATGACATGGTGAAGCCATGGGTCAGAGGTAGGAGGGCATGGTTTGGTGGTGGGGAGAGGGGAAAAATCTATTTTTGAGGTTCCTGCTAAGGCTCTTTTGAGGGAAGTGTCCTATTGGGATGACATACTACCCAAAAGAAGCAAGCTGAGTTGGAACCACTAGGTGCATGCCATGAGGGATAGGGAGAGAGAAAGAACCCAGACTGTGGCAGAAAAGGGTGCCACGACGGACAAACAAACAAAATACCCTTATTTGTCTGGTGATGGGAGGGTGGCACACAAACAGACCAATGGTGGTCGGCAAGTACTCCCAGACCAGACAAAGGTGGTTAAGGGCTAAAATAGTAAAATCGAGTCACGACAAGCACTATAAAAAGAGACCCTTGCCGTGAACAGTGAAAAGGGGGATAACAACAACGAAAGGAACCATAACTGAGGAAAAGGGGATCTGAAAAGATAGACCAGGAAATAGAAAGAAACGAGTGGGAGGGAAAGAAAGAGAAAAGAGAAAAACCAAAAAAGAAAAATAGATAGAGAGGGAGAACGGCAGGCATGCACTCGTAGATTGATTCCCTCTCTCCCTCACTAAATCCTGCTCTTTGTCGAAACCAAAAGGAGCCCTTGCGCATCAACCATTCAGGTCTGTTTCCCTCAAGGTAGCTAATTTCCACGGTAGGACTTTCCTGGGAGATTAACTGCGTTGAGAAGGAACGTTCTTTCCTCTCTGGTTTTGCTCCTGCGGACTGAATTTAAACTGATCTCTTTTATTCTGATTAACCCATATATATTACTATTTGCTCCCTTTTGTTCTTTTTTTTTTTTTTTTTTGTAAAAGTAATTGTTATTACTGTGATTGTGCTTGGGGTCATTTGGTCATTTCCTACCAAGTAGCCAGATATTTTATTTATGTTATTATGTCTGTCTGCCACAACTTATCTGAAACAGCTCTACCTGCCACAAGCACGTTCTTGGCAAACCAGGCATAGTTTGCGTACAAGCCGGACCAAGTTGAGTTGCGGTTGGACCGGTTCCAACTCCCTTATCTAGAAAACTTGGGCCTAGTGCAGCAGGAAGCAGCCCAACACTGCTAGCACAACCCACTACTTTACAACACTGGACCCCCGTTTGATATAACCATAATATTAATAAGAGGCCTCCTTTGTAGATCTAACCATCCATCAAAAACTATACTTACACCAGTTTCAAGCCAAAAGTCCTTAATTGGTTTCAAAAGTCTTTCAACATGAGCTCTTTCTCTTTACAAAAGTGTTGTTCTCAAGGCATTGTATCTAGGAAAAACATAACCCTGAATGCTATGGGTAGCAGCATATGAATAGGAACTACGATAATATGGGTTCCTTGCAAAGTTAAACGAAAGCCCACCAATGTAAAACATCCTAGCAATTCTACTATCCAATTCCTATCTAGCATTATTCTGGAATGCTCTTTCCAAAAGAGAATTCATAGTCACCTTCCTCCTCTTACCATCAACCGAATTTGTACCATCACTCCCTTCCTGTCTCCGAAATGAGGGCATAAGTATAGGCCCATGGCCTAGGGGAGGTGGGGGTAAGGGAATTTGACTTCTCCGTTCTCTCTCTAACTTATCATTCTTAATCTGATCATGCATTCGTCGTATTTCCAGCCTATGGCTCGGTGTCACCTTAGGGCATGCTTTAATACCTTTATTAGGAATTTTTAATAAATGAGCCTTAACCCAAGAATAGGATCCCAAAAAAACTACACCACAATAGTTGCACTTAAAGTGTGTGTTTCCACCTGATTTAATAGTAGAACTGGGTGGTTTTTCTACTTTATTCACATACTGCCAAAGAGGAGCTTTATCATTTGGCACTTCTTCATTAGATGAAGGTGAAGTTTCTGTGCTAGTAACTTCATCCATTGCAAATTCAATAGATTCAATTTAGCTACAAATAATAACTATTAACTAAATAATAAATCAAACCCAAGTCACAACATTACAACTTATATAAAAAAAATTTTAAAAAAAAATTTAAAAATCAGATCACATATTCACAATGAGTAATAGTCAGCGCATGTGAGAGTATAATGAGCTTGAGATTGAAAAATTGAGATTGAAAGCTTTAATTAGTTTGATAACTGAGTTGAGAGTGGGTCGGTGAGGTGAGGTGAGCTTGAGACTTGAGGTCAGCTTGAGTACGTCTATGATTGAGTGCGTCTGTGAGAAAGGGGAGACAGAGAGGGGAGACGGAGATCAGAGAGCCGAGATGGGACACAAAGCACAGAGAGTGAGAGAGCTGAAGATTGAAGTGAAGAACGATGCGTTTTGAGAACTAAGATAGTTTAGGGTTTTGTTATTAAGTTCAAACGGTGCGTTTTGCACCTTTTTTTTTTTTTTTTTTTTTTTTTTTTTTTTTTTTTTTTTTTTTTGAATTTCGGCCTGAATTGATGTGTTTTGGCGGTTTCACCTGATACAGACCGATTTGGCCTGAGTTAGCGTGAATCGGCTCGAGTCGGTGTGTATTAGGAAACGAAAAAAAAAAAACTGGATGCGGCACTGACGCACGGGCAGCGCGTCGCTCGTGTGTCGTCGCGTCTAATGCGGGTGTGGCGGCTGTGTTGCTGCGTTCGTGCATCCCAAGCCTCAGTAGTTTTCGGAATTGCCTGCTGCTTAGGTGCCTCCTGTGGGTTCTTTGTATAAAGTAAACGTAGATGTTGTTGTCTTCTTGGCTCAGAAGGAAGCAGGTGTGGGAGACATTATTTGGGATGATAAGGGGTTGGTAGTAGCAGCCTTAAGCAAGAAGATTTGTGCTCCACTAGGTGCTTTGGAGGTGGAGGCAAAAGCTTTTGAAGTTGGCCATCAATTTGTTGGTGTTCACAACCTTATCTTGGAGGCTGAGTCACTCACTATTTATCGTGCTCTTACCTTCCCCTACTTCAATGGCTTCTCTTATCTACGGTATGGGGGCGACTTTTAATGATTTTCGTTCTGTTATGTTTTCTCAGGTGCGTAGGCATGGTTATATATGAACACATCTTTTAGTTAAACATGCTTTTGGCATTGTAGATTTTTCAATTTAGATTGAAGAGAATTCTTGTTTCTTAGAACAAGCTCTTCACCATGATGTAATGTTTTTGTTTTCTTAATGAAGTTTTCAGTCTTTCCATAAAAAAAAAAATATATATATATATATATATATATATATATTTTTTGAAATTCGAGTAAAAAACTTGGCCTCAGATTTAGTACCCAATTTTGGATCCTTTTGTAGATTTTACGTTAACAATAATGCTAGTACCATGTACAAATAACAAACATAGACATTGCCTTAATTTTTTTTAGGTGAAAAACGATGAGTGGTAAAAAAAAAAAAAAAAAGGTTGGGCATATGTGATCAGTGATAGTGACATATAATCAATCTTAATATGCCACATAGGACAATTGCTGCAAAGTATGTGTGTTTATGTGTGGAATTATTGAGGTCCAAAGGACGCTATTTTCCCCCAAACTATTATCTTTATCAATATTGTTTTGAAGTAAATAATTTTAAACTTTTATATGATTGGAAATTCTAATTATTAGTCCATATTTACTATTACACTTCATCTAACCTTTCCCCTCCTTTTTTGCCTCTTTATCTCCCCATTACTCTCTAGTCTCTACTTTACTGTTACAATTTCTTGATCTTTTTCTCTTTTTTATATTTTGACTCTTCTTTTTCCTATTTTATTTTGTATATATTCAATACAAATTCTCACATTCAATCCATATTTTTCCTTTCTATCAAAAAAAAAAAAAAAATCCATTTTTTTCCTACAAAAAAATTGTGGGTACTCTTTCTCTCTCTCGGTAGATTTTTGTCTTTCCGATAATTGTGATTAAGGTTAATGGTTTTTTTTTTTTTTTTTTATTTTTTTTTTATTACAAAATATATGTGTTTGGTATTATATATATTTTTTTAATTTCTCACCACAAAGTCTTCCATCTCCCTTTTATAATTTTGGTTGAATTTTCATTTGGGTTAATATTTAGTTTTTTTTTCGAGATCAGAACAATAATATTTAGTTTTTTGGGAAATAGGAATTTAAGTTTATATTAAAATACAATCTACAAGGCTATGAATTTGAATATACCTACCAATTGTTTGAGTAATAAATTATTATAAATTCTATCTTTTTTTTTTTTCCCTTTGGTTTCATTATAATTTTGGTTAAGATAACATTGTAATTTTATAATAATTTTTATTATTATGATAATCTTCTTATTTCTTAAGAGATAAGAAATTTTAATAATAAATTTGAAACTTATAAAGTTTAGTTGTATATTAGGCAAATATAATACCCTACAATAGAAGTTAGAAGAATATAGTTCACCTTAAAATATATATTAATCAAAAATACAAAAAATAAACGATATATTTGTAGAGATAAAAAGATAAAAAATAGTTGTAGAAATATTTTTTTAAATAGATAATATTTGAAATAATTGTTACTTTTTATATATATTACACATCATTACATAATATTTATATATTTCCATGCATTGTGTAAATCTACGGCTAGTGATATGTAATAGTCATGTAACTCTCAACTAACTAAATACCGCTCTTCCTTTCTTTTGAAAGAATTATAAGAGCACTAACATTGGGGTGTAAACACTCCGGTTGCTATTTTAGAACCAGAACCTCCAAAAAATGCTCCATCAAGGTATGAGTATTTATAAATTTTTATTTTTTACAACTAGTTGGTTCTTATATATTGAACCAACTGTAGCATGGGCTGTAATATATATATATATATATATATATATATATATATATTTTATGTAAAATATCTCCTCACTCTCTCTCTCTCTTGTCTCTGACTCTCTTCTCACTCTCTCTCGGTGGATTTGGTGGTACTGGGCATAGATTTTGGTGGCTGAGGTTTGAATCGGTGCCTGGGGCTTGGGTTTCTCTCGGTGGGTTTAAATCAGGCGACGTGGGTGTGTGGCAGCGATTTCGATGGGTTTAAATCGATGGCTTTCTCGATGGCTATTGGTTACTTCAGGCGTGGATGTGGTGGCTTGGGTTGAATCAGTTGAATCGGTGTGGAGATTGGGTATTTTGGCTTGGGTTTTGATGGTGGTACGACGGTTGTTGGCTTGGGTTTTGAATTAGTTGTAGGTGGTTGTTGGCGGTGTTGGGTTTGTTGTGGTGGTGCGGTAGCGGCAGGTTCGGTGGTTTTGGGTTATCTGATTTGGGTTTGTTGTAATTTTTTTTGTTGGTTTTGGGTGATTTTGGAATGGGTTTGTTGGGATTTTGCTATGTTTTATTTTGGGTCTAGATTCTTGTTGATTTTGGTATAGATAGATTTAGTGGATTTTGGTAGGGATGGATTTGGTCACTGGGCTTGTGGTATGGATGGGTTTGGTTGCTGCCTTGCTGGGAGCATGGAGAGAAGAGGAAGACTCTCTGGTAGGCAGTAGTAAATTGGAAAAAAAAAAAAAAAGAAAAAAAAAAGAAAAAAGAGTATTGCTTGTGACACATAAAGTGGCACAACTTGAGCTACAATTTGTCCACGTGGCAAGTTGTGAGAGTTGTGAGTGATAGAAAGGTGATGGTGGGTTCATGTGAGGGTCACTTCTTTACTACTCACACTTTATGTGGCACTCGCATAGTAAAAAATAAATAAAATAAAATGGAAGAGAGAAAAAGAATTAAAAGAATTTATATTATTTTAATGAGTTGTATCTAAAAATAGAAACTGTGATGTTAGTTGAGTTATAAAATGAGATAATATAGTAGATAAAGTAGGTTAATTTTGAGGGTGTAAAATAAGAACTTTTTTGTTAAGGGCCTATTTGGTAGGAGAGTTTGAGTAATGTTGTTTATAGTTTTTTGAATTACGTGTGGATGAAAAAGTGTGTGAAAATATGTGTAATGTTGTTTAAAAACTGAAAATGAGTTGTTTAACAACTCTACCAAACGGGCCTTATTGCTCTAAGTTTTCTACTTTTATTTGTCCACTGAGAATTAGCACAACTTTTATACGACAACAAAATAAAATTATGTTTGATTTCAAATAATAATAATAATAATAGCCTGTTTCGGTTTTGCACTACATGTTAAAATGCAGCAATACATAAAATTTAAAACTATCTTTCAACATCAACATGAATGTAAATTTAATTATTAGACTTTTTATTTGAACAAGTAACTCTATACATATTAGATTTGTGATGAATCAAATATTCTACTAGTATTTTCCCTAAAAGCTATTTAATCACATGATCAATACTTTTGAAATGTCCTTTTTACCATGTATACATTATATGATTAAATTCAGTGATTTTTAACGGTAATACTAATATAAGATTTAATTTCTTACAAATCTAATTTGCAGAATTGTTCAAATAAAAAATCCAATGATCAAGTAGACAATCATGTGAAAGTCCTAATGTGAAGTGATGAGCCAAATTTCCAATAATGTTTTCAATTCTTTATTTAACGGTGACTAAGGCTCTTTGAGTATTTTCTGCGGGCATGATTAATATGCTCATGATTTGATTATATTAGATTATTTAGGTGTGTGTTTTATAGGCGTGTGTTGAGTCTCACACATGATGTTTATTAGGTGAATTTTAGGTTTATAAGTGATTGTGAGAAGCTCCAATTATAACGACTAAACCTAGTAGTACCATGTGGATTGACACAGGATGTGAGTTTTGATTCATCTCTTTACAACCTAAAACTACTTATTCACTAGATTAGATTATAAGAATTAATTGCATGTCGGATGGAGTTTATTTCCAAAACAATAGGAAAATTTCTCCAAAACAATGGAGTCATTACATGGCGATTCGAATGACCATCCCAGTGTACATGTGGCTTGACACACAATATGGGTTTTGATTCTTCTCTTTACAACCTAAAACAACTTATCCACTAGATTAGATTATAAGAATGAAATGTGTGTTAGGTCTACAATCTTCAGTCAAAGATCTAAGTATCTTCCTAAAAATTTTAGGTTGATCATAGATTTCACCCAAGTTATAAGCAGAATTAACAATATCATTAAGTTTAGCATAGAATTCATCAAAAGATTTATCATCAGACATCCTAATGCTTTCAAATTTAGAAGTTAATTACTGCAATTTATTGATTTTGACAACCTTTGTGCCTTTATGCACAGTCTGGAGGATATTCCAAGCAGTATGAGCAATCTCAACATTAGAGATTCTCTTAAATTCCTCCATAGAAACAGCGTTAAAGATAGTATTCATAGCTTTGCTATTGAACGCGGCTGCTTCTTTTTGAGAAGTTTGCCACTCACTAACAGGGGTAGTGGGCTTCTCCCATCCGTATTCAACGGAGTTCCAGACTCTCTCATCAATTGATTTCATGAATGCTTTTATCCTTACTTTCCAATAAGCATAATTATTCCTATCAAAGTGAGGAGGAATAACAAGAGAATGTCCGTGTTCCATGACAATAGGGGTCAAGGATCAGCTTAATGATCAAAAGATCAACAACAAGAGAGCAACCCGCTCTGATAAAACTTGATAGTTTTTAGACCCCTTAAAACACAACTGGATTAACCTAGTTAATTAGTCAAGTTATTACTTAGTTCAAATTCCAAGTCTAGGTTATCACAATCAAACAATCATATCATGCATAGCAGCGGAAAGATAAATAAGACAATGATATGATCACCCAGGAAACCAAACCGGTAAAAATCTTGGGAGGATTTAACCTAGCTATCCTCAAGGTAAATCTGAATCCACTATGAAAGAATCGAAGTTTTACAATAGGACTTAGACCACTAACATCCTATTGCTACCTACCAGTAAAAACTTACTGACACGACCACGTGCAAGCTCCGAGACCACGGACTCCTTCTTTCTTGGATTCTCCAGCAAGTACAAGCACACCCGCTTGTGTTTCATTAAGTTCTTATGGTAGCAACTGAATGATCATCAAGTTCTTGAACGAATCTCCTTCTTGATAATCCTAAGTTTGTGTAAAAGAAAGCTCCTCACAGATCTCACAAGAAATTTACACAAACAGCAATATGAGCAACACTAAAACGTGGCTAGGGTTTGCCTTATATACCTAGGGCAAAAACATAAAACCCTAAACATTTTAAATGAACTAGGGTTGAGTTGGAATTCTGCAGAAAAACGCATTCTGCCCGATTTTCGATTGATCGAGCCTAAACTTCGATCGATCGAACCAGGCCAAAATGCTTTATTTAATCTGCATCAACTTAAATCCAACTTTACATAAATGACACAACTTTGAGCAAGTCTAAACACGACTAAACATCTTGTTTTGATTATGGTTTGCCAACAATACACATTAGAGTTCTAAATACATAAGATCCTAAGTCTTTAGAACCTAACAAATACCAACTAAACTAATGTTAATTTCATATAGAGAATTGAATATCATAGTTGAATCATAAATTTAATAAAAAGAAATAAAAATATATTATGATTTAAAAAGATACTTTATTTTGGATATGTGATAATTCATAGTTAAGTAAAGTTGTAATCTAATTTTTAATTTTTTATATCTTGTTTTTAAGAGAAATAGATAGATATTATTTGGTGTGTGGCTTTGTGGGAGATAGGTTTACAAAAATTAAAGTATCAAACTATTAGGGGTGATTAATCTATAATTGATGATTTAACATATTTTCAACATTTTTTTGCTACATTTTAATATTTCAATTGAAATAGGTTTCTATTGGTCTTGTGCTTTGGAAGTTGTATGGGCCTTTTTTGTGTATTGTGTGCTGGGCTGGGCTGCCTCCTGCGGTAATGGGCCCGAATGTTTCTGAGTAAGGGAGTTGGGGCCGGTCCAATTGTAACTTAACTTGGGCCAGTTTGTGCACAAACTTATGCCTTGTCTACCAGGAGTAAGCTTACGGCAAGCAGAACTATTTCAGACGAGTTACGACAGGCAGATATAATAATAACCAAACAGAGTATTCTGACTATTTAAATAAATGGCTATGTAATCCCTATTTATAAAGCATAAAACATGATTACAGTTATGATAATGTCATTTCCAGAGAAAGTAAAGGAGAAAGAAAATAATACGAAGTAATCAAATGGGCATAAATCAAGTTTTAAGTTTAGCCTGCCGAAGCAAAGCCAAAGAGGGGAGAACGCCTCTTCTCAATGCAAATAATCCCCCAGGAAAGGATCCTGCCGTGGGGATTAATGGCTTTGAGGGAGTCGGACCTGAATGGTTATTGCCCAAAAAAGGAGTCTTTGTTTACGTTTTGGAAGAGAGCAAGATTTAAAGGGGGAGAGAGGGAAACTGATCTACCGGTGCATGCCCACTGTATTACCTCTCACTCTTCCTTAATTTTCTCTCTTTTGTTCTCTGTTTTCTTTCTTATCTTTTTGCTCTTCTTTTTACTCTGTTTTTCTTTTTACTTCGTGAATGCTCTGTTTTTTCGGTCCCCCTTTCAGGGCACGGCAAAGGTCCTTTTATAGTGCCTGCCGTGACCAGTTTTTACCATTTTGCCCCTTAACCGCCTTTGTCTGGTCTGGGCGTACTTGTCGACCACCAAAGGTGTGTGACGTTTACCCTTGCCAGACAAAGGCAGGTTTGTTTCATTCCTCAGTCCACCGTAGCACTCTTTCCTGCCATGGCATAAATGCTTTCTCTTTCTACTCTCAAGGCATGCACCCAACGGTCCCCCCTCAAACTTGCCTTTTTTGGGTGGTCTGTCATCCCAGCAGGACGTACCTCCCAAAAGGGCTTGGGTAGGAGCCACAAAATAGATCTTTTCCCCTCTCCCCACCACCAAACCATACCCCCTCTACCTCTTACCTCTGGCCCACGGCCCCACCATGTCCTATATTGGCTGGGTACAGGCTGGTGGTGCCTGGGCCTTGCGCGTGCTTTCCTTTCAGATATGTCTAAGAGTCTACCTACTGCTCATGCGTCTGCCGTGATCTGGAGGCTCTCCGTCCGTGTTTTCTGACCTTTTATGTGGGCTTTTCTTTGGTTTCCCGCTCCATTCAAGAGCTGGGCTTTGTCTGATGATGGGCCTTACATTTCTTTGGTCCACCCTTGATTTTCTTTATTTCTTGTAACGTTGGATTGCTATTCCTGCTGTAATAACTCAATCCTGCTGGACCTATTTTGGGCCAGCCGTTTATCCCTTTTCTCAGTGGCCTGTCATGGGCACTGTTTTGCCTTTACTTATGGGCTCCTATGTCCCTTTGGGCTTTCCTTTGGGTATCCATGGCCCGATTGCTTCCTTTGGGCTTCCTCGGCCCGTTTGCTAATTCCACACTCCCATGGGCTTTTTACTAACTTCATTGAGCTTCCCCGGCCCAATAACCTTATTCTTATCCTTGGGGTTCATGGGCCTGCCATAAACCCCTTACTCTCTTAGTTTACATTGCCTTGGGCCTACGGTGGCCCTTTCTCACTTTTCTACCTCATACGCTGCCCATGGGATGCTATTTCTTTCTTTCCTGGCTTCTTCGAGCCCGCTTGCCTCTTCAAGACCCATTTATTTATTTGTTGGGCCTGTGATCCATTATTCCTGCCGCTTGGGCCTAATGGGTTTTTGCTATCTATTTTGTCAATTCTTTGTTGCCCTCATTATTGGGCTTTTTTTCTGTCTGCCTGGGCTTCCACAAATGGCCCTCAACATTTAGCCCCCTGAACATATGAAACGTTCCTGCGATTCATATGTGAATGAAAAGGCGTTTCTGCCCTTCTCTCATCTTTTTTCTTCTTCTCTTTTTCGCGGGTCTTTTTTTTTTAAGCTGTGGACCCCTTCTTATACATATGTATATTTTTCTTCTTGCCGCGAACAGGGTTGTCTCTTCGAATTTTCCAGTTTGGCAGTTATTTTCGAAACAGAACCGCCGCTTCATTAATTTCATCCCATTCTGATGGCTGACCCATCACCTTCTTTCGTGCTGTTATTAATGACCTGGGTATTTAAGGAAGAATCCTTCTGCACTTTAATCACAAACTCTTTCTTTTCCCAGAACACACACTCTCCGTCTCTTACTCTCCTTCTTCTTTTTAAACACCCATACCCATTTTCTCCGACTAAGCCTCCTCACCATGTCGCTGGTGAAAAGCCAAGGTTCTTCTCGCCGCAAAGGGAAGGCGGTTGCTTTTGATTCTCCCGCCGTTCCTGATGTGGGCGAGGAGATGGAACGTTCTGATTCGGAGCGATCCACTGAGGAAGAGATGCAGCGCGACCCTGACAGTGAATGCGCTCCTTTAATCGACCCGTGGTACAAAGTCAATCCTCACTTCCCAAAAATTCCTAGTGACTATGTACCGCCGCCGCTAGGTCGTGTATTGATTGCCCTTGTCCGGCGAAATCCCGACGTCTCTTGGGCTCCATTAGCATCTTCGATCCCTGATCTGTCCATTCGCTAAGGTACCTCGCTTCCCGTACCCCTTCATTTTGAATTTGGGTCCGGCACAGCCTCGGGTTGGAAGGAATGGGTTGACAGTAAGCTTTTCGACACGGGTTTTATGGGTTTGTTGCAACGAGCCGACGTCTTGAAGGCTATAGTCTCCTCTCGCTGCTTATCGAATTTCCGGGACCTCCATAACCTCCGTCGTTTGGTCCGGCGATGGTGCAACACCACCCATACCTTCTTTTTCTCGTGTGGCGAACTCACCGTGACCCTTGAAGATGTGGCTAACCAGTTGCTCTTGCCCATTCTTGGCGATGCCGATCCTGCCGCCCTAGAGCTTTCTCCGGAGGAAGAGGCCATTGAGGCTGAATTGAGGAAAAGGATGGCCGGAAATGCCAAGTTGTCATACTGGGTGAGTTCTTCCTCTAAGTTTTCTGTTGCTGCTCACCGTGCGGCTTTTGTTGCATTTTGGCTTTGCAAGTTTGTTTTTGGGTCCCATCCCCACTACGCCATAAAGCCTTTGTACTTTTGTTTGGCTATCAAAATATCTGCTGGGGTGAGCCCGCCGCTGGGCCCTATGTTCCTGGGGCACTTGTATGTTCAATTAGATATTCTCCATAGTGATGAGAGTCAGGCTGGGTCCTGCCACATTGTTACCTCTTCCGTTCAATGTACCATACTTCAGCAGCTATTGTTTGAACGTTGTGCTCAGTACTTGACAAAGTGTAGACCTGCTCGGTTTGCCAGAGAGAAGTACCAGACATGTCCGAGAGTGATTACCGATTTTTGTGGCAGGTTTGAATCCGATTTTCTGCTTGCTTTTCGTTGGTCTGGTTTGAAGCCGATTGGCTATTCTGTGGTTGAATCTTTTGATGAGGGCGTTGGTTTCTCTTGGAGAGCCTATAGAAATTTGGGTGCAGATTACACTTGTGCGGATTCTGCCATGGGTTTGTTTGTTGACACCATTGGGACTACTTCCCCATTGGTTAGCTTTGATGAAACTGGGATTACCTATCTTGCTGCTACCAATGCCGAATGGCTGCCTTATGTAGCCGATGAAGGCATTAGGTTTGTTCACTATTCTGCCAACCGGGTGAGAAGGCAGTTTGGGTTGGATCAAGACATCCCCGATGACATTTCTTTCCTCATGGAATCTCCTACGTCAGTCTGTCCTTTCCTGCGGCACACTGCCTTTGAATTTTGGAGGAAGCATTTCAACGCCGTTACAGTTCCCGGTTCACTAAAGGAGGGTGTCTGTACTTTTCCCATGCATGGTTACTGGCACGTAGTGATGGATACATTTGTGGCTGAGCTAGCGGGGAGTCGTGGCTTCTCCCTTATTCCTCCTGAAGGGCTAGGTATGGTTGTCTAAGTTAACCCTCGCTTGCTGCTTCCTTCTAAGTCTGTTTTGGCGTATGCTAGAAAACAAAGCCGGTCAGCCATCTTTGAATGGGACGCAGAGAAGAAAGGATGGTTCTGGCACGCTGGTGACTATCCCCCTGGTTGGGAGAAAAGAGTTAAAGTAATAAACATCTCTGTACCGAGCAAGAAAGCGCCTACCAAACCCAAGTCCGCTGGCAAAACCAAACCTGCCACACCACTACCTCCTGCAGGTGCTCCTTTGGCTAGCAGAACTCGTGGTAGCAAACGGAAAACTACTCCTCACCCCGTATCTGCCGCTGAACGGAGGGTAAGTTATTTCTCCCCTTTTTCTTCTTTGACAAAACTTCTTAACTTTCTTGCGGCTAACTCGCTAATTTCCTCTGCCTCTTTCCTTTTAGTCCAAGCATAAGGAAGACTCATCAGTTACCCGCCCCATTTTGCTTGATGAGCCTGAATCTGAGGTGAGTCCCCTTTTCTTCACTTCTCTTCCTCTTTTTTTTACACGCCTCTGCCACGGGTCTTTTGTTTTTTTACTTAACAATTTTTTTTTTTTTTTAGGAGGAGCTTGAGCCTCTATCCATATATCGCCCCACTGCCGAGGAGATTTCCACCTCCATGGGTGTACCTATGGAAGGCTTTTTTGATGGGGTTGATGCAGTATTCGCAACGCTCGCTCCTTCTACTGCTGCACATAAGGCTCCTGCCAAAACTCCCACCCCTTCTGCCGAGCCAGTACCTAGAGAGGGTATTCATGTCGAAAGGGTTGGTGAGACTACACCTTTACCTGCCGAGGGACCCACTCCTTCAGAGGGAGCCATTCCTTCTGCCGCTGTTCAAACCAAGATCACTTCTCCTGTTCTGCCGCTTGTGATTTCGACTAGTGACCCTTTTGCAGCTATCTCCCAGGCCGCAAAGGGTGGTGCCTCACTTGTTGTTACTCCTTCCTCCATTCCCGGTTCCGCTACCCGTGGTCCTGATACGGACTTATCCTCAGAGGGATCCGATGACATTCTCGAGGATCCTGATGATGCGCCTGTCCTGAAGAAGAGGATTTACGATTCCGATGAGGAGGGGAGTGCTTCGCCCGAGCCTGACTTCATGGGTATGTATCTTTCCTCCCCTTCTCTTTTTTTTTTTCTTTTTTTTTATTGTATTTGTGTTTCACTTGCACACCTATCTCCCTGCTTGCTGAGACTTCTGAGGGGCTAGAAATTGCAGCAGGCGTGGGAAGGACTGCTCCTGCCACACCCATAGCGCCTATTCCTGCCGCACCTTCAGCACCTATTTCAGCCGTACCTACTACTCCTGCTTCTTCTGTGCCTGTAGCACTTGTTTCTGCTACACCCGTAGCCCCCATTCCTGGTAACTTTGACAAGTTTCCTTTTCTTCTTATTTCATCTTCTTTTCCTGCAAGTCTTCTCTTCCTGTGCCGTGGTTTTTTATTTTTGCTTTGCGTTTCCTTTTTTATAGGTCCACTTCCTACTATCCCTTCTCAGTTTGAGGTGGGTAGTAGATCTGCCGTCGTCCCGGATGATGCTGTGACCTTCCTTGCCCGCTTTGACCAGCCGGAGGTTAACGACCTTGGTCCGGCAGACTTCTGGGCTTCCGGTCCTCCTTATGTAGACTTTTATGGCTTCCGAGTCCCTGAGGACTGCGTTTCTCACTTAGTGATGATCTACAGCAGTCACGACAACTTTATGCAGGAGTTTCGTCTTGGCCGTTCTGCCAGGGAGCATTTCTTGAAAATGTTGGGGTGTATGCTGAACGACATTGAGTATAATTTCATCGACTCTGTTTCTGCCGAGAGAATCCTGCAGTGGAGGGCTGTGATTCAAGAACTCATCAGTGTGGGTTTCGCCGTGGAGTTTGTTCTTCATCATCTACGTGAGGTTGCCCGAGCCTTTTTTATGAGGAGAGTTCAGCTAGCCATTGATGCCATAGATGCCCGTATCGAGCTTTTGAAGAAAGAGGTGGCGGATTTGGAGGGTCGTCGTGAGCATCTTCTTTCCGGCGTTAATGGGCCTAGTCGTTTTGGAGATTAGAGTCTCATTTTCGGACTTCATTGATGATGGCGCGGTTCCCTTTCCCTTCTCTGTTTCTCTGTTTTTGTTATGTCACATAATACACTTATATGTTTCCTGCGGTAGCTATTTGGCATGTGTTTGCCACAGTTTGGGTTTGTAATAATGCTACACTTTGCTACCTTTTTTTTTTTTACTATTGCTATGACATTAATACTTCGTACTTTTTCATTTCATACTCATGAAAGCACGTTACAATTTCTTCTGTGACATAGTCACTTAGAGGAATAAAAAGAAAAAGTGAAGGAAACATAAACAAAAAACTAAAGAGAGGGACAACCACATAACTTTCTTCTCTAAGCAAAATAATGCTTCAGCCATTTTCCATTGATGGGATCCATCAAGTCCCTGCCATCCATTTGAGTTAGGCGATAATACCCACTTTGATGCACTTCCCTTATCACAAGGGGTCCCTCCCATTTTTGTGCAAACTTGGATGGTCCTGCCAGACCTCGCCTGACATAGTCTGCCACTTTTAACACTAGTTGTTCTTCCGCAAACACTCTTTCCTTGGTCATCTTGCCATAGGCTTCAGTCATCTTTTGCCTGTATCTTCGACTCCGTTCCTAGGCTTCTTCCCTCCTTTCATCAAGCTCTTCTAGGTCCTCGAACCTTTCTGCCGGGAAGACTTCTCCATCTTTTTCTTTTTCTCGCATCTGCATGACCCTTAGGGACGGTGTCATTATTTCTGCCAGACTCACTACTTCAGTTCTATAGACTAAGGAAAAGGGTGAAAAGCCTGTGGCTGACTTTGGTGATTTTCTGTAAGCCCAGAGAGCATCCGGCAGGTGCATCGCCCATCCTCCGTATACTCTTGGCTCATTTTGTTGATGATCTTTATGAGAGTTTTGTTTGTTGCCTCTGCCTGCACATTCCCTTGAGGGTAATAAGGTGATGACCTGTGGTGCTTGACTTGGTAGAACTCTAGCATTCTCCTTACATCACTGTTGACAAATGGTGTGCCGTTGTCACTGATGATCCTGTGGGGCACCCCAAACCTCACAATTATATTTTCTTTGATGAAGTTTGCCACTGCTCCCTCTGTGGCTTTGCGGAGTGGCACTGCTTCTGCCCACTTAGTAAAATATTCTGTAGCTACCAATATCCATATGTATCCATGTGATGGTGAGTTGACTGGTCCTACCAAATCTAGCCCCCAAGTGTGGAAGGGCCATGGGGTGACCATGCTGTGCAAGCCTTGTGGATGGGTATGAATCAAGTTGGCTTGTACCTGACAACTGTGACACTTTTTTACAAATTCTGCCGCATCTTTCTTCATGGTCGGCTAGTAGTAGCCCATCTGCAGCAGGCATCTGTAAAGCCTTTTCTTCCCCTGATGTTCACCACATTCCCCTGAATGTACTTCTTTTATCATTTCTTTAGCCTCTTCAAGGCCCAAACACCTCAAAGGGTCTCCATCATATCCTTTTTTGAAAAGGACCGTGTTATGCAAGAAGTAATGTGTTGCCAACCTCTTAAGCTTGTACCTTTCACTGTGCCTTTGTGGTAGGACGCCTTCTGTTAGGTACTGCATGAAAGGGCTTCTCCAATCCTCGCTGATGAACACAGCATAACTTTCCTCCCTGTCTGCCGCAAGCTGGCAAGTCCCACACTGGGTTTGGACTTGATCTACATCTTCACTCATGCTTGGCCAATAGAAGCCTGCCCTTTGGAGTCTACGGTAAAGACTGACTTCCCCGCAAGACCCGCAAGTCTTGTCGTGTATTTCTTTCAATTTTCTCTGGGCTTCCTCCTGGCCTATGCATCTGGATAAGACCCTACCTGGCATCCTACGGTACAACTCTTCTTTTACCAAGGCATAGTCTTTTAATATCTTCAATTCTGCTGCATCATCTCCCTTCACCAAGGTTTCCTTTATGGGGATTCGCCAATCCCCTTCGCCCTGTTCCTCCCGGAACTTTTCCTTCAACACCTCAATGATGGATTCTTCCCTCTTGCTGACTTCTATATTAGTGCTATTCCCTTTGAAGATTATTTGTGAACCCAATGCAGCTAACGCGTCCGCAAACCGATTTTCGTTTCTCGGAGCATGTTCTATTTCAAAGGTTGAGAATTTTTCTTCCATTCTCTGGGCCATCACTTTGTACGGGGCTAGGCTAGGCTCCTTTAAGGAAAAACTTCCTTTGGCCTGGCAGACGACCAAGTTCAAATCCCCCAGTACTTTCAAATGTTTGACTCCCATTTCGAGCGCTGTGGCAAGCCCAGTTAGATAGGCCTCGTACTTCGCCGTGTTGTTTGAATAGGGCAATTCCAACTTAAATGACAGCGCTACTACCTTGTCTTCTTCATGATACAGAACTACTCCCACCCCTCCGGAATGGGTAGTAGAAGACCCATCGAATTTCATTACCCACTGTTCCTTAACTTCTTCTGCCATAGCTACTTCCCCTGGAACTTCATCATCCAGCGGGAATTCTTCCTCTCCTGGAAACTGCGCCAATAAATCTGCTATAGCCTGACTTTTCACTGCCCTAGGTGTCCCCATTCTTAAGTCGTATTGTGATAATTGTAGCAACCACTGGGATATCCTGCCGGAGAGGATCGGCTGTTGTAACAGAGCTTTAATGGCGTGGGACTTAGTCATCAGCCATACTTCGTAGGCCAAGAAATAGTGACGCAACCTCTGCGAAGCGTATACAATGGCTAGGCATGCTCTCTCTGCCCTTGGGTAACGAGTTTCTGCATCTTTTAAGGCGCGGCTGATGTAGTATATTGGCTGCTCGATACCACCTCCATCTTCCTGAGCGATCAGTGCGCCGATGGCATACGAGTTGGTGGCTAGATAGAGCAGCAGTGGTCTTTTATGAATAGGGGCCTGCACTGTGGAGAGGTTCATCATTATCTGCTGTAGCCTTTTGAAGGCCGTTTGCTACGCTTCCCCCCATTCAAAACTTTGCCCCTTCTTAAGCAACTTGGTGAAGGCAGAGGTGATTGATGCCAACCCAGGGATGAATCTCCGGATATATGAGACTTTTCCTAAGAAGCTCTTCAATTCTTTTACTGTGGCCGGAGGTTTCATAGTTGCTATGGCCGTGGCTTTGGCCGGATCCACGTCTATGCCTCTGTTGTGAACCAGGAAACCCAAAAATTTCCCAGAGGACACTCCGAATGCGCACTTGAGGGGATTCATCCTTAACTTAAAAGCTCTGCATATTTCGAATACTCTTTTTAACACACGAAATTGTTCTTCTCTCCTCCTTGACTTAACCACTATGTCATCCACATAGTCTTCTAGCTCCTGGTGCATTATGTCGTGAAATATGGCCGTCATTGCTCGTTGATAAGCCGCACCTGCATTTTTTAACCCGAAGGGCATCACAGTATAGTAGAAATTGCCCATGGGTGTTCTGAAAGCAGTTTTCTCTGCATCCTTTGGCGCCATCTTGATCTGATTGTACCCGTTGAAACCGTCCATGAATGAGAACATGGCGCTTCCTGCCGCGGAATCTATTAGTAAATCCATGTTCGGTAATGGGAATTCGTCCTTTGGACAAGCTTTGTTGAGATTTCTGAAATCTACACAGCATCTTATCTGGCCGTTCTTCTTCTTTACTGGTACTATGTTGGATAGCCAGCGAGGATGCTGGATAGGCTTGATGAATCCTGCGGCTAGCAACTTCTGTACTTCTTTGACTATCTGCCCTTCTATTTCTATGTGAAATATCCTGGTAGGTTGGGCCACCGGCTTGGCCTCTGGGTCCACATTCAATGTATGCGCAACAAGCCTGGGATCGAGCCCTGGCATTTCATTATAATCCCAAGCAAAAACGTCTTTGAATTCTTTCAACAACTGTATGAGTTCTGACTTCTCCTTTTCTGTCAAGCTTGCACTAATTGAGATGGGCCGTGGTTCTTGCGAGTCAGACCCTAAGTCAACTTCTTCCAATTCTTCCTCTGCCATAACCTGCACGTCCTTTTCTGCCGCAACTGCCTCATCCTTTTCTTCTTCTTTTCCCAAACTTCCTTCAGCAACGCAACACGCCAAACTCTTGTGTTGCCCTTTTTGGGTGGGACCCACTTGCATCTCACCCGTGGGCCCCATGCACCTTCATAATTTATACACAATCCTGTCATCAAGGCCTCGGACCCTGATGCACTGAGGTATCTCGTCTGGCTCTACGACAAGCGCTTCTTTTCTTTTCTTCTTTCGCGCCAGTAGCTCTCTTAAGTCGGGTTCTGGGTCATCTTGAACATCTTCCCACCTAGGCACAAAGGTGCCTCGTGGCTTTGAAACCAAATTTTCTCCAGATGGAGCCCATTGGTCATAAAACATGGTTTCCACCAAGTGGGCTTTTGCCTGCTCGAACGGCAAGGGGTTTGCAACTATGCGTATCATCCGGCCGTTCAATCTTCCTTTCACATATTGGTGGTAGGTGGATGGGACTAGTCGGTGCTTGTGTAACCAGGGTCTTCCCAAAAGCAAATGGTAAGAGACTTCCGTTCTGACCATATGGAAGTGAGCTAAAGAGGCTATGGGGCCTACTTTCAACCATAACTGAATGTGGCCTACGGTGTACTCACCTCTTCCATCAAACCCTGTTACTTCCATCGGGCATCCTTGGATCTTTCTTTTTGAAATTCCTGCGGCTTGCAAGGTGCTCAACGGAATGAGGTTTACGGAAGCACCCGTATCCACCAGGGTCCTTTTGATGGGGATTTGATTTATAGATGTTGCTAAATAGAGAGGCCTCCTATGATCTAGGTGCCCCACCTCCATATCCTCACTGCTAAAAGTGATTTCTGTTGATTCCTGCAGGAGGGCCCTCTCTTTTGGCATCTCTGCTGACAGGTACTCCACCCCTGCTCCGGAGGCGATGCTTACCAAAGCCTCCGTGGCTATTTTTCTTTCTTTTGCTGTAAGTCCCAATTGGTCAAATAGATTTTTGAACTTGGCACTCTGTTGAAGAGTGGTAATCGCCGCGGTAGGCACGGCCAAGTTTTCTTCCTCGTCTTCTCCCGGGTTTGCACATATCACCACTGCTGCTACACCCTTTCCCTTGTGGTTAGGGAGTGGGTTTCTTTGGACTTCCTGCTGGGTTAGCTCTAATGTGCCTTCTTTGATCCTGCGGTGCACCAACCTGCGGAGCGCCCAGCATTCTGCGGTGGGGTGTTGTACATAGTTGTGCAAGCGGCAGAAGCGAGGATCCCTCATTTCTTCCTCTGTAGGCTCTCTAGAAACCTGGTTGGGTTTAACGATCCCGTCCGCTATCCATTTGTCAAGTAGCACATCCAGCTCCTTAAGAGTACATGGTAAGGGTGGGGGCGTGTCATACTCCCTCCCCTCTGTTTTCCTTCTCTGATTTCCAGTGGACACTGCCATAGCCTGCGGGGCGTTTCTCATGTCTGAATTGGGTTTCACAAACTGAGCCGTCTTTCTAGCTTTCTGCAATAGCTGTGCGAACTGGGAAATCTCCAGATTCTCCAGGACAACTCTGAATTCCCGAATCATATTGGTCATGCACATTTCTACTAACGTCCTTTCTTTACAGTGGTCGTAGCAATCAAGTGCTATATCCCTGAATCGTTTGATGTATTCCATCAGATCCTCTCCATTCCTTTGCTTGGTCGCTTGCAGAGTTACAAATGTTACCGTTTCTTCCCCGTGAAAGTATTTAGTGCAAAATACATCCACCATGTCATCCCAAGTTGGGATTGATCCTAGTTTTAAGCCAATGTACCAGGTGTATGCCCGGTCGCACAGTGACTTTGAAAACTCCCGTAGACATAAGTCCTCGTCTGCTGCGTAAGGGCCAAGGGTATCAATAAATTTGCTCACATGCTCTACTGCACTTCCCTTCTTGCCATCGTACTGGGCAAAGGCCCTTGGTTCATACCTCTCGGGGTACGATTTGCTGAGTACTTTCAGAGGATAAGGAGGTCTTCGTGCGAAAAACCTCTCCTTTGGCGTTCTAGCTCTCTCTTGCTCCAAGAGAGCCGCTACTTCAGCCCTGGTAATGAAACGCTGTTCTGCGTTTTGTGGGACACCTCCTGCCAGTGTCTCTTCTCTGTCTGCTGCATGATCCGGGTCATGCTGGCTGCCTTTCTCTTTTGTTTTGTCTGCCTTCAGTTGGTGGATCTCTTCTATCATTTGTTGCTGCGAGTGCTGCAATGATTGCAATACTTCGATAAAGGTGTTGACGTTGTCCGCGAGGACTCTTGTGTAAGGCTGAGGATCAGCCCCCGTTCTATTGGCACCTTCTGTTTGGTTAAGTTGCTCTTGGTGAGGCATTGTTGGCTTGGATTCTGCTTGTGAGGGTACGGTACTCATATTCCATGTCGTCCTGGACTTTGGTGGCATTGTTTGCGAGGGGCTCTGTTTTCTTTTCCTTTCCTTTGCCCCTGTCTGCTTCCCAACTCCCCAGTGGAGTCGCCAATTTAATGTAGGGGCCTTTTTTGTGTATTGTGTGTTGGGCTGGGCTGCCTCCTACGGTAATGGGCCCGAATGTTTCTGAGTAAGGGAGTTGGGGTCGGTCCAATTGTAACTCAACTTGGGTCGGTTTGTGCACAAACTTATGCCTTGTCTGCCAGGAGTAAGCTTACGGCAAGCAGAACTATTTCAGACGAGTTACGGTAGGCAGATATAATAATAACCAAACAGAGTATTCTGACTATTTAAATAAATGGCTATGTAATCCCTACTTATAAAGCATAAAACATGATTACAGTTATGATAATGTCATTTCCAGAGAAAGTAAAGGAGAAAGAAAATAATACGAAGTAATCAAATGGGCATAAATCAAGTTTTAAGTTTAGCCTGCCGAAGCAAAGCCAAAGAGGGGAGAACGCCTCTTCTCAATGCAAATAATCTCCCAGGAAAGGATCTTGCCGTGGGGATTAATGGCTTTGAGAGAGTCGGACCTGAATGGTTATTGCCCAAAAAAGGAGTCCTTGTTTACGTTTTGGAAGAGAGCAAGATTTAAAGGGGGAGAGAGGGAAACTGATCTACTGGTGCATGCCCACTGTATTACCTCTCACTCTTTCTTAATTTTCTCTTTTTTGTTCTCTGTTTTCTTTCTTATCTTTTTTCTCTTCTTTTTACTCTGTTTTTCTTTTTACTTCGTGAATGCTCTGTTTTTTCGGTCCCCATTTTAGGGCACGACAAAGGTCCTTTTATAGTGCCTGCCGTGACCAATTTTTACCATTTTGCCCCTTAACCGCCTTTGTCTAGTCTGGGCGTACTTGCCGACCACCAAAGGTGTGTGACGCTTACCCTTGCTAAACAATGGCAGGTTTGTTTCATTCCTCAGTCCACCGTAGCACTTTTTCCTGCCACGGCATAAATGCTTTCTCTCTCTACTCTCAAGGCATGCACCCAACGGTCCCCCCTCAAACTTGCCTTTTTTGGGTGGTCTGTCATCCCAGCAGGACGTACCTCCCAAAAGGGCTTGGGCAGGAGCCGCAAAATAGATCTTTTCCCCTCTCCCCACCACCAAACCATACCCCCTCTACCTCTTACCTATGGCCCATGACCCCACCATGTCCTATATTGGCTGGGTACAAGCTGGTGGTGCCTGAGCCTTGCGCGTGCTTTCCTTTCAGAAATGTCCAAGAGTCTGCCTGCTGCTCATGCGTCTGCCGTGATCTGGAGGCTCTCCGTCCATGTTTTCTGACCTTTTATGTGGGCTTTTCTTTGGTTTCCCGCTCCATTCAAGAGTTGGGCTTTGTCTGAAGATGGGCCTTACATTTCTTTGGTCCACCCTTGATTTTCTTTATTTCTTGTAACGTTGGACTGCTATTCCTGCTGTAATAACTCAATCCTGCTGGACCTATTTTGGGCCAGCCGTTTATCCCTTTTCTCAGTGGCCTGTCATAGGCACTGTTTTGCCTTTACTTATGGGCTCCTATGTCCTTTTGGGCTTTCCTTTGGGCATCCACGGCCCGATTGCTTTCTTTAGGCTTCCTCGGCCCGTTTGCTAATTCCACACTCCCATGGGCTTTTTACTAACTTCATTGGGCTTCTCCGGCCCAATAACCTTATTCTTATCCTTGGGGTTCATGGGCCTGCCATAAACCCCTTACTCTCTTAGTTTATATTGCCTTGGGCCTGCGGTGGCCCTTTCTTACTTTTCTACCTCATACGCTGCCCATGGGATGCTATTTCTTTCTTTCCTGGCTTCTTCGAGCCCGCTTGCCTCTTCAAGACCCATTTATTTTTTTGTTGGGCCTGTGATCCATTATTCCTGCCGCTTGGGCCTAATGAGTTTTTGCTATCTATTTTGTCAATTCTTTGTTGCCCTCATTATTGGGCTTTCTTTCTGTCTGCCTGGGCTTTCTCAAATGGCCTTCAACAGAAGTCTTGATAGAAATGAGAAGATGTTCACAATATGGTATGACAATGACTCTCATTGATGAACTTCATCAATCTAATTAATGAATATTTAAATTACTTTTTGGATAAATTATATGTTTGGTCCCTAACCTTTACGTTGTATTTCAATTTGGTCCTTAACCTTTTAAATGTGTCAATTTGATTCCTAAGGTTTTATTAGTGTGTCAAAATGATCCCTACCGTTAAGTGATAAACGAAAAATGCTGTCGTGGCTAACTGCCAATATTTAAAAATAATTTTTATACCACTACCATTCCATGTGGACTAAATTAAACAAAATGAAAAACAACTCTCGCATGGCATGAATCTGGACTCTGACATGCAAATTTATTCTCTCTTGCTCTGTGTGTGAAAGCCCCACACTTTGGCCCATTGTGTTCTTAGAATTTAGAAATATCATCTCAGTGCTCGCCAATCAAGTTTAGACCTTGACAATGCAGTCATATACTTTTTGCTCTTTTCTCTTTTTCTCTTCATCCTCATCAAATTGATTGATTACAAGAAAAATATTGTAAATTTTATGCAAATGCAAACCAATGAACCATACCCAAATCTTGCTATCGAGATGGATCTCAAGAGAGGAGTTCTCTATTTTTTTTTTCCATTGGATCTCATCTGTGTTCTCTACTACAAAAAGTCATTCATATGCGCAATCATTTTTGACAAGCTGTTTGTGTCACTAGTAGATCAGCGTCAAGTCGAGTTTTGCTGGCTAGTCTTCACCATTGGGTGTCACTGCCGTGAGAGCTAAATCAACAACCTCTTCTATTATTAGGGATTTTGATCCCAATTTGAGCCTCATGTGTTTGAATGTGAGCTTACTCACTAAGTTGGGCGTTTTTATTTTTTTTATTTTTAAAGAAAAAGTTTAGGTAATGTTGACATGGCAGGTGGTAGTCTTATGTGGTATTAAACAAATATTTTATTTTAGTTGTTAGTTACGTTAGTATTTTTCATCAATTACTTAACAATATGGATTATTTTTATATAATACCAAAAGATTAGGTACAAAATTGACACATTTGAAAGTTAGAGATCAAATTGAAAAATAGTGTAAAAATTAGGGACTAAATACGTAATTTACCCTTACTTTTTTATGATTGGTAACATGCTAATTTTTAAGCCTAATTAAAATTTGTGATATCATTAGTATCATTAATAAATAAATAAGTGCACAATCATTAAATATATATATATATATATATATTTATATAATTTCATAAGATTTTGGGCCTTTAATAATCAAGGTGGCCCTTTTTCCATAGGGGATTTTTTTTTTTTTTTGGTGGTGGGGCCTAGGCCTAGGGCCGGCCCCTGACTGTACTCATTGGCAATCTCACTTGGAAATCTACCCATGTCCCCAAAATTCCACTCCCGTCAATGTTTAAAAACAAAAAGAGGGATTTCACAAGAGACTTCCAACACGCAAGAAAAAATGGCCCAAGTAATTGTGAAAGTGGCGTGATGACGGAGAAGAATCAAAGGTAGCATAAATATGTTATGTTATCTCAGTGGATTGTAGTAAGCCTTGGCTGATAATTTTTAATTATTTCCAACTGTACTGAATCTTTAGAAGAAACCCATGATTCTAGGCAGGGGCATGCATTTGGAAGCCTTACTAATTAATTCTATTATCTTTTTTTTAGATGTAAAATTATTAATTAACTACATAAATTTTTTTATTAAAAAATAAAAATAAAAAAGCCTATAGACACAAAAAATTTGACAAAACTTTCCACCCTTATTGATATGGTAGATTGATAGTGATAAGTAAAAATATGATGTTAGTAGTAGATTTAGATGAGAACAAGTAAAAGTTTGCTAACTAAATTGTTATGAAAAATGTTGTGAATTTTTTTTTTTCTTAAGAAGTGCTACATTCACAACATATCTTATGTGTTAAGTTGTTACTAATTCTAATTTGAACCCACCACTGAAAAGTTTGCAACACATTGTTTTCAACATCTAAAAATTTGACAAAATTTTCTACCCTTATTGATATGGCAGATTGATAGTGTTAAGTAAAAATATAATGTTAGTGATAGATTTAGATGAGAACAAGTAAAAGTTTACTAACTAAATTGTTATGAAAAATGTTGTAAATTTTTTTTTTCTTAAGAAGTGCTACATTCACAATAAATTTTAGGTATTAAGTTTTTATTAGTTCTGATTTGAACTTACTGCTGAAAAGTTTGCCACACATTTGTTTTCAACATCTTTCTCAAATGCCTTCAATGTTTGTGTGATGAAATTTTGGTCATTAACAAATTTCAATGGCAATATCAGGTTCATGACCAGATCAGCTGTGCTCTGCAGAAACTACCAGAGATCAAAATAAAATAATAGTATGAACTATGAAGTAATCTTTATATCTCATATAGAAAAAGAGAGAGCTACAAGCTGTTTATACAGCAGTGCATGACCATTAGAAGCTTGACAAAAAAATTTACAAGCTCAATCGAGGTCTTGCCTGGTCCTTGGTGACTTAAAAAGTATTTGAAACTAAACCACATTACAGCTCTTTTACTTTCACAAACATCAGCCTCTGCCTATACACTGATGTATCACACCGGTGACTGCAAAAACAAAACCTGGCGTGACCTACCCTTATGAAGGGTTATGTAATCATCAGATTAAACACGACATTGGACGGTAAAATATAACCACGTCCCAACATGCCCTGCTCTTGGTGCTCCTACAATATTTACAAACAAGATTTATAGTTCAACCTATGGCTTAACTTCAGAGTTGTCACTTGATGTTCAGGGCTGCTGACATGGTACTTAGCTCCTTTGCAATCTCTGAGAAAGCTGGTCTAGAGTTATGATCAGATGACCAGCAGCTCTCCATCAATGATCTCTATGCAGGGTGCACCAGTTTGGATTTTCGGATTGCAGGTTGCCTTTGATTATACCTAGGGGTGTCAATTCGTGTTCGCGGGTCGGGTTCGTGTCGTGTTGAGCCATAAGTACTCTGCTATATGGGTTGACCCGAACCTGATCTGTTTAGTAAACGTGTCAAGAATTCTTAACCCTAACCCAACCCGTTTATTAAACAGGTTGACCCAACCCGACACGTTTAACCTGTTTAATTAATAAGTCATGTAAAAGTTAATATAAATAACCCGTTTAATAACGTGTTTGATTAATAGGTCATACATGACCTAAATAATCTATTATCAATTTCTATTTATCTAAAATTAAAATACAATTACAACCATAAATATAGTAATAAACATATAATTGCAACAAAAAATTAAGCAATAATAACAAAATTTAATATCTTTATTATCTAAATGGGTCAAACAGGTCAGACGGGTTCACATGTTGAACACGAACACGACCCGTTTATTAAACGGGTCAGCTGTGTCGACCCGAATATAACCCGAACCCACCCATGACCTGTTTATAAACGGGTTAGTCGTGTCAGGTTCGCGGGTCGTGTCAGATTTTGCCACCCCTAATTATACCAGCTGAAATTTATCAACTAGATTTGCATCATCATCCTTTAATATAAATGGATAATAAGCAAGTATTTATATCAAAATCATGCACTTTGGGTTAATTGTTGTCCAGTTTACACATAAATATAATGCAATATTATATATGTTTAAACACCACTTAATTTATACTTCCCAGTCTTCAGCCCATGTATAATTAAAAACCCTAAGTTATGACATGGCAATTAAAAGTATTAGATGTAGCACTGATATGAACATATATTATCGAGATTCTGTTAGAGCTAAACGACCTATGACATTGACCCCTTCAATAGCATAGAATTTATAGATGTGCAGATAAAAAATGATTATCAATTGGATAAGATCCTTCAGAGGATTAAAAAATCTCTAGAGAGGGAAAAGAGAGAGAGAGAGAGAGCACCAACAATTGGGAATTGAGCAAAAGGGTTGTAAGAAAAGATTACCAATTTATCTTAAGTGGAGGTATGGCTCCAGAATTCACGATGGTTATGAAATTACCTGTATACAGTTTGAAAATTATTCTTAGTGTCTCAATTACCAATGAAAATAAGAGTTTTTAATATACTCACTTTCCATCAAGATTTTCAAATTAAAGTTTACCTATTAATTCCTCCGAACGCATTTTCACAAAGGGTTCCTCCCCAGTCAAGAGTTCCCATATGAATATTCCAAAAGAGTAGACATCAACCTACAAGTGGCGATAACACATTTTACAACCAAAGTGAATGGCAACGGATTTAAAACTTAACATGTTTGATAATCTAAAATGAATGGAATGTAAGTAATCTTTTTTGTGAGTAACATAAAGGGAAAGTAATAAAATCATTTTATGACAATATTACTGTTAGGACATATGTGTTTCACATGTTAAGAACATACGTCATGATTTTATGTAATTGGCTTATCCTTTGACAAAACGCACTTTACTTGTATTTGGGTAGATTTAGGATGTGTTTAAATACTTCAAGAAACCTTGTTTCAAGATCAAGTGTTGAAGTTTTCAAGTCTGTCCAAGAAAACAAGCTAAAAGTGCAAAGTCATTAAAGCTCGACAGCTGCATCTATCGAACTTAAGAAGCTGTTCAAAAGCCCGATGTGCTCGACACCTTCTCGACAACTGCTCGACACTTTCTATCTGTCGAGGTTTAAGAATTTCAGAATTCAAATATGATTTTCTTGGGATCCGTGAATATGTCTTTGGGCTTTCTTTTCTCCTAACCCTAGACATATAAAAGGATTGTTTTAAGGGCCGTCAAACTATTCACAAGTTGCATAAGTTTTGAGCAAATTCTGTTCAAGCAAATTGTGACCGGAGACGAAGTTCTTGCCCTAGTTCATCTCTTTCTCTTGAAGAAGTTGCTGTGTATGTGCACCGTAGGGTTTTGTGACCAAGCATCTTCTTGATCTTCATCGTGTGGATGAACTGAAGAACTTTGCAGCCAACAACCTTCAAAGTTGGTGATTGAAGTCGCGTATTGGGATCCGCGCAATTGGTTAGTCACATACTTTGGAGTCGTGCATCAGAATGGGGAACTGTCACTACAGAACAAGTCCAATTGGGTATTGGGGTAAGGGTTCAACTGTAGGTTAGTAAGGTACTTGAGATTCCTTTACTTGTAACCGCTTGTTGTGATAATAGTGGAGTTTCGGGAGTGGTGACCTGAAAATCACCCGGTGGGGTTTTTGCCGTTAGGTTTTCCCCATTCGTAAACAAATCACCGTGTTGTTTATTTTCCGCTGCATTATTAGTTTATTGGTGATTTGTTTGTGCTACCACGCGTTTGCATGATAAATTGATTAATTAATAACTTGGCTAATTAATTAATTAATTTCTATCACAAGGAGTCATTCAGTTTGTGGCCTATCAAGTGGTATCAGAGCAGGCACACTCTGATTAGGGTTCAATCTTTGCTGCCCCTGTTTGTCATGGATAGAGGACAGTCATTAATCATACCTCCTTTATTTGATGACACTAACTATGCATACTGCAAAGTATGCATGAGAGCTTTCTTGCAATCTTTAGATGAAAAGGTGTGGCAAGCTGTCGAGATTGGCTGGACTAAGCCAAAGGAAGAGCCGGCCGATTGGGATGAAGCCAAGATTAAGGCAGCAAACTTCAACAACAGAGCATTGAATGCTTTATTCAGTGCAGTCACCAATGAGGAGTTCAAGAAGATATCATCTACTGAAACTGCTAAGGAAGCATGGACCATCCTTCAGACAACCTATGAGGGTACTAAGGTTGTCAAGGACTCAAAGCTTCAAAGGCTCACTACAAGCTTTGAAGAAATAAAGATGGAGGAGGATGAGTCATTCGATGAGTTCTATGCCAAGCTAAAGGATATAGTGAACTAAGCCTTCAATCTTGGGGAAACCATTCCTGAACCCAAGATTGTGAGAAAAGTGCTCAGATCTCTACCTGAGAGATTCCATGCCAAGATTACAGCAATAGAGGAATCAAAAGATATTGACAAGATTCCTCTGACTGAGCTGGTTGGAAACTTGCAAACCTACGAGCTAGGGTTGACAAGAATAGGCAAGTCGGGTAAAAGCAAGAGCATGGCTTTGAAGGCCAAGAGCAGTGAGACAGATGAGTCTTCAGACGATGAAGATTCCAAGATGAAGTCCTACATCACCAGGCAGTTCAAGAAGTTTATGAAGAACGCAAATGGAAAGGGCTTCGACAAGGACCGCAGGCAATCCAGTTCTTCTTAGTTTAAAGGCCAAGACAAAGGGAAGAAGGATGCTAAGGAAGGTGGTCAGTACACTGTTCCCATAGGACCTAAGTGCTTTGGGTGTCAAGGCTTCGGTCACATGAAACATGAGTGTCCTACATATCTCAAGAGCATTGGGAAGAGCAAGGCACTTGCTGCTACCTTGAGTGACACCGAGCCTAAGGATGATTCCGACAATGAGGATGACAGAATCTTGAATGCCTTCACTGCCATTGTTGATCCTACTGATGGGATTGTTGAAGATGTGGTTGAAGAGGAGGAATTGGTGGAATCCAAATTTGAGAAGATGGATGATCAAGATGACATCCATACAGCCTATGAGAAGCTGAACAAGCTTTCTGAGAAGCATGAGAAACTATATAGGCTCACCACCAAGAAGCTCAATGATGTGGAACTTGACCGTGAGGAGCTTTCCACAAAGTTTGATGAGGCTAATCAGACTATTGGAGCACTGAGGTTCGAGAACAATTTCTTGGCTGAGAAGATCAAGAAGCTTGAAGCAGAGCTGTGTCAAGTCAGAGCTCAACTGGAAAGGACTTCAAGCGCAAAGCTGGATGAGATGCTAAGCATTCACAAATCTACTTCAGATCGAACAGGCTTAGGGTATGGTCTCTCTTCCTCTAATACTGCTTCTACTAGTACTACTGTTTTTGTTCCTCCTGCTAATAATGTTAAAATTGAGAACAATGAGATTAAAACTGAATTAGCTAGTGAGAACATAGACAAGGGTAAATCTATCTTAGGAGCACCCCCTAAGCTTGAGACGAAAGATGTTAAAAACCCTAGGGCTAAGAAGGCTAACATTCAAAAGCCTAAACAAAAGAAGCAGCATCTCTGTCATCATTGTGGAGCTGCCGGTCATACTCGACCAAATTGCTACAAGTGGCTTGCCACTCAACAGAGCAACGGCATGATAGCATCTGGAAACCAAAATCAGCTTCAATCCTCTCTTGCTCCCCTTGGAGATCTTCTTAAAGCCCTCGTGTTCCTTTCGAACTTGAACTGTTTTTCCCCCTCTCCCCCTCACCGTTGGTTCAAGGGTTTAATCAAATGAAAGGTTCTTCCAGGGTGTGGAAGAAAAAGGGCTCCAAGTGATTCTGTCACTTTTCTCTCTCTCTTCTTGTTTTTGTGTTTGCATTACTTGTGTGTTTTGCTTTCAAGTTTTGAGTCAGTCTAGTTTTTATGCTTTGCTTTGTCCAACATGTTTTTTTTTTTTTTTTTTTTTTTTTTTTTTTTTTTCAGTTTTGCTTTGTTTTGTTTTTCATATAAAAATAAATAAAAAATAAAAAAATTGAAAAATCAGAAAAATACAAAAACAATGTGTGTTTTGTGTACATTGGTACTTGTGTACCTTGGATGGCCATTGAAACAAAGTCTTCTAAATTTTGTATCATTTGTAGCTTAGATGAGCATCTCTATGCACAACTAAGCAAGTGAGCTTTGTGGCTCTTGTTAGTGATGAGTAAGATTAAGTTATCTCTTGTACTTAACACTCGTATCACTCTTTTTGACGGGAAGGACTAAAAAATCCTAAGAGAAAGGCATTAATAACCATCTCACCACTGTTGCCCGCCAATCATAATATGACACCTGTATGCTTCGGCATGGCAAAAGTGCAGTGTCAATGACATTTGTATGCTTAGGCATAGCAAAATTGGAATGTCAAATATCATTTGGTATTTCTTTTCTCTCTCCAATATGCCCATGCATGATATGCTTAAAAAAAAATATGCAAAGAAAAATCAAAAGCAAAAAGATCAAAAATGCTTTAAAAAATGATTGCAAGTGTGTATTCTAGGAGATGTGGGAGTTATAGGATGTACCTCGAAGGTGATAGTCCCCATCAAGCAGTTATGATTGTGTGTGAGTTAAAGTGATTTTCTCATATCTCAAATCTTCATAACATGTGTACACTCATGCAATCTTGCGATGTTTTTCACACACAACACGCAATATTCTTTGCTATTCTTGATACATGTGCAGGTACAATGTGATTTGGCCATTACAAGGTTTTGCATGTGTTAATGTATGCTCACTAAACTGTCTTGACTTGTTTTTGAAATATAAAATTGGTTAGACTTGTTTAGTGTGTGTGTGTGTTTTTGTAGATCCATGTGCTTAAAATTTTCATTGAGAGATGATTTTGAGAGCTTAATATGTTGATTGGATCATTGGTTGAGTTGCATGTTGGATTGCATTCATATCTATGTTTTTCACATCTCGAAAAACTGTTTTTAAAAGATGGCTCGACAGCTCCTCGATACCTCCTCGATACCTTGCTGTCTGTCGAGCTTCTTCAACTTTTTCTTATCGCAACCCCGATAGCTTCTCAATACCTGGTGGATCGATCGAGAATGGGTCTGCATCCTCAATAGCTTCTCGACACCTGGTGGATCGATCGAGCTTCTGTTCTTGGTTTTGTTGGGTTGTTCCTCGACACCTCCTCGATACCTCAGCTGTCGACGACCATTTCCTCGACACCTTACTCGACAGATGTCTCGATACCTCTCGACACCTGCATCTGTCGAGATTTACTGCTGGTACTATTTAAGCTCCTTGTGCGATCCGGAACTCATTTCACTCGATCTCTCTCTCGATACTTCTCTCTTTTTCTCTCCCAAACGTTCTCATCTCACTCCAACCTTTGTTCCTCAAGGATTCTTCAAGCTTTTTCAAGAATTTCTTCACTTGGTAAGCTTCTAATCCTTTCACATTCATGCATTTCATGTTTTGAAACCTAGGTTTTGGGGTTTTTGAAAAATATTGGGGTTTTTCAAAATTGATGAGTTTTTATTGAAATTTTGGGATGGGTTTTCACTTAAATGAGTTTAAAATCCCATACATTGCATCACATTAGCATTATAATAATATTGTCATGCATTTAGATGTGTGCTATCTGTTTGTGTGCTGATAGGTCTGGATTAGGCTGAGCCCATGATGCAATTTCCTTTGCATGTCACATGTTCATGCATTTCTCATGCATACGTACTCTCTTTTCAATATACTTGTTATATTTGAAATTGCTTGGGACTTTTCTGATTGTCTTTTTCTTTTTCTCCCTCTCTTTTTGTTTACATTAGTCGTGTCTATGGCACCTAAGCATAAATCTACTCCAGCCCGGAACCCTCTTCATTCCGGAGCGTCTTCGTCCTCTGATCCTACACTATCTCATATTCGGTTCCGTGATGATGATGCCTTTAAGGCATTCTCGGAGAAATTTTCTAGATGAGGCATTCATTCGGAACGTCGAGTCATTCTGTCGGACTTTGCCGACACCGACCTTCCCTCTGTCATTCACAGTAGGGGATGCGAGTCACTGTGTGACGTCCCGGTCACCTGTCCTCTCGTGCTTATCCAGGAGTTTTACTCCAACATGCACGGGATTGATCGTTCAGTACCTCTTTTCTTCACTCGCGTTCGAGGTACACGCATTCCTATCACACCGCAACTTGTTGTGGATGTGCTTCGGGTCCCTAGGATAGAGTTTCCTAACTATCCTAGTTATGAGCGTCTAAGGACTGTGTCCAGGGATGAGCTTATGTCTGCTTTCTGTGAGCGCCCTTCTGTTTGGGGTGAGCGTCTGTTTACACCATGTCGACCTTTTGCTAAAGGTCTTAGATTCATGAACATGGTGATGACTTTTGTTTTGCATCCACTCTCTCACTATAACTCCATTACAGAGTCTCGTGCTCGATTTTTGTTATCTCTTCTTGAGCATCTTACTATAGATTTCCCTTCTCATTTTATTCTTTCTATTATAGATGTTCATCTAGATTCGACGTCCCGTGATAAGCTCATCTTTCCTTCCGCTATCATGAGAATCTTAGGCCATTTTTTCGTTCCTTTTCCCTCTTCCAACCATTTCACCATCATGTGTGCCATAGATTACACTAATGTTAAACGTAGCGAGGCCCAGTTTCGGTCGTGGCAGTCGGATCCAGCAGCTCCTCTCTCCCGTTCAGCTCCATCCCGTTCTGCTCCATCCATGTCCGCTCCTCCCTCTTCTTCGGACGATGTGACTTTAGGAGACATCATGACGCAGCTGCAGCGCATGGATGCTCGCCTAGATACACTCTCTACGGAGTTGTATCAGGTGAACGTTCGTGTCGGTCGTATTGCACGGCGACAGGCGTCCATGGGTGGTTTTGCTCCTGAGGCTACTCCTTCACCACCTTCTCCCGTGGCTTCTGTTTCTGAGGATGAGGATGATGATGACGATGATGCTTCGGATGATGCTGATGGAGATGCTAGCTTTATCGATGAGATGTCTACTTGACACTCTTACCCTTTGTCACTCGTGACAAAAAGGGGGAGTAGTTTTGGATATGAGAGTAGTCATTCTTAGGGGGAGAGTTAGTATTGGACCATTTTGTTAGGGGGAGTGTTGATATGATTTGAGGGATGTAGTGAGGATATTATGTATCTCCTTTTCTTTCTTTTTAGATACATTATTCTTATACATGAGGTCTTGTGACCATTTCTTGACATACATTGTACTTATCTCCTTATTTATATTGATGTATGTTTTTCTTTCACCTACCCCTTCATGTGTTGTTTCTTTTCTCACTTAATACACATGTTTCTTATACTTGTATGCAATCTATTATTTCTGTTTCACACAAAGATGCCTTAATGAGTTTTGTTTAAAGTATTTCAGAAATACAGGATGTCAAAGTCTACTTGCTATAAACTCTTTTCTTGCAAAGTTTTTCAAGAGTTTGTGTTAGGATAGATTTTATTGTATTCAACAAGTGAATATGAGTTGAGTGATTTATGACTTCTCTCATATGTTCATTTGTTTGTTGTGGTTTTTTCATGGATTGCCAAAGGGGGAGATTGTTAGGACATATGTGTTTCACATGTTAAGAACATATGTCATGATTTTATGTAATTGGCTTATCCTTTGACAAAACGCACTTTACTTGTATTTGGGTAGATTTAGGATGTGTTTAAATACTTCAAGAAACCTTGTTTCAAGATCAAGTGTTGAAACCTTCAAGTCTATCCAAGAAAACAAGCTAAAAGTGTAAAGTCATTAAAGCTCGACAGCTGGCTCGACAGTTGCATCTATCGAGCTTAAGAAAGCTGTTCAAAAGCCCGGTGTGCTCGACAGCTGCTCGACACCTTCTATTTGTCGAGGTTTAAGAATTTCAGAATTCAAATATGATTTTCTTGGGATCCGTGAATATGTCTTTGGGCTTTCTTTTCTCCTAACCCTAAACATATAAAAGGATTGTTTTAAGGGCCGTCAAATTGTTCACAAGTTGCACAAGCTTTGAGCAAACTCTGTTCAAGCAAATTGTGATCGGAGACGAAGTTCTTGCCCTAGTTCATCTCTTTCTCTTGAAGAAGTTGCTGTGTATATGCACCGTAGGGTTTTGTGGCCAAGCATCTTCTTGATCTTCATCGTGTGGATGAACTGAAGAACTTTGCAGCCAACAACCTTCATAGTTGGTGATTGAAGTCGCGTACTAGGATCCGCGCAATTGGTTAGTCACGTACTTTGGAGTCGTGCATCAGAAAGGGGAACTGTCACTACAGAAAAAGTCCAATTGGGTATTGGGGTAAGGGTTCAACTGTAGGTTGGTAAGGTACTTGGGATTCCTTTACTTGTAACCTCTTGTTGTGATAATAGTGGAGTTTTGGGAGTGGTGACCTGAAAATCACTCGGTGGGGTTTTTGCCGTTAGGTTTTCCCCATTCGTAAACAAATCACCGTGTTGTTTATTTTTCCCTGCATTATTAGTTTATTGGTGATTTGTTTGTGCTACCACGCGTTTGCATGATAAATTGATTAATTAATAACTTGGCTATCAATTAATTAATTTCTATCAAAAGGGATCATTCAGTTTGTGGCCTATCAATTATTATTTGACCTCTATTTTAAAATAAAAGACTAAATATATAGGGGTATTTTGGGAGTTCTAGTAAAAAGTTCATTAAATCTAATTTCATTTCCTCCCGTTCCTCTTAATTTTGAGAGAAATAAAAATTTGAGATTTTAAGGGAATAAAGAGGTATGAGTGTTCCCTCCTACCTATTCTATTCTCTCATACTTAAACTTTCAAACAAAGGAATAAACTTTCCATTCCCTTAATTAAAACTTCCAAACAAGAGAAGGAAAGAATATTTTAAAATTATTATTTTCATTCCTTTTCATTCCATTCCATTCTCTCCTCTCAAATGAGGGCTAAATGTATAGTGATGACCTAGGTTTCCAACTATATCTTTAATTCTTTGCGACTCATTTGGGAAGAGGGAAAATAATGGAATGGAAATGAATGAAAAAAATAATTTTAGAATATTTCTTTCATTCCCTTGTTTGAGAGTTTTAATGGAGTAAATGGAAAGTCCATTACTTTATTTGAGAGTTTAAGTAAGAGGGAATTGAATGGGTAAGAGGGAACACTCATTTTTTTATCTATTTCCTTAAAATCTCAAATTTTTATTCCCCTAAAAATTGGAAGGAATTGGAGGGAATGAAATTAAATTTATTGAATTTTTTACTGAAACTCCCAAAATACCTTACATTTCCAGCTATTTATTTTAAAATAGGGGTTTAATTTTAATATGATCATAAAATTATTTCATTCATTTTCCTCTTTGTTACTCCTAAACAAAGTTACTTACATTCCATTTATTTCCATTCATTTATTTTAAATATCCAAATAAGATTACTTAATTCTATTTCATTCATTTATTTTCCATTCATTTCTCTTACTTACATACTTTACATTCTATCTCATTCTTTTCCATTCATTTATGATCATTTCATTTTATTCTATTCCTTTATGAACTCCCAAATAAAGGCTTAGGTAACGGTGACTAAGACTCTTTCAGTACTTTGTACTTAATTTGTAGTTTTAGTGTTTGTTTGGATATCGCTTATTTTGCTAAAACTGAAAACTTATTGTTGAAAGTACTGTAGATAAAGGTAAACGTTAGCTGAAATAGTATAGTAGAGCTCATGAATAGTACCAAAAAGTGTAGTGAGACCCATAAATAGTAACAAAAATAAGCTGAATATTGAAATAATTTTCATTTTTTATTGCTATCCAAATGGAGGCTTAGTTTGTTTCTAGTTTGATAATAACAAAAGTCGGCCAAAATGGCCATATACCACATTTTTTGGAAATTTTTAGCAAAAAAACACTGTTTCGGAAATAAATGGCAAAGTACTACTTTTTCCAGAACTCGAGTTTCAGAAACTCGAGTTCCTCATCAGTTCTGCCACCGTGGCACTGCTGAGTTGGATTTGTGCGATTAAAAAAAATTATGTGGTACTCGAGCTTGGTAAACTCGAGTACCAGGCAACACAATACTCGAGTATACGAAGCTCGAGTACCTTTTATAAATAAAATGCAAAAAAAAATAAACACAGTACTCGAGTTTGGTAAACTCGAGTACTGTGTAAATTTATTTTATTATTATTATTATTTTTTGTTTTGTTTTTTTTGTTTGGGGATAAACAACAAATAAACATAAAGATAAAAATAAGTAGCTTTTTTTATGTTTTTATTTATTTAAATAGAAGCATTGTAAAATATAGAGATTTTAATTTCGAAATATGAATTTAATTTCTACAATAATTAAAATTGTTCATTGTTTTCTCATAAAAATTGTTCACTGTCTTTTCTGCGTAAATTATTCTTTGTTCAATGTTTAAAAAATTGTTCGCTGTTTTCTCATAAAACACCTAGTGAAATCGTGTTTTCTAAATTTAAAAGCTAAATCTGAATGCTGTTTCATGTTTAAATTTCACAATAATCGAATTTGTTTTTCTGCATTGATAAAATCTGTTTCTACGTTAATAAAATTTGCTCTCTACACATCATGTTTACTGTATTTTCGAAGTTGCTTACCGCATTCATAAAATCTGTTTTTTGCATTAATTAAAACTGTTCACTGTTTTCTCATAAAAATTGTTCACTTTTTTCTGCATAAATTGTTTTTAGCATTGGCGCAGTTATTGCACTTATATGGTTTTTGTGTTCTTTTTAAATATGTAACCATATGAATAATGGACAAACTCCATGAAAGAAAAATGAATGATTCGTACAAATCACCTAATGGTAAATGCCTCGAAAAATTCGAATTTGTAAAATAGTTCGAATTAGTTGAATGTAGAACTGTTCACTAAGTAAAACTATTTTCTGCATTAATTAAAACTGTTCACTGTTTTCTGCATAAACTATTTCTAGCATTCTGCATAAAATTATTTTATGTTCAGCATTATTTAAAAAATTGTTCACTCTCTTTTCTGCGTAAATTATTCTATGTTCACTGTTTAAAAAATTGTTCGCTGTTTTCTCATAAAACACCTTGTGAAATCGTGTTCTCTAAATTTAAAAGCCAAATTTGAATGCTTTTTCATGTTTGAATTTCACAATAATCGAATTTGTTATTCTGCATGGATAAAATTTGTTTCTACGTTAATAAAATTTGCTCTCTACACATCATGTTTACTGTATATTCGAAGCTGCTTACTGCATTCATAAAATCTGTTTTTTGCATTAAGTAAAACTATTCACTGTTTTCTCATAAAAATTGTTCATTGTTTTCTGCATAAACTATTTCTAGCATTCTGTATAAAATTATTTTATGTTCAGCATTATTTAAAAAATTGTTCACTCTCTTTTATGCGTATATTATTTTCTGTTCACTATTTAAAAAATTGTTCGCTGTTTTCTCATAAAACACCAAGTGAAATCGTGTTTTCTAAATTTAAAAGCCAAATTTGAATGCTTTTTCATGTTTAAATTTCATAATAATCGAATTTGTTTTTCTGCATTGATAAAATATGTTTCTACGTTAATAAAATTTGCTCTCTACACATCATGTTTATTGTATATTCGAATTTGAAGTCGTCAAATGTACAAAATCATGAAAATTCAGTTTAAAACTATGTACTAATGTACTAATCATCCTGATTTGATGAAAATTTCAAAATGGTTGAACGTACAAAATCGTGAAATCTTAATGGAAAATCGAAATTGTTGAACGTACCAAATCGTGAAAATTCAATGGAAAATTGTGTAATTAGATGTACAAATATTCTGGACTTGTTGAGAAATTTGATTTCGTTGAAAGTACAAAATCGTGAAAATTCAAGAGAAAATTGTGTACACTAGATGTATAGATCGTTCGAATTTGTAAAAAACAAAATTTAGATGTGCAGATCGTTCGAATTTGTTGATTGTATAAAATCTTGAAAGTACAAAATAAAATTGTGTAAATTAGATTTACAGATAGTCTGAATTTGTTGAAAAGTTTGAATTCGTTAAACGTACAAAATCGTGAAAATTAAATGGAAAACTGTTTACTAATGTATTGATCATCCGAATTTGTTGAAAAATTCGAAATCGTTGAATGAACAAAATCGTGTAAACTCAACAGTTAATGAACAATTAATCTTTAGATTTGCAAAAGTTGAATGTACATAATCATCAGTTGTCAGACATTAACAACAACATTTTGTATTGCACAGAACGTGTAGACATTAACAACAACGTCTAATGTTCGTAGGTAGAAATTTTTGGAAATTATCATTACTTGAATCTGAGAAGTCTGAAATATGTCTTTCATCATCTAATGCAGTAACTTCTTTCCAACCCATTTCCCTCCATAGTGGTCTGTGTATGTCTGTAGTTGTTGATCTGTGCAATAATTGCGCCAATGCTAAAAACAGTTTATGCAGAAAACAGTGAACAATTTTTATGAGAAAACAGTGAACAATTTTACTTAATGCAAAAAACAAATTTTATGAATGCAGTAAGCAGATTCGAATATATAGTAAACATGATGTGTAGAGAGCAAATTTTATTAAAGTAGAAATAGATTTTATCAATGCAGAAAAATAGATTCGATCATTGTGAAATTCAAACATGAAAAAGGTTTTAGATTTGGCGTTTAAATTTAGAAAACATGATTTCACTAAGTGTTTTATGAGAAAACAGCGAACAATTTTTTAAACAGTGAACAGAGAATAATTTACACAGAAAAGAGAGTGAACAATTTTTTAAATAATGCTGAATAGAAAATAATTTTATGCAGAATACTAGAAATAGTTTATGCAGAAAATAGTGAACAATTTTCATGAGAAAACAATGAACAGTTTTACTTAATGCAGAAAATAGTTTTACTTAGTGAACAGTTCCACATTCAATTAATTGTTCACTTTTTTACAAATTCAAATTTTTCGAGGCATTTACCATTAGGTGATTTATACGAATAATTCATTTTTCTTTCATGGAGTTTGTCCATTATTCATATGGTTACATATTTTAAAAAACACAAAACCATTTAAGTGCAATAATTGCGCCAATGCTAAAAACAGTTTATGCTAAAAACAGCGAACAATTTTTTAAATAGTGAACAAAAAATAATATACGCATAAAAGAGAATGAACAATTTTTTAAATAATGTTGAACAGAAAATAATTTTATGTAGAATGCTAGAAATAGTTTATGCAGAAAGAAGTGAACAATTTTTATGAGAAAACAGTGAACAGTTTTAATTAATGCAAAAAACAGATTTTATGAATGCAGTAAGCATATTTGAATATACAGTAAATATGATGTGCAGAGAGCAAATTTTATTAATGTAGAAACAGATTTTATCAATGCAGAAAAATAGATTCGATCATTGTGAAATTCAAACATGAAAAAGCATTTAGATTTGGCGTTTAAATTTAGAAAACATGATTTCACTAAGTGTTTTATGAAAAAACAGCGAATAATTTTTTAAACAGTGAACAGAGAATAATTTACGCAGAAAAGAGAGTGAACAATTTTTTAAATAATGCTGAACAGAAAATAATTTTATGCAGAATACTAGAAATAGTTTATGCAGAAAATAGTGAACAATTTTCATGAGAAAACAGTGAACAGTTTTATTTAATGCAGAAAATAGTTTTACTTAGTGAACAGTTCTACATTCAACTAAATCAAACTTTTTTACAAATTCAAATTTTTCGAGGAATTTACCATTAGGTGATTTATATGAATCATTCATTTTTCTTTCATGGAGTTTGTCCATTATTCATATGGTTACATATTTTAAAAAACACAAAAACCATTTAAGTGCAATAATTGCGCTAATGCTAAAAACAGTTTATGCAGAAAACAGTGAACAATTTTTATGAGAAAACAGTGAACAGTTTTACTTAATGCAAAAAATAGATTTTATGAATGCAGTAAGCAAATTTGAATATACAGTAAACATGATGTGTAGAGAGCAAATTTTATTAACGTAGAAACAGATTTTATCAATGCAGAAAAACAAATTCGATTATTGTGAAATTTAAACATGAAAAAGCATTCAGATTTGGCTTTTAAATTTAGAAAACACGATTTCACTTGGTGTTTTATGAGAAAACAGCGAACAATTTTTTAAATAGTGAACAGAAAATAATATACGCATAATAGAGAGTGAACAATTTTTTTAAATAATGCTGAACAGAAAATAATTTTATACAGAATGCTAGAAATAGTTTATGCAGAAAACAGTGAACAGATTTTATGAATGCAGTAAGCAGATTTGAATATACAGTAAATATGATGTGCAGAGAGAAAATTTTATTAATGTAGAAACAGATTTTATCAATTCAGAAAAATATATTCGATTATTGTGAAATTCAAACATGAAAAAGCATTCAGATTTGGCGTTTAAATTTAGAAAACACGATTTCACTAGGTGTTTTATGAGAAAACAGTGAACAATTTTTTAAATAGTGAACAGAAAATAATTTATGCAAAAAAGAGAGCGAACAATTTCTTAAATAATGCTGAACAGAAAATAATTTTATGCAAAATCGTAGAAATTGTTTATACAGAAAACAGTGAACAATTTTTATGAGAAAACAATGAACAATTTTAATTAATGTAGAAATTAAATTCATATTTCGAAATTAAAATCTCTATATTTTACAATGCTTCTATTTAAATAAATAAAAACATAAAAAAAGCTACTTATTTTTATCTTTATGTTTATTTGTTGTTTATCCCCAAACAAAAAAAACAAAACCAAAAAAAAAATTTACACTGTACTCGAGTTTACCAAACTCGAGTACTGTGTAAATTTTTTTTTTTTTTTTTTTTTGCATTTTATTTATAAAAGGTACTCGAGCTTCGTATACTCGAGTATTATGTTGCATGGTACTCGAGTTTACCAAGCTCGAGTACCACATAATTTTTTTTAATCGCACAAATCCAACTCAGCAGTGCCACGGTGGCAGAACTGATGAGGAACTCGAGTTTCTGAAACTCGAGTTCTGGAAAAAGTGGTACTTTGCCATTTATTTCCGAAACAGTGTTTTTTTGCTAAAAATTTCCAAAAAAGGTGGTATATGGCCATTTTGGCCAACAAAAGTCTATCTCTTTAGCTTGTAGCGAGGAATTGAGAATAACAAAAATGCCCACTCTAGTCCAATCCATCTTGCATGCTTTCTTCCCGAGTGTGTTTGTAATATTTAAATTATATATATACATATATATATATAATTAATTTAATATTTTTCCGTAATATCATACTTACAATTTAATTTTATAGATATTCTATTATCATCCCTTAAAACATTTATTTCTCTCTTCAACACTTTCATTGCTATCACTCATTTTTTCTTTCTCATATCTAGAACTACTAAGTGTTGTGCATTCGATGATAAAGAAACTATAAAGGATGATTAAATAAGGGTCATATTAATGGGTGTCGTTAGGATAATTGTTAATAAACTATTTTAGGAAAATTTTGACACCAAATATAAAAATCCGTCAAAACAACTAATTTTTCATTTTATTTTTCCAATAAAAAGTTTCTAAAAATATTTTTTAAACCAATTTTCTTAGGGCATCTGTTAACCTTACACATTAAATAAAATGGACAAGTAGGAGTGTGTATGGATCATGTCAAAAAAATCCCAACCCAACCCATGTGGATTGGGTTGGAACTTTGGGCTGGACAGATTTTTATTTTTATTTTTAAACTAAGCGTTAGAATAGTAGATTTATAAGACTACCAACACAAATAACCGTAGATTTAAAATCTTATTATTTGTTAACCTTGTCAACTAAATACCGCTCCTTCTTTCTTTATTATAAGTTTTCTACTTTTATTTGTCCACTGAAAATTAGCACAACTTTCATATGACAACAAAATAAAAGTATGTTTGATTTCAAATAATAATAATAATAATAGCCTGATTTGGTTTTGCGCTACATGTTAAAATGCAGCAATACATAAAAGTTAAAACTATCATTGAACCTCAACATGAATGTAAATTTAAGGGTAAATTGCAAAGTACACCCCTGAAGTTTGGGATTGTTTGGATTTTACATCCTGAATTTTGAGAAATTTAATTTTACACCCTGAAGTTTGGTTCCATTAACAAAAACACACCCTCAGTTAGTTTTGGCTGTTAAGTGACACGTCATATATTGTAAGATATCATGAATTGAACTTACTATTTATAGAAGTGGGAAAAATTCATGTACATGCAGTAGAGAGCTTCAAAATCAATTGAAAAATATGAAGAAAAGAATAAGGCACTCAAGGAGATGAAGGTCTGTTTGTTTTAGGGGTTTGAAATTGGATTTTTTAAAAGTCTAGCCAGCTTTTAAAATTCTCACTCCATTTTCAAAATTCTGAAAAATAAATTGTACTAAACAGTTGTAAAATCAAGTAAACGAAGGAAAAGAAAAAAAGGAAACATTAAATTGTGGATTTCCAAGAAACAAACCCCTTGAGCAATGAGAAGCCTTATAATTGAGTTCATATATTAGAGATTTGACGAAGATGAAGATGTTTATGTAGAGAACCTGATCCCTGGTCTTTCTTTGAAACTTCAAAGAACTGTCAAGCGCCATATCTACTTGGATGGGTTCATGAGGTCTGCTATTAGAAGCTGGGGTTTGTGGGGGTAGGGATTTGGGAATAGTTTTTATTTGGGTGAAATGGTGTCGTGTAAATAGCTGAGTTTTGTGTTTTGATTTTTGGGCAAAATTGCATTGTTTAAGGGATGATTTGGCAAAAAATAAAATCATGTCAACACGATGTAATGTCACTTAACAGTTAACTGAGAGCATGTTTTTGCTAACGGAACCAAACATTAGAGTGTAAAATCAAATTTCTCAAACATTAGAATGTAAAATCCAAGCAACCCCAAACTTTAGGGGTGTATTTTGCAATTTACCCTAAATTTAATTATTAGACTTTTTATTTGAACAATTGACTCTATATATATTAGATTTGTGATGAATCGAATATTCTACTAATATTTTTCCCTAAAAGCTATTTAATCTCATGATCAATACTTTTGAGAGAGGGTTTCAATTTATGGCGTCTGCTCCTGATGATAGTTCTTTATCATCAGACCAAGACACCAATCAGTTTTTGATGTAAACGGGGATTGAACTCCAGATCTCTTATTCAACCATTAGAGACTTTACTAGTTGAGTTAGCTGGAACCCACGCATGATCAATACTTTTGAAATGCCGTTTTTACCATGTACATTATATGATTAAATTCGTTGATTTTTAACGGCAATACTAATATAAGATTTAATTTCTTACAAATCTAATTTGCAGAATTGTTCAAATAAGAAATCCAATGATCAAGTTGACAGTCATGTCAAAGTCCTAATGTGAAGTGATGAGCCAAATTTCCATTTGTAACTTGACTTTGTCCTTTTGGGATATAAACACAAATGTGGCTAGCACTTTCTTGTAATAATTACAAATAGTATTGGACTAAACCTAGTAGCACCATGTGGCTTGATACAGAATGTGGGTTTTGATTCATCTGTTTACAACCTAAAACTACTTATTCGCTAGATTAGATTATAAGAATTAATTGCATGTCGTATGGAGTTTATTTCTGAAACAATAGGAAAATTCTCCAACTCATTACATGGCGATTTGAATGACCATCCAGGTGTACATGTGGCTTGACACAATGTAGGTTTTGATTCTTCTCTTTATAACCTAAAACTACTTATCCACTAGATTATATTATAAGAATGAAATGCATGTTGGCTATCAACACATGGATCAAAAATGAAACAAACGAAGGATAGTGTTTGTTGGAGCATTTTAATATTATATAATTAAAATTGATTTATATTACAACATAAATGTAAAGATGTGGGAATTAATATGAAAGATGAGAAGTTAGTGAAAATGTTTAATCCCACATTGAAAAGGAGAGATACTATTTTATTCTTTTTAATTGTGGTGATTAATGGGCTAATATGAATTGACTTAGATATTGGGCTGAATACATGCGCAAGGGGGAGGTGTCCAAATTGGAAATGAATAAGCCTCTTGGATCCTCCTACTTGACAGCCCATTCAGGATAATTACCATATCCGTTAGTGAGTAAATGACCCAAATTAATACTTTATTTTTATTATAGAAAAATGAAGAGCCATTAACCCACTTAATGGACTATCCATTTGGGCCTTTTCATTCTTCAGAAACTCCTTATCTCACCATTAATTGTGTAACTCCAGCCCATTAGATTAATATCCACCAATTAATCTTATAACACCCACTACATCAGAATAATGGATTGAATTAATCAGATTAATTTGGGTAATAATTTCATGAGGCCCATTAAACCTATAAATAGACCCATTCAGACCCAATATCACTTACGACGTTATCACACCAAAAAATCCAGCAAATGCAAGCATTCTTATACACTAAAAAATAGAAAGGGTTCTAGTCAAAGAAGGGTGTTCTTTCTGGTGGAATTTTGGGCTTGAACACTTTGTGCAGAGGTTGTTTTAACCATACGACATTTTTTGGGTTGTTGTATCCCGAGGGAGATAAGTCAAAGAAGGTCTACACCGGTTACAAAGCTTAGCCAACTAAGGGCTTGAATCTCTTTAAAGAGAGCGAGTGTCGTGCCTCAGTCTAAACAATGTTGTGTATTTCTTTCTCTTCAAATTAATAATATTCAGAAGTATTATTCAATTTCTCTTTCTGTTATTTCCATTATTATTGTGTTTACTCCAATAATTTTAAGGAGAATTCAATACATGGAGCTTACACAAGAGAAACCAAATGAGACTGTTGGAGATCTCAACAAGCTCTTTCGCTTTAAGGGAGCCCACTTCAAGAGGTGGAAAGGAAAGGTTCTCTTCTACTTGAGTCTTCTCAAAGTCGCCTACATTATCACTGACAAGAATCATTCAAAGGTTTCTACCGATGAGATGAGTGAGGAAGAATTTAGTCTTCATCAAGAAAAAAAAAGATGAGTATATAAAAGATGAATACAATTGTCGCTCTTATCTTTTGGATTGTCTTGCCAATTATTTCTATGACTATTATGATACAACTTATAATTCTGCCAAGAAAATATGGAAAGCTTTACAAAGCAAGTATGATACCGAGGAGGCTGGTGTAAAGAAGTATGCTGCTAGTAGATTTTTTTCTTACCAAATGGTGGATGGAAAATCGGTGGTGGATCAAGCACAAGACTTCCATATGATCGTGGCCGAATTGAGATCCGAAGGCATAAAGATTGGAGATAATTTGGTGGTAGTTGGCATAGTTGATAAACTGCCACAATCTTTTAGGGAGTTCCAAAAGACTTTGCGGCACAAACAAAAGGAGACATCCTTAAAGTTTTTGATCACATGCATCCGTGTGGAGGAGAAGGTTAGAGGACAAGATGCACTCATGACACATGAGAGTAACCACAAAGGTAAACCTTATTTCAGCCAATAATAATATGCCCAAAATTTATTTCCTAGAAATGGTTAATTGAAGCCTAAAGCGAGAGTCTTTAAAAATAATAATAGACCTCAAGGAAGGGGAAAATAGAATAAAAATTACAATAAGAACCAAGGACCCCTTTCACAAGATCAATTTAATAAATCTTGTTTTGTCTGTGGCAAGAGTAGGCATATTGCTCGATTTTGCAAATTTCGGAAATGTAAATCTGTTCCACAGGCTCACATAACCAAAGAGTCTTTAATGGCTATGATTACAGACATCACTATGGTGCAATATGTTGAAGGGTGGTGGGTAGATTTTGGTGCTAATAGGCACGTCTACTATGACAAGGATTGGTTTAAGTTGTACACTCCCTTTAAAGAAGAAAAACCAATTATGCTTGGTGACTCTAGCAAAACCAAGGTTCTTGGGAGTGGTGAGGTTGATTTGAAATTCACTTCTGGACATGTGCTAACATTGAAAGATGTGCTTTACACTCCGTCCATTAGAATTTGATGTCAAGTTTTTTGCTTAACAATGCCGACTTTAAGCAAACTATGGAATCTGATAATTATGTAATCACTAAAAAGGGATTATTTGTGGGCAAGGGTTATGCTTGTGATGGAATGTTTAAATTGAATGTTGAGAATAATAAAGGATCTACCAGTTCAATTTACATGCTTTCTTCTATTTATTTTTGGCATGCTCGTTTGCGTCATATAAATTGTAGATATGTGGGAATCATGAGTAGTTTAGGATTAATTCCAAGACTGTCAAAAGATTTTGAAAAATGTGAAACTTGTAGTCAAGCTAAGATGAAAAAAGGCCTCATAAAAGTGTTGTAAGAAATACCGAATTGCTTGAGTTAATTCACTCTGATTTATGTGAATTTGAGGGAATTTTAACTCTTGGAGGAAATAGATATATTATCACTTTTATTGATGATTTCTCAAAATATACAATTGTTTATTTGTTGAAAAATAAAAGTGATGCTTTTGAAAATTTTCAAAATTTTTTAAAAAAATTTGAAAATCAACTCGATAGAAAAATAAAAAGTGATAGAGGCTGTGAGTATGAATCAAGTGCATTCAACTTATTTGTTCAGTGTTTGGGAATTATCCATGAAACTACTGCACCATATTCGCCTGCTTCTAACGGTGTGGCTGAAAGAAAAAATAGAACTCTAATTGAGTTAACAAATGCCATGTTAATTGAATTTGGTGCATCTTTACATTTTTGGGGTGGAGCTATTTTAATTGCATGTCATGTTTTGAATAGGGTGCCATATAAAAAGTCACATAACACACCTTTTGAGATGTAGAAAGGACATAAGCCAAATTTGGGATATTTTAGAGTATGAGGTTGTCTTACTTATGTAAGGCTTATTAACCCTAAAATACCTAAATTAGGTATAAGAGCTACTACCTATGCTTTTCTTGGTTATGCGGTTAATAATGCAGCCAATAGATTTTTTAATCTTGAAAAAAAAAAATTGAATTTGGTGATGCAATTTTTCATGAAGAAAAATTTCCTTATAAATTGAAAAATAGTGGGGGTGAAGAAAATATTTTGTCACAACCTAGTTCTTCTATTTCTCATTTACAAAATCAAGAAAATTTTGAAATGGAACCTAGAAGGAGTAAAAGAGCTAGAGTTGAAAAGGATTTTGGTCCTGATTATTAAGTTTTTAACATTGAGGAAAATCCCCAAAATTTGAAAGAAGCTTTAACATCACCTGATGCTATATTTTGGAAAGAGGCTGTAAATGATGAGATGGAATCTCTAATTTCTAATAGAACTTGGAAATTAGTAGATCTTCCACTAGGTTGTAAGACCATAGGTTGTAAATGGGTCCTTAGAAAAAAGTTGAAACCGGATGGATCAATAGATAAGTTTAAAGCTAGACTTGTTGCAAAAGGCTTTAAACAAAAAGCTGATCTTGATTTCTTTGATCCTTTTTCTCCGGTAACAAGAATTACATCTATTAGATTGCTAATTGCTATTGCTGCAATTTCTTATTTGAAAATTCATCAAATGGATGTCAAAATTGCTTTTCTAAATGGGGACCTAGAGGAAGAGATTTATATGGATCAACCTGAAGGCTTTATAGAGTCTGGACAAGAAAGCAAGATATGTAAGCTAACTAAATCCTTATATGGCTTAAAACAGGCACCTAAACAGTGGCATGAAAAGTTTGATTCCTGCATGATTGAGAATAGTTATAAATCAAATGAATTTGATAAATGTATTTATTCTAAATCATGGAATAATTTACATGTTATTATTAGCCTCTATGTGGATGATATGTTGATTTTTGGCTCAAATATGCATGTTATAAATGAGACAAAAAATATGCTTAAGAGCCATTTTGATATGAAAGATCTTGGTGAGGCCAATTTTATTTTGAGCATGAAAATTACAAAAACATGTGATGGAATATTTCTTGATCAATCAATTTATGTTGAGAATAATGATGATGATGATGAAAATTACAAAAACATGATGATGATCAATCAATTTATTAGCCTCTAGTGTTCATTTATTTCCTGTGAATAATGATGATGAAATTTTTAATCAAAAGGATTATGCTAACATCATTGGTAGTTTGTGTTATGCTATAGATTGTACTAGACCTGACATTGCATATGCAGTAGGAGTTTTTAATAGATTTACTAGCAAGCCTAGTAGAGATCATTGGCCAACTATTGAGCGAGTCATGAGATATTTAATTGGTACCAAAAGCTATGACTTATTTTATAAAAAGTATCTTGCTGTGATTGAAGCTTTTAGTGATGCCGATTGGAATACTTTATCAGGTGATTCTCTGTCTACCACTGATTATATTTTTACCTTAGGTAGTAGTGCTATTTGTTGGAAATCTAAAAAGCAAACACTAATTGCTAATTCAACAATGGAAGCTAAATTAATAGCATTAGCTTCAGTTAGTGAAGAGCCAAATTGGCTTAGAGATTTGTTATATGAAATTCCACTTTGGGAAAACCCAATTCCACCTATATTAATTCATTGTGATAGCACTGCTCATGGTTGTCAAAATCGTGATTTGGATCGTAAGATCGCATGATTTTACGATTCCACCTCATCAAAACGTTCAGGATCACACTAGGATCGTAAAAATGGTAGGATCGTATGTAGGATCGTTTGGGATCCTACCAATCCCACCAAAAACATAAATTTTTGGTTTTTTTTTTTTTTTTTAATAATTTTTTTTGTGGGATAAATTTTTTGTTTTGATAAAGCTTTAAGGGTTTTTATATTTTTGTGTTGTGATGGTATGACTTTTTATTTTTTAAAATTATGTTAACATAAGCAAATGTTTTCTAGTTTCTAGTTCACTTGTAATCGAAATGAAGGAATGCTTCATCATTTCTAAATGAAGAATTTGATGTTGGCTTTGCTGCCTTTTAAGTAGGGCTGTCTAGAGTACCCAAAGACTCACCAGAACCGACTCGTCACGGCCGGACTAACACCTCTTACGGGTCGGTGACGAGTCCCAATCTTCAGAACCCAACTCCAGCGGGTCGAGTGGCGGATTTCGTCCTCAAAAACTCGATCTACCCGACCCGCCCAACAAAACATCAAAAAGAAGGCTGAAATCTAGCGACGTTTGGGCTTCTCAGCTCCGATTCGGCCACGTTTGGCCTTCCTTTACTCAAATATGCTTAAATCCGGCGAAGGTCGCCCAGATCTACTCAAACTCGACCAAACTCTAGTAAGCTCGACTCTAACTCGGCCAAATCCTGTTAGATCTCGGCCAGATTTCCATAGATACGAAGGAATATCGGCCAAATCTCGTTAGATCTAGCTAGATTTCGGCCAAAATCCGGCAAAATCGAAAAACCCGAAATCGACCGATTCACACCCGAAATCCGACCCGACCCGGTCGATCTGAAACTTCATTCGGGTCGGTTGCGGGTTGAAATCTTCCCCACCCGAGAAGGTAGGGTCGAGTCTGGGTTGGGCACAAACCCGACCCAGCCCGACTCGTGGACACCCCTACTTTTAAGCTATAATGTTATTAAATTTGTTTGATCAATATACTAATTTGTGTTCTAATATTACTAAAATATTTTTTATATATAATTTTATCAGTTATGCTTGTATTTGTATATTGATTGATTGATTTTTTTGAGCATGCTCTTTAATTGTTGCTGAGTGGTATAACTTGAATAGTTTAGTGTGAAATTGTATTTCGATGTCTTCTGCAGCGCTAGTATACAAATATATATTGTCTACATAGATGATGAAATGGATGATGATGATTAGGAATTTAGGACAGTGGTTATAAGAACCTTAGAATGGGAATAATTAAATATTCACTCCATCTTAATATTCATTTTGCTTTTAGATTTCATATTGTAATTAGCTAGTTTCCATTTTCTAACTTATTTTGGATTTCAAACTTGAAACTTAGAACTTGGAAAATATTTTCCATATGTTTTGATAAATATTTTGGTATTTGGTTGCTAGTTAAACATTTATTGAACTTTTTAGATATATTGGGTCTAAACTTAAATATATATGTTTTATTAGTATAGACTTAGTGATGTATGACATGCAAATTACATCATATGATGCAAATCTAAGTTTTTTTATGGATGAATTTATAATTTATGTGATTATTCAACATACAAAGCCATTATCAATGTATTTTTTGCTTTAAATCTGAAAATATGTAGGATCTTACGATTCACAATCTGATCCTATGATCTACGATCCCACATACCTTCAACGATCTTATGTAGAATCCCTATTTTGACAACCTTGGCATTGCCGTAATTGGTAGAGTTAAAAACTGTTATTACAATGGTAAATCCAGACCTATAAGAAGAAAGTATAGTACCGTGTGATCTTATTTGAGTAATGGCATCATAACTGTGGATTATGTTAAATCCAACGATAATCTTGCAGATCTATTTACCAAGGCCTTGGCAAAAGATAGAGTCTGGAATACATCGAGGGGGATGGGACTAAAGTCCATAGATTCATGAGCTATGTATGAGGATACCTAATCCAAGGATCAGAGATCCTGAGAATTGGATTTAATGGGAAAAACGAATCATACAATGGTCGTAAGAAATGCACTATTTATTTATTTTAATTATTTATTTTGTAAATAATTTTTAATTGTTCATCCCTATGATTTAAGTGCATTTATCTTGTAATGTGGAGAGGTTGAGTAAGAAACTCTTAATGAAATTTGTAGCTCATATGAGTGGGGTGTCAGAATTACAGGAGCACCCTTGACAAATTTTCACCTATGTGAGTGTGGGGGTAAGGCCGCTTCCTATGAGATTTGGACTTAATCTCAAATACACTCATGAAACTGGGATCAGCACACGGCCGTAAAGTGCTAGCTATAAAAGCTCATGTCAACACCTAGGTTGTTATGTGCAAGCCGTGATGCTTAATTTCCCCAAAGCAGTCCTAGTTCAAGTCGGAGACCACTACAACTCTAGAGTTGAGATCGCTGTTTTACTAAGTGAAGGTTCAATGCAAAGCACACCTTCATGGTGCATAGTGACCCGTCTTTGCCTAGTAATCTCTCTTTAACTAAAAAAATTTAATATTAAAATGAGTGGGGGATTGTTGGAGCATTTTAATATTATATAATTAAAATTGATTTATATTACAACATAAATGTAAAGATGTGGGAGTTAGGGTTTGTTTGGATGCCGCTTATTGCTGAAAACTGAAAACACTGTAGCAAATAATTTTTAAATTTGTGAATAGTGCCGTGGGACCCAGTTTTAAAGTTGTTTTTACTAGAAAAAGTACTTGCGTGTCCCGTGAACAATGCACGGGACCCACAGAAAAACAACGCAAAGGCACAACGCAAGCTTAAAAATGCTATCCAAACTCCATTTTAATATGGAAGATGAGGAATTAGTGAAAAAGTTTAATCCCACATTGAAAAGAAGATAGACTATTTTATTCTTTTTAATTGTGGTGATTAATGGGCTAATATAAATTGACTCAGATATTGGGCTAGATACGTGCGCAGGGGGAGGTGAAGGGAGGAGGTAACACCCACTACATCAGAATAATGGACCTAATTAATCAAATTAATTTAGATAATAATTTCGTGAGGCCCATTAAGCCTATAAATAGACTCATTCAGACCCAATATCACTTACAGCGTTATCACACCAAAAAATCCAACAAATGCTAGCATTCTTATAGACTAAAAAATAGAGAGGTTTTGGTCAAAGAATGGTGTTCTTTTAGGTGGAGCTTTGGGGTTGAACACTTGTGCAGAGGTTGTTCTAGCTATAGAGCGAGTGCTGCGCCTCAATCCAACAGTGTTGTGTATTTCTTTCTCTTCAAATTAATAATATTCAGAAGTATTATTCAGTTTCTCTTTCTATTATTTCCATTATTATTGTGTTTACACCAACAATGTTTATTTCCAAAACAATTTGGAGGAAAATAGAAAAATTTCTCGAACTCATTACATGGAGATTCAAATGATGTGTAATTATTGAGTACTCCCGGAGTATTCAATAATTTTCCTCGAGTGATCATCCACGTGTACATTTATTTACAAGACCTATTTAATGAGTTATGTAAATTTAAATAATTCAATGAGCCATATGATTTAAAACAACTGTATGGATTTATTAATCACCACATAATGATGGTTGGATGGAGAATAAACCTTGTTCATATCAAAATTATACAAAAGACCAAAAAAAAAATGATAAAATATAAAGACAAACATGAAAGCTTGCTTTACAACGTATCTATGTGAGCACACACAAGAAACTTAAGCAATAACTTAGATATCAGATACCCCTATTTCTGTTTCCAAGAAGTGCCAATTTGATTTTGTTAACCTTGGCCACCACGTCTTTGATGTCAAGTCTTTGATCTGGTAATTCTTCAGAGCACCTCAAGCCTAATTCAAAGATAGATGAAAGAATAGTTTGCATCAAAATTACATCCCTTCCATCTTCTATCCTAAGTAAACCATCATCCACGACTTCCATTTTGTAAGGTAGTGATAAAATCCATTGCCTCATAGCAAGTTCTCCAACAAACATATCATCGGTGGGCTTCTTTCTCGTAATCATCTCCAATAATATTATCCCATAGCTATAAATGTCACTTTTGGTGGACACTCTCCCTTCGAAACCATATTCTGTCATGCTCACATTTGTCAAGAAGTTTTAAGTTAGTGATCCACATGCTTGAAAAAAAAAAACACTTTACAATTATGTCCTTTTAATACACCAATATTACACACACATTTATACATTTTTAAAAAAAAATGTGTTTACCGTATCCATCCAAGATCCAGCTTTTGATGTACATATATACTAGATTCCTTTTATTTATTTATTTCCTATTTTTTATAGTTCATTATTATTATTGGGGATCCTATTATGTCCTAATGGTTTATCTTTGTTATTTGGATTTTGGAGTAATTATCAGGCTTACTTTGTGTATTTAAGAGCTAAGTTACTTTGTCTCCATTAAAGTTAGACTTTGAATGATTTATATTAACTTAGAGGCTTGTCACCATAGTTGAAGTTTTTTTTAATCAATTTTAGGACAACTGAGTGACTGTTTGGTAAAGTGATCTCAAACCACACATTTTCAAAATACTATTTTTTTTTTTTTAATTTTAAAAACTTCCATTTTCCTATGTAAAGCATTTTCAAATAAACAGACTTGAAAAGAAAAAAAGAAAAAGAAAAAAATAAACTATACCAAAAGTGCATAAGTATGTAGTCAACAGCTATAAAATGAGTTATAAGTGGGCATAAGGCAAGCCAAACAAGTATTATGATTGTATTAACTAGTCCAATATTGAAACTCACACTATCTTGATCCTACTTAATTAATTCGTATTCCACTAGTCAGCATGGCTCATAAAATAGATAATTTGAGTATAGTGTATATTCCTATGAATTTAATGCAACTACAAATTTGAGCTAGTGAAAAATGGCACACATAACACATTCTGTTAAGGTTATTCATGAAATTAGCCTAGTAATTAAATAAGAAGAGGTGAATTAATATACCTGGTGCGATGTAGCCAACAGTACCAAGGGTTTTGGTTTGTGTTACGTCTTTATTTTTGATTAAAATCTTTGCAATGCCAAAGTCACCCACATGTGCAACCATGTCTTCATCCAAGAGGATATTATTTGGCTTCAAATCGCAATGAACCACAGGTTCTGATTGACCATTATGGAGATAATCCAATGCTAATGCAACATCAACCATAATGCTTACTCTTTGAACAAGATTCAAGCAATAGTTGTGAGAGTATAACCACTTTTCAAGGCTACCATTTGACATGTATTGCAGCACCAAAGCTCTAAACTCCGGGTTGGAGCATGTACTTATAACTTTAACTAGATTCCTATGTCGGATTGCCCTTAACACCATGCATTCAACATCAAAACTTTTGAAAGCACCCTCTAATTGCAGATTTAAAACTTTGACAGCAACAATAGTCCCATCAGACAGTGCCCCTTTGTACACAGAACCAAAACCTCCAGTTCCAAGCAAGTTGCTTTCACAGAAGTTGTTTGTCCCACAACAAAGCTCATGATATGATATCATTCTATAATCGACAGATGGCAAAGTGATAGGTAATCCTAGAATATGTATGTTACATCTTGGATGTCTTCTTAACATAATGACCAGTGATGTAAAGATTATAAATGATGCAATGACTGGTAAAATATATTTGAGAAAAAGTTGTTTCACCTTTAATCCTCTAGAACTCGGACTTGTGCAAGGTGGAACTCCAAAAATTGGATTCCCACAAAGTGCTTCATTACCTAAAAATGATTTCCTTGTAAAGTTTCCAAAAGGTCCACTGGATGGAATTTCTCCTGATAAGTTATTGAAGGACAAATTCAAATAGTTGAGAAATGGAAGTGCCTCAAGAGACTTGGGAATTGCACCAGAGAGATTATTGTATGAGAGATCTACTTGTTCCAATCCTTTCAAGTTTCCAAAAGATTGAGGAATGTCTCCTTGGAAAGAGTTCTTTGACAAGTTTAGATAACTTAGGCTTTCAAAAGCACCAATTATACTTGGAATATTTCCAATAATTTGGTTATGAGATAAGTCCATGTGTACAATAGCAACCAATTTTGTCATGTTATGAGGCAATGATCTGACAAGGGAATTTGATGATAAATCTAAGAATATTAGATTTTTAAGACTCCACAAAATCGATGGGATTGATGATGTCAGCCCATTATAACTCAAGTTTAATGTTTGCAAAAGACTAAGGTTTCCAATGCAATTTGGGATGGATCCAAAGAGACTATTATTTGAGAGAACCAATTCTCCCAAATTCTTTAATTTACAAAGTTGTTTTGGAATGAATCCTTCAATCTTGTTGTCGCCAAGATGCAATCTTTGCAAGCTCTCCAATCCCCCAAATGATGACGGTATTTTTCCTGTCAAACTATTACCCGTCAATTCAAGCATGTTCAAGTTTTTCAAGGAACCCATTCCCATTGGAATTTGACCCTTTATTTGGCATCGATCTGCAAAAATGTATATAAGTGAAACTGAAAGGTTTCCAATGGCATCCGGAATTGAAATATTCAAGGGATTGAAGGATGTGGTTATCTCCTCCAAAAATCTGCAACTAGCTAAAGATGTAAGGAAACTATGCTCTTGATCTCCAGGCTCCCCAGTTAGCTGATTATCACCCAGACGAAGTATTTTGAGAAATTTCAAGTTTCCAAGACTTCTGGGTATTGGCCCAGAGAATAAATTTTGAGTAAAATCTACTTGGAAGAGGTTGGAACAATTTGAAAGATATGATGGGATATGACCACTGAATTTGTTAAAATCAAGATTCAGAATTTCAAGATTGGGGCAAGAGATCTTAGTATCTAATGGAAGATCTCCAGACAAAGAATTTCCCACCAAGTCGAGCAATATTAGAGACGTAATGTTGAAAATATTTTGGGGTATTGTTCCGGTGAGATCATTCAGGGAAAATTGCAAAATATTCAGATTTGGGAGACGCCATAAATCACTTGGAATGCTACCTTTAATGTTGTTATTGCTGATGGCAAACTTTTGTAACATGGACAGGTTGCTGATGATAGGAGGTATATTTTTAGTTAATTTGTTATCTGCAAGATTAAGAATTTCAAGCTTTTCTAAACTCCCAAAACCTTTTGGAATACTTCCATGAAACTTATTGTATGACAAAGATAAGAGTGAAAGCTCTCTACAGTGATTAAAATGTGAGGGAAGATTACCGGTGAATTCGTTAATGGAAATATATAGACCTTGAAGATTAGGACAATGCATGCAAAGATCCATCGGAAGAGTTCCTGAGATGTGATTTTCTGTAACAGCAATATTCATTATAGAAGACAGGTTAAAGATGACAACAGGGAATGTACCAGTGAGGTTATTGAGTTCCAAATTCAATATCTTTAATGACGACACATTGCCGAGGGACCTTGGAATTGCACCCATAAGACTGTTAAAACCAAGGTATAATTCGCGAAGCATAGGTAACATGCCTAACTCTTTAGGTATGCCACCACTTAACTTGTTTCTTGAAATAGATAAATATTCAAGTTTCTGGCAATTATGTATAGTTGGAGGGATACTACCTTCCAATAAGTTGTTTTTCAATTGAAGTTGCCTCAAGCGGTGTAGATGACTTATCTCATGGGGCAAAAAACCATAGAAGCTGTTGTTAAAAAGATCAAGTGAGACTAGGAAGGAGAGGTTGCCAATGTGAGGTGAAATGGTGCCGTGGAGACCAACGTTGGAAAGGTTCAAGGCCGTAACTCTTTGTCTGCGTCGACTGCAAGAGACCCCAAACCACTCACAGAAGTTTGTTGTTGTGGACCAGTTACCAGCAGCAGTGAAGACAGTATCGTTTGGAGCAAAAGTGATTTTAGATTTGAAGGCAATAAGAGCTGATTGATCGGTAAAGTTGTTGGAAGATTGGGACAAGTGAGGTATGCATGGCTGCACTAAGAGAAAAGCCAAGAGAAGGAGCAGGAGAATGGATGGCATTTCTATTAGCATCTTGACAGTGTGCAAGAGAGAGACACTGTGCAAGAGAGAGCAAGTGTAATTTATAGGTGACGATTCTTGTTGCTACGAGGGTGGTGTTTTTATATTCGACCATATGTGTGAAAATAAAAAGTCTCAAATTGGAATGAGCCAACCTCCACTTTTACTAGACTCGGTATGTCCCAAAATTCTAGTCCCGTCAACGTAGACAAAGAAGAAAATAGTGGAATATCCTCCAATCACGCAAGACATATATGGCCATCTCACTTGGAATTCGATGATTTTCCATTTTTCTACACACGCAACTAATTAGGAAGTGCCCTTTGAACTATACGGTTGATTCAAAGTCTACTCTAGAAATAATTGTGGAAGTGATGACAGAGAAAAATTGTCTTGGGGAAAAATCCTAAATCCTTTGTGCCAAGGTGTGAATTAAAATATATAACTATCAAGTAATAGCAATACTATGAAAACAAAAACACCCTCCAATAAGGGAAAAACCATGGGCAGCTCCAAAAAATATCCACTGTAAAATAGAAATTACAACTCTCAAGTTTAGTATAAACTTGAGTCCACAATAAATTGGATATATAACAAATAAATCTCAAGGAGTAAATACAATCTCACCACAACTCTCCATGGTTGTAGCACTCAAAAACTCCAAGAGAACTCCAAAATTTATCTTCTTGTGTAGCTTGAGTAAAGACAAATGTCTCCTTTTTTTTCACTCTCTCACACTCTCACTGTGTATCTCTCTATCTCTTCGGACTGCACCTTTACTGAAGCTCTCTTTCTCTGTGTTTCTTGCTTTCTCTAGAACTCACACAAATGGCCGAAAATGGCCTCTCTGCTTCAACTCTTCTCACAAGGCCGAATAGCCTTTAGGGATGGCAATGGAGCGAGGCGAGTTCGAAGAATGGGGTCTTCGCCCCCGCCCCACATGGTTTTGTTTTACCCCATCTTCGCCCCGCCCCGCATAACGGAGAAAATTTTCTTACCCTATCCCCACTTCTTGGGGCCCTGCAAAGCTCTGCCCCACCTTGTAAAACTTTACTTTTTGTTAATTTGCTCACAACTATTACAATTGTTTTTAATAAAACCTGTTTTATTAATAAAAATATACTTGAAATTACAAATAAATTTATCCCATTAAATCAAACTAATTTTTAGCAAAAATTGAATAATATTATTAAAGTGTTTAACAAGACAATATCACAACAAAAACAAAAATCTCATAATACAAAATCAATTATTCAATAGTATATAAATTTGTTTATAATAAAGACAAAAGAAAATGTTAAAATTGGTATCTTATTTCCAACTTTGTTAAAAAAAAAAAAAAAAAAAAAAAAAAAAAAAAAAGACAAAAAACCTTGTTGGGTAAAATAAAAAAAGTTAATAATATGTTTGTTTAAATAGTAGGGTTTTAGGGTATGAAATATTTACAATTTAATCTTTATCAATGCGGAGTGGGGCAAAGATGGGGCGGGGCGGGTTGGATCTAAAAAGTCCAAACTCATCCCTGCCCTGCCTCGTGATACTGAGCTAAAATCTCACCTCATTCCCGTCTCACCACCTTTGTAGGGTGGGAAAAATCCGCGTGGGGCAAAACGGAGAAGAACGGTCAAGCAGGACTAGAGAAAATTGCCAGTCTTGTATCTTTTTTTTTTTTTTTTTCTTCAGCAGGTGAGACTACTTAGGCTCGTTAAAAGACATGGCTGACTTGAAGACTTTTTGAGGCAAACTCATAAATGAGCTTTGACAAGGCATTTGGACCGGACCCACACGGTGCTTTGCACCTAACATTTGAATTTTTTTCCTTCCTTCAGCGGGTGAGACACGCCTAAGTCAAGTCTCATTAAGAGACATTGCTGACTTGAAGACTTTTTGAGGCAAGCTCATAAATGAGCTTTGACAAGGCATTTGGGCTGGATCCAGACAGTGCTTTGCACCTAACATTGTGGAAGTATACATTTGAATTTCAGTGCTTGACTAATTTAAGTAGCCGCACAAAGCTAATGGAGATGTGAATCATGATATCATTCTCGGTGGATCGTAGATTGAGTGCGGAGCCAGGCTATTTATATATATATATATATATATATATATATATATAACATTCTTCCAAAAAGAAGTATATATATAACATTAATAAAAATAAAAACTGAAGGATTTTCAACTCCTAAATCCTAACTATGAAATCAACATTTATCCTTTCTTCTAAAAGGAAAAAATAATGTTCATATCTCCAGATGAAACCTAAACTTCCCTTGTGTTTATAATTAAATGTTTTGCTGGGGGAGTGAGAGAAACCTAAACTTCTTGAAGGTTTACTAGATGAAGTTACAAGAAAAATGAAATTGTTGTTTTAAAAGGCCGATTACACACATATATGGGGATTGATAAATTCAGACCCACAATGGGATTTTGAGTAAAAAAACACACTAATTCCAAACAACACTACATTTAAGGTTTCTAATTCTTGAACTTAAAACAGAGACATTCAAAACTTATTCTTGTTATAGCACGCTGTTTTACCACACAGCCAGCCTGGTTTCAGTTCAATTCTTAACTCGCAATTGATTATTTGTTTGGTTGGTTTAAACTTTGTGGAATAGGAATCAATAACAAAGGTCTAAGTCATTGAATACCATCCCTATGAAGCCTTTCCAATACTCCTCTCCCCTGTGTCATTCCGACTAGGGGTTGGGAATCTCTTCTTAAGGGACCCTTGAGGTGTCCCACCATGTTTATACAAGAGTTTTACTCCAATATACAAGGCATCGATACCTCTGTACCTTGGTTTGCCACGACATTTCGAGGTACACGTATTGTAGTTAGCTCGGATCTTATATTTGAGGTACTACATGTTCTGAGGGTATCTCATCCTGACTACCCCAGTTGTGAGCGTCTCCGGACTGTGTCCAGAGATGAGCTTCTGTCTCACATCTATGAGACACCTTCCATATGGGGTGGGAAGCAAAACACCCCATGCTCAGGCCTTGCAAAAGGTCCAAGATTCCTTAACATTGTGATGACATTCACTCTTACTCCATTATCTCATTATAACTCTATCACAGAGCCTCATGCTCGTTTTCTCTTGTCCCTCTTAGAGGATCTTTCTATTGACTTCCCCACTCACTTCATCACTTCTATCCTTAATGTTTATCATGATACGGTGATCCGTGATAAACTCATCTTTCCTTCAACTATCACGAGGATCCTTTGCCATTTTTCCATCCCTATTCCTTACTCTCCTTATTACACCACCATGGGTGCCATAGATGCCTGTTCGGCAAAGTGAGGCCTAGCTTCGACTAAAGCGGCCACGTGTGGAGTCTACTGATCCTGCAACTTTTGTTGTTCCCTCTTCGTCTGCTCCTTTTTCCTCGATTGGTGTTGTGACCCTCGAGGCTATCATGGCGCAGCTTCAACACATGGATGTTCGCCTTGACACTCTCTTTGATGAGTTGTGTCAGGTGAACACCCGTGTCGGTCGTATAGCATGATGACAAGCTCACCTTGATGGTTTCACCGCTTCTCCATCTCCTTCTTCAGAGGCTTCAGTAGATAAGGATGGTGCTAATGGTGATGATGAGGACGATGCTAGCTCTTCCAATGATGATGAGATGTCAAGCTCTCGGTGACTTACCTTTTGTCATTTGTGACAAAAAGGGGAAGTAGTTTTGGGATGAGAGTAGTCTTGTACTTAGGGGAGAGTTAGTAGAGGACATTTTTGTTAGGAGGAGTGTCTATATATTTTGAGGGATGTAGTGAGGATTTTATGTACTTTTCTTTTCTTTCTTTTTAGTTACATTATCCTCCTGTACATCGGTCTTGTGACCATTTATTTATGACATGCATTGTATTTATTTTCATATATATATGATGATGTATGTTGTTCTTCACCTATATCTCCATGTGTTGTTTCTTTTCTCTCTTTATACACATGTTTCTTTATGTATGCAATCTTTATTTCTGTTTCACACAATGATACCTTGATAAGTTTTTGTTTAAAGTGTTTCAAAAAGACAGGTTATAAAAATCTATCATGCCATGAACTCTCTTCTTGCAAAGTTTTTCAAGAGTTTATGTTAGGGTTAGATTTATTTTGTATTCCAACAAGTGGTTATGAGTTTAGTGATTTAAGACTTCTCTCATAATTCTTTTGTTTGTTGTGGTTCTGTCACGAATTGCCAAAGGGGGAGATTGTTAGGACATATGTGAGATTGTTAGAGACATATGTTATGTAAATTGGCTAATCCTTTGACAAAACATACTTTCCTTATAATTTGGTAGATCTAGGATGGGTTTAATACTTCAAGAAACAAGTGTTCAAGTTTAGTATTGAAACCATACAAGTCTAACAAAGAAACAAGTGAAGAAGTGCTATTCATTAAAGCTCGACAGATGTCTCAACAGAACCTTTTCTATCAAGGTTTAATGTTGAAGCTCGACAGAAGCTCAACAGAAGCTAAATCTATCGAGAATTACGAAATTAGACTTTTTAGATTTGATTACACGCATATCCGTGAGTATTTGTGTAGGGTTTCTTTTCTCATAACCCTAGACATATATAAGGATTATTTTAAGGGCCATCTTAAGTGATACAAAGTGATTATTCATGCATATTGTGACTGGAGACAATTTGCCCTAATTCATCCTTTCTATGTAGAAGCTACTGCGTCTTTGCGCCAACGGTTTTGTGACCAAGGAACTTCCTGATCTTCATCATTGATGAACTGAAGAACTTTGCAGCAAACATCTTCCTCAAGTTGGTGTGTTAGTCACGTACTAGGATCCGTGCATCATTGGTTAGTCACATACTGGGATTCGTGCATTGAATGGAGAGATTGCTGCTACATTACAAGTCCAATTGGGTATTAGGGTAAGAGTTCAACTATAGGTTGGTGTTGGGTACTAGGATTCATTTTACTTGTAACCACTTATTTTCATTACCTGGATTCTCTGGAGTGGTGATCTTAAATTCACCCGGTGGGGTTTTGCCTTGGTGGTTTTTCCCATTTGTAAACAAATCACCTATGTCAAATTTATTTTCCGCTGCAGTTAACTTAGTTGGTGATTTGTTTGTGCTACCACGCTTATTGCATGTAATTGAATCTAATTAATTCACTTGGATAATTAATTGAGTAATTTACCAAAAGGGGTCAATACATTTTTTTGGCCTATCAGAATGCATGAAAGCTGATAAAAATTCCAAACTCTAAAGGCTCACTACCAGTTTTGAGGAAATAAGGATGATGATGATAAGTCATTTGATGAATTCTATGCCAAACTCAGGACATAGTGAATTCAACATTTAATCTACGAGAACAGATTCCAAAGCCTAAGATTGTAAGAAAGATCTTCAGATTTCTTCCAAAGAGATTTCATGCTAAGATCACGTCCATAGAAGAATCAAAGGACCTTGACTCTATTATTTTGACAAAAGTGATTGGGAATTTGCAAACCTATGAACTAGGTTTAGTAAGGGTTGGCAAAGGTAGCAAAAGCAAGAATATGGCTTTGAATGTCAAGAATGATGATAAAGATGAATCGTCAGAATATGAGGACACTAAATTCAAATCATACATCACTAGATAATTGAATAAGTTCATCAAGAATGCGAATGTCATGGCAAGTGACAAGGATTGCAAACAATCTGGATTTTCTCAATTCAAATCCCAAGACAAAGGCCAGAGAGAATTCAAAGATGTTGGACAAAGCAATAATGTTCCTGCTAGGCCAAAGTGCTATGGATGTCAAGGATATGGACACATGAAGCAAGAATGTCCCTTATATCTTAAATCTATTGGCAAGAGCAAAGCCCTAGCTACTACTCTAAGTGATACAGAACCATAGGTAGATTCTGATGATAGTGATCAAAAGAGAATAGTGAGCTCCTTCACATCGACCATTGATTCTCCAAATGAAGCAGAAGAGCCCATGGATAAGGAAGAAGAGTTAATGGAGTCCAAGTTTGAAAAAATGGATGAATAAGATGACATCCATATTGCTTACTCAAAGCTGTACAAGGTTTTCGAGAAACATGAAAAGCTTTACAAGTTAGCTACAAGGAAGCTGAGTGAAGTGGAGTTGGAACAAGAGGAACTCTCCACCAAAGTTGATGAGATAAATCAAACCATTGTAGCACTATGGTTTGAAAAAAACTTCCTGGTTGAGAAGACTAGGAAACCGCATGCAAAATTGTTTCAAGTGAGAGCATAATTGGAAAGGACCTCAAGTGCCAAGCTGGATGAAATGCTTAACTTCTAGAAGTCTTCATCTGACAAAACAGGTTTCGGGTATGATCATTCTCTCTCTTCTTGTAGTACCTCTTCTAATGCTTTAAATAGATTCATTTTTGTCCTTCCTACTAATGAAGATAACTCTAAGGAAACTGATCCTAAAAGTGAAAATGTGAATGAGGGTAAGCCTGATAAGGGAAAATCCATTGTAGGAGCACCCCCTAAGGTTGAAAAGAAAAAGACTAAGAAAAATAATCACGTCTTTACCAGCAAGAAGTCTTAACTGAAGAAGCTACATTTCTACCATTACTATGGAGCATCCGGGCACACTCGTCCAAATTGATATAAGTGGCTAGCCACTCAACAAAGCAATAGTGTATCATCCTTTAGGAGCCAAAATCAACTCCAACTCTCTTTGGCCCCTCTTGGAGAACTTCTTAATGCTATCATGTTACTCTCAAACTTCAATGGTTTCAACCCTCCTCCTTATTCATCTAAACAGAGGTTCATACAAAAGAAAGCTTTTCCATCCAAACCTTCTGTCTAGAAGGAAAAAGAATCCAAGTGATTCTGTCACTTTCTTGTTCTCATGCATGGTTGTTTGTTTTGTTTTGAGCCTATCTAGTTTTTGATGTTTTATTGTGTTGTTTTGCTACTTTGTATAATGTTCTTTTTAATAAAAAAATGGAAAATTTTGAAAAATACAAAAACAGTGTGTGTTTGTGTATACTAGTACTTGTGTACCTTGGATGGCCTTTGAAACAAAGTTCTTAACTTTGTATCTCTTGTAGCTTAGATGAGCATTCTCATGCACAACTAAGCAATGTGAGTTTTGTGGCTCATTTATGTGATTTGTATGATTTAGTTTATCTTTTATCATTCATATCTTTATCTCTCTTTTTGATGGGAATGGCTAAAAATTCCTAAGAGAAAGGCATAAATAACTATCTCACCACTAAAACTTGTCAATCATAAAACATCTGTGTGCAATTCATAAAAGCCATACTCGGTAAAGTGTAGCACTTGCATAGAAAAAATAAGATGTTTGGCTTACAAAATTAGGTGTTTCTTTTCTCTCTTATATACTCATGCATGTTATGCCACTTTATGTTTCAAAGAAAATTATGCAAAGAACATGAAGAGAAAAAAGAATCAAAATGCTTTGATTTATGGTTGTAAGCGTGTTTCTAGGAGATGTAGGAGTTATATGATGTACCTCAAAGGTGATGGTCCCCATCACATAGCTATGATTGTGTATGGATGTATTTAATTCTCTTATATCATTACTCTTCATATAATGAGAGTCTTATGCTTTCTTGCAAAAGTTTCACACACATCACGCATACTCTTTGCTACTCTTGATTCTATTATATAGGTATAATGTGATTTGGCCATCACAAGGAATACATGTGGTAGTATATGCTTACTACTGTCTTCACTTGTTTTTGAAAATAAAATTGGTTAGACTTGTTTAGTGTGTATTTTGATCTAGGAATGCTTTACATCTAGAGTGGTTGATGTGTTTGAGTGATTAACATGCTTCTTTGTTATTTGGCTTGGTGTCTATCTTGTTTGTTTTTATCTCGTGTTATTTTTCCTCCTTGAAAAACCTCAATCCTGGATTCTCAATAAAAGCTCGATAGTAGCTCAATACCTCCTCGATCTATCGAGAATTTTTGGGCTTTCTCGATACCTCTCGACAGATAGCCTGATCCATTGAGCCTCTTCTTTGAAGTCTCTGCCTACTCGATAGATAGCTCGACACCTCCTCGATCTATCAAGCTAGTTTTTCCGTCGATAGCTCCTCGATACCTCTTCAATCTATCTAGCTTTAGTTTGACCAGGTTCATTTCTCACTCAAGTTTCTCGATCTTTCTTTCATTTCTTGACCCAAACCTCTTTCCTTCACTAAAATCCTTCATTCCTTTAAGATTTCGCCCTGGACCAAGCTTTAATCCTTTGGTATGTGCTCTTAATCTTGTCATTTTCTCATTCTTTCATGCATTTAGACCTAGGTTTTAAGGTTTCGGAAAATTTTTAGTGTTTTTGTGAATTTGCTAAACTTTTTGGCTTGGGTTTTGTGTTTTTGTTGTCATATGATCATGCATTGCATTTTCCTTCATTATTTTGACATGTTCATGCATTCTAGGATTAGGTGCTTGATTATGACTTATGAGTGCTGTAGTTTGGATTGGGTTTTTGCCCATGATGCAATTTATTTTTGCACGTAACATGTCCATGCATTATCATGCATTGCACCTTCTTTTTGTTTTCCCTTCTTTCCTGATCTTTGTCTTCTACTATGTTCTTCTTTTCCTTTCTTCTCTTTTTAGTTTCCTGACTATGGCACCCAAAACGTTTGTTTCTTCCAAGAACCTGATTGTACGTTGTGGTTCTTCTTCTACTTCATCTTCTTCTCTTTCTGTCCTTGATAGAGTTAGGTTCCGTGATGTAGACTCCTAAAAGGATTTCGTTGAGAACTTCTGTGACTGAGCGATTCATTCAAAATGCTAGGTCATTCTTGATAGGCCACAAACTGAATGACCCCTTGTGATAGAAATTAATTAATTAATTAGCCAAGTTATTAATTAATCAATTTATCATGCAAACGCGTGGTAGCACAAATAAATCACCAATAAACTAATTATGCAGCGGAAAATAAATAACACGGTGATTTTTTTACGAATGGAGAAAACTTAACGGCAAAAACCCCACCGGGTGATTTTTAGGTCACCACTCCCGAAACTCCACTATTATCACAACAAGCGGTTACAAGTAAAGGAATCCCAAGTACCTTACCAACCTACAATTGAACCCTTACCCCAATACCCAATTGGACTTGTTCTGTAGTGACAGTTCCCCTTTTTCAATGCACGGTCCTAAGTACGTGACTAACCATTACGCGGATCCTAATACGTGACTTCAATCACCAACTAAGAAGATTGTTGGCTGCAAAGTTTTTTAGTTCATCCACACGATGAAGATGGAGAAGATGCTTGGTCACAAAACCCTACGGTGCACATACACAGCAACTTCTTCAAGAGAAAGAGATGAACTAGGGCAAGAACTTCGTCTCCGGGCACAATTTGCTTGAACAGAGTTTGCTCAATGCTTGTGCAACTTGTGAACTGTTTGATGGCCTTTAAAACAATCCTTTTATATATCTAGGGTTAGGAGAAAAGAAAGCCCAAATACATATTCACGGATCCCAAGAAAATCATATCAGAATTCTAAAATTCTTAAACCTCAATAGATAGGAGGTGTCGAATAGCTGTCGAGAAGGTGTCGAGCACACGGGGCTTGAACAGCTTTCTTAAGCTCGATAGATGCAGCTGTCGAGCTTTAATGAATTTGCACTATCAGCTTGTTTTCTTGGACAGACTTGAAGGCTTCAACACTTGATCTTGAAACATGGTTTCTTGAAGTATTTAAACACATCCTAAATCTACCCAAATACAAGGAAAGTGTGTTTTATCAAAGGATAAACCAATTACATAAAATAGTGACATATGTTCCTAACAAGTGAAACACATATGTCCTAATAATCTTTCCCATTGGCAATCCGTGACAAAATCACAACAAACAAATGAACATATGAGAGAAGTCATAAATCACTCAACTCATATTCACTTGTTGAATACAATAAAATCTATCCTAACACAAACTCTTGAAAAACTTTGCAAGAAGAGAGTTTATGGCAAGTAGACTTTGACAACCAGTATTTCTGAAACACTTTAAACAAAACTCATCAAGGCATCTTTGTGTGAAACAGAAATAATAGATTGCATACAAGTAATAAGAAGCATGTGTATTAAGGGAGAAAAGAAACAACACATGAAAGGGTAGGTGAAAGAAAAACATACATCAATATAAAGAAAGAGATAAGTACAATGTATGTCTATAAATGGTCACAAGACCTAGTGTACAAGAACAATGTATCTATAAAAGAAAGAAAAGAAGAGATAGATAACATCCTCACTACATCCCTCAAGATATCAACACTCCCCCTAACAAAATGGTCCTATACTAACTCTCCCCCTAAGAATGACTACTCTCATATCCAAAACTACTCCCCCTTTTTGTCACGAGTGACAAAGGGTAAGAGTGTCAAGTAGATATCTCATCAGTAGAGCTAACATCTCCATCATCATCACCATCATCAGCATCCTCGTCCTCAGAATTAGAAGCCACGGGAGGAGGTGGTGAAGGAGTAGCCTCAGGAGCAAAGCCGCCCATGGTCGCCTGCCGTCTAGCAATGCGGCCAACACGGACATTCACCTGATACAACTCTGTGGAGAGTGTATCTAGGTGAGCATCCATGTGCTGCAGTTGCGCCATGATGTCTCCTAAAGTCACATCGCCCGAGGAAGAGGAAAGAGCGGATATGGATGGAGCAGAACGGGATGGAGCCGAACGGGAGGGAGGAGCTGCTGAATCCGACTGCCTCGACCGAAACTGGGCCTCACTACGTTTAATGGTAGCGTAATCTATGGCACACATGAAAGTGAAATGGTCGAAAGAGGGAAAAGGAACAAAAAAGTGGCGTAATATCCTTGTGATAGCAGAAGGAAAAATGAGTTTATCATGGGACGCCGAATCTAGATGAACATCTATAATAGAAAGAATGAAATGAAAAGGGAAGTCTATAGTAAGATGCTCAAGAAGAGACAACAAAAATCGAGCACGAGGCTCTGTGATGGAGTTGTAGTGAGAGAGAGGATGCAAAACAAAGGTCATCACCATGTTCATGAATCTAGGACCTTTAAAAAAAGGTCTACATGGTTTAAACTGACGCTTACCCCAATCAGAAGGGCGCTCACAGAAAGCAAACATGAGCTCATCCTTGGACACAGTCCTCAGACGCTCACAACTAGGATAGTCAGGAAACTCTATCCTAGGGACCTGAAGCACATCCGCAACAAGTTGCGGTGTGATAGGAATGCACGTACCTCGAACGCGAGTGAAGAAAAGAGGTACTGAACGATCAATCCCGTGCATGTTGGAGTAAAACTCCTGGATAAGCACGAGAGGACAGGTGACCGAGACGTCACACAGTGACTTCCATTCCCGACTGTGAATGACAGTGGGAAGGTCAGTGTCGGCGAAGTTCGCCAAAATGACTTGGCATTCCGAATGAACACCTCGTCTAGAAAAGTTCTCCGAGAATGCCTTGTGGGCATCATCATCACGGAACCGAAGAGAGAGAGGAGCAAAATCAGAAGATGAAGAAGCTCCGGAACAAAGAGGGTTTCGAGCTGGAGTAGATTTACGCTTAGGTGCCATAGACACGACTAACGTAAACAGAAAGAGAGGGAGAGAAAGAGAAGACAATCAGAAAAATCCCAAGCAATTTCAAATATAACAAACTATATTGAAAAGAGAGTACGTATGCATGGGAAATGCATGAACATGTGACATGCAAAAGAAAGATTCAACTAACTCTTATTCCAAGCTTTTCATCTTCTCATCTTGAGAGGAAAGATTCATCTAATCTAACAACCAATTCCTCTTTTTCAAGATTAGCCAATTTTAACTCTTCCTTGAATCTCTTAACAATTTTCATGGATTTCAATAATTCCTTACGGAGAGTTTCACAAGCATCAATAAGATCAACAGAAACATGAGCAGAAACATGATTAGAAAGACACTTCAAATTATCCATGACAACAAGGGTCAAGGATTAGCTCTTAGATCAAAAGATCTAAAACAAAAGAGCTACCTGCTCTGATACCACTTGTTTGTTTTTAGATCCCTTAAAACACAATTGGATTAACCTAATTAATTAGTCAAGTGATTACTTAGTCCAAATTTCAGATCTATGTTAACTCAATTATATAATCATATCAATGTAAAGTGCGAAAAATAAAGAACACAAAGATATGATGACCCAGGAAACCAAACCGGTAAAAACTTGGGGAGGATTTAACCTAGCTATCCTTAAGGTAAAAAGCAAATCCACTATGAAAGAATTAAAGTTTGTACAATAGAACTTAGACCACTAACATTCTATTGCTACCTCGAGTATAAAACTTACTACCACGACCCCATGATAGCTCCGAGTCCACAGACTACTTCTTTCTTAGCCTTTGCAAAAACACAAACACCCACGTTTGTGACTTTGAGATCACACTCAAAGGTTTAGCAACATAAACTCTCCTGTTGTGACTCCAAGACCACCCTTGAAGATTTAGATCATCAACACCTTTGATGACTAGAGAAGGCAGCAACTTCTACAATACCGAATCTTGAGATTCTTCAAGGAATAACACCGGCAGAAGACATGAGAGAGCTTTTTGGGTACAAAACCCTAAATACAAAAGAGGCACACTCTTCTCTCTCTAAAAAGCCTTATAAAAATGTACTTAGGGTTTCCTTTATATACTAGGAGAAGTAGATCTGAAACCCTAATCCTTAATGGGATTGAACTGCTGTTTGAGCTTAATTAAAATTCTGCAGATACGAATTTCGATCGGTCGAACCAGATAGATTATGAAATCTTCTTCCTGCAACTTGTATGTTCTTGAATCTTGACTTGAATCACCTTGAGCATTGTCTAATAATACCTATAGACTCTAGGATCTATATCTAGACAAGTTTGTGTTCACGATTTGCCAATTGTTCTAAACTTTTAGAACCTAACAAAACCAATTAACTTGAACCCATATTCATGTTTAATTTGGAAATCTCTCAAAGCAAAGAATCAGAAAACTAAGATAGCTTAGCTCAGTAGTACATCACCAATAGAGGATGATGGGATCATATGTAATGAAGTGTGAAACCTTGATTCACTTTCCCATCTAAAACATTATAAGAATGCCTCTTGTCGTTCTTGCAATCATTCTCTCAACATCTTCACAACCAAAAAGTTGAAGGGAAAGGCTACAGGATCCCTATTGGAAATCTCGAGGATCCTGGCCTTTTGCCCCTTCTGGGAAAAATATTTGGCATAATGCCCCTGTTTCGAAACTATATAGGGGCGTGCCCCTGTTTAAATACTCGATCACCTTAAAGGCGAGTTACTTAAATAACTCGACTATGAAGAAACTGAGTTGTGGGCAGGTGCTTGCCATGCTGGTGTTCCAGCTTGGCTTTTGGGCAATAAAATATTCCCGCGTTACTATTTGTAACTCGGGAACGTAGAAAACGAGTACTTAAAACCCGAATAACTGATAATCGAGTTACTAATTTTACTCGGTTCTGTTATAATCGAGTTTTATGCTATTCTGACGCCATTTCACATCAGTTGTTCACACGTGAAGCTGAACCCGATTAATTGGAAATCAAGTTATTAATAGTACTTGGTTCTTTTATAATCGAGTTCTTTTGCTATATCTACTTCTCAAGCAATTCTCCTCATCATTTTCAGATATTCTCCTCATTCAAAGAATTTTCGGTCAGAAGTTGGTGTTATCTCTCCATCATCTCAGGTTTACCTAACTCATTCTCTTCTTTGAAATACATTGAGAATTTTATTATTGTGTTGGTAAACATAGTTGTAGATATTATAAAAGTTTATCAATCATAATGTATGTTTTTTGTTAGAGTATAATTTTCATTTAACAATTTGTATTACTTATACTTTGGTATTTTCTTGAATGAGTGTTATGTGTATTTTCTTGAATGGTATTTTAGAGGTATATTAGTTGTTTGGTGTTGTTTGATGTTACAATAAATGTACAATAAGCTATAGAAACGGTGATAAATGTTATGTGTGTACATTGGATTATATTGCGTGTTATGTGTGTAATGCTTATGGTAAAATTTGAGTGTTAGTATTTAATTTTTAGCATGTAATAGTACACAAATTGATGAATGTCTTTGTCATGTACCAGAGGCGGAGCCAAGGGGGGGGGGGGGGGGGCGAGAGGGGGCAAGTGCCCCCCTTGACTTGTCCAAAAATATTCCATATGTACTACTACTAGGAAATATTTAGAATGCTTTACCCTCCTTGATGCAGAAAATAAACACAAATCAGGAAAAAAGCTTCCTGGCCCTGCTGAAATAGAGGGAAAATGACAAGCTTACCTAAGTCAATGACACCGTGCAAGGAAAAAAAATAGGAAACAAGGAAAAAGTTTCGTGATAGAAGAAAAAATAATTAGAAGAATTTCCGTTAGGCACAATAACACACACCAAGAGCTTTAACTTGTTAGCTGTTAGCTTTTAATTATCATGCACTTAAGCTTAGCATAATAATAATGCATTGTAGTGTCTTTCTTATGACATTTCAATCGATAGTCCTATATTGTACACAACTTTTTTTTTTTTTTTGGTCCTCAATTTCTTGACATTTCAATTTTAAATTGTGGGTTTATGCTATGAACTAAAATTTTAATTATTTTGTAAAATAAAAAGAAAGTCGAACTTTTCCTATAGTTTCAAAAACAATCAAGAAAAGATAGTGAGATGTGTATACAACTTTGCAAGTAAATTGCTATATTTTAAATATTTTTAAAATTAATTTATTTCCACAATTTATTTTATAGTGTTAACTTAAATGTCTAAATATAGTTTACATAGTTTTTGTATGACACTTATAGTTGTTTTTATAATTTTTTTTAATATATATATATAATTTTTTTTTTGTAATATTGACTTCTAAGCTTGTCCCCCCTGAATTGAAATCCTACCTCCGCCACTGTCATGTACCATCTTATGCAGCATTACATTATTTACCAACAGTTGATGCACACTGTTAACTTGATCATTTGATGTTATTGTATTCAGTGTCAATGTCTGGTTCTAGCAACCCACAACTCTATAGGCCTCACGATGTGTTCACTGCTATGGGTCATTGCTGGTATTGGAAGATGAGTTTAGCTATCCAATCAATCCGAATCTGCGAAATAGTGCTTACGTTCACAATACCATGAGACAGGAGTGGGATTGGTTATTTCATGAACAACAAATGTTTTATGATGAGTTGGCTGGTTTTAAGTTGCCAGTGCCTCGGCGACTCGCATTGCAGATGCCTAGAGACACGATTGACGAACTTCGTAAAGCATTGAACCACATAAGAGAAGAAAAGAATCGAATGAAGATACGTCTTAATCGATATCGGACCCAAGTCGAGATTCGAGAGTCAGTGGAGGGAGGGTGGTACGAGCACGCACAATGCATGCAATCACTTCTTGCTGATCCCATTTATCAGTCAGACGTGGAGATGTCAGATGAAGAGTAATCGTGTCGTGGTGTAATTAGACTTTGTTATTTAACTATTTTTGTTAACTATGTTTTAAATGTATGTGTGTCACTGTTGTTGCATTTGTACCATGTAAACCTTATTATTGATTGTGAGGACCATGCACATTATTCGTAATCTAGTTTATTCCCACAGAACGCATAAAAGTCAAATATTCCCACACATGATGTTTTTCAATAAGCACCTAGAACATAACAATAAGCACCTACAACATAACACAGAAAACTTAAAGTAACTTACACGATGTCACCAATATGCATGCATTGCATATTGAACACTAACGCTACTAACATTATTGACTTAACCTAGACATAACACACATACCACATAGGCATTCACTCTGACAGGTAGTCCTTGTAGTTGAGGACATTGTTACGTTCCGTCGGAGTGAGTTGCCAGTTCGTGGCGGCGGCCAGCTCTTCCGCTAGCTGTAGCATGTGATACCTGGACCTACGGAGTATCATCAGATTATTCTCTTTTTTTATTTTTGTCACTGCACGCTCATATTGGTGCATATTTTGTCGTGATAGTGTGAGTGAGACACGATCAACAAGAGGCGCTCCGAGTCGCACGAGATCATCGTGCAGAGCGTTGGACTCGTTCACACGAAAGTCCCACTCCCGCCGCAGTCCGGCATAGTATGCCTTCTCGTCGGAATCTCTCTCCCTCCTATTAGTTATCTGGAAAATGAGGTAGCATCCAATTGCGCATTGACATTGGAAAATGTGACTTATGATCGATATGTGTAGATGTTTTGCAAGGGTAGATGTAAATGGGAGTGGGACTTTATATAGGAGTTTTACAAGGGTAGATGTAAATGGGACTAGGACTTTATATAGGAGTTTTGCAAGGGTAAATATTCACGTGGATGTGATTATATGTAAGGGTAAGTATTCACGTGAATAAAGATGATATGTCTCGACATTGTATTGTTTAGTGAGGTGTTGAGGAGCACATACTAACTGCGAACATGACTTGGCTATACAGTGGCACCTGTTGGTGCACGTGGTTCGCTGAGGCAACTGTTTGATATGGCTATAGCTTATGCTACAGTAGAAGGCAGGTGATGTGTACTGCAAAGGAGGTTGTGTGTTTATTCACATGAAGACTATTCAGCATTCCTATGCTTCATCGGACATGACTTGATGAGACAGTGCCGAGTTGCATTAAATGTTTCATAAACTTTTCAAGGATGCTCTGCATCCTTGAAAACGGTGCATTGTAAAAATCTGCATATTTGTGTATTGACGTGCGTGTAGGTGATATGACTGGATAGGGTTCACGTGAAGACTATTCAACATTCCTGTGCCTCGTCTGACATGACTTGACGAGACAGTGCTGAGCTGTGTTAAATGTATCATAAACTTTTCAGGGATGCTCTGCATCCTTGAAAACGGTGCATTGCAAAAGGATGCATATCTGTGTGCGCATGTGCGTGTAGGTGATATGACTGGACAGGGTTCAACAGTGTGACGCACTGTTGAGCAGCACATGCAGCACTGCAAAGTGTATAAGTAGAAATGGTGGACAGCTCACCCGCAAAATTAATGCATAAACTTTGAAGGGATGCTCTGTACTTTCATGTGAGTGTGGATGGGTACTTGTGGTCAGGGTTCAACAGTGCCGAGCTATCCATGGTAGCCACACTCACTGTTCCCTATGGTGGTATTTGGCAAGTGGGATTGAAGAAAGTTGATAACAACATTTGGTTTTGTAATGGTTGGCAGGATTTCGTTGAATACCATTCTATCTGTTATGTTTATTTTTTAGTCTTCAGATATGAAGGAAATTCAAGCTTCCATGTTCTTATATTTGATAAGACTACCACTGAGATTCAATATCCACCCAATAAGAACTGTAAATTGGAAGATCATCAGATAGAAATAATAGACTTATATGAAGATGATAGAAACATATCCCTCAGCTGATTTGCCCATAAAACATGAAGCCAGACAAAAGTTTGTTACGAAAAAACTTTCTTCTACATAAAGAGGAAGACAGAATGAGTGGTTGGCCTGGTTTGGATGAGTCTGTATGTAATGTATTTATATAAAGTAGTACACTAGCAGAACTAAGATACACGGATACGGGTATATGATACAGCGACTGATGGTGTCATATATATGAATTATTCGTATTATTGAATCATATGTGTGGTTAGTATGTGTGGTTTGGATGAGTTTGTATGTATTGGATCTATTAAATTTTCCTACAAGTAATGTGCAATAAATCTAAGTTGGGTGATGAGTGTTATGTGGGTAACATTTCAATTTACGCAGAGAGAATATTGGAAACATCAACATATCTAAGCAGGGGACATTTTCCAACCAAAGCACAAGAATCATATGTAGCAACAAAGAACAACAGGGAAAGAATGAATTACGATTTCATATACACTTAGCTAATCCATTGAAAACATTGCAACATACTGACATAACAATGTAATACATTACCAGTTTCACGGAATGCATGTTGGAAGGGAGTATTATCTTGAACAAATGTGTGTTTTTACACCTTGACGGTGATGGTCTCAGTTGGGCCCCACTCTACTCCGGCGAGTCCTTGCTTTAGGAACCATATGGTTTTTCTGTGAAAGAGTGGTTGGTGTGTGTGGATTGGAAGACTCTGTATTGTAGAATTTATGAAATTTTCAGTTTAAATTTTCATATGTAGCAACAAAGAACAGCAGGTAAAAAATGATAAACTGATTTCATTTAAATTTAGCGAAAACTAATGAACAGTTTCTCTTTAGATTTGCAAAAGTTGAACGTACATAATCATCATTTGTCAGACGTTAAGAACAACATTTTGTATTGCACAGAATGTGTAGACATTAACAACAATGTCTAATGTTCGTTGGTAGAAATTTCTGGAAGTCATCATTGCTTGAATCTGAGAAGTCTGAAATATCTCTTTCATCATCTAACACAGTAATTTCATTAATAGACTTCATGGCTCGCGTAATTTCTAACGCAGTAATTTCAGTAATTTCTGGAAGTCATCATTGCTTTTTGGATTGCGTGAAAACGGTCTAGTCGCCTTTGCATTTGATTGTTCTCTTGTTCAAGAAGAGTAAGTATGTTGGTAGGTTCATCTCTAGGTAACTCGGCTGAGCGTGCCTTAGGAACTCGTAACCCGTGCCATCGGCAATACACCTCCAACTCACACCGCTTCTCGTATAGGGTTGACCATGGTGGTTCTGCTATGGTGAACTCTATTGCGGTTGTATCTGTACTTAGTTTTGTGGGTTTGCCGACCATGATGTGTCCGACGCTTCCAAGACTCTCGTACGTGTATATTGGCATATTAATGAAATCTCTCTTCTTTCCGACCCATTTCCCTCCATAGTGGTCTGTGTATGTCTGTAGTTGTTGATCTGCTGGAGCTTCTGATGATCCACATGTTGAAGTAGATCCAAACTTGTTTCGCATTTTACAATTTGACATTGAGACGCTGCGACTCATAGCTTACTCAATCTACGAATTTAGTGGGGGTAGAAAGAAGGTCATTATTGTGGTGCATTTATAACCTCATTTCATGGTTCAAGCATTACAATCAAAAGTTAGTAGGGCTTGTCATGTCAATACAGGCTAGAAAAACACTATATGAAGAGGGTCATAACTGTTACCAATGTCATGTGTCTAGATTCTTGTGGGGACGACACCAATTTAAATATGAAATTGGTGTCTAATTTTCCTCCATCTGTCTAAATTTAACTGGGATCAATTGTAATTACGCTCACTTTCATATAGAAGTTAGGTGAAAGTTAGCTGTGCTCCTTTTTTATTTATTTTTTTTCCCCGACACCCGTGTATTTTCAGGTTCACCTCTCCTTCTACAATAATCAAAACCCAAGATTGTTCCTCTCCTACTCAACTAACGGTGCATGGTCGCAGTTACCACACTGATTAAGCCACCTTAACATACAACTCCCCTATTTTTCAATGAATGCTATTTATGTATCTTATATAGGAAGAGGTTCTCCATCTATTTCGATTTTACTTTTCTTTACAACTTTAATGGTCCTGGTTTATGCTCTGCAAAACGAATTCCAACCATTCCTAAGGTTTGATTACTCATTTCTTTAATATGCCTAAACTTTCGTTCCTTTTTGTCAAAAAAATTTGTTGTCTAATTATATAATTTGATTGTTTTTCTATGATTGATGTTGCATGTTTATTTTCCGTTTCATAACAAGTTGTAAGGAAACTGATAATTTTAATGCTCCTGGTTTATGCTTCCTAAGGTTTGATTACTTCTTCCTTTCATCTGCCTATGCTTTCGTTCATTGTTGTGAAAAAATTATATTGTTTAATTGTATAATTTATTTGTTTTCCTAGCACTGACGTTTCATGTTTATTTCCTATTTCATAGGAAGTTGCAAGGAAACTTAGAATTTCACTGCTCCTGGTTTATGCTATGCAAAACGAATTCCAACCATTTCTAAGGTTTGATTACTCCTTTCGTTCATCTGCCTATGCTTTCCTTCCTCTTGGTGAAGAATGTTTATTCTGTAATTATATAATTATTTTCTTTCCTATGATTTATGTTGCATGTTTATTTTATGTTTCATAACAAGTTGCGAGGAAACTGTAGCAGTGTTTGAATTGAAATTGAGAGTTCTGATAATGAATTAATATTTCCATGATGTATTTCAAAAAACTTGTTTATATTGCACACACAGGACTGTCTCCCCATGCTTTAGAAATCGAATTTCAAAACAGATTTGGTTCTACATCTTCTTCTTCCCCTGATTACGTAATAGTATATTTTGTTTTATGTGTGTACATGCCCGGTAACTTATATGATAAAGGGTCTTTAAACAGCTTATTGTCTCAACAAAGGTCGTCATCAATGTTTTTACACTTTATGTCCTTATTTGATGTGCTTTTTTCCCCCACAGGAGATTGTCATAAAATTGGAAAACTCTGTTGCCAATTAACTGAGGATTTTTAACTACTTATTTCCTTACCAAAGGCTAGCTCTTTGTTATTGGTCAATTATTCCTATGCCTTATGTGACAAGTAGTTAGTTTTGATTTTCCATAGTACCTGCTTATTTTGTTAACAAAGGTCAATTTTTTCCCATGTTTATGTTGTGATTGCAGTGTGGTTAGTATTTAACCCTGATAATGTATAACAAATTTCTTATTCTCTTGAAAAAGGTTAGCTACTTTTTTACTGATAGTATTGTTATTATTATTGGTAAATTATATGACTTCTTGTTAATATGATTTTCGTTAGAGTTTTTAACATATTCGTTTTTTATGGTATTCACAAACTACCAGAACTTTTTTATGGTATTCACAAACTACCTGAACTTTGTATTGTCCCAATTAATAAATTATCAAGTAACTAACAAATACGGTGAGTGGTTAGCGGTAATGTTGTGTTACTGGTTCGATAATTATGGAACAAGTATATTATTTGAGATAATTATGGACGAAGCACGAGCTACAAGGTCAAAAAGGCATTTGATTTAAAAAAAAAAAAAAAAAAAAAAGAAAAAAGAAAAAGAGGTATCTGAACTCAAGTAGAGATGTGTTGTAGAAGTGAAGTGGACCCTGGCAACCTATTTGATGTTTGTATTTCGTATGGTCCTGGTACCTTTGCCCTTCAATCTAAAACCATTAATGGAAATCTATTTGAGGTATGTAGAGAAGTATGGTTCTAGTATCTATACCTTTGAATGGTGCTACTAAGAGATTGAAATCGGGAAAAACAGTGGGAATTATGAACAAACAATTAGTGAAGGCTCCTATTATTATTTTGGTAATGTGGAAAATATGCTGGTTCTGTCGCAATTGAATGATGAAATCCTCCAAAGATGTGACAAAGAAGTTATAGTTGACAGCTTATTAGATGTTCCTGTGGATGTGATGGTAGAAGAAGTGGCAACTTATTTTATTCCAAATAGTGTGAATACTATCTTTGGGAGCACTTCAGATGAATCCAATACAATATCAGGTTAGGCTTTTGTTATACTAATAATGTGCAATGGCTGTTTGGAATCTATCTTTGCACTACTAATAATGGTAAATTCAGCAGATGATCTTCGCAATGAGCACTTTATCTATTTAATTGTAGTGCTAAACAAGTTGGTTCCAATAGCTACCAATTATACAAAATACATTCTAACCAAAACATGATTTTGTTGTAGATTCTTTACATTTAAATAAAGCCTGCTAAAAAAGTTATTCATGCTCTTTTTCAAAATTACTTCCTCTCATTAGTTGGTAATGTATATATATATATATATATATATATATATATATAACTGAAGCTTTTGAAGCTTCCACAATTTTCCACGTAAGCACAAATTTTAAATATAATATAAAAACAAATTATAAAAAAAAAAAAAACTGATGCGCAGGAAATTCAGCCACTAAGTAGTAATATATAGATATCTTAAAACCTAAACCTAAACCTGAACGTAAGGACTAAATGGTTGAGAAACATTGTTAAAATTCACAGTTTTATGCACCTTCTCTTGCTTTCCTGATGTATTTGGCTTATGGAACATTTGCAAAGCAGGATCCAGGTCACAGAATGCTAACAAAATTGATTGGGGAGAGAAGTTCAAAGGTATATATTTTATGAATTGGTAAGTTAAACAATGTTTGTCAACCACTTAGTCCTTACGTTTGCAAAGCAGGATCCAGGTCACAGAATGCTAACAAAATTGATTGCGGAGAGAAGTTGAAAGGTATATATTTTATGAATCGGTAAATTAAACAATGTTTCTCAACCATTTAGTCCTTACGTTCAGGTTTAGGTTTAGGTTTTAAGACATTTATATATTACTACTTAGTGGCTGAATTTCCCGTGCATCCGTTATTTATTTTTATATTTTTTTTTTTATTTTTAAGTCAACAATGATAATCAATGTCTCTTGGATCGCCTTCAATGACTTCTGTTTTGAATTACAACCTGTCTCTTGGGTGGCTGAATTAAAATCTGTTCTGAATTTTTCTATGACTTCTTTGGATCGCCTTTTCAATGGGTCTATTGAGTGGACTCATAATCTCAATGATTTTCTATAGATTATGCTATTTTACCGTGTTTTCTTTTCTTTTGTAGCATGTAGCTTATCCAAATTTGGACAATTCCACCTTTCTTTGGTGTCTATGATAGTCATGGAGGTTAGCATATGGCTTTTATTTATTTTTCCATATTTTTGTCTCATATCATTCAAAATTTCTTCCAATGGAAATTCCTTTTTGAATTGAAGTTTATGTCCCTTTTTTTTTGGTGTTGGCATCTTTTTGAGAATTAATACATTCATTTGGGCGATATTTAGATTTCCTTATGAATCTTTAAATTGTTTGGCCTTTCAAATGTTTAAACTTTTAAATTTTGGGATTATTTTTTGCAATATCTAAAACTATTTGGCAGATTTCAACAACTATAGAGTATAGCCACGTAACTTTCTTTTTAGGGTAGCCCATCTTTGTTCTTTGTATGGTTTTATATATTTTTGTTTTCTTTCATTAATTTCTAACTCTGGATCCTCTGTTCATTTTTTTTTTAATTTTTTAACTCATTGTAACATTGAATAAAGTGAAAATATTTAACATTTGTTAACTATACGGTGCATCGCACGACTTCGGTTATATATATATATATAGATTAGAAATCCGTAGAAAATACTTTTGCCCACTTAAGCAATCCAAGTCCTAATTGGATGCTTATAAATTAGTTGAATGTTGGATTCCATAATTATGCTCGACGGATATATATATATATATATACACACACACACATGTTTTGTGCCTCGACATTGGTTCTGTAATGTAATTAAGGTTTCTCCTTGTGGTGAGAGAGATCTTTAGAGTTTGGGTTTTCTGAGAGTATTTTCATACTTTCTTGAATCATACAAATTTGTGTATTCTTTTATACAGAAATACATAAGAGAGAGAGAGAGAGAGAGAGAGAGTCAAGTTTAAATTCAAACTCAAAAGTTGATCATTTATTTCCAAATTTGCAAGGTTAAGCATGAACAGTATAAAAGCAGTGCAAACCCTAATTTATTTATTTATTTCTATTTTTTTTTTTTTTGAAAGCTGAGTATAGGTATAAGCTCTTTTTCTTTTATTTTCTTCTCTTCTACTTTGTTTAAAAAAAAAATTATTTTATGGTTTTTCATCGTTTACAGTTTAGACCTGTTAAAATTTAAAACTGATTGTTTTATGGGTTTGTATATTTTTTTTATTTTTCGTATATTTCTCTTTTGAATTGTTTCAATCACTTATTCTTTAATTATATATCTGTTTTCACATTTTGGAAGTTTTAACATCTGAATTTGTGTTAGTTTTTGCAATATTTGAACATGTTTAACAGATTTCAATAACTATACCAATTATGATTTTTTTGAAGGTAATGCATTTTTCTTTTATATTTCTCTATTGTGTAATCATATACCTTTTTTTTTTTTTTTTTTTTTCAAAAATTTATAGGAAGTAAATCTTATGATTCTTTAATATTTTGTAGTCTTTTAAAAGTTTTAACATCTGAATTATTCTTTTGATGGTAACCCGTCTTTCTCTTATATTTCTTTGTTGTGTGTGTGTGTGTGTGTGTGTGTGTGTATAGGCTTTGAATCTTTTGATTCCTTTCAATAGTTATAGTCATGGATTATTCTTTTCAATGTAACCCATCTTTCTCTTATATTTGTTGCATATTTAGTCATACATATTTTGTTTTGTTTCAATAAATTGTAAGCAGTGAATCATCTAATTCGTTAATATTTTTTGGTTTTTCAAAAGTTTTAATACATATATATTTTTGAGTTATTTTTTTGCAGTATCTGAAACTGTCTAACAAACAAATTTTGTATAAGTCATTGCAAGTTCAAACAATGGCTTCTTCATCAAACTGTAACACAAATTGAAGTCATACAAGAGCAAGTCATGCAATGGTGTAGTTTCTTAATCAATTTAAGATTTTATAAAATTATTTTAATTTACCTCAGAAATAGGTAAGTTCCCCTGCATAGCACGGGTTACCAACTATTGTATGTTTCAATTGCTTCTTTGTTATTTATTCTTCAGGTTTGGATATCAATTATCAAGTACTAAACAATTAAAATTCAACAATAAAACTCATAGATAATAAATAATCAATAGCTTATTGCTACGAACTCTATGACTTGTGAGATCACAACTTCAATTATATTCTATATATACTCTCAAATAGTAGATTTGAAATCGCTTTTGAAAGAATTGGGATTTGTCTCAACTTTTTAAATTTATTTTATTTCTATGAACTTGTGGTCTGAAATTTAGCCATTTCTTGGTTTTGGATTACAGGTTTGGCCATATAGTGGATCACACTAGCATTTCATCGGTTCTTTATCTAAAAGACAAGGCTTCTATTTCTACCGCAAGAACTATTTAGGTATGTATCCCTTGCAAGCATACATGAACTTAAATTGTCTTTTAATATATGCATGCTTTATTATTTTCCAATAGTTTTCCCGTGCATCGCACTGGCTAGCGACTAGTTAGTATTGTTGTGCTCATTGTTGGTTCTGTACCCTTTTCTTTTAACTGGTCTCCTTCTCATGCCACATCTCTTCATTGATAGATTTATTGATAGATTTAGTTGCACTCCATGTTTTCTGAATTACTGTTTTCCGAGCCTCTCATATACGTTTTCAATGCATGATGTCTGAATCATTGTGATTGTAGTATTTCGGGTTGCAACTGTTTTTGGGGGAAATATCACCTCACAAGTAAGACCAAAAAACCCTTTCAAAGTGACACAATTTGGAAAACTGGTTGTGGGGGAACTTATTTCTATTTTGTTATTCTCCTATTATCTGCAAAAACAATTATCTGTCCCATGAAAGAAAAAGATTTTGATTTTCGTATTTCCATGGACGAAAACTTTTTCAGTTTAACTCCATCTATTTTAATATCAAATTGCTCAAGAAGAGTTCATATTAGTATATATTCTAAAACGTTCACCCCAAAAGACTTTGTAGAAAATTTTTAATTATAGATAATTTATTTGAGAATGGATTTCATTTAAACAGGAATAAAAAAAATTAAAAAAAAGACACTGTATGACCGGATCTAAAGGAATTTATGGAGGCATTGCAGGCTGGAGCGAATGTGTTCATCATTGGCCAATTTGGTGTTTGGTTTTAAGGGAATTAGGCTGCTTGAAGTGGTAATTTACGCTACTTTTTCCCTAAAGTAATTTACACTACTCTTATTTAGAGGGTATTATGTAAACAAGTTTTCCATGTAATTTACGGTATTTTTTTTTTAAATGTAATTTATGCCACTTTATTTTAGAGGGTATTATTATATTATATATTTGAGCTACTAGATAATGTTACCCAATTTAACCCTCACCTGAAGTGGTTGTTATCTAAGAAATTGTTGTAAACATATTTCTTTTGTAACATAAATTATATTTATCATTTGTATAATTCTATGTGAAATTCAATTTACATTTCCTCTTTTATAGACTATTACTTTACTGCTCCATTAACAATGTTACGTGCATTTTCTCAGTTTTAAGGGCAATTGATATCTTTGAAATCTAATCTCTTTTTAAGTTTTGTTATGGGGGTGTAATAAGTGGCTAACCATTATTGATTCCTTCACCGGTGAAATTAGTATATTTCGAATTTCAACTCTTTTTCACTTTTGTTATGGATGTGTAGTAAGTGGGATTTTTTAAAACATGTAGTTTTTCTTATTTTCATAAACTTTTAAATAAGGATAGGGTCACACGAATTCCCCACTGTAATCTTATAAATTTCCCTAAATATAAGGATATGGATGAAGAAGTGGAAACACATAACAAATCAGTGACCGGAAACAGGAAACGTAGGTATTAATTATGAAAAAAAAATCTATATAACGTTCATCCAAAAGTATAAACGTGTATGAGTACGGCAAATTTAATCTATCAAATACAACTATAAACTAGGCTTTCAGCACGCGCGTGCTCAGAGTCTCTTCAATTTTTTGGGTAAGGGTTAATTTACAGCATTTATTGTAATTTTGTATTACTACATTTTCCAATCATAAAAAAAATAAAATAAAACAAATAAAAAAACGTATGGGTGTGATGAGTATTATGTGCGGTGAATCACAATGTCGTACTTTTTTTTTGTTTGTAAAATGTAGTAATCCCAAATTATAATCAATGCTTTAAATTAATCCTTATCCATAAAATAAGAACAACCTCTGTGCACGTGCGTGCTCAGAGGCTAGTATGTGTTTAATCTACTTTTATGATCTCTTTTTATTTTTTTGGTGTAGCCATTGCATAACTAATCGATAATGCATATAATGAGGTAGGTTCCTTTCTGTTATCATTTCAATGATTGTAGTTTTTCTTCAAATATGCATATGTTATCAGTGAGGTTACCTTATCAACATTCTAGTTGAAGGAAAAAAAGAAAGAAAAGGATCATTCAATATAAAAGTCATCACACATTGTGAATATGGTCATATTATCATAAAATTAAAACCATGTTTGTGGACCTTGAAGAGTACATATAATAATATACAAATACTTGAGAATCACATTAAAAAACTTTCATATAATCTATGGAAGCTACAAATTAACCCTAAAGCTCCTACGCTACAATCCCTACTTCCCCTGTCTGTTATGTATTGCCAAAGGCAATCATCAAGAGTCAGACGGTGGCAGAGGTGGAAAAGCACTGCCGTACTCTGAAAAATCCGCTCTCAACGCAGCAACCTCAGCAATAAGCCCATCTAAAAGCTGTCCATGAGCTGCTTGAGTCGTCATAAAGGTCTCCATCATAGCACGAAGAGATAAGGGAGGAGGAACGGTGGGGTCTGCAGCTGTGCTGTGAGCATGTACCCCATCGTCACCAATGTCAACAACGGTACCTGTAGGATCAACAGGACTTTGCTCAGCATGATCGTCTCCAGTGGTGGACTGTACTCGTGGCCTTTTTGATGACCCAACACTCGGTCCAACATTCCTCTTTTGTGCAATCCGCTGTTTGAGAAAGGTGGCTCCTATAGGGGCTGTGATGTGGATCAACTCTAGGAAAGGAAAGTTCTCTACCCCTACATAGCATAGAACCCTATAGATGAAAACTGGGAAGAATAGACCATGCTTCTTACTCTTACTCCTATGCGCCCCAACAAGCGTTTGATAGAAAAGGGAAGGAAAACAAATGGAGGCATCAGTGACGAGGGCATACAAAAAGAAACACCTTTCTCTAGGAATAGTATGGACATAGGAGATGGGGAAGATGTTGTGACAAGCTATCCTAAATAAGATATAATTAAGCTCGGTTAAGTCACTCGATTTAATTCTTAGCTCAAATCCCAATGTCATTGATCTTCCGCAAAGAAGAGTCATAACATCAGATATAGGAGGACGGTCCGAGTATGGATAAGTAGGTGTTCTAACACAAGGTACATTAAGAGCAGTGGATATATCATCCTTAGTTATGACAAAGTATCGACCTCGAATCCAAGTAGCCAAATCATCATCAGAACGAATTTCAAGATTGGAATAGAACTCTCTAATCAGTGCAATTGGAGGGGGTTGTAAATCTTTACATAGAGACAACCAGTTCCTACACTGTAGATTCCTATGGACAGCAAGTGGTAATTCATCTAGATTGATTTCTCGTTCTGGCCAAATTTTCCTATACTGAATTACATTTTCAAACCTTTGCGCCTTTGTAACCGTTTCAAACGTTGTTTGATCAAACATAATTGCAGGCTTAGATGAGGAGGCAGACACTCTTTTGGCAGGCTTAGATGAGGAGGTAGACACTCTTTTGGCTTTGGTTTTAATGGTTTTAGACTTCTTAGGAGCCATAACTAGGATCTACAAGTGGGAATGAAAGCACAACAAAAAACCAATATTTAGAACTGCGTTAGAGACACATAAACACAATGTACATATGCATGACAAAAAGACTGCATGAGATTGATGCACAATAAGCGTCAATGAATGAATGCATTGAAATGAAAAATTTTCTGTATGTACATGAACATTGACCCATACAGTCAAGTTATTTGAAAAACATGCAAACCCACAGTGTACATTGTGCAACGGGTGTAAAACCAGTCACTACCATCCATCAAACTTACCATGTGGTCAATTTCAGGCAATTATACCCAATTCAACAAAACCTCAAATTCCACGAAGAACAAGATTGGCGAATGAACCAACATGCATACCAAGATGTGAAAATTTTGAATATAAACGATAGAAAACATCTCGCCAACATGCATACACAGCAATCCATGAACCAGTTCAGATCAAATGAAGCAATACATCAAAATCCCCAAATTCCCAATATGAAGACATGAACTCTAATTTTTCATTTCTTACAAATCATGCGTTCTTTGCAATTAAAGGGTAGAAAACGTGTGTACAACATCCATACAAAAAAACCCATTACCTATTTCACGTCAAAACACCAACACCCATGAAAATCCCCAAATTCCATATTAACACATGAACCCTAAATTGAATGGGCTTGTAGAAATCAGCTATGTTTATGTAATTAAAGGCTACAAATCGTATGAACAACATGCATATGTAAAAACCCATGACCCATTTCAGACCACAACACCCAAAATCATGAAAATCCCCACACTTGCATAGTTCGAAATTTCAGCTTTCACAGGGAGATTAATGCAGGATTTGAAATTAATTTGAATGGGAAGCAAGGGTAAAAGAGTCATACTACAGTTGAGGATCGATGTTTGGAACCCGGGAAGTCGCTTTCAAGCTTGAGGAATCGAGAGCAATCGACTGTTGCTACCGTGGGGAGTCCAGTGCAGCAATCCAACAACAGCTATGTTTTTTCTTTTTGTGAAACAATAGTTAACTCTGAACTGTGGAAATAAGGAACCACATAACTCGATAATGGAAGGATCGAGTACTATATTACTCGCTTAATATAAAACCGAGTTACATAATTTGGACCGATCGTGCACCAATCAAGTAAGAATCGATTTTTACAGACAACTTTGGCTGGACTTGCGCATTTCGATGGGTCGCAGAGCTACTCGCTTTCTTGGAAACCGAGTACTTCAATGTTACTCGCTTTCACGGAGAGCGAGTACTTCCTGGTTATATTTTTCAGAAACCAGTTAGTACTCGATAAATTAGTTATCGAGTTATTTAAAGTAACTCGCTATCCGTAAAACCGAGTTTTATATTATGACCAATCGAAACCAATCGGATAACAATCGGTTTTTTCAGACAATCATGGCTGGACTTATGACTTCCTCGATTGGTCGCACAGCAATCGAATAACAATCGATTCTTACAGTCAAGTTTTGCTGGACTTATGCATTTTCAATGGGTCGTAGCCACTTCGACTGATCAGTTATTCTTCAGAGATACTCGATTTTATAGAAGCCGAGTTACTTATTGAACTCGCTTAATAGGAGATTGAGTAATATCTTGTTCTACTAATTCGAAAACGACTACATGGTACTCGATTTTGCCAGTACCGAGTTATTAATGTTACTCGATTCCGTAAAAATCGAGTTTTGTGGAAAAACCTTCCACAACATATTACAACTCGGCCTGCATGTTTTTTCCTGTTGCAGCTCAGTCAGTTTTATACACCAGCTATGTTCTGTTTATTACAATGTTCATGAAGCAACAAGTGCATGGCATGCAACACACTTGTTGCTTTTGAGATTGCCCCTGCTATATAAATATGAATGCAACAAAGTTGTAGAAGTTGGAAATCATACTAAAACAGCTTAGTGAAACCCCATTGCAATAACGAAAATTTACATGTAACTGAATTGTTAGCTTGACCGGCTTAGTGAAACCCCCATCCAGTACATAACATTAATGCCACTAACAAAGTGCATGACTACATAAGTACAAAATTTAGTATCAACTTCTAAGCAAAAAATGACCAATATCATTTGTCTTCTCATCATGGGCCTGTTCAACTGGTGACGTTCGGTTGCTTCCAATTAAAGAGGTAGGGATCATCCTGGCTGCGCAACGTATGTCCGTTAGCACCCATCCACCTTGGCTGCCGTACCTACTGTAAATAGTTTAAAAATGTTATGTACACTGGAATTATATAAGTTATTAACACGCAACATAGCCAGAACAGGAAAAATTTACATGACTTACGATGAATAGTGTAACAAAACAATTGAACAACCTCATTTGCCTATACATGCATGAACACCAATGTTTGTTTCATGACTAGTCCAAATACTTACTATGGCAATAGAGAACAAAGACACTACTACTGAGTTCTTAATAGTGACAATTTATATGACAAAAGTTGTAGGAGATGTATGACCTTTACCTATGATGCAGCTCCACCTCTAGTTGACTCCGCATTTCGAGTAGGACATGTTCTACGGTTGTGCCCCTCTTGGCGACACAACCCACATCTTGACTTGGGTCCATTCTCGATCCATAGGGAGGTCGGCAACTCCCTATCATTCTCGTCCATCTCATTGCGGATTCGTGTGGACTTTGGCCGACCTTTGTTCCGGATCAGTTGCGGATTGGGCATCACTACTCTAGTTTCTTCCGGATCCGGCCATGCTAATCTGTAATTCAACGGTTGGAATACCGGTTCATAGCTATGGTACCTATGACTCACGCTATAGCAAGGATCAATAAACTGCTGCGCATCGTGCTTATACTTAGCACAAATTGCTATTACGTGTGAACACAGCATCTTGTATGCTTCCCATTTTCCACATGTGCATGTCATACCCCGAAGATCAACCCTGTGCGTGTGTTGTCCGCCCCCATTACTTAGAGGATTACCCGGTGTGTCAACCTGATATAACCGCGCTTGTGTGCACATCTGTGTCACCATATGGTCCTTTGCCTTCGCTTGGTTTTTTTCGAACTTGTCCATGGCATACTTGCACCATTCTTGACCCGCTTCCAATTGCTCTAGAGTGAGATTACGACGAGCATCAAAGTAGGAGTTCACTTTGAAGAAGGTGTACCTCACCATTGCCGTGATTGGCAAGCTGCGTGCACCTTTCAGTACTCCATTAAAACACTCCGATAGGTTGGTTGTCATTGCTCCGTATCGACGCCCTCCGTCGTGTGCAAGTGTCCACTTTTCTTTGTTTTCATTTTCCAAGTACCTGTGTGCAGCCGGTTTGACATTGCGAATTAAATCCAGTGTGGCCTGAAACTTTCTAACTTGATTCGCGCTTGCTGCCCTCCATACCATGTTCTTCAACTCCGGAATTTTCCATTTTGTGTTAACATTGCTAGCTACATGGCGGAGGCAATACCGGTGATGGGCCTGGGGAGGCTGCAACCAAGTCATCCTTGTGTCATCAAAGCAGGCTTTTATCCCCGAATGTCGGTCAGAGATGATGCAAAGATTTGTCCGGTCCGTAACATATCGTTTCAGGCATGCCAAGAACCATCCCCATGTCTCCTTGCTCTCACTCTCAACAACGGCAAACGCGAGTGGATAAACCTCGTTGTTAGCATCCGTTGCCATTGCTATCAACAATTTCCCCTTGTACTTGCCATAGAGGTGCGTTGCATCAATGCTTATCACCAGCCTACAATATTTGAACCCTTCTATACACGGACTAAAAGCCCAAAAGGCATAGTTAAATGTGGAAGTTCCCGGCACACTACGGTGGTCGCATTTCAACTGTGTCACTGTGGTTGGATCTGCATCTTTTAACGCTGCCAGGAACCGAGGCAATTCTGCGTATGACCCATCGAAATCACCGTAGATGGCTGCAACGGCTTTCTGTTTTGCATCCCAAACCTTATAGTGAGACGCCCAATGGCCGTGCTTCGCATGAAGAACACTACGCAGGGTTGCTACTGTTCTTGAAATGTCTTCCCGTACGTATGACTCAAGTGTGATGGCAATGAACTTCGAATCCATCATCCTTCCATCATGATCCACTTGGAGTGACGAGCAAGTGTGGGGACCCTTACATGTTGTGATCATCCACAGCTTGTGCCTTTTGCTGTAGATAGCTCAAATTGACCACAGACATGCATCGTGTACACACGTTACAACCAGTCTCTCGGGGTCTGACTTCATGTACTTAAATTTTTTACTGAGCCCAACGGAGAACATGGTTAGCGCGTGCTGAACCGCAGCTTTATTCTTGAATAGCATCCCCTTGCTCGGTTCGTCCCCCGGTCGCCAACTCAACAGACCTGTTTCCAGGGAAGGTGATGGGTCATCAATGTCATCCCATGTGTTTGACGTGAACCATTCAGGGTTAGGGTTCGGATTATTTTCTGGTTGTAGTTCATCTAAAAATTCTGGATTCTCTACCGGTCCATCGTTATCAATGAACTCCTCATACACATCTCGAGTGTCATCCATTTCGGTTGCCTCGTCCAAGTAGGTTTGGATATCTTCATTTTGGTGAGTATACCCTTCATCCTCACGGGTATGGATAGACCCTAACACTTCGGCGTCTTCAGTATTGTCCATAGCAACCCCATTCCATGGTTGGCAGTTGTAGGGCAAAGATGTCACGGGTGTAATTGAAGGCTATACAATGGTTACAGGAACTGATTCTTGCTCTCCAACTCTACTGCCATATTACGAACCCCCGTCGACATTGAACCCAACAGTGTGGACAGTTACATACAAGTCAGAACCTATGAATTGCCCTGCCCGCTTTATCACTCCCCACATTATATTTGCATCATTGTCGCATTGTAATGGAATTGAATTGTAGAACACTTGGGTACCTACTAGTTGCTGCGGAGCCCGAAATACAATGGAGATGTCGTGGGTATCCTTGTCTAACCCCATAGTTGACATTATCTTCCGTTTAAGTTTTCTCGTGTGTATCCCACGTTTCACTTCAATAAGTGTCTGCTTTTGGTTCGGACCTCGGTATGATAGCCCGTGCAAATCATTAATATATGCCTCCCCGTCGTAGTAAACAAAGAAGTAATGTGGACTCATAACGGACCTGAACCACAAATAGTAATAATTGTATCATGTTGCGTAATATTGTGAAACCATAGGCTAACTATACATGCCCTATGTGTTGGGTGTTCATGTAGGTAAACAAACCTAAGCAAATTGTGCTAAACATGCTAAAAAATACTATTGAATAATTATATCGTTTACTCCATCAGATTTCATTTCGATAACGAAAATGTTTGCACAATGTGGTCGGGTTTCATGCTGGATATTGTTCAACAAATGAGAACTCAAAAGCATTGCAAATAAGCGAGATAATTCCTACCATGCAATATGTACCACATTATTATGTTCATATACCTCCCATTGAAGACCTTAAACAAATAAGTAATTTATGTTCTCAAAAATTGTACCACATTATTATGTTCAAATACCCCCTATTGAGGACCCACAACATTCATATCATTTGTGTTCTCAAAAATTGTCCACAACATTATTATGTTCAGATGCCCCCATTCAAGACCCACAACATTGAAAAAATTCGTCTTGCTCTAAATTGTTATCAAGTATTATTTACCTATCAGGTGAGATGTTGACAGAATGGAGAAGAAAAATGTTCGCACAATGTCATCAAGGGGTTTCATGTAGGATATTGTTCAACAAATTAGAATCCAAAAGCATTGCAAATAAGGGAGATAATTCCTAGCATGCAACATGTACCACATTATTATGTTCAGATACTTAGCATTAAAGAGCCACAACATTGAAATAATTTCTATTCTCAAAAATTGTACCACATAATTATGTTCAGATACCCCCATTCAACACCCAAAACATTGACAAAATTCGTGTTGCTCTAAAGTATTATCAAATATTATTTACCTATCAACTGAGATGTTGACAGAACTGAGATGAAGTGCACTTGAGAGAATTAGTGTGCTTCGTGAAGATGGTTAATTGAACTTGAAGCTTGTACTAGTTGTGACACAACGGTTACAATCTCAGACCGGTCCACATCCAGAATTCAGAATGACAGTGTCAAATAGCGTTCTGTTCAGTGGTCCCAGAAAGTTGGGCGGGTGGGGGATATGGTATTGTTGAATAGTACTCGGCTCTGAAGAAATCGAGTTATAAATAACTCGATTATACCGAAGCCGAGTACTATTAAAACCTCATACGTCATACAAAGTACTCGGCCCTACACAAATCGAGTTATTTATAACTCGATTCTTCAAACACTGAGTATAATTAAAACCTCGTACAGCTGCCAGTAGAACGCACAGTGATTCTGAAATGGAGTTTAATTCAACTCGGCTCTAAGGAGACCGAGTATTATTTACTTCACCGAACTGGGCGTTAGGACAGTTGTTCATACTCGCCATTGATAAAGGCGAGTTAGATTTGTTACTCGATAGTTTTATAATCGAGTACTTTATATATTACACTTTATATTAAATGACAGCTTCCTCTCTTTCTGGTTGGGGGTATTGGCAGAGGAAAACATTCAGACAGGGAGAAGAGAGGCCTCCTTCGCTTCTAGAGGTAACATGCCCACCTTTTGTTGTTGTTGTCATTAAATAATTTACTACTGTATAGACCAAATGCTGATTATGCAACTCTGTTGTCAGATCTTTGAACAAGAAACGTCAATGTTGCTGCAGTCCACTGGCACCTGTTGGTAAAGCAACATGGTACATATTTATCTAATACCTCAGTTTCGAAACTTGGTAAGTTCTAACCCTAGCACAACTAATACGGTTTTAACATACACTGTTGTTCTACGAACTCTTTTAGGGTGGCAGATACTATGTTGTTTTCGTTGGTCGTGCTCCTGGCATATACGACAATTGGGCAGAGGCAAGTAGACAAGTTCATAGATTCACGAACACCGAACACAAGTCATACAAAGATCGACGGGAAGCAGAATCTGCATACATAGAGTTCATGCAACGTAATGGTAGGAACGTGCAGTATGGTGCTTCATAATCGTGGACATCTCCTACCATGTCGCCATCAAGCCCGGGGGGGCGTCTCAAAGCGAAGGAACCAGCTATTGCGATGGAGACGTTAGGAACAGATTGTTGAGGTATCAGTTAAACGTTGCCATTGAGGAGCGTGACCACGCAAGGAGGATTGCAACCTTGAGTACTAACATGCTAAGTGAAGTGGTAGCCCATGTTATGGGGGATGAGGAAGTTCATGATTCGACACGACAAGGAAGCACAAAATGAAGGTGAAACTATGGCTCTTGCTTGTGGCATTTATGAATCTAGTAATACTAATGACATGTGTTTTTATGACCCCTATGCCTCAAGTTTGCAGTACAGCCGGGCTAAAGTGTAGTTGAATAGCTTTTTTGTTTCCCTTTTGAACGTTAATTTGGAATCTGTCTTAGCCTGTTGGCCTATAATTGCTTGTATTGTTGTTAAGATTGGCTAGGTTGTTTTGGTAACTGTACTTGGCTTTGGATAGCCAATAGGTATTTTCTCTATATATTTTTTGCGTAGGTAAAAAAAAAAACACTTGTTATGAAGAAGTTGCAAATATAACGAGCAATAGGTTGGTTGTCGTAACGCTAATGTAATATACCTCGTGTCGGCAGCAATATATTTTGCAGCATGACATTGAGCCATCTTGGAACATAAAATCCAGATATGCACACCACCTAGCAATGAAACATGTCTGGGCATTTGCCAAACTGTTTCGTTATGTAATATGCAGTTATACGACCTTAACATATAGAAATGTACATTTCCAAATAAATTTAAAGATACTTGGGAAGAAATAGACCATTTCATTCCTTACTTCGACAGAATTGATCATTTGACTCAGCGTCTACTCCAAGTATGTTGTATTTAGTAGTTTTAATCCCTCTTTAAGTGCCTAATGAAGGAAGTCAATTAATTTTCTTTCTTGTTGAAAACAGTATAACACTGTACATCAAAAAGGAATGTACTATTTGCTAAGTTGCTAATAAAATTATATAAGAAATTCTAAAATCTAAAACGAAAAGGAAAAAGGGGGAAAAAAATTACTCAAACAATAAGGTATATATATAGCCATGAATATCAATCCACCTGAATTGTGATTCTCACTTATTTGAATGCAAAAGCATTGCTACAATATCAGAAGACCTTATCCGTGCAAATCTTCTACAAAATACACAAAACGAATAGAAAAAATCAACATGCCACAATTTGCTGATAGAATTATATAAGAAATTGTAAAATCTAAAAGAAAAATAAAAAAAGAAAAGGAAATAAACAAAAAAACTTAACATTTAAAAAGAACATGAGAGGGAGAGAGGGATGCGTTGCATGTAAATGGGATAGACCAACAATTGTAAGAAATCCTTGCCATTAAATTTCCACCTACACACCACCAAATTGAATCAAATAAATAAATCACAACCTATGAAAACCACAACACATAAAACGAAAATGTCAAGAACAGAATACAAAAGGACAGATTAGAGGACCCACCTTTTTTTGTTTGTTTTTCTCAGCAATGGCCTTCTTTGCTGGTTTCTCTACCAATTTTTTATTTTTTTTGGTTTGATACCAGACATCTCGGGCTCTTAACGTAGCAAATAATATATATATATATTTTTTTAATTTGAATTTGCAGATGAGACATGAGGATAAGGATAGACAGAGTCAAATAATATTGTAACTGGTAGACTCTAACTGTTTCATGATAATGGGGAGTTAAATTTTATTTTCTCTTTTTTATATGAGGAGAGTTTAAACTTGTATGTAGGTAAAAGAGTGGATGAATTTTTTGAAGTTTTTTTTTTTTTTTTTTTTTTTTTTTTTTTTTTTTTTTTTTTTTTTAATTGTTCATAAGATAATTGTTGTGATAATTGGATTGAGATAATAATTGTGCTACCATTGACTATTTTTTTTTTTAAATGAAGGTAATTGATTTTTACTTTTTTTTCAATAACGGCAGATGTGTGTTCTTTTTTGGTTTTTTTATTATAATTTTTTTTTTATCAGTTATCATGGCAGATGTATTCACAAACAAACATGTTTGTTTAAATGAAATTTTGTTTACAAGTGAATAAAGTAATTTGAATACCATCAGGAGAGTAATCCTATTTTGTAGGCAATGTTTTAGTGCAAGTTAGACATGTATTTTTATCTGACTATCCTTCATTCAATAGTCACAACTTAAATATAGACGTTACAGACATTTTTGAACTAAAAAAATGGAGAATCCAAACAAGGGAAACGCCTTAAATAATAGCATACATAATCTTAAAAAAAACCTCGGGTTGAGTATAAAATGATAAAAACTCAACTAAATACTAAATTTTATAATATTTTATTTTTTGAGATTGCCCCTGACGTTCAGGGAAAGAGCTAAACAAGTAATGAAAATTATGAAATACCCTTAATTTTCTAAACTTATCTTTATCTGTAATTCATAAGAAATGGTTTAAACTCTTAAATTGATAAAAATTGAAAACAAACAATCTAATGAAAAAAGTGAAATTGTATAAAAAAACTTATGTACCACGTTTATATTTTGAAAAAACAATAAATAAATAAAAACTATCTCGGCCGGTTGTCTGTTTTTTCAAATTCAAAACATAATAATAAAAAAAAAAATTACACTTAACACGTTTCAGTTCCACTCCCACATTGTCGAATAACCTGTTATGTTGCCCATATATGTACATTCAGAATTCAACCATAAATCAATTAAAAAAAAATCAAAATAACAACAAAAGCAAATACTTCGGCAATTCCTCCAAATTTAAACTAGTAGTCCAAAATGTTCCACACTCCATACTATAAAATTCAATACCATGTCCAAGTTCCATAATAAATAACCAAGTAATAAATTAGATGCCATTTTCAGTTCCATATCAAAAACTAAAACACATAACGGATTAAGATAATAAAAAACCAAAATGATGACATGGCATATCAAATTATCCTTCATGGCAAAATCCAAGTGCCATATCAAAAAGCAGAAAACATCACTAAGAGACTGGATTAGAAGAGGGTTCCATTGAAGAGCTGTCTTCCTTGTGCTCATCGTTTGATCTCCATGCTCATTTTATCTTCACTGACCTCTTCCAATTGTGGTTGTGCAAGGTCTACATCAAATAAATTGAACGAAACATTAAAAACTTATCTATGCATTATCAATCAGAAATTTAAAATCTGTGGGTAATCAAGCAATTGAAGGAAGTGAAAATTAAACAAATAAGTCATTTGCATAGTAGTAAGAACAAAAATGACTGGTTCCAAGTCTGCCAACAAAATCTAAAAACGATTCTATTTTGAATATGCATGAATATAATTTGTATTACATTGGTCAACCATACCATCATGCATAATTTTTCATCAGATTATTCGATTTAAATATTCACCAAGATTGTGCACATTCTATATGTTCTATTTTGATAACTCAAATCCTCTGTCCATATAGCAACTTTAATGCCATTTCAACTTTTCTCTACACCTTCTCATGATTAATATTTAAAGTAAACATTTTTGTATCTTATGGGAAATCCGGAACCTTTTTGACATATATATTATTATTTTTTTGTTAAATCATAAACTTATAACTCATTCACCCAACATATAAATTAAAAATGCATTACCTATATCTATAGCTGCCCCTGTAGAAACAGGAATGCTCAATGGCACTTCAAAGTTCTTTCGACATAACTCCGAATGGCGCTTCAAATTATACTGAACATATGCTCTGGCAGCAATATATTCCTTTCCACACTGCTTACATTTGCATGAAGGCTGTTCTTTGCCTTTTGTCGGAAGCATCTCAAAGTCACGCCAAACAGTTGAAGTCCTCCTCCTCTTGTAGACTTTGAGCTCAGTCTTTGCCTTCTTTGGCTCGGGAAGGTCAACCACTTCATCAAATTGGGCATCTAAGTCATTGTGTTTTCCCTTTTTCGTCATGTCAGTAGGAATCATCTCATGACTTTCCATCTAGACCAATTTAAAGAAAAATTTTTGTTAAGAAATTTAGTAATTCTAAGAAAAATTAAGGAATGACAAATGAATTTAAAATCAACAAAAGGAACAAACAAATCTACTATTACTACTAAACAGTCAACATTAAAGTGAGTATGGATCTGAAATTATTTTTTCTTAAGATGTCAGAAACAGGAAAAACTTGAGAGGAAATCAGGAGTTGTTAAAAGTCTTATAAGTGTAAGCCCAAGCTCACTCGAAAATGAGCACTCTAATTAATAAGTCATTTGTTATTTTAGTAACAGTGTTTCTTTTATGATAATTTATTTACAGATTTACGAGTGACAAAAATTGCATCTAATTAAACTTCCATCTTTTATCAAACAAAAAAAAAAGTAAAATCAACATCATAGCGATTAACAACACAAACGAACGGATCTACAATTATTTTTTTTGAAGATGATAGATACAAAGAAATTTGAAAAGAAATCATAGAGCAAGACCCAATTATTTTAAAATCAACATAAAAAATAAACGAAAAAGTCTGCTATGAGTACTAAAAAATGGACATGATGATAATGATTAACACAGTAAACGAAATCTACAATTTAATGAATCAATTTCATTACTAACTAAACAAAACAAAAATTATGATGGACACAAACGAACGGATCTACAAATATTTTGTTTGAAGATGACAGATACAAAGAAATTTGAAAAGAAATCATAGAGCAAGAGCGAGCTAGGACAAGGGGACCATCCCTCCAATTTTATGTTTTAAAAATGAATCTTTATATATACATATACAGCAACCCATATATATATCTCATTCTCCAAATTCTTTTTAAATTTAGTAGTTGATTAGAGAATTTAAATCCTAAATGACTCATTTGAAAATACTAGAAGGTATTAATTAATTGGGTTACAAAATTCTTAGCTAAATTTTCCAAATTCTTAAGCAGCAGTTTTTCAACAAATACTTATTCCGTAACTGCAAGAGCAATTTAACAAAACCTAATAAAACTAACTTTCTTCAAGTCCAATCACCTTTAAGTTAATTGGCATTTTTTTTATTTATCTTTCTTTCTAATGAAGATATTCCTATTTAATAATCTCTTTTCCATTCAAAATGTATTAAGCACAAAAAAAAAAAATAATAATAAAATAACATATGGTCATCAGAGTTTTGGTGTTCTTTTTTTTTTTTTTCTTCTAATAATATAAATTATATAATAATGATGCGTGACATCCAAACAGACAACTTTTTTTTTTAAAATATTTTTTAGGTACAAATATTTGAATGTGCATTTTTTACCTTAAATTAAATTGTGCAAGCAGTGGGAGAGGGATGGGGACCATGACTCTCATACCATTTAAAAATCCCCTTCTCCCTCCTATATGGTTCCATTCGATATATAATTAATTGCAGCCCCCTATATTTTTTTTAAAATGTACTACATTTATTTAAATGACTCATGGATATATTTTAAATGACTCATGCAAGACCCAATTATTTTAAAATCAACATACAAAATAAACGAAAAAGTCTGCTATAAGTACTAAAAAATGGACATGATGATAATGATTAACACAGTAAACGAAATCTACAATTTAATGAAGCAATTTCATTACTAACTAAACAAAACAGAAATTATGATGGACACAAACGAACGGATCTACAAATATTTTGTTTGAAGATGACAGATACAAAGAAATTTGAAAAGAAATCATAGAGCAAGAGCGAGCTAGGACAAGGGGACCATCCCTCCAATTTTATTTTTTAAAAATGAATCTTTATATATATATATATATACAGCAACCCATATATATATATCTCATTCTCCAAATTCTTTTTAAATTTAATAGTTGATAAGAGAATTTAAATCCTAAATGACTCATTTGAAAATACTAGAAGGTATTAATTAATTGGGTTACAAAATTCTTAGCTAAATTTTCCAAATTCTTAAGCAGCAGTTTTTCAACAAATACTTATTCCGTAACTACAAGAGCAATTTAACAAAACCTAATAAAACTAACTTTCTTCAAGTCCAATCACCTTTAGGTTAATTGGCATTTTTTTTTTTTTATTTATCTTTCTTTCTAATGAAGATATTCCTATTTAATAATCTCTTTTCCATTCAAAATGTATTAAGAAAAAAAATAAATAAATAAATAAAATAACATATGGTCATCAGAGTTTTGGTGTTCTTTTTTTTTTTTTTCTTCTAATAATATAAAGTTGCTAATAATGATGCGTGACATCCAAACAGACAACTTTTTTTTTTTAATATTTTGATGGACACAAACGAACGGATCTACAAATATTTTGTTTGAAGATGACAGATACAAAGAAATTTGAAAAGAAATCATACAGCAAGACCCAATTATTTTAAAATCAACATCACAAATCTATGGACATGATGATAATGAGTAACACAGTAAACGAAATCTACACTTTAATGAATCAATTTCATTACTAACTAAACAAAACAAAAATTATTATGGACACTATGTCCAGGACATACCTTGCTGGACTGGATTCGGTGGTTGAAAGTTGAAGAAAAATAACAGAGTGCAGCCACGGTTGTGAGGAGAAGAAAAATCAGAGGGGTCGCCTACGAGGGGAATAGCGAGTTTGAGAGACATATTCAGACAAGGGTTTTGATTTTATAGTGGACACTTCGGAGTCTGTAGTGTACTGTACATCAAAGAGGGGCGGTTGGAGTTTTGAGGAGAAGAAGAAGAAGAGAGAGACAGAGAGAGTAAATGGTTGACGACGGAAACGAAAAGGCAGTCTTGAGATTCAGAATTTCAGAGAGGCGTGAGGGTTCTGTTCTTGGGGGAAGATGTATAATAGTACTCGATACCATCATAAACGAGTTTTAGCATACTCATAATCTCTAAAACCGAGTTGTATAAAAGCTGACCGATCACACACCAATCGCACACCAATCGTTTTGTACAGAGCAGATTGGGTGGACTCATGCAGTTTTTGGTTTTAAATTACTACTCGCTTACAAATAGATCGAGTACTAATTAGTGTGGCAGTTGTGAATTTAAACACATAATACTCGGTTAACATATAATCGAGTAATAGTACTCGATACCAGCATAAACGAGTTTTAGTATACTCGTAATCTCTAAAACCGAGTTGTATAAAGCTGACCGATCACACACCAATCGCATACCAATTGTTTTGTACAAAGCAGATTGGGTGGACTCATGCAGTTTTTGGTTTTAAATTACTACTCGCTTACAAAGAGATCGAGTACTAATTAGTGTGGTCGTTGTGAATTCAAACACATAGTACTCGGTTAACTTATAATCGAGTAATTTTACTCGATACCAGAATAAACAAGTTTTAGTATACTCGTAATCTCTAAATCCGAGTTGTATAAAGCTGACCGATCACACACCAATCGCACACCAATCGTTTTGTACAGAGCAGATTGGGTGGACTCATGCAGTTTTTGGTTTTAAATTACTACTTGTTTACAAAGAGATCGAGTACTAATTAGTGTGGTCGTTGTGAATTCAAACGCATAGTACTCGGTTAACTTATAATCGAGTAATTTTACTCGATACCAGAATAAACGAGTTTTAGTATACTCGTAATCTCTAAAATCGAGTTGTATGCTGACCGATCGCACACCAATCGTTTTGTACAGAGCAGTTTGGGTGGACTAATGCAGTTTTTGGTTTTAAATTACTACTTGCTTACAAAGAGATCGAGTACTAATTAGTGTGGTGCTTGTGAATTTAATCACATAGTACTCGATACCAGCATAGGCGAGTTATTATACTCGACTACTGTGCTGTCGAGTTATGTAAGTAAACACTGAACCAGTTTTTGGTAGGAGATACCAAATTGGTAGGCTTTACCTGCTAAGGATCAATCACTCCGTTGACATGTATAGTAACCAAAGAACACGACATGATAAAGGTGGCAATTTTCGCTTGTATAATGTATTATGTATGTGCAACTAGGGGATATAATTATTACTTTCCAACTCAATGAAGCTTGGTTGTAGGCTTTACCTTCACCCTTGACACTGCTAAGTTCAGTCACTTGCATTCTCACAGCCTGGTGCACATACAATGTGTGACTACCAAATGGAGCCAAGACATGAATTTCCTAAGAATTGACCAACCTTTTAATTAAGGGGAATGTTAGCTTTATACAATGGTAAGCTTTATACCCTTTCAAACCTTATGGCTGGGCTCTACTAGGGGCCCTACCAAATATTTTTTTTAATTTTTATTTGGGGTGGAGATGACAAAATTAAACTTCCTAGTTTTATGTAATGGTAAAGCATGACCAGGTAGTATAATGTACAACAAAAAACAGGTTAACAAGAACAAAAACAAAGGGCCAGTTTTCCATTAGCAAGTAGTTAAAGCCTCATAAAAGGAAAATTTCAACAAATCTAATGTATAAATTAAACTTCTTCAGTTGTGGGATCTCCATCCATCATCACTATATTGCATTCGTCTAAAGCTGCCTTTGTTCAAATATGTAGATACATAGATACAAAAATCTAGAAATGAACTTTTCCATTGCACATGAAAATATCCACCCTTTGCAATTATAATTGGTGTAATTGGAACCTAACTCGAAGCTGACTCAAATATTCATATAGGACCTAAGATGCTTAAGTAGCTTCATTAGTTACAAAATATGTTTCAAAAGATTCAACATATCCAAAAAATCAGCTGTTAACATATATGCCCTCCAAAAATCTGCTGTCATATATGCTCTCCAAATTGTCATGTATGCTCTCCAAAAATCTGTCAGTCTTTTATGTCCAAAAAATGTTGTCAAAGTTTTGTCCGCTAGCTGTTACATGAACAATAAGACGTCGTCCAACTACTGTGCAAAAAACAAAGAAAAGAACCAATATGGTGGTTTCCTAACTATATCAATAGTAGGAACCACTGAAGCCTGCAAAATATGCCACCAAATATGAATCAATAAATGAAAAACAAAAACCAACAACTAAATGAAAATATAAGTTTAAATTATAGAAAAATCCTTAACGTTTACGCACACCTTACTCATGCCATATATCCCAACATGATCTTGTCCAACCAAAAATCCACAATCACAAGATTCCTACACTATTTCCTTGGGTATGGAGGAAATCACTGTCCATTATAGAATTCTTGGGTATGGGGACATAGCTAATGGCCAATCATGGTATTTTTATTAATAAGTTTTCTTTACTTTATGGGTGCTCATTTGTGTGGGTTTTGGTTCAATTCATTGAGGGTTTAGTGTTTAGGCAGATTTTGGAAGGATTCAGTTTATGTTTCCGCTTACTCGTACGCCATCCTACATCAAGTCTTTTCCTCTTCCCTAAAGCAAGGAAGTTATTTATGGTCTGACTGAAGAACAATTTCTGTACACAAAATGGTTCACCTGCATGCATCTCATCCTCACTCAACATGCTCGTCCCCTAAAATCATTCAAATGACGTTCCCCTCATGAATCTAAAACCACAAACAATACCATTTCGAATTGACCCAATCAACAAAAAGAAATGCCTTGTCTTTGTACCAAGTATGCTGGTCCAGCGACATATGCATGGTCTGAAATTTAAGAAGTTGCTGTCTCTAACAGCTGTGTCTAACATGCTATGTCCAAGCTGAAACATAACAGTTGTGTTGTGTTTGTGTCCAAATATCATAGATCTAATTTGATGTGCAGGGCAGATTTTAATAATAATAATGTGATGTGCAGGGCACCTTTTTTCCATCACTTTCTTGCAAATCAAACAAAGCTTAAAGCAAGGAAGGAAATTTATAAACAGAAACATAACTAAGCAAATTCAATTTCCAAACCATGCTGAACTTATGTATATCTAGACAGAGGAGAAGCATAATTCAGTTGCTTAAAAGTAACATCTTCCTTTTATAGCCAACATAAATCCCAACTATCTAATAATGAGGACATTTATTTTCTCTTTTTTTTTTTTTTTTGTTGTGAATTGTAATTATCGAAAATGAACCTCAAAAACTAATATAAATTAAAAAGTCCAGATATTGTGCAAGGTTTTACCCCCATATGCTCCACATCATCAACGGCTCAACGATCTTTTCGTTTCCTCACAACTGCCTTCGCCGGTCTCGTCTTACCTGAAATTCAAAGGGATCACACATTACTTGAATGCACACATTCCCTATGCTTAATTTAATTATCAGAAAATGTTTGATCTGAGTATGATCATCACTTAAAGCACACAACATCATATGCAAGTCCTGTGACATTCTATTAAGGTAAATGATAAACAGTTTACATAGCATGGAGGTGTACTGCCTAAATAATAAAATCTAATGCAAACTGAGCACAGGATTGTTAATCTGAACATTCTAATGAACATGTAGCAGTTAAGAAAGATGCCTTCCTAGCTGTGCAAATAATTATTTTTATCATTATGAAAATAGAAGACTAGGACATATAATGACATAGTAATAATTCCTTTACGAGTTTTATATGTCTTTTATAATTATGTGCAGTCTGTGGATTTCAAAAATGTTTCCATAAATCATGTTATTTACCATCACCGGTCCCACAACCAGGGGGATGTATGTCAGTGCGGAGTGATCTTCGCAACCCATGTACCGGCACTATATTCTCACCCTATATCTGTTCGATCTGTGCAGCCCGTTCGTCAGGGTTAGGAAGTGAAGGGTCCTGGGTGGGCTCAGCTTGAACTACAGGTGGGGTCGGTCGGCCAGGTGTGGGTACAAATATACAGCCACCGTCGTCGGCAGAGTCGGCAAACAATGGGGGAGACAGCCGAGTGGGTGGTGGGGACCGAGGGCCAGCTTGGGCACAGGATGTGTGTTCTGCACTATTGTCATGGCCAGGGGGGTGGGATGGCTGGGCAGCAGCGTCAGACGTGCATCGCGATGACCCGACACCATCCATGTACATGCCCCAGTCGCCCTCCAACGCCTCATCATCTGCAGAAAAAGAGTTGTATTTATTAAGATCACCACAAGGGATTGAGTCAGAAAATGTCTTACTATTTGCAGCCTAGATATGATTCAATGGCATTTGACCCTTTAAACTCGCTTAATTTGGGGAATGAAACCTCTCATTTACACACTCACATGCACACAACGAATCATACAAATTGAAGCCTCATGGTTGCTTTCTTTTCCGGTCCAGTGTTCTTACTCTTTATTCTGATTGAATGCTTTTCCATTTGCAATGGAAGTATCATATTTTGCCCCAAGCTAGAGAAAATGGGCAAATGCCCCTTTGAAAAAAAAAAATCTAGCATTTTGCCGTCTTTCCCAAATTAATTAGGGAAATGCCCCTCTTTTTAAACTCGATTTTCTCTAAAACAAAGTTAAGCCCTATAGTGATGTTTTTAAGGATCCTATAGTGACATTTTAAGGACCTATAGTGGCATTTTATAATCCAATTTCCATGAAGTCGAGTTACATGCAATTTTTTTCTCTTTTTGTTACCTATAACTCGACTTCATGGAAATCGGATTACAAAACGCCACTATAGGTCCTTAAAACGTCACTATAGAATCCTTAAAAACGTCACTATAGAGCTTAACTTGATTTTAAGAAAATCGAGTTTAAAAAGAGGGGCATTTCCTAATTAATTTGGGAAAGATGGTAAAATGCTAGATTGTTTTTTTGAAAGGGGCAAAAGCCAATTTTTTCCCAAGAAAATAATGTCTACTATTTGCTATCTTTTTATTTTTTCATACAATAATTATTTCAACTTTAACAATAACATTTAAGAAAATTCTTGATGTTTTAGGATGGAGAAAATTTTCTGACTGAGACTGGAGAAATATTACTTCCACTATCAATTATTACAAAATGTTCATAAAAATCTCTCTCACTGTTTTTGTTTTTTTGTTTTTTCTTTATTTCAACACTCTGTATTCATTCAACTGAAAATGGAAGACAACAAAGTCCAAAAACAAAGGTAGAGCAGACCTGAAAACACATAGCAGTTACAAAGCTGATATAATAACAATAAAACATTGTTTTTAACAGAAGATTCAAAATGTGAAGTGTAACCAAGGGTCAAGTGAATACGGTGTAAACCCTATCGTAAAGTGTAAACCCTACAAGACAAGGGCCAAATGCGTAAGCAATCGCTTGACCCGCACCTAGTGCATGTTGTTCATAGAATCCAATAACTATTGTCAAGTGTAAACCCTTCCCAATAAAACTAATACTTAGGCCACCTAGACTACCCCATATAAACCTTGTTTTGTTGGTAAAATCTAATAAAACTTTGTTTTTAATTCATTATTGGCATATTAAATTAACTATAATAATAAAATTTATAAAACAAAACCTTTGAATTACAAAGTCCAGCTTTGTTTACTAGTTTATACTCTATCATTGTTATTATTACTATTTTTTAAACTCTAATTTTATGAACCTCATAGTGTGATCACAACTTTGAATTTCCTCATACAATGCTAATTTTATGTTCATGGTTGCGTAGCAATATTTTTAAAAGGAATTACATTGGCATCCACAGTGGTCTGTGCTTTATACGATGAAATAATGATTTTGCTGGACTTTTGTTTTCATACATAAGCAAAATATATTAGCATTGATGTGTATATGTTAAAAGTGGATAATAGTATTGTGATTGTAGTTTATAAGGAATGAATGAAACAAGTTTGCATGTCTTACATTTCAATACATATATATTTCACTTGGAAGAAAAAAGTGCTTATTCCCATTGGTTAATATTTAAAGTGCTTAGTCTTAATATTTAAAGTTTGGTAGAACATTGTAACGCTACTAATTATACCATAATTATGAGAAGGAAGTGAAAATTAACACTAAAAACTAGTTACCAAACAATATATACTTTGCTACTATAATATGTCCTCTAAATAAATTACAACTGAAAGTAGTAGAAGTTAAAGTCAGTAAGAATTGAAGGTATTAGAGTTGGAAGTTACCCAAGACATCGTCATCCTCGTGACCACCTCCACGACCTCCACTGTATGCATGACCTCCACTGCGTCCACGCCCTCTAGACCCACGACCTCCCCCACCACGGCCTGTGGCCTGTGTGCTCGCCTCAGTCACCGTGGCACGCGCATTCTCCAGTGCCGCTCGGCTCATCTCTCCGACAAGATCCAGCGTCCTCTTCAGGTGGTTGTACACTTCGGAGTTTGGTTCGCATTGCAATAGTAATTCCACATTGGACTCAACCTGCGAAATAAAGGAGTCCCGTTAAAACTTCTTTGCTTAGTTTTGTGTTGTGCAACACTAGGCCTTTAAGTCCACAGCACTAAATCTGTTTTTTATTTTTCTTTTTTAACAAATAATTTATATATATATATATATATATATATATATATATATATATATATATATTTTTTATTCTCCCCCAAATAGGTTGTCGTTGAAATTATATACTATTAATATTTAATGAGACTAACACGAACCAAATTTGGGGTTATGCATACCCGTGAAAAAAGCATTGCGATCTATAAGATATTGAAGAGCTAATCCTACTTGCAATTATCATTTTTCCAATATTCCAAGGTATCGCACACTATTGCAATGTCTTTAAAAACTAAATGAAGAAACAAGACAAAAGACAATCTTAAGGAACCAGAGAAGGTTTTACTTGTTTGACGACAGCATTAAGATTTTGTTTGCATATTATTGGCGAAGGTCATGTCAATAATTTAGTATGATACTATATAAGATGGTCTTTCCCCAAGAATTATAGTGTTCGATCAAATGCGAGTTTGGATTTGCTTGAGTCTTGAGAGTTGTGTCATCTTATGCTTGCCCCACTAAAATGAGACTATAAAAGTGAATGAAAAGGTTTATGTTAGTTTATTTCAAAGTGCAAATCATGCAATGTTATGCGATTATTAAGTATTCTACCAACTGCTGAGTCATACACTGATTAGTATTTTTTATATAACGAATTTGGCATAACCTAATTATATGATATCAAAATCTATAGAAAAAGAATCCCTTAATTACTTTTCTTCTATTTGATGAGCAATATATGAATTGTATAAAATGGGTACCAAACAAGAGAACCCTTCTAGTCTATGGACCTACTAACATAAGTCTTAAAAAGAATATATAATAGGTTGGAGTAAAAGTAGACATTGCAATGGAACCCAATGTTATAAAATGTGCAACAAAGTTTGCAGTATAAAGTATTTGGCTAGTTCCCCCTTTTTTAAATATTTGTCTAGTCTTTTTAAAGAATCAGAGGTACAAACAATATCATTATTACATTTGTTTTCCTAAATAAATGTAAATTATCTAATAATGGGTTGGGCCCTAAGTATGAGGAACAGGGCTGGCCATAATCCCAATCGTGTTGCAATATCATATTGTCTTTGTCTATGGTCCAAACCCAAATTTATGATAATCCATAGATGTGCTAAACCCACCCCAGTTATACCAATTCAATGATACTGCTCCACTTATATAGTGTGGCTCAATAGTTTTGTGACCATACCATGCCTCTAACAATCTCAGTTTTAGGGCAAATTTCATATGGAAAACTAAGTGGGGTGATATTACAACAACCACATCAATGAGCTCCTAGCTAGGAAAAAGCCAATGATTAATTCTTAAATTCTATCATGAGTCACTAATTTAAAATGCAAGTTTGATTCACTGTTATTTGACAAAATTTAAGTAAATTAACATGACCAAGTAACTTACCACTACACACTCTTGGTGTGATGGTCACTCCACAAATTTACTACACTTAAATTAGGTTCATGTAGAATTTTTATCTCAAAAGAAGGGGGAAAAAAGATTAGGTTACTTTCTTCCTCTTCTCTCTCTCAAGAACTTTTTTAGGATGCCCATTATGATATAAAAATTCTACAATTCTGTGTAATTCAATCAACTTTTGCAAGATATGGACTGGGTTTTCCGAGGAAAAGACCAAGCTAGCTAGGGATGGTACTTTAAAGTATCCATAACTAATTGGTACTCATTACCGCATGTTCAAAAACAATTTGTCAAACCTAAAAATAAATAAAGAAAAATTTATAGTTCTACAGCTAAAATATTGCTATTCTGGAAAGAAAAAAAAATCTATATTTCTATAACTAATAAACTTCTATTCTGTAACCTACGTGACGCTAGTACTAATTCATTTTTCTAAATCAGCATTGTAGTTAATACATTTTATAAATAAATAAAAAATTTGGAGTTTGATGCTCTACTAAGTTTATTCTTCTTCAATTTGTAACTCTGGTTCTAGTATATTGTTTAAGTTCTATGAAATTATATTGATTATTGATAATTTGGTTTTTGGTGCTTGATATATAGGGGTTTCTATGAGACTTATTTTTATAATACATTCAGTAATAGTTATTTAAAGAGACTATAGGGTAAAAAATCAATCTAAGCAATATAAAAATAGAGAGAAGAAAGAAATCAACACAGAAATTTTACTTGGTTCAAAAACAGGCTTATGTCCACATGGAGTGAGCGGCTATAAATCATTTATATGAGAAATTAAGATTAGAACAAGCTTATATAGCATAACCCTACCAGTACAAATCCCTGAAATACCTCTGAACCGTACATTCGGCTTGTTACACTCTATGTACTCTACTTTGCTATGCCCATATAATTTGTTGATTAGTGGGCCAGATCAAATATGAGCCAACTCTAACAATATCATTGAGCAAAGCACAGAAAATTATTTGTATTAAAAGGCTTAGGTGAAAGGTTCTATTATTGAAGTTCTATTATTTTCTTAAATTCTATGGTTTTTTGTTATGTTAGAGAATGCAATTCATAATGTGTTTCTAATTGGGTGTTCCTGATATTGCAGATCAAGATCTATGCTATTATTCCTCAATTCTGACAATGATTTATTTGGATTCTATTATTTGAAACCCACCATATTGGTTTTTCAAGTGAAGAAAACAAATGAACCAATAGTTGGTTGGCCTCCAATCTTGAATATCATGGTTGACCACAATTGTATCACCTTTGGGGCTGGATCCGGATCCTCTCCATTTCCCTTTGAAATGGAGAGTATCTAGTTCACGGACAGGATCATTTTGAAAACTATCAAGGGTCAAAAACATGCCACGTCAAGTAGGCCTTTAAGGGCAAATCGAGTTCTGATTTTTGACTATATCTCATGTTGAGCTTATTCATATATATATGAACATTGAAATGGTACACCAATACATATTGCTTGTGGTAGATGCATATCTAATGGGAAGAAATGAAATGTTCTCTAAAATGAATATCAAAATATTGATCCAATGGCTCCATAAAACTTAAATTCTCATAATGCATGCAGCAACACACATATATTGTCAATCCATAAAAGAAGCATCGAATTGTTGCCTTACCAGGATTTCCCAATACGCCGAGTCGCGTGTAATGTACCGTCTCGTCGTCTTTCGGTACAACTCTATGTAAGCAGCAAGGTACGTCGTGTCCCCATCCAATGCCGATGCATCGGCAATATGTTCCTCTCTATGGGCCCATCGGTCAATGTAGACAGCATGCTCTTGCACCCAATCCTTATCTAGTTTACCTTGGAGGGAGATTTTGTGGAGATGAACGGACGTATCCACAATATCCGGTGGCACTTGCTTCATCCCGAATTGACGAAAGACACATTCGGGATGATGATCCTCTACTATCCAAAAATAGATCAATGGCACATTGGCCCTCCATATTTGTCGGCCGGTAGTGCAATATGGGGGCAACAACTCTAGGACATCGCTGTAGGGCTCCCAGACAACCTGCAGAAATGGTCAACAAAAAAACAAGTGAAATACGTACTTATTTGTGTCAATCCTCAATGTGAGCACACATGTATAAGACCATTGAAGAACCACTTCACTAAAAATCGTAAGACATTCTTGACCTATTTCCCCCTCTTATTCTATTTCCCCCTCTTATTGGATTTGACATGGTAAGATGCACCCGGATACTACTGGTTACACTAGCTAAAACCGAGGAAGAAAATTTAAGCGTACACAGCTAAATATATGTGGAATCAAATTAGTGTAAAATTACTAATGAAGGTACTTTATAGTGACTGCCCACCTTTCTTTGGAATTCGTAACTAATGCCTTGTATATCTATGGTCTAATCGACCAAAGTTACATTATTAACTATACACATGCAGTAGTTGACAACCCTAGAAAGTCAAAAACCAAAATAAAATAGAGAATTATAACCTTGTGACATGAAGCAGTAGAATACCTGGTGTGCCCGTATACTCGACAGTGACGCACGATACGTAGCTAGCACATGTGTCGCATGCTCTGTCGTGCTCTTCGGCCCCTTCCATCTAGTAAACATATAATTTCAGACAATGCTCATTAGTTATCATGCAAATAATAGAATCCAAATAATTATCATACAAATTTTCATGCCACTGTAGTACATTTTCAGTGTACTTGGGTTGGCTATTCTTTAATAAAAAGTTCTAACGTTATATATCAAAAACAAGATATATATATATATATATCATGCTAAATTTGGAACTTTTCTTCTCTAGAATGAAAGACAGAAAAAGAGTGGCTCCTTTATTAGTACAAGCATTCTTAATATCATTTTTTTTTTCAATCTTGGATTCCCATTGGGTGCACCTATAACTTACCAATTTAAAAAAAAAAAAAAAATCAAAATCAATGAGGGACTTATTGTTTTGTAAGAAAGACTTATTGAAAGTCCAAGATTGAAATGAAAGGGGATACTATACTTCCTCCTTAATAAATACCTCTCCATCGAGAATTTCAAACATGAATACATTGTTTAGTTTTTGCAAGGGCCTGACATTCTTTAGTTTTTAATGTTGGGCTAGCTTATGTGTAAACCTAACATATAAGGGTTATTTATTTATATATATATATATATTAGATTGTTACTTATCAAAAAAATAATATACAAGGTTTTCTTTTGTAAGATAAGAAAAAAATTTAGTAATTAAAATAGGGGCCAAAACTGATCAAACTGCTCAAAACCAGGAAGCGGTTTGACTGGTTTTGAGCCCTTCCAATTTTTTCCTGGTTTTTTAATGTGGACCATACCAGTCTAGGTCCCAGTTCACTGTTCAACTCGTCAGACTGACCACTCTGGTCTGCTTTAAAAATTTAAGCTCCTTCAACTTTGCATTGTTGGATAAGTGAATATGGTGCTTTACTCAGGGAAATGACTAATTGTGGAGATGCCTTCTGAGAATTAAATATGAGCAAGATTCCCAGTAGACTACGGACGGAGTAGAATTTCCACATGGAGTGGGACTGTGGAAAGGAATAAGAGCAGGTTTTGGGAGTCCTATAAATTTATTAGATTTAAAATTGGGGATGGCATGAGGGTGAGGGTATATGGCTTGATGCATGGTGTGGGAACAAGTCTTTTAATTGGTTAGTTTACGTTAGTTTATGATCCTTTCCAAATTGCAGCTAACAAACATGCTAGGGTTAGTGATTATTTGGATGTTAGGGGTAAAGTAGTGCATTAGTACCCTATCTATGTTAGGCAATTGCAGGATTGGGAATTATTGTCTCCCTACCCTGTTTGATTTACTGTATTCTCAATGGGTTCAGCTTTGGACAGAAGACAGCATATTGGAAACTAGATAGAAATGGTGACTAAATCCATGTGTGTGCTTGCTAGCCTGCTGTAAGGATACAGAAGGAAACCAAGTCCCTTTAGAAGTCTTCAAAAACAAACATCTTCAATATTAATATTATACTTAAATACGATCAGATTATATACTATTTACCAAAATTTTGTACAACCTATTTTTAGAAACTGTCGCCGAGTACATATTAAGTACTAAATGACGTGTGTGACTGTGATTCCCATCGCACTAATAGATGCAACTAAGTGTTATGTATTAGCATTATCTATTAAAAAAAAGTATATTGTATTTGTAATTTTCTTTTGCACTCATAACAGTGTATATTGGCATGCTATATCTTGTTAAGTAATCCATTAAATTAATGTCAATTGGACTTTTGGTTTGAAACAGGGTTTACTTCTCGACAGCAGTGTCCTTAGTGAATGTATTACAAGTGGGATAAACTATAGACACATGCACGGTGAATGACAAATGGCATGACAATTGTATCAAACTAATCAAATAACATACCGATTGGCAAGGGGACCTGCCTCCACTGGCGGTAGTGGCAACCTCATAACAGGGCATATCAGTGGGAACCTCGAATACGCCCACAACTGCACCAACATCACTGCTCCTCCAATCTGCATCGCCTTCGACTCCGACGCCTTGCATAAGTGCCTGTACAGCCAGGCTAATGCCCCACTACCTTAACTGTACCTCTTCGCGTTGCTGATTGGGTTTAGGAACTTTAGAGGCAGCACCGACACCTGGTCTGCCGACTTATCCATAAATAAAATCGTCCCCAACCGATCGAGTATGTGATAGCGCGCATGTTGCTGCACTACCTCATCAGTAGCATCCATAGCTAGGGGACCACTAAATTGTGCATCCAGCCAGGTGAATCTGAGCCTCGCCCCAGCAAGGATAGAGGTGTTCTCATGGGGATGCGGTATCGGGTCTGGTGGACGATGACCCAATAACTAAAGACACAACGTAGGCCAATCCATCTTCACAGCCCCAGTAATTGGCAACCCATCAACACGAACCCCTAGCATCACCTCAATATCTTGTAAGGTGATGCTCATCTCTCCATGCGGTAGGTGGAATGTGTGCGTCTCTGGACACCAACGCTCAACTAGTGCTGTGATCAACACATGATCCACTTCCAAGTTTGGAACCTTGAATAACCCTTCAAAACCCGCCTCAGTTATGTATCGAGCAATTCGTGGGTCAAGCCCATGCTCGGGTAACTTGCAACTTCGGCGTCTGCACTTTAGCACGCCTGGCACTACCTGCACACGAAAAAGCATTGTCTTAGGATAGTGCACACGAAATAACTATAAGAATGCTACATAATAATAATATGCAAGAAACAGAAGGCTAACTAGTTAGTTCCGAACATTTTGCAAAACGTTAGTTACAATGTTAATTGCTTATTCGCTCTACCTCAATAGCAGATAGGATCAATTCAACATCAATGACATTGTTTAAAATTAGCACTAAGGTGATGGGCATCATGTTTTGAAATGAATGAACAAAGTGCCTCACTATGTCAAATGGAGTAGGGAATTAGGAATCAAGGTCGTCAATTGTCTTATGTGTAGCCACGCGTAATTGTGTGCGCATGTTTGGAAAAAAGAATAGTAGCGGATTCATTTTTTTATTGATTACTATAGCTTCTAAATGAGATCTACTGACTTTGAACATTTCTGCTCCATACAATGTTCTTGATTATTTATGCTTCATGCCATTTTCTCTTTGGATTAAATACAATTCTGCCTAAACCAAAACATTCTACCATGTCCAATGTCTATTTGCAAAAAATCAAAGAACCCTACAGAAATAAAATTAAATGATTTCGACATGTCCAAAGTTCAGTACAACTACACACCTGACCGGCTGGCGTCTCCCAAAGTAGCGTGGATCGATGAACCGGCTGCCGCGTCAACTGTGTACCAACCGTCGGTCCAGGATCCACATTTCCCACTTGTTGCATATCTGACACGCATGCAATCATGTTAGACACGTAGCTCTATGTTTAATAGTGAAGAAAAGCTTGGCTTTTGCAAGTAAACACAGGCAAGTAATTGAATGTTCTACAACAAACTCACAGAAACAAATATAGAGGGACAGAGTGAAAGAGAGATTTGACAGAAAATTGAAAACATATAATTGCTAAACTGAATTATACATCATGCATCTATATACACTGATTTTCAATCGATTTAATCATATCAAGGAAGAGTTAAAGTAAAACACTAAAATATAAACAACCTAACGTTCATGGCTGCAAGGCATAAACATAAAAGACACATAGTTGCAAATTGTATAAGCAACCTAACCAACCAACCAAGGTGAGATTCAATGTCTAAATCAAACAAAGTAAACCAACAAATGAACACAGCATAATGCAAACCAAACAATCAATTAAGCACCACAAAAAAAACCATTCTAAAACACTAAAACATAGCTCTAAAATTAAAAGGTACCCAATTACCAATTACCCCTAAACAAGCCCTGCCACCCATCAGTACTAGAATTTCCCTTCTTTAATCAAAGTGTAAAGTTCTTTCCTTTTGCTTTTGCTTGTTCCCGTACTTGACATCACACTCTAAAAGAAATTTTATTTAATAAAGCAAGAACTGAAAAGGGTTCATTGTAACTTAGTGGCTACTGAGGTGTGTTTTCAACAAAAAAAAGGGGGAGACAAACATGGAAATAGGTAAAGGTTCCATTAGAGACTCTACTGCAATGGACATCTCACTCACAAGCACAGCTTTGGAGGCAACTAATAATAGTCAAATTAATATTGAGCTTTATTAAATGGATTAAACAACTGTGAGACCTATACCATCAAATGATGGTGTGTGCATAGTTATGTGTCAAATGAACACTGAATTGGTGACCATAACAGTCCAAGACCTTTGCTTTCTTCTCTTTTGGGTTTTTTTCCTTCATTTGTTTTTATGAAGTCGATTATTTTTTCTCTTAGAAGTCAATTATATTTTTATTGGTCAAATCTTGGTCGTAAATTAGGTTATTAGTAATTCATTTCTTTTCTTCGAATCAAGCAGATTTTTTAAAATCAATAGTTGGCTTTCCTAAGTCAACTAGAAATAGGGTCAAGGTAGTTAAAGGTGAAAGGCAACCTTAAGGTGCCAAGGCCTTATATGGCCCGACGCCCTAAGGTGTGAGGCGACAAGGCCTTTGGTGTAGCCAAGGCCAGCCCATTCCAGAAGACCTAGAATTTACCAAATTGTCTTTATTCTGGGAGAACTTAATTAAAAGCAATCCAACAGGGAAAAACAAAAACAAACAATCAAATAAGTATCAAGTCAATTCAACTTTAGATCGACCAACGAAGGTCCTAAGATAACTCTTCATCATCTAAAATTCCCAAATTAAAAGGTCTTTAAAGAAAACTGCAATCAAATAACAGTACATTCAAGTTTAGACTAAGGAAGGTCCCAATAGAACTCTTCATCATCTGAAACATCCCAATAAACTAAGCCAGTTACATTCCCATCACTGACTCGTACGTTTTTAATTTTTTATCATTTTTCATCTTTGTTTCTTTATTGCAATTTTCCATCTGCATCAAAAGGCTAGTGGCAATTCATATTCCATTCTTTTCCATTAATTAAATTACATATCAAACCCCATTCAAAAGCCTACACTTTATAGAGTCAAAAATTAATTCCGACACACAGAAATCAATACCTCCACCAATACCCTTGGGAAATAAGTATAGTAGGCCAAACCACCAAAAAAATAAATAAATAAACAAAGCCCTAGGTCTGTCAGAAGCACCCTAGAAGCACCACAACCTGAAAACAGTTGGCTTTTCAGAGGATGTACTATTTCCATTCCCAAAAGCCACCACAAATCTCAATGCTCCCTAACCTAACCCAACCTATTATGAAAGGATTGGGTGACCCTAAAAGGCCACTAAGGCCACTAAGTTCCCTTTTCAACCCCAAATGTAATAGATGATAATAATAATAATTCGATGTACTTAGTCAACAAACATAACCCACAGAAGCTGCTAATCTGACACAAGACAGGAGCTTGAACGAGCTTTAATACCAAATTTGATGTAGCCTTTTTAGGAATTTCAACACTAAACTAGATTCTTGATAACATATTGATTGTGTTGATGGCTGTTTGGTATTTAAACAATAAAAAGAACATCAAATAAGCAAAGATAAAACATTGGTCAATCACACCTAGGCTTTCCTAAGCACTCACATTTAGGTACGAGATAGCAATTGCGATTGAAAAAAGTTGGAATGTTCATTATATAGGCTACTTCTAAATCCTTTCTTAGAAAGACTACGAATACTAATAACCAAAAAAAAAAAAAGTACTTTAAGAACTTCTAAGACAATTCTAGTCTCTTAAGACAATCAATTATGCATCTGTACACAAAATGTAAGTGACTTTCAACTGATGTGGTAAGTAAGTTTATATGTTCCCATATGATATTACAAGGATAATGACATGAAAAAAAAAAAAAAAAATACAAACCAAAACTTAGATGTTGAATAAAAACAATATGGCACAGTTAGAGCCCTAAGCAAAGTAAATGGCAGCAAAGGTTTTAGGATGTCCATGGTCTGTGTGTAGATATATGCGTGCATATCCATTATACACACATTATATCTATTATAATAATAACTAAACAGAGTGGAAGCTTGTAAAAGCCAGTAACTTTGAAGCTTGTAAAACCAATAGCTTCTCAATTCAACATCATTCAGCATTGAATTAAAAAGAAATTTTCCCTAATTCAAAATCATGACATAACTTGTGACATAATTTCTGGAAAAAATAGAGATTGATTTGATACACTTTCAAACTATATGAATTACAAAGCAATTTCCCCTAACAATGAACACCGTTGTCATGCTAACTGTATTTTACATGAATTTCTGCCCTAGATGTGCATCAAAAGACACTTCAAAACCAAACCCAACAAAGCTAAAACAGCAACAATAATTATGAATACAGATAGAGAAAAATCTAATAGCGAAAAACTTAAGAAGCCACACTCAAATCAAATTACATGCAAAGGGAAAAAATTAAAATTTGAACTCAGCGTTTACAAATTACCTTAATACGTTTCTAATCCTTTAACTGCGAAGACAGATTGGGTTGAGCTTCGGCTGTGGTGAGATTGAAAAAGTGTGGGTATGGGTATGGGTTTCGATTCAACTTCGGAAAGGGTCTACTGAACGGTTTGGTTTGGGTGCGGGTAGAAATAGGAGAACCTGACGGTGGCTACCGAACAGACTGACGGTGGCTACTGATCGGACTGAGGAAGGGAGAGAGACTGTAGACTGTAGAGGAAGGAAGACAAACAGTTTTAGAGACGTTACATTCAAAAACTGGTTCTTATTCCGCATATAACTCGTTTTCCCCATTGACGAGTTACAAACAGTAACACGGGAATATTTTATTGCCCAAAAGCCAAGCTGGAACACCAGCGTGGCAAGCACCTGCCCACAACTCGGTTTCTTCATAGTCGAGTTATTTAAGTAACTCGCCTTTATGGTGATCGAGTATTTAAACAGGGGTACGCCCCTATATAGTTTCGAAACAAGGGCATTATGCCAAATATTTTTCCCAGAAAGGGCAAAAGGCCAGAATCCTCTGGAAATCTCAAATCTGTATACTGCTGAAGAAGCCTGTTGGAAATCTGTTAACAGGATCTAAGAATGTGACAGTGGAGACACAAGCAGAACTGCAGAAGTCCAATTTGACCAGTCAAATCTGAAACAAATACAAATAAATGTACACCATGTCATGCCCCTATGCATAAAACAAAAAACAAAAGAGGATATCCAGACTCCAAATCCAAATCAAAATGCATGTATCTGTAGTATCACTGCATCACTCTTCCCAAGAAGCCCATATTTTTCTTTTTCTTTTTTTGGTAAGCAAAAAATAGAAAGAGGGAGGCAACCAGTGTGAGAGGCTCCTCCTCACGTATTTTATTCCCAAAATAAGACCCTAAAATCCTATCTGAAATAATTTTCTAGAAAAACCAGAAAAGGTCACTTTACTCACCTCAGTCACCTAAACAGCTTTTCTACATTTATATCCATTCCAAAAACTAGTTGGTATTACAAATTAAACGGGACAATTATGCTGCCATACAGCACATAAGCTTGAATCTCTTATTTGTATGAAATTTTTCGAAGGCATTTTCTTTCCATCAAGGATTACACACTCGTGTGTAGAACAATTTTCTTCTTTCAACATATATAATCTATCCATGGAATGTAAAACTATAAATACTAAAAACTATTCAAACACTTATTAGAGCTCTATAAACAAGAACAAGGATTACAAATTACGAAATCATACATCTCCAACCAAAATTATATTCCAATTGAGATCCAAGCTACCACAAATATCAATGAGAACTCTTCTCAACCACATTATCACTACCCACAAAAGAAAAAGGACATGCAACGCGGATAGCAAATATGGGTCTAACAAATCTCGGAGCCTAGAAATTCCAAAAGCCAACCTCCAACAAAAATAACTATCTTAAACAAATTTTTTTTAGAATTCATGTAAGGTGATAGACTCTAATCTGTCCTTAACAAATCAGGATCCAAAAAGAATTACAATTAACCTACCTAGAATTGAATGGCTCCCCCAAATACGGCCTTACCTACTCCTTAAAAACCCCGCCACAAACACCAGTATGCAACTATCATACTACTTCATGTAGGGAATTTAACCAAAATCCCAACCTGTGAGAAACAAAACAAATAGAGAAAACACACGCCAAAGAAAACAATCACACGCACAAGACAATATTTACGTGGTTCGGCAATGTGCCTACGTCCACAGAGTTGCAGGGATTTCACTATTATCAGGGAAAATACAATAGTGCACAAGAACACTCTCAAGAAACCCAAATCCCAATTACACCCTAGCACTCTCTCATAGAAAAAATAAGAATAGAAGCTGGCTGCCTCTCTTTTCTCTATTTTCTCTCATGCGGCTGCTAACTAGGTTAATTGGAATTACTCTCCTTTTTTTAATCTCGCGGCTGCACTTGCTCTCAAACATAATATATATACATATGTCAAAGTCGGTTGTTTTAGGAATTGCTATTCCTAGTGAAATTCGGTCAAAAGTGACACACTTAGGTGGACGTGGGCTTGTGGCAATTCAAGCCACAATTCTCCATAACACAATCCCTCATCCCTGCAACTCATCCTCTTGTCCTCAAGCTAGAAGACTAATTGAAGCTGCGCACAGCTTCAACTTCTCAATAGTGACACCCTTAGTCAACATGTCTGCCGGGTTCTTAGATCCACAAATCTTCTCAAGCATTACCAGCTTATCTTCAACAAGGTAACGGATAAAGTGGTATTTTCTCTGTATGTGCTTCGACTTTGAATGAAAAGCTGAATTTTTGGCAAGAAAGATTGCACTCTGACTGTCACTGTGTAGAATGCCCATCTTCTGCTTCTTACCCAATTCATCTAAGAAACCATGTAGCCAAATCATCTCCTTTCCAGCTTCAATTGCTGCAACATACTCAGCTTCTGTAGTAGACAAAGTAACAATCTTCTGTAGATTTGAAGCCCATGATATAGCTGTACCACCCAGAGTGAAAACAAACCTAGTAGTACTCTTTCTACTATCAATATCACCAGCAAAATCAGCATCTACATAACCCTGCAGTTTCAAACTTGCACCTATGAAGCAAAGACATGTATCTGATGAACCCTTCAGATATCTTAGAATCCACTTGACTGCCTCCCAATGCTGCTTTCCAGGCCTACTCATGAATCTGCTCACAACTCCCACTGCATGTGCAATGTCTGGCCTTGTACACACCATAGCATACATTAAGCTGCCAATAGCTGAGGCATAGGGCACCTTGCTCATGTGGTCCCTTTCTTCTTCTGTCTTTGGTGACTGTTCTTTGCTTAGTTTGAAATGACTACCCAAGGGTGTGCTCACTGGTTTAGCTTCATTCATGTTGAACCTGCTGAGAACTTTCTTCACATACTCTGACTGTGAAAGCTTCAATGTACCATTAGCCTTGTCTCTAATGATTCTCATACCAAGGATTTGCTTTGCAGCTCCCAAATCCTTCATTGCAAACTGTTTGGACAATTGCTTCTTCAGATTATTAATCTCCTCAATGCTAGACCCTGCAATAAGCATATCATCCACATACAACAGTAATATGATGTAAGAATTGTCAAAAAACTTAACATAGCAACAGTGATCAGCTTCACATCTCTTGAACCCAATTCTGTGCATAAAACTGTCAAATTTCTTGTACCACTGTCTAGGAGCTTGTTTCAGGCCATACGAGCTCTTTCTTAGTTTGTAAACTAAATTCTCTTGTCCTTGAGCAATGAACCCTTCTGGCTGAATCATGTAAAGGTCTTCCTCCAGGTCACCATGAAGGAATGCTGTCTTCACATCTAACTGCCCAAGATGTAAGTTTTCTGCAGCCACCATTCCCAGTACCAGTCTGATTGTTGACATCTTCACAACTGGAGAAAATATCTCTGTGTAGTCAATGCCTTCCTTCTGTTGGAACCCTTTAACAACTAATTTGGCCTTGTAACGTTTGCTACCATCATGCTCAATCTTTATTCTGTATACCCACTTGTCGTGCAAAGCCTTCTTTCCTACTGGCAATTTAGTCAGTTCCCATGTTTGATTCCCCAACAAGGAATCCATCTCATCCTTCATGGCTAACTCCCACTTGCTTGAGTTTTCATCTTGCAAGGTTTCATCATAACACTCTGGCTCACCACCATCAGTCAACAGGAGATAATTTAAAGTGGGTGAATAACGCTGTGGAGGTCTAATGTTCCTGGAAGATCTGCGGACTTCAGCTACAGGTGTACTCAGATCTACCTGTGAATTTACATTCTCCTTATCTTCTTCACCCCTTTTCTGGACAGTACCTTCAGTCAATTCATCTAAGTTGACAAACTCAGATTTCTTTTGATCTATCTCTGTAACATCTGACACTACAGTTGACCTGTCCTTGTACATAACCTGTTCATTAAATATCACATTTCTACTTCTGATGATTTTCCTATTTTGTTCATCCCAAAACCTATAGCCAAATTTCTCATCACCATAGCCAATGAAAAAATATATTTTAGACTTTGCATCAAGTTTACTACGAGCATCAGAATCAATATGAACATAGGAAACACAACCAAAAACTTTTAAGTGTGAAAACTTTACCTCTTTACCGCTCCAAACCTCCTCAGGAAGTCTGAACTCCATGGGAACTGAAGGTCCTTGGTTTATCAGGTAAGCTGCAGTGCTAACAGCATCAGCCCAAAAAGTTTTTGGTAGTCCAGCATGCAACCTCATACTCCTAGCACGCTCATTGAGAGTTCTATTCATGCGCTCAACCACACCATTCTGCTGTGGTGTCCCAGGAATGGTCTTCTCCATCCTAATTCCCTGTGCAGCACAATACTCACTGAACCCTCCATCTATGTACTCTCCTCCATTATCTGACCTCAAACATTTTACTTTCAAACCTGTTTCTGTCTCAACCATGGCCTTCCACTTCTTAAAGGTTTCAAATACATCTGATTTATTTTTCAGAAAATAAACCCATACCTTTCTACTTGAGTCATCAATGAAAGTGATGTAGTACCTTGAACCTCCAAGGGATGCAACCGGAGAAGGCCCCCACAAATCAGTTTGTACTAACTCCAATTTTTCAGCCTTCGGTGTCCTGCCAGTTTTCAAGAAGCTCACCTTTTTCTGCTTTCCTAAGATGCAACTTTCACACATGTCAAAATCAATGAACTTCAATTCTGGTAGTTTTCCTTTTGACAGCAGCATCTTCATCCCTTTCTCACTCATGTGACCAAGTCTTTGCTGCCATAGGCTTGTATCAGTACTTGCATCAGCAACTGCAATTGTGTCTCTTGGACTTGAGGTCATGTACAGAGTACCAGTTTTCTTTCCATGAGCCAATACCCTAGCTCCCTTTGTAACCTTCCAAGTACCACCAACAAATAGTATTGCATGTCCTTCATCATCAAGTTGTCCAACAGAAATCAGATTCCTCCTTAGGTCAGGAATATGTCGAATCTTCTCCAGTAACCAAACAGACCCATTGGGCAACAATATTCGAACATCTCCCATACCCACAACATCCATGGCTGAACCATCAGCCAAATACACCTTACCAAAATCACCTGCAACATAATTCTATATGATTTCTTGGTGTGGAGTGGTATGAAAGGAAGCTCCTGAATCCAAAACCCAATCATCAAGTGGACAGTCTACTGCAAGAAGTAATGCATCCTGTACCTCTTCTGTTACAGCATTAGCAGAATCATCTTCATTCTTCTTCTTAGGACTTTTGCATTGATTCCTAAAGTGACCAGTTTTCCCACAATTCCAGCATTGTACTTGTTGGCCTGATCTAGATTTACTTCTGTTCCGATTTGAATTTCTGGATTTTGATCTACCCCGATTTGAATTTCTGTTATTACCTCTGCCTCTTGTCTCAAGGTTTAGGGCAGAACCAGATCCTGAGGATTCACCTGCATCTCTTCTGCGAATCTCCTCAGCCAGAATTAAATCTCGTATATCATTGTACTTGAGTTTTTCCTTTCCTGTAGAATTGCTTACTGCCATCCTCATTGCCTCCCAACTGTTTGGCAAAGAAGCCAAGACGATCAGAGCACGAATCTCATCATCAAAATCAATTTCTACAGACGACAATTGATTTGTGATAGTATTAAATTCATTCAGATGTTGTGCTACTGATGCATTCTCTGCCATCTTCAAATTGAACAGTTTCTTCATCAAGTGCACCTTATTGTTTGCTGACGGCTTTTCATACATACCAGACAAAGCCTTCATCAAATCTGTTGTGGTCTTCTCTTTTACAACATTGTGTGCAACAGACCTAGACAGAGTTAACCTGATAACTCCTAGTACCTGTCTGTCAAGAAGAGCCCATTTCTCAGCCTTCATAGTCTCAGGTTTTTTCCCCAAAAGAGGCAGATGCAATTTCCTCCCATAGAGATAATCTTCAATCTGCATCCTCCAATAAGTGAAGTCTGTTCCATCAAACTTTTCTATTCTAGACGCCTTTCCTGCTTCCTCTGCCATTGCTCCCACTCAAACCTAACCCTAGGCTCTGATACCAGTTGTAGGGAATTTAACCAAAATCCCAACCTGTGAGAAACAAAACAAATAGAGAAAACACACGCCAAAGAAAACAATCACACGCACAAGACAATATTTACGTGGTTCGGCAATTTGCCTACGTCCATGGAGTTGTAGGGATTTCACTATTATCAGGGAAAATACAATAGTGCACAAGAACACTCTTAAGAAACCCAAATCCCAATTACACCCTAGCACTCTCTCATAGAAAAAATAAGAATAGAAGCTGGCTGCCTCTCTTTTCTCTATTTTCTCTCATGCGGCTACTAACTAGGTTAATTGGAATTACTCTCTTTTTTTAATCTCGCGGCTGCACTTGCTCTCAAACATAATATATATATATGTCAAAGTCGGTTGTTTTAGGAATTGCTATTCCTAGTGAAATTCGGTCAAAAGTGACACACTTAGGTGGACGTGGGCTTGTGGCAATTCAAGCCACACACACGTCCCACTTCAACACTTCACTCAATCATCAAATCAAGTCTTAAACATGTGCTAGAAAAAATAGATAGCTTGGAGACTGAAAATTTTGAATATAATGAAAGGGTGCAGCCATGAGTTCTAAGGCAAACATCTTAAGCAGAAATGTAGTGAAAACATGTCCATGTCCAAATACCGAATGACCAATCCATGCATAAGATGTCTCACTGTGTAGAAGCATTATTACACAGTTATTTAAATATTTATCATGTAAATGTAAGAACATAATTCATCTAACAGATAATGATATAGGATTTTCCTCCAACAAAGATGATGATATAAAATTATTATGTCCCAGCAAGTTGTACTTCAAAAAGTACAACCTAGATAAAAATATCTACTAATCAACTTCACACAAACACCTGGAGGGAAATCAGCATTGGGACATGGCTTTCTACCATGCCAAAGTCTAGGCAGCATTGGGAAGTAGCTTGAATGCACTGAAGATGCTCCCACTGAATGCATGGAGAAATCAGTAACGTGTTTGAGCTCATGTACTGAAGGAAAGTCTAGGCAGCATTGGGAAATCAGCAACATGTTTGAGCTCCACACAAACATGAGCAGCTAGTTGCTACTAAGGGCTTGTGTCGATGGAAAGTACTCCAACTTGGCCACTCGGTATTGTACAGCTTATGCGGGATAAAACTTGGAGCTTGTAGAAGATATGGTTCCTATTCAACTGTGTTTAAGACAATTAAAATCATAAATATTCAAATAAAATAAGAACCATGATTTTCTCTTTTTTGAAGGAGCAAAATATATTCTATAGATATTAGGTCACTCCTAGTGAAATTCATAGTTCTGCCAAATCCTGCATACCAGGCCACTTTGCAAAAATATTTAACCCTCAAACGAATTTGAAATTGTACCAAATTTAACAGGGCAATGACTTTATGAGTGGACCATATAATCAATGGAACCATGACCATTCCATCAATTAAACTTTTACTTCGCAGCAACTTTTACTCAAGCTACCTTTTTCAGAACTAATACCACTAAGCCCTTCCAAAGCCCCATAACTAATATGCTCAACTAATGGAAAAAATTGGCCTTTGCCCTTTTTAAAAAAACAATCCAGCATTTTGCCCTCTTTCCCAAACTAATTAGGGAAATGCCCATCTTTTGAAACTCGATTTTCTCAAAATCGAGTTAAGCCCTATAGTGGCGTTTTTAAGAAGCCTATAGTGACGTTTTAAGGACCTATAGTGGCATTTTGTAACTCGATCTCCATGAAGTTGAGTTATAGGTAAAAAAAAGAAAAAAAAAATTGCATGTAACTCAACTTCATGGAGATTGATTACAAAACGCCACTATAGATCCTTAAAACGTCACTATATGCTCAAAACGCCACTATAGAGCTCCAGATTTTTTTTTTTTTTTAATAACTCGATTTTGAGAAAATTGAGTTTCAAAAGAGGGGCATTTCCCTAATTAGTTTGGGAAATAGGGAAAAATGCTGGATTTTTTTTTTTTTTTTTTTTTGAAGGGGCATTTGCCCATTTTCTCCCTCAACTAATATACCCAATAATTCTAATCATTACAAATAATCTCTTGACAATGGCCAATAAGATGTTGATCTTTGTGAGTCTAAAAAGGTATAAGCCTTTGGACTTGTCCATTAACTAGTTAAATTAATTTTTTTTCTCTTGTATAAGATTGAAATATCTTTTACCATTACAAGAAATAGAATTCAAAAAAAAATATGACTATCGATCCTGCTTTCTCATTGGGGGTCTTTGTCACTTCCCGTTCTCTTTCTTTGAATTATTACCCTGTATGAAAAAGCCCATTAGTTTAGAGAAAGAGAATGGGAAGTGTCAAAGTCCCCCAAAGATGCAAATCAAACAACGCAAAACAGTGGGACATACTCTGCCATTCAACAACATTAAAAAATCAAATAAAGATTATGCAATGGAAAATAGTTTCAATGAAAAAATAATACTTGGGAATATTTCTTTTTAGAAAGGGACGGGCTATTGAAGAAGAAGCCAAATCAAACCCATTAGAAGTGGAGCAAGGAGGTAGAAAACGTGTGAGCATAGTGTCTTCAGAGTCATCAACATTTTGAGAGTTGTCTTGGTCCTCTTGGATGATAACGGAATTCTGAGGAGAACAAATGCATTCCACATGTACCCCCATCCTTGCAACCATAGGAGCAAATTTTCTAAATTTACTAGTCCAATGAGAGATTTTACATGAAATCTCAACATGATTTCGATCACCTTGCATCAAGTCTCCAAATTTCTTCTGTAATTGGCTGTGAGGCATACCCAAAAACCACAGATGATCACACTTCAGAAAATGAAAGAACGCTCTCTCAATGAAAGGTTGCTTATGATCATTGATGAAAATTCTGAGATCACAAACCCAATCAATTTTATCATCACGAACAGAACCATACCTATCATTATTAGCATAACTATCCTTCAACGGAACTAGATGAAAAGCAACACAAAATGCAAATGTGGGAAATTTAGGACCAACCCAGAATAATATGGAACTCTTTGTGCTTTGATGGTTAAACCACTTTGGAATCTTCTTTCCTGGTACTCTAATATCATATTTCTCTGCTAAATCAATCGTCAAATATGCATCTAGAGTGGGAAAGGACTCATATACAATTTCATCAAACTTGGAGAGGGAGACCCAGGAAGATAAATCAATCTGATGCGATAATTTGCAATGTGAATGAAAATCCATTAATACGTTCCCTTTCACACCTAAACATTTCATATCTTGTGGAAGTCCTAACTTTCTTCCAAACTGCATGCAATTCATAATTTTGAGAAATTGAAGTTTAGCAAATCTACTAAATGTATTTGTAAATCTACTTTAAGAGAGGGAGAGGTACCTGAAGGATTAATTTTCTTAATGATTCTGGATTCAATGAAATGCAGTTATTTGCATCTATTCTTCTTATACCTTCTGGAAGCTTTGGAATTTTTTTAAGGAACTTGGAATCACTAATTAAAAGCCTATGTAATCTATCGAATCTACTAATGCTTTCTTGGAGGTTCAAATCTTTACTTTTCTCTGAGTGGGTCAAACAAGAAATCAACTTTTTTAGAAAATTCAACCACGGAAAACAATATCTTGAAGAATTGGCTTCTCTGGCAATTTCCACGCACTTTGGAAATTGGACGTTGCCATAAAGCAAGAGTTGGCAAAGATGTTGCAATTCAAAAATTCTACTTGGAAGTTGACACAAATAGAAAAAGGAACCTATCTCTAATTGCTCAAGCCCAATGAGATTCCCAATTGATGGAGGAAGCTCTGTAATGGCAGTGTATCCCACACTTAGAAACTTTAAATTTTCCAATTCTTGTGGAATATCGGGGAACCTCTTAACCCCTTTGCATTGAAAAAGATTTAAAAATTTAAGAGATTTCATCACGATGCAGCTTGGAAGAATTTGAAGTTCAAAGCAACCCCAGAGGTCCCAGCTTTCAAGCTTATCATGATATCCAATAGAGTCATGAATCTTGACTAATTTTCTACAATAACGGAGATCCAATTTCTTTAAATTTGGGGTGGCACTCAATAAGTCTGGTAATTTCCTAATGTGTTGGCAATTACGAAAATTCATATGTGTCAAGCTTTTACATTTTATCCTCTGTATAAAAAAGAAAATCAAAAAATCAAAATTTAACTTCAATAAATGTTAAAATACAGATTAATGAAGTTATAATAATTTATAAATAAAACAAAATGACTATACCTTGAAAAGATTGTCCAATATAGTCTGACTTTGTGGCATGTTGAGTGCAATGAGTTTTTGAGGACAAAAGTTGGATGGTAAGCAGGATAACGGGAACCCTTGCCAATCAAGCAATCTTAATCCATTAGGGAGATTTTCAACACCTCTACAAATATCTACATTACCAACTATAAGGAACTTGAGATTTTTCATCTTTTCAAAACAATTAGCTTCTAGTTGCAACGTTTTTGGTTCAGGCGAGACTATCATCATGCCTCGAATGTTGTCTGATCCCTGATTGGACAAAACATTTTGTGAATTACATCATACAAAAGAATTCACTAAAATATAATAACTATTAAATTTTATCCTTGTTGATAGACTTGAATTTTCTTCCATAACTAGAGAAAAAAATTATATCAAGGAAAAAACCAAAAATAAAAAAGCCATTAAATTTTCCCTATAAAGAAAAAGGAAAAGGTGAGTGAGACCAAATTATACCTTATTTTCCATTAGTACTTCAATAGCATCCTCATAATACCATAGTCTACTACGTAGTTCAGGTTCTTGTGGTGATTCTTGTCGGACAATCTCTCTACCCATTTGCTGTAGTAAGTCATGCATCCATAATTTGTTAAATCGATCAACATTTATAAGACACTTATCAATAAGGTTTTGAATACCAATAACTGGGTATAGATCGCAAGAATTTAGTATATCCACAACATAATCCTTGACATGACCCTTGAAGAAACATGCAAGATCGAGAAAAATATTTTGTTCTGTATCATCCAATCCTTGATAACTTACTTGGAGTACTTTTTGAATATCTTTGTCAAGAATCCTTTCATACTTATCTAATGGGCTTTTCCATTCCATTTCACTTTGTCTGTGCAAATTGGCACCAATTGTTGATAGAACTAATGGAATGCCCTGGGCATAACATATAACTTGATTAGTAAGTTCTGAATAATCTTCCTCGGGTTTGTGTTTTTGAAAGGCATGCATACTAAATAGTTCAAGAGCTTCATGATCACCCAATTCTTTAACCATGTAAGTTGAATGACATACATGTAACAAAGATTTATTTCTTGTTGTGATAATGATTCGACTTCCAGAAGAAAACCAATCACATCCTCCAATCAATCTTTCTATTTGGTATGATTTATCCACATCATCAAGAATTAAAAGAATTCTTTTATTGTGAAGTATGTTCTCTATTGCAATGGTTCCTTTCGATTCACTGCAAACTTTCAATTGTTTATTCCCTAGGGTCTCACAAAGAAGTATCTCTTGTAGTTGAATAATGCCATCAAATGCCCCTGACTTTTCTCTAACATTTTCCAAAAAGAAGCTTCTTTCAAAATTGTAAAAAATTTTGTTATAAATAGCTTTTGCGATGGTTGTTTTACCCACTCCACCAAGGCCATACATACCTAACATACGAACATTATTTGACCCAATATCTAATTGCAATATTATGGCCTCTGCGCGAGAATTTACTCCAACTGGGTATTTAGCAACAAATAATGGCATCTGATTTGATTTAGAATTTGAGATCTCTTCAACAATTTCTTGGATAAATTCAAATTCAGTACGACTGTCATTCAATACAAGACATGTAAATAGTTAGACTATAAAATTGAAATATGAACCTGAACTAAATTCAAGATGTTCAGTTTGAGCATTACAACTAAAGTCTTTAATTTTTAATTTTATAAAGTAAACCTAATGTAATTTATAGGTCTAAGATCTATAATTTGATTAGGATTTTTTCTAATTATTGTTTTTAAGGAAATTAGTTTTAGTTTTTTGCAAAGAAATTGCATGGAAAATCCAGTTAGATGAGGGGAACAAACTTATTGAAACCCCACTTAATACTTGAACAAAATTATTAAGAATTTCTTCTATAAAAAAATTTAAACCACATGTTAGAGAAACTCCTAATTATTTGGTAAGATAATCTAATATTTTGTTATTTTATATTTACTATTGAGCCATAGTTAAGAGCATCTCCAGCAGCCTCTTCAAATTTTTGTACTGTTTGGAGAGTGAACAGTTCATTTTACCTTTTACCTACCTACTTTTATAAATACACACTTCCAACGGACTCTCTATCCTTTTCTCTTTCCCTTTAAATATTATTTCTTCATTCTTTCTTTAATATTTCTTTTTCAATCTTCTTTCATTCATCTAATTTTAATGAGAAGTGCTACGTTCTTAACATTTTACAATATTTTCACAATAAATCATATGTGGTAAGTTATTACTGATTTTAATTTGAACACATCACTTAAATATTTTCTTTTTCATCAGTATTAGTTAGTAACAACCCACCACTTAAGATTTATTGTGAAAGTATTGTGAAAATATTGTAGTAGCATTTCTCAATTTTAATTTCTTATTCTTTATTTTATTTTTCCCTTATCTCTCTCTTCACTTTTCTTTTTTCTTTTCTTCTCTAGCACTTCGTCTAGAGCTCTATCTTCACTTTTCTTTTTTCTTTTCTTCTCTAGCACTTTGTCTACTCCAGAGCATTCAAGAAGCTCTCTCTCTCTCTCTCTCTCTCTCTCTCTCTCTCTCTTTCTTTCTCTCTCTCACACACAAAGATCGTCGGCAGATGACAAAGGCTAGAGGACAACCTTTTTTCTCCTCCCACCACCACATGTCCTTCCCACCGAGGCTCAGATGGGTTAGCTTTGCTCTTTTTTTTTTTTTTTTTTTTTTGTTCTAATTTGATTAGTTTTAAAATTGTGATTTGAGTTTGTATTTTGATTGAGAGCTCCATTGATTTTGTGCTTCACCGTTGTTTTCTGATGAGAAGCAAAGAGAGAGTTTTTTCTAGAGAGAGAGAGAGAGAGAGAGAGAGAGAGAGAGTGTAGAAGAAAGAGAAATGGAGGAAAGAGAAAAAATTATTTTTTATCCAACAAGTTGATTATTTTAATAGATAAAAAGATTTGAATGAGCTACAGTAAAGCTACAGTACTCTCTACATCAAGAGAGCTACTGTAGCAACTCTAAAAAAAAATTTGGAGATGGAGAGGTTGTTGAAGGGGTTTTTTTGTGTGTTTACTCTCCATAATTGGCTTTAGAGAGCCTATTGGAGATGCTCTAACTGCCTTAGTAGAAGATATGACCAAAAAAATCCATAATTTGAAAAACATAAAATAAATAAAAAATAAATAAAAAAAAAAGACGGCCATCACATAGTATTAGTTGTTTAACAATAAAATCTCCTGGTCATTACAAAACTATTAAAACTTTTCTTTTTAAGAGAAAAACCATTAGACCTTTTTTTTTTTACGAGAAAAACCATTAGAACTTGTAAGGCATAAAAGTAGTCATTAAATATAGGAACATACTCATGCTTATAATGCCAACCAGATATATTGGCAGCTTCATGTAAAGCTTCCCTCCAGCTCTGCACCTATCCTTTAATTTTTCTTCATGTTTAGATAATGCTTCTCCAAACTTTCCTTTTTGGTTACGAACTTCTGATGGATCTACATTGTAAAAAACAGGTCGCACTAATTGGTCATTCTTCTTACACTCAACAATCTTGACAAGTTCATCCAAGCACCATGTGGAGGATACATAGTTTTCAGAGAATACAATTATTGAAATCCTAGAACTTTCTATAACTTTGAGAAGTCCTACAGAAATTTCTTCTCCCCTTCGAAGGTCATCATCAATAAAGGTTTTAATACCCCGTTGATACAAAGCATTATATAAATGGTTTATAAAACCAAGACGGGTATCTTCACCTCTGAAACTCAAGAAGACATCAAAGTTCTTGAGATTGTGGGTGAAAGAGGAAGATGAAGATGAAGATGAGCCTCCTTTGCTAGTCACAAGAGCCATTAGGGGGATTTTTGAGCAGATTATTGTAAAGATCTGAAAGGAGGAGAAAGAAAACTATGAAGGGGTTGTCAATATAAGACTAGAAATTAAGTGAATGACAAATTAGGAAGAGGATGAATAAAAGGTAGAGGAGCCTTTAAAGGTAGCATGCTTTGACTAGTAACTCTTTTAACTTTCCAAGAACCATGCTGATTCTTTTTTCATTGCAATATCATGCAAGTTTCTGTGTGAAACCTAGTATAAATCTTTGAACAGTCTAAGCACTACACTAGTCATTGTGGATTGGTGAAACGGAAGGGTAATTTCGTATTCGAGAGTGGGTTGGAAATAATGAAGTATCTATCAAACATTTCTCAGATCAATATTTTTAGAGAATTCATAAATTTTTTCCATTTAAAAATGTTTAAAAGGTGAAATATTGTTCCAAAGAGTGGCATTCAGTCTTTAGAGAAGCCCGCCAAACAAGCAAGAAATAAAGCAGAAAGTGACTCAAGCACATTCTACAATTAAAGAGACTTTGAAATTGGTGGAAGCCAATTTGTAATAATGAAGGTGACATTTTTTTTTGTCTTAAAATGTGAACATGAGAAAAAAAAAAAAAAAGTTAAAAATTTTCAAGCGTGAATGTTAACATGAGAAATTAAAGAAGATAGTGAAGTACGTGTACAAGGCTCCATTTACATTTATATATTAAAAAAATGACTTTTTTTTTTTTTTTTTGGAGCTAAGAACGATAGAAACATTTTGTTGACTAAGAAAAAACTGGTACAGTAAGGAACTGGCTATTGTTTTTTTTAAAACCTTAAAACTGGGGGGAACACCAACAACAGCTCTGTGGTGTCCCAAGCAAGCGTAGCACACGCTTCAAACTAAATAAACTAAGCAGAACAGGAGCCAACTCTCTGAAGACCAACACTACAAAAAAGATTGCTATTTGCGATGAAACTTTTTCGATGACTACAAAAAGCCGTCGGAAAAACTAGCTTTTTCGACGGCAAGTCTCTTTCGTCGACAATTACTCGTTAAATAATAAAACATTTGTGATGGCAAAATAAGTCTGTCGAAAATGCCTATTATTTTTGTCGAAAATATTATCTTTTTTTTGGAGGGAATTGTTCCCACCTTATTTTTTGCGACAGAATAAAAATATTTGTCACTAATAAAGTATTATTTACGACAACTGAAGAAAAACCGTTGGAACTATTAACGCTTGTGACGGCTTTCATGCGACGAAAATACCAAAAATATTTTTTTTATGGTATTAGTATTTGTGACAAACATTCTTCCATCGTAAATATAAAAGAGAATATTAGCGATAGACATAAAGCCATCGAAAGTGGTAAAATATTTTGGAGGGAAAATTCCCTCCTTAGTTTTCATATTTGTGATGACATTTATCCATCACAATTATTATTTTTTATTTTTCTAATTGAGTTTGTATTTGCGACGAACATGTTGACTGTCGTAAATAGTTAATTTGTTTTAAAAGAAAGAATGTATTAGTGATGGACTTGGATCCCTCGCAATAAATAAGATTTGCGATGGACCTAAGCCGTCGACAATGGTAATTTTTTTCAAAGGGGGAATTCATGCCCTTATTTTTCATGTGTTTAACGTTTTTTTTTTTTTTTCCATCACTATATATTGCATTTGTTATTTAAGACGAACATGTTGGTTGTCGTTAATAGTTAAAATTTTTTTAAGAAAAGAAAGTATTAGTGACGGTAAGGTAAATCCATCACAATAAAGGTGATTTCCAACATACATATGGCCATAAAAAATGGTTATTTTCTTTGAATGGTGAATTTTCCTCAATTTTGTCTTAAAGATCTAGATTTTTTTTTTTTAAAAAAAAAAAATTTAAAAGCTGCACAAAAACATCTTTCAAGACCCTCTAAGTACTTAAGGGCTATTTTGGTCATTTTAGAGTTAAAAGGTATTTCGATCATCTTAAAGCTTTGAGGGGCACTTTGGTCATTTTGTAGGTTTTGGGTTGTGTTTTGGTTATTTTAGAAGTTTATGGGTATTTCGGTCATCTCCTAGCTTTGATGGCGTATTTCAGCCACTTTGGATGGTCGGATTGTGTCAACAAGGTTAATCAAAGTTTCTCATTAGGTGGGTACAACAATATATGTCCATCATGCAACCAGATGGAGATTCAAAATCTGACCGTTGGATTGGAAGAATGTGGTGAAATATTTGTGTTTGTAAATTACAGTGACAATCAGACGGTCAGATTGTGAGAACAGAGTAGTCAAATCTTGCAAAAATTCATTTAAGTCTACTAACTTGTTCAATCTTTGGTCAAACTTCAAAGTTGGTTTTAGGACCACTAGATTTGATCAAATTAGGTTGACCAGGGAGGTTTTACGTGGGTTTTGGGTATTAGTCAGTGTTTTAAGTTTTTCTTGATTTTCATGTTTTTATCAATTTCAAGTTTTAAAATAGCAAAACAAGGTAGTCAAAAGTCACATACAAATCCATTATGGTCATTTTGTAGATTTTGGGTTGTGTTTTTTAGATCATTTTCTCAATTCTTAGTAATGTTTATATAGTATATAACTCTCTTGAAAAAGTATTGAATATTTTTAGTGATTGAAGTTTCATGATAGGTGGATACAACAACATGCTTCCATCTTATGCCATAATCAGATTTAAAATTTGACCATTGGATTGAATGAGTGTGATAAAATATTTGTTTTGATGAACTTTGAGCTCAATTAAACGGTTGGATTGTGAGAACGTGACCAATCAAAATTTCTTGATATGTTGGTACAATGACACATGTCCATAATGTTCTAGACTTAAATCCAAAATCTAACCGTTGGATTGGAAGAATGTGGTGATATATTGGTGTTTGTAAAGTATGACAAAAATCAGACGGTCGGATTGTGAAAAATGAGTAGTCAAAGTTTGCAAAACTTGGTGAAAATTTGGTCAAACATGGTCAATATTGAAGTTGGGTCTATGACCCGTGGAAAAACTGAAAAATTGTGGGTACATAGTAAGTAATCCCCTTCACTACATCCAAATTTTCATTTCTTAAATCATCCACAAGTCACATTCACATTCAAGCTTTGGCCGATGTGAAGAATGTCTCTCATCTCTCTTTCCTATTTTAAATTGAGATACTAAATAAATAAATCATCTATCTTCTTTTATCGAAAAAGAAAACTTGATGTGAACAAAAAAAAAAATTGCAAGAAGTGAGATTTCATAGTGTTTCTATCTTTTATTAATAATAATAATTAATAAAAAGTGATATTTCAAAGTGACGACAAAAAAAAAAAAAAAAAAAAAGTGGCGTGGTTGTCATAAATGAAATACATAGTTTTGTTGTAAAAATAAATAAACAAATAAAGTTACATTGATTTCAAACAAACCCAGCCATGCCTTATTATTATTATTATTATTTTTATAAAAAAGAAAACCCCACAATATCATTATTATCTTTTAGTAAAATAAAAAAAATAAAAAAATAAAAAAAAAAGAGGAAAAGACAAAACCATAGCTCCCAGCACTTTCCTTCTCCCTTTCACTAAAAAATAAGCGCCCCCACCTTTTAGTTAAAAAATAAAAAAATAAAAAAATAAAAATAGAGGGGAGGAAAAGACAAAACCCTAGCTCCCAATACTTTCCTTCTTCCTTTCACTAAAAAACAAGCGCCCCCACCTTTTTTTTTTTTTTTAATCCCCTGCCCTCGCTTGCCCCCTCACTATATTAACACTCCTATTTCACTAAAAAAAATAAATAAATAAATAAATAAAACCCTTATCTCCATCTATTGTTCATTTTTCTCTCTTTCTCCCAATCATAATCAAACCCAAAAGGTTGGTCTTCTTAGATCCTTATCTTTTGATTTTTTTTTTTTTTTTTTTTTTTTTTTGATAATGTATTGTGGTTTTGGAAATGTATTTGCTTATTTATTTCATTTACCTAAATTTTGGGTTTGGTTTAGATATACCTCTTTCATAATATATCATCTAGTATTATAGGCAGAGTTCTTGATAGTTTGGTACTAGCCCATAGTGTAATGTTTATGTGTATTGGTGGCCTCAACCAATCTGTTGATTCATGAGAAGCGTTTTTCACTTGATAATAGTGCTTTGTTCAATTTGTGTTTTAGCCTTTTAGAGTTTGCCCTGTTTGAGTTTGCCTCTTCTTTGTTAGTAAAGTTCCAAGTAAAGACAAAAGTAGCTTATAGTTATATAATAGGATTGGTGATTATATTATTCTTTTATTATTTATATGCAATATATATTGATAGATCATATTAGACTAACGAATACATGTAGTTCAGACATAAATATATATATATATATATAATAGGCTTATTAACTTTAACAATCTCTAGAGTTATATTATTTTATTTATATTTATATTAAAAATGAAAAATACTAAAGTTCTAAACTTTTATTTTCCAAATTTTCTATAAACTTATGATATGATAAGTGGTTATTGGAGGGAACAATCAGTCAATTGAAAGAGATGATAGCTTTTATTATAAAAACTGTTTTGAAATCGATGGGCTTTAATTATATGCAAGCAACTACTACACATATATATTTTCTAAGTATAATCAACATTAAATTTTTTTGCTATTTTATTTCGGTTGTCGAAATAAGTGATAAATTTGCTCATTATAATTTTCAATTAATTGCTATTGTTTGTACATATGTGATATCATGTGACTTGTTGTGGTGATGGATATATTGTTAAGGGTGATAGAGATATACTATTAATATGGTTATTGGTGGCAGATGTATTCTTTTAAGTTCTCATTAACTGGAGCACTATAATGTTCTTACTATTAATACGGAGTTTTGCTGTCGAAAATAAGTGTTAGCAACGGCCTTGTCGGCAATATAGTATTACCGACAAGGCTTTTGCCGACGGATGTCGACGGCTTTTTGCTGTCAATAATACGAATTTGCGACGGCTTTTTGTGCTTTTGTGACAAACTTTGACCATCGCAAATAAGCTTGTTTTTTGTAGTGCAAGCAACACCTCGTTAAGCATCACCTATGTGCTGACAGTAGTTGTTGATACTCCTCTAACAGCCCTTCAGCACCTTCTAAAATCAGCTTCAGGTGAGCCTGACCATGGTTAAAGAGAAGGAAGAAATTGCTGGCTTGGTTACTACACTTGTGTTTTCCCCTTAAAGAGAGACCAAACATTACGTGCGAAAGGGCATTCCCATAGTACATGGGTGACAGTCTCAGGGTCTTGGCAGCAAAACTCGCATGTCGCTTCCACTCTAACCTTTTTCCTGTGAAGATTGTCTCGGGTAGGCAGGCAATTGGAACATGCCCGCCATATGAGTTTCCATATCTTCCCCCAGCAGGAGCTATAGGCCTGCACAGATGAGTGTTCCGTGTGGTTGGGGTAGTTTAGGCGCAGAGCCACCTGGTAGGCAGTTCCGCTCTTCTAATAATAGTTGTTTCTGTTAGTTAGCATCACAATTCTTCTCCTCTTCTAATAATATTTAGTATTTTTCACTTTTGAGAAGGAAGGGCCCTTTCAGGATTGAAATTTCACTGATGAAGAATGAAGAACAATAGTTTAGACCAAGTGATTGGATGTAATTTTTTTTTTTTTTTTTAATATTTGTGATTAGTTTTGGAAATTTTTTATTTTTTTAAAGTTTCAACCTATGGCGTTTACTCCTAATAATTGATATATTAGTTTTGGAATCTGAATGTTCAAATACATTAAAAATAAAAAAAAATGACCACTTATTTATGTCTCTCTAATTTGGATTTTTATGATGATACCAAATCACAGCCATCATAGTGAAATCCCATCAAACTTGAGTGAAGTCCCGTATTTGTCTAATCCCTTGAAAGCCCCCAAAGCTTCTACATTATTGAAACTGTAAGAAGTTGGCAAAGGAGGCAATAAATGTTGGAGCTCAGTGTCATGAGGGACTGAGGATGACCCGCCACCATCCATAGTTTTTGGAGGGTGACATTGGTGCTGTTTTTCTGGTGTATCTTGTATCTCTGAAACACTAGTGCTGTTCAATTCAGCGATAACTGAAGATGCTCTAATGCACTGAAGATGCTCCCATTGTGCATGGAGCCCGCCTCCTTTAAATATTGGCAACGGGCTTGAGCTCCACACAAACATGAGCAGCAAGTGGCTACTAAGGGCCTGTGTCAATGAAAAGTACTCCAACTTGGCCACTCGGTATTGTACAGCTTATGTAGGACCAAACTTTGACCTTGTAGAAGATACGGTTACTATTCAATTGCATTTAAGACAATTAAAATCATAAAATAAGAACTATGATTTTTCCACTTTTGAAGGGAGCAAAATATATTCCTAAGATTTTATGTCACTTCTAGTGAAATTCTTAGTTCTGCCAAATTCTGCATACCAGACAACTTTGTAAAAATGTTTAACCCTCAAAAGTCTTTGAAATTGTACCAAGTTTAACAGGGCAATGACTTTATGGGTGGACCATTTAATCAATTGAACCATGACCATTCCATCAATAAAATTTTACTTCCATGAAACTTTCACCCAAGCTATCTTTTTTAGAACTAATACCACTGAGGCCCTCCAAAACCCCATAACTAATAAGCTCAACTAATAAAACCAATAATTCTAATCATTACAAGTAATCTCTTGACAATGGCCAGAAGATGCTGATCTTTGTGAGTCTAAAAAATTATAGGCCTTTGGAATTTACTTGTCCATTAGCTAGACAAATTAAATGCTTTTGTCTTGAATAAGATTGAAATCTCTTTTAACATTGATAGGCCAAGAATGTATTGACCCCTTGTGATGAATTAACCAATTAATTAGCCAAATTAATTAATTAATTCAATTTGCATGCAATAAGCATTGTAGCACAAACAAAACACCAACTAAGTTAATATGCAGCGGAAAATAAATTAACACGGTGATTTGTTTACGAATGGGGAAAACCTACACGGCAAAAAACCTATCGGGTGATTTTAAGGTCACCACTCCCGAGAATTCACTATTATCACAACAAACGGTTACAAGTAAAGGAATCTCAGTAACTTATACCAACCTATAGTTGAACCCTTACCCCAATACCCAATTGGACTTGTTTTATAGTGACAATCTCTCATTTTAATGCACGGCTCCCAGTACGTGACTAACCAATTCAATGTGCGGATCCCAGTTCGCGGCTTACTCAACTTGAGAAAGATGTTGGCTGCAAAGTTCTTCAATTCATCAACACAATGAAGATCACGAAGCTCCGTGGTTACAAAACCCTACGATGTACAAACACAGCAGCTTCTTGAAGAGAAAGATGAACTAGGGCATATGTCTCTAGTTCACAATATGCTTGTGAAAAACTTTTACATTGAGTTGCATCATCTGCGACGGCTCTTAAAACAATCATTATATATGTTTAGGGTTGTGAGAAAAGAAAGCTCAAACATCTATTCACGGATTGGAGTGGAATCAGATCTAAAAAACTGATTTTCATAAACCTCGATAGATAGCTTATCTGTCGAGCAGCTGTTGAGCATCGGGCTGAAACAGCTTTTTAAACCTCGATAGATACTAGCTGTCGAGCTTTAAAATCCAGCACTTCTTCACTTGATTCTTGGACAGACTTGCATGGCTTTAACACTTGAACTTGAAACCTTGTTCCTTGAAGTATTAAATACATCCTAGATCTACCCAATTACAAGTAAAGTGTGTTTTGTCAAAGAATTAGCCAATTTTATATTGACATATGTTCCTAACATGATTCACATATGTCCTAACAATCTCCCCCTTTGGCAATCCGTGACAAAACCACAACAAACAAATGAACATATGAGAGTTTATGGCAAGAAGACTTTGACAACCTCTATTTTTGAAACACTTTAAACAAAAATCATCATGGCATCTTAGTGTGAAACAGAAATAAAAGATTGCATACAATATATAAGAAGCATGTGCATAAATAGAGAAAAGAAACAACACATGTAAAGATAGGTGAATAACATACATCAACATATATAAATCCAAAGAAAAGTACAATGTATGTCAAATGGTCACAAGACCGGTATACATGAGGTAAATGTAAAAGAAAGAAAAGAAAATACATAATAACCTCACTACATCCCTCAAAGTATAAACACTCCCCCTATCACAAAAATCTCCTAAGCTAACTCTCCCCTTATGTACATGACTACTCTCATGTCCAAAACTACTCCCCTTTTTTGTCACGAATGACAAAGGGTTAGTAAATCACTCTCATCCTCTGAAGCCGGTGGAGATGGAGAAAAGTAAGCGGTGGAACCACCCATGGCAGCCTGTCGTTGAGAGTGTCAAGGCGAGCATCGATGCGCACAAGCTATGCCATGATGACCTCGAGAGTCACTCCACCCGCAAAAGAAGAAGGAGTGGAGGTGGAAGGAGCAGAAGAAGCTGGAGGAGTCGCCATCTTGGTCTGTGGCCACCTCGGTCGAAGCTAGGCCTCGCATAACAGAAAAGTGTGTAGAGTCTGGATAGGAGACAAAAAAATGGCGAAGGATCTACGTGATAGCCGAAGGAAAAAAGGAGCTTATCACGGGTCGCAGTATCCCTATAGACATCTATGAGGGATAAATGCCTCTTAAGGAGGGATAGCAAATATTGAGCACGAGGCTCTGTGATAGAGTTATAGTGAGACAATGGATGGAGAACGAACATCATCACCATGTTAAGGAATCTCGGACCTTTTGCAAAACCCGAGCAAGGGGTGTTTTGACGGTCACCCCAAGATGAAGGTGTCTCACAAAATAGAGATGAGAGTTCTTCTTTGGACACAGTCCTTAGACGATCGTAGCCAGGATAGTCAGGATGTGCTACCCTAGAAATGTGTAGTACCTCAGATACAATATCCGGAGTGACTACGATGCGCATACCTCGAACGCGAGTGACAAAATGAGGTACTGAAGTATCGAATACGATCATATTAGAGTAAAACTCCTGTATGATCACGAAGGCACAAGTGACCGAGATGTCACATAGTGACTTCCAACCCCAACTGTAGATGACAGTGGGAAGGTCGGTATCGAAAAAGTCCGATAGAATGACTTGGTGTTCCAAATGAATGCCTCGTCATGAGAAGTTCTCTGAAAATTCCTTATGGGCTTTATCATCACGGAACCTGACGTGAGATGGAGTGGGGTCAGAAGGAGAAGAAGAACATGCCCCAAAACGAAGAGGATTCTGGGACGGAGTGGAGTTGCGTTTAGGTGCCATAGAGCAGAATAACGCAAAAAAGAGAGAGAGACACACAAAAAAGCACCAAACAAATCAATATCAAAATATAAAGAATTTAAGGTACATATGCATGAAAATGCATGAGCATGTGATATGCAACATAAAAAGCATCATGGGCTCAGCCCAATCCAATCCTACCAGCACACATCAGTTCAATATATATAGCACACATCTATAATGCATGTAACATTGTTAAAATGCAAATATGATGCAATGCGATGATTTAAAACCATTTGAACAAAAAACCATCCCAAAAATTTTACAAACACCCAAAAATTTTGAAAAACCCCAACGTTTATCAAAAATCCCAAAAGTTAGGTCAAAAGGAATGAAATGCATGATAAAATGAGAGAAATAGAATCATACCAAAGGAAGAAAGATAAAACTAGGCCGAAAATCTCTTGGGAATGAAGTTTGGAGTGAGAGAGAGGTGTTTGGGAAGAGGAAGAGACATTTTCTGTCGAGAGAGATCGGGGAGAAATGAAGAAAAAATCATGTGGACCCTTTAAATAGAAAACCCAGTTTCTCGATGGATCGAGAGGTGTCGAGAGGTGTCAAGAATTAAAATGCAAGAAATAGCTATCGAGGAGCTATCGAGCAGCTAATGAGAGGTGCCCACAACAAATAAACTTCGATGGATCGAGAAGCTATCGAGCATACAGAAACTTCCTCGATGGATCGAGAAGCTGTCGAGCAGCTATCGAGATTGAATCTCAAGAATCTCGATGGATCGAGATTGCGATAACAGTTATCGAGAAAGGAAGATGAAGAGCTCGATAGATAGCATAGCTGTCGAGAGGTATCGAGAAGCTGTCGAGATTTCTTAAAAACAGTTTTTCAAAGAAGAGAAAAACACAAACATTAATGCAATCAAACATGCTATTCAACCAAAGATCCAAACAACATTTTAAGCTCTCAAAAACATCTCTCATCAAGAAACATGTCAAGCATTTAGATCCAAAACACACACACACACACACACACTAAAAAAGTCTAACCAGTTTTATATTTCAAAAACAAGTTAAGACAGTTTAGTGAGCATATATTAACACATGTATTCCTTGTGATGGCCAAATCACATTGTACCTGCACATGTATCAAGAGTAGCAAAGAATATTGCGTGTTGTGCAAGAAAAACATCGCAAAATTGCATAAGTGTCTACATGTTATGATGATTTGAGATATGAGAAAATCACTTTAACTCACACACAATCATAATGGTTTGACGGGGACTATCACCTTCGAGGTACATCCTATAACTCCCACATCTCCTAGAAGACACACTTGCAATCATATATAAAACATTTTGATTCTTTTTGCTTTTATAATTTTTCTTTACATATTTTTCTTTTAAGCAAACCATGCATGGGTGTATAAGAGAGAGAAAAGAAATACCCAATGGTGTGAAGCTTTTTGACATTGCACTTTTGCTATGCCGAAGCATATAGATGTCATTTCATGATTGGCGGGCAACAGTGGTGAGATGGTTATTTATGTCATTCTCTTAGGATTTTCTAGTCCTTCCTATCAAAAGGAGTGATACGAGTGTTAAGCACAAGTGATCACTTAATCTTACTCATCACAAACACGAGTCACAAAGCTCACTTGCTTAGTTGTGCATAAAGATGCTCATCTAAGCTATAAAAGATACAAAGTTTAGAAAATTTTGTTTCAATGACCATCCAAGGTACACAAGTACCAACGTACACAAACACACACTGTTTTTGTATTTTTCTGATTTTTCAATTTTTTTTTTATTTTTATGAAAAACAAAATAAAGCAAAACTGAAAAATAAGCAAACAAAAACATGTTAAACAAAGCAATGCATAAAACTAGACTGACTCAAAACATGAAGGCAAAACACACAAGTAATGCAAAAATAAAAACAAGAAGGGGAGAGAGAGAGAAAAAAAAAGTGACTAAATCACTTGGAGTCTTTTTCCTTCCACACCTTGGAAGAACCTTTCCGTTTTGCAAACCCTTGATCTGGTGGTAAGGGGGAAGAATTGAAACCATTCAAATTCGAAAGGAACATGAGGGTTTTGAGTAGATCTCCAAAAGGAGCAAAGGAGGATGGAAACTAGTTTCCCAATGAGATCATATTGTTGCTCTGTTGAGTGGCTAACCACTTGTAGCAAACCCTTGATCCGGCAATAAGAGGGAAGAATTGAAACCCTTCAAGTTCGAAAGGAACATGAGGGCTTTGAGTAGATCTCCAAGAAAAGCAAAGGAGGATGGAAACTGGTTTTTCGATGAGATTATATAGTTGCTTTGTTGAGTGGCTAACCACTTGTAGCAATTAGGTCAAGTATATCCAGCTGCTCCACAGTGATGACAAAGATGCTGCTTCTTCTGTTTAGGCTTTTGAGTGTTTCCCCTCTTAGCCCTAGGGTTTTTAATCTCTTTCTTATCAAGTTTAGGTGGTGCTCCTAAGATAGATTTACCCTTGTCTATGTTCTCACTAGCTAAACATTTTTGACATCATTGTTCTCATATTCAACATTATTACTAGAAGGAACAAAAACAGTAGTACTAATAGAAGCAATACTAGGAGAAGAGAAATCATACCCTAAACCGGTTCGATCGAAAGCAGATTTCTAAAGACTAAACATCTCATCAAGCTTTGCACTTGAAGTCCTCCAACTGAGCTCTAACTTGGAATAGCTCTGTCTCAAGTTTCTTGGTCTTCTCAGCCAAGAAGTTGTGCTCGAATCATAGTGCTCCAATGGTCTAATTGGCTTCATCAAAATTTGTGGAAAGCTCTTCTCAATCAAGTTCCAAAAAACTCAGCTTCTTGGTGGCCAACCTATATAGTCTCTCATACTTCTCAGAAACCTTATACAACTTTTCATAGATTGTATGGATATCATCTTGATCATCCATTTTCTCGAACTTAGAGTCCACCAAGTCCGCTTCATCATCCACCTCTTCAACAATCCCCTCAGTAGGATTTACAGTGGCAGTAAAGGCATTTAGGATTCCATCAACCTCATTATCAAAATCATCCTTAGGCTCAGTGTCGCTTAACGTAGCAGTAAGTGCCTTGCTCTTCCCAATGATCTTGAGATATGTAAGGCACTTTTGTTTCATGTGTCCGAAGCCTTGACACCCAAAGCATTTTGGTTCTGAAGGAACAGTGTACACCCAAAGCCTACCAGCCTTCTTTCTTTTGTCCTGGTTCTTGAACTGAGACGAGCTAGATTGCTTGCAGTCTTTGTCAAATCCTTTAGCATTGGCATTCTTCATAAACTTTTTGAATTGCCGGGTGATATAGGATTTCATCTTAGAATCTTCATCGTCTGAAGACTCATCAGTGTCACTGCTCTTAGCCTTCAATTCCATGCTCTTTCCTTTACTAGATTTCCCTATCCTTGTCAAACCCAACTCATAGGTCTGCAGATTGCCAACCAACTTTGTCAAAGGAATTTTGTCAATATCCTTCGATTCCTCAATCGCGGTGATCTTGGCATGAAATCTCTTGGGTAGAGATCTGAGCACCTTTCTAACAACCTTGGGTTCATGAATGGTTTCCCCAAGATTAAAGGCTGAGTTCACTATGTCTTTGAGCTTGGCATAGAACTCATCGAATGACTCATCCTCCTCCATCTTAATCTCTTCGAAGCTTGTAGTAAGCCTCTAAAACTTCGAATCCTTGACAGCCTTAGTTCCTTCATAAGTTGTCTGGAGGATGGTCCATGCTTCCTTAGCAGTTTCAGTAGAGGATATCTTCTTGAACACTTCATTCGCGACTGCATTGAATAAAGCATTCAATGCCCTGCTGTTGAAGTTTGCTGCCTTGATCTTAGCATCATCCCAATCGGCTGGAGCTTCCTTTGGCTTGGTCCAGCCTATCTCCACAGCTTGCAACACTTTCTCATCTAAAGACTGCAAGAAAGCTCTCATGCGTACTTTCCAGTATGCATAGTTAATGCCATCAAATAAATGAGGTATAATAAGAGACTGTCCTCTATCCATGACAAACAGGGGTCAATGGATCACACATCAAAGATTAAACCCTAATTAGAGTGTGCCTACTCTAATACCACTTGATAGGCCAAGAATGTATTGACCCCTTGTGATGAATTAACCAATTAATTAGCCAAGTTAATTAATTAATTCAATTTGCATGCAATAAACGTGGTAGCATAAACAAATCACCAACTAAGTTAATATGCAGCGGAAAATAAATTGACACGGTGATTTAATTACAAATGGGGAAAACCTACATGGCAAAAACCCCATCAGGTGATTTTAAGGTCACCACTCCCGAGAATTCACTATTATCATAACAAGCGGTTACAAGTAAAGGAATCCCAGTACCTTATACCAACCTATAGTTGAACCCTTACCCCAATACCCAATTAGACTTGTTTTGTAATGACAATCTCTCATTTTAATGCACGTCTCCTAATACATGACTAACCAATTCGATGCGCGGATCCCAGTACACGGCTTACTCACCAACTTAAGAAAGATATTGGCTACAAAGTTCTTCAGTTCATCAACACGATGAAGATCGTGAAGCTCCTTGGTTATAAAACCCTACGGTGTACAAACACAGTAGCTTCTTGAAGAGAAAGATGAACTAGGGCATATGTCTCCGGTTCAAAATATGCTTGTGAAAAACTTTTGTATTAAGTTGCATCATCTGTGACGGCCCTTAAAACAATCCTTATATATGTTTAGGGTTGTGAGAAAAGAAAGCCCAAACATCTATTCACAGATTTGAGTGAAATTAGATCTGAAAAACTGATTTTCATAAACCTCAATAGATACCTTATCTGTCGAGTAGCTGTCGAGCATCGGGCTGAAATAGCTTTTTAAACCTCGATAGATACTAGCTGTCGAGCTTTAAAATCCAGCACTTCTTCACTTGATTCTTGGATAGACTTGTATGGTTTTAACACTTGAACTTGAAACCTTGTTCCTTGAAGTATTAAACACATCCTAGATCTACCCAATTACAAGTGTGTTTTGTCAAAGGATTAGCCAATTCTATATTGACATATGTTCCTAACATGATTCACATATGTCCTAACAAATATTACAAGAAATAGAATTCAACTACTATATGACTATTGATCCTGCTTTCTCATTGGGGGTCTTTGTCACTTCTCGTTGTCTTTCTCTAAATTATTACCCTGTATGAAAAAGCCCATTAATATTTTGGGAAAGAGAATGGGAGAAGTGTCAAAGTCCCCCAAAGATGCAAACCAAACAATGCAAAACAATGAGACATACCCTAGCATTCAAAAACATTAAAAAATCAAATAAAGATGACGCTATGGAAAATAGTTTCAATGTTAAAATAATACCTGGGAATATTTCTTTTTACAAAGGGATGGGCTATTCAAGAAGAACATAACTCAAACCCATTACCATTTGCTAAGTCAATACCCAAATTTTAGTCAAACCAACTTGCTATATCCATTGGAAGCCTTCAATTAGACGCCACTTAGTGTTATCAGGGTCTCTTGCATCTGAGTCCACTGAGACACCCAAGATTCATATGTGAACCATTAGAAGTGGAGAAAGGAGGTAGTAAAGGTGTGAGCATATTGTCTTCATAGTCATCAACATTTTGAGAGTTGTCTTAGATGAAAACGGAATTCTAAGGAGAACAATTGCATTCCACATGTACCCCCATACTTGCAATCATAGGAGCAAATTTTCCGAATTTACTTGTCCAGTGAGAGATTTTTCATGAAATCTCAACATGATTCTGATCACCTTGTATCATGTCTCTGAATTTCCTCTGTAATTGGCTGTAAGTCTTACCCTCAAACCACAAATGATCACACTTCAGATGCAGAAAGAACTCCTGCTTATAGAAAGGTTGCTTATGACCATTAATGAAAATTATGAGATCACAAACCCAACTGATTATATCATCATGAACAGAACCGTAGCTATCATTAATAGCATAACTGTCCTTCAACAAAACTTGATGAAAAGCAACACAAAAGGCAAGTGTGGGAAATTCAGGACCAACCCAGAATAATATGGAACTCTCTATGCTTTGATGGTTCAACCACTTTGGAATCTTCTTTCCTGGTACTATAATATCATAATTCTCTTCAAAATCATCCATCAGATACGCATCTAGATTGGGGATGGCTTAACTTTCAATTACGTCAAACTTGGAGAGGGAGACTTGGGAAGAGAAATTAACCTGATGCGATAATTTGCGATGTGAATGCAAATCCATTAATACGTTCCCTTTCACACCTGAATATTTCATATCTTGTGGAAGCCCTAACTTTCTTCCAAACTGCATGCAATTCAAAATTTTGAGAAATTGAAGTTTAGCAAATCTACTTTAAGAGAGGGAGAGGTACCTAAAGGATTAATTTTCTTAATGATTCTGAATTCAATGAAATGCAGTTATTTGCATCTATTCTTCTTATACCTTCTACAAGCTTTGGAATTTTTTTAAGGAACTTGGAATCACTAATTAAAAGCCAATGTAATCTATTGAATTTGATAATGCTTTCTCGGAGGTTCAAATCTTTACTTTTCTCTAAGTGGGTCAAACAAGAAGTCAACTTTTATAGAAAATTCAACCTCGGAAAACAATATCTTGAAGAATTGGCTTGTCTACCAATTCCCACGCCCTTTGGAAATTGGACATTGCCATAAAGCAAGAGTTGGCAAAGATGTTGCAATTCAAAAATGCTACTTGGAAGCTAACACAAATAGAAAAAGGAACCTATCTCTAATTGCTCAAGCCTAATGAGATTCCCAATTGATGGTGGAAGCTTTGTAATGGCAGTGTATCCCACATTTAGAAACTTTAAATTTTCCAATTCTTGTGGAATATCGGGGAACCTTTTAACCCTTTTGCATTGAAAAAGATTTAAAAATTTAAGAGATTTCATCACGATGCAGCTTGGAAGAATTTGAAGTTCAAAGCAACCCCAGAGGTCCTAGCTTTCAAGCTTATCATGATATCCAATAGAGTTATGAATCTTGACTAATCTTTATATATATATATATATATATATATATATATATATATATTGATAGGCCAAGAATGTACTGACCCCTTTGGTAAATTAACCAATTAATTAGCCATGTGAATTAATTAGATTCAATTACATGCAATAAGCGTGGTAGCACAAACAAATCACCAAATAACTAAATGCAGCGGAAAATAAATCTGACACAAGTGATTTGTTTATGAATGGGGAAAACCAGGGAGGCAAAATCCCACCGAGTGAATTTAAGGTCACCACTCCCAAGAATCCACTATTATAAAAACAAGCGGTTACAAGGAAAAGGAATCCCAGTACCTAATACCAACCTACAGTTGAACCCTTACCCCAATACACAATTGGATTTGCAATGTAGTGACAATCTCTTCTTTCAATGCACGGCTCACAGTACGTGACTAACCAATCGATGTACGGATCCAAGTACATGACTAACACACCAACTTGAGAAAGATGTTGGCTGCAAAGTTCTTCAGTTCATCCAGATGATAAAGATCAAGAAGCGCAAAGACGCAGTAGCTTCCACAAAGAAAGATGAACTAGGGAAAATTGTCTCCGGTCACAACTTGAGTGAATAATCACTTTGCATCACCTTAGACGACCCTTAAAATAATCTTTATATATATCTAAGGTTGTGAGAAAAGAAACCCTACACAAATAACTTGGATATGCGTGAAAAATAGATCTGGAAATCTGAATTTCGTAATTCTCGATAAATACAGCTTCTGTCGAAAGCTGTTGAGAATTATACATTAAACCTCAACAGATTTATCTGTCGAGCTATCTATCGAGCTTTAATGAACAACACTTCTTCACTTGTTTCTTGGACAGATTTGCATGGTTTCAATACTAGACTTGAACTCTTGTTCCTTGAAGTACTAAACCTGTCCTAGATCTACCCAATTACAAGTAAAGTGCGTTTTGTTAAAGAATTAGCCAATTTACAATAACATATGTTCTAACAAGTTCCACATATGTCCTAACATATATATATATATATATATATATAACCGAAACCTCTGAAAGTCTCACAATTTTTCACGTCAGCACAATATTTAAAGAAAATGATATAAAATTATCATTTTATTTAAATAAAATTATTTTTGCTTAGTCCAAACTTAACAAGGAGTGAAACTCTATCTTTCTAACAAGTCCAACTTAAACTCATACTCATCATTATCATTAATATTTAAATAAAATTATCATTAAATATATATATATATATATATATATATATATATATATATATATATATATATATATATATAACCGAAGTGTTTGACTTTTGGTTGATCTCTCCATAATTTTAAATCTGATTTAAAAATATAAAGTTTCATCTGACTGAAACTGCACGGCCACAAAACCTACTCCTCTCATGCTTTTATTGAGAATTACAATCTGAAACAAAAACTTGGTTCTCTCTCTTCTCTGTTTGTAATCTCTACTACTTCTCTGTACTTTCTCAAGCTTCGTACTTTTTTATTTTTTATTTTTAACTTTTGCATTGCTACAACTGTTGTAGAGGATCCTAAAGAAGCATATGTGAAGCCCTAGAAAGCCTTGACATCTAATTATGTATTATGAAGTTAAGATTACGATGCGATTCAAATCTTAGTGCTAAAGACCAGCAACAGAGCCTACTGATTGTCTGTGCACGGTTTTTATCAGTTTTATATAATTATTTGTAGTTGTGATATAGGAATTTGAGTTAGAGAACATGCAACCCTTTAATTTGATGTTAGGAATTTTCTTTTGATAATCAAGTGTGCTATTCATAAATCACCATTGAATTTCCAATAAATCTCTACAAATTCTGAAGCACAATTATTTCTTATGATAATCCCCATTTGGTTCTTAAATCTTTTGGTATGTGGTTATATATTTTCCACAAATTAAATTCATATACAAACTAAGGCACATTTATTTCTTATGATAATCCCCTTTTGGTTCTTAAAATTTTTGGTATGTGGTTATATATCTTGACAAGTTCTAAAATTATTTTGAGCTTCTTAAGTTTATGAATCTTTTTTTTCATGGTTGATTGACTTTTTTTTCCCTTCACAAGAAGGATTTTGCCTTGAATGTTGTTGGTGTAATGCCAGATGAACTACTTTGAATTTCTTCTTCAATAGGTATGATTTTATGTTTTACGGTTACAATGGCAATAGACATGGGATGAGTACCAATAGTAAAGATGAGATGACTATAGATTTATCTCAAGATAACAATTGAGTTAAAGCAAAATTTTACATAGAAGTTAAAGAGAATGAAGATCAAAACTAACACGATACCTTTTTGGTAAATTACATATAGGATCTTAGTAATAACAAAATTCCACCTTGATGAGTTGTTTGGACATGAAATTTTTCTTTATATCATTTTGATGGTAATTTTATTCTCCAATAAAATTTTGCAATGAATATTGTATATTTTGTGTTTATTTTGATAAGTTATGATGTTTTTTTCATTTTAAATTTTATTTTAAGCAAAGTAAAATATATTCCGTGCATCGCATGGGTTAGCGACTAGTTTTCTACAATAACGGATGTCGACGCCCAGCCTCAATTGAAATGGTAGCGGAAAAACCGCCGCCACCATCGCAAGCCCTCGTTCGACCACCCGCCGTGGCGACAACTCCTGCACATGCGAGGCCCCGTTGGAGGGCCCCTCTCAATATATGATGGTGGTGAACATGCGTGTGCTTCACACGGAGCTTCGGGTGCTCTCTCTCTCTCTCTTGGTGGAGGAAGGTAGGTCTACCTTTGGTTTTATGGAAAGAATCTGGGCTAAATTTTAGGTGATTACCAAAAGTAAGTGGAGTTGCCACCAATCATTGGATTTTTCTAAGGTGTGATTGGTCACTTGTTTCTAGTTGATTTTATTACCAATCCTAGGTTAAGAAAAATGGCATTTTTCCTAATCTAATGTGGATGGCAAAAAGTCTTGATTCTTAGGTCTGGAAGTTTGGTTACTTGTGGGGAAGGTGTTAGGCAACCCACAACGCCTGTCCAAGGACAGTCATTTGTTTTGATAAAACCTTAATTTTGGGAGATTGGCGGTAAAAACATGATTTTGGCGTCGGCTTTCGGGGCTTTGCGTGCACGGGGGCTTTGAGGTTTGGCTTTTGAATGGATGTGGTCGTAATCTATGCTTTACTAAGGCGTTCGAGCAAAGTGCTAGATTTCCACAGTGAAAATCTAGCAACAAGTCACCTTACTTTCACGGCGGAAATTAGGCATCGCTTGCCTTAGGTGACACGGATTGTGACAATCATACCAGAGGGAGGCGAGCAGGTATATATATATATATATACACATCATGCACAATGTAGGCACACAGAGTAGGAAAGTAAATGCCTACATCCCTAGAGTATGGCCCAAAATATAAGTGTAGGAAATAAACAAGGGTCGCCATACTCTAGAGATGAGGACGAATGGTACACGGCATGATATACCTAATACAAACCATTTAAGAGAGAAAGGAAGGAGAAAGAGAGGGGTTTAAAAGAGTACATAACCAAAAGGGAGAAACTAAACTCTTAAACCCACTGACTACAGTCGCTCAGCTTATATCTACATGCTCGCACCTGCGCCCTTTTTGCTTGTGCCTGGGAGACTGTGCCCTTGCTCTGTGTGTCCTCGCTCCATGTTTGTACATGCAAAGGCAAAGACAAGAAACCGGCAGACAAGCAATGGAAAGGAAGAGATTCGTAGATAATGGCAAAAGGGTGCAAGGCAAACAAGCAAGATAGGTATGTCAAGCATAGCATGTGACAAAAGCAAGAAAGCTAACCAACAAGCAAGAAGGGAAACAAGCAAGAAAGTAGACAAAAAGGTGGTGTCCGCGAGGGGAAAATGTAGGTTTGGATCGAATGCCCATAATTTCATTGTGTTAAAGCATGGACGAAACACTAGCAAGCAAGACTCATGCATGGACATGCAAGCAAGCGTGTAAAGATGCATATAAAGCCAACGGGTGGCACAAACAAGCATAGTAAGCATTTCATCGCATGGAGAGGAAAGGGGGAAAGGTGTGCACAAAGCAATTGGCATCATGGTGATGCATCCCAAATGGTTACATCCGAACAAGGCCTCATGGGCGTCAGGTGTAACCACACAAGGTCAAGCCCGCGGAGGGCACCAAACATGGCAAAGCCTAGAACTAAAGAGGCTAACACAAGCATAAAGCATAGAAGCAAGCAAGCATAGACATGAAAATAAGGATGATCCAAACCCTTTGATATGGGCCAAGGTGTATGGACAATGACAAAGACCATAGGGTCTAGATCGGGTCCAAACCAATAGGCCAAAACACAAGAAAGGAAGATAAAGCGACAAAAGGGCTACAATAGCACATGGTATGACAAACATAGCCTAGGTCTAGGCATACGAACATGGCATAAAGTACACAAGCACATGGAAAGCTAGAGCAAAGCATGTAAAAACAATAGATCCAAGCACACAAGCATGTGGAAACGTGCATGTAAGCATGTAGAAACAAGCAAGGCATGACCGTAGACATGATAGAACAAGGATCCGAGTATATAAGCATGTACGGATGTGGATCTAAGCATAAAACATGGCGAGAAGCACATAAACACCTAGATCCAAGCAAGATATAGCCAACGACGTCATACAAGCATGTGAGCACGTAACTCTAGCAAAAAGAGGAACGAAACAAAGGAAAGCATGGCATAAAGCCCTAAGCATTTTAGGATGTAGATCTAAGCATAGAACATGGCATAAGACATAAAAACCAAGAAACCTAGGCTAGAAACACAAATAAAGCAAGAAACATGCTAAAGAAAGCAATAAATCATGTTATTCAAGCTAAAAAAAGCAAGATAAACACTAGAAAGAGGTTTAGAAGGTTAGGGGTGTGGATGATAACCAAAAGGCTACATCCACACCCCTAAATTCCAAACCCAAAGTGTAGAACCAAGGAAAGGAAGATTGGGTATAAAAACAATATCTTGTGTTTTTGGTGAAGAGAGAAAAATTAAGAAGCTTTGATGTGTTTTTTGGGGGTATTTTGCTATTTGGAAGAGAGGAAAAACATGTAGAGAGGCTGTGCAGAAAGCAAACTTCAGAAAAAATGTGGTCTCCTCTAGTCTGTGGGGTGCCTGGGGCTATTTATAGCCTTGGCACGTTTTTCGAGGCGACGGCCCTTGGAGGGCCGTCGGCCTCAAAAGGCCTCTGATATGGTTGATCTTGACACCCTTGGAAAGATCTTGATTTTCAATTTCTAAAAAGGTATGGAACTCAAAAATCCAACAGTCGGATCAAAAGTTATGGCTCCGGGAAGTTAGCGATTCACTAATCAATGCACTAAGCCAGTTTTTGTGATATCTCAGCCATTCTAACTCCGATTTTGACCCATGAATAGTTTTTGGAATGAGAATTTGATTTCCTTCGCAATGACATTGATCTCAACTTGTTCTGATGGCCGAATCAAAAGTAGGGTTTCTAGGGCCCACTAGGAGTTAACTCCAGGTCAAACTTGGTCAAAGTTGCTAAAAATTTCCGAGGAGGTCGGGTTTAATATAAAACCAAGAAAAAGGTTGTTTTGTGAGGATTTTGACCTTTGGTCAACTCAAGGTTGACCAGGGGCATTTTGGTCATTTTGGCTGAAAAAGGCACTTTCATCGCTTCGGTGTCCGAACGGGTTGCGCTACACCATTATATATGTTCTTGTGACCCTATGGAGAGAAAATGATATTTTTGGGTTTTTCAGGGTCCGACACACAAATCGGCAGACAAAATACGATATCAACAACGGAGATCCAATTTCTTCAAATTTGGGGTGGCACTCAATAAGTCCGGTAATTTCCTAATGTGTTGATAGTTACGAAAATTCATGTGTCAAGCTTTTACGTTGTATCCTTTGTAGAAAAAAAAAAATCAAAATTTAACTTCAATAAATGTTAAAATACAGATTAATGAAGTTATAATAATTTATAAATAAATAAAAATGACTATACCTTGAAAAGATTTTCCAATATAGTCCAACTTTGTGGCATGTTGAGTGCTACGAGTTTTTAAGAACGAAAGTTGGATGGTAAGGAGGATAAAGGAAACCCTTGCCAGTCAAGCAACCATAATACATTAGGGAGATATTCAACACCTCTACAAATATCTACATTACCAACTATAAGGAACTTGAGATTTTTCATCTTTTCAAAACAATTAGCTTCTAGTTGCAACGTTTTTGGCTCAGGCGAGACTATCATCATGCCTCGAATGTTGTCTGGTCCCTAATTGGACAAAACATTTTGTGAATTACATCATACAAAAGAATTCACTAAAATATAATAACTATTAAATTTTATCTATGTTGACAGACTTTAATTTTCTTCCATAACTGCAGAAAATAATTATATCAAGGAAAAAACCAAAAATGAAAAAGCCATTAAATTTTCCCTATAAAGAAAAGGGAAAAGGTGAGTGAGACCAAATTATACCTTATTTTCCATTAGTACTTCAATAGCATCCTCATAATACCATAGTCTACTACGTAGTTCGGGTTCTTGTGGTGATTCCTGTCAGGCAATCTCTCTACCCATTTGCTGTAGCAAGTCATGCATCCATAATTTGTGAAATCGTTCAACATTTATAAGATACTTATCTAGAAGGTTTTAAATACCAATAACTGGGTATAGATCGCAAGAATTTAGTATATCCACAACATAATCCGAATTTAGTATATACACAACATAATCCTTGACATGACCCTTGAAGAAACATGCAAGATCGAGAAAAATATTTTGTTCTGTATCATCCAATCCACGATAACTTACTTGGAGTACTTTTTGAATATCTTTGTCAGGAATCCTTTCATACTTATCTAATGTGCTTTTCCATTCCATTTCACTTCTTCTGTGTAAATTGGCTCCAATTATTGATAGAACTAATGGAATGCCCTTGGCATAACATATAACTTGATTAGTAAGTTCTGAATAATCTTCCTCGGGTTTGTGTTTTTGAAAGGCATGCATACTAAATATGTAAGGTTGAATTTATTCAACCATCTAATTGGCTTTATTCCGTGCCAAATTTCCTTGTAATTCAGCATTTAGTAACCCTGTATTTAGGTGGGTTTGATGTAAGGGTAGTGAGTGAGTTAGAGTGAAGATTGCTCAAGAGTGTGCAAGAAAACAGAGACTCGCGGCTGGGACTCGCGGGTGACCCGCAGCTTCAAGCCGCCAGACGCAGCACACGTGCCAAGCATGCTGGAAGGTGAACAGTCATGCCAGCTGGAGCACTACAGGACAAAACAGGACAACTGGCCATACGGTTATCTCGCGACTGGATCTCGCGACTTGGTCAAGCCTCGAGGTCAAGCCGCGAGCCACCCCTGTTTTGTAAAACCTGACGTTTCACATTCCTCTCCCACTCCAGTATAAATACCCCTTTTACCCACGATTGAAAGAGAGCTTCCAGAGAGAATTTTGAGAGAGAAACCCTAAAGAAAAACAAGATTTATTCACCCACAATCTATACCTTAGAGTCTCTTCAAATTCCCCAACTCTCTTCCTCTCCATTGTCAAATCCTTGAGAGGCATTATACCAAACCTGGTTCTCACCATCATCATCACTGTGAGACAGTTGTTTGGATTTCTGGGAAGCAGTTAGGAAGGAACCAATCTTCATTGGTTGATGCTATGGTCTAGTAGCGGAATCCGGGAAGCTAGAAAAGAAAAAGGTTCGGCGCAACCTCGTTGGAGCAAGAAGCTTGGAGGGCTTAGGTGCACTGGGTAGATTAGGCTTGGAGGGTCTATTGCTGTCCTTGTATCCCAACTACATTTTCTAGTGGATTATTGATCGCTTGGAGGGCGGCGGAGAGGTTTTACGCCGAGGGCTTCGGTTTCCTCTTCGATAACACATCGCGTGTTGTCTTTGTGTTTGCATCTTCCTTCCTCTCTATCTTTGCCTTTTTATTATCTGCTGTGGATTTTATTTTGTTATGGTTTAGATAGTTTTTAACCAATTTCATATTATAGCATATGTTAAGTTTCCGCACACTAGTTGTTTGACATATTGCTTGAATTGGTTAAGTTGTAAGTTGGGGGTCTAAACGTTCAAAGGTGTTTTTACACGTTTTTGAACTTTCAATTGGTATCAGAGCGGGTACACTATTATTGGTTTCATTACCATTGTGTGATCCTTGACTCCCTTTTGAGATGGATAGGTCTCAATCCCTAAATGCACCTCCATATTTTGATGGTAGTAATTATGCTTTTTGGAAGGTTCGCATGAGAGCATTTCTGTGCTCCATTGATGAATCTGTTTGGGATGCAGTTGAGAGTGGTTGGACTAGACCTGAGGCAGCCAAATCCACATGGGATAAGGCAGCACTCGCTGCATCTAATGCTAACAGTAAAGCTTTAAATGCTATTTTCTGTGGTGTGTCTCCAGATGAATTTCACAGGATTTCTCATATCACCATTGCCAAAGAAGCATGGGAGATTTTGGAAACCACCTATGAAGGCACGAAGAAAGTGAAAGACACCAAGTTACAAATGCTGACCACCCGGTTTGAGGAGCTCAAAATGAGTGAGGATGAGTCTTTTGACTCTTTCTATGGGAAGCTAAATGAGGTGGTTGTCAGTAAGTTCAACTTGGGGGAGAAAACGGAGGATTCTAAAATCGTAAGGAAGATCCTTCGATCATTGCCGGAAAGTTTTCGTGCTAAAGTGACAGCGATTGAAGAGAGCAAGGACCTAGATGACATCAAAGTCCAAGAGCTGGTCGGTTCTCTTCAGACTTATGAAATGTCGCTGCCTAATCAACGGAAGAGTAAATCCCTTGCTCTTAAGACCGTTAATGAGAAGGTAGAAGTCCATGACTCATCGGAAGACGATGTGGTTGATAAAGATGTTGCATACCTTGTAAAAAATTTCCGAAAGTTCTTGAAGTTCAAGAATAATGGAAAATTTGGTGATAAAGGAAAACTCCAAAGTTCTGGAAGGAAGAAAAGGGAATTCAAAAAGAGAGATGGTAAAGAATCCCAACCTACACAAGGTGTCACTTGCTTCGAATGTAACGGGCATGGACACTTTAAGAAGGAATGTCCGAATTATTTGAAATCGAAAGGTAAAGTGTATGCCACGACATTGAGTGACTCGGATTCGTCTGACTCAGAATCTGAAGAGAGCTGTGATGGAGAGGGGAACTATTCAGCTTTTATGACCATTGCTCATGTTGAGTCTTCAGATGAGTTGAATCTGCTTGTACAAGACCTTGGAGAACATAGTGATGATGAATCACTAGGAATTGTTGAAGAATCAGATGTTGAACAAGATGAAAGCACAACAAATCTTCAAGAGAATTATAACTCACTCTTGGAGAAGTCGGGTGAGTACACAAGGGTGGCCAAGGCTGCTGTGAGAAAAATGAAGAAGGCAGAGGAGGACTACAAAAGTCTCCTAATCCGATATAGGGAGGCCAAATGCGAGATAGAAACTTTGAATGGTGAGTTGTCCGATGCTTGCATAAAAGTAAGATTTCTTGAGAATGAGGTTGTGCAAGCAAATGCTAAAGTAGAGAGGGTCACCACCAAGAAGCTAGATGATGTTATCTCATCTCAAAAGAGCTTTTCAGACAAATCCGGATTGGGATATACCGGAGGAAGTAGCTCATCTAGAAATGTCACTAAAGAAGTGAAGTTTGTTAAGGCTAAAGTTCCAGTTGATGTTGGTCCTACTGCTGAGAAGCCCAAGATAGAAGAGAAGAGAAATGTGGGGAACGAACGGTTGCTGAATTCCCGTAATCAATATGTGGGCAGGTCTGAATCTCGTGCCAAGTCACATCCACGACCACAAAGAGGTCCTAGAGCGACTTATGTGTGTCATTATTGTGGACTTCAAGGGCATACTCGACCAAATTGCCAAAAGTTGAGAGCAAAGAACAGTACAACTCCTCAAAGGTCAGGAGGACCTAGAAATGATAGAAGAATTTGGGCAGGTGATCAATCTAGAGATCAGAATGGTGATCCCGGAATGATGAACGTGATGAAGATGATTGGTGCATTCACCAACTGCTTGGAAAGCTTCTCACGAAGGTTTGAAAGCCCTAACTCCCGTACCCAATCCTATAAGGAAATCACCCCAAACGCAAGTGACGTGTGGGTGAAAAAGGGTACTTATGCATAAGCATTAGAACATGTCCATGCATTAATACTTCCTATGCTTTGTGACAATGTTTGTTTGTTGTACTTGCTGTTTTTGCTATTGGTTGTTTGCTTGTCTTCGTGTGCATTTTTTTTGTCTTATCAATCTTTTTGCTTCGTGTGTCAAAAATCCAAAAATCACATAAAAATTAGAAAATCAAAAAGCTTGATTGACTTTGTTGAGTTTTTGTCTCAAAACTTGTTTTGCCGTGTACCTTTGTGCTAATGGCTTTGTGCATTTTCGAGCATTGCTTGTCTTCATGCACTCATATCTCTGTGGGAGAAATTTTGAAATCTTTGTGATTGTTGTAAATAGATCTTCAAACTTGTCATGAATGATTAGTGAATGGTTTTGTTGATCTTGAGACATGCATAGACTTGTGTCTATATATCTTCCCACTCTTTATTTTTGTTTTTGCTAAAAAGAGCTCACCAAATGTAAATCTCCAAATGAAAAGAGATATTGAGCTGCAAAAGCCTGTCGCACATACTAGTATTCGACTAGGAAAAAGGGAAAGCGACCAAAAATTAAAGAGAAATGCTTGTTCAAAAGGCCAAAGGCTTGTTCATTAAAGAGATTTATCAAATATCACTCTCACAATGAGAGGTGTTGTCTCAAAAGGATCAAAAAGATCAAATGTTATGATTGAAAGTGGAGTCAAATGTAAAGCTCCAAGTCATTTTATCAAGTTTTGTGGGAGGTCATATATACATACTTCTATAATTGAGATAGATCACATGATCTAGTGCTAATTGTGTATGCCTTGGTTGAATTAATCATTGAAGTTTCACATTAGACTAAGGAATATCTCATTGTTGATATCCACACACAACACACAAGTTTATGTTCAAAGAATGCCATAATCATTTGTGTAATTGTACTTGATGAAATATGTTTTTCACATGCTCAATCTTTGTTGTTTCAAGCACAAAAAGATTTTTGAGTGTTTTAGGTGTTTTTGGAAAGTATTTTGTTTGAAAAATCTGAAAATTTCAAAAATCCAGTTTTGCCCTGTTTTGGCGGCTCAGTCGTGGGTATGTCAAGTCGCGAGCCTCAGTCGCATCTTCGCTGGTCATTTTTGGCGACTTGTTCGCGAGTGAAAGGTCCAGTCGCGAGGTTATTCAGAGATTTTCGCGGCTCAGCTCGCGACTCATTCGCGGGTAGACCTTCCAGTCGCGAAAAACACTTAGAAGAATTTTTCAAATTTTTGTCCTTAAGTGTTTTGGCGGCTTGAACTGGCGACTGTGTGGCGACTTAATCAAGTCGCGAAAATCGCGTGTTTGGCAGAAACAGGAGCAGTTTTTAAATCTTTTTCAGTTTTCCCTCGAACATTTGTAACTGTTCATTTTCTCTCTAAAACATCTCCTTCCCAAACACTCCGTGCTCCCATTTTCAATCTCCATTGTTGCATATTTTCTGCTCAAATTCTTCATGTCACAGGTATGGGTTTTCAGTTTCGAACTCATTTCTCCTTGATTTTGTGTTTTTCCCCTTGATTTTTTTTCTTATGTTTATGATTTAGAAATGGGTTTGTGTTTTGGCTATTGCTCTTTGTTCATGCTTAGCTTGCTGATGATCTTGCTAAAGTTTGTTTTGTTCCTAGTTGTCTTCATCCTGTGCTTAGCTAAGTGTGTCTTTTATTTTATCTGATATTGAGCTGTTGAGTTGTTCTCAAAATGTTCCGTTTGATGATGTGCATGTTCTATTGTGTTAATCTGTTGGGTGCATCTGTTAGTTTCACAATGCTGGTTATGAGCCTTATCATTTCCCATTATCTGTCTCATTGACATATATTTGCCTTTAGGATAGTTTCTATATCTGATGATTTTATATGTGTTTCCTATCTTAGGCTTGTTTATCCATGTGATTTTTCTAAGTAGCTTATGATTTAAGTGTTCAAAGTTCATTTGTTTGGCTGAATCTCTTTGTTAAACTACATGGTACTGACTTGTTCTGCACATATATTGCTCTATACTGTTGTGGCCTCTTCTGATTGTTCACAGATGGCTCCCTCTCCTCCTAAGAAGAAAACTCTTGCAAAGAAGGCTGACAAAAGATTGAAAATGGATCCTAAACTGTTTAGGTCAGTTCATCACTTTGAGAGATACAAGGATAACTTCTTGAAAGCAGGAATTATTTAAGAAAGATTTGTAGATTTGGAGGACTTGAGACAAACCTTTATCCCCAGCTGTTTTGAAGGAAGAGGATGGGAAAAGCTTCTGAGTGATTTCCCTGTAGTGTGTGAACCCCTGATTAGGGAATTTTACTCAAATGCTGTGATAAAGGAGAATGAGTTAAGTTGCTGGGTTAGAGGTAAGGAATTCATTTTGGATGCACATGTCATAGATGATGCATTAGGCCTTGAAGGATTAGAAGATGAGGAATTTATCAACTACAAGGATAGGAGTGTTTCTATTGAAAAAGTTCAACAAAGGATAGGTGGGCAGAGAGAAGGGAAATGTTTGAATACCACTGCCTTTCCAGTAGACATGAGGTGTCTAACAATCATCATGATGTTTAACCTCTATCCCATTAAGAAGTTGACTACAATCAATTGTGCTAGAGCAATCTTTCTGATGGATCTCAAAGAAAAGAATTTCATAGACATAAGTTCCCACATATATGACACTATTGTGGATGAGACAAGAACAACCTCTAGGCCAAAATTGATCTTTCCCAGCTTGCTGATGAGGATTTTTAGAAGTAAGGGTGTTCCAATCCCTCAAGACATCAGTCCCATGTCCACACCTTCTGCAATTAACAAGCTTACTTGCAAAAGGATAAGTGTTAGGCTTCCAGGAGAAGAAGATGAAGGTGATGAAGGAGAAGGTGTCCCAATGGATACTGAAGCAGAGGCAGCAGGGCATGCATCAACCTCAACACCCAGGAGGAGTGGCAAAAGACCCAGAGCATCAACTTCTTCAGATACACCTCCAGATGCTTTCCAAATCATTCTGGAAAGACTTGATGGGATCAGAGAAATCCAGACTGAGCACTCTGAGAGGATAAGAGCCATGCAGGACCAGATTGATGTTTTGTCTGCAAAACTTGACAGCTTCACCACTCAGCCTGCACAGTGACCCTTTGGCCATTCCTGTCAAAAAGGGGGAGATGTTTCTGTTGATAATGACATTGTTGATTGAGAAGCAGAAAAGCAGATCTTAAGGGGGAGTAATGTGTTGAGGGGGAGTTGTCAAATTCAAAGACTTTGTTTATATATGTTTATGTTTTAAGTCTTATTCTCTAAACTTGTCTTTTATGGGTCTGATACACTGTGTTTTTGGTGTATAGTTGTTTCTAACTCTTATCTATACTCTTGGTTTAAACTTTAACATATTTTGATGATGTTATTCAGGATGTTTTGTGGTTTGTACCCATGTGCTTTTGTAAGCTTTTAGGGTTTATGTTTTATGCATAGTTTGTAGGCTTTATGGTTTGTACCTTGCTTAATTGCAGCCTTTATGCTATGTTGAAATCAATACTTTGATCTAAATGTTCTGCATTTTGGTTTATGTACTGTCACTCTTGTGCCCTTGTAGGATTGTTCCTAGATGCATATACCTTGTGTGTTATGCATTGGTTGAATGTTGAACATACAAGTGTCTTGCCTTGTGCTTGTTAACTTGTATGTCCTTGTGTTCATTCCAAGTGTGAATGAGCACTGTGATCACTACCTTGTGGTGTTCACTTGGTTGATCAAGCCATGGTTTGTTTCTTAACTCCATCTTTGCTTGATCACATATTGCCTGTTTCATATGCATTTTATAATTTTCTGCTTACAATGATCATGGTGTATTGTTGTGTTTCAGGAGTATTATGTTCATATGATTCAAGTGCTTCACAGCTTCTAGAGTTAGGTGTGAGTGAGTTTTGTTCAACTGTTCCCAACTCACATGTTATGTCTAGAGTCTGTTTTAGGGTTTTGTCACGGAATAGCCAAAGGGGGAGATTGTAAGGTTGAATTTATTCAACCATCTAATTGGCTTTATTCCGTGCCAAATTTCCTTGTAATTCAGCATTTAGTAACCCTGTATTTAGGTGGGTTTGATGTAAGGGTAGTGAGTGAGTTAGAGTGAAGATTGCTCAAGAGTGTGCAAGAAAACAGAGACTCGCGGCTGGGACTCGCGGGTGACCCGCAGCTTCAAGCCGCCAGACGCAGCACACGTGCCAAGCATGCTGGAAGGTGAACAGTCATGCCAGCTGGAGCACTACAGGACAAAACAGGACAACTGGCCATACGGTTATCTCGCGACTGGATCTCGCGACTTGGTCAAGCCGCGAGGTCAAGCCGCGAGCCACCCCTGTTTTGTAAAACCTGACGTTTCACGTTCCTCTCCCACTCCAATATAAATACCCCTTTTACCCACGATTGAAAGAGAGCTTCCAGAGAGAATTTTGAGAGAGAAACCCTAAAGAAAAACAAGATTGATTCACCCACAATCTATACCTTAGAGTCTCTTCAAATTCCCCAACTCTCTTCCTCTCCATTGTCAAATCCTTGAGAGGCATTATACCAAACCTGGTTCTCACCATCATCATCACTGTGAGACAGTTGTTTGGATTTCTGGGAAGCAGTTAGGAAGGAACCAATCTTCATTGGTTGATGCTATGGTCTAGTAGCGGAATCCGGGAAGCTAGAAAAGAAAAAGGTTCGGCGCAACCTCGTTGGAGCAAGAAGCTTGGAGGGCTTAGGTGCACTGGGTAGATTAGGCTTGGAGGGTCTATTGCTGTCCTTGTATCCCAACTACATTTTCTAGTGGATTATTGACCGCTTGGAGGGCGGCGGAGAGGTTTTACGCCGAGGGCTTCGGTTTCCTCTTCGATAACACATCGCGTGTTGTCTTTGTGTTTGCATCTTCCTTCCTCTCTATCTTTGCCTTTTTATTATCTGCTGTGGATTTTATTTTGTTATGGCTTAGATAGTTTTTAACCAATTTCATATTATAGCATATGTTAAGTTTCCGCACACTAGTTGTTTGACATATTGCTTGAATTGGTTAAGTTGTAAGTTGGGGGTCTAAACGTTCAAAGGTGTTTTTACACGTTTTTGAACTTTCAAAATAGTTCAAGAGCTTCATGATCACCCAATTCGTGAACCATGTAAGTTGAATGACATACATGTAAGAAATGTTTATTTCTTGTTGTTATAGTGATTCACCTTCCAGAAGAAAACCAATCACATCCTCCAATCAATCTTTCTATTTGGTCTAATTTATCCACATCATCAAGAATTAAAAGAATTCTTTTATTGTGAAGTATGTTCTCTATCACAATGGTTCCTTTCGATTCACCGCACACCTTCAGTTGTTTAATCCCTAGGGTCTCACAAAGAAGTATCTCTTGTAGTTGAATAATGTCATCAAATGCCCCTGACTTTTCTCTAACATTTTCCAAAAAGAAGCTTATTTCAAAATTGTAAATTTTTTTGTTATAAACAGCTTTTGCAATGGTTGTTTTACCCACTCCACCAGGGCCATACATACCTAACCTATGAAAATTATTTGACCCAATATCTAATTGCAATATTATGGCCTCTACGCGAGAATTTACTCCAACAAGGTATTTAGCAACAAATAATGGCATCCGATTTGATTTAGAATTTGAGATCTCTTCAATAATTTCTTGGATAAATTCAAATTCTAAACAGCTATCATTCAATACAAGATATGAGAATAGTTAGACTATAAAATTGAAATATGAACCTGAACTAAATTCAAGATGTTCAGTTTGAGCATTACAACTAAAGTCTTTAATGTTTAATTTTTTAAAGTAAACCTAATGTAATTTATAGGTCTAAGAACTATAATTTGATTAGGATTTTTTCTAATTATTGTTTTTAAGGAAATTAGTTTTAGTTTTTTGTGAAGAAATTGCATGGAAAATCCAGTTAGATGAGGGGAACAAACTTATTGAAACCCCACTTAATACTTGAACAAAATTATTAAGAATTTCTTCTAAAAAAAAAAATTAAAACCACATGTTAGAAAAACTCCGAATTATTTGGTAAGATAATCTAATATTTTGTTATTTTATATTTACTATTGAGCCATAGCTAACAGCCTTAGTCGAAGATATGAACAAAAAAATCCATAATTTGAAAAACATAAAAATAAAAATGAAAAAAAAATAGCCATCACATAGTAATAGTTGTTTAACAATAAAATCTCCTGGTCATTACAAAACTATTAAAACTTTTCTTTTTATGAGAAAAACCATTAGACCCTTTTTTTATGAGAAAAACCATTAGAACTGGTAAGGCATAAAAGTAGTCATTAAATATAGGAACATACTCATGCTTGCAATGCCAACTAGATATATTGGTAGCTTCATGTAAAGCTTTCCTCCAGCTCTGCACCTTCTTGTTATCCTTTAATTTTTCTTCATGTTTAGATAGTGCTTCTCCAAACTTTCCTTTTTGGTTACGAACTACTGATGGATCTACGTTGTAAGAAACCGGTCACACTGATTGGTCATTCTTCATACACTCAACAATTTTGACAAGTTCATCCAAGCACCATGTGGAGGATACATAGTTTTCAGAAAATACAATTATTGAAATCCTCGAAATTTCTATAACTTTGAGAAGTCCTGCAGAAATTTCTTCTCCCCTTCGAAGGTCATCATCAATAAAGGTTTTAATACCTCGTTGATACAAAGCATTATATAAATGGCTTATAAAACCAAGTCGGGTATCTTCACTTCTGAAACTCAAGAAGACATCAAATTTCTTGAGATTGTGGTTGAAAGAGGAAAATGAAGATGAAGATGAAGATGAGCCTCCTTTGCTAGTCACAGGAGCCATTAGGGGGATTTTTGAGCAAATTGTTGTAAAGATCTGAAAGGAGGAGAAAGAAAACTATGAAGGGTTCTAATATAAGACTAGAAATTAAGTGAATGACAAATTAGGAAGAGGATGAATAAAAGCTAGAGGAGCCTTTAAAGGTAGCATGCTTTGACTAGTAACTCTTTTAACTTTCCAAGAACCATGCTGATTCTTTCATTGCAATATCATGCAAGTTTCTGTGTGAAACCTAAAATAAATCTTTGAACATTCTAAGCACTACACCGGTCATTGTGGATTGGTGAAACGGAAGGGTAATTTCGTATTCGAAAGTGGGTTGGAAATAATTTAAGTATCTATCAAACATTTCCCAGATCAATATTTTTAGAGAATTCGTAAATTTTTTCCATTTAAAAATGTTTAAAAGGTGAAATATTGTTCCAAAGAGTGGCATTCAGTCTTTAGAGAATTCCGCCAAACGAGCAAGAAATAAAGCAGAAAGTGACTCATGCACATTGTAAAATTAAAGAGACTTTGAAATTGGTGGAAGCCAAAATTGGTGGAAGCCAATTTGTAATAATGAAGGTGACATTTTTTCTGTCTTAAAATGTGAACATGAGAAAAAAAAAAAGTTATTTTTCAAGGGTGAATGTTAACATGAGAAATTAAAGAAGATAGTGAAGTACGTGTACAAGGCTCCATTTACATTTAGATATTTTAAAAAAAAAATAAATAAAATAAAAAAAACAGACTTTTGTCTTTTTTTAGCTAAGAACGATAGAAATATTTTATTGACTAAGGGTCCGTTTGGGAGTTTATAAAGGAATGGAATGGAATGATCATTAAAGGAATAGAATGGATTTAGTAGGGAAAGGAATGGAATTTAAAAATCTTGTTTGGATGTTATAAAATAAAGGAATGGAATGGAATGGAAAGTAAGTAACACTGTTTGGGAGTGACATTGGAAGGAATGGAATGAAATCATTTTATAATAACATTACTATTATACCCCTCATTTTAAAGAACATAAAAAATAATCAATGAGAACTTATAATTGCTTTGAAATGCTTAGTATTTAGTGGATGATGTGAAACTAGTTAGCCACAATTGGGTCTATGTTAGATTATTGAATTACAATATTGTTTTGTCAAGGTGAATAGATTGCATCATGCTAATCAATAATTTAACAGATAAAGATAATGGCATGAAAAATTGACAATAGCATAATTTCTTTATTTCAATTTGCAAATTTTTTTTAGGGGCTGCTAGTTTTAGATTGGATCTTTTTTGGCTGGTGTGCTTTACAATGAATTTGATAATTTAATACATCTCCATCTCCCAATTTCGTTAAGGAAAAAAGAAAATTTTATTGTAGCTAAAAAACAAGTTATGTATATTTCTATGTTGTAAAGAAATTCATGCATCACATATTTATTCTCAACAAAATAAATATTGTCTAACAATGCAAACAAATATCTTTGAAAAAAAAAAAACTCCGGTAATGAGTCTTGCCAAAACAAAACAAAATAACATAATCCATTCCAAAACTAAGGTTGGCCAAAAAATCCCACACTTTTTTTTAATTTTTAGGCCTAGACATCAATGTCAATAAGACACATTTGCGCTCATGATCTGGGCAACCAAAGAACATCTCTTTATATGTTGGATTTTCCATCAAAAATATGTAGGCCTCAGTCTTTGATATTGGATCTAAGTCCAATATGCCCAAAGCTGCGTGAACTTCTACTCCATATGACTTTGAAAAGCACTTTGCCATAACTTCAGTCAGCCTATCAATTTCCTTTGATACATTATCAAATGACTGGGAAATTACATTCCCAAGTTCATCATCTTCTGCCAGTCGACTTTTCTTGCTTTTAGAAGACATTACATCTTGTGATAACACTCAAGAACGTGCAACATTAATTTCTGGTGACCTCTGATCATCTTCCACTTCAAAGTTATCCAAAGAAACTTCATTTTGAGATATCAAATTATCAATCTCATCAATAGTGGCCAATGCAGCATACCTAGCACGTTTCTCCTTTGCAATTTCAGCATGATCACCTTTTGCTCTATCTTTAGCCCAAAGTTGTGCCATCTTAGAGTAGTTGGGTATAGGTGTTGTCATCCACTTCTTGGCTACAGGTTTAGATTGTTACAAACCAAGACAAATGGTTAAACAACAGATATAATTATGTAATACAAAATTAAACTCACAAAAAAATGGTAATTTACCACTATGAGTGGCTCCCAAACTTCTGGTTCAGCTGTCCACATATTTAAAGAATCATTCCATCCAAAACCACTCAATCCATCTTTAAATATGTCATAGCATTTATGAAAATTCTTCTTCAATGTCTTCTGTTGATTTTTCACCTTATCCTTATTAATCTCCATGTCAAATTTTTCAACCAACTCTTTCACTATGTCATCATATGCCTTAGAGGTAAAAGTTCCATTAACTCTATCACCTATGATCACCTGATGTAAAAAAGCATCCACTAAAGCATCATCCATAACACTACTCCATTGTACTTCTTTGCTTGGATCTCCACCATTCTTCTTTGATATCTTATCCATGCTATAATTAATAGGACAAAAAACACATATAAAATATTGTGTAAATATTAATATTAATTATCAAAAGATAGAAAGCAATATCAAAATGAAAAGGGAAATTTGCATAACATTTAGGTCTAAGTAATTGAAACATAGCATAGTCTTAAATGACATAACAACAGTAAACCCAAAAGCTATCACATTTGGACATAGGTTTGCCACATGGCTGATGCTATAGAATCTCTTATAATATCTCCTTGCCTAGCATCCTCATCATCTTCTCTTGGAGTAGGGGCCACACGTTCACGATGAGAATACAAAATCTCTTCATCAACTTCAGCAATAAGACTTTCATCAGGATCGACACTCATTAAATAATTATGAAGTATGCAACATGCTAAAATGATTTCATTTTGGGTGTCAACACAATAATTAGGCTCTGTAGTACTTGCTATGATAGGAAATCTCTTTTTAAGTACACCAAATGCTCTTTCAATAGCAGTGCATAGTGACGCATGTCACAAATTAAATAATTCTTTAGCATTTTCAGGAGGACAAACAGAGTACTCTTTTAAATGATAACGCACTCCCCTATAAGGTGCAATCAGACGACTTCTATTCATGTATTCCGAATCAACAAGATAATATTTACCTAATAAACAATAACAACCATTAATTATATACTACAAATTTTTTAATTATAAATAATACACCCTAATACATATTTGAATTAAATTTACCTTGTGGGATTTTCAAGTTATCGTTTATAGTTAAAGCACTCTTTATTATTCTTGAATCTAAAGCAGTTGCTTCCCAACCTGGTAATACGTATGTGAATTTTAAATCAAATGAGCATGCCGCCAACACATTTTGTGTTGTGTAACCCTTCCTACCCCGATATCTTGGTGCATCCTCATTAGACACGAACATGTGTTCCATCAAGTGCCCCAATACAATTCTGAGATTAACATTATCTCTCAAAAACATTTACCTTAAAATATATTTGTACTAAACTACTATCAAATATAAATTATATGCATGATATATTTACCTTAAAATATGGGTTGAACCTACTACTTTGTAGTATTTCAAGTGGCACTTGGGTTCCATCAAGTTGTCGAAAGAATTGATCCTCTAACATAATTATTGATCTTAACACGTTATGAAAATGGCGACTAATGGTCTTACCGGAACGGCAAAAAAAGGACATTGTATGAGTCGTCTGATTATGTGCTAGCATGTGAAGAAACTTGCCGACTTGGTCTTCAACCATGGCACACTGTGTGTCTTGAAGATCACCATCTCTCCGCAAAATGTCACACAAACCTTGAAAAGCTTGTGGACCCATGTGTATTACATCATAGCATTTTTCACTATTCCTAAGTCGAGACATTAGTTCATCACGAACTTTTTGTCTTTCTATGGTTGATTGTGTAGGAATGTGGGGAACACATCTTCTTTTTAGTTGTTGCCTTTGATGGATAATGTAACACAAATAATGGCATGCAGCATGAACCAAGGCTAGTTTCCACATAAAATCCGAAAAAATTATGGTCTTAAGTACCTCATCATTCAAATCCATCTAAGTAAAAAAATAGTTATGTTATTAGTCCAACTTAGAAAATTATGGGCACATGTTCTTAAAAAAATAGTACCGTTTAATGTTTATAACCTTTCACCTTCATGCGTCTCAATAATTATTAGTAGCATTGGGTACTTTATGCTCATGCCATCAAAGTACCCAATGCAACTAATAATGATTCTTTCACCACTGTTGTCTTGTAGACATCCCACAATAACACTAGATTCACAGCCATGGCAGCAAAGAGAAAGAGGGGTTTTATACTCTTTTTTAGGACTAATATGTGAAATACTTTAATAGTAGCAGACAAAGTGGTATAAAGTATATATCAAAAAGTGGCATAAAAAAATTTATATTAAAAATAATCTACTCCAACTCATTAAAGTTCTAAACTACTATTATTTTAATTAAAATACTTTTCATTTTACTTTCTTCTCATTTAAATTTTTTTTTTTACTCTTGTTTTTTTCTTAACCACACACCTGTCTTTTGTCTAAACTTGTACACTAGCTTTAACATCTTAATAAGTTGTAAACAAATGCATAAAATATATTATGTATATATTTTGTTTAGACAGAAAGGGAATTGACGTTGAAAAATTATAACATGGATTGATGGATAGAAAAGGGAACTATCTTGGTCTGATATTGGTTTTGTTATTTGCATTGCAAGAATTCTGTTGTGATTTCATGAATAAGTAGTGGGCAATAAATTTGTTTGAATTATTTTTGGCTAAGAATATATTCAATGAAATGCCTTGATTTGAATTTGGGCAGAGTCATGTAACTCGGTCCTAGGCTGAATCATTTTCATGTTCAGCATTAATAGTAAAAAAAATAAATTTCTATGCTAACTCAGTGTATGATTTTCCGCAACAGTGCATTACTTTCTTCTCATTTTAAATTTTTTTTACTCTTGCTTTTTTCTTAACCACACACCTGTCTTTTGTCTAAACTTGTACACTAGCTTTTGTAGACATTTCCTCTTAACCATACACGTGGTGAAGCCTAGGAGATATTAACTAATTGGATGGTTGACTTAAAACTGCAAGTGTAACACACCACTTGCTTTGTAAATAACAGAAGAATCAAAGAGGAAACAGAGTAAAAAGCAAATCTGAGTTCTCCAACAGTTCTCAGTTTCAAATTCACAGCAGTTCTACAGCAGTTTTCCAGCAGTTCTCACTTTCAACAGCAGTTCTACAGTAGTTTTCCAGCAGTTCTATAGCAGTAAAAAGTAAATGCTCATCCAGACATGCAATGCAATGAAGATCACTCACAAGGATCAATTGCATGTCCAACACACAATCAATGCAAAATACACGAAGTATATGCATTTAGGATACAAGATCCTACTAGGGTACAAGTGTGAGGTACTTAAGACATATTAGTAATATCTTAAAAGCACAAAAAAATGCTACAAAGCAATAAGGTAAACAGCGATTACTGAATATAAACTGAAATTAAAACAGAGTACTAAAGCTTTAAATGAAAGCAGTAAACACAGTAAACCAACTGTTATAAAAAGCTAAAATAAACAAAGGTAAACTGCCTGAATGAACCAATGTTTCTAAGCCCTAAGCTATGCTCCCCCTAACTATGCAAGCTCCCCCTCAAAATTTTCTCCCCCTTTTTAACCGAAATGGCCAAAGGGCTAAAACTGGTCGGACTCGGAGTCTAAACCCTAGTCGACTGACAAATCATCAATCTAAGATGATAAGGCTGTGATCTAACCTTGGACATATGCAAACTGGTCCGCCATGTGCTGTAGATGGGAGTCTAACATAGTGTGCATCTGCCCTACTCTGGCTAGAAGACGATCGAGTCTGTATGGTCCTAGTGCTAGTGCTGAGGGTGATGGCTAAGCTGAGCTCTCTAGAGCAGTAGTAAATCTCTCTATATCATCCTCTGTATCACCTCCCTCCTCCTCAACTCGAGGTCGTGGTATCGTGTGCACACCTGTTTTGGAGCCTTTGATGTGAGCTGTGCTCCTAGTGAGTGTATGTGCACTAATGGGATAGTTCCTCTAAACCACTGTGAGGCCACTCGGAAGTTTGAGCCACTCCTTTGCAATTAGGCCCATAATGAGAGTGGGGAAGGGCATTACAGTCCTTGAATTCTGCTTCTCAATGCTCTTTTTCAACAAATGGAAGATGTGTCCACAAACATCAATCTCTTTGTGGGTGAAGAGATCGTACAGAAACATTATCCTTGGAGCTGACAGTGTAGTTAGGTTGGTGACTGGGTACAAGTTATGGATCATCACATATGCCAATGTCCTCATCTCCGATGAAAATGGGATTGTATTCATGGATGACTTCTTTGGTGTACCACCAAGTATTTGCACCATCTCCTCAGTCGATCCCAATCTGTCTTCATATTAGACTGAGATTGGCTGAGAGGGAGGACGAATCTCCAAAAATTCTTGAATGTTATCCCTTGTAATCACAAATTCTTTGTGCCTCACCCAGCAATCTATACGGTCTCCTTCCACAGTAGCATTTGTGAAAAATTCTCTTATGATCTCTGAGTAAACAACCCTAACTGGGTTCAACAGCTTGGTCCAAGTCCTTTCTTTGAACACCTCAGGGATGAAGGTGTCCTCAAGGGTTTCTAGCTCGACCACCCTCTCCATAATAATGGTTGCTCTTTTGTAGCAGTCATTGTATTTCATATCAACCTTAGCAGACTTGAAGTTATCAGAATCAGTGCGTGCACATTTAGAGGATGATCTCTTAGGAGCTGCATGCTTAGTAGGAGCCATTTGCACAAGGGAACACAGAACAGAAAAGAACCAAGTGCAAAAAAAAAACACAAGACAGAACACAAAAACATGATTAGATACATGTTAGTTCAAAACAAAAGTAAAACAGCGCACAACAGAGCATAACAAACTCAAAACAAAGCAAACAGACACAAAACAGCATGCTATAAGTGTTTAACCATGTAAACAAAAACATAGTGCATGAATGAAGTAACTGTGATTGTGTGTGCCAGGGCTGTGCATGTGCTGATGCATGAGGATGCAGCATGAGATGCATGAGGTGTGCCTAGAGGGGCCTAGTGTGTGCATGGCATGGCATTGAGGTACAAAATGGGCGAAGTGTGTAAAACACACAAACACTAACCAAAACATGGTAAACATGATCAATCATGACTAAATCCAAGCCAAGGAACTCACTTGAGTCCAATTCAACACAGAAATGTCACTAAAACATTCTGTCAAGCACCTAACATGTAACAGAGTACACAACTTATGAAAAATGCATGAACATAGTGAAAAGGTACCTCAATACATGCCCAATCTGCCACATAGGGCCAACATAAGAACAATCACAGCAAATGGGACTCAGTCCAATCAAAATTTTGGAAAAATTTTCACAAATTTAAGAACCCCAACCCATTTTCCAAAAATTCCCAAAATTTTAGAACCCTAACCTAAATTTCTACATAAACTCAGAAAAACATGAAGAAAATGTTTTAGAAAACATACCTTGAAGTTGGAAATGCAGAAAATAAGCTTGAGAGTGATGGGGTTTTAGTGAAAAGTGGTTTAGGGTTGAGGGAGGTTTGAGAGAGCCAGAGCGAGGGAAGTTAAGAGTGTTTGAAAACATGTTGCATCTGCTACATAAAAACTGAAAACATGCGTTTTTCGCGGGTTAGGTAGTCACGAGATTAGTCGCGAGACACACTGAAGCTTTCTCGAGAAGCATTTAGTTGCGAAACAGTCGCGATAGCCTCGGTATGAAATGAAAAATTTCCAGTTTTTGCCTAAAAACATTTCGCGAGAAGAGTTTAGTCGCGAAATACTCGTGAGGTAGTAGCAAGACTCACTATATGAAAATGTGACTTTTTAATTTCCCTTAAGCACATCTCGCGGGAAGATCTAAGTCGCGAGCTTCTCGCAAAACAGCCTCTAAACCAGTTTTTGAAGAAAAACACAAAAATGCATTTTGACCAAAAACTAAAAACACGAAAGTATAAAATCACTTTCAAAAACATATAAAAGACTCAAAAATCTTTTTGGGTTCGATCAGCAAGTAATTGAGCATACACATCACATTTGAACATGTATAATCACACAAATGAGATAAGCATTAATTGAATCAAAGTCTTGTGTGTTGTGGGTGAGTATCAAATGTGGAATAGTCCTTAGACCAAAGTAAAGCTTCAATGATCAATTCAATCAAGTCATACACAACTGATACTCAGTCAAGTGGACTATCTCAATTATAGAAATGAGCATATATGACCTCCCACAAGAGAATGATTACAAAACTCGGAAGCTTTTCATTTGGCTTCTGCATAAATCATAACATTTGATCCTTTTTGGATAATACAGCTCTTTTTGAGATCGGTGCTTGAAATTTTTGATATTTCAATATTGAGAGATAGCCTTTGGCTTTTTGAGCACCATACATTTCAATATAAGAGTCGCTTTCCCTTTTTCCTAGTCAAATACTAGTATGTGCGACAAGCTTTTGCAACTCATAATCTCTTTTCATTTTGAGATTTACATTTGGTGAGCTCTTTTGCAAAAAACATAAAATTAAAGGTGGGAAGATATATAGGCACAAGTCTATGCAAGTATCAAGACCATCAAGACAATTGACCAATCATTCATGACAAGCTTGAAGATCTATTTACAACAGTCACCCATAGTTTTCAAGATTTTTCCCACACAGATATATGTACATACATAACAAGCTAAGCTCGTAAATGCACTACACCATTAGTATGAAGGTACTAAGCCAAACTCACATGTGATATACACAACATAAGCGATCAAACTTTTTGAAGATTTTTCAATTTTTATGGTTTTTGAATTTTTGAACACACTCAAAAACAGAACAAGAAAAGTAAGATCAATAAAAACAAGTACAAATCAGAACTTGTAAAAGAAACATGCTCTAAACAAAAAAACAATGCATGATATGATGCATGAACCTATGAACCTAACATTGGAAATATTAATGCATGGACATAGGAGGTGATCATGCATGAGTACCCTTCTTCACCCACATGTCACGTGCGTTTGGGGTGATATCCCTATAGGATTGGGTACGAGAGTTGGGACCTTCAAACCTTTTGTTGAAGTTTGCCAAACAGGTGGTGAATGCATCAATCATCTTCATCACATCCATCACCCCGGAATCACCATCTCAACCTCTTGATTGTTCAGCAGCCCAATTCCTTTTGTCATTTCTTGGTCCTCTTGACCTCTGATCACTTGCATTTTTCAATGCTTTAAGCTTATGACAATTTGGTCTGGTGTGTCCTTGAAGTCCACAGTGATGGCAAAAGTGTTGTGTTCTCGAACTTCTTTGTGACTTTGGAAGTGATTTCTCTTTAGCTTCATATTTGACCACCGATTGATTACAAGGCTTTATCAACACCCGTTGGTTAGCCACATTCTTATTCTTCTCTTCCTTTACTTTCTCAGTAGTAGTGGCAGCTACAATCAGTTCTTTGGCTTTCACAAAATTTACTTCCTTGGATACATTTACAGCTGAACTGCTTTCTCCAGTGTATCCCAATCCGGTTTTGTCGGAGAAAGGTTTTTGATAAGAAAGGACTTCATCAAGCTTCTTAGAGGAGACTCGCTCTACTTTGGCATTCGCTTGAATCACTTCAAGCTCAAGGAATTTGACCTTTGTGTAAGCTTCAGTCAGCTCACCATTTAGCGTTTCTATTTCACACTTGGCCTCCTTATAACGCACTAGAAGGCCCGCTGAACTTTCATCTTCTTCAACATCTGATTCTTCTACAGCTCCCATTGACTCCACCTCACTATGCTCCCCAAGCTCTTTCACAAGCAAACTCAAGTAATTAGGACATTCTTTCTCAAATAATTAGGACATTCTTTCTTGACATGTCCATGTCCATTGCACTCGAAGCAAGTGACTCCTTGAGTAGATTGAGACTCCTTCCCATCTTTCTTCCTAAATTCCTTCCTATCACCCTTGGGAGATGAAAACTTTCCTTTGTTGAAAGGCTTCACACTGTTGTTCATCTTTAGAAATTTTTGGAAGTTCTTTGCAAGGAATGCTACTTCCTTCTCCACATCATCCTCTTCGAAGGAGTCGTCCATTCTCTCAGTGATGGTTTTAAGAGTAAGAGATTTGCTCGATTTATGAGAAGGCAATCCCAGCTCATATGTTTGGAGAGATCCAATTAGCTCTTGGATTTTGATCTCATCCAAGTCTTTACTCTCTTCTATAGCTGTGACTTTTGCTCGGAAACTCTCTGGTAAAGACCTCAAAATCTTTCTCACCACCTTAGAATCTTCAATCTTCTCTCCGAGATTGAGCTTGGCAATTACAATTTCATTGAGCTTTCCACAGAAAGAATCGAAAGCCTCATCATCTCCCATCTTAAGCTCTTCAAATCTGGTGGTAAGCATTTGAAGCTTCATGTCCTTGACTTTCTTGGTAACCTCATAGGTAGTCTCAAGGATCGTCCAAGCTTCCTTGGCTGTCTCCACGTGCGATATCCTATGAAACTCATCAGGGGACACGCCACAGAATATAGCATTAACGGCCTTACTATTCGCATGAGCTAATGCAAGAGCTGCCTTGTCCCATTCGAACTTGGCAGTTATGGGTTTAACATACCCATTCTCAACGGAATCCCATACGGACTCATCTATAACACACAAGAAAGCCTTCATTCGGACCTTCCAAAAAGCATAGTTGCCTCCATCAAAGAATGGTGGGGCATTGAGAGATTGTGACCGGTCCATCACAAAGGGTCAAGGATCACACTCAGGTATTTAAACCACAACGAGTGTACCCGTTCTGATGCCAATTGAATGCTTGAAAATGTGTGAAAACACAAGAGCTATTTAGACCCCCAAATTAAAGTTACGGCTTAATTGATTTTACTCTAACTTAATACAAAGTGCGGAATAGAGTAAATGCGAGCGGATAAACAAACGAGCTACTCTAACCCATAAACATTATAACACAACAGTAAAATGAAAGGTAAAAGAGTATGGAAGAAGAATGCAAACACAAGATAACACGTTGATGTGTTTTCGAAGAGGAAACCAAAGAACTCGGCAAAAAACCTCACTGCCGCCCTCCAAGCAGTAATCGATCCATTAGACAATCAGTTGGGATACATGGGTTAGCAAGAGACCCTCCAAGCCTAATCTACCCGATGTATCTAAGCCCTCCAAGCTCCTACTCCAACAAGGCTTCTCGGAACCGTGTCTTGTCTAGCTCTGCGGATCCCGCAACAAGCACCATGTTGCATCTGCCATCCTTGGCTTCTTCCAATGCTTCCCAGCAACACTAAAACCTCACTTGACACTCTGAAAGGGTGTGGTAAGTATTTGGGCTATCAACCTCTCAATGATATGAAAATTGAGAGGTAGGAGTTGAGGAAAATCCACAAGCAATTGTGTAGAGGATTATGGGTATAACAATCTCTAACTCTCAAAGTTTGTGGCTAGGGTTTTCTCTTTGAAGCACTCCTCAACTTTTATGGGTAATGTGGGTATATATAGTGTGGATACAGAAAGTGTGTATCAGATAGAATAGTCTAGCAAAACAGAATGTTTTGCGAGTGTCTCGCGGGAAGGCCTTACCTGCGAGCTACTCGCGAAACACACTTGTCTCCATCTGTCCTGACTCTTCGCATTCCAGTCATGTGCAAGGCACATGCATCATTTCGCTGGATGCTTAGTCACGAGCTACCCGCAAAAACTCTTCTGTCTTTAATTGCTTGAGTCTTCACACTCTCTCTCTCTATCACACAACCCTTACAATTAAATCCCTCAATAAATACAAGGTATAAAAGATTGAATATAATTAAAATCAAATTTGGCACGGAATAAAAGCCAACAAAACACATAGTTGTAAATTACAACTTTACAAACATATTGGATGATGTGATATGAATGTTAGCCACCATAGTTTAGAAGACCGGTTTCACTGGGCACGGTAGGTGCCTAACACCTTCCCACCCTGTAACATAGCCTCCGAGCTTAGATCAAGGGTTAGTAGATCAAATGCTTATCCATGTAATTTTCAATTTTTAGATTGTAACTAGGAAACAAAGCCATGTACTTTTATCTTAGATTGTATCTAAGACCAAAGCCATGTAATTTCCTATGATCAATGTAAATTCAATTTCAAATAAATAAAATGAGGAATTTTTCAATTTTGGTTTTCTTATTTATCCCAATAATTAAATAAGTGGCGACTTCATTGTAAAACCCTTAATCTAAAGGGGAAAATATAACTAGTCGAACCTCTATTTTGAGAGGCAATAACACGACTCCACCCATTCACGTGGGTTTGGCTCAACATTCTAAAAATGGGCCGGGCACGGTCTCTCACAGTGGCGACTCCATTAGGGATATTGAGGGCTAAGCTTCAATTAGGTTATGGTGGCCAACCATGTCATTGTTTGTTTATTGCTTTTTGTATATAATATGTCTAATGTGTCATTATATTGCATGTCATGCATCATTTGCTTGAATGAAATTTATTTTATTTCTATGCTAGCCCGGAAGCTCGGTAGTATTAGCCGTGGATTGTAGTCTTCCTGAGACTCACATACCCAGCAGTGAACCTACCACCCACCGCGACAAGAATCATCATGGTTATGCCATGGTGGTTCATAAGGACAAACTGTACCGTTCGGACCAACGCGACGCTCCTAGCGTCACAAGTTGGGAGGTACGACGTCCTAGCTTGTGGGGACCTTTAACCTACCTTCTACCCGTATTGTAATGACCAATAGAACCTACCTTTAGGTCGGTCCATGTAAATTGCATTGCATTACACATGTGTATGGACGTTGTTTGAACCATGATTACTCAAGTCCAACGCTTGAGCCCATCATAATTGTTTGAACCTTGTATGCTATGAATGAACTTAAGCCCAAAAGCCTATGATTGAACTCTACTTGGTATGGAAGCCCAAAATTGTTTCTTGAATCATTCTAAGCCCAAAACTTGAGCCCATCAAAGGTGTATACACATGATCAACATCAAAGGCCAAAAGCTCACAAGATGCATGCGTTCCAAGTGTAAGCCCAAGTTCAAGCAAATACCAAAAGATCATAATCAAGGTTCAAGCCTTCCAAGTGTTAGCCCAAGCCATTTTATCATAATCAAGGTTCAAGCATACCAAGTCTCAAGCATCTTAAATCGACCAAGAAGAAGCAAGTAGCCCAACTTTGCCTCACTCCACATTTGGTTTGCAATATCATGGTTAAGCTTAAAGTTTGTTTGTTTATTCCATGTTTCTATGTTACTTTGAATTCTAAAAATCCATGTAGCATTTGATGTACTTTGTTAAAAAAAAAAATCTTTGAACTAGGACCATTGAACTTCCTAGTGACTTTTTCAAAAAGACCCAATTTTTTTCTTTCAAGATTTAAAGAAGAAGAAGAAGAAGAAGTCTCCTTTTCAAAATGGTACATGAGGATCCCATGGACAAAACATTTTCTAAATCTTGATGTTTAAAGGCTTGAGCAATCAACTTGTACCAAGGAATGATTAATTTCATTTGATCCATGTAAAGACTTTTGCTACTTGACTTAGAATATAAGAAGAAATGGTCTTAAAAGGCAATCAAAAAGAATCCATCCATCGGAAAATCCCAAGAATCCATGCACTTGATCCAATTTTCAAAAGTCTTTTGTTTCACATCATTAGAGCATTCATACTTTTTCTTTTAAGATGAATTTATTAAAAGAGTTTGAATCACTGTGTCTACAAGCAAGCATTACTAGGGATAGGAGGTCATCTTTGGTTAAACCAAATTATTTCCTATTACCTAGAATGCTCATCATCCATTGCTAGCCCATTTGAGCCTTCAAACATTTAGCCTTTTTTTGTATGAACCCACTAAAATCTAAACTTGGGGTGGGAAAAATTCAAAGTATGCATGCTTAAATCTCATGTTGAGGAGGAGTCAACCTTGTAGCTTTGAAGCTAATTGATAAAGGTCTCCTAGAAGACATGAAAGACAAGTAGAGAATTCATTAAGCTAAAGATAAGAGATCATCAAAGAAAAATGAGCTTTCACTCAATCAAGGAAAGAGAAATGAAATTCCATCAATGTGAGAAAAAAAAATGTGCATCAAGTTTGAAGAACCTAAAATTCATCATGCCAAGAAGAGTAGAAGGTTCATCCAAAAGAAAGTTCATCAAAAAAAAAAAAAAAAGGAAAAGATTCATCAAGCACAGAAAGGTGCAAGTGCATTGAGGCAAGAAAGAAGTCTAGAGAGTGCATCAAAATGACTGAAAATCTTTAAGTTGAGAAATACAATGAGGGTAAAAGGTCCCCAAAAGTTCATTCAATCAAGAGATTAAAGACCCAAAAAAGAAAAGAAGCCCGCTAGGCTAAAAACCCAAAAGGGCGGTCTAGACAAAAGCTAGGGCCAAAAAAAAAAAAAAAAAAAAAAAAGCCCGCTAGGCTAAAAACCCAAAAGGGCGGTCTAGGCAAAAGTTAGGGCCAAAGAAAAGAAGAAGAAGAAAAGAAAAACTCTACCAAGTTGGAAACTTGAGGATGCAACCTAAAAAGAGAAGAATTAGTATAGAGGTATGATTCAAGATGAATGAGCATAAAAACAAATGTTGATACAGGTGACCAATGAAGACTAGTGAGAAAATGACAACGAAGAAATGAGAAAACTCCTCCAAAACTTGATTTTTGAGTAATGCATACTTAGGAGAACATCATAGGGAATTTTGAGCCTTTTTATATCATTCATTTCATAACCTAAACCCGGCCTACATTGCAACCCATGAATAAGACCTCCTTGAAGTCATGCTAATTTGTAGGCGCATCTTAAACTCTAATAATATTTTTCTCTTGAATTAAAAAGGAAAAATGCTTAAAATTGTCAAACCCCACAGGATGATATGTCTGGGGACAAATTTTCTCAAATTCTCAAATCCTCAAAATGACTCAAAAGAACTTCCAAACCTGGAGCACTCTCCTTGTTTCCACCAAACAATCCGATTCATAAATATTATCACATTTCATTTCTTGATTGCCTTTGGAGACTTAATCTGACGATGTTCAAAAGGATGAAGCAAATTTGATTACATGAGTTTAATGATCTCGATCCTTCTTAATCAAAGAGATTTGTTTGATCCTTAAACACTTTGATTTGCCAAAATGGTTGTTTAAAGGATCACCTCTTGTTCATAAAAAAAAAATTAAAAAAAAAAAAAAAAAAGAAGAAGAAGAAAAGAAAGAGAAATCTTGGGGAATCTTGGGTACATAGGCTGCCTTTCAAAGGCCCAATCCCAATCACCCAAACAATCTTGGGGAACAAATTCAAAACAATGTGACAAAATTGTTTGGGTGCATGTTAGGCTAAGCTTATTTGTTTTGCATCAAGCATGCTCAAACTTGGGGCATTAGCCTGTTTATATTGTATGCAGATATGTCATTCTTGCATGAAAGCATGTTTTTATTTGAGGCATCAATCCTTTTTTTTTGCAAGCATGTCCACACTAGGGGCATTGGCCAAAAATGGTTTCCTGATAATTGGTTTCTAACAAGCTAGAGAAAGAAAGCCATTTTGCAGGAACCAATGATGGCGGATTGTGATCTTCTTTCATGTTACCCAATGGTAGCAATATCAAATTAACTCAGCCTCCATCCAAGCAAGGAATATACCCCAAACTAGGGGCATTGGCTAAGTGCTTCCAATTTCTTGTAATGAATGACTCCATTGCTGATTGAAACTTGATTTTTTGCAGGAATCAAAGTGAAGGATCCTTTATCTCATTCAACACAAGTTATCTCAGATATGCACCCTCATATAGCTAGATAATAGCCTGACCTATACCATGTAGGATCGACAGTAGCTCTTCTACTTTCAAGGGATCGACCATAGTTCTCCCGAAACCCATAGGATTGACCTTAGCTCTCCTATACACTGTAAGATCGACAATAGCTCTCCTACCTCCAAGGGATTGACCTTAGTTCTCTCGAAACTCATAGGGAAGAGAACAAGAAATCTGAAAGATGAAAGAGAAGAAATTGAGAAAAAGTTATCAAATCAATATAAACTACTATTTATACCCAAAGGATTTTGACTCTTCAATAGCCACATTTTCATTCAATATGTACATTTTCAGTCAATAGGTACCTTTCCATTTGATAGGCACTTTTTCTATCAATAGACACATTTTCATTCAATAAGCACATTTTCGGTCAATAAGCACCTTTAATATATATCCATGAAGGGTTATGACCTTTCAATAGGTACCTGTACGCTTTTAGACCCCTTAAAACACAAGTTGTTTGACCTAGTTATTTAGCCAATGATTACTTAGATAAATTATTCAATTCTAGGTTAACACATTCAAATCATATCATGTAAATAATGCGGAAATATAAAGAACACACGATATGATAACCTAAGAAAACCTAACGGGTAAAAAACCTGGGGAGGATTTAAACTAGCTATCCTCAAGGTAAAACAAATCTACTATGAAAGAATTGAAGTTTGTACAATAGAACTTAGACCACTAACATCCTATTACTACCTCGAGTAGAAAACTTACTACCGAGTCCACTGACTACTTCTTTCTTTGATCCACTGCAACCATAAGTTCTCCTACTTGTGACTTTGAGACTCCACTCAAAGGTTTCAGATCTTCTTTAAGTTCTTTGTGCAACAACTGAAGAGATCACCAAGTTCTTGACATGAATCATGATCTTGATAACCCTAAGTGTATATGAAGGTAAACACCTCTAAGTCTCACAAAAGATTCAACACACAACACATCAAAGACCTCTAAAACATAGTTAGGGTTTTCCTTTTATACTTGGAGTAAAACATAAAACCCTACACGTCAAACGGGCTTGGGTTGAATTGGAAATTCTGCAAAAAAATAAATTTGTAGGTGGTTCGATCAATTGAGTCTATTTTTCGATTGATCGAGCCTTACAGATTTAGTCCAATAATTTCTACAATCACTCGATTCCAATTTTATAAATAAACATACTTTGAGCAAGCCTAAATCTAGACTCTATGTTTTGATCATGGTTTGCCAACATAATACAAATTAAAGTTCTTATACGTTAGTTCTTAAAGTCTTAGAACCTAACAGTATCATTTAGTATATCTAATATGAAGGGTTATGACCTTTCATTAAGCACCTTTTGGTATATCTAATTTGAAAATTTATAACACATTCAAAATAATCACTCCAAATTTATCTCAAAATTTCAAAACCAAAAAAAAAAACTCACCAACACTGTCTAAGTTTGGTAGCCTGTAAGTGTCTGATGGAGTGGATTAGGCCGAACTCTTAAGCTCCAATCTCTCTCTCTCTCTCTCTCTCTCTCTCTCTCTCTCTCTCTCTCTCTCTCTCTCTCTCTCTCTCTCTCTCTCTCTCTCTCTCATTACTTGCTTTCTCCTAACAGCCCCACGTGAGTCTATTTTTCAATGTATCAACACGTTAGCCTATTTAACTACACATGTTTTGTCATTTTATTAGTTATTTTTTCACAGCAACATTTCACATTTCATTAGTTGGTCACAAATTCTTTAGAAGTAGGTTATGAAGTTGAACATTTAACATAATTTAATATAGTTCTCAAAAAAAAAAAATTTAATATATCGAGTAATATTATGACTTACAAATTTTACATATAAAAGTAAAACATTTGACTTTTTGTTGACCATTCCTTATTTTTCATGTGGCTATATAAATTTATGTTACGTATACATTTAAAAACACCAACAGTTGTGCCTTTGCATTTTGCCTTTTATATTTTTTGAAAGAGAGTTTCAACCTATAGTGTCCGCTCCTGATGATAGCTCTTTTATCATTAGACTAAGACACCAATCGGTTTTTTGGTGTAGGCAGGGATTGAACCTGATAGTTTTTAGACCCCTTAAAACACAATTGGATTAACCTAGGTAATTAGCCAAGTTGTTACTTAGTCCAAATTCCAAATCTAGGTTATCACAATCAAACAATCATATCATGCAAAGTAGCGGAAAGATAAATAACACACAGATATGATCACCCAGGAAACTAAACCGGTAAAAACCTGGGGAGGATTTGACCTAGCTATCCTCAAGGTAAAACTGAATCCACTATCTTGAAAGAATCGAAGTTCATACAATAAGACTTACAAGCCCCCACGCTCGACTTCTTATTGCTACCCACCAGTATAACTTACTGACACGACCACGTGCAAGCTCCGAATCCACGGACTCCTTCTTTCTTGGATTCACCACCAAATACAAACACACCCGCTTGTGTTTTATTTAAGCTTCAATGGCAGCAACTGAATTGATCATCAAGGTGTAGATAACATCTCCTCCTTGAAAACCCTAAGCTTTGTGTAAAGGAAAGCTCCTCTAGATCTCACAAGAGATTTACACAAAACAGAAAATATGAGCAACAATACAACTCTCAAGCAACCAAGACTTTAGAGAGGTTTGGGTACAAAACCCTAAAACCAAAAAAGGCACAAGAGGCACTCTAATCTCTCTCTCTTCAGTCTCAAAAACGTGGCTTAGGGTTTCCTTTATATAGTGGGAGAAGTAAATCTGAAACCCTAATCCTTAATTGGCTTAAGCTGCTGTTTGGGTCGACTTAAAATTATGCAGATACGATTTTCGATTGATCGAGCCTGTTCTTCGATCAATCGAACCAAGCAGAATATGAAGTCTTCTTCCTGCAGCTTGTATGTTCTTGAATCTTGACTTGAATCACCTTGAGCATTGTCTAATAAAACCTATAGACTCTAAAATCTATATCTACACAAGTTTGTGTTCATGATTTGCCAATTGTTCTAAACAATTAGAACCTAACAAACTCCCCCTTTGGCAATTCGTGACAAAACTTTCATACAAAATGAAATGCTCAAATACAAGAACAACCCAATACAATAAAATGCTCATTACAATAAATTCAACCTAACTACTATCCATCAGTTGCAAGTGTAGACAACAACTCAATTGAATCAACCTGTATATTTCTTGAAACACTAAACAAAACGCATAAATGCATGTGTGACAGAAAAACAGGGAAACAACAAATATGCAAACTAACTCTCCCCCTAAGTTAGATACATCAAAACATACTTGTATTCTCCCCCTAAACAAAACAAACAGGTCAATCTATGTCTCTCCCTTTTTGTCACGTATTGACAAAGACTACCTAATCAGAAGGTAGACAGAAAACATACGCAACAGAGTAAGAGAAAATAGAGATAACTCCCCTTATGAAGAGCAACAACTCCCCCTAAGAACCACAAAGGTTAAAAAAAATTTCTCCCCCTATAAAAATAGGAAAAACAAAACAAGTTTTGGGAAAAACAGTTTTGGGGAAAAATGAAGCGGGTGGGGATAAATAAAAAGACACAAACCAAGTTTTTTTTTAAAAAAAAAAAACTAAGTTGAGGATACACAGGAAGAAAAAATATTCTCTCTTTCAATAAAATGCAAACATGGCACTATGTGACCCATAAACAGTTGCGTGAGTAGAGAAAATATTTGCACATTGATTATCCATCATATCTCTTGAGAAAAATATTTTCTACAGTTCACACATAAAAAAGGCATATACTAAAAAGTACATAGCTCAAAAATTAATCAATCAATTTTTTGATCAAGTTGAGTACCCAATGTAACAAAGTGTATGCATGTTATGTGTGAAAACAATAAGAGATATGACTGCAAAACTGCAAGATGGATACAAAAACAATGCAATGCATGTGAATCCTAAACACAAATGATGCATGAAAAAAAATTTTGGTCAAAAACATAGAAACTGAAAATTTTTCAGTTGCGATCGATTGAGAATCGATTGAACATCAATCGAGTCAGGCAGACTCAAACCAAAAATTTTAATCGCAATTTTGATTGATCGAAAAACAAGTTCGATCGATCGAAAGTCCGGAAAAATCAGATTTTTGAAAAACAGAGCATTTTAATGCAGAAACTCCTCAAAGCACATTATTTTATAAAAAAAAAATGCATGAGTATGAGACGAAAAGTTTTTCAAAAACACTTGAATTCAACCCAGATCTTTCAAAATCAAGATTTTCAATCAATTTGTCCTCAAAGTGCAAACATTAAACACATTTTGCATCAAAATCAAGAAATTTTCAATCTTGGATGGCCAAAACAAGATCACAAACAATATAATGTACCAAGTTTAGCAAAGAGTAACTTGTGTAGTGTGTGCAACTAGCAAAATCTTGAAAAACAAGTGAGGTGATATGTAAATAGAAATCAATCACAATTTCTACAAAATTCATCACATAGAATTTGAAAGAGACTATCATCGAAAGAGTTACATCATATAACTCCCACATCTCCTAGAAAACAAGCTTGCAATCATGTAAGTTTCTTGATTTGCCTCATAATATACACACCAATTTTATTTGATTGATTTAACATTAAGTCCAATAATGTACACACTAATTTTAACATTTAAACCGAGGCTACACCTTATGTTCTTTTTGTGCATGTGCTACACTTTCTCGAACACAAAATCTTATGATATGCACTAAGGTGTTCATAATTGACTAGTAAACAGTGGTGAGATGATTATTTATGCCTTTCTCTAAAGGTTTAAGACCGACAGTCAAAGACATGTGACTTCAAGATCAAGACAAAGTGATCAAAACCATAAACATCTTTCCCACACAACATGCACTACAAAGCTTCAACTAGTAGAGTGCAAAAAGTAAGCTCATCAAAACTAAACAAGGTACATAAACATGTTATGTAAAGATAATATGGCCAATCCTTGATTATAAATCCAAGATGTAAAATACAAAACACAAAAATCTTTTTGGTTTTAAAAGAATTTATGACCAAAAACAAAAAGCACACATTATGCTAAATGAACAATACAAATGCAATGCATGACAGTGCTTAACTAAGCTATAAAGGGTACACAAACAAGAAATATCAATTTCTTAATTAACCCATGAGTACATGTACAAACTAGTACATACTCAAACAAAATAAAAAATAGTTTAGCACATATATAACACATTCTATTCAAGTTTCTCCACAATGTCAAGCATGTTCTAAATCAAGAGAGAGATATCATAATTCATGTAATCCTCAAGAAAAATAAAACAAGACTTAAAATAAAATATTTTTGTCTTTTTGAAATTTTCAATGTTTTTGGATTTTTTTTTATTTAAAAAAACTTTAAAAAAAACAAAAACAAAACAAGTCCACAAAAAATTGAAAGAATTAAATCAGGGACAAGTCAACAACACTCACCTTAGAGAATCTTTTCTCACCCATCTAGCACGAGTCTTCGACTTTGTAGGCGAAAATCCATGTGAAGCAGAGTGTATTTGAGGGATTACACCAATCTTCTAAAAAAGACTGAAATCCTGCAAATTCCTTTCACAAGCCAACAAGTTTAAATTTTTCAAAATAATATGAAACAATTTATTTGGACTTATGGCAGGAGAAATATCATCACATATCCTAGATTGAAACACTGAACGCTTAAATTTCAATTTATGACAATTAGGACGAATGTGACCAGAGACACCACAAAAGTGACAAACAGGAACAAATTTAGAAACATCAGTATTCCTAACAACAAATCTAGTCTCAAATTTTGGTTTTTGCCTCAACAAAGAACAATTTGGTCTAATATGACCAACAACACCACAAAGGTGACAGGTAGGCACAAAAACAGATTTATTATGCACTCTAACAGTAGGTTTAGACATAGGTTTAGAAACTTCAGCATCTACATCAGAACTTTTACCTTTGTCTAACCTAGCAAAATAAGTCTTTTCTTTATTATTCCTCTTGAAAGGAGGGATATAAACTTTCTCAGTTTTAGGTTTAAGAGAAAAAGAAACACTTCTGTTATCAACAGTAGGCTTGGTACTAGTCAAATTTTCAATTTTAGCTTTAGATTCAACTAACTCTTGTTCCAAGCTTTTCATCTTCTCATCTTGAGAGGAAATTTGATTTCTCAAAAATTCATTCTTTTTATTAGATTCATCTAATCTAACAACCAATTCCTCTTTTTCAAGATTAGCCAATTTTAACTCTTCCTTGAATTTCTTAGCAATTTTCATAGATTTCAATAATTCCTTATGAAGAGTTTCACAGGCATCAATAAAATCAACAGAAGCATGAGCAGAAACATGATTTGAAAGACACTTCAAATTATCCATGACAACAGGGGTCAAGGATCAGTTCTTAGATCAAAAGATCTAAAACAAAAGAGCTACCCGCTCTAATACTACTTGATAGTTTTTAAACCCCTTAAAACATAATTGGATTAACCTAGGTAATTAGCCAAGTTGTTACTTAGTCCAAATTCCAAATCTAGGTTATCACAATCAAACAATCATATCATGCAAAGCAGCGGAAAGATAAATAACACACAGATATGATCACCCAGGAAACCAAACCGGTAAAAACCTGGGGAGGATTTGACCTAGTCATCCTTAAGGTAAAACTGAATCCACTATCTTGAAAGAATCGAAGTTCATACAATAAGACTTACAAGCCCCCACGCTCGACTTCTTATTGCTACCCACCAGTATAACTTACTGACATGACCACGTGCAAGTTCCGAATCCACGGACTCCTTCTTTCTTGGATTCACCACCAGATACAAGCACACCCGCTTGTGTTTTCTTTAAACTTCAATGGCAGCAACTGAATTGATCATCAAGGTGTAGATAACATCTCCTCCTTGAAAACCCTAAGCTTTGTGTAAAGGAAAGCTCCTCTAGTTCTCACAAGAGATTTACACAAAACAGAAAATATGAGCAACAATACAATTCTCAAGCAACCAAGACTTTAGAGAGGTTTGGGTACAAAACCCTAAAACCAAAAGAGGCACAAGAGGCACTCTAATCTCTCTCTCTTCAGTCTCAAAAACGTGGCTTAGAGTTTCCTTTATATAGTGGGAGAAGTAGATCTGAAACCCTAATCCTTAATGGGCTTAAGCTGCTGTTTAGGTCGACTTAAAATTCTGCAAATACGATTTTCGATTGATCGAGCCTGTTCTTCGATCGATCGAACCAGGCAAAATATGAAGTCTTCTTCCTGCAGCTTGTATGTTCTTGAATCTTGACTTGAATCACCTTGAGCATTGTCTAATAAAACCTATAGACTCTAAGATCTATATCTAGACAAGTTTGTGTTCACGATTTGCCAATTGTTCTAAACAATTAGAACCTAACAAAACTCCAAATTTCTTATTCAACCATCAGAGACTTTACCAGTTGAGCTAACTAGAACCCACTCATTTTGCCTTTTATGTTTCACTATCTACTCACCGTTTCACATAAGATATGTATTTTTTTTTTTTTTTTAAATATGTCATGGAGAACAAGAATGTTTAGAAACCATGGAAACAAAAACCACAAATTATTCATTAGAAAATAAATTAGGACAACAACAATAAATAAATAAAAGAAGGTAGTGAAGATTGAAGATTCTAGTGATCTTACCAAGGAGATTTGATACGTATTCCGATCTTACCAAGGATTCAGGGTGTATAAACTTACTAATAAAACAAAATTAGACATATTGTAAAGTATTTAATTTGACTTGTACCTAAAATATGTCCCATGATGTAGACGTTAATGTGAGGTTAGCAAGACTGTAAGAGATTGGAGGAAAGATCAAGGCATGTCCAGATCAATGATGAGGACCTTTGTGATTCCTAATGTGCCGGCCTTAGAACTAAACTGTTTGCAATGTACCCAGATGATACCATCATCTGTTACAAGGTTGGTGATATTGACCTCGTATATTTCAATCAGGATATTTTTGGAATAGTATAGGACATTGAATTTCAGGATTTCACCGCAAAATTTTTTTATTTTCCAAAACATTGGTTGCTAATGGGACTAAGGTGTAGGGAAGAGAACGAGAAATCTGAAAGATGAAAGAGAAGAAATTGAGAAAAAGTTACCAAATAAATTTAAATTCCTATTTATATTCAAAGGATTATGACTCTTCAATAGCCACATTTTCATTCAATATGTACATTTCCAGTCAATAGGCACATTTCCATTCAATATCGATCAATAGACACATTTTCATTTAATAATCACATTTTCGGTGCACTTTTAATATATATCCAATATGAAGGGTTATGACCTTTCAATCGGTACCATTTAGTATATCCAATATGAAGGGTTATAACCTTTCAATAAGCACCTTTTGGTATATCCAATTTGAAAATTTATGACATTTCAATAGACACCTTTTGGTATTTATATTACAACATATCTTATATTAGACATGGCAAAACAGGCGGTTTGGGTCGAGTCAATCGGGTTGCGGGTCAAAACGGGTCATTTTAAGCGAGTTAAAAACAGGTTCGGGTCAATCGAGTTGCGGGTCAGGTGGGGTTGATCCGTATTTTTTACATGAATTTTTTTTTTTTTTTAATTTTATAAAGAAAAACAACATGAATTTGCCATTTGGAAAGTTATGTAACAAATTACTTGATGTAAAATGCATTATTTTGAATTCACCACTTATATCAAGAATAAACTCAACTAAACTTATTAATACTTATTCAATAATTTTAAAATTATACAAATCCTAACATTGCTATCTAAAACAAAATAACACAAAGATAAGTAAAACAAATACAAAGTTTTATTTCTACACAATATCAACATTCCAAAATATAAAACAAAATTACAAATGACTTATTGGATAATTCATTTGATAAAGAATAAAAACATATAAGAAATTTACAATCTTGAAAATTAATTCTATAATCTATTATCAATTATGGTTAGCACTTTATTTCAATTTGAGATATACATTAAAGTTTGATTGCTTACTTATTTATACATGGTCTCTTTTATGAATATCATATCATTGTTAAGCAAGACACACTCTAGGAAATATCATAATTTATTTTGAAAAGCGGTTTATTTTTGACATAAATTGTTAAAAAATAGGTCTAAGCATTCATAATTTATGCTAGTTCCCGTGCATTGAACGGGTTAGCGACTAGTATATTTTAATAGACAAAGCTCAGAGAAAATCCAATTAAATTTTAATTGGATTTTCAATTTTGCGCCATGTGTCTCATTTAATTTTTAATTTTGTTCAAAGTGAATTGTTGAGTGTAAAAATCGAAAAGTACAAATCCAATTAGATTCTAAATTTGATTTTAATTGGAGTCTAATTTTCCGCTACGTATCCATCAAAGCTTTTAATTTTTGTGAAAAATGAATTATTGAATGCAAAAACTGAAGAGTCTAAAACTAATTAAATTCTAAATTATATATATATATATGAGAAACCATTACATATTTTAAAAATTTATGGTTTTAAAAAGATGTAAGCTAATATCATGTGTAGGGACAGAAATTGGATTGGACACAATATAAGCTTGGATTTAGCCCAATAAGCCCAAACAATGAATTTGTAGAGCGTGGGTGAAAGAACTAGTTCTATTCAATAAGGAGAACAATAACAGTTGTTGATTTAAGAGCATTAAGCACAATTAAGATAAGAAAATATGTCCTCGGCACGGCCTGAGGAGCTATGTTATAATATTTTATTAATGAACAAGGTTACCAGAGTTCAAATGAGTATTACAAAGATTTCTTAATTTTTCGATCCCTTTCTTTAGGCCACCTTCCCATGCTATATACTACAATCTTGGTATCATCTCTACCATACACGTGTAGGTTAGATTCTAGTAACTCCTTCTTGTCCCATCCAACATCTCCCAAAACCATCAACTAGTAGCTGTAAGGCTGCTTGACCACTATTCAGGTATCACCTCCACATTAATGTGGCCAGAGAGTTAGTTGGGAGGCATTTAATGTGGAGGTAGCAGCTTTTGAAGATATTCGTTGCCTCCATTTACTCGTCCCTTATCCAATGTCCGACTTCTAGTCGTGATGCAACCTTGAAGAATGTCCAGGATGATAAGACATTCTTACTGACCTCGAATCTCCGTTTCCGAGATGACTTTTCTCCTCGGACATATTTTGGACTATCACATACAATCTTTATATCTTCTTCTTATACCATTCCCATTATAACCTTATTTGACCATCCTCAGATTGGTTAATATCCTCGGATTAGGCCTTAGGCCCAATTCATACAGCTTTAATAGTACCTCCTAGCTAATTGGCCCCCACAATAACCCCTCAAAATCTTGCTTTTCGACTCCTCGGGAGGAAATAAGGATTTTGACATCTTCAGCCCATCCCGTTTATGGTTATTCCCTGTTTACCCAAATTCCCAAATGCCTTTTTACCTGCTCAAGGCACACTCCTGACGCTTCGGCATCTAGAGCGTGCCATCATTAAATTTTGACGGCACCCTTGTCCCCCATGTTCAACAGCAGGATGTAAATCCAACGGTGGAGGATTTTCCTGGTTTTACGAGTGGGAATTTTCCCGCTTGTAACTTCTGTGCTACTATAAATAGCTTTTCAAATCAATTCTCTTTCCTACTTTCAACAATCACACAGTCCTAAAGCTCATACACTCAACTTGTCACTCTCTCTTACTTCCTTGTGCGTCTGCAAATACTAAAAATTTGTCCGATGACCTTCTTTTTAAGCCTGTAAGTTTCCTTGAACCCTCTTAGTTTTCGTTTCAAACTTGTTAATTTTTCTTCAAAAATTCTTAGAAAATGGGCAAGTTCAAGCATTTAATTGAGTCCGAGGAGGATATAGAAAGGTTTAGGGCTAAGTACAGGATCCCACCAATAGTGGGCATGAGATACGCTGCCCAGGGGGAATGGGTAGATGCTAGGAAAACAGAAGAGGTGGTCATCCCAATGATCGCCTTCATAGAGGGAGGGATGACCGTTCCCATGGGTAACATCACTAGGAATTACCTTAGGTTTTTTAGGCTATCTCCCACACAGTACGCCCCAAATATGTTTAGGGTATTGGGGAGTATAGAAGTTCTAAACGAGAGAATGAACTTAAATTTAACTCATCATGATGTGAATTGGGTATACAACCTACATCATTTGACGGGGCAGGGATATTACCTTAAGTCAAGGTATCCCGAAGTAAGGTTAATCCAGTGCCTCCCTACATCAAACAAAAGGCTAAAGAAGGATTTTTTAATTTTCTCTAGGGAATGGCATGATGGCCTACCTTGTCCGACTAAGGAGGGAAAACCAGGTAGGGGTATAGTAGTATACTTATGCATCTTGGTTTATATTTCTCTTTTATTTCTCACTATCTTTGCTTCTGACAAAATTTTCTTTCATTTTAATGATTTTGCAGACAAACGTGCTACCAAACCTCAGCTCAGTTTAGTCAACAGAGAGAGCCTAGATAGAATTTTACGATCCGAGGTATTCATGAACGAAGCCGACAGTCAATTGTGAGCGGCGCACCTAATCCTTAGGTACACACCCATTTCTCTCGCATTTCAAGCCCCCAAGTATGTGATAAAAGCCAACGACCCTCGGCTCCACCGTATTAGTGTTGCCTATGAAGGATTCATTGTTCCAGAGGGTATTCCAATTCCTGAAGGTACACCCCTTACTCAACCACTCTTTATGGCCACCCCTTCAGTAGGAGCATCCTCATCCCAACTCATTCTTGAGGAAGAGGAAGAAGAAGAAGAAGAAGAAGAAGAAGAAGAAGAAGAAAAAAAAAAAAAAGGGTCCAGAGGGGATTGTGACTTTGTCAAAATCCTCGGACGAATTTGAAGTGTTCAATCAACCTCCATCTCCCGAGGATATATCGGCTGACATTGACTTTCAGCAACAAGTGGACGTCATCACTTTTAATGAGATAGGTATCCAAAGGAAATCCTAAAGAAGTTTGATGGATTTAATAGAATCTCAGCCCGGAAAAGGTGCACCGGGGAAATCCACACAGCCCAAACGTCCTCCTCCTCCTCCCAAATCTCCTCTTACTCCTCCTCAGCCATCTCTGCCTTCCAGACCTGAACCTGCTGATCCAAAAAGGAAGAGAGAGCAGAAAGGCAAAGACGTGGTAGAGACTGGGAGGTCTCGTCCTGCTTATGAAGACGAGGCCCAACGAGCTGCAAAGCAGCAAAAGGTTCGCCAAACGTCACAGAGAGGCGTGGAGAGGGGAGATAGCCAGCCATCGGAGCCTCAGGCTTGGGTTCCAGCTCCCATGATCAATGGCAAACCCTTGAGGGATGATGCATCACTCAGGAATTTCGATGGAGGTGCTGGGTGCCATATGGCCTCGGCTTTGGAGGAGGCTTTATTATTCCCCACTGATATGGCCGAGCTGCGGTCTATCAGGAAGAATGAGGTTTTCCTTAACCTCAAAAGGTATCTAGGCATGGTATAATGCTATCCCCCTTCTTCTTTTCCTATCTTTATTGTTATTTGTTAGGTTACTAACCCTTTTATTTTAGGCTGTCCAAGCCACTTTCAGGGTTGAGGAGATAACCAACTCTTGCTATCAGCAGTTGGACGACAAGCGGAAAAGGGGCGTAGCAGCTGTGCAGTCATTCAACATTGCTGATCAAACCAATAAAGATTTAAGGAATAAGCTGATTGAGGAGGAAAGGGCCAAGAAGAGTGCTAAATCGACTCTGGAGAGCGCTCAGAGGCAGGCCGAGGATCAGAGGCAGCGCCTGCGTGATGCCAATGATCAGCTGGTTGCTTCCAAGGAGCAAATAGCAGCCCTTAGGAAGAAACTAGAAGAAGCCCAGAAGCTCAAAGATCAGGCTGAGAAGTTGAAAGCTGAGGGCGAGAAGGCAAAAATAGAGGCCGAGAAGGCTAGGGACGAGGTTGAACAGCATGGTTATGTCGTCGGCGTAGCCGAGACTGAGGATACCTTCCGGGCAGAGGTCCTTGCCGTTTGTCGAACCTACTGTGCTCAGACTTGGGAGGAAGCCCTCAACCGAGCCGGGGTTGAGGCTTCTTCTGAGCTGAGAAGGCCAGAAAACATCTACTTCCCACTAGCCATACGAGCCTCGGACCTTCCTTCCAATCAAGGTGAGGTGGCCTTTACAGTTGCTGACCTGGTCGAGGAAGCCCAGCCTCAGGATCCTCTTCCTCCCAATCAGCAGGAGCAGTCAAAGGAACTTTGAAGTTTCAAAGGAAACATCCTCGGACAAGGCCGTAGAGGTTCCACAAGATGGGGCAGCTTCCCAAGGTTTTGAACAGGCCTCAGCTTCAATTACCATGCTTGCTGAGGGAGCCCCCAAAGAGAAGGAAAAAACGATTCCTACTGAAGCGGATAAAGCAGCTAACAAGACTTCCAAGGACAAGCTTCAGATAAAATTGAAACAGTGAATCTTCTTTTTGTAATGTAATTAATAGGCCACAAACTGAATGACCCCTTGTGATAGAAATTAATTAATTAATTAATTAGTCAAGTTATTATTTAATCAATTTATCATGCAAACGCGTGATAGCACAAACAAATCACCAAACAAACTAATTATGCAGCAGAAAATAAATAACACGGTGATTTGTTCACGAATGGGGAAAACCTGACGGCAAAAACCCCCACCGGGTGATTTTTAGGTCACCACTCCCGAAACTCCACTATTATCACAACAAGCGATTACAAGTAAAGGAATCTCAAGTACCTTACCAACCTATAGTTGAACCCTTACCCCAATACCCAATTGGACTTGTTCTGTAGTGACAGTTCCCCTTTCTGATGCACGACTCCCAAGTACGTGACTAACCAATTGCGCAGATCCTAGTACACGACTTCAATCACCAACTATGAAGGCTGTTGGCTGCAAAGTTCTTCAGTTCATCCACACGATGAAGATCAAGAAGATGCTTGATTACAAAACCCTACAGTGCACATACACAACAACTTCTTCAAGAGAAAGAGATGAACTAGGGCAAGAACTTCGTCTCCGGTCACAATTTGCTTGAACAGAGTTTGCTCAAAACTTGTGCAACTTGTGAACTGTTTGACGGCCCTTAAAACAATCCTTTTATATGTCTAGGGTTAGGAGAAAAGAAAGCCCAAAGACATATTCACGAATCCTAAGAAAATCATATTTGAATTCTGAAATTCTTAAACGTTGACAGATAGGAGGTGTCGAGCAGCTGTCAAGCAGGTGTCGAGCACACCGGATTTTGAACAGCTTTCTTAAGCTCGATAGATGCAGTTGTCAAGCCAGCTGTTGAGCTTTAATGAATTTGCATTCTCAGCTTGTTTTCTTGGACAGACTTGAAACATAGTTTCTTGAAGTATTTAAACACATCCTAAATCTACTGAAATACAAGTAAAGTGCGTTTTGTCAAAGGATAAGCCATCTTAACATGTGAAACACATATGTCCTAACAATCTCCCCCTTTGGCAATCCATGACAAAACCACAACAAACAAATGAACATATGAGAGAAGTCATAAATCGCTCAACTCATATTCACTTGTTGGATACAATAAAATCTATCCTAACACAAACTCTTGAAAAACTTTGCAAGGAGAGATTTTATGGCAAGTAAACTTTGACAACCTGTATTTCTGAAACACTTTAAACAAAACTCATTAAGGCATCTTTGTGTAAAACAGAAATAATAGATTGCATACAAATATAAGAAACATGTGTATAAAGGGAGAAAAGAAACAACACATGAAGGGGTAGGTAAAAGAAAAACATACATCAATATAAATAAGGAGATAGGTACAATGTATGTCAATAAATGGTCACAAGACCTCATGTACAAGAATAATGTATCTAAAAAGAAAGATAAGAAGATACATAATGTCCTCACTACATCCCTCAAATGAACAAAAGAACACTCCCCCTTTGGCATATTGGTCCTATACTAACTCTCCCCCTAAGAGTGACTACTCTCATATCCAAAACTACTCCCCCTTTTTGTCACGAGTGACAAAGGGTAAGAGTGTCAAGTAGACATCTCATCGGTAGAGCTAGCATCTCCATCAGCATCATCCGAAGCATCATCGTCATCACCATCATCATCATCCTCATCCTCAGAATCAGAAGCCACGGGAGAAGGTGGTGAAGGAGTAGCCTCAGGAGCAAAACCACCCATGGACACCTGTCGCCGTACAATACGACCGACACAAACGTTCACCTGATATAACTCCGTAGATAGTGTATCTAGGCGAGCATCCATGCGCTGCAACTATGCCATGATGTCTCCTAAAGTCACATCTCCCGAAGAAAAGTAAGGAATGGATGTGGATGGAGCAGAACGGGATAGAGCTGAACGGGAGGGAGGAGCTGCTAAATCCGACTGCCGCGACCGAAACTAGGCCTCACTACATTTAACGGTAGCGTAATCTATGGCACACATGACGGTGAAATGGTCGGAAGAGGGAAAAGGAACAGAAAAATGACGTAAGATCCTCGTGATAGCGGAAGGAAAAATGAGCTTATCACGGGATGCCGAATCTAGATGAACATCTATAATAGAAAGAATGAAATGAGAAGGGAAATCTTTAGTAAGATGCTCAAGAAGAGATAACAAAAATCGAGCACGAGGCTCTGTAATGGAGTTATAGTGAGAGAGTGGATGCAAAACAAAGGTCATCACCATGTTCATGAATCTAGGACCTTTAGCAAAAGGTCGACATGGTGTAAACAGACGTTCACCCCAAACAGTAGGGCACTCACAGAAAGCAGAAATGAGCTCATCCTTGGATACAGTCCTCAGACGCTCACAACTAGGATAGTCAGGAAACTCTATCCTACGGACCCGAAGCACATCCGCAACAAGTTGCGGTGTGATAGGAATGCGCATACCTCGAACGCGAATGAAGAAAAGAGGTACTGAATGATCAATCCCGTGCATGTTGGAGTAAAACTCCTGGATAAGCACAAGAGGACAGGTGACCGGGACGTCACACAGTGACTCTCATCCCCTACTGTGAATGACAGAGGGAAGGTTGGTGTCGGCAAAGTCCAACAGAATGACTCGGCGTTCCGAATGAATGCCTCGTCTAGAAAAGTTCTCCGAGAATGCCTTATAGGCATCATCATCACGGAACCGAATATGAGATAGTGTAGGATCAGAGGACGAAGAAGCTCCGGAACGAAGAGGGTTCCGGGCTGGAGTGGATTTACGCTTAAGTGCCATAGACACGACTAACGTAAACAGAAAGAGAGAGAGAAAAAGAAAAAGACAATCAGAAAAGTCCCAAGCAATTTCAAATATAACAAGTATATTGAAAAGAAGGTACGTATGCATGGGAAATACATGAACATGTGACATGCAAAAGAAATTGCATCATGGGCTCAGCCCAATCCAAACTTATCAACATACAAACAGATAGCACATATCTAAATGCATGACAATACTATTATAATGCTAATGTGATGCAATGTATGAGATTTTAAACTCATTTAAGTGAAAACCCATCCCAAAATTTCAATAAAAACTCATCAATTTTGAAAAACCCCAAAATTTTTCAAAAACCCCAAAACCTAGGTTTCAAAACATGAAATGCATGAATGTGAGAGGATTAGAAGCTTACCAATTGAAGAAATTCTTGAAAAAGCTTGAAGAATCCTTGAGGAACAACGATTGGAGTGAGATGAGAACGTTTGGGAGAGAAAAGAGAGAAGTATCGAGAGAGAGATCGAGTGAAATAAGTTTCGGATCGCACAGGGAGCTTAAATAGTGCCAGCAGTAAATCTCGACAGATGCAGGTGTCGAGAGGTATCGAGACATCTGTCGAGGAAGGTGTCGAGAGAATGGTCGTCGACAGCTGAGGTATCAAGGAGGTGTTGAGGAACAACCCAACAGAATCAAGAACAGAAGCTCGATCAATCCACCAGGTGTCGAGAAGCTATCGAGGATGCAGACCCATTCTCGATCGATCCACCAGGTATCAAGAAGCTGTCGGGATTGCGATAAGAAAAAGCTGATAAAGCTCGACAGACAACAAGGTATCGAGGAGGTGTTGAGCCAGCTTTTAAAAACAATTTTTCGAGATGAGAAAAACACAGACATGAATGCAATCTAACATGCAACTCAACCAATGATCCAATCAACATATTAAGCTCTCAAAATCATCTCTCAATAAAATTTTTAAACACATGGATCTTCAAAAACACACACACACACTAAACAAGTCTAACCAATTTTATATTTCAAAAACAAGTCAAGACAGTTTAGTGAGCATACATTAACACATGAAAAACCTTGTGATGGCCAAATCACATTGTACCTGCACATGTATCAAGAATAGTAAAGAATATTGCGTGTTGTGTGTGAAAAACATCGCAAGATTGCATAAGTGTATACATGTTATGACGATTTAAGATATGAGAAAATCACTTTCACTCACACATAATCATAACTGCTTGATGGGGACTATCACCTTCAAGGTACATCCTATAAATCCCACACTTCCTAGAATACACGCTTGCAATCATTTTTAAAGCATTTTTGATCTTTTTGCTTTTGATTTTTCTTTGCATATTTTTCTTTTAAGCATATCATGCATGGGCATATTAGAGAGAGAAAAGAAATATCCAATGATATTTGACATTCCAATTTTGCTATGCCTAAGCATACAAATGTCATTGACACTGCACTTTTGCTATGCCAAAGCATACAGGTGTCATATTATAATTGGCGGGCAACAGTGGTGAGATGGTTATTAATGTCTTTCTCTTAGGATTTTTTAGTCCTTCCCGTCAAAAAGAGTGATACGAGTGTTAAGTACAAGAGATAACTCAATCTTACTCATCACAAATAAGAGCCACAAAGTTCACTTGCTTAGTTGTGCATAGAGACGCTCATCTAAGCTACAAATGATACAAAGTTTAGAAGACTTTGTTTCAATGGCCATCCAAGGTACATAAGTACCAATGTACATAAAACACACACTGTTTTTGTATTTTCCTGACTTTTCAATTTTTTTTTTTTTTATATGAAAAACAAAATAAACAAAACTAAAAACAAACAGAAACATGTTAAACAACCAAAGCATAAAAACTAGACTGACACAAAACTTGAAAGCAAAACACATAAGTAATGCACACACAAAAACAAGAAGGGGAAAAAAATGACAGAATCACTTGGAGCCATTTTCCTTCCACACCTGGAAGAACCTTTCCTTTGATTAAACCCTTGAACCAGCGGTGAGGGAGAAAAACCGTTCAAGTTCGAAAGGAACATGAGGGCTTTAAGAAGATCTCCAAGGGGAGCAAGAGAGGATTGAAGCTGATTCTGGTTCCCAAACGCTATCATGTCGTTGCTCTGTTGAATGGCAAGCCACTTATAGCAATTTGGTCGAGTATGACCGGCAGCTCCACAATGATGACAGAGATGCTGCTTCTTTTGTTTAGGCTTTTGAGAGTTAGCCTTCTTAGCCCTAGGGTTTTTAACATCTTTCTTCTCAAGCTTAGGGGGTGCTCCTAAGATAGATTTACCCTTGTCTATGTTCTCACTAACTAATTCAGTTTTAATCTCATTGTTCTCAATTTTAACATTATTAGAAGGAGGAACAAAAACAGTACTACTAGTAGAAGTAGTATTAGAGGAAGAGAGACCATACCCTAAGCCTGTTCGATCTGAAGCAGATTTCTGAATGCTTAGCATCTCATCCAGCTTTGCGCTTGAAGTCCTTTCCAGTTGAGCCCTGACTTGACACAGCTCTGCTTCAAGCTTCTTGGTCTTCTCAGCCAAGAAATTGTTCTCAAACCTCAGTGTTCCAATAGTCTGATTAGTCTCATCAAACTTTGTGGAAAGCTCCTCACAGTCAAGTTCCACATCACTGAGCTTCTTGGTGGTTAGCCTATACAGTTTCTCATTCTTCTTAGAAAGCTTGTACAGTTTCTCATAAGCTATATGGATGTCATCTTGATCATCCATCTTCTCAAATTTGGATTCCACCAATTCCTCCTCTTCAACCACATCTTCAACAATCCCATCAGTAGGATCAACAGTGGCAGTGAAGGCATTTAAGATTCCGTCATCCTCATTGTCGGAATCATCCTCAAGCTCGGTGTCGCTCAAGGTAGCAGCAAGTGCCTTGCTCTTCCCAATGCTCTTGAGATATGTAGAACACTCATGTTTCATGTGACCGAAGCCTTGACACCCAAAGCACTTAGGTCCTGCGGGAACAGTGTACTGACCACCTTCCTCAGCATCCTTCTTCCCTTTGTCTTGGCCTTTAAACTGAGAAAACCTGGATTGCCTGTGGTCCTTGTTGAAGCCCTTTCCATTTGTGTTCTTCATGAACTTCTTGAATTGTCTGGTGATGTAGGACTTCATCTTGGAATCTTCATCATCTGAAGACTCATCTGTCTCATTGCTCTTAGCCTTCAGTGCCATGCTCTTGCCTTTACTCGTCTTGCCAATCCTTGTCAACCCTAGCTCGTAGGTCTGCAAGTTTCCAACCAACTCAGTCAAAGGAATCTTATCAATCTTGGGTTCAGGAATGGTTTCTCCAAGATTGAAGGCTGAGTTCACTATGTCCTTTAGCTTGGCATAGAACTCATCGAATGACTCATCCTCCTCCATCTTTATCTCTTCAAAGCTTGTAGTGAGCCTCTGAAGCTTTAAGTCCTTGATAGCCTTAGTACCCTCATAGGTTGTTTGGAGGATGGTCCATGCTTCCTTAGCAATTTCAGTAGAGGATATCTTCTTGAACTCCTCATTGGTGACTGCACTGAATAAAGCATTCAATGCCCTACTATTGAAATTTGCCGCCTTGATCTTGGCTTCATCCCAATCGGCTGACGCTTCCTTTGGCTTAGTCCAGCCAATCTCGACAACTTGCCACACCTTTTCATCTAAAGACTGTAAGAAAGCTCTCATGCGTACTTTCCAGTATGCATAGTTAGTGCCATCAAATAAAGGAGGTATGATTAATGACTGTCCTCTATCCATGACAAATAGGGGTCAATGGATCAACACAGCAAAGATAAAACCCTAATCAGAGTGTGCCTGCTCTGATACCACTTGATAGGCCACAAACTGAATGACCCCTTGTGATAGAAATTAATTAATTAATTAGTCAAGTTATTAATTAATCAATTTATCATGCAAACGCGTGATAGCACAAACAAATTACCAAACAAACTAATTATGCAACGGAAAATAAATAACACGGTGATTTGTTTACGAATGGGGAAAACCTGACGGCAAAAACCTCACCGGGTAATTTTTAGGTCACCACTCCCGAAACTCCACTATTATCACAACAAGCAGTTACAAGAAAAGGAATCTCAGGTACCTTACCAATCTACAGTTGAACCCTTACCCCAATACCCAATTAGACTTGTTCTGTAGTGACAGTTCCCCTTTCTGATGCACGACTCCCAAGTACGTGACTAACCAATTGTGCAGATCCCAGTACGCGACTTCAATCACCAACTATGAAGGTTGTTGGCTGCAAAGTTCTTCAGTTCATCCACACGATGAAGATCAAGAAGATGCTTGGTTACAAAACCCTACGGTGCACATACACAGCAACTTCTTCAAGAGAAAGAGATGAACTAGGGCAAGAACTTCGTCTCCGGTCACAATTTGCTTGAACAGAGTTTGCTCAAAACTTGTGCAACTTGTGAACTGTTTGACGGCCCTTAAAATAATCCTTTTATATGTCTAGGGTTAGGAGAAAAGAAAGCCCAAAGACATATTCTCAGATCCCAAGAAAATCAGATTTGAATTCTGAAATTCTTAAACCTCGACAGATAGGAGGTGTCGAGCAGCTGTCAAGCAGGTGTCGAGCACACCGGATTTTGAACAGCTTTCTTAAGCTCGATAGATGCAGCTGTCGAGCTTTAATGAATTTGCACTCTCAGCTTGTTTTCTTAGACAGACTTGAAGGCTTCAACACTTGATCTTAAAACATGGTTTCTTGAAGTATTTAAACACATCCTAAATCTACTGAAATACAAGTAAAGTGCGTTTTCTCAAAGGATAAGCCAATTACATAAAATCACGACATATGTTCTTAACATGTGAAACACATATGTCCTAACAGTAAAGTTTACACATATTTTTAATTGGTAATCAGAGTGGATTGTAACCATTGAATCCGTAGTACTATTAAGACATATTTTGAATCTATCAATTCTAACAAGTTTAACTTCAAGAAAATGTTCTAATGTTTGATCAAATAAAGCTAAGTCCAGGGCACCCCTGAATACTTTAAGTGATTCTCATGGGCTTACTGCGGTTTACATCTTTATTGGGTGATAACAAACCTTGTGACCCGAGAGAGAGAATCAGGAGTTTATTTCATTTCAATGCTTGAGTTAATGTTTGACTAACACTTTAATAGGTACCATAATGTATTAATTTCCATTAAGTCTGTGACCCGAGGGGCCTGACATGACTTAGCTTCTGTTTAATACTTCAATAGATGTCAAAAAGTATTAATTTCCACTAAGTCTGTAGTCCGAGGAACCTGACATGACTTAGTTTTTGTTTAATACTTCATTAGATGTCAAAGGGTATTAATTTCCACTATGTCTGTGGTCCGAGGAACCTGACATGACTTAGTTTCTGTTTAATACTTCAATAGATGTCAAAGAGTATTAATTTCCACTAAGTCTGTAGTCCGAGAAACCTGACATGACTTAGTTTCTGTTTAATACTTCATTAGATGTCAAAGGGTATTAATTTAAGTCTGTGGTCCGAAGAACCTGACATGACTTAGTTTCTGTTTAATACTTCAATAGATGTCAAAGAGTATTAATTTCCACTAAGTCTGTAGTCCGAGAAACCTGACATGACTTAGTTTCTGTTTAATACTTCATTAGATGTCAAAGGGTATTAATTTAAGTCTGTGGTCCGAGGAACCTGACATGACTTAGTTTCTGTTTAATACTTCATTAGATGTCAAAGGGTATTAATTTCCACTAAGTCTGTGGTCTGAGGAACCTGACATGACTTAGTTTCTGTTTAATACTTCAATAGATGTCAAAAGGTATTAATTTCCACTAAGTATGTAGTCTGAGAAACCTGACATGACTTAGTTTCTGTTTAATACTTCATTAGATAGGGAAACACATGATACATGATTGGAACAAATTAAAGAAGAACTAAACAGGGCTATTTTTATTAATAATAATACCTCTTTAGGTTGTGTACATTCCAAGGATGGAGTATAGTTTTTTCATCTAGATTCTCCAAATAGTACGCACCTATTCCTGCCACCGAAGTGATTCGATACGGCCCTTCCCAATTAGGCCCTAATTTTCCCCAGGCTGGATTCTTGGTAGTCCCCAAAACTTTTCTCAATACCAGATCTCCTGCGGCCAATGGTCTTAGCTTTACATTGGTATCATAACCTTGCTTGAGCTTATACTGGTAGAAGGCCAGTTAGACCATTGCATTCTCTCTTCACTCTTCGATCAAGTCTAGACTCTTTTCCAACAATCCATCATTGCCATCCGAGGTAAATGCATTTGTTCTCAGCGTCGGGAAACCAGTTTCTAGAGGGATTACAGCCTCAGCCCCATATGTCATTGAGAAAGGGGTCTCTCCTGTTAACCGTCGAGGCGTTGTTTGATACGCCCAAAGGACATGTGGTAACTCCTCCACCCATTTTCCCTTTGCGTCATCCAACCTCTTTTTAAGTCCATTCACTATAACCTTGTTGACAGCTTCAGCTTGCCCATTTCCTTGTGGATAGGCTAGAGTGGAATATCTATTCTTTATCCCCAGATCAGAACAGTGTTTCCTGAAGGCTTTGCTATCAAATTGAAGGCCATTATGTGATATGAGGGTATGGGGAACCCCGAATCAAGTAACGATATTCTTCCAGATAAACCTTTTGACATCCACATCTTTGATATTAGCCAAAGGTTCAGCTTCGACCCATTTGGTGAAATAATCTGTGCTGACCAGCAGATACTGTTTATTTCCTAGTGCCTTAGAGAAAGGACCTACAATATCCAAGCTCCATTGAGCAAAAGGCCAAAGGCTGGAAAGAGGATTAAGAACTCCTCCAGGCTGGTGAATGTTTGGCGCGAATCTCTGACACTGATCACATTTTCTAACATACTCTTATGCTTCCTTTTGCATGCCCGGCCACCAGTATCCTTGAGTAATGGCCCAGTGAGATAAAGATCTTCCTCCTATGTAACTTCCGCAAATACCTTCATGTAGTTCTTTTAGGAGTAATTCTGATGCCTCGGGATGTACACAAAGCAGGTATGGTCCAGAAAAAGAACATTTGTACAACTTTTTATCCTCGGACAGCCAAAACCGAGGAGCTTTCCTTCGTACTTTCTCAGCTTCTGACTTCTCCTCAGGCAATATATCATTTTCAAGGAATAGCAGTATAGGATCCATCCAACTCGGCCCTAACTTGATTTGATGGACCTGGAGCAAGTCTCTCTTTAATGGGGTAGGGGTGCATAGGTCTTCGACAAGTATCATTCGGGGCAAATCCTACGCCGAGGAAGTGGCAAGGGTAGCCAAGGAATCTGCATGGGTGTTTCCACTTCTAGGGATATGCGATAAATCGAAGAATTCAAATTTTGTTTGTATATGCCTAACTTGACCCAAATATTTCTGCATCCTTGCATCTCGAGCTTCCAATTCCCCTTTTACTTGGCCTATGACCAGTCTTGAATCTGAGAACATTTCTACTTCCTTTCCACCCATTTTCTGGACCATCGTCATTCCCATCAACAAAGCTTCATATTCTGCTTTGTTGTTTGTAGCCAAGAACCCCAACCTCAATGATTTTTCAATGGTGATCTTCTTAGGAGATACCAAAACCAGCCCCACTCCTAATCCCCGCTGGTTTGCTGCCCCATCCACATATACTTTCCAGGATGAGGGGTATTGTGTGGAGATTAGGCTAATCGATTTTCCATCCATGCCATGTTGCTTCACATCTATTTCTTCAGGAAATTCAGCAAACTCGGCTACTAGGTCGGCGAGGACTTGGCCTTTTATAGAGGTACGAGACATATACTTGACATCAAAAGCTCCTAAAATTGTGCCCCACTTGGCAATTCTCCCGGTATAATCCGCGCTCCAAAGTATTGATTTGAGGGGAAACTGAGTTAGGACAACCACGGTGTGTACCTGGAAATAATGGGGGAGTTTTTGTGTAGTATGCATTACCGCCAAGATAGCCTTCTCTAGTAGTAAATGCTGCACCTCGGCTTCGTGAAGTAACTTGCTTACGTAATAGACTGGTCATTGTATGCCACTGTTTACTCGTATCAAAACAAAACTTACCGCATGAGAGGCTACCGCCAAGTAGGCAAATAGAACCTCATCCACCTCAGGACTAGACATGATGGGCGACCGAGATAGATATTCTTTAAGCTGTTGGAATGCTACAGCACACTCCTCGGTCCATTCAAATCATTTCCATTTATGCAGCAAAAGGAAGAAGAGGGTCTACACCTATCTGCTAACCTGGATATAAATCAATTCAACGCAGCAGTCATCCCGTTCAATTTTCTAGACCACTTTGGGGTTCCAAGGTGGTTGCAAACTGTTAATGGCCTTAATCTGATCAGGGTTCACCTCAATTCCCCTGTGAGTTACCAAGTAGCCCAAAAACTTTCCCGAGCCTACACCAAATGAACACTTGGAAGCATTTAGAGGTAACTTATGCTTTCTCAGAATTTCAAAAATGTTCACAAGGTCTCCCACATACTAAAACACCACCTTGCTCTTTACAACCATATCATCAATATAGACTTCAATGCTCCTGCCCAACTGGAGTTCGAACATTTTTGTCATCATCCGTTGATAAGTAGACCTTGCATTTTTCAAACCAAATGGCATCACTTTGTAATGATAGTTTCTAGTGGGAGTGACAAAAGCTGTCTTCTCCTGATCGTCCAGTGCTAACAGTATCTGGTGATATCCTTGAAAGGCATCTAACAAACTCATCCGAGGATGACCTACCGTCGCATCCACCAACTGATCTATCTGGGGCATAGGGAAAAGGTCTTTTGGACAAGCCTTATTGAGATCTGTGAAGTCCACACACACACGCCACTTCCCATTTTTCTTTTTCACCACCACCGTATTGGCTAGCCACTAAGGATAGAAAACCTCCTTGATAGCCCCTGCCTGTTTGAGCTTTGTTACCTCATTTCTAACAGCCTCAGCGTGCTCTTTGGACGGATGCCGAGGTGGTTGTCTCTTCAGAGTGATGGAAGGGTTAACATTCAAATGATGACAAATGAAACTTGGAGCTACGCCCGGGGCTTCGTATGCGCTCCACGCGAACACATCAACATTTTTTCTAAGGAATTTAACTAATTGTTCCCTCTCCTGTGGAGGTAGTTAAGCCCCAACCTGAAAGAACTTCTCCGGATCATCGCCAACGACTACCTTTTCCAAATCTTCATATTTCGCTTCGTCGGCCAATTTATTAAAGGGCAACTCCGGAGTTTCTGATTGCTATAAATCGTTTGCAGCAATGGCCGAGATTTCAGTCTCAGGCCGATGTTGGATGGCCGCTATTAGGCATTGTCTGGCTGTGGACTGACTTCCTAAAATTTCCAAAACTTGGCCTCCAGAAGGATATTTCACCTTTTGGTGAAGAGTGGAGGAGACAGCTCCTAGGTATGAAGCCAAGGTCTGCCCATAATGGTCGTATATGGAGAGAAAGCATCTACAACAATGAAGTCCACCTCCACCACATCTGGGCCGGTCTGCACGGGTAATCTGATCTGACCTTTCGGAATGACCATTTTACCTTCAAAACTTACCAAATGAGAACTATAGGCTGTTAAGTTCTCAGGTTTCAAATTTAGCCCCTTATATAGGTCAGGATACATTATCTCAGCTCCACTACCTTGGTCAATCATCACCCTTTTTACATCGTACCCACCAATTCTAAGTGTAACCACCAAAAAATCATCATGAGGCTGTATGGTTCCAAATTTGTCCTCATCCGAAAAACTCAACACCAGTGGGATGCCCATCTTGACTCTCTTCGGCATTGAACTAGACTCCTCGGCTGGGTAACGGGATACCGACATTACTCTGGAGGGACAAGATCTGGTCCTCCCTAGGGCAACAAATATGACATTTATTGTGCCGAGGGGGAGTCTTGAAGAAGCATCTCCCCGAAATTCCGAACCCGTTTGGCTTCCCCGTCCACTGGAATGATGCAAGAGTTGCTTCAGTTTCCCTTCCCAGACCAGCTGGTCTAAATGGTCCCACAAGTTTCTACAATCCTCGGTGGTGTGTCCATGGTCCTGATGATATTGGCAATAAAGGTTTTGATTACGCCTCATAGGATCTCCTGCCATCTTGTTTGGCCATTTGAAGAACGGCTCGTTTTTAATCTTCTCTAGCACCTGCTGTACTGGTTCTCGAAACACAGCATTAACCACCTAGGTGTTGGCAGATCTTGGTTGCCCAACAAAGTCTTTCCGAGGTCGGTTATTATTGTACCGGTCCGACCTGAAATCCCTCCTCTCCTGAAGGATCACCTTAGCCTTTCTTTTCCCCTGCAGTTGATCTTCTTCTACCCTTCTGTACTTGTCAATCCGATCCATAAATTGACGTACACTGGTAACAAGCTTACCAATCAGAGATTTCCTCAGATCATGCTCGGCTGGAAGGCCAGCCTTGAAAGTACTAATGGCCACATCGTCATAGTCCCCTTCTATTTCGCTAAACATCTCCCAGTATCTCCGAGTAGGCCTTCAGAGTCTCTCCCTCCCGCATGGACAAAGATAATAAAGATCTCAAAGGCCGAGGAACCCTGCTACAAGTGATAAAGCGAGCGCCAAAGGCCCGAGTGAGCTTCTTAAAGGAGTCAATGGGATTCGCCTTTAAGCCATTAAACCACCTCATCGCCACTAGGCCCAAACTAGATGGGAAGACCTTACACATCAAAGCCTCATCCTTGGAATGGACAGCCATCTTTTGATTGAAGTGAGTGACATGTTCCACCGGATCTGTTCGACCATTATAAATGGTGAACGTGGGTTGATGGAATCACCGAGGAAGACTCGCGCCTTCTATGTTTCGTGTGAAGGGTGACTTAGAAACTTGACTCAACGCCTTGTTCATGGCATCATTCCCCAGGCCTTTGCGAGGCGGGCTCTTGTATCTGCGTTTATGGTGGTTCTCCTCGTCGTAGGAGAAAGACTCACTAGGCGGAGTTCTGGATCTCCGTCTATAACTAGTACCATCTGTCTCCTCGGAGGATAGATCGGAGTTGGGCGATGGATGGCTTTGCCATGCGTGGCACAATTCCCTCTTCAACTCGTCGATTTCATGTTGTATGTCTCTATCGTTCCTTGCATGAGGAACACGGCTTTTCCCTCGAGATTGGCTTTTACTAGTATGAGCTGTGTGCATACTTCCCTCACGATCTCCCCTCCGTTCGAGGCTCCTCCTACACGGATTGCTACATTGAGACCCCATTGATTTTGCTTGGTGTAGATTAGCATCCACCTGGTGTGGACCTGTCACTGCCTGGCGTGGACCTGCTTCTTCCATCTTAGACGGTGCACCCGAATCTCTTTCAGAATAGATCAAGTTCTTCCCATAGACGGCGCCAATTGTAGGGACAGAAATTGGATTAGACCTAATATAAGCTTGGATTTAGCCCAATAAGCCCAAACAATGAATCTGTAAAGCGTGGGTGAAAGAACTAGTTCTATTCAATAAGGAGAACAATAACAGTTGTTGATTTAAGAGCATTAAGCACAATTAAGATAAGAAAATATGTCCTCGGCACGGCTTGAGGAGCTATGTTATAATATTTTATTAATGAACAAGGTTACCAGAGTTCAAAGGAGTATTACAAAGATTTCTTAATTTTTCGATCCCTTTCTTTAGGCCACCTTCCCATGCTATATACTACAATCTTGGTATCATCTCTACCATACACGTGTAGGTTAGATTCTAGGAACTCCTTCTTGTCTCATCCAACACCTCCCAGAACCATCAACTAGTAGCTGTAAGGTGCTTGACCACTATTCAGGTATCACCTCCACATTAATGCAGCCAGAGAGTTAGTTGGGAGGCATTTAATGTGGAGGTAGCAGCTTTTGAAGATATTCGTTGCCTCCCTTTACTCGTCCCTTATCCAATGTCCGACTTCTAGTCGTGATGCAACCTTGAAGAATGTCCAGGATGATAAGACATTCTTACTGACCTCGGATCTCTGTTTCTGAGATGACTTTTCTCCTTGGACATATTTTGGACTATCACATACAATCTTTATTTCTTCTTCTTATACCATTCCCATTATAACCTTATTTGACCATCCTCAGATTGGTTAATATCCTCGGATTGGGCCATAAACCCAATTCGTACAGCTTTAATAGTACCTCCTGGCTAATTGGCCCCCACATCATGTATGATTTGAACCTCTTGTAAAAAATATGTATAATTTAAACCATTTAATTGTGATTGTTTTTAATTGTAATATATATGCATGGAGTTACACACTAGTCTATATATACTATAAAAATGAAGCTTGTTGAGTATTTGTTGACCTCATGCGAATTAGTCACATAAGCTTCACAACCTCCACAAATTTACACGTCACTATTAATTTATAATTTTTTAAATTCAATTCAATTTAACCCTTGAACAACCTGACCATGTAAACCAGACAAAGAAAACAAACCCTCATAGTCAGTACTCTTGAACAACCCAATCATATAAACCCATGGTTTTAAAAACCGGACCGACTGGTTCAACCGGTACCAATTCGGTCCGGTTATGTCTAAAAACTGAAAAATAGGAAAAAAGCAAGTTTAACTAGGACCAGCCGATTTAACCGTGAAAACCGAAAACCTGTCCGGTTTAACTGGTTATGAGCAAATTATGTTGAAATTCAAAACTGCGCCTTTTTTTTTCCCCTTCTTTAAAGCAAAATCACTGCCTTCAAAGTTCAAACACTAGATGTTCAAGAAAAGGCAAAATCACTGCATTCAAACACAAAAGAAAAAAAAAAATAGAGAAAAGAGACTGAAGAGAGCAGCCGGTGTGAAAGAGAAAATACAAAAGAAGAAGAAGTGGAGGAGAAAAGAAACTGAAGGCAGCACAGAGCAGTAAGCACCAAGCACTGAAGACAAAAGTTTGGAACTTGGAAATGAGAAAGAAGATGAAAGAATGGTCACCTGTAACATAAAATTTATGAATTCGCTAAGAAGTAAGGACTAAGGGCACTCTTAATAGGTCAACGCCAATTTTATGCAACATAATTAATATTTACCAAGAGCATCCAATTAGCCTCCACTTTTTGTGTTTAACAACTCATTTTCAATTTCTCTATCAAAATATTATTTTCTTGGTTTTTCCTTTTTAATCTTTCTATTTACATTTTTCCCTCAATTTGTCTTTGTCAATGCACACGTCAACCCACTATGCCAAACTGCACCGCACACCTTTGCCCATGCCGCTACCCACACGGCCACAACCACAAGGCCATGACTAGCTACTACCAATTCCATATCCAATCCATAGTCAATTGACTAGTGCAATGCTAATACTCTTACTAGTACTTGTAGGCTCTAGCATCCAATCCACAGGCATCATGTCTACTACTCGATTTTACACTGCAAATATCATAATGTTTTTATTGAACTTAGATCTAATTTTTTACACCCTTGATAACAAACGATATACCAATTTAAAAAATAAATAAATAAGGCAACTTATGACATATTACTATATTAGGCCACAAGGATAAATTGATTGGGTTGTTGTTTCTTAGCCCTAATCTATACGGCAGAAATGCCAAACAGGTTATATATGTATTGGGTGCAAACAACACCCTCTTTGCCATTTTAGCATGTATTTTGCTTATAATAAAGGAGATGAGTAGATGAAATTTACAAACATAAGCCCAAACCCACCAATTAGAAAGTATGTAAGAAAAGAAGAATAGGTAACTTATATCTTGATAGTTAAAGTTTATAAACATAAGCCCAAAACACTAAAAATTTTTGACTTTAACCCAGAAAGACATGCAACTAATTTTTATTTTTAAAGTATATAGATACAAGATGCTCTAAAAGTAAATCACTATAAGAGTAATTGAAAGTACGTTCAATAACTTATGTCTTCTAGGGTAATCTCAACTCTCAAGCCCAGAGAAGGATTGTGATAACTAATAAAAAATTTGGTCAGTTTTTTCAAGAACAGAGAATAATTTGAGTATACATCACCATGCAGGTGCTCCCAACAAAATCAACTTGGACTTCTATCAAAACCTTCAGCACTTGAAAATAATTTGAGTATATCAATGGAATCATGCAGAAAATTGTATTGATAAAATAACATTACATTGACAAAACTTTGGAACCATACCTAAATTAAATTCCAAATTGACAAACAGAATATATGCACTGTCAAAGCTTTCTCAATAACCATTTTCTCACTGCAAAATTCTTGGCCATTCTCTCATCTTCAAAAATTTCACAAGCCTCCAAAAAGAGCTTCTTATCTATCTCAGGAACAATTTTAAGTGTTGTTGCAATACATTCTATTGAATTGTAGTCTTTGTCCTTCTCAGTACCCAGTACCCAAATCAGTTTTGACTACTCATGGCTTTTCGTCAACTGCTTCTTGTATATCTTCCTAGATGTTCTCTGAACTTTTCGAGAACATGCTGAGGCTTAAGAAGTAACAAACTTTCTGTTTTTTCCTCTGATAAGATATTTCAAACTCCCTAGTTGGATATTGCATATCCCAAGATATCATTGATCCCATCAGAAAGGCATTATTGTTGACCTCCATTTTCTTGTCCAAACAACTTGATCTTCCATCCTAACTTTCATTAACATTAATCAAGCACAAATCACAAATATGAAATCCTATCTTGGTATGCAGTTGCATCCGGATGATCCTGCAAAGTGTCACTTTTAAATGGATGAAAGCTACTCAAAATTATCCAATTCATTGAATATTATAGAATTTATATGATCGTGCTTCATTCCATGTTACCCAAAAACACTCAATTTACTTGATGAAGAAAGTAGTCATGTCATTTTATCAAAGGGGGAAAAATACAACTCTACACGCACCATGCTTTGGTGTGCTCTTTAATGATAACTAGAGGAAATGAAATGGGAGACCCCATTATCCTAGCAACATCACTAATGAGATAGAACGGCACATTGATATTAGCTTCCCAAAGCTCAACATCAGCCGCTACTGTTTTGCAAACTTCATCCCAAGCTAAGCCATTCTAATTGAGGAGATCCATGATGCCCGTATACTCTTTCATCAAGCTCACTATTGGCAATGGAGGTCATCCACTTCACCTACAATAACCCTTCCAATATATACATACAAGTTATGCAAGTTAGTTTAATGACTTGAACTTTGTGCTGCTTTCTCCTCCTCTATTTTTAACCCCACCCCCCTCCTCCTCTACAACCACACCAATATAATCTGATAAGCTAAAAAATTTCCCCAACAGTTTAAAATCATTTTGCAAAGTCTTCAAATAAGTGCTATCTGTCTTTCCTCAAATGCCATCTATTAAGAAACAAATGAAATAATTGCCTATATTTGTGCACTTAGTGTCACAGCAGCTGTCTTTCATTCTTAGTGACACCAGAAAAACAAAAGTACAAGAATATTGTATGCACCTCTGATAATATCCTCAACATATAACCCTTCTAAAAAAATTTCGGTAAGTCATGCTAATAATCCTTGCCAAAACTGAATCAAAATATGACTCTTGACGTTGCAAAAAAACCATTATATTGAGAACTACTTAAAACCCAAATATAACTTAATGCAAAAAAAGATGCAATCAATTTAAGTACAGAATCAAAGGTAATTAGCACACAAAAAAGATCTTTTAATTATGATCATGTCTAGCCTAATATTGAACTACAAGAAATAGGAATGAAGAGGATATCACATAGCTATTGCAAAAGAACAAAGATCTGTTTTGGGTACAATGCAGTTCATAGAAGCGGATACAACTACATGTTAACTTGATGCAAGGTTACAAATGGATCTAAGACAGGGCTCCACCACCTTCCTTATCACTGACTTGCTAACATGATTACAAATTCATTTGCAAATAAAAATAATTAAAGCCTCATAACAAGAACATATAAAAGGGAATAAATCAGGATGAAAAAAATTGGATCTGAGACAGGGCACCCCTTCCTAGAAGCCTAAGTTAGGCGGGACAAGAAAATCTATCAAATAAAATAAGGGTTTTTTTTTTTTTTCCAGGGCGGGGGGAGGGGGGGGGGGGGTTTCCAAATATGAAAATATTAGATCTAACTTAATATGGCATGGGAAGAGAACCTGCCTTACAGCGTAGAACACCTGCCAATTCAACATCTGCTCAAACCAATTAACTTGAACCCATATTCATGTTTAATTCAGAGATCTCTCAAAGCAAAGAAGCAGAAAACTAAGATAGCTTAGCTCAGTAGTACATCTCCAAATGAGGATGATGAGATCATATATAATGAAGTGTGAAACCTTGATTCACTTTCCCACCTGAAACATTATAAGAATGCCTCTTGCTGTTCTTGCAATCACTCTTTCAGCATCTTCATAACCAAAAAGTTGAAGAGAAGGGCTACAGGATCCCAATTGGAAATCTGCATAATGCTGAAGAAGCCTGTGGGAAATCTGTTAACAGGATCTAAGAATGTGACAGTGGAGACAAGCAGAAGTCCAATTTGACCGGCCAAATCTGAAACAAATACAAATAAAAGTACACCATGTCATGCCCCTACGCATAAAACAAAAAACAAAAGAGGACATCCAGACTCCAAATTTAAATCAAAATCCATGTATCTCAAGTGCCACTGCATCACTATTCCCAAGAAGCTCATATTACAAGCTGCTATTGTGCTCTTATTCCTGCTTGACATTGCACTCTTATTCCCAACAATGGAAAACACATCTTGAAAAGAGGCTCCTCCTCACATATTTTATTCCCAAAATAAGACCCTACAACACTACCTGAAAGAATTTTTCTAGAAAACCAGAAAAGGTTACTTTATTCACTTCAGTCACCTAAACAACTTTTCTACATTTACATCAATTTCAAATGATTACAAAAACTAGTTGGTATTACAAATTAAAAGGGACAATTAAACTGGCATACATCACCTAAGCTTGAATCTCTTATTTGTATGAAATTTTTCAAAGGCATTTCCTTTCCATCAAGGATTACACACTTGTGTGAAACTTCTCAAGAAAAATTTTCTTCCTTCAAAATATATAATCTTTCCACAGAATGTAAAACAATAAATACTAAAATCTATTCAAACACTTTTAGAGCTCTATAAACAAGAACAAGGATTGCAAATTACGAAATCATACATCTCCAACCAAAATTATATGCCAATTGAGATCCAAGCTACCACAAATATCAATAAGAACTCTTCTCAACCAGATTACCACTCCCCACAAAATAAAAAGGACATGCAACTTGGATAGCAAAATGTGGGTCTAGCAAATCTGGGAGCCTAGAAATTCCAAAAGCCAACCTCCAACAAAAATAACTAACAATCTTAAACAATAATTTGTTAGAATTCATGTAAGGTGATAGACTCTAATCTGTCCATAACAAATCGGGGTCCAAAAAGAATTACAATCAACCTACCTAGAAGTGAATGGCTCCCCCAAATACGGCCTTACCCACTCCTTAAAACTCCTCCACAAACACCAGTATGCCACTATCATACTACTTCACTCATTCATCAAATCAAGTCTTAAACCAGAGATAGAAAAAATAGCTAGTTCTGAGACTGCAAAGTTTGAATAAAATGAAAGGGTGCAGCCATGAGTTCTAAGGCAAACATCTTAAGCAGATAGTAAAAACATGTACATGTCCAAATACCAAAAGACCATTCCATGCATAAGATGTCTCACTATGTAGAAACACTATTACACAGTTATTTAAATATTTATCATGTAAATGCAAGAACATAATTTATCTAACAGATAATGATACAGGATTTTCCTCAAACAAAGATGATGATATAGAATTATAATGTCCCAGCAAGTTGAACTTCAAATAGAACCTAGATAAAAATAATTACTAATCAACTTCACACAAACACCTGGAGGGAAATCAGCATTGGGAACTGCCTTTCTACTATGCTGAAGTCTAGGCAGGCGATCATAGCATTAAGGCCACAGATACCAAAACAAATTCAAATCCATCTTTTATCACAATCATCCAATTCAACTGTATTTTAAGACCATTAAGATCATAAACTATTCAAATAAAGTAAGTACCATTATTTCGCCCCATTTTTTGAAGGGAGCAAAATCTATTCCTGAGTTTAAGTCACTTCCTAGTTAAAATACTTAGCTCTGCCAAATCCAACAAACCTGATCACTTTGTAAAATTGTTTTACTCTCAAACAACTTTAAAATTGCACCAAATTTAACAGGCAATGAATTTATCAGTAGAATATACAAACTGAAAATTTAAGCTCAAGGATTCACTCTTGTTCCGACTTCTAAATTTTTCTTTTTGGTTGGTTGAATCTGTATATTTATTTATTTTCCATAATACACAGTGCATTGTGGTTGAACTGAGTCTTCTAGCTGAAAATTTATGGCACCATGACAATTCCATCCATTAAAACTTAAATTTCTAGCAACATTCACTTAAGCTATATATTTCAGAGCTAATACCACTCGACCCTTTAAAAACACCATAACAATATGCCAAACTAATTAAAACCTACAATTCTAATCATTACAAGTAATCTCTTCACAATGGCCAATTAGATGTGTATCTTTGTGAGTCTGAAAGAGCATAGGCCTTCTGACTTTAGTGGTCCATTAACTGGACAATTTAATTCTTTTCCTCAAATAATTTTGAAGGCTCTTTTGCCATTACAAATTAACAAGAAATTAAATTCAAAAACAAATAAAATGAGCATCATTTCTGCTTTTTCTTTGCATAAATGTCCTTTCAAATTGAATTAGTATCCCACATGAAAGAGCCCGTTAATTTAGAGAAAGAGAATTGGAAGTGAAAAATACCCCCAAATATGCAAATCAAACAGCGCAAAAAAGGGAGACATACTCTCGCCTTCAACAACGTAAAATAAATCAAATGAAGATGATGCATAGGAAAATAGTTTCAATGTAATTATAGTTCCATTTGGTATATCCATTAGAAGCCTTGAATCAGATGTCAAGGAAAGACACCCACTGTGATGAGGGACTAGAGGAGGTTGAGCAATTGCTGCATTGGAAAATTGCTCTCTACCATGCAGAAGTCTAGGCAGGTGATCATAGCATTAAGGCAAGAAATATTGAAACCCATTACAATCACAATCATCCAATTCATCTGCATGTTAAGACAATTCAAATCATAAAATAGTTAAAGAAAATAAGAACCATTATTTTCCCCCTTTTTTGAAGGGAGAAAAATCTATTCCTAAAATTTTAAGTTACCCCTAGTTAAATGCTTACTTCTGCCAAATCTGGCAGGCCTCAGTTGCCAAACAAACACCGCTCTGCCCCCTCAAAATTCCATAGAAAATATGCTTAATTAATTACGCCAATAAATCCAACTCAATACAAGTAATCTCTTCTGTATGACCAAGTCGATGTTGACCATCATCAATATAAAATATTATATTCATTTTAACCTCACTTGTCCATTAAGTTGCACAACTTAATGCTTTTTTCTAGAAGCATTTTGGAAACTTCTTGGCCATAAAAATCAACAGAACTCAGCAACAGATCAAATTACTAATTTCTTTCATTAGTTCTGTTCATTTTTTGCATTATTATATCCTTCAAGTTGGCCTAGTACCTCTTTATTAATGAGTGTGTTAATTTAGTGAAAGAGAGTGAGAAGTGACAAAGATGCAAATCAAACAATACAACTAAAGAGGGAGACATACACTGGCATTCAACAACTCAAAAGAAATCGAACAAAGATGATGCAAAAGAAAACAGTTTTGAAGAAATAACTGTACCTCGCCATGTTTCTTCGAAATTTGATCGAACTAAGACGTTTTCATTTTCTTCAACTGTGGATATGGATTGAGGTTTACGTTCTGTTAAATATGAGTCATTAAGCACTGCATTCAAGGGGATGGGCAATTGATGATGATACCAAATCACAGCCATCATTGTGAAAGACCATCAAACTTGAGTGAAGCCCCCAATTTGTCTAGTCCATTGAAAGCCCCCAAAGCTTCTACATTGTTGAAACTGTGAGAAGTTGGCAGAGGAGGAAATAAATGCTGGAGCTCAGTGTCATGAGGGACTGAGGATGACCCCCCACCATCCATAGCGTTTGTGATAGTTTTTGGAGGGTGACATTGGTGTATCTTGTATCTCTGAAACACCGGTGATGTTCAAGTCAGCAATAACTGGCATATCCCTGATTAGACCATCTGAATAGCTCGAATGCACTGAAGATGCTCCCACTGAATGCATAGAGCAGCTAGTTGCTACTAAGGGCCAATCAATTAACAAGAAAATTTAACAATGGGACAATCACAAATTCAAAACCCACTATTATTTTAGCTTCTACAACCATCTAAACCAATCCAAATGCCCCCAAAAAACAAGCATATACGCAAAGATCCGATCTGAGATCCAATCTTTTCAAAAATCGAATAAAACCCAGAACAATAATCCGATTCCACATACCAATTCAATCTCAAAAAACAATAAAGCTTCGATCATTTTTAACAGTTCTATAAGAAATTCAATACAGAAACCAAAATTAAAATATATATAAAAAAAAGAAGAATTGAAACCAAAGTTTCTGTGATTTTTCCCCCTGTTTCTCGGCAACCAAACGGTGAAACACACTTTGCATAAGGCGACTAACCTTTTTTTTGTTTTTTTTTTTTGTTTTGAGTGACCGCATAGAGTGAAGGATGACTTGATGGGAATATATTTTCTTTTTTTTGGGGTAATAATTGATTTGAAAATTTTGATTTAAAAAAAAAAAAAAAAAAAATTCTGAAAGTGTTGTCATAACATAGTTTTCTCTCCCTCTTGTGGAGCTCTCCCTCTCGTACTAGTACGAGTACTCCCTCCCTTGGCTGCGTGCGAAGGGTAACCTTTTCAGTGTACTAAGAAAGAATGGAGGATGAGGTGTGTGATAGTCTCGACAAGATGAAGTTAACGGCTGAAGAGGAAGAAACTATTGCTATCTCTGACGAAGGAAGAGGAAGAAAGGAAGCCATTGAAAGTTGTCATCTGAGCTTGATTGGAAAATTCCTTACATGTAAATCTTTTAACAAACTGGCTGCGAAGAATACTATAAGGAAAGCATGGGGATTGAATGAATCAATGCAAATCCTTGAAGTAGGGCCGAATCTCTTCCAGTTCAAATTTCAATCTGAGTTTGATTTGGATCGGATTTTGAGAGGAGGCCCCTGGACTTTTGATAATCAGTTACTATTATTGAAACGGTGGAATAAAGGCATGACTGTGGGAAATATTCGACTGGAGGTTGCATCACTTTGGGTCCAAATATGGGGGCACCGTTTGATATGGTTTCCCCTCAAGTGGCAAAGGAAGTGGGGAGTCGTTTGGGGGAGGTAGAGGAGGTGGAATGGAAGAAAAAAAAGGATGATTTCAGCATGTTTATGCGAGTCCGAGTGGCCTTACCAATCTCAAAACCTATTCGAAGGGGTGGTTATATAGCTGGTTCAGATGGTGAGAAGTCATGGGTCTCTTTTAAGTATGAGCGATTGCCCATATTTTGTCACTACTGTGGAATCTTAGGCCATTATCTGAAGCATTGTGCTGCTCATTATGCTGTAGAGAAATAAGGAGGTCGAATAGAATATCAATATGGAGATTTTCTAAGGGCAGTGGGGGGTCGTCCAAGAGCTTCAGGTAGTAAAGAAACAGGTCCAAGCTTCGTCTCTGAGGTTGGAACGGGCTGTGAGGCAGAGAAGAGAGATGTTCAGGCGGAGCAAGGAGAGCCGGTGGGGACGATGGAGGCGCACGTATTCAGCCATGAAAACCCTAGTGTAACGGATAGAGATAATGCCGTGATTCAAGGGAAAAGGGCTGAACTTGCGCACGTTGACAGCTCGGCAATTAATGTCCATGCACACGCAACGGATACAGAATCTGCATTAAAGGAAACCGGGCCTAAATTTCAGCAGGTTGATCATCTTGCCACGGATTTTACTGAAGCTGGGGTAACGGATGTGATTAATAATAAAACAGGTGGGGATCACGTGAAGCTTATTTCTCTAGAAGACCAGAATTTCAAAGCTGGAAGCCTTTCTTCAACCCCGAATCTGTCTGGGCCTAGTCACCTAAAGCCCAAAAGTACATGGACACGTATGAACAGAATGGATTTTGGCTTAAGTGGTTTCACCAAGTCCATTACACTACCTGGCCTAGGCAAAAGAGATGCACGTGAAATACAGGGGCTGCAGCTTGAAGAGCAGAATCTGAAGAAAAGTAGACTGAGCAGTGAGGAGGAAATCAAAAACGATGTATCGGCGGGGGTGGAGAGCCACCCTTGCCGGGGGCAATGAGGCTATTAAGCTAGAACTACCAAGGGCTTGAGAACCCTTGGACAGGTCGAAGCTTTCGCAAGATTGTGAGGGAGCAAGTTCCCACGGTATGTTTTCTCATGGAGACAAGACTTGATAAAGATGGGTTTGATAATTTGTATGGAAACTTACCGTTTCAAAATAAAATCATAGCTAAACATCCGGATTCTGGAGGAGGGTTAGCCTTTCTTTGGAAGAATGAAGTTAGCTTGGAGGTAATTAATTTCACTGTTAACCATGTTTTGGCAAAAGTCACGGAAGAAGATGGGTTTGTGTGGTACTTAACTGGTTTCTATGGGTGGCTGGAAGCACAGAAAAAAGAAAATTCTTGGAGATTGTTGAAGCACTTACAATCCTTTGTGGTGGGGCCATGGGTGGTAATTGGAGATTTTAATGCGTATTTACAAGCTTCAGAAAAGAAAAGTGTCAGGCAGCCACAGTTTGCTCAGATTGAAGCCTTTAGGGAGGCTTTGAATTCTTGTCATCTTCAAGACCTAGGATACTTAGGGTATCCATACACTTGGAGCAATAAGAGACCTGGTGAAGCTAATACCAAGATACGGCTTGATAGAGGTGTTGCAAATAAGGAATGGACAGATAGATTTCAGTTAAGTAAAATTGTACATCTATCAACTCATGCTTCAGATCATTTACCCATTTTACTACATGTTCAATCCTTTACACAACCAAGGCAGCAACGTGGGAGAAGCTTCAAGTTTGAGGAATCTTGGTTGCTCCACACTGAATGTGAGGAGATTGTTCAGGAAGCTTGGGGCAATGCAGGAGAGGATAGGGTTGGTTTAGCAGCAATACAGGAAAAAATAAAGGTCTGTGGAGCAGAGCTTATGGCCTGGGGGTCTCCCATTACTGATCCAGATACCATTGTTATCAAAGAAACCCAGAAACAACTAGACAGATTGAATGAGGCAGAATTGACTGAAGAGTTAAAAGTTGAATTTTTGGGGTTGAGCAAAAAGATGGATGATCTTCTACAGAAGCAAGAAATTTTTTGGGCCCAACGGTCTAGAATAAATTGGTTAAAACATGGGGATAGGAACACCAAATTTTTTCATGCCAAAGCAATACAAAGAAGAAGGAGAAATTATATCAAGGGTATCCGGAATATTCATGGGCAGTGGGTGGAAGATTTGGAGGAGGTGGTTGGGGTAGCTTCAGCCTACTTTGATAATCTTTTCCATGCAGGAGTAGAGGATCAGATGGAGGAGTGCCTGAATGCAGTGCAGTGTATGGTGACTGATGATATGCGAGAATTTCTCTCTTCTGAATTTACCACTGAAGAAGTGAAGGTGGCTTTGTTTCAAATGGGACCAACAAAAGCTCCGGGACCCGATGGTATGAATGCCCTTTTTTATCAAAAATTCTGGCATATCGTAGGGAATTCTATTGTTCTAGTTGTTCTAGATTTTCTTAATAATGGTAATATGCTACCTGATATTAACCATACAAATATTGTGCTTATCCCTAAAGTGAAAAATCCGAAGAGAATGTCTGACTTTAGACCCATAAGCCTGTGTAATGTTATTTACAAAATTATTTCCAAGTTGTTGGCAAACAGGTTGAAACAGGTACTGCCTCAGATCATCTCACCCACTCAGAGTGCTTTTGTACCGGGGCGATTGATCACTGATAATGTGTTGGTGGCATATGAGACACTCCATACCATGCATTTCAGAAAAAAAGGGAAGAAGGGTTCTATAGCATTGAAGCTGGATATCAGTAAAGCCTATGATCGTGTGGAGTGGCACTTCCTTCAAAGGATTATGGAGAAGTTGGGGTTTCCGGTTAATTGGATAAAAAGGGTGATGAGCTGTGTGACAACACCATCCTTTTCTATTCTAATAAATGGGAAGCCCTATGGCATGATTCATCCATCTAGAGGAATCCGCCAGGGTGATCCTCTATCACCATACCTGTTCTTATTGTGTGCAGAAGGCTTTACTGCACTACTGAAGAAAGCAGAACTAGAAGGGCGGATAAAGGGAGTTTCCATCTGCAGAAGGGCACCAAAGGTCACGAACCTCATGTTTGCTGATGACTCGTCACTGTTTTGCCAGGCAACTCGGGATGAAGGGGAAACCATAGCAGAAATTCTCCAAACCTATGAAAGAGCTTCTGGGCAAAGTATTAACTTGGAAAAGTCTTCAGTTTACTTTAGCAGCAATACTTCAGAGAGGCAGAAGGGACAGATCTTAGAAACTTTGGGAGTGAAAGAGGTGGTCCGGTTTGAATCTTACCTTGGTCTACCAACTTTGATTGGGAGGGCCAAATATTCCACCTTCTCATTCTTGAAAGACAGAATTTGGAAGAAGCTCCAAGGATGGAAAGGCATGCTATTGTCTACAGCTGGCAAAGAAATCCTCATTAAGGCTGTGGCACAATCCATACCCACTTACACTATGAGTGTGTTTCAAATCCCTTTGAAACTTTGTGATGAATTAGATGCATTATGTGCAAAATTTTGGTGGGGTCAAGTGGGCAACGAACGGAAAATTCACTGGAAGAGTTGGGATAAGTTGACGGCTTCAAAGAAAGAAGGTGGAATGGGATTTCGGGATTTGAGAGCTTTCAATCTAGCTATGTTGGCCAAGCAAGGTTGGAGGATGGTCCAAGGTAATGATTCATTGCTCTACAAATGTTTTAAAGCAAGGTACTTTCCAAGATCAAATTTTTTAGAGGCTAAAGAATCACCTAATTGCTCGTATGTGTGGAGAAGTTTGATGGCTGCAATGCCTATTCTTCAATCCGGCCATTGTTGAAGGGTTGGTAATGGAGTCTCAATAAATGCCTTGAAGGATAAGTGGCTCCCAAATTTTCCCACAAACATGGTCCTAAATCCGACCCAAAATAATTGGGGTGAGTTGATGGTGTGTGAGTTGATCAATCTGGAGTTGAATTTATGGAGATATGAGGATATTCGGACCATATTTCACAAAGACGAAGCTGATGCAATTTGTCAAATTCCTTTGAGCAGAAGATATGTAGCTGATACCATTGTTTGGCTGCATAATCCACGGGGTGAGTTTACTGTTAAATCTGCTTATCATGTGGCAAGAAGAATCCTTACAGGGGCAGCTTGGGTTGGAACTTCTAGGGGCTGTGCTGCAAAACAGATCTGGGCTACAATTTGGAAGTTGCGGATCCCAAATAAAATCAAGGTCTTTGCATGGCAAGCCTGCCATGACATCTTACCAACTACTGTGAATCTGACCAGAAGAAGAGTAATTCGTGAAGATAAATGCTCGATATGCACCATAGAATCGGAATCTACCATTCATGCTTTGTGGGATTGCGAAGCGGCTCAAGATATTTGGGCTGGAAGTGTCCGTAAGCTACAGAAATTCAAGCATGGTCAATCCGATATTTTGCAGCTGATGGAGGAACTTTTGGAGTGGTTGAATTTGGAAGAAATGGAGCTGTTCTAGACTCAAGCATGGCTGATCTGGAATCAGCGAAATTCCTTACTGCATGGAGGGAAAATGAAGAATCCAAATTGTTTGAACAAAAGAGCAGAGGAGTGCATTGAAGAATTTAAAAGTGCTCAAACCCAGCTAACTGTTCAGCCAAGGCAGCAACCGAATGGAGAGGTATGGCAACCACCACCATTAGAAGCGTACAAACTCAACTTTGATGCAGCATTATTATCGGACTTAGGCAGAACAGGGATTGGAGCAGTTATTCGAAATGAAAAGGGAGAGGTAATGGCTACTATGACTGCTTGTGGATCGGCTATACAGATCAGTGAAGAAGCAGAGTTACTCGCTTGCCGAAGAGCCTTAGAATTTGCTGTGGATGCAGGTTTCTATAGGCTGATCATTGAAGGTGATAACAGTAATGTTACTCACGCTATTTCTTCTTCTGCAGAAAATAATTCGCTTCTTGGTAACGTTGTGGATGATATTCGCCATTTGATAAGGGGATTGCATTGGGCTGCTGTTTGTTGTATTAGGAGGAGTGGAAATAGGGTAGCACATGTTTTGGCTCAACATGCTAGATTTTCACTAGATGAGGATTTGTACTGGATGGAGGAGGCTCCCCCACCAGCCATGGATGCTTTGTATCATGATATATTATCCATCTAAATGAATGAATATCCCCCTTTCAAAAAAAAAAATTTTTGATTTTTGGCAAGGGTGATAATATGGGAACAAGGTGAGACGGTGTCGTTTTAGGAATGTGAGAGAAGACAAAGGGTTCGTCTTAATTGTGTTTTGTTGTCCTTGGACCAAAAAAATGACCAATGGACCACAGTCCACGTTTTTTTGTTATGGGTATTCTGATCTGTGTCAACGTGCAGAGCATACACATGCATTACTACATAAAATTAATGTGCTAGAAGCACCCATACATTCAAATAAAAAAAGGTAAAAAAAAAATCCCCATGCATAAGGGTTTAGATGATGGGAAATAAGTTATGACTTTGAGTTAGAAGCACTCATGCATTCAATAAAGAAAAGGTAAAAAAGAAATTGTACCAAATTTAACAGGGAAATGACCTTATGGGTGGACCATATAATCATTGGAACCATGACCATTCCATCAATTAAATTGTACCAAATTTCACTCAAGCTATTTTTTTCAGAACTAATATCACTGAGCCCCTCCAAAACCCCATAACTAATATGCTCAACTAATAAAATTAAGAATTCTATTGGACATGTTTGGTAACTGTTTTCGTTTTTGATTTTTGTTTTCTTGTTTTCAAGGGAAAAAGAAAAAAACAAATTTTTTCTGTTTTCAAAATGAAAAACACGTTTGGTTAGTTGTTTTGAAAAACACATTTTCCAAAAACAAAATTCAGGAAATTTGTTTGGTAGTTGTTTTTGAAAAAGTTGAATTTTGTTTTCTTTAGTTAATTTTTTTTTTAATTATATTTATTCTAATTCAAAAACACTTTTGCTCCAAAGTATTTAAAATCCTTACACCTAAAGAAATTATAAATCAATTGTTTTGTAAATAACATTCAAGCCTAAAACTTTAATCATATAAGTAAGATTGAAACTATACCAACTATCAAGTGTTATAAATGATAATCAATAACTAAAAAGAAATTTGTATTATTTGGACAACATGGAACCCACATTCTCATGAGTGGACATCTCAGGTTAAATACTGTCATCTCCTATTTTAAAAACTGTGCAAAACCACATGAAATTCGACAGAGTCGAGGTTAAATATTGTCATCTCCCACAAGATCACATTTTGAATTTAAATGTTAAAAGACATTTGTAAGAAAGAAGGAAAAAAAAAATGCATTTATGTTGGTCACGTCATTTGTAAAATATCAAGTCCAAGGATACACAAAATTTCATAATGATTTAAATTGGACAGATAACCTTTATAACCTTTATAATTGGACAGAAATAGGTGGAAGAGAGATGTGACCATACCAACCTCTGTTTGTATTACTGGAAACAGGGGAGTTTCTTTTTGTGCTTTTGTCATATTTTGGGGAAGAAGGTTTTAGTTTGTATATGGTCCCTGTTGTCTTGTTAGTGCACTGAACATGAATGCAAGACACACGGCTACACCATAGAGCCCACAAGCATACCAACACGGCCAAAGCAAACCCGAAACCCCAAAATCCTAAACCAAACACACTTTGAAAATACTCGTTCTGAATAAACTCAGATTCAACGCACATGCCCAGATTCAACGCATATACACAAATTGCATTACATAAAATACATAGCAAACTTCAAGCAACTTCGTAGTAATCCATGAACAAAGAAAAAAGGAAAAGACCCGTACCTTTGAGTGATTGGGTCCCTAAAATTATGAAATACTTCCCCCAAAATCTGACAGACCCGCACAGACCTGCTACATCACGCACCCAAAAAAGAAAAAGAAAAAGAGAGTGAGATAATGAATAGAGAAGGAATAGTAGAATCTAAATGAAAAACAAGAGGCAGTCATGAAGGACAATTCGGTGAAGACCAATCACTTACCTTACAAGTGGTTCTCTCAATCAAGGTTTTCTCTGTGAGGAAGATGGAGGCAGTGGAGGCGCAGGAAGATATAAAGGGTTCTAGATACATTAGGCGCTAAATATTGAGTGAAAAAATAAATAAATAAATAAAATAAAAAGAAGAAGGAAGTGCGGGAAAAAGAATTGTCAGTCATGTGGATTGAACCAGTGAGCTGGTTCATTAATAGCCCTTGTTTTAAGCGTGTTTTCAGAGGTGAGTGAAAACTGAAAAATAAAAACAGGTCAAGACCAATTTTCAATTTCCTTCACAATATGGAAATTGAAAATAGTTTTTGATTTTTGCCTAAAATAAGTTACCAAACAAGTTTTTTGCCTTAGGAAATAAAAAATTGTTTTTGAAAACAGAAAACTGAGAAAAAAAACAGTCTCTTGACAATGGCCAATAAGACGTTGATCTTTCACAATGGGGGTCTTTGTCACTTCCCAGTCTCTTTCTCTAAATTATTACCCTGTATGAAAAAACCCATTAATTTAGAGAAAGAGAATGGGAGAAGTGTCAAAGTCCCACAAAGATGCAAATTAAACAATGCAAAACAGTGAGACATACTCTAGCATTCGACAACATTAAAAAATCAAATAAAGATGGCGCAATGGAAAATAGTTTCAATGTAAAAATTCTACTTGGGAAATTTTCTATTTAGAAGGGATGGGCTATTGAAGAAGAAACCAAGTCAAACCCATTACCATCTGCTGAGTCAATACCCAAATTTTAGTCAAACCAACTTGCTATATCCATTGGAAACCTTGAATCAGATGTCACCTAATGTTATCAGGGTCTCCTACGTCTGAGTACACTGAGACACCCAAGATTCGTAGATGAACCATTAGAAGTGAACCAAGGAGGTAGAAAAGGTGTGAGCATAGTGTTTTCAGAGTCATCAACATTTTGAGAGTTTTCTTGGATGATAACGGAATTCTTAGGAGAACAAATGCATTCCACATGTACCCCCATCCTCGCAATCATAGGAGCAAATTTTCCGAATTTACCTGTCCAATGAGAGATTTTACTTGAAATCTCAACATGATTTCGATCACCTTGCATCAAGTCTCCAAATGTCCTCTGTAACTGGCTATGAGGCTCACCGTAAAACCACAGATGATCACACTTCAAATATTGAAAGAACGCCGGCTTAATGAAAGGTTGCTTATGACCATTGATGAAAATTCTGAGATCACAAATCAAATCGATTATATCATCACGAATAGAACCGTAGCTATCATTATTAGCATAACTATCTTTCAACGGGACTAGATGAAAAACAACACAAAGAGCAAATGTGGGAAATTCAGGACCAACCCAGAATAATATGGAGCTCCCTATGCTTTGATGGTTAAACCACTTTGGAATCTTCTTTCCTGGTACTCTAATATCATATCTCTCTCCAAAATCAATCATTAGATACGCATCAAGAGTGGGAACGAACTCATCTCTAATTTCGTCAAACTTGGAGAGGGAGACCCAGGAAGAGAAATCAATCTGATGCGATAATTTTTGACGTGAATGCAAATCCATTAATACGTTCCCTTTTACACCTGAACATTTCATATCTTGTGGAAGTCCTAACTTTCTTCCAAACTGCAGCAATTCAAAATTTTGAGAAATTGAAGTTTAGCAAATCTACTAAATGTATTTGCAAAGTTAACCAAAATTGTTTCTATTATATTACTTTAAGAGATGGAGAGGTACCTGAAGGATTAATTTTCTTAATGATTCTGAATTCAATGAAATGCAACTTTTTGCATCTATTCTTCTTATACCTTCTGGAAGCTTTGGAATTTTTTTAAGGAACTTGGAATCCCTAATTAGAAGCCAACGTAATCTATTGAATCTTATAATGCTTTCTCGTAGGTTCAAATCTTTACTTTTCTCTAAGTGGGTGAAACAAGAAGTCAACTTTTTAAGAAAATTCAACATCGAAAAACAATATTTTGAAGAATTGCATGGTGCATGTTTGCCAATCCCCACGCCCTTTGGAAATTGGACATTACCATAAAGTATGATTTGGCAAAGATTTTGCAATTCATAAATGCTAATTGGAAGTTGACACGAATAGAAGTAGGAACCTATATCTAATTGCTCAAGCCCAATGAGATTCCCAATCGATGGAGGAAGCTTTGTAATGGCAGTGTGTGCCAGAATTAGATACTTTAAATTCTCCATTTCTTGTGGAATATCGGGGAACCTCTTAACTCTTTCGCAACCATAAAGACTTAAAAGTTTAAGAGATTTCATCATGATGCAACTTGGAAGAATTTGAAGTTCAACGCAGCCCCAGAGGTCCCAGCTTTCAAGCTTATCAAGATATCCAATAGAGTCATGAATCTTGACTAATTTTCTACAATAACGGAGATCCAATTTCTTTACATTTGGGGTGGCACTCAATAAGTCCGGTAATTTCCTAATGTGTTGACAGTTACGAAAATTCATATGTGTCAAGCTTCTACTTTTTATCCTCTGTACAAAAAAAAAAAAAAAAAAAAAAAAAATCAAAATTTAACTTCAATAAATGTTAAAATACAGATTAATGAAGTTATAATAATTTATAAATAAATAATAAATTACTATACCTTGAAAAGCTTGTCCAATATAATCTGACTTTGTGGCATGTTGAGTGCAACGAGTTTTTGAGGACGAAAATTTGATGGTAAAGAGGATAAAGAAAACCCTAGCCAATCAAGCACCCTTAATCCATTAGGAAGATATTCAAGACCTTTACAAATATCTACATTACCAACCATAAGGAACTTCAGATTTTTCATCTTTTCAAAACAATTAGCTTCTAGTTGCAACTGTGTTGGTTCAGGCGAGACTATCATCATGCCTCGAATGTTGTTTGATCCCTGATTGGACAAAACATTTAGTGAATTACATCATACAAAAGAATTCACTAAAAATATAATGCCAATTAAATTTTAACCTTGTTAATAGACTTGAATTTTCTTCCACACTAAAGAAAAAAATTATATCAAGGAAAAAACCAAAAATAAAATAGCCATTAAATTTTCCCTATAAAGAAAAGGGAAAAGGTGAATGAGACCAAGTTATACCTTATTTTCCGTTAGTACTTCAAAAGCATCCTCATAATACCAAAGTCTACTACGTAGTTCGGGTTTTTGTGGTGATTCCTGTCGGACAATCTCTCTACCCATTTGCTGTAGCAAGTCATGCATCCATAATTTGTTAAATCGATCAACATTTATAAGACACTTATCAATAAGTTTTTGAATACCAATAACTGGGTATAGATTGCAAGAATTTAGTATATCCACAACATAATCCTTGAAATGACCCTTGAAGAAACATGCAAGATCGAGAAAAATATTTTGTTCCGTATCATCCAATCCTTGATAACTTACCTGGAGTACTTTTTGAATATCTTTGTCAGGAATCCTTTCATACTTATCTAATGTGCATTTCCATTCCATTTCACTTCTTCCATGCAAATTGGCACCAATTATTGATAGAGCTAATGGAATGCCCTTGGCATAACATATAACTTGATTAGTAAGTTCTGAATAATCTTCCTCAGGATTTTTTTTTTGAAAGGCATGCATACTAAATAGTTCAAGAGCTTCATAATCACCTAATTCATTAACCATATAAGTTGAATGACATATTCTTAAAGTATGTAACAAATGTTTATTTCTTGTTGTTATAATGATTCGACTTCCAGAAGCAAACCAATCACATCCTCCAATCAATCTTTCTATTTGGTCTGATTTATCCACATCATCAAGAATTAAAAGAATTCTTTTATTGCGAAGTATGTTCTCTATTGCAACGGCTCCTTTCGATTCACTGCACACCTTCAATTGTCTATTCCTTAGGGTCACACAAAGAAGCATCTCTTGTAGTTGGATAATGCCATCAAATGTCCCTGACTTTTCTCTAACATTTTCCAAAAAGTAGCTTCTTTCGTAATGGTAAAAAATTTTGTTATAAACAGCTTTTGCGATGGTTGTTTTACCCACTCCACCAAGACCATACATACCTAACATACGAGCATCATTTGACCCAATATCTAATTGCATTATTATGGCCTCTACGCGAGAATTTATTGCAACTGGGTATTTAGCAACAAATAATGGCATCCGATTTAATTGAGAATTGGAGATCTCTTCAACAATTTCTTGGATAAATTCGAATTCTGTATAGCTGCCATTCACAAAGCATACAAGACATGTAAATAGTTAGACTATAAAATTGAAATATGAACCTAAACTAAATTCAAGATGTTCAGTTTGAGCATTACGACTATTTTTTTTTTAAGTAAACCTAATTTAGTTTATAGGTCTAAGAATGATAATTTGATTAGGATTTTTTCTAATTATTGTTTTCTAGGAAATTAGTTTTAGGTTTTTGGGAAGAAATTGCATGGAAAATCCAAATAGATGAGGGGCACAAACTTATTGAAACGTACTTAATACTTGAACAAAATTATTACGAATATCTACTAAAAAAAATTAACCACATGTTAGAAACACTCCTAATTATTTGGTAAGATAATATAATATTTTGTTATCCATAATTTTAAAAACATAAAAATTATATAAAAAAAAAGGACAGCACATAGTAATAGTTGTTTAACAATAAAATCTACTCGTCATTACAAAACTACTAAAAATTTTCTTTTTATGAGAAAAACCATTAGAACCCTTTTTTTTTTTTTTTTTGGAAAAAAACCATTAGAACTTGTAAGGCATAAAAGTAATCATTAATTATAGGAACATACTCATGCTTGTAATGCCAACCAGATATATTGGCAGCTTCATGTAAAGCTTCCCTCCAACTTTGCACCTTCTTGTTATCCTTTAATTTTTCTTCATGTTTAGATAATGCTTCTCCAAACTTTCCTTTTTGGTTACGAACTTCTGATGGATCTACGTTGTAAAAAACCGGTCGCACTAATTGGTCATTTTTCTTACACTCAACAATCTTGGCAAGTTCATCTAGGCACCATGTGGAGGACGCATAATTTTCAGAGAATACAATTATTGAAATCCTTGAACTTTCAATAATTTTGAGAAGTCCTGCAGAAATTTCTTCTCCCCTTTGAAGGTTATCATCAATAAAGGTGTTAATATCTCGTTGACACAAAGCATTGTATAAATGGCCTATAAAACCAAGACGGGTATCTTCACCTCTGAAACTCAAGAAGACGTCAAAGTTCTTGAGTTGGTGGGTGAAAGAGGAAGATGATGATGAAGATGAGCCTCCTTTTCTAGTCACAAGAGCCATTGGGGGGATTTTTTTAGCAGATTGTTGTAAAGATCTGAAAGGAGGAGAAAGAAAACTATGAAGGGATTGTCAATATAACACAAGAAATTAAGTGAATGACAAGTTAGGAAGAGGATGAATAAAAGCTGGGGGGGCCTTTAAAGGTAGCTTGCTTTGGGTGTGACTAGTAACTCCTTGCACTTTCGACGAACCATACTGATAGGTTTTTTCATTGCAATATCATCCAATTTTCCGTGTGAAACCTAAAATAAATCTTTGAACATTCTAAGCACTACAGCGGTCATTGTGAGCTGGTCAAACGGAAGGGTAATTTCGTATTCAAAGGGGGGTGGAAATAATGAAGTACCTATCAAACATTTCCCACTTTCCAAAATAGTAGTTCATTTTTTGGGAAAAAAGGGGTTAATTTTCAATGCTAGCATTTTGAAAGTGGGGCCGCTCAGCAGTTGGATAACTCTCTTCTTCTTTTTTTCTTTTTCTTTTTTTTCTTTTCTTTTTTTTTTTTAAATTCGATGATTGAGAGGAACCTGGTTTTCCTAATTCCATGAACTTTATGAGCATGTACATCTTATTAATTAATATGTATTAGAAACGGTTTATTTTTATAGGCTTATTTTACTTTAAATTTTAAAAATAAATTACACATAAAGTACAACAATACCTATGAACAGCAAAGATTTTTTTTTTTTTAATTATCAATAAATTAAAGATAACTAGAGGAAAAAAAAATATCACGCAAACCGACAATTACGATAAAGTTGTTATTTTTAATGATAAACTAGAGACCCAACATAGACCCAGAAACATACGTAAATAAAAGTAGATATCCCACTTCCATGAAATCCAACAAAGTAGGGGTGTAATCCGTCGGTTTTGGTTGGTTTGAAGTGCGATTTTTTCACCAAACTGAAATTTTCAGTTTTACCAAATTTAGGGTCCGTTTAGTTGGAGGAGTGAAAAAGTAGGATGATGGAAAATTGTGGGAGGATGGAAAAGTGGGAGGATAGAAAATATTTGGTTTTCCCTCTTATGTGTTTGGTTGGAGGGGTGGAAAAGTAGGAGGGTGGAAAACTCTTTTGTTTGGTTGGAGAGAAAAAGGGAAGAATAGAAAATGTAATTTATATAAATTGACTATTATACCCTTGTTACATAATATGTAAGAAATAGATTTATTTGTACTCATTAAATAATATAAAATTTACCACATCATACATATAAATTTTTATTATTTTTTTATTATTATAATGTAAAAATTACAATAGTGTACATATAAATTTAATTGGGCAAAAGATTTTGTAACAAGCAAAAATGTAGTCAGCAAATTTACACTACATTTAACCCACAAAAATGTGGTTAGCAAAAGCGTGGTCAACAATCTTTTGTGGGCAAAAGATTCTGTAACCATTCAACGTGGTCAGCAACGTGGTCATTAGGTCATGAATAAAAAGTGAGGGGTAGGTGAGTGGGTATCTGACTAAAATGCATTTCACACCACTTTTCCCTCCCCATTTTTCTCCCAATTTGGGAGGATAAAAAAAGTGGGCCTAGGAGGGAAAACTTTTTCCCCTGTTTTCTGTCTCTTCTATTTTCTTTCCTTAACCAAACAATGGAAAACAGCATTTTCCACCCTATTTTCCATCCTCCCTGTTTTCAACCTAACCAAACACACCCTTAGTACTAACAGAGAACTGTAGAGTAGGAACACCGACACTAAACTGAGTAGATTTCAATCGGTTCGATTTCGTTGGCTTTCGGTTGCTTCCAATTTCTTAGAAACCAAACAGATCAAAGAAAAAAAAAAAAAAAAAAAAAACTATTTCCCTTTGCTTTCTTACATTTTCTCAGCACCAAGCACCAAGCAAAGTAGCAAACATAAAAAATAAAAAATAAAAAATAAAGAAAACAACGGAGAAGCACTGAAGCAGCGTGATAAAGAGAGAGAGAGGGAGAGAGAAACTAAGACTGGCTGCTACTGAATTGAGAGAGAAGATTTGAAAAATAGGGTTAGTAGGGTTATAAAACAAACCCAAAACGACATAGTTTTGGTATAATAAGTAGAGAAAAAATAAGAGAGAGAGAGAGAGAGAAACTGAGAATGGCTGCTGCTGAATTGAGAGAGAAGAGCTGAAAAATAGGGTTAGTAAGGTTATAAAAAAAATCCAAAACGACGTAGTTTTGGTATAATAAGGAGAGAAAAAATAAAAAGGCTTTCACCAAGCAAAGTAGCAAACACAAAATAAAAAATAAAGAATAAGAAAAAAAGAGAACGGCGAAGAAGCACCGAAGCAGCTTGAGAGAGAGAGAGAGAGAGAGAGAAACTGAGAACGGCTGCTACTGAATTAAGAGAGAAGAGCTGAAAAATAGGGTTGGTAGGATTATAAAACAAACCCAAAACAATGTAGTTTTGGTATAATAAGGAGAGAGAGAAAGAGAGAGAGAGAGTAAGAATGGCTGTTGCTGAGCTAAAAAATAGGATTAGTAGGGTTATAAAACAAACTCAGAACGACATAGTTTTGGTATAATAAAGAGAGAAAAAATAAAAAGGCTTTTACTCTAGGTCAGACTTGGGTTTATTGGTGGACGTGTCCTTGCCACTATGCCACTAGGAAATTTTTTGAAATAAATTGTACATACATATTAATATGTAATATATTTCTGTTCGGTTCGGTCAAGTCGATCCATTTGTGTGGGACACTGAAACCGAAATTGAAATATTTCAATTTCAAGAAATTAAAACCGAAACCAAACCGAAATTTTGGTCACAGTTTAAGCAGATTCGGCCGGTGTTTTTCAATTTTTTACACACCCTTACAACAAAGTTCAAAGAGAGGTCCACATGTTTTTGTCTTTCTAGAAAAGTAGCTATCTTTAGTCTAGCACCATATCAAGTAAGATTTTTTTTTTTAAAGTAAAGTTTCTCATTTTCCTATAGATATCTCCTCTTTTTCCATGACACTGATGGTGGAAAGAAGAGAGAAGGGAAGGGAATACTAACTTTCCTTTGTTTGGTTAAGAGAAGAGAAAAATGAAAAGGTGAAGAAAGTAGAATTCACACAGGCCATATTTTACAATTCGCCCAATATTGTAGATAGGAAAGCTTATCATCATTTTATGACATTTGTGAAGTTTTGGGGGAACGAGGAGAGCGGAATTAATCGATAATGAGGGTGTCAAATTGACAAATAACCTGATAATGGGATTGCCAAACTAAGTGTAAAAATAGGAGGGAATTGTAAGAACACATGATTCGGCGATGGAATAACCAGATTATATATCAAATTTTCTCTCCTATCCAAACCCTGCTGTCCTTTTTTATTCTTTTTATTTTTTTGGTAGAAGCTAGAAATTTTTTAAAACTAAAGAGCTAACCAAGTTTTATAACAAGTCCTATTGACATACATACAGACCATTCAAATATGAATTAACTTACCCTAATATATCACTAGTTTGGTAGTGCCCATCCTTCCTAATCCATCAAGATATTTGTTGGTTTCATGAAACAATGGTTGATCCGAACCTTGAGAAGCAGGAAACAAACAGCTTGCAATCATTTACAAGGAAGAGACAACATGGTTATAGTAATTGGAGTTAGCAAGCAAATCAACACAAATAGTGGGGTTGCAATTTTAACAATTCTTCAAGGGACAAAATTTAGCTACAAAATTGGTTATAGCCTAAGGCTACAACCTTACTCAATATCTTTTTATTGGAGGTGAATTTTGACAAATCTACCATTGGATTACATCTTCTTCTTATATCCTCAATATTTGCAAAATTTCTAGAAAATTAAATGTCAATAGCTATGTCATCAATAAATTGTTTAAATTGCAACTCTTTGTATTTAAAAATTACGCATAAAATATAAACTTATAGATCGTATAATAAATAATCTCCTATTAACACAAAATTTAACATGTGTATTAAGAACGTAAAGAACATGCAATTCAACGGTTAGATTTTTAAAATATGTAGTAATTTTTATTTTATTGAGTAAAGTTGTAATCTTAAGTTACAACCAATTTTGTAGCTAGACTTTGTTTTTCTTCAAATGTAACTATCTTTACTCTATCAGCAATCGTTCTTGTATATCAAGTAAAATTTTTCTTTTTCCTACAAATTCGCCCTTTCTCCTTGAGATTCCCCAAAATCAATTTTGTCTATCACATAATAATTTTATAACAAAAATCTCACACTTAAAAAAGGAAAAGTGATGCGTAGAAAATCCATTAAAAGATTTAGTGCATATAGATTTATTGTATATCAATATGCTAGCTAAATAACAAAAAAATCCTTTTCACTAGTAGATAAATTTTTATGCCCCAACATGGACACAAATAAGTCCATTTACCATCATATATGCATTAAAAGAAATATACGAGCAACATGAGATTCAATGTTAAAGGTCTATTTGGTTAGCTGAAAAAAGCATTGATTTTTGTTTTTATTTTCAGTTTTTAGTGGGTCCCACCACTAAAAAACTGGTTTGGTTTTAACATTTGTATTCTATTTTCAATTTTAGTATCCTAAAATTGGATTTGAATATAAAAAATGAATATAACTTTTTAGTGTTTTGTTTTTTGTGAATACAAATACAGTGGCATATTCGTAAATATTGTAAAAACACAGAGTTATTTTTTTTTAGTGATAGAAAATAATAACCAAACCCGGGTATGATGTATTCTATACCCAAATTATGTATTCAAAACAATTTACCAAACACTACCAAATATGAAAATAAGTGATTTTTCTATATTCAATTTCAGGATTTGAATATAGAATAAAGAAAATGAAAAGTGAATACACCACTTTTTGAAACCAAACAGGCCCTAGGGCTTCAATCTATTTTTGTTTTTGGGAAAAATATCAATTGAGAATGTATTTCATCAACATTCAAAGGCAATCAACCATAAATCCAGCTTACAGTCAACCATTACCATGTGCAGGACCTCCCAACAAAAACAAATTCAATTCCCTTTTTTTTCCAATTTCAACAAGGAAATCATGGAGGAAATTGCATTGAAAAATGCCTTTACATTAATATTGGATCTGATTTACATTGGCAACACTCCCCAAAAAAAAGGGAACCAAAATTATATCTCACATTAACAAGAAAAATAGATGCTACCGTCAAAGCTTTTTCAATAATTACTTCCTCTGTGCTGTGACATCCATAGCCACGAACATCTTGGCCTTTCTCTCATCTTCTAAAAATTCACAGTCTCCAAGAAGATCTCATCATCCATGTCAGGAACGGTTTGAAGTGCTGCAACTATACATTCTATTGAGCTGTAGTCTCTGTCTTCCTCTGTACCCAAATATGTTTTTACTACACAATGCTTCCCCTCAACTGCCTCTTGCGTCTCTTTCTTGATGGTTCCCCGAACTTTTTGGATACATGCTGAGGTTGACCAAGAAGCAAATTTTCGCTTTCTTCTCAGATGAGATATTTCAAACTCCATAGCTAGAGATTGCATATGTCCAATTATATCGTCAATCCCCATCCACAGGGTGTTGGTGTTGATCTCTGTTTTTACGTCGAAATAACTTGATCTACTATTCTAACTTTCATTACCATAAATCAAGCACAAATCACAATAACCATCCAATATCTTATCTTTGTATGTAGCTGCATCTGAATGCTCCTGCAAAATGTCATTTTCAAATAAAAGCTGATCAAAATTATAAAGTTCAATGTTCAACTATCGACAAGATTATGTTCTGCACCCTACATTACGCACCAACATCTAGTTTACTTCATGAAGACTATTAATCATTTCATCAAAGGGGAAAGAAAGAAAGAATGTGTGTGCACACACACATGTTTACCATACCATGACGTTTGTTTGACTACGCGCTTCTTTCGGATTAATTCTTCACTGCAATACTTCAATCCACCCCAAACTTTATTTCTTATAACTAAGCAATGTTTCCTTGCTTCTTTTTTTTTTTTTCATTGAAAATACTAAAAAGTTTGGTTGAGGTACAAGGTTCTTAATCAGAATTGGGACATCATTGATTTATGATGTCTCACTATTTTAACTAATTTATGAATTTTTTATATATTGGAGATCAGGATCCTCTTAAATTCAAAGTGTTCAAAGGTAACTCTAAAATTTATTTTTTTAAATATTATCCAATTATGTCTTAATAATTTAAATAGATACTAAAAACGAAGAGAGAAGAGGAAGGGGAAAATTTCTACTCTTATTTTTCTGTCCACAATTCCAGCATTACATGTAGCGTTGTATACTACCAATCACATCCATTTACACATGAATAAGGGATAAAGTTTAGCTACAAGATTACAACCTTACTCAATTTTTTTTTATTAGAAGTGAATTTTGACAAATCTACCATTAGATTACATTTTCTTTTTACATCCTCAATACTTTCAAAATTTCTAGAAAATTGAAGTATAATATCTATGTCATCAATAAACTGTTTAAATTGCAAGTTTTTGTAGTGTAGTTTAAAATTATGCATAAAATATAAACTTATAAATCATATAGTAAATAATATCCGATTGACAAAAAGACATGCAACTAATTTTTATTTTTAAAATATATAGATACAAGATGCTCTAAAAGTAAATCACTATAAGTGTAATTAAAAGTACGTTCAATAACTTATGTCTTCTAAGGTTATCTCAACTCTCAAGCCTAGAGAAGGATTGTGATAACTAATAAAAAATTTGGTCGCTTTTTTCAAGAATAGAGAAAGACAGTAAGCATCACCATGCAGGTGCTCCCAACAAAATCAACTTGACTTCCATCAAAACCTTCAGCACTTGAAAATAATTTGAGTGTATCAATGAAATCATGCAGAAAATTTATTAATAAAATAACTTTACATTGACAAAACTTTGGAACCACACCTAAGTTAAATTCCAAACTGACAAACAAAATATATGTACCGTCAAAGCATTCTCAATAACCATTTTCTCACTGCAAATTCCCTAGCCATTCTTTCATCTTCTAAAAGTTCACAAGCGTCCAAAAAGAGCTTCTTATCTATCTCAGGAACAATTTAAAGTGTTGTGACAATACATTCTATTGAATTGTAGTCTTTGTCCTCCTCGGTACCCACATCAGTTTTGGGAGATTCTAGCCTTTTGCCCTTAATTTTTAAAAAAATTAGCAATATGCCCCTATTTAGAAACTATATAGGGATATGCCCCTGTTTCGATACTCGACTACCTTAAAATCGAGTTTCAATGAAATACTCGATTCGTAAAAAATCGAGTTATGCCCAATAAAACTTAAAAAAAAAAAAAAATGCATGGAACTCGATTTTAGGGAAGTCGAGTTCCAAAACGCCGCTATAGGGCTTTAAAACGTCACTATAGGGATTAAAAACGCCACTATAGGGCTCTTTGAACCTGGTATGGGACTTAGAAATTTTTTTGCAGGAAAACGCCACTATAAGGCTTTAAAACGTCACTATAGGGCTTAAAAACGCCACTATAGGGCACCCTGAATATGGGGCAATCACGCTTATAAAAAATTTGCAGGAAAACGCTGCTATAGGGATTTAAAATGTCACTATAGGGATTAAAAACGCCACTATAGGGCTCTCTGAATATGGGGTGATCACACTTATAAAATTTTTTTTGCATGGAACTCGATTTCCTGAAAGTCGAGTTCCATGAAAATTTTTTTTTTTTTAAGTTTGATCAGGTACAACTCGATTTTCTACGAATCGAGTATTTAATTGAACTCGATTTTAGGGTAATCGAGTATCGAAACAGGGGCACGCCCCTATATAATTTGTAAACAGGGGCATATTGCCAATTTTTTTAAAAATTAAGAGTAAAATGCCAAAATCTCCTCAGTTTTGACTACTCATGGCTTCTCCTCAACTGCTTATCTCATCCTAGATGTTCAAACTCCCTAGTTGGATATTGCATATCCCAAGTTATCATTGATCCCATCAGAAGGGTATTATTGTTGACCTCCATTTTCATGTCCAAACAACTTGATCTTCCATTCTAACTTTCATTAACATTAATCAAGCACAAATCACAAATATGATATCCTATCTTTGTATGCAGTTGCATCGGGATGTTCCTGCAAATTATCACTTTTAAATGAATGAAAGCTATTCAAAATTATCCAATTCATTGATTATTATAGAATTTATATGATCGTGCTTCATTCCATGTTACCCAAAAACACTCAATTTACTTGATGAAGAAAGTGGTAATGTCATTTCATCAAAGGGGGAAAAGTTACAACTATACATGCACCATGCTTTGGGATGCTCTTTAATGATAACTAGTTAGTAACCCGTGCAATGTATAGAGAAGCTATTGATAATAAGGCCTCATGAAATTTAGAAATAGAAAATTGAGTTAATAATATGCATATTATAGACACTTTGCAAGATAGCATTTTTTTTTTAATAAAAAGAATAGTCATAATAAAATAAAATACAATGGGAATAAATATTTAACTTCTATACTTTTTCATGATTTAGAAGTGTATTCTAACATAGAAAGTTGTTGGATTGCTAGAAGAAATTTTTATAAACTGTTAATACCAGACATATGTGCTTATGTTGTCAAGAACTCACTGCAAGTGCATCGGTACCAAAACCTAAAAAATAATTCGCAATTCTTAAATTAATATTTACTAAGAAACTATAAATGTCATTAAATATTTATTAATTCTATTTATATACCAAGCACATTACAATTAAACATTGAGAGAATTGAAGGAAAAAACTTCAAAATTATCCATTATAGAAAATCAACATTAGAATGTTCCATTGTTTGAGAGGAATTTGATTCCACATGAGAATAATCTAATCTCACATTAATGTTCTGATTTAGATACTATTTATAGCATAAAAACATACACATACACATTCTTCTTCTTTTTTTCCCTTATAGTTATGGGTAATATATTTATCTATTTTGTAAAAATTCCTAAAGGAATGAGATGACATGGACATCCACATGCACATCCTCTTTTCTTCTTCTCTGTTTATCTGTCTCTCTCACTAAATCTATGTTTTCTCTTCCTCCATTTTAACGATCTTTGTTTTTTCTTTTTCGCTTTTTCCTGCATGTGAAGCACCAATGGAACCGCTGATGATGTCATTCTTTGATTTTACCTCTCTCTCTCTTGCATAAAGTAAGTATCATTATTTTGGTTTTGATTTTTGGTTCTATTGACTGTGAAATCTCCGTCAAAATCACAATTTTGAGTTACTCAACAAAAATTTCAATAGATTGCGATGCCTAAATCGCATAGATCTAGTTGCTCAGAAGGAAAGAGCAGGTGGGTCGTTGCTATAGCTTCCACTGTTCTTTCAATGTTCTTGGACAATATCAGTTAATATCCTGTGAACGTTTTCCAAGTCTCTCTTTAATAGCTCTCCCACTGCCATAGCTACTGTCACCGGTGGCAATAGAAGAAGCATTGAGTTGCACAGAGAGGTATTCGTGGTTGTGGCTATCAAGCTGTCGAGAGCATAAAGAGGAGTCGGGATCAAAAAAAGGGAGAGTTGCACAGAGAGGTATTCGTGGTTGTGGCTATGAAATTGTCGAAGAGATAAAAAGAGGAGTTGGGATAAAAAAAAAAATGGAATAAAATAAGAAATTAAAAATAAAATAAATTATAATGAGGTGTAAATTTGTGATTGTGGGGCTTACAAAGCTATGTGTCAAAATTTTAAGAGGTCAAAAAAAAAAAAAAAAAAATCAAAGACTTCGATTTTATAGGATATATAAAACTAGACTAGAGGAAATGAAAGGAGAAAACTAAACTGGTCAAAGCTAATATATAGACGGGAGGAAATGAAAGGGGAGACCCCATTATCCCTGCAACATTACTAATGAGATAGAATGACACATCGATATTAGCTTCCCAAAGCTCAACATCATCTACCACTGTTTTGCAAATTTCATCCCAAGCTAAGCCATTCTAAATGAGGAGATCCATGGTGCCTGTATAATCTTTCATCAAGCTCACTATTGGCAACGGAGGTCATCCTCTTCAACTACAATAACCTCACCAATATATACAAGTTAGTTTAATGACTTGAACTTTGTGCTGCCTTCTCCTCCTCTATCTTGAACCCCACCCCCCTTCTCCTCTACAACCACACCATATAATCTGATAAAGCTAAAAAATTTCCCCAACGGTTTAAAATCATTTCACAAAGTCTTTGAATAAGTGCTAACTATCTTTGCTCAAATACCATCTATTAAGAAACGAATGAAATAATTGCCTATACTATTAGGCTTTGTGGAGTCTAGTTGTATTTGATCTAGGTAATGACCCGAACCACGTAAATATTGTCTTGTATGTATGATTATTTTTCTTTAGCATATGTTTTCTCTATTTTTGTTTCTCACAGGTTGGGACTAATTCCCTACATATACTTGTGCACTTGTTAATGTCACAGAAGCTGTGTTTCATTCTTAGTGACACCAGAACGACAAAAATACGAGAATATTGTGCACAACTCTAATAATTAATATCCTCCTTAGCAAATAAGTCTTTTTAAAAAATTTCGGTAAGTTATGTGCAAATAATCCTTGCCATGACTGAATTGAAATACGACTTGACATTGCAAAAATACCATTATATTGAGAACTACTTAAAACCCAAATATAACTTAATGCAAAAGAAAATGCACTCAATTTGGGTACAGAATCAAAGGTAATTAGCACACAAAATAGATCTTTTTAATAATGATCATGTCTAGCCTAATATTGAACTACAAGAAATAGGAATGAAGAGGATATCACATAGCTATTGCAAAAAAGAAAAGATTTGTTTTGAGTCAAATACAGTTAATATAAGCGGATACAACTACATGTTAACTTAATGCAAGATTGCAGATGGATCTAAGATAGGGCTCCACCACCTTCCTTATCACTGACTTGCTAACAAGATAACAAATTCATTTGCAAATAAAAATAATTAAAGCCTCATAACAAGAACATATAAAAGGGAATGAATCAGGATGAAAAAAATTGGATCTGAGACAGGGCACCCCTTCCTAGAAGCCTAAGTTAGGCAGGACAAGAAAATCTATTAAATAAAATAAAGGGTTTTTTTTTGGGTCCCAAATTTTGAAATCTTTGATCTAATACTAAGAAAGGGAAAAACATAGTTATCAAACGAAATCCAACACAAAAACGGAAAATATACTTCAATTTATCTTACGTATGAGCCACATGGAATGGCATACTGAAGAGACAAAGACAATAGGTTATTAAACTCGAAATAGTACTCCTTAAAAAGCAATCCTATCCGGAACGGCAAATTTTTAATATACTTCCTTATCACTTTTAAATGAATGACATGTAAAATTTCTTCAAACCTTAATGTCCACATTTGTTCAATCACCAAATTCCATGCTGCCAAAAACAAAGCTCCTGGCAGCAACCATATAGTTAATATGGGATGGAAAGAGAACCAACCTTACAGCCTAGAACACCTGAAACATTATAAGAATGCCACTAGCTGTTCTTGCAATCATTCTTTCAGCATCTTCATAACCAAAAAGTTGAAGAGAAAGGCTACAAGATCCCTATTGGAAATCTGTATAATGCTGAAGAAGCCAGTTGGAAATCTGTTAACAGGATCTAAGAATGTGACAGTGGAGACACAAACAGAAGTCCAATTTGACCAGCCAAATCTGAAACAAATACAAATAAATGTACCATGTCATGCCCCTACGCATAAAACAAAAAACAAAAGAGGTCATCCAGACTCCAAATCCAAATCAAAATACATGTATCTCAAGTATCACCGCATCACTCTTCCTAAGAGGCACATATTACTAGCGACTATTGTGCTCTTATTCCTGCTTGACATATTTTATTCCCAAAATAAGACCCTAAAATACTACCTGAAAGAATTTTCTAGAAAACCAGAAAAGGTCACTTTACTCACCTCAGCCACCTAAACAAGTTTTCTACATTTACATTCATTCCAAAAACTAGTTGGTATTACAAATTAAAAGGGACAATTAAACTGCCATACCGCACCTAAGCTTGAATCTCTTCTTTGTATGAAATATTTCAAAGGCATTTCTTTTCCACTATCATACTACTTCACTCACTCATCAAATCAAGTCTTAAACAAGTGCTAGAAAAAATAGCTAGTTCTGAGACTGCAAAGTTTGAATACAATGAAAGGGTGCAGCCATGAGTACTAACGTAAACATCTTAAGCAGAAATGTAGTAAAAACATGTCCACGCACAAGATGTCTCACTATGTACGTAGAAACACTATTACACAGTTATGGAAATATTTATCATGTAAATGCAAGAACGTAATTCATCTAACGGATAAGGATATAGGGTTTTCCTCAAACAAAGATGACGATATAGAATTATTATTTCCTAGCAAGTTCTACTTCAAAAAGTACAACCTAGATAAAAATAACTACTAATCAACTTCACACAAACATCTGGAGGGAAATCAGCATTGGAAATGGCTTTCTACTATGCCGAAGTCTAGGCAGGTGATCATAGCATTATGGCCACAGATACCAATACAAATTCAAATCCATCTTTAATCACAATCATTCAATTCAACTGTATTTTAAGACCACTAAGATCATAAACTATTCAAATAAAATAAGAACCATTATTTCCCCCCATTTTTTGTAGAGAGCAAAATCTATTCCTGAGTTTAAGTCACTCCCAGTTAAATATTTAGTTCTGCCAAATCCACCATACTTGATCGCTTTGTAAAATTGTTTTACTATTTGTTAGGTTCTAAGACTTTAGGAACTAAATATATTAGAACTACAACGTGTAATGTGTTGGCAAACCATGAAACTTCGAGTCTAGATTTAGGTTGCTCAAAGTGTGTTTATTTGTAAGTTGGAATCAAGTGATTGCAGAATTTATTGGACTAAATCTACAAGGCTCAATCGATCAAGAATTAGACTCGATCGATCAAACCACGTGCAAATTGTTTTTTCTGCAGAATTTCCAACTCAGTCCAAGCCCATATGACGTGCAGTGTTTTATGTTTTGCTTCAAGTATAAAAGGAAAAACTCTAACCACGTTTTAGAGGTTGTTGATATGCTGTGTGTGTGAATCTTCTGTGAGATCTAGAGGTGTTTACCTTCACACACACTTAGGGTTATCAAGACCAAGATTGATGTCAAGAACTTGGTGATCTCTTCAGTTGTTGTTTCAAAAGCTTAAAGAAAAACACAAGTATGAGAACTTGTGGTTGTTGTGGATCAAGGAAAGAAGTAGTCCTTGGACTTGGAGCTATCACGTGGTCGTGGTAGTAAGTTTTCTACTTGAGGTAGAAATAGGATGTTAGTAGTCTAAGTTTTATTGTACAAACTTTAATTCTTTCATAGTGGATCTGTTTTACCTTGAGGATAACTAGGTTAAATCCTCTCCAGGTTTTTTACTGGTTTGGTTTTGCTAGTTTATCATATTGTGTGTTCTTTATATTTCCACACTATTTACATGATATGATTTAAATGTGTTTAACCTAGATCTTATTAATGAACTTGTTAATTAACTTGGCTTAATATTAGGTTAAACAACTTGTGTTTAAGGGGTCTAAAAATGTACAAGTGGTATCAGAGCTGGTTAGCTTTAGTATTTAGATCATTTGATCTAAGAGTTGATCCTTGACTCCTGTTGTCATGGAACATGATCACTCTCTTGTGATTTCACCTCACTTTGATGGGAACAACTATGACTACTGGAAAGTAAGGATGAAAGAATTCCTGAAATCTATTGATGAGAGAGTTTGGAATTCCGTTGAATACGGATGGGAGAAACCGACTACTCCTGTAAGCAAGTGGCAAACTTCTCAGAAAGAAGCAGTCGCTTTTAATAGCAAAGCCATAAATGCTATTTTTAATGCTGTTTCTATGGAGAAATTCAAGAGGATCTCAAATGTTGAGGTTGCTCATACTGCATGGAATATTCTCCAAATTGTGCATGAAGGCACAAAGGCAGTTAAGATCAATAAGTTGTAGCAGTTAACAACTAGATTTGAAAGCATTAGGATGTCTGATGATGAAAGTTTTGATGAATTTTATGCTAAGTTTAATGATATTGTTAATTCTGCTTATAATTTGGGTGAAATTTATGATCAACCTAAGATTGTTAGGAAAATTCTTAGATCCTTGACTGAGGATTTTAGACCTAAAGTGACTACCATTACTGAAAGCAAGGATGTGGACTTCATCCCTATTGATAGCTTCTAGGATCTCTTCAGTCCTATGAGCTAGACCTATCCAAGACAAACAAATCTAAATCAATGGCTCTTAAGTTAGTTGATGGTGTTGATGGGAATGGATTTGATGATGAACTCTCTTCTACAGAGATTGCCATATCTTGCCAAGAACTTTAGAAACTTTCTTAGGAACAATAACAGAAGAGCAAGAGGTAAAAAATATGCTGAACCTAAGAATTTTAAGAGGAATGAACCCACTAAAGTGAACAATACTGATAAATCTAAAGAGAAAGTAGGTCAAACCTCTAATAATTCTTTGGGACAACAATGTTTTGGTTGTCAAGGGTATGGTCATGTGAAATCAGAACGTCCTACATTCTTGAGATCAAAGGGTAAAGCTATGGCTGTAAAGCTATGGCTGTAACCCTTTGGCTGTAACCCTTAGTAATGATGAAGTTTCTGATCACAAGTCTGGTAGTGATGAAGATGAAAATTTCATTGCTTTCACAGTTACTGCTGTAGTTGATAAAAGTGTTGTTGCTGATGAGAACCCTTCTGATGGGGAACTCTCTGAATGTGCTGATTTGCAAGAAGCTTATAATAAACTTTGCAAGGTTGCTATGAATGTTGACTTAGGTTTAAAGAAAATTGCTTCTCTTGAACTTGATAAGAAAAATTTTTGTTGAAGTTTTTTGATGCTAATGAATTGATTGATAAGGTGAAGACTAAAAACATGTTTTTTCTTGATAAAGTTAAGAATTTGGAACTTGAATTATCTGTTGCTAGAGAACAAACAAATAGGACTGCTAGTTCTAAACTTGAACACATGTTGAGTATTCAGAAATCTCCCTTAGACAAATCTGGTTTAGGTTTTGCTGATAGCATCTTTGTGTCTGAAACTCATTCAACAAACTTTGTTTCTTCCTCTGAGCCCCCCAAGAGTGAGATTGTCAAACCAGTAGAAGTTACACCTTCTAGGAAGATTAGGGTTGATCTTAAAGAGTCTAAGCCTAAGAATCCTACTCTCCCTAATGATAAGTTGCATGATAGACCTTTATGGGTTTGTCATTTTTGTGGAAAGATTGGACATATTCGTCCAAACTGTTTCAAGTGTTAGGGACATATTTTTATGTATTTGGTATATCCTTTGACAAAATGTACTTTACTTGTATTTGGGTAAATCTAAGTAAAGTTCGAGATGATCATTATAAGTGGTTAAATTGAAGATATGAAGATTACTCAAGAACTACTTAAGAAAAATGCAATCTGTAGGTCTCAATACCTTTTCGACAGAAGCTCAATCTGTCGAGATTCATTAAAACTCAATAGATATCTCGATCTATCGAGCTTATAGGATTTAGACCATAGCTAGCAACGTTTTTATTTTAAAAGGCTATTTGTTTATGAGTTTGTATAATTCTTATTGGAGTAGGAAAATCCAAGGTTTGTGTAAACCTATTTGGAATAGGAGAGCCCATTAAGCTCCTATTTAAAGGAGGTCGAAAAAGAAAAACCTAACCCTAGAGAGCTTCATAAGGTTTTCTTTTTAAAACCCTAGCCTCCTCCTACAGAAGAAAGAGTTCTTACTGCACCAAGCTTCATAAGGTTTTCTTTTTGAAACCCTAGCTTCATAAGGTTTCTTGTACGCCTTTGGGTTCTGTAACCAAGTTAAGTCTCTTGCACCAACATTGAAGATCTTATTGGTGTTTCTATGTGAAGCTGCTGCAAATCAACTACAACAATCAAAGGGTTGCTGTGGAGTTAGTCACGTACTTGGATTCGTGTAAAGGAGTAAGCTGCGCATTGGGATCCGCGCATCAAATTGGTTAGTCACGTACTGGGAGCCATGCATCAAAAGGAGATATTGTCACTACAGAACAAGTCTAATTGAATATTGGAGTAAGGGTTCAACTGTAAGTTGGTATAAGGTACTGAGATTCCTTTACTTGTAACCACTTGTTTTGATAATAGTGGATTCTCGGGAGTGATGACCTTAAATTCACCCGTTGGGGTTTTGCCTCAGTGGTTTTCCCCATTCGTAAACAAATCACCTATATCAAATTTAATTTCCGCTACATTTAGTTATTTGGTGATTTGTTTGTGCTACCATGCGTTTGCATGTTAATTTGATTAATTAATAAACTTGGCTAATTAATCAATTAATTAATCACAATGGGTCATTTCGTTTTTAGCCAATCATCAAGTTGCAAGTTGCAAAGCGAGCAAAGAAGCTAAAAGTACTAGTGCCTCAAGCACAAGATCCTATGGTACTTATTGATGAGTTGGTAAACGCATTAAACTTTATTCCAATCCTGGAGTTGCTCATCATTCTAATATGAACAATAACTCCAATGCTAGAGTTGCATCTAAAAAGTTTTGAATGCAAAAGGCTTAATCTCATTGAATCTTTCTAACATGGTCCTTGTGCTTCATCTCTCTACTCTTTGTGACCATTTTTTTTTTTTTTTTTTAGGATTTACATTGCATAACATTCATGCATTTCATGATAGGTTGTTTTTGTTATTCTTTTCAAAATAAAAAATAAAAAATAAATTAAAAAAAGGAGAAAGGAAGGAAAAATGTGTTTTGCATTACTTGGACTTGTAATCAAGGTTGGCCATATTATCTTTACATGACATGTTTATGTACCTTGTTTAACTTGGATGAGCTTATTTTATTGTACTTTATTAGTTTTAACTTTGTAATGCATGTTGTATGGGAGTTGTTTATAGTTTTTGAACACATGATCTTGATCTTGATCTTGAAGTCACATACTTTTGATTGTAAGGACTAAAAAATCATAAGAGAAAGGCATAAATAACCATCTCATCACTATTTACTAGCCAATCTTAAACACCTTAGTGCATATCATATGATTTTGTGCTCGAGAAAGTGTAGCACATTCACAAAAAGAACATAAGGTGTAGCCTCGGTTTAAATAATAAAATTGGTGTGTACATTATTGGGCTATAATAAATTCAAATTGAAATAAAAATTGGTGTGTACATTATGAGGCAAATCAAGAAACTTACATGATTGCAAGCTTGTTTTCTAGGAGATGTGAGAGTTATATGATATAACTTTTTAGGTGATAGTCACTTTCAAACTTATGTGATGAATTTTGTAGAAATTGTGATTGATCACTATTTACTTATCACCTCACATGTATCTCATGCTATTGCTAGTTGCACACACTACACAAGTTATTCTTTACTAAACTTAGTACATAATATTGTATGTGATCTTGTTGTGACCATCCAAGATTAAGAATTCCTTGATTTCAATGAAAAATGTGTTTAATGTTTGAGTTTTTGAGGACAATTGTTTGAAAAACTTGTTTTTGGGAGATCTGGGTTGAATTCAAGTGTTTTTGAAAAACTTTTCATCTCATACTCATGCATTTCATTCATAAAACAATGTGATTTAAGGAGTTTCTGCATTAAAATGCTCTATTTTTCAAAAAACTGAGTTTTTCATATTTTCGATCGATCGAATCTATTGCTCGACCGTTCAAAAATGAGATTAAAATTTAGGTTTGAATCTACCTGGCTCGATTGATACTGGGTCGATCAAAATTGATTTTCGATCGATCGAATCTAATTTTTGATCGATTGAAATTCGTACTGTGATTTTTTTAAAAAGTTTTTCTCTCACGTGTTCTTCACACTTTTAAAATCTTTTCAAAAGCTCTTTGACTGTACCTCTTCAATCGATCCAATCCAAACCAAATGTTTCGTTTTCTTCCTAAAATTTCTCAAGGGTTTTTGTCTTCTTAAGCTTGTAAGTCCTTTTACCCTTTCTTTTTCATTTTATTTACATTTTTCATGCATTTAAGTTGAAATTTTTGAACTCATAATTTTTGGGGTTATTGAATTTTGAGTCGTTTTTTTTTTCACATTTGATCATTGGGTTTTTGTCTCTAGATGTTATTAACATGGTTCTCATGCATTAATTTGATTAATTTTGTGATTTGGGAAAATTTTGAAATTCTAGGGCTTGAAAGTTTAAGAAATTGGGGATTTTGTTCAATTGGGCTAAAATTGTTGAAATTGACTTGTGGTATTGATTGATTATGTCATTTTATGATGTTATCTAACTAGTGTAATGGTAAATTGATCAATTTGTTAGGATTTTTGAAATTGGGTTTTTCAAAATTTGGGGTTTTTGTTCTAAAACTCTATGTTCAAATCAATTGTTGGCTTATAATGTATAATTGAACAAATTTCAATGTGTTAGGGCATGCATCATTTGTGCATTCATGACATGCATCATATAGATTGTTATTTTTTATTTATTGTTTTCTCTAACCCTCTCTAATGCAGTCTGCCTTGGGTTTTCTATGTTTTTTTTCTTTTGGTTTCTGTTTTTATCTTTCCTTTCTATCCCTTAGCATGATGGTTAGGAAGACTAGAGCCAACAAGAAACCACCATCACCCCCTCTACCCTGGCTTTTGATAGTGAGAGGTTTAGGTTTGAGAAAAACCAAGAGACCTATGAAAAGCTTAATATTTTTAGGTCTATTTGGGATGAGTGGAAGGTGATTTTAGATGAGCTTGATGGAGAGATTAGGAGGAATTTTGAGCGTAGGGGTTGGTTATCTTTTATGGACATTGAGTACCCTCCTCCGGCTGCCTTGATAAGAGAGTTCTATTCGAACCTTTCTGTCCACTCCGATGATTCCAACACTCACTATGTGATGAGTTGGATAAGGGGTGAAAAATATGTCATTACTCCTTTAGTAGTGGCCTTTGCTCTTGGTGTACCTTTGGTACGATAGCCTATGTACCCTTATTCTGATACCCCTCCTCTCGATGAAATTATTGTGAGAGACCGCGCCCCTAGCCCCTTTTTTTATGATGTTAGGCCAAACCCACGTGAATGGGTGGAGTCGTGTTATTGCCTCTCAAAATGGAGGTCCAACTAGCTATATTTTCTCCTTTAGATTAAGGGTTTTACAATGGAGTTGCCACTTATTTAATTACTGGGATAAATAAGAAAACCAAAATTGAAAAATTCCTCATTTTATTAATTTGTAATTGAATTTACATTGATCATAGGAAAATTACATGACTTTGGTCCTAGATACAATCTAAAATAAAGTACATGGCTTTATTTCCTAGTTACAATCTAAAAATTGAAAACTACATAGATAAGTATTTGATCTAAGCTCGAAGGCTATATTACAAGGTGGAAAGGTGTTAGGCACCTACCTTGCCCGGTGAAGCCAGTCTTCTAGACTATGGTGGCTAACATTCATATCATATCATCCAATATGTTATCAATCAATTTGCATGTTGAATTTAAAGTGTGTGCATGTGATAAACACTAATTCAATTTATTAAGCATTTCAATTGGATTAAAAAATAAATTCTAGTGAATGTGTATGGATGGTGATATCCTAGATTCAAGGATTTGAAAGAATTATTAAACAAACATGTTTTTCATATTTTTGATGTGGATTTAAGATTAAAATTAGTGTTATGCATGAACATGTGATGAACAACCAAGAACATGTGAAGAACATATAAGAACAATTAAGAACATTCAAACATATTCAAGGAAATTTAAATAATTATTATCATGCTTTAATCTTAAACTCTCATCATGGAAACACAAAAAACAATTAGGGAAAGGGCTTATACCTTCATGCAAGATCCATATGGTGGAGGAGGAGACTCTTGAGGGAGGTTCTAAGGGTGGAGGAAAAAAAGAGTTAGGAGAGGAAGAGTGAGTCTCACTCAATACCTTGAGTCTCAAGAAGACCAAGATATGACAAGACTACTCAACTTTCTAGAACTTAAGAGAGGAGAAGAGAAGGGGTTTTTTGTGTGCTCTAGAATGAAGGAGAGGGGGGGTTTATATAGTAGTGGTGAAGGAAATATGAATGGAATTCCATTTAATGAGGGTTGACAAAGAATCATGAACCTAGACCTTATTTTAACCTTTGGGGAAATTTGATGCGTTAAATGTGGAGATTGATGAGAGTAAGGAGCAAGCAAAATTCGGTTTTCCCGTAGTTGCTGTAACAGCCTGTGGAGTCAACTTAAAAAAATCATATCTAACTCAATTCTGACTGGAATTGTCTCATTATTGTGCTCAAATTGAAGCCTCAGATGTCTAGTTTTTGAGAAAATTAACCTCATTCACAGATTCAAAATATTCTGAGAGATATTGATGAAATAGTGAGCAGATGTCATTTGTTAGAAAATGGTTTCAGGACAATTAATATTAATAGGTCCCAAATTAACTCCCAATTAACATTAAATGGCTCCAATCACTCCCATTTTAGACTTAGCTGGTTCCAAATTTACTCTAATTAAAAGATAATTGCACAAATTACTCATTGAATAATTAATGTTTAACTATCTAGTTAATTAGATTTGTGCAACCCTACCATATAATGTAGTCCTAACCAATCAAATTATGACACATCATTGATCTCAAATTGATTATACTTATAACCAATTGAAATCAATTGTTCATAATCACATATAGTTGAACTCAATTTGTGATGGTGCATCTCAGCCATTAAAACTTGATTTGATGATAACTTTCAATCTGGTGGTCCGATTCAGGCTTATGACCAGTCGATTTGATCGTTACAACATCAAGATTATTTTGGTAAAATGAGATTAAGGATCTAATGACCAGAATCAAGATGCATATTTTCAAGGTGAAATTACCCTTTTACCCTCCATGTGAAGTTAAATGCGGGTTGCAAAATAGGATGTCAACAATTATGTCATATCTCACCGGTACTTCCATTAGTTGGGGTACTGATCCTCATATCACCTCCCATGAGCTTACTGAGCTCAATTACTTGTTTTTCCAGATTTCTTGTCATTTGATTTGGCCTATCTCTCATTTGTACACCATTCCTATTGAGAGATGTGCTTTTTGTATGCTCTCGTGACTGATGCTCCCATGTGTCCGTCTCGTTTCATTCTTTCTTTAGTTGAGGTTCACAGGAGTAGTTCTAAGTCACATGGTCTTTTCTTCCCTATTTTTATCCATAGGATTTTGTTACATTTAGGATTAGAGGATTTTCCTGCATCTGAACCTGTCCATAGCATAGCTCCCATAGGTGCCACCGTTCTTAGGAAAAGAGTAGCTCAGATGAAAGCTAGCTCTAAACGCCCTCGAGTAGAGTTTTCCACAGGTGTTGCATCTCATCCTCCTTCTTCAAGTGACCCCACAGCTGAGGAGTTTGTCGATCCCACTACCGTTGTTGATCCATCACCTTCTTTAAGTGATTCATCCATTTGGAGTATGTTGGATACTGTTATGACTGTTCAGGCGACACATGGACAGCTTTTGGTGGATGCGCTCACGGAACTTCAGGCCTTGCGTGCAGATTTGGCGAGTGCTCGGCGGTCTTCTCCACCACCTCTTTTTGATGATGAGCCTTGATTGCCCTTTGGCAATTCATCACAAAAAGGGAGAGTACAAATTGATGGAGAGAGGGGGAGTTTTGTTAGATTGTATCTAGGAGTTTCATGATTTTTTTTGGCTTATGATGTATTTGTTTTGGTCCTAATGTATTTATTTTTTATGGGTTGTATATGTTAGGGGGAGACATTTTGTTTTATGTTTCTTACTTTGTTTTATGTTTCTTTTATTGTTTCTTGTTTCACATGTGCTACATTGGTTATTGATTTATATTATGAGGTTATTCAAGGTATATGTCTTTTATTTTCTGTTTTGTGAAATCAAGAATTTTATTTTGTTTTACTTGTATTTTCCACACATGCGTTTATGTGTTTGTTGAGTGTTTCAAGAAGATACAGGTTACAGGTTTATTCAGTCGTGTTGCTGTTTACACTCACAACTGATAGATAGTAGTTAGGTTGAATTGTTTTTGGGCGTATTAATTTTTAAATGGGCTGTTTGTAACTTTGAGCATTTCAGTTTTGGTATGTGTTTTGTCACGGATTGCCAAAGGGGGAGTTTGTTAGGTTCTAAGACTTCAGGAACTAAATGTATTAGAACTACAATGTGTAATGTGTTGGCAAATCATGATCAAAACTTAGAGTCTAGATTTAAGCTGCTCAAAGAGTGTTTATGTGTAAAGTTGGAATCGAGTAATTGCATAATTTATTGGACTAAATCTGCAAGGCTCGGTCGATCGAAAATTAGACTCGATCGATCAAATCTCATGCAGATTGTTTTTTCTGCAGAATTTTCAACTCAACCCAAGCTCACATGACGTGTAGGGTTTTATGTTTTGCTTCAAGTATAAAAGGAAAAACCCTAGCCACATTTTAGAGGTTGTCGATATGCTGTGTGTGTGAATCTTCTATGAGATCTAGAGATATTTACCTTCATACACACTTAGGGTTATCAAGATCAAGATTGATGTCAAGAACTTGGTGATCTCTTCGATTGCTGTTTCAAGAGCTTAAAGAAAAACACAAGTGGGAGAACTTGTGGTTGCTATGGATCAAGGAAGAAGTAGTCCGTGGACTCAGAACTGTCACGTGGTCATGGAAGTAAGTTTTCTACTTGAGGTGGCAATAGGATGTTAATAGTCTAAGTCTTACTATACAAACTTCAATTCTTTCATAGTGGATCTGTTTTACCTTGAAGATAGTTAGGTTAAATCCTCTCTAGGTTTTTTACCGGTTTGGTTTTCCTGGGTTATTTTATTATGTGTTCTTTATATTTTCGCACTATTTACATGATATGATTTGAATGTGTTTAACCTAGATCTTATTAATGAACTTGTTAATTAACTTGGCTTAATATTAGGTTAAAAAACCTGTGTTTAAGGGGTTTAAAAACGTACACTATCAAACGACTTTAAAATTGCACCAAATTTAACAAGCAATGACTTTATCAGTTGAATATATAAACCAAAAATTTAAGCTCAAGGATTTACTCTTGCTTCGACTTCTAAATTTTTCTTTTCAATTGGTTGAATCTGTATATTTATTTATTTATTTTCCATAATACACAGTGCATTGTGGTTGAACTGAGTCTTCTAGCTGAAAATTCATGGCACCATGACAATTACATCCATCAAAATTTAAATTTCTAGCAACATTCACTTAAGCTATTTATTTCAAAACTAATACCACTCAGCCATTTCAAAACATTATAACAATATGCTAAACTAATTAAAACCAACAATTCTAATCATTACAAGTATTCTCTTCACAATGGCCAATTAGATGTGTATCTTTGTGAGTCTGAAAAAGCATAGGCCTTTTAACTTTACTGGTTCATTAACTAGACAATTTAATGCTTTTTTCTCAAATAATTTTGAAGGCTTACAAATTTACAAGAAATTAAATTCAAAAACAAATAAAATGACCATCAATTCTGCTTTTTCTTTGCATAAATGTCCTTCCAAATTGAATTAGTATCCCACATGGAAGAGCCCATTAATTTAGAGAAAGAGAATAGGAAGTGAAAAAGACCTCCAAATATGCAAATCAAACAATGCAAAAGGGGGAGACATACTCTGGCATTCAACAACGTAAAATAAATCAAACAAAGATGATGCAAAGGAAAATAGTTTCAACGTAATAATAGTTCCATTTGGTATATCCATTATAAGCCTTGAATCAGATGTCAAGGAAAGACACCCACTATGATCAGGGACTATAGGAGGTTGAGCAACTGCTGCATGGGAAAATGGCTCTCTTCCATGCAGAAGTCTAGGCAGGTGATCATAACATTAAGGCAAGAAAAATTGAAACCCATTACAACCACAATCATCCAATTCATCTGCATGTTAAGACAATTCAAATCATAAAATAGTTAAAGAAAATAAGAACCAATATTTTCCCTCGTTTTTGAAGGGAGAAAAATCTATTCCTAAAATTTTAAGTTACCCCTAGTTAAATGCTTACTTCTGCCAAATCTGGCAGGCCTCAGTTGCCAAACAAACACCACTCTGCCCCCTTAAAATTCCATAGAAAATATGCTTAATTAATTACGCCAATAAATCCAACTCAATACAAGTAATCTCTTCTGTATGACCAAGTCGATGTTGACCATCGTCAATATAAAATATTATATTCATTTTAACCTCACTTGTCCATTAAGTTGCACAACTTAATGCTTTTCTCTAGAAGCATTTTGGAAACTTCTTGGCCATTAAAAGCAATAGAACTTAGCAACAGATCAAATTACTAATTTCTTTCATTAGTTCTGTTCTTTTTTTTGCGTTATTATATCCTTCAAGTTGTACCTATTTATTAGTAAGTGTTAATTTAGTGAAAGAGAGTGAGAAGTGACAAAGATGCAAATCAAACAATACAACTAAAGTGGGAGATATACACTGCCATTCAACAACTCAACAGAAATCAAACAAAGATGATGCAAAAGAAAACAGTTTCAATGTAATAACAGTGCCTTGCCATGTTTCTCAGAAATTTGATTGAACTAAGACGTTTTCATTTTCTTCAATTGTGGATATGGATTGAAGTCGAAATCATCGTTTACAGAGGAATAGACCAATGAAGAAGAACCCTAGTTAAACCCATGACCAACGGTTATGTCGAACTCTAAACCAAAATCAAACCCATTTGTCACATCCATTGGAACCCCTGAATCGGATGGTAAAGAAAGGTGCTGAATGTCATTAGGGACTAGAGGAGGTTGACGTTTTGTTAAATATGAGTCATGCATTGTGTTCAAAAGGATGGGCAATTGATGATGATAACAAATCACAGCCATCATTGTGAAAGCCCATCAAACTTGAGTGAAGCCCTCTATTTGTCTAGTCCATTGAAAACCCCCAAAGCTTCGACATTGTTGAAACTGTAAGAAGTTGGCAAAGGAGGCAATAAATTCTAGAGCTCAGTGTCGTGAGGGACTGAGGATGACCCACCACCATCTATAGCATTTGGGATAGTTTTTGGAGGGTGACATTGATGCTGTTTTTCTGGTGTATCTTTTTATTTTTTTTTATTTTTATTTTTTTTATTATGGGTTTTTCTGGTGTATCTTGTATCTCTGAAACACTGGTGATGTTAGTCAGCAATAACTGGCATATCCCTGATTAGACTATCTGAATTGCTCGACTGCACTGAAGGTGCCCCCACTAAATGAATGAAGTCCACCTCTTTTAAACATTGGCAACGGGTTTGAGCTCCACACAAACATGCAACTAAGGGCCTGTGTCGACCAAAAGTACTCCAATTTGGCCACTTGGTATTGTACAGCTTATGCAGGATAAAACTTGGACCTTGTAGAAGACAATTAAAATCATAAATTTTCAAATAAAATAAGTGTTGGGTGCATGTGACACCCTTGGATTCCAGCACACACCTTTGTCAAAGCTCATTTATGAGCTTGTTCCAAAAGTCTTCAAAGCAGCTCTTTCATTTATTGAGAAATGACCAAAGCGTGGGAGAGGTCTGACTTCTCTTAATGAGAAGTGATGCAAGGCATGTGGGACACGTTGAAGGAAAAGGAAAGAAAGAAACTAAGGCCATTCGGCCTAGTGAGAAGAGCTGAAACAGAGAGCAATTTTTGGCCATTTTGTGTGAGTTTCAGAGAGAGCAAGACACAGAGACAGAGTTTCAGCTTGAGAAGTGCAGTCCGAATGAAGAGATAGAGAGAAACACAGTGAGAGTGTGAAAAAGAAAAAAGGAGACAATTTTCTTTGCTCAAGTTACACGCAAGGAAGATAAATTGGTGAAGTTTTCATGGAGTTTTTGAGTGCTACAACCATGGAGAGTTGGAGTATTCAAAAGAAGATTTTGCTACTGGCTTTGTGGTGAGATTGTATTTACTCCTTGAGATTTATTTGTTGTATATCCAATTTATTGTGGACTCAAGTTTAGCATAAACTTGATAGTTGTAATCTCTATTTCATAGTGGATATTTTTCAGAGTTGCTCCGTGGTTTTTCCCTCTACACCAAAGGGTTTTCCACGTAAAATTTGGTGTTCTTGTGTGGTTGTGTTTATGTGGTGCTTGCTGAAATTTTTTTTGTTTCCATAATATTGCTATTGCTTGGTAGTTATATAATTTAATTCACACGTAGACATTAAGGGGATTAGGATTTTTCCCCAACAATAAGAACCTTGATTTTCCCCTTTTTGAAGGGAGCAAAATATATTCCTGAGATTTTAAGACAGTCCTAGTGAAATTCTTAGTTCTGCCAAATCCTACATACTAGACCACTTTGTAAAAATGTTTGACCAAAAGACTTTGAAATTGTACCAAATTCAAAAAAAAATATAACTATCGATCCAGCTTTCCCATTGGGGGTCTTTGTCACTTCCCATTCTCTTTCTCTGAATTATTACCCTGTATGAAAAAGCCCATTAATTTAGAGAAAGAGAATGGGAAGTGTCAAAGTCCCCCAAAGATGCAAATCAAACAATGCAAAACAGTGAGACATACTCTGGCATTCAACAACATTAAAAAATCAAATAAAGATGAGGCAATGGAAAATAGTTTCAATGTAAAAATAATACCTAGAAATATTTCTTTTTAGAAAGGGTTGGGCTATTGAAAAAGACCCCATCTTAAACCCATTACCATCTGCTAAGTCAATACCCAAATTTTAGTCGAACCAACTTGCTATATACATTGGAAGCCTTGAATTAGATGTCACCTAGTGTTACCAGGGTCTCTAGCATTTGAGTCCGTTGAGACACCCAAGATTCGTATGTGAACCATTAGAAGTGGAGCAAGAAGGTAGTAAAGGTGAGAGCATAGTGATTTTAGAGTAATCAACATTTTGAGAGTTGTCTTGGATGATAACGAAATTCTGAGGAGAACAAATGTATTCCATATGGACCCCCATCCTTGCAACCATGGGAGCAAATTTTCCGAATTCATTTGTCCAATGAGAGATTTTACATGAAATCTCAACATGATTCCGACCACCATGCATCAAGTCTCCAAATCTCCTCTGTAATTGGCTATGAGGCTTACCATAAACCCACAACATTTCATATATTGAAAGAATGCCCCCTCAATGAAAGGTCGCTTATGACCATTGATGAAAATTCTAAGATCACAAACCCAACTGATTATATCATCACGAATGAAACCATAGCTATCATTATTAGCATATCTACCTTTCAACGGAACTAGATTATGGGAAATGTGGGAAATTCAAGACCAACCCAGAATAATACGGAATTCCTTGTGCTTTGATGGTTAAACCACAATGGAATCTTCTTCCCTAGTACTGTAATATCATATTTCTCTCCAAAATCAACCATCAGATACGCAATGTGAGTGCAAATCCATTAATACGTTCCCATTCACACCTGAACATTTCATATATTTTGGAAGTCCTAACTTTCTTCCAAACTGCATGCAATTCAGAATTTTGAAGTTTGGCAAATTCAGTATTTGCAAAGTTAGCAAATTATATTACTTTAAGAGAGGGAGAGGTACCTTAAGGATTAATTTTCTTAATGATTCTGAATTCAATGAAATGCAGTTATTTGCATCTATTCTTCTTATACCTTCTGGAAGCTTTGGAATTTTTTTATGGAACTTGGAATCACTAATTAGAAGCCAACGTAATCTATTGAATCTGATAATGCTTTCTCGTAGGTTCAAATCTTTACTTTTCTCTAAGTGGGTGAAACAAGAAGTCAACTTTTTTAGAAAATTGCACGGTGCTTGTCTGCCAATCCCCATGCCCATTGGAAATTGGACATCACCATAAAGAAAGAGTATGCAAAGATGTTGTAATTTATAAATGCTACTTGGAAGCTAACACAAATAGAAAAAGGAGCCTATCTCTAATTGCTCAAGCCTAGTGAGATTCCCAATTGATGGAGGAAGCTCTGTAATGGCAATGTGTCCCAGACTTAGAAACTTTAAATTTTCCATTTCCTGTGGAATATCAGGGATCCTCTTAACTCATTTGCATTCAAAAATATTTAAAATTTTAAGAGATTTCATCACAATGCGGCTTGGAAGAATTTGAAGTTCAACGCAACGGCAGAGGTCCCAGCTTTCTAGCTTATTAAGATATCCAATAGAGTCATGAATCTTGACTAATTTTCTACAACCACGAAGATCCAATTTCTTTACATTTGGGGTGGCACTCAATAAGTTCGGTAGTTTCCTAATGTATTGATAGTTAGGAAAATTCATGTGTCAAGCTTCTTCATTTTGTCCTCTGTAGAAAAACAAAAAAATAAAATTTAACTTCAATAAATGTTAAAATACATATTAATGAAGCTATAATAATTTATAAATAAATAAAAATGACTATACCTTGAAAAGCGTGTCCAATATAATCTAACTTTGTGGCATGTTGAGTACAACGAGTTTTTGAGGATGAAAATTGGATGGCAATGAGGATAAAGGAAACCCTAGCCATTCAAGCACCCTTAATCCATTAGGGATATATTCACAACCTCTACAAATATCTACATTACCAACAATAAGGAACTTGAGATTTTTCATCTTTTCAAAACAATTAGCTTCTAGTTGCAACTTTGTTGGTTGAGGCGAGACTATCACCATGCCTCGAATGTTGTCTAATCCCTAATTGGACAAAAAATTTAGTGAATTAAATCATACAAAAGTCTTCACTAAAAATATAATAACTATTAAATTTTAACCCTATTAACAGACTTGAATTTTCTTCCATAACTAAAGAAAAAAAAAAAACTATATCAAGGAAAAAACCAAAAATAAAAAAATTATTAAATTTTCCCTACGAATAAAAGGGAAAAAGGAGAATGAGACCAAGTTATACCTTATTTTCCGTTAGTACTTCAAAAGCATCCTCACAATACCATAGTCTACAACATAGTTCGGGTTTATGAGGTGATTCTTGTCGGACAATCTCTCTACCCATTTGTTGTAACAAGTCATGCATCCATAATCTGTTAAATTGATCAACATTTATAAGACACCTATCAATAAGTATTTGAATACCAATAACTGGGTGTAGATGGCAAGAATTTAGTATATCCACAACATAATCCTTGAAAGGACCCTTGAAGAAACATGCAAGATCAAGAAAAATATTTTGTTCTGTTTCATCCAATCCTTGATAACTTACTTGGAGTACTTTTTGAATATCTATTTTAGGAATCCTTTCATACTTAGCTAATGTGCTTTTCCATTCCATTTCACTTCTTCCGCGCAAATTGGCACCAATTATTGATAGAGCTAATGGAATGCCCTTGGCATAGCATATAACTTGATTAGTAAGTTTTGAATAATCTTCCTCAGGTTTTTTTTTGAAAGGCGTGCATACTAAATGGTTCAAGAGCTTCATGATCACCTAATTCCATAACCTTGTAAGTTGAATGACGTATTCTTAAAGTATGTAACAAATGTTTATTTCTTGTTGTTATAATGATTCGACTTCCAGAAGCAAACCAATCACATCCTCCAATCAATCTTTCTATTTGGTCTGATTTATCCACATCATCAAGAATTAAAAGAATTCTTTTATTGCGAAGTATGTCCTCTATCGCAATGATTCCTTTCGAGTCACTACACACCTTCAGTTGTCTATTCCCTAGGGTCTCACGAAGAAGTATCTCTTGTAGCTGAATAATGCCATCAAATGTCCTTGACTTTTCTCTAACATTTTCCAAAAAGAAGCTTCTTTCAAAATAGTAAATTTTTTTGTTATAAATAGCTTTTGCAATGGTTGTTTTACCTACTCCACCAAGGCCATACATGCCTAACATACGAACATCATTTGACCCAATATCTAATTGCAATATTATGGCCTCTACGCGAGAATTTATTCCAACTGGGTATTTAGCAACAAATAATGGCATCCGATTTAATTTAGAATCTGAGATCTCTTAACCAATTTCTTGGATAAATTCAAATTTAGTACAACTATCACTTAGTACAAGACATGTAAATAGTTAGACTATAAAATTGAAATATGAACTTGAACTAAATTCAAGATGTTCAGTTTGAGCATTACCAAAAAAAAAAAAAGTTTGTTTAGGATTTTTATTTTTTATAGTAAACTTAATGTAATTTATAGGTCTAAGAACTATAATTTGATTAGGATTTTTTCTAATTATCATTTTCTAGGAAATTAGTTTTACGTTTTTGCGAAGAAATTGCATGGAAAATCCAATTAAGTGAGGGGCACAAACTTATTGAAAACCCATTTAATACATGAACAAAATTATTAAGAATTTCTTCTAAAAAAAAATAAAAACTACAAGTTAGAAAAACTCCTGATTATTTGGTAAGATAATATAATATTTTGTTTTTTTATTTTTACTATTGAGTCATAGCTAACTGCCTTAATAGAAGATACAACCAAAAAAATCTATAATTTGAAAAACATAAGTAAATAAAAATAATTTTTAAAAAAAGGACAGCCATCACATAGTAGTAGTTGTTTAACAATAAAATCTACTGGTCATTACAAAACTCTTAGAACTTTTCTTTTTATGAGAAAAACCATTAGAACCCTTTTTTTATGAGAAAAAAGCATAGAAGTAGTCATTAAATATAGAAACATACTCATGCTTGTAATGCCAACCAGATATATTGGCAGCTTCATGTAAAGCTTCCCTCTAGCTCTGCACCTTCTTGTTATCCTTTAATTTTTCTTGATGTTTAGACAATGCTTCTCCAAACTTTCCTTTTTGGTTACGAACTTCTAATGAATATACGTTGTAAAAAACTGGTCGCACTAATTGGTCATTTTGCTTACACTCAACAAACTTTACAAGTTCATCCAAACACCATGTGGAGGATGCATAGTTTTCAAAAAATACAATTATTGAAATCCCTGAACTTTCAATAATTTTGAGAAGTCCTGCAAAAAAAATTTCTCCCCTTTGAAGGTTGTAATCAATAAAGGTTTTAATACCTCGTTGACACAAAGCATTATACAAATGGCTTATAAAACCAAGACGGGTATCTTCACCTCTGAAACTTAGGAAGACATCAATGTTCTTGAGTTGGTGGGTGAAAGAGGAAGATGAAAATGAAGATAAGCCTCCTTTTCTTGTAACAAGAGCCACTGGGGGGATTTTGGGGCCAATTGTTGTAAAGAACTGAAAGGACTAGAAAGAAAACTACGCAGGGGTTGTCACTATAAAACAGGAAATTAAGTGAATGACAAATTAGGAAGAGGATGAATAAAAGCTAGAGGAGCCTTTAAAGGTAGCTTGCTTTGGGTGTGACTAGTAACTCTTTGAACTTTCCAAGAACCATACTGATGTTTTTTTCATTGCAATATCATGCAAGTTTCCATGTGAAACCTAAAATAAATCTTTGAACATTCTAAGCACTACACTGGTCATTGTGGTCAAACGGAAGGGTAATTTCTTATTGGAAAGTGGGACGGAAATAATGAAGTATCTATCAAACATTTCCCACTTTCCATAATAGTCGTTCATTTTCTGGGAAAAAAGGGAGTTAATTTTCTATGTTAGCATTTTGAAAATGGGGCCACTCAGCACTTGGATAACTCTCTTTTTTTATAAATAATTCGATGATTGAGAGGAACCTGGTTTTCCTAATTCCATGAACTTTATGAGCATGTATATCTTATTAATTAATATGTATTTGAAAGAGTTTATTTTTTATAGGCTTATTTTACTTTAAATTTTAAAAATAAATTAGACATAGAGTACAACAATACCAATGAAGAGCAAAGTTTTAAAAAAAAATTTATCAGTAAGTTAAAGAAAACTAGAGGAAAAAAAACCTCACGCAAACTGAAATTTGTGATAAAGTAGTCATTTTTAATCATAAACCGTAGACCCAACATAGACCCAGAAACAATACATAAATAAAAGTAGATATCTCACTTCCATGCAATCCAACAAAGTTCAAAGAGAGGTCCACATGTTTTTGTCTTTTGGAAAAGTAGCTATCTTTAGTCTAGCACCATGTCAAGTAAGATTTTTAGGTGATTGAGCAAAAGAGAAGCCCTGTTAAAGGAGTGATTTTATTTTATTTTATTTATATATATATATATATATATAAGATAGAATTTCTACTCTAGCCTAATCTAAGTGTATATGTGTGTGAAACTCTCTCCTAGAGACTTGAACTCTGACCCTTGCCCCCCACACTCCACAAGCATTTATACTTGTAGAGTGACCACTGCACCAAGGGTGTGCGGTGGTAAAGGAGTGATTATTAGATACTCCTGGAGTGCAGTGATGTAATACTCTATCCTCTCACATTTATGATAGGTCTCATTAATTAAATTTGTGGTGGGATCTAGCATAAATGAGAGAGCATTGCGTCATCTTACTCTAGAAGTACCTAATAATTTTTTCCATTTAAATAGAATAAAAAGTAGCTTTTGTAAGAGAGAAAAGATGAGAAAATGAGAGACTGAAGAAAAGGGAAAAGTAAATGAGAAGGGAGACTGATTAAAAAATAGAAAGGAGCGAAGTAAAAAGTAGATTCCACTTAAAAGAAAAGTAGTGGGGGAGGGGAAAAAAAAAAAGATGACTAATTATGATATGAAAGAAGAGGAAAAGAATTTTTTATAAAAAATTTAAAAAAAGAAAAAAGAAAAGAAAAAAAGAGAAGGAGACAAAAGAGAGGCGGCGGTAATTTAAAAAAGAAAAAAGAAAAAAAAAAGATAAATAGGAAAGAAAGAGAGAGATAGAAAAAAAGGAAAAAGAGAATGAGAAAGAAAATATTATAAATAATTTTTTTTTTAAAAGGAATAAAGACAGAAGAAAGAGGAGGCTGACAAAAAAAGAAGAAAAAAGATAAAGCAGAGAGACAAAAGAAGAAAAACAAAAGAGGAGATAAAAAGCACTAGTTTCAAAACTCTAGACACAAAATAGATAACTGGGACAAACTTTAAGGAATATGTTTTGTGTTTGCCCTAATAAGAAAAAGGTTAATGTTGCATAAAAATTACACGCAAGCTATTACCACATGCAATTGACATGAAAAAAATAAAATGAAAATAAAAAATAAAAATAAAAATCACTTTCTAGAATTGAATTTGCTAAACAATTTTCTATTCTAGTTTTCCTGATTAGAAAATATTGGAAAAATACAGCGACATATAAAAAATAAAAAATAAAAAGGAAGAAAAATGGACCCACACTTTGAAGATTTGGTTACCACTTTCGAATTTCTAGAAACCGAATTGAAAAATGGACCAAACTTTAAGGACAATACTTGAAGCTTGCCCATTTCACACGGGGGGAATGGGCAGACTAGCAGTGTGAGGGGCAACTATGTAGTAATTTAGGCAACGTTTCAAAGTTTTAAGAAAAATAACATCTCGAGTTTTAGAAACTTGAGATCCATATTAAAACCCGAGTCCTAAAGACTCGCTTTGCGAGTGTTTGGTTGGATGACTTAGACTGAAAATGCCACATAGATCTCGAGTCTTTAAGACTCGAGTTCCATGCAAAAAAATTTTCCCCATACAGGGAGCCCTATAGTGGCGTTTTTAAGCCCTATAGTGACGTTTTAAAGCTCTATAGTGGCGTTTTCCTGCAAATTTTTTTTATATGTGTGATCACCACATACCAGCTTCAGGGAGCCCTATAGTGGTGTTTTTAAGCCCTATAGTGACGTTTTAAAGCCCTATAGTGGCGTTTTTCTGCAATTTATGGAAATCGAGTCTTTAAAACTCGATTTCCATGTGGATTTTTTTCCACATCAGACCCATCCCCTTACAAATCGAGACTTAAAAACTTGAGTTTTATCTTGGAACTCGAGTTTTAGACACTCGAGATGCTAGTTTTCAACATTGTTTTGAAACGTGATAACTAACTAAATTTTTTGATATTTATTGTTATTTGGAAAGGGTGTTCGTTGGGTGGGCCTATGGTTTTTTTTTTTTTTTTTTTTGAGACAAGGCTCTTCTTTTAATGATTCATCCGTGAAGCTAGAGACATTTCAAGTACCAAAGTCCATGCTATGGGATAGAGGAAATATTTTATCCGTAGTAGGCACATCAGCAGTCCCATTAACAACAAAAGTTGCAAATGAATTGTCCGTTAAAGTTTTTAGACCCCTTGGTTGATTTTAGAATGGAATTAATCAATTTCAAATAATTAACCAGTTATGAATTTAGATTGATTTCAAGTTAATTGTCACTGATTAAATATATCACAATAAAGCAATAAAATAGTTGTAAAGTCTATATTTTTAGGTTGGCAACCATGAACAATTTTAACCTTTTAAAACTTAGTTTGTCTAGTTGTTTAGTGTTGAAATATTTAGTTAAACAAGACAAATGAAGTTTAAAACAAATGAAGACTCAAGAAATCAGAAAAATTGAAGTGCAGATAAGATTCACTAATCTTGATTGATAGAGATGTACATCTCAACCGATCAAGTTTCATGCAAATTGCAGATCTAATTTTTCTTCTCAACCATTTGATCTAGGGTTTTGGTTGATCTTAAGTATATATAAATACAAACCCTAGAGCACGTTTTTATTAATTCAAGAGGGCAATGTTCCGTACACAGATTTGGAGATTTTCCATACCCTTTTAGAGCTATCGTTGGAAACCTTGTGCAAACAACAAATCCAGTTATAAAGCAAAGTTGCTGCATTTAGTCAACCACAGTTGCTGATCTAAATCTTTGAGTGGAGATCTCAAAGTCACAAACTAGAGTGTTTGTGTGCAACAATTTCACAATAGAAGAGTCTGTGAATTCGAAGCTACATGTGGTCATGACTAGTAAGTACTACTTGAGGTAGTAGTAGATTTAGGGTTAAGTTTATTGTACAAATATCAATTCTATTAGTGAAATGTTGCCCTGAGAATTGTTTAGGTTAAATCTTTCCCATTTTTTTTTTTACTTTGGAACCACTGTTTCAAAAGTTTTATTGGGTCATCATTCTTGGTGTTCATGTGATCTATGCTTGTTTGATGTGTTAATCATTTTAAACAATATCATAATTAATCTAATTAATTTTTTGGTTAAAAGTTGAATAAATCCTAGATAATTGGGGTCTAAAACCCTAACAACAGTAAATCCAACGGAAATTATAGAAGACAACAATATGGTGGTGACCCATGAAAACTTGTGAAACTATGGTTTCACATTGGAGAGGATTTAACCTAAACAATCCTCAAGGCAACATACCATTAATAGAATCGATGTTTGTATAATAAACTCAACCCTAAATCTACTGTAACCTCAAGTAATACTTACTAGCGTGACCGCACGTAGATCTGAATCCTCAGACTCTTCGGTGTTGGGATAGATTTGGAAAAGAAGAAAGTGATGGTGATGGTGTTGGATAAGTTTTGGATGTTAGGATTTGTGGGATTGGCGGGATAGGTAAAAAGAGGAAATAACAAAGAGAAGGGGCTATTGCGTGGGAGTTTATCTTTTTAGCTTAAAAAGTACTTTATTTGTCAGTATAATTACCCACTTTTTGCAAGTATTTTTTTTTTTTTTTTTATCTTTTTATCTTTATAAATATATCATTCTATTATTTTTTTTGTATTTGATTGATATTTTTTTAAGGTGAACCATATCCTTCTAACTTTTGTTGTAATGTGTTATAATTGCCTAATATACAACTAAATTTATAATTCAAATTTCTCATCTCTTAAAGAACAAGGAGATTATCATAATAATCAGAACACATCACAAAATTGCAATGTCATCTAAACCAAAATTAAAATGAAGCCAAAGAATAAAAGATAGACTTTATAATAATTCATTATTTAAACAATTAGTAGGCATATTCAAATTCATAACCGTGTAAATTGTGTTTTGATATAAACTAAAATTCTATTTCCAAAAAAAAAAAAAAAAAAAAAAAAGGTATTAACTCAAACCAAATTTCAATCAAAGCTATAAAAAGGAGAGAGAATACTTTGTGATGGGAAATTTAAAAAACACAATACTAAAACACATATTTAAAATTTTTCTTAAAAAAAAAAATCAACCTTAATTAGAGTTATAAGAAAGAACAAAATTCACCGAGAGAGAGAGAGAGAGAGAGAGAGAGAGTACTCATAGTTTTTGTGTGAGAAAAATATGGATTGAATGGGAGAAATGATATCAAATTTATACAAAATAAAATGGGAAGAAGAAGAGTCAAATTATAAGGAAAAAAATAATAATAATAACGAAGATAGTGTAACAGTGAAGTAGAAAGTAGTAGGGGAGGTAAAGAGGCAAAGAGGGAACGAAAATGTTGAAGGAGGTAGAAGAAGAGGATTTTGTTTTTTTTTTTTTTTTTTGAGAGTAGTGAGATGAAAAGTTAAAAAGTAAAAAGGAAGAGATAGAAAATAAATGGATGATGTGACTCAATGTTTAGGTAGCAAAATTTATTGCATGCATGCATTAATATATATATATAGAAGGATGTAAAGAAAATGACACTCAGTGTTGAAAGTAGCTTTCAATATAGACAATAGATAATTGGAGTTTATGATGGCGTATAGTGCAATACGTTGGCCACAAAGAAATAGTTTTGCAATAGACAATCAATAAATATGGAAAACCAAAAAAATTTAAAAAAAAAAAAAATAGTGATGTTGCCTACTTAACATGAGTGTAGCAACAATAAATGTTACGTTTCAGCTATTAAATATATATTATAAAAATATAGTACTAAACAGTTTTTTATTTTGCATCATAAGTAACCAAAACACATGTTTTTACTACACTTTTTAAATTACAATTTTCAAATTGTTTTGAAAATCATGATCTCAGTACTACTAATTTAACATACGCTACCCTATTTTCTTCTCTTCTCCTCATTCTATCTCCACCCACCAGCCCTCCCCGTGTTTCTCTCTCTCTCTCTCTCTCTCAGTTTCCTTCTCTCACTACCTCAAACCCTAAATCATTCCTTTTCACCTCACCATTTTTTGTCCCTCCTCATGAGATGACAATGCTTAGAGTTCAATCCCTCACCAAGTCACTAGTAGTATCACCACACACCATTCAAAAGGACAAGGCAGTCAAATTTTGGGAATTTTAAGGCAATGTGAGTAACAAAAGACAAGGATGTTGGTGTCCTTCAAATCTCTTTGTTTGTGTTAGAGACATGTTAGCCCAATATAATAGGCCCAAGCCCAATCCTTCTAGTCTAGGGTTTAGCCTACTATATATACACATGTTATGGTTCATTGTAACATAGGATTTGTACTACACTCTAATATATTATTGATGTAACCCTTTAGGGTTTCCTCAATGGATGTAGGCTGTTAGACTGAGTCACATAACCCTCGTGTTCTTGTGTTCCTATTTTATGCTTTCCTTTTCTGCATCTATTCAAGCATATTCAACATAAAATATATCATATCTAATATTTAAGATAGTATCAAAGCCAATTTCATGTGGTCATGGTTTCTATCCTTACGGTGTGTTTAAGAGCAATCTTTGTCTTCCTTAATGTTTCTTTGCTGCGTTCATCTTCTTTGCCTTCCCACTACTACCGTTAAAACTCTGGTATAGTCATGCCACCATTAGAAGTCATATCAACACTGCAAGACCATTGCCTTCCACAAACCACTATCACAAAGCCAAACTTCATTCAAGGGATCTTCTCAACCTTAACAAATTTTAAGGTTTTATCAAGCTTCCATCTTGAGTTTGAGAGAGGGCATTAGAGATATGTTAGCCCAATATAATAGGCCCAAGCCCAATCCTCCTAGTCTAGGGTTTAGACTACTATATATACACATGTTATGATTCATTGTAATACAAGATTTGTACTACACTCTGATATATTATTGATATATCCCTTTAGGGTTTCATTTGTGGATGTAAGCCATTAGGCTAAACCACGTAACTCTCGTGTTCTTGTATTCCTACTTTATGATTCCCTTTTCCACATCTATTCAAGCATATTCAACATGGAATATATCATAGCTAATATTTAACAATTTGATTTCCTCTTCTTCTTCTTTTCTTTTCTTTCTTTCTTTTTTTTTTTTTTTTTTTTTGGTGAGTTCCATTTAAATAAAAAATAAAAAATTGGTTTTATGTTGAGTTTTCCCATTTATTTCATTTGGGTTTATTATTATTTGTTTCTATGATCTGCGTTTTATTGATTTTCGTTGTTTGTTTCATGAGAAAATACATGAAATAGTTCACAACATAAAATAAAAATAAATTGCTACAATTAAGATTGTACTTTACACATTAATATTAAACAGACCCTTAATAGTTCACTACATGAAATAAAACTAAATTCCTACAGAGTAAATTATATGATTGATCATAATGATTTGAAAGATAATAATGGTAGAACAGTCGATGACGAAGATGAAGCAATTTCTAAACATGATTGTGTTGATGTAAAGCAAGTATATGAAGGCTCAATTTCTTCGCTTCTAAGATATTGCAGTTCTTCACAATTTTGTTGAGCATTTGAAGCTTTACGAATTCCTTGCAACTCTATTGCGACCTCCCTCATTGTAGGGCGATTTTTCCTTCTCGAGCGCAAACATCTTTCTGCAAGGTTAGCAACTTTGATGACCTCCTCTTTATAATCTTCATTTCGTACTCGATCATCAAGAATATTAAACAGGTGGTTCTCTTTCATTGAAAGAACAAAATATGTGGCTAGACTTCTACCTTCTTCTGACCTTGTTAATGAAATAGCTTTTTCTCCAGTTAGGAGCTCAACAAGAACTACTCCAAAACTATATACATCACTCTTATCTGTGAATTGGCTTGTTTGGAAGTATTCTGGGTCCAAGTATCCAAAAGTTCCATTTATTAGGGTGGTGACATGTGTTTGGTCAATCGTCACTGTCTTTGATGTCCCAAAGTCTGCTACTTTTGCTTTGTACATTTCATCTAAGAGTATGTTTGTAGACTTTATGTCTCGATGATAAATTGGTGTGGAAGCTGCTGAGTGTAAGTAGGAAAGAGCTCCTGCAATTTCTATGGAAATCCTTAAGCGCATATCCCATGTTAATGGAAATTCTTCATTTTCTTCGTGAAGATATTGGAAAAGTGTCCCATTTGGGATGAACTCATAAACCAACAAAGGAACTTCTTTTTCGAAACAACACCCAAGTAACTTTACCACATTTCTGTGGTTGATTTGAGAAAGAATGACAATCTCGTTAATGAACTGTTTGAGATTCTCCTCACCCACTATATTGCATTTTTTAATTGCAATAATTTTTCCATCACTTAACATCCCTTTGTAAACCGTACCTTGACCACCCTTTCCAAGTATTCTACATTCACTAAAATGGTCAGTTGCCTTTGCTAACTCCTTCAAACTGAACAATTTTGTATTTTGAACATTATTTTGAGCCAAAGATAATTGTTGTTGTAACAATGTCTTTATGAAGAATTTTTTCTTGAGCTTGGCTTCATTTCTCTTCTTTATTACTTTGTATAAAAATCGTGTGATTGTGAGTAGAAATATTACTCCAAGGATTATACCAAGAACTGCAAAATTCAAACCAATAAATAAATAAATTATATATAAAAATATAAAATGCAAATTTCTATCTATAAAATATGAACATGCAAAATGGATTTTGGTCATAACTACCCTAATATTTTGTAGATTTTACTAACTCTTCTAAGTTATGTTCCCACAACCCGGAAGTTCAACTAAGGATAGATTCAATTAATTTCTTTTTATAAATACAATAGAATTTGAAACTTATAGCTTCCACTTTATTATAATTTCTCTATATTACTTGGTTAAGATATCAATTGATTTGTTTCTTACAATAGTTTAGATTTTGAACATTGTAAGGTTGAATTTAATCAACCATCTTGTTGGCTTTATTCCGTGCCAAATTTGCTTGTATTTCAGCAATTAGTAACCATGTATTTAGGTGGGATTCTTGTAAGGGTAGTGAGTGAGATAGTGTGAAGAAATGCTCAAGAGTGTGCAAGAAAAACAGAGACTCGCGACTGGATCTCGTGGGTGACTCGCGGCTGCAAGCCGCCAAAAGCTGCACACGTGCCAGGCATGCCAAAAGTTGAAGTGTCATGCTAGCTAGAGCACTATAGGACAAAATAGGACAACTGGCCGTTCAGTTACCTCGCGGTTGGAACTCGTGACTCAGTCAAGCCGCGAGCCAGCCCTGTTTTGAAAAACTTGACTCTTCACATTCCATTCTCACCCTAGTATAAATACCCCTTATACCCACGAAAGAAAGAGAGCTTCCAGAGAGGATTTTGAGAGAGAAACCCTAGAAAAAAAAAAGATTGATTCATCCACAATCTTCACATAAGAGAATCTTCAAATTCCTCTACTCTCTTCCTCTCCATTCTTAAATCCTTGAGAGGCTTTTTACCAAAACTTTTTCTCACCATATCCATTACTGTGAGAGAGCTGTTTGGTGCTTTGGGAAGCAGTTAGGAAGGAGCCAATTTCACATTGGTTGATACTATGGTCAAGTAGTAGAATCCGGGAAGCTAGAAAAGAAATAGGTTCGGTGCAACCTCGTTAGAGCAAGAAGTTTGGAGGGCTTAGGTACACTGGGTAGATTAGGCTTAGAGGGTCTATTGCTGTTTATGTATCCCAACTACATTTTCTAGTGGATTACTTACCGCTTAGAGGGCGGCAGAGAGGTTTTACGTCGAGGGCTTCGGTTTCCTCTTCGATAACACATCGTTGTGCTGTCCTTGTGTTTGCATCTCTCTTCCCTTAATCTTTGCCTTTTATTTTCTGCTGTGAATGTGATTTTATTTGGCTTAGATTGTTTACCAAATCTGTTTATAGCTTGTGTTCATTTTCCGCACACTTATTGTTTGTCATAAAGCTTGAATTGGTAATTTTGTTATTGGGGGTCTAAACGTTCAAAGGTGTTTTATACACTATTTGAACTTTCATTTGGTATCAGAGCCAAGGTCATAGGTTTGAGTCGTTGGAGCCGCATTGTGAGGGAGGGATTGTGAGGGATTTCACAATTTGTTCCAATACCAATGGGCTTGGTCTGCGATCGAATGCTATAAAAGATATGTGCCCCCTCATCCTTCACCAATTGGTGATTGGATGGATTGGTAAGGCACACGGTCCGACAAGACATAATTTCCACATTCAAAAATAGAAAAGAAAAAAAATATATTATTAAGAACTAAACCAATGACACCTAATTAATTTCTAAAAGGAATTGTTTTAGGGCTGCGAGTTTGGGATTCATTTTGTCAGTCAACGAAAGTTGCTCGCTTTTGTGGGTCCATCCAAGTTGACAGCATATCTGTTCTTGAGAACTGCTATACCGGTAATTAATAAGTCTAGTGACAAAAATTTTCATAATTTTTATAATTGATTATGTGCATTGTCACAGAAGTGATATTATTCTAATCATATCATGAATCTTAGTAAATTATGAAGATGTTGTGTCGTGAAGATGCTCATGGAGTTATGACAAACACTTAGGGGTTATGGGTTGAAATAATTGTTAAAAAACAAAACAAACAAACAAGCATAAATTTTTTTGTCAAAACTCACCATTTTGACATCCTAATTTAAAGAAAAACCCTTGAACTCATCTCAAACCCTAAATTTTGTCACTTTATTATCTACTATTGCTCTTAAATTAGTATATGTTTACTATTACATGAAAAAATATTTTTAGCAATATATAGATGTAGGGATACGATTTGCAGCCCAAACCCAAAATGTATGGGATCTTGTCCCAATGAGCTCAGTACAATAAATTTGTAGAGAGTGGGTCAAAGAACTAGGCTTTAGTGAATTGGACAACGGCTAATATGGATGAACTCCTTGTCCGAGGAGGCAAGTGTTCACGTCCGAGGAGGCAAGTGCTCATATAAATCAAGTAAACAGAGTACAAGTGCAATTGTGATTGCTACAATGTTCTTTCTCTGTTTTTCGATCCCCTTCCTCTAGGGTCTCTATTCTCATTTATACTACATCTCTTCCTTCATCTTTACCCTACACGTGGATAGTTGATGGCTTAGGCTGATACTTGTCCCATCAGCCTCCTCTAGAAGTCTTTGGAGGATGATTATAAGGCCGGAAAAGTACTGTTCAGAGGTCACTTCCTCATTAATGCGGCTAGGGAATTAGCTGCAGAGCATTCAATGTGTGGTAGCAGCTTTCCCTTAGATATTTTTGAGTTCCCATCTTTCTTGTACGTTTATGGTGCACGTCCCTATCACTAGAGCTTCTTGGAAGGTCACTGTGGTCATTAGGATCTATACCCGATCTGCATTTAGCTTATCCGAGGAGATATTCCTCCTCAGATTCGAACTTCTCACGCTCTCGGCCAAAGCCCCACACTCTCGGCCAAAGCCCGAAACCCAATTGTATGATTTAGGCCTATGACCCCACAATAGCCCCTCAAAACTCCGATTTTTTCCTCTCATCCGAGTAGAAAAGTGGGGTTTTGAATTCTTTAAGAGTTAATTCTACTTGATCCCTTGATTTACACTCGGGGGAGTACCGTTTTACGCGCCCCATATTTGTACTGTAAATTGCTCCTTTCAAAGCTACCAATCTGAGGAATTGTTATGATCTTGGGTTTGTCTTGACACTTTAGTGAGAAACCAATAGATAGCATAGAATGTTAACTTCCCCACATCATCTGGTCCGAGTACTACAGACATGACTAAGTTTGAGTTTAAACACTTGGAAGATGCCATTGAATGTTCACTTCCCTCATCATTTGGTCCAAGGACCGAGGCATGATTGAGTTTCAGTTTAAACACTTGTAGAGTTGCCCTTAAGAGTTAACTTCTCCTTAGCATCTGGTCCGATGACTACAGGCATGACTAAGTTTGAGTTTAAACACTTGGAAGATGCCATTGTGTGTTAATTTCCCCAAAGCAGGCGGTCCGAAGGACTCGACATAGCTAAGGTTTTGTTTAACCACTTCAAAAGATGTCAGTGTGTGTTAATTTCCCAAAAGCGGGAGGTCCAAGGGACCCGACATAGCTGAGGTTCTGTTTAACCACTTCAAAAAATGTCAGTGTGTGTTAATTTCCCCAAAGCAGGAGGTCCGAGGGACCCGACATAGCTGAGGTTCTATTTAACCACTTCAAAAGATGTCAGTGTGTGTTAATTTTCCCAAAGCAGGAGGTCAGAGGGACCCGACATAACTGAGGTTCTGTTTAATCACTTCAAAAGATGTCAGTGTGTGTTAGTTTCCCCAAAGCAAGAGGTTCGAAGGACCGACATAGCTGAGGTTCTGTTTAACCACTTCAAAAGATGTCAGTGTGTGTTAATTTCCCCAAAGCAAGAGGTCCGAGGGGCCCGACATAGCTGAGGTTCTGTTTAACCACTTCAAAAGATGTTAGTGTGTGTTAATTTCCCCAAAACAAGAGGTCTGAGGGACCCGACAAAGTGAAGGTTCTGTTTAACCACTTCAAGGGACCCGACATAGCTGAGGTTCTGTTTAACCACTTCAAAAGATGTCAGTGTGTGTTAATTTCCCCAAAGCAGGAGGTCCGAGGTACTCGACATAGCTGAGGTTCTGTTTAACTACTTCAAAAGATGTCAGTGTGTGTTAATTTCCCCAAAGCAGGAGGTCCGAGGGATTCGACATAGCAGAGGTTCTGTTTAATCACTTCTAATGATGTCAATGTATGTTAATTTCCCCAAAGCAGGAGGTCCAAGGGGCCCGACATAGATGAGGTTCTGTTTAACCACTTCAAGGGACCCGACATAACTGAGGTTCTGTTTAACCACTTCAAAAGATGTCAGTGTCTGTTAAATTCCCCAAAGTAGGAGGTCCGAGGGACCCGACATAGCTGAGGTTCTGTTTAACCACTTCAAAAAATGTCAGTGTGTGTGTTAATTTCCCCAAAGCAAGAGGTTCAAAGGACCCGATATAGCTGAGGTTCTGTTTAATCACTTCAAAAGATGTAAGCATGTGTTAATTTCCCCAGAGCAGGAGGTCCAAGGGGCCCGACATAGCTGAGGTTCTGTTTAACCACTTCAAGGGACCCGACATAGCTGAGGTTCTGTTTAACCACTTCAAAAGATGTCAGTGTGTGTTAAATTCCCCAAAGTAGGAGGTCCGAGGGACCCGACATAGCTGGAGTTCTGTTTAACCACTTCAAGAAATGTCAGTGTGTGTGTTAATTTCCCCAAAGCAAGAGGTTCGAAGGACCCGACATAGCTGATGTTTTGTTTAACCACTTCAAAAGATGTCAGCATGTGTTAATTTCCTCAAAGCAAGAGGTTCGAAGGACCCGACATAGCTGAGGTTCTGTTTAACCACTTCAAAAGATGTCAGTGTGTGTTAATTTCCCCAAAGCAGGACGTTCGAGGGGCCCGACATAGCTGAGATTCTGTTTAACCACTTCAAAAGATGTTAGTGTGTGTTAATTTCCCCAAAACAAGAGGTCTGAGGGACCCGACATAGCTGAGGTTCTGTTTAACCACTTCAAGGGACCCGACATAGCTGAGGTTCTGTTTAACCACTTCAAAAGATGTCAGTGTGTGTTAATTTCACCAAAGCAGGAGGTCCGAGGGACCCGACATAGCTGAGGTTCTGTTCAACCACTTCAAAAGATGTCAGTGTGTGTTAATTTCCCCTAAGAAGGAGGTCAGAGGGATTCGACATAGCTGAGGTTCTGTTTAATCAATTCAAAAGATGTCAGTGTGTGTTAATTTCCCCAAAGCAAGAGGTTCGAAGGACCCGACATAGCTAAGGTTCTGTTTAACCACTTCAAAAGATGTCAGCGTGTGTTAATTTCCCCAAAGCAGGAGGTCCAAGGGGCCCGATATAGCTGAGGTTCTGTTTAACCACTTGAAAAGATGTCAGTGTGTGTTAATTTCCCCAAAGCAGGAGGTTTGAGGGACCCGACATAGCTGAGGTTCTGTTTAACCACTTCAAGGGACCCGACATAGCTGAGGTTCTGTTTAACCACTTCAAAAGATGTCAGTGTGTGTTAATTTCCCCAAAGCAGGAGGTTCGAGGAACCCGACATAGCTGAGGTTCTGTTTAACCACTTCAAAAGATGTTAGTGTGTGTGTTAATTTTCCCAAAGCAAGAGGTTCGAAGGACCCGACATAGCTGAGGTTTTATTTAACCACTTCAAAAGATGTCAGCGTGTGTTAATTTCCCCAAAGCAGGAGGTCCGAGGGATCCGACATAGCTGAGGTTCTGTTTAACCACTTCAAAAGATGTCAGTGTGTGTTAATTTCCTCAAAGCAGGAGGTCCGAAGGACCTGACATAGCTGAGGTTCTGTTTAACCACTTCAAAAGATGTTAGTGTGTGTTAATTTCCCCAAAGCAGGAGGTCCGAGAGACCCGACATAGTTGAGGTTCTGTTTAACCACTTCAAGGGACCCGACATAGCTGAGGTTCTGTTTAACCACTTCAAAAGATGTCAGTGTGTGTTAATTTCCTCAAAGCAGGAGGTCCGAAGGACCTGACATAGCTGAGGTTCTGTTTAACCACTTCAAAAGATGTTAGTGTGTGTTAATTTCCCCAAAGCAGGAGGTCCGAGAGACCCGACATAGTTGAGGTTCTGTTTAACCACTTCAAGGGACCCGACATAGCTGAGGTTCTGTTTAGCCACTTCAAAAGATGTCAATGTGTATTAATTTCCTCAAAGCAGGAGGTCCGAAGGACCTGACATAGCTGAGGTTCTGTTTAACCACTTCAAAAGATGTCAGTGTGTGTTAATTTCCCCAAAGCAGGAGGTTTGAGGGACCCGACATAGCTGAGGTTCTGTTTAACCACTTCAAGGGACCCGACATAGCTGAGGTTCTGTTTAACCACTTCAAAAGATGTCAGTGTGTGTTAATTTCCCCAAAGCAGGAGGTCCGAGGGACCCGACATAGTTGAGGTTCTGTTTAACCATTTCAAAAGATGTCAGTGTGTGTTAATTTCCCCAAAGCAGGAGGTCTGAGGGACCCGACATAGCTGAGCTTCTGTTCAACCACTTCAAAAGATGTCAGTGTGTGTTAATTTCCCCAAAGCAGGAGGTCCGAGGGATTCGACATAGCTGAGGTTCTGTTTAATCACTTCAAAAGATGTCAGTGTATGTTAATTTCCCCAAAGCAAGAGGTTCGAAGGACCCGACATAGCTAAGGTTCTGTTTAACCACTTCAAAAGATGTCAGCGTGTGTTAATTTCCCCAAAGCAGGAGGTCTGAGGGACCCGACATAGCTGAGCTTCTGTTCAACCACTTCAAAAGATGTCAGTGTGTGTTAATTTCCCCAAAGCAGGAGGTCCGAGGGATTCGACATAGCTGAGGTTCTGTTTAATCACTTCAAAAGATGTCAGTGTCTGTTAATTTCCCCAAAGCAAGAGGTTCGAAGGACCCGACATAGCTAAGGTTCTATTTAACCACTTCAAAAGATGTCAGCGTGTGTTAATTTCCCCAAAGCAGAAGATCCAAGGGGCCCAACATAGCTGAGGTTCTGTTTAACCACTTCAAAAGATGTTAGTGTGTGTTAATTTCCCCAAAGCAGGAGGTTTGAGGGACCCGACATAGCTGAGGTTCTATTTAACCACTTCAAGGGACCCGACATAGCTGAGGTTCTGTTTAACCACTTCAAAAGATGTCAGTGTGTGTTCATTTCCCCAAAGCAGGAGGTCCGAGGGACCCGACATAGCTGAGGTTCTGTTTAACCATTTCAAAAGATGTCAGTGTGTGTTAATTTCCCTAAAGCAGGAGGTCTGAGGGACCCGACATAGTTGAGCTTCTGTTCAACCACTTTAAAAGATGTCAGTGTGTGTTAATTTCCCCAAAGCAGGAGGTCCGAGGGATTCGACATAGCTGAGGTTCTGTTTAATCACTTCAAAAGATGTCAGTGTATGTTAATTTCCCCAAAGCAAAAGGTTCGAAGGACCCGACATAGCTAAGGTTCTGTTTAACCACTTCAAAAGATGTCAGCGTGTGTTAATTTCCCCAAAGCAGAAGATCCAAGGGACCCGACATAGCTGAGGTTCTGTTTAACCACTTCAAAAGATGTTAGTGTGTGTTAATTTCCCCAAAGCAGGAGGTTTGAGGGACCCGACATAGCTGAGGTTCTATTTAACCACTTCAAGGGACCCGACATAGCTGGGGTTCTGTTTAACCACTTCAAAAGATGTCAGTGTGTGTGTTAATTTCCCCAAAGCAAGAGGTTCGAAGGACCCGACATAGCTGAGGTTCTGTTTAACCACTTCAAAAGATGTCAGCGTGTGTTAATTTCCCCAAAGCAGGAGGTCCGAGGGATCCGACATAGCTGAGGTTCTGTTTAACCACTTCAAAAGATGTCAGTGTGTGTTAATTTCCTCAAAGCAGGAGGTCCGAAGGACCTGACATAGCTGAGGTTCTGTTTAACCACTTCAAAAGATGTTAGTGTGTGTTAATTTCCCCAAAGCAGGAGGTCCGAGAGACCCGACATAGTTGAGGTTCTGTTTAACCACTTATAGAAAGATTAAAAGATATCAATATATACCTTCCAGAACTATCCCCACTACGGAGCCCCTTTGATTTGCTACACCATCAACATATACCTTCCAGAATTAAGGTTTTTATAGGGAGTTTGTGCCAACCAATTCTTCATCCATGCTCTTTGTTGCTGCCACTTCCTCTAATGGAGGTTCAGTGAACTTGGCCACCAGATTCGCGAGGACTTGGCCCTTGACAGAGGTACGAGGCACGTGCTTGATGTTAAAGGCCTCTAGAACTGTGATCCTACCATACTTAACCGTTGCACTCACTATCACACAAGCTCTCCCCACAGACGGCGCCAATTGTAGGGACACGATTTGCAGGCCAAGCCCAAAATGTATGGGATCTTGGCCCAGTGAGCCCAGTACAATAAATTTGTAGTGAGTGGGTCAAAGAACTAGACTTTAGTGAATTGGACAGCGGCTAATATGGATGAACTCCTTGTCCGAGGAGGCAAGTGTTCACGTCCCAGGAGGCAAGTGCTCGTATAAATCAAGTAAATAGAGTACAAGTGCAATTGTGATTGCTACAGTGTTCTTTCTCTGTTTTCCGATCCCCTTCCTCTAGGGTCTCTATTCTCATTTATACTACATATCTTCCTTCATCTTTACCCTGCACATGGATAGTTGATGGCTTAAGCTGATATTTGTCTCATCAGCCTCCTCTAAAAGTCTTTGGAGGATGGTTATAAGGCTGGAAAAGTACTGTTCAGAGGTCACTTCCTCATTAATGCGGCCAGGGAATTAGCTACAGAGCATTCAATGCTGTGGTAGCAGCTTTCCCTTAGATATTTTTGAGTTCCCATCTTTCTTGTACGTTTATGGTGCACGTCCCTATCACTAGAGCTTCTTAGAAGGTCACTTTGGTCATTAGGATCTATACCCGATCTGTGTTTAGCTTATCCGAGGAGATATTCCTCCTCGGATTCGAACTTCTCACGCTCTCGGCCAAAATCCCACGCTTTCGGTCAAAGCCCAAAACACAATTGGATGATTTCGGCCCATGACCCTACAATAGAAAATATAAATAAAAATATATTTAATAATTTATTAATAAACATATCTCGCTGCACTTGCACCTTACTTTTTCACAGAAGTGATATTATTCTAATCATATCATGAATCTTAGTAAATTATGAAGATGTTGTGTCGTGAAGGTGCTCATGGAGTTATGACAAACACTTAGTGGTTATGGGTTGAAATAATTGTTAAAAAACAAAACAAACAAACAAGCATAAATTTTTTTGTCAAAACTCACCATTTTGACATCCTAATTTAAAGAAAAACCCTTGAACTCATCTCAAACCCTAAATTTTGTCACTTTATTATCTACTATTGCTCTTAAATTAGTATATGTTTACTATTACATGAAAAAAAAATATGCTTAGCAATATATAGAAAATATAAATAAAAATATATTTAATAATTTATTAATAAACATATCTCGCCGCACTTGCACCTTACTTTTCACAGAAGTGATATTATTCTAATCATATCATGAATCTTAGTAAACTATGAAGATGTTGTGTCGTGAAGGTGCTCATGGAGTTTTGACAAACACTTAGTGGTTATGGGTTGAAATAATTGTTAAAAAACAAAACAAACAAACAAGCATAAAATTTTTTGTCAAAACTCACCATTTTGACATCCTGATTTAAAGAAAAACCCTTAAACTCATCTCAAACCCTAAATTTTGTCACTTTATTATCTACTATTGCTCTTAAATTAGTATATGTTTACTATTACATAAAAAAATATGCTTAGCAATATATAGAAAATATAAATAAAAATATATTTAATAATTTATTAATAAACATATCTCGCCGCACTTGCATCTTACTTTTTCAAAAATTGCCAAGTCGCTGCACCACACCCGAACCCAAATCTGCACCCATGCTTCCCAGAACAAAAGTGCATCCAATTCTAGCTTAGACAATTGCGGAGTTAAAAAGTTCTAGAATCAGCTTTGGAAAATTAAAGTTCCAAATAAGGTGAGAAGTTTTTATTGACGTGCTCATTCGAATTCTCTGCCAATTAAAGAAAATTTGCAGCGTGGGAAACTAGTGGTAGACTCTTTGTGTCCTCTCTATTTGAAGGATGGGGAGAATACTCTCCATGTACTAAGGAGCCCTGTTTTCAGCTGGGTTCGAGCAAATAGTCCAAGTATCAACTCTTTTTCTGATTTGATTGATGTAATGGGACAAAGAAACCAAAATCTGGAATTATTTTCAAAGACAACTGGGTCTATTTGGCAAAGACGAAATTTTTAGGTTCTAAATATTTAGAATTAAATATTTAAAATTTTAATTTATATATGTTGGTAAACCGAGAACAAAAACATGTCTAGATTAGGTGTTAGACATTGCTCAAGATTGTACAAGTCAAGATTTAAGAACATGCAAGCTGCAGAAAGAAGAGTTCAAGATCTGTGAAGTTCAACTGTTTAAAAATTTAGGCTCGACCAATCGAAAATCACAGATAACAGAATTTAAATTAGGCCCATGCCCGTAAAAACGTTTAGGGTTTTAGTCCAATACTACTTGGTATAAAAGAAAAACCCTAACTACATTTTAGAAGCTCTTGGAAGTCTTATGAGTTACTCCTATGAGATTTATGAGGTTTCTATGACCTTCTAACTTTACAAGCATCTACAATCAAGAACTGGTGGAAACAGGTTGGTACATAAAGATCTATTGCTGATGGTGATCTGAAACCTTTGAGTGGGTTCTCAAAGTCACAAGCGTGGGAGTTTGTGTTCAACAAATCCAAGATAGAAGAGTTCGTGAAGTCGGAGTTGCACATGGTCGTGTTAGCAAGTTCTACAAGAGGTAGCTTTAGATTTTAGGAGAATATCTTTTGTAAACTTTCATTCTATCATAGTGGATTTGTTTACCTTGAGGATAGCTATATTAAATCCTCCTCAGGTATTTATCTTGAAACGATTAGTTTCATTGGTTTTCCTAGGTCATCATATTACTGTCTTCTTTATTTTTCCACACTAGGTAATATGATTGCATCAATTAAATCTAGATCTGAATAATTAACCTAGGTAACTACTTGGCTAATTCACTAGGTTTAACTAGTATGGTTTTAAGGGGTCAAAACAGAACAAACAAGAATAAACTTTGGGTCCATGAAGTGTGTGTTCCTATTTCAAAAGTACTTGAGCAAGCTGCTACTCTTCTTATAGATTTTTGTAAAAGATCAACTCCTTTTTGCTTGAAACTTTGACCTATTGTTGCAAAATGGAGGCCTACTACTCTAGATGATGCTATTTTTGAATGATGGTTTTTAGACCCCTTAAACAATTGATTAAACCTAAGTAATTAACCAAGTTGTTACTTAATCCAATTAAACAAGTCTAGGTTATCACAATAATAAAGATCAAATCATGCAAAGCAGCGGAAAATAAATAACACACGATCTGATCACCCAGGAAACCAAACCGGTAAAAACCTGGGGAGGATTTGACCTAGCTATCCTCAAGGTAAACTTGAATCCACTATCTTGAAAGAATCGAAGTTCATACAAAAGGACTTACAAGCACCCCCGCTCAACTTCCTAATGCTACCAACCAGTAGAACTTACTGACACGACCACGTGCAAGCTCCGAATCCACGGACTCTTTCTTTCTTGGATTCCCACCAGCTACAAGCACCCCCGCTTGTGTATTCTTTAAGCTTTAATGGCAGCAACTGTTTTGATCATCAAGGTGTAGAGAATATCTCCTCCTTGAAAACCCTAAGTTTGTGTAAAGGAAAGCTCCTCTAGATCTCACAAGAGATTTACACAAACCGCAAATATGAGCAACACTAAAACGGGGCTAGGGTTTACCTTTTATACTTAGGACAAATAAGAAACCCTAAAAACGTTTTAAAACACTTAGGGCTGAGTTGGAAAATTCTGCAGAAAAGCGATCTGCCCGAGATTCGATCGGTCGAGCCTAAGCTTCGATCGATCGAGCCAAGCCGAAAGCCACAGTGCTTTCTGCTTTACACTCGATTCCAACTTTACATTGACATACAACTTTGAGCTAGCTTTAAACACTTCTAAACACATTGTTTTGATCATGGTTTGCCAACAATACAAATTAGAGTTCTAAATACATAAAGTCCTAAACTTTAGAACCTAACATTGAAGATTCAAATGAAGCTGAAATTGGGGTGGTGGTTCAAAACAATAAGGAGGAGGTTATGGCTGCTATATCTGAAAAAATTTCTATGTCGTCATCAATTGTTATGGTGGAAGTTCTTGTAGCTAGGAGGGCAATCTAATTTGTGAAAGAAATTTGTATTACCCACTCTATATTTGAGGGTGACTCTGAGCTTGTTTGTAAGGCCCTTACCCTTAAGGGCTCTTCTCTCTTGTCCTTTGGACATATCATCTGACGATGCACAAAAATTGTCAGTAAGTTAATCGTCCACACACATGCCAATGGGTGTACCTGAAGAATAAAAAAGAAGAACCAATCAAAGGGCACTGGTGAGGCATGAGCCAAAGACCCTCCGAAAGTTAAGTCAATGATAGAAGAATCTCCAAGAACTCAAGAGTGCAAGAGCTAGGGAGAATTCACGTACCTCAAGAAGGGTAAGGTTTGTGGTTTATATAGTGGTAGAGAGCAAACTCGAATCCCTTGACACGGGGGAGTTTCTTTATAGAGAGAAAGGTCCTAAGATTCTCGAGATCACTTTTCCATATATAAAAGATCTGATCATGCAGTAGGGCCTTTGGTAGTGATGTGCAAGTAATTTCCATATAAAGATGCGTAGGTGGGCTCCACGCAATCCCCATGAAAACCCTAGGGGATGGGTCGTTGGGATCGAGGATTGCCCGATCCATTGGCCCATGGATTGATCATCCCTTTCAGGGGTTGATCTTCCCTTTTAGGGGATGATCATCCCCTTCAGGGGTTGATCATCCCTTTCGAGGGTGGTCTTCCCTTTTGGGGTTGATCTTCCTTTTCAGGGGTTGATCATCTCTTTTGAGGGTGGTCTTCCCTTATGGGTTGACCTTCCCTTGATCATCCCTTTCAAGGGTGGTCTTCCCTTTTAGGGTCGATCTTCCCTTTTAGGGGTTGATCATCCCTTTTAAGGGTGGTTATCCCTTATGGGGTTGATCTTCCCTTTCAGGGGTTGATCATCCCTTTTAAGGGTGGTCTTCCTTTATAGGGTTGATCATCCCTTTTGAGGGTGGCCTTCCCTTATGGGGTTGATCTTCCCTTTTGGGGTTAGTCATCCCTTTTGAAGGTTGGTCAAAAGAGATGGTCAGTGTGAGCCTCGTCGGCCTCTTTAGTCAATAGAGAGGCGGTTGCTCTTCATGAGGTGGTTGAGTGGGGAACGATCTGATGGGTTAGGAGGATGCGTGACATCCCTCAACGAATCCCTAATGACAGAGTCAATCGGCATGGGAATGATTTGATGGGTCGATATGCTGACGATGCTTTTGGTGATCAAAGACTCTTTTGGTGAGCTCATGATACTTTCTATAACCGAAGACTCAAGTGTGTTAGAAAAACTTTCTGGATGGTGAAAATATTCCCTATCATCATCAAAGACATTACGTTTATTATTGGTTCGCTTGCAAATCACTCCTTCTCTCATACTAGGAGGCAAGGTAACTCTATTCTTCCAAAAATAGTTAATCTCCTTTTTTTTTTTTTTTTTTTTTTTTATGTTTCAGTTTCTTAATAAAAAGCAGGGTTGACCTTTTCCTTATTTTATTAAAAAAAAAAGTGCCTTCATATTTAATTATTTTATGAAATAATAGCTTTAAAATATCAAGTAATGTAGCAAATTCGTTGTTATTAAAATTATTGCATGTGCTGCTCGTTAGGTCATCACACGAAATGTCATTGACCCTTAGGAAGTAACTAGCGACAATCAAGTTCAATTATTTTCTTCTCAAAAAAAAAAAAAAAAAAAAAAGGTTCAATTATATATGTTGGTTTTTTTAGCTTCTCAATTACATATTATTTTATGTTCTGAATTTAATGGGTATAGTTTTCCAAATAAAAAATAATAATAATAATGTGCATGGAACATACCTATTAGAATCATATTCCGGATCATATTCGGTTGAGATTTTCGCTCGTTGCAACTGTAACTTCCTTCTGTATTCTCACAATCCAACTTGCTTTGACAATTATTGAGATGATCATTTTCACATTCATTTATATCTGATAGTATAACAAACAAATTAAATTAATAAATTCAATAATAAATTATTATTATTATTATTATTGGGAAAAAAAAAAAAAACTCTTTATTGTCCACTTTCTCAATAATTCTAAAAATAATCTAATATCTAATCAACAAAGATTAGCAATAAGACAAAGAAGGGTGTTAGGAATGTCTAGATTCTTAAGCACCCTTATTCTAAGGAGGTAATATAAAGAGACTAAACACATAAAACAATGTTGATGGCTCCATCAAAAGTTAAAAAGAATAAGTAGTGGGATTTTTGTTGTAACAAGTTTGATTCCTTTAATTTCTTGAAGCTCTCTGAGTTGTCTCCTCAGAAACTAGAGAAGTAAGGTCCAACTTTTATTTTGTCTTTATAAATGCATTTTCATTAACCAAAAAAAAATTCAAAATAAAATAAAATAAAATAAAAATCTGGCAAAAACGGTTTATTTTAGTTATTAAATATAATATATATATATATATATATATATACACAATAGAACTTAAACTTATGACATTTACTCAATTACTATTGTTCTTTATAATGTCAAATGATATAATTTAACAAAAATTATATTTTAAGGTTTTGTAGCCTGTAATAGGAGGCGTGCAATAAAATTTAAATTTTATTGCATTCAATACAGATGTCGCAAATGTTAATTAGTTTGGAGTGTTTCTGTGTGAGAGTAGTAAAACATATCTTTTAAGTAATTTTGCGAAAGAAAAACGTGTACCAACTATTAAAAAAATGTAATTATTCCGTGCTTTATTAAAGTTTTATTTTTATATAACTGCTACCGATTTTACTTTTTATTTTTATAAAGATTTTACATAGCTAGTGGTAATATATTGGTGTAATAATTTTTTTTTTTAATTATTCAATAGTCTAGGAGGGAGGATTTGTACCATTTACGTCTTGAAAATACTAGGAGATATCAATTGAGTTACAAGACTCTTGACATACTAATGTAATATAATTTTACTCACATTATAAGGGTGTAATAATGGTAATTTTTTATGATAATTTGATAGTTGGTGGAGGAGGAATTCGAACCCTGAATTTCTTTATTAAAAATATTAGAATGTATCAACCAATTGAGTTTCAAGATTCTTGGAAATAATAATACTTATTAAATATAATAACTACTTAATTGTCCCCTAATCTAGTACACCACCCAAAAATTAAAAACTAGATCTGTTCACCAAAATATAAAATAATTGATCAAATGAAATTAGGTTAGTAAATTTGATTTAGATTGTTACACTAACTTTATCCTGTTCTGCATTATGTATTCTAGCCTAAACGTACAATATGTTAAGAGTCACTTACAAGTTAGTAAGTTACAACTCTTGTGCAATTGGCAAATAGGATTGGAACTCAGGCTTTTTATGGTAGAGTATAACTGTATAACCTCGAATATATGTTTTAAAAACCAAGCAGGAGAAGGGAGTGGTTTCTGGTCCTTTATTTTGATTGGGGTACATAATAATAAGTTTATAACAAATAATATATTTAGTTATAATATACATAATAAGAGTTTTCACCTCTTTTTTTTTTTTAAATATAACTAAACATATTAACATCAAAGTATCATCCTTAAAACGAAAACAATTAGTGATATCCCCTTCTTTTTAAGTAGCCATCACTATCAAAGAGTTGGACTCAACTAGCCATCAGCTTGTACATAAGTCTTTATTTTCTTTTATGACATAAATTGTAATTATTGATCCTAAAAAAAGCAAAAAAGTGTAGTTTTTTATCTCGTAAATTATATTATGAAATTATTTTCCCAATTGTCAACTTTTATCCCCCTCCAGAATCTAAAAATAAAACATAATAATAATTAACAAAACAAACTTTAACCTTGATGCTCTCTGTACGTAATCAGCAAGAATGATATGTATCAGAAAATAGCTACTTTGTAATGGTACATAAGTTAGAGTTAGGCATGCAATGTTGTAGATGACTATGCAAAATTAGAGGTGTGTACCTTCACATCCTGTGGAAAGATAAGGATTTCCTTCGAATCCCGAAGCACAGGCACAATGAAAGGTGTTGCTTGAGAAGTTACAAATAACATCATGTCTATATTTGAGAGAGCGAAACATCTCAAGTGAATTCTTGGTTTGGTTTAATATCGCCCATTCCAGCACCACGGGAACGTCGTCCGAATACTGCACAGAATTGTTTGACAACAACCAATCTTTTACTACTAGGAAGGCAAATTTGCAATTCTCAGATCGTTCTCTTGATTCGCTTATTGATTCGCTTATCGTTCTAAAATCCACCGCAAATTCTTGAAGATTTGAAGGCACATTCGTGGACTCGCAGCACATGAAACCCGTGCAATTAGATATGTTTGCTTCCCGTATGTTCATATTAATGTTGCAATCCGATATACACCCAAAAACCGTGGGAGCAATTCCAGATACTGTTGCAAAGTTATCGCAGCCAACCGAAATGAACGTATTATAAGAACCAGAGAAGTGAAAAGGGCTTCCTTTAAGGCTCATACTCATATTACCTTCCATGCCAGTAGGCCTAACATTACAATACCTCCAATAAATGATTGGCATTTGGACTTGAACCGTACCGTCATTAATATTGATTTGCCGCACCTCCCAGCCGTTTCTACTTAAGAAGGCTTGAGCAGAGTCGTCGCCAGTTATTTCGCAATAAATTTCGAACCACGGGTCCATGTAGCAATCTGGTTCGATTCCAAAGGGGTATGGAATTGAAAGATTTCCACAACTACTTGTACAAGAGGGTTTTGCCATAGGTGGTGTTGCTTCTGCTAACTCATGCGTTAGCAGAAGTAAGAAAGTAACTCGCATTACCAAATGCACAGCCATTTGTTTGCAGGTCTCTCACGACTTCAACAAAGCGGAATTTCTTGACCTCTTGTCACTCACAAGTAGGGCAGTCCACGGGCCGGCTTGAGTCGGCTTGGGTTTGAAGCTAACAGGTACTTGACCAAATTGAGTCGGGTGACTAAGAATTGTACCTGCACTCAACTGAACATACAAGTCGGACCGGCGTTTTGGGTAGTCGGTTTAGCGGGTCTGGTCTACAGATTGGGCAACACAATGAATCAAACAAATTATCAATAAAATGAATCAAACAAATGATCAATATAATACAAATCAGATGCACAAAATAAAACTGTGTTAGGGTTTCAATTTTTTAAAGTTTGGGTTTCAAATTTTTAAGTTAATATTTCTGAGTTTGATAAGTAATAACTCAAAACTATGACCAAAAAAATTAAATCAATTACTATAAATGTTTGAGCTTTAAGTGATTTGAACAAATGATAAAGTCAAATCTCAAAATAGAGAAAAATAGAGATGAGAAAAGAATAAAATATACTGAGACTCAACTCATTTTGACCGCGGTGGAAAGAAAGTGAGGTAGCGACGCTGGAGAGGAGAGTGGAGACCAAAGAGAGCTTGAAAAGTGAAAAGTGAAAACTAAAGAGAGGGAGAGAGAGAGATATCTGAATTTTTTAATTTGAGTTTGAGTGGTTGTTTTTAGTTTGCGTGTGGTAAGTGTAAGACAATTGTATCCAACTTCCCTCGAAACTATTGAGAGATGAAACAAGAACACAAAAAACAAAACAAACAAAAAAAAAAAACAAAAAACAAAAAATACAAACAAACGAAGATAGGTGGTAGATTTTCTACCAATGAGAGGAGGACACGTGGAGAAAAATCTTCAACCTTATCACTTTGCCTAAAAACTGATGTTGGCTGAAAAAAAAATTATAATTCTTTGAAGATAAGGTGGTAGGTTTTCTACCAATAAGAGGAAGACACGTGGGGTGGGAAAAAAATTAAAACTAATTTCAGTATCCTACAATCAAGTTGGTTTATGCGGGTCTCCAAGGACCTGTCTGGGTAAGAATTTTTCATCACTCAATTTTCGTCACTCAATTTCCATTACTCATCACCCATCACTCATAACTCATCACTCATTACTCATCACTCATTTTTTCACACTCATTTGGCAACATCACTTTTATTTTCATCACTCAATTTTTTCACACTATTCATGGGTCCCACACCTGTCAGCCAGTACAGTTTTTTTTTTTTTTAGTACACAACTCACCGAAGCTAATATAAAAAAAAAAAAAAACCAAACCGAACAGCCAACCCAGGAAAAGAAAGAAAAAAAAAAAAGAAAAAAAACTGAACGGCCAACCCAGGAAAAGAAAAAAAAAAAAAAAGTCAAAAGGTGGTTAAAAGTTGCGGCTGTGGGTCCCTCATGTGTGTTTATTTACGAAAATGCCATTGAGTTATGAGTTATGGAAACTGAAAACATCCTTTTGTTGTTTTCAGTTTCCATAACTCATAACTCAAAAATCAAAGAATTGAGTGATGGAAACAGAGTTATGGAAACAGAGTTATCGTTTGGCCAAATAACCTTTTTACTATGAGTCGCACCATTTTTGAGTTATAAGTTATGGAAACAGAGAATTGAGTTATCAAAAAACTCAATCCAAACAGCCTCTAATCCTTCAACCCGCCACCTAAACCGAAGTTTCGGTTTTCAAGGGAAGAATACCCATATCCGACTGACCAGGCTATTCGAATTCGCCCACTGGGCTTCAAGTCGGTCGGATTCACTCGGTTTGGTCGGGTCCCTGGCCCACCGGACAGCCCTAGTCACAAGTCACAACATTTTTTAATATGTTTCACTGTTGCATGCCCCCACCATCCATGTAGGGCTGTAAACGAGCTGATCTTTGTTGCGTGGTGCAAGTTCAAGCTTAGCTCATCAGGAATAGTCAAAAGCTTAAGTTTGGCTCGAGCTCATGACAAGTCTAAAAATAGTGTTTGAGTTTGAGCTCGTGGGAAAGCCAAAAAGCTTGAGTTTGGCTAAGCTTGGCTTGATTAATTAGTCAAGCCAAGCTCAAGCTTAATATCAATCTCAAACTCGAACTTAAGTCAAACTTTTGAGCTTGAGATCTAAAAAAAATTACGTTATCAAATGCTTGAATTTCTAAAATTAAGAAAAAAGAAAAAGAAAATAGTATATTCTTTTTATCATGCATACAAATTAAAATTTTACATAATTAAATTCATTCATTCATCATTTCTTCTCTACAGCTTTAGCGATTGTTCAACATACAATTTTTACATTCACGTTAGATGGTGAAGAACTAGAAAAATACTTGTTTATAATTATTATGAATGAAAAAATACAAACATGTTTCATAACTTTACTTTAGATGATTGATAGGAAATGATCATATGTGGCCCATTTAATTAATTAATTAATTAATTTTTAAATGTAACTATAGTCTAAAGTAGTTCTTGGTCAATTTAGAGAGAAGGAAAAAATTAAAATAATGGGTAGTAGTCCCATGTTTGTCATGTCATCATTAAGGGAAGTGTAATAAGTATATTTAGCTAACACATATAAACTTATAAATGAGTCTATGCTTGAATTGTTTTGAATCAAGCCTAATAGCTCACAAGCTTGTTCGTGAACAAATTTTTTTTCTTGGGCTCAATTTGTTTATTAAACGAGCCTAAAACTAAGGCTCAAGCTTGAATTTTTTATAAATAAATAAATATGAATGATCTTTTTATCAAGCCAAGCCCGAGTTGTTCATGATCTGCTTAGTTTATTAAACAAGCCTAAAACTAATGCTCTTATAGTAGATTTACTGAATTGCAGAATTGGACAGCTTCTTATCGATTTCATTAAGTTAGAAAAATCTTATTGTATTTCTGTTTTGCGTCAAAAGTGCTCTATGGAAATTCTAATAGCACATTGATTTTTGCCTATAACATGATTAAACAATCAACCACGTGAATTACCACTCCCTTTCTCCGGCACAATCGTAACATCTTTTTTTTTTTTTTTTTTTTTTTTGACTAAGCACAGAGTCGTACCACCTGAACAACAAGCCACAATGATTTCTTTTTTCCTTTGCAATAATTGCGACACCAATTTTATGGTCTGTTTGGAGAGAGAGAGATAGGAGTATAATAGAGTTGGCTAAAAACTAATTTTTTTCTATAATCTAATTCAACAAGCTTATGGAGCAAGAAAAAAAAAATAGGGTAAACTACGTATTTGATCCCTATCCTCCTAACATTTTAATTGTATCAATTTAGTTCCTAACCTTTCAGTACCGTGTCAATTTAGTCTTTACCGTTATTTCTTGGATGGAAATTGTTGATATAGCTAACGGCCAAAATAAAAAATTAGCTTCCGTTGATGTGGCAGTAAACTAATTTTTTATTTTGGATGCTTGCCACTTCAACCATTTTCATCTAAAAGATAACGACAGAGATTAAATTGACACGACACTGAAAGGTTAGGGACCAAATTAACACAATTAAACGGTTAGGAACTAAATTGAAATATAGTGTAAAGGATAAGGACCAAATATGTAGTTTACCCAAAAAATATATTTATTGTTCTTGATTATTGAGATTTGTCTTAATTAGTGGCATCTTTAAATGTAAGTCATGTTCATATGAAGACCATGATTTGTTAAAAAATATTATACTTGTAAAATATATTATTTAATTAATTATTTTTAAACTAACATGTTTTATCTATCTTAAAAAAAAATAAAAAAAAATTATTGAAGACCTTAGCTTGGAGAAAATTACAATTTATCACCCTAAACTTTATACCCCAAATTACACTTTGCACTCTAAACTTTCAGAATGCAAGGTTAGCACCATAAACTATAACTCGTGTTACATTCTACACAACGCCATCGATTCTACCATTATCATGGATGACAATACGTGAAAAGACCTAATTACTCATTTTCGCAATTCATTCAAAACAAAGAAGGAATCACACTTTATCATCCTAACTATACTCTTTTTTTAAGAGAAATCTAAACTATACTTCCTATTACACTTTGCACCCTAAAATTTGATTTTTTTTTTTTTTTTAGTATCCGGACTGAACTTTGATTAAAAAGAATCGGCTAAATCAGCCTGAACTACAACTAAAAATTGTGGTGGAACATCCTCCATCCACACTAAAAAAATCCGAAATATTAAAAGCATGTCTTGCTAAACAATGTGCAATAGAATTACATTCTCTCTTTACATGAGAGTAAAGCAATTGATCGAAATTTTCTGCACTAAACTTAACGTCATCAATCAACAATCCAAACGGAGCTAGTGAACTGTGGTCGCTTGATAAAGCTTTCATGATTGTGAGTAAGTCACCTTCTAGTACAGCCTTGGTAATGCCAATCTCTGCCATGAAAGACACCGCCTTGGCTGCTACCAAAGCCTCAATTTCATTGCTGTTGTAGGCTTGAGACAACCATTGGGAGCAAGAAGCAATAACCTGACCCGAGTTGTTTCTAATAACCACACCAATTCCTGCTGCATTATCACTTGAAAAAATAGCTCCGTCGAAATTAATTTTCATTAAATCCACCGGAGGAGGTTGCCATCTAGTTTTGTGATTGACCCGCCCACCCATCACCAAAGTTGCAGATGGTTGACTGGCCAAGAAATCAGCAAGTTTCACTGTAGAAATCTGGAAAATCTGGTGTAGTGGAGCAGCAACCTGGCTGAGTCGGACCTTATTACGTTGATTCCATATCCCCCACGCTACCATTGCAAAGAGTTCCACTTCACTTGGCTGTGTGAGTATCCATGAGAGTAGTTCTTTGAAATTCAGGAAGCTTCATTCTCGGCACATTTGGCAGTGAGCAGATCTTTCCCATACCGTGTCTAGCTCCTTGCACAGCCACAGAGCATGCAGCGGAAACTCCTGGGCTTCATGGCAGCGGTCACACAGCGAATCATCGATGATGGTACATCAAACTAATGCTTCTTTTGTTGGCATTGCACCACTGCAGGCCCTCCACAACAGATTTTTCACTTTGTTAGGAATTTGGAGAAACCAAATCCCTTTCCACAAACTTGAATCCGCACCTGAATCTACCTGCACAGAATCCATCTCAGCTTCTTCCTTGAGGAACCTATAGCCCGTTTTACAAGTATACTATCCATCATTCGTGTATGGCCAAATCAAGACATCTTCATTCACTCTTCGGCTCATTGGGATTTTTTTAATAATTGCTGCTTACTCCTGTGAAAAAATCCCATCAACCACTTCCTCATTCCACCTCCTTTCACTCTCATCAATCAAGACAACCACCGAACAATTCTCCATGGATTCTATTGGATATGAAACCACTAGGGAGGAGGTTTTCCATGGAATCCATCTATGCTGCCATATGTTAATTGATTTCCCATCCCCAACTCTCCATCTAGCCCCTCCTTGAATGACATCTCACCCTTTAAGGATACTCCTCCAAGCGTATGATCCTCCCCCGAATCCTTGGCCTCCATAATTGAACAATTTGGGAAAAAACGAGCTTTGAACACCTTATAAAATAGAGATGATCTGTTATGTAAAAGGCGCCAAGCTGTAATGCCAAATCTCGGAACCCCATTCCACCCACCATTTTGGATTTTGTCAACTCATCCCACTTCACCTAATGAATCTTCCTACGGTCGCCTCTTTGCCCCCACCAAAATTTTTAAATCATTGCTTCAATATCATGACACAAACCCAAAGGAATTTTGAAGCATCCCATAGTGTATGTGGGGATTACTTGAATAACAAATTTTATTAAGACTTCCCTTCCAGCTTGAGAGAGTAGTTTACCTTCCCAACCTTGAAGCTTTCTCCACACCCTTTCTTTAATATAATTAAAGCTTTCTTTCTTTCCTTTCCCCACCAAAGATGGAAGCCCCAAGTTCTTCTCATATTGTAAAATCTCTTGCACCCCAAGGGTTTGTTTGATGCTAGATTTTATATCATCCAAAGTAGATCTGCTAAAAAAGAGAGTTGTTTTGTCCATGTTCACCTTTTGGCCTGAAGCCCTCTCATATGCCTCCAAACTTTTTAGAACATTGGCACATTCTTCCACCGTTGCCCTGCAAAATCGGAGACTATCATTTGCAAATAAGAGGTGAGTTAGTTTTGGACCCCTCCTACAGAGAGAGAAGCCATGAATATCTCCATTCAATTTAGCATTTTTGATCAACCCATTCAATCCTTCAGTACACAGCAAGAAAAGAAAGGGGGATAAAGGGTCACCCTGTCTGATACCTCTAGATGGGTGAATAAGGCCTCTTGGTTCCCCATTCACTAAAACAGAATAAGTCACTGTTTTAACATAGATCATGGTCAGATTAATCCATCTCTCATTGAACCCCATTCTCCTCATGACTTCCTCATGGAAAATCCATTCAACCCAATCATACGGCTTGCTCATATCCAATTTAAGAGCCATGAATCCCGAGGAATCAGAATTGTATTTTTGTAAACCATGTAGTGTTTCAAAGGCAACTAAGATATTGTCGGAAATCAATCTATCTTTAGTAAAAGCTGACTGGTGCTCAGTGACTATTGTGGGAAGGATACTCTTTGAACGATTGGCTAAAAATTTAGAAAATATTTTATACAGCACATTACAAAGACTAATAGGGCGAAATTGAGTAACATATTCAGGATTTTCAGTCTTTGGAATGAGTGTGATAAAAGTATGATTAACAGGGTGGGGTAAGGTACCTGTGTTTAGCCAAGATAAGATAGAGGACGTCACATCCTTGTCCACAATCCCCCAAAAATGTTGGTAGAACAGGGGTGGCATTCCGTCCAGACCCGATGCCTTAAGTGGGGCCATCTGATTCAAAGCTGCTGAAACTTCGCACTCCAAAAACTCACATGACAAATAAGAATTCATCTCGTCCGTGATTAATTGAGGGACATGCTTTAGCACATTGTTGGAATTCTTAGGAGTAGAAGTTGTGAAAAGATTCTGATAGTAACCTGTTAATACCGCTGCAATCTCATCAGGTTCAGTTTTCCAAGCATCCATCCCATCTCTAATACCCCTAATCTGATTTTTTCGGAATCTTTTCGTTGCCCGACTATGAAAATATTTTGTTTTCTTATCACCTTGACTAGCCCACAAAATTCGTGACCTTTGAGCCCACATTCTCGCCTCCCTATCCATGAGTACATCAATTTCTGTTTTTAACTCCCTTACCCGATGATTAACTCCACTAACTTGAGCTTCAAATTCAGCCCTTCTCAACAACTCCCTCTTTTTTATTAATTCTTGTCTCACATTACCAAAAACATTGCAGTTCCACCCAAGTAAGTCTGACCCACACTTCTCAATTTTTGCCAAAATTTCATTACTCAAATCTAACTCAATTGTAGAATCTCATGCTGCCTGAACAGTTTCTCCACAACTTGGATGAGATAACCACATTTCCTCAAAGCGGAATGGTTTTTTCCTCTGAGGAATATCTGAAGGTGCAAGAACAATAAGAAGTGGACAATGGTTTGAAGAATTACAATGTAGATGATGAACCTGAGCCCTTGGGAATTTCATAAACCACCCATTATTGGCTAGTCCTCTATCAAGCCTCTCCCAAATAGATCTTCCATCCCCAAAGTGTCTAGCCCAAGTGAATTTCGGACCTATAAACCCAAGGTCCATGAAGCTACACTCGTTAATAACATCTTGGAACAATTGCATTTGATTGTGAGTCCTCCTTGCACCTCCCAATTTCTCTTCTTGTCTTGTAATCTCATTGAAGTCCCCCACACATAACCATGGAATACTCGGATCAGAATTTAGCAGTATCAACTAACTCCAAGCCTCGCTTCTTTTTGCTGTCTCTGGTTCACCATAAAAACCAGTGAAACACCATTGATCACTTGTATTTTTATCAATGACTGCATCAATGTAATACTTATGCGAACCCTCAATCTTCAAATTCACTGATGATTTCCAGAACAAAACCAATCCACCTCCTCTCCCTTCTCATTGAATCACCCACCGATGGTCAAACTCAATGTTTCGTTGTATCGTATCTAGCCTTGCTTCATCTGTCAGTGTTTCGACTAAAAAGACGACAGAGGGATCTTTTGCTCGTATTATCTCTACAAGGTCCTTCCCTGTATGCAGGTTCCCAAGCCCAAGACAATTCCATGCTAGGCAACTCATTGGTCCTGGCGGGGCTGATGATCAGCCTCCACGAATTCAAAAATTACTTCAACATCACTCTAATAAACCTGTTGCCTTTTGGAAGGTAAATCAGAACAAATATCCATGTCAGATGCATCACGTTTTTTACCTAAAAGAGATTCACTTACTGGTCTTGCCGAGGGGTGTACTTCTCTCACTCTGTGTGACCACTTAGGAAGAACACGTAATGGGGCATCTGGTGTGGGAACCCTAGCCGCATTATGAGAGGCACGTGCTTCTTCTTTTTGAGAATGGAATGAGGTATATGAAGGTGCACTTGAGTCAAAATCATAAGGATTAAATGAAAGAAAATCTTGATGATCTGATTTGTCCAACTTAGCCTCTGTTTCATTCAATTGCGTGTTGGACTGCTCTGGAGTAACCGTTTCGGACATGAAGCCTTGATTTATCATGTAATGATTTCTATGCGTGAAGTTAGGGCCCGAGTTATTAGAATTAAATGTAGAATTGCCATTGCCAGCTAGCCCTTGCACTTCCTCCTCCTGTGATGTATCTCCTTCCTTACCGTTGCAGCAACCTGACTCCTCCCTCATTGTGGAATTGCCTGTGGACAGACCTACCGACTTGGGACTAGGACTGCTTGAACCTGCTTTTTTCTTCTCTGAGTAAAACCCAGGCACCATGATTACACTCTTTCTTGACGGCACAAATGCAGGTGCACGTATACTCGGACTAGATTGATGATCTTCTGGCCGGATTGATGCCAAATTGCCTTCAGGTTAGATCTGAATTGATGCTGTTTTGGTAGAAGTGTGCCTTTGCTATCAAGCCCCAGATCGCTATTCTTGTCACTATGAATCAAACGTCAAGAGGAGATAGATGTGTTTCCTAAAACCCCAGAAAAAGAAACCCACAAACTCTAGAAATAGACTTGCTACCTTTAGAGAACAAAACTCTCCTTCATAAGAAGGGACTAAAACAATCCTTTAGTAAGAAGGGACTAAAACTTCTACTGCCTAAGAGAAGAGAGAAAGCTCTCTTTCTTAGTGACAGAGAGACCTATTCCTAAAATTTGGTTTTTTGTTCAAGATAACAGCAAAATTATCAGCGGGGAGCAATGTGTAACCATAAGTTATAATTTAAGGTGCTAGCCGTGTATTCTGAAAGTTTAGAGTGCAAAGTGTAATTTAGGATATAGTTTAAGGTGGTAATGTGTAATTACTCCTAACTTGAATATTATAAGAATTTGGATTCAATTAAAATAAGAGTAATGCTAAGGACACAACAAATTGTCATAATAATTTTAGAACATTCCTAATTTAGCATGGGTCCACCACAATCTCTAATTAAATTTTTTTGGTATGTTAATTTAGGAATGTCGCGACATTTTGTTAAATTTCTAGCATTACTCACAAATATAATCTTTCAACTTCAAACATAATCCTTAACTGCTTAAACAAAAAATAAAAAATAAGATCTCAAATAATAACAATAAAAATTAGCCTAAATAACAACAAAAATAGCCCAAACAACAACAAGATTATGCCAAACAACAAAAAATGAATAAGATATTCAATGAAAATCTCATTCAAAAAAAAAAAATGATAAAAGCTTCTAATCATTCAAATTTGTAACTCGTACAACCTATTCCGTAAAAATAATCCATAACTTCATTTTTTTCCCCCCTACAAAGCGATACCAAGAGACATATTGTGGTTGCGAGTTCTCTTCAGCAATGCCAACAACTTTGCTCTCCTTGGCTTTGCAATGACAACAACTCTGCTCTCCTCCATGATTTGGCTCACTATCACAAGTATCATCTCTCTCTCTCTCTCTCTCTCTCTCTCTCTCTCTCTCTCTCTCTCTCTCTCTCTCTCTATTTTATTTATTTATTTATTTTCATCTATCATCATTTCAAACCCTCTCTTACTTTATTAATCTCATCTCAATATTCTCACTTCTTATTTTATCTTTTCGCCTATTCCTTTTTTCTTTTTATGTATTTACATTTTTTTTTAATATTTATATATTCATTTTTCTCTTTTTTTAGATTTTTTTTTTTTATAATTTAATTTTCTTAGTTATTACCTTAAAATTTTTGGCTAAAATGCAAATTGCACCTTCTAAATTTGACTAAAATTCATTTAAGCCCTTAAATTTTACTTTCGTTTAATGGAGTCATCTAACAAGTAGTATGAATGGTGGTGTACAACAAATATGGCAAGGTTAAGGTTATCGAGGTCTCTTTCGTAGTTGGAGCGAGATGATATATCGCACAAGACAAGACCATAAAACCCACACAAACGATCTTGAAAAAATGTCCAACAAAGGAGTATTGTCAGTGGTACTAAACAATGCTAAGGTGCAAGGTTCCTATGGATAAAAGATGAGTAGGGTTCAAAAATGGATGCCCATGGATGATGGACTAGTAAAGGAAAAACCTCATAAAGCAAGGAGGAGCGAGTAGGACTCGTTCATAGCCCATAGATAGATCTTGAAAACCTCAAAAGATAAATCAATCTCTCTATACCCTTTCCTCTCAAATAGTTCGGGCACTACTTCTTCAAATGCCCATGTCCATTGCATTCATAGCAAACAATCCCTTGAGGTGGTGATGACTCTTTTACATCCTTCTTCTTGAAGTCTCTTTTGTCATTCTTGGAGGATGAGAATTTTCCTTTGCCAAAAGACTTCTCATTGTTCTTCATCTTTAGAAATTTGCGAAAGTTCTTTGCAAGACACACCACCTCTTTCTCAACATCATCCTCATCTGAGGAATCATCGGTTCTCTCATTTATTGTTTAGAGATCAAGTGATTTGCTAGGCTTGTGAGAGGGCAATCCGAGCTCATAAGTTTGAAGAGAACCGACAAGCTCTTGGATCTTGATCTCATCCAAGTGTTTACTCTTCTCAATGGCAGTGACTTTGGCTTGGAAGCTTTCAGGTAAGGATCTTAAGACTTTCCTTACAACTTTGGTATCCTCAATCTTTTCTCCAAGATTGAGCTTGGCAATGACAATCTCATTGAGTCTCCTATAGAATGAGTTAAACGACTCATCTTCACTCATCTTTACTTCCTCAAACCGGGTAGTAAGCATTTGTAATTTGGTGTCCTTGACCTTCTTGGTTCCCTCATAGGTAGTCTTGAGGATTTTTCACGCCTCTTTAGCGATCTTCACATGAGAGATCCTATGAAATTCATCAATTGAAACACCACAGAAAATTGCATTAATAGTTTTGCTATTGGTATTTGCCAAAGCAAGGGTAGCCTTATCCCACTCGTCCTTGGGTGTTGTTGGTCTCACCCAACCATTCTCAACGGAATCCCAAACGGTCTCATCAATAGCACATAGGAAAGCACGCATACGTACTTTCCAAAACGCATAGTTACTCCTATCAAAGAAAGGAGGTGCGTTGAGGGATTGAGATCTATCCATCTCAAAAGGGGTCTAGGATCACACAAGGTTAACGAAATCCAAAAAGTGTACCCGCTCTGATACCAATTGAAAGCTCAATTAGTGTAGAAACACTAATGCTTGTTTAGACTCTCAATTTTAAATTACAGCTTAATTGCTTTTACGCTAACTTATCTAAGTGCAGAACAAGAGTAAATGAAGCGCAATAAACCAGAGCACTACTCTAAAGCGAAAGCAAGTACAATAAGCGATAAATGTAAAGCTTAAAGAGTAGGGAAGAGAGATGTAAACATAAGATAGCACCTAGACATGTTATCAAAGAGGAAACCAAAGTACTCGGCGAAAAACCTCTCTGCGGCCCTCCAAGCCGAAATCAATCCATTAGTGAAGAAGTTGGAGCACACGAATATCAAAAAGATCCTCCAAGCCTAATCTATCCAATGTACTTGAGCCCTCCAAGCTTCAGCTACCACCGGACTTCTCAGAGTCTTGTCTTCACTAGTTATCCAAATCCCGCAATTCTGCCCGATTGCATACGCCACTCAATGGCTTCTTCCAATGCTTCCCATAGGCACCGAAACTTCTCTCAACACTCAGAATGAGTGAGGTAAGTGTTTAGGCTAAGAATCTCTCAAGGATGTGTAGATGGAGAGATAGGAATAAATGGAAACTCTAGAGAAATGATGTAAAGGATTGTGGATAAACAATCTCTAACTCTCAAGTGTTTGGCTAGGGTTTTCTCTCTCAAAAGTTTCTTGTGAGTACTCCTTCTATTTCTTACATTTTGTGGGTAATGAGGGATTATATAATATTGGTAAAGGAATGAAAAAAGACACACTCAAAAGTAATCAGGCAAAGAGTTTCGCAGGTCACTCGTGACTTGGCCTGAGTCACGAATGACTTGTGAAATCCAACTTGTCAAAAGACTCTTCAAATTCCAGCATGTGCTTTTCAAGTGGCTTGTTTCGCGGGTTGGCAGTCGCGAAATCCTCATCTTCACAAATTCTTCACCAAACTCTCACACACAACCCTTACATTAAATCCCACAAAAATACAGGGAAATATTTGAACAAAATTACAATCAAATTTGACACAGAATTAAAGCCAACATAAAACATAGTTGTAAATCACAACTTGACACTTTCAATTAGCTTCAGTTGATATGTTAATAAACTAAAACTTTATTTTGGCCATTTGCTATGTCAGCAATTTTCATCCAAAATATAACGGTAAGGACTAAATTGACACGACACTGAAAGATTAAGTACCAAATTGACACTATTGAAAGATTGGGACCAAATATGTAGTTTACCCATTTTTTTTATAATAATTGGTGACATTAATTTATAAGACATTAATGCTAAAATTTGTGGTATGTCTAGGCATTCTAGGCATTGCTCTAAACAAAAAAATATATAGTAGGTTCCAGTTCGCTCAACTGGTAAAGTCTTTGATGGTTGAATAAGAGATCTGGGGTTCAATCCCCGCCTACACCAAAAACCAATTGGTGTCTTGGTCTGATGATAAAGAGCATTATCAGGAGTGGATGTCATAGGTTGAAACTCCCTCAAAAAAAAAAAAAAAAAACCAGAAAAATATATAATTTATACCCATTTCACATACTCACACTTGCGGTACACTTGTCAACAAATATTTTATTTCTCTTCTATCCTCCTCCACTTTTATTTTTTTTTTTTTTTTTTTTTTTGAGAATGGTATCCTTCTGTTTGCGTTAACAACTTGTCTTGAGTGAAGAGTTTTACTGTATATTCACGTGGGAACCCAAAACTAAAATAACCGGTATGTTTATTGTCAGCGCTTGGAACGTTAATGAATCATCATTGAATCCTATGTGGTTATATTACATACTGGAATTATTTGTTGATCACAAACTATTTTACACAAATTAGTCAACTCAAAAAACAATTAAAACCATAACGTGAGTTCAGGATTTTCGAACTAAAGATATGGTACTTGTCGTATCCCATTAGAGCATCCACTGATGTGAATGTAAACATTTGCAAAATATAAAAAGCAACCAATTTTACACATTTTACCTCATAAATCCTCCACATTAGTCCTTCTAAAACTGTGCATATTTACACATTTGCTACAGTAACCGTGCATATATACACGGTTACTGTAGCTGTGTATACTATTATTTTATTAATTTCCCATTTCGCTCCCTTTTTTCTCTCTCTTCTCCATCTGCAAAACCAACACATACTTCTTCTCTCCCTCATCATCTTCTTCTTCCTCTAATACACACAAACACACCCACACAGACAAACCAACACAGAGACACACAAAACCCAGAACCCACCATCTCTCACTGTCTCACAGAACCTGCAAGAGCACCACCACCAAAAGATAGATCCCACCATCCACCCCACACCGTCCAACCATCACCACCCAACCGACACCACCATCACCCGTTAAAATAACCACCACCACCAAAACCCGTTAAAACAACGGAAACCCAAAATCAACCCAAAATCCACAGAAAATCAACTCAAAATTAAATCATTAACTGAAAACCCATAACCCACCCAAAATCAAAATCAAATACAAACCCAATGGTGGCAGAGACTTAAGGGATCTGAGAATTAAGGAGAGAGATGAGGGATTTGAGATGTAGAGACTTTAATGAGGTTCTGCTCTCAGAGGAAGAGAAGAAGGGTGGAGATCTCTCTGAAATCCGTAAACCCTCTTCTCTCTCTGAATGCATGTGGAGCCGATGATTTCCTTATATTTCAATCATCTTTGAATGTTCAAATAGTGTGTAAAACACCTTGAACGTTTATACCCCCAATTTACAAATTACCAATTCAAGCTTATAATCAAACAATGTATGTGCGGAATATGAACATAAGCTTAAAATAGAATTTATAAAACAATCTAAACCAAATAAAATCACAACCACAGTAGAAATTAAATGGCAAAGATTCAAGGAAGAGAGATGCAAACACAAAGACAACACAGCGATGTGTTATCGAAGAGGAAACCAAAGTCCTCGGCGTGAAACCTCTCCGCCGCCCTCCAAGCGGTTAATAATCCACTAGAAAATGAAGTTGGGATACATGAACAGCAGAAGACCCTCCAAGCCTAATCTACCCAGTGTACCTAAGCCCTCCAAGCTTCTTGCTCCAACAAGGTTACACCGAACCTTTGTCTTCTCTAGCTTACCAGATTCCGTTATAACCCATAGCATCAACCAATATCAATTGGTCCCTTCCTAACTACTTCCCAAGCACCAAACAGCCTCCTCACAGATATAGGTATGATGAGAAAAGGTTTTGGCTAATGTACCTCTCAAGGATGTAACAATGGAAAGGGTGAGAGTAGAGGAATTTGGAGAATCAAAAAATGAAGATTGTGGATGAGTCAATCTTGTTTTTCTCTAGGGTTTTTCTCTCAAAATTCTCTCTAAAAGCTCTCTACAATACGTGGGTATAAGAGGTATTTATACTGGTGTGTGTTTGAAATGCGAAAGGTCAGTTTTTCTTAAACAAAGTGGTCTGGCGACTTAGCCTTGCGACTGGACTGAGTCGTGAGTTCAAGTCGTGAGCTAACTGCCTGGCCAACCTGGGACTTTTGTCCTGTAGTGCAACAGCTGGCGTGACTCTTTAGCTCCTCTGCATGCTTCACACATGTGCCTCTTTGGCGACTTGCCAGCCGCAAGCCAGTTGCGAGATCTAGTTGCAAGGCCCTGCTGAGTTGCACACTTCTGAGCTTTTCTTCACACTCTCTCACACACTACCCTTACATGATTCCCACCCATATACAGGGTTTCTAAATGCTGAATTACAAGCAAATTTGGCACGGAATAAAGCCAACAAAATGGTTGATTAAATTCAACCTTACAATCTCCCCCTTTGGCATTTCTGTGACAAAACCCTAAAACAAACTCTAAACTTAACATGTGAGTTAGAAACAATTGAACAAAACTCACTCACACCTAACTCTAGAATCTGTGTAGCTCAATGCAAAGTATCATTTGCATGTCTAACACTCAACCAATGCAACAACTCAAGGTAATTGCATTAAGGATATAAAATCCAACAAAGGGCACAAGAGTGATGTACTTAAAGAAAATGCAAAACATTAATCAACAAGTACTACGCTACAAAGCATGGGTACAAAATAAATATTGAATATAAACTAGGTCATATGATAACAAATAAACAAAACATTAAACTGAATATATCATCTTATATATATACCACAGAACCAACAACTTTAAACATAAACACTAAAACCATATCCACACAAGCACTGTAATCATATCTAAGAGTTTATAAGAACTGCAAGCAAATAGCTATAAACTAGACTAGCAAAACAAAAGTTTATTAGGCTATCCAAAACTATGTGTGAGTGTATGTATCAGCTTCCTCTTACTCCCCCTGTCACTATGCACATCGGCTTCCTCTTTCTTGTGTTGCTCTCCCCCTTACTATATGCTATCTCTCCCCCTTTTTGGCATGAATAGCTAAAGGCTATCCTCCAACTTTTGTTGAATAGCATTTAACTATATCTCAACGGTTGTGAGACACATTTGAACTTGATTGTTGGTGGAGTAGAGAAAATTTTCAAACTCGGCAATACGTTGATGTAGGCTCGCAAACAAAATACCCAACCTGTCATCTTGATGGCTGGATTGTTCATGCTGAGTGCTAGTTATCTGTAGCATAGGAGTAATGGGAGAAGCAGTCTCGGTATGCACAGGTGTAGCGGAGCCATGACCGGATGAAGTGGCATGAAGGAAGGGTTCACTCTTAGGTGCTTTAGAGGAGTGACTCTTACTTGCTTGAAGAGATATCATGGATAATGGTCGAAAACGTGGCAGTATTTTTCCATCTGTTGGGGGATGAACACCTTCAAGGACCATGATCTTCATAAGAAAACTACAGAAAGGGAGGCATGTTCGTGCTACTGATCGAGTTGCTATTTTCCCAATGGTCTGAAAAATGTGGGCACAAATGTCAATTGGAACTCCAGCGATGGGATCACATAGAAATTGCGCTCTTCCAAGGTTGATGAATGCAGTGTTTGAGAGTGGGTAGAGGTTGAAGAACATGATCAATTTGAGAGTCGTTAGATCAGGTGCAAACTTTGTAGTGCCTATGGATGTGTCTTTGCTTGAGACCTCATGATCAGGCCCAAGAACTTGAAGAATGTCTTGTACCTGAAGTTGTCTTGTACCTGAAGAATGTCTTGTACTTGAAGAATTCCTTTACCAATTCATCAATCGGGTCCTCGAAGTTCCCGAATAGATCAGTCCAATCTTTTGCTTCAAATATCCTAGGGATAAATGTAGTTCCCAAGGTATCAAATTTGACCACTCGTTCCACCACAGTAGGAGCTTTCACAAAAATGCTGGAATGTGTTTGTGAATCGAGAGGAGTCCTGAATCTCTCACTGTTTGAGTCTTGAGATGAACGGCGAGTCCGTTTCAAAACAAGGGATGATGGAACATCAGTCACAGGCTCTTTTCCTCAAGAGGAATGTCGAGACATCTGCAGAAAAAAAAATATACGCAGCAGAGAAACAAGTGCAGAGCCACAAGACACAAACATCAACTTGATTAGATCCAAGTTAGTCAATGAAATAAGTGCACATTGATATTTAGAAAGAGATATCACTCAACCACAGTACATGAACCAAGTTAACAGTAAATTAACATGTGCAGCACTTATGCATGTGGTGTGCAAATATGATGAATGTGCAGGCACAACTAAGTGCAATGTAATCAATGAACACCATAGAGTCACAAGTAACTATCATTGCGACATTCTACGACAAGCATGAAATGCATAGTACAACACAGACATGATATACTACTCAAAAATGAGAAGCATACACAAAAACATGTATATCAAGTATCATATTCTCAATGACAACAATGTACATTTAACAACCTCAGTCAAATAAACCCGACCCATATTCGAAACTTAAGATTTTCAAAACTTAACATCAACTCAAAAATCAAAGAAATCAAGGCAAGAAACATGAAATACTTAGAGAAAATAAGAAAACCCATACCTTTTTCTTGAACATTGAAGTAGAAATGATGAACAACAATGGAGGTTTCTGTGAGAAACATGGTGAGTTTGAGAGAGGTATAAACGGGGAAGACAATGAACAGTCACAAAAGTTCAAGGGAAAACTGAAAAGTTTTAAAAACTATCCTTAAAGCGTAAAACATGCGTTTTTTGTGACTGAACTAAGTCACGTGTAAGTCGCCAGGACAAGTCGCCAAACACCTTAGAGCCAAAATTTTGAAAAATTTGTCTAAGTGTTTTTCGCACTGGAAGGTCCACCCACGAGGAAGTCGCGAAGAGAGCCGCGAAAACTTCTATATAACGTTGCGAATTGAGCTTCCACTCGCAAACAAGTCGCCAAACCGAGTCGCGAGAACTTCCAAAATCCAGATTTTTGAAAAATTTTCTAAGTATTTTTCGCGACTAGGACATTGACCCACTAGTGAGTCGTGAAAATCCTCTGTGTAAGCTTGTGACTGGAGACATGCGACTGGCTTGACCCGCGACCAAGTCTCCAGAACAAGGCAACACTATTTTTGAAATTTTTGATATTTTTGCAAAAACAAAAAACTTTCCAAAAACAATTAAAAACACTCAAAAATCTTTTTGTGTTTGATCAACAAAAATTGACTATGTGAAACACATTTAATCAAGTACAATCACACAAATGAATATGGCATTCATTAAATATAGACATGTGTGATGTGTGTGGGTATAAAAAATGAGATGGTCCTTAGTCTACTGTGAAGCTTCAATGATCAATTCAACCAAAACATACACAATTAACACTAGATAGAGTGACCCATCTCAATTATAGAAATATGCATATATGACCTCCCACATAACTTGATAACATAACTTTGAAGCTTTTCATTTGGCTCCATATACATCATATCATTTGATCTTTTTGAATCAATACATCTCATTTTGAGATCAATGCCTGAAATTTTTAATATTTCAATTTAATGAGCAAGCCTTTGGCTTTTTAGGCATCATACAATTTTATTTTAGGTCGCTTTCCCTTTTTCCTAGTCAAATACTAGTGTGTGTGACAAGCTTTTGCTACTCATTATCTCTTTTCATTTGGAGATTTACATTTTTTGAGCTCTTTAAGCAAAAACAATAAAATAAAAGAGTGGGAAGATATATAGGCACAAGTCTATGCATGTCTCAAGATCAACAAAACCATTGGCTAATCATTCATGACAAGTTTGAAGATTTATTTACAGTAATCACATAGATGTCAAGATTTCTCCCACAATGATATGAGTGCATTAAGTACAAGCTATGCCCGTAAATACACAAAGTCATTAGTACAAAAGTACAAGGCAAAATATGCTTGTGACAAAACACAATAATGTCGATCAAACTTTTTGGATTTTCTACTTTTTTTTATGTGTTTTTGGATTTTTGACACAAAAACAAGTAAAAATTGATCAAAAACAACAATGTAAAAACATTTAAAGCAAAAACAAACCAACAAACAATTTTCAACTTAAGCTAGCAAAAAGCAGACAACCAAGCATAATCACAAAACATAGGAAGTATTGATGCATGGACATTTTGTAATGCTTATGCATGAGTACCCTTCTTCACCCACATGTCACGTGCGTTTGGGATTATATTCCTATAGGATTGGGTACGAATGTTAGGGCTTTCAAACCTTCTAGTGAAGCTTGCCAAACAGGTGGTGAATGCATCAATCATCTTCATCACATCCATCACTTCGGAATCACCATCTCGACCTCTTGGATGCCCAATAGCCCAATTCCTTTTGTCATCTCTTGGTCCTCTTGACCTTTGATCCCTTGCATTCTTCAATGCACTAAGCTTATGACAATTTGGTCTGGTGTGCCCTTGAAGTCCACAGTGATGGCAGAAATGGTTTGTTCTCAGACCTCTTTGTGATTTTGGAAGTGATTTCCCTTTAGCTTCAGGTCTGACAACTGATTGATTACGAGGCTTATTCAACACCCGTTAGTCAGCCACATTCTTCTTCTTCTCCACCTTTACTTTCTCAGTAGTAAGGGCAACTACAACCAGTTCTTTTGCTTTCACAAAATTTACTTCCTTGGAGATATTCACAGCTGAACTACTCTCTCCGGTATATCCCAATCCAGTTCTATCGGAGAAAGGTTTTTGATGAGAAAGGACTTCATCTAGCTTCTTGGAGGAAACTCTCTCTACTTTGGCATTTGCTTAAACCACCTCAAGCTCAAGAAATTTTATCTTTGAGTAAGCTTCAGTTAGCTCTCCATTCAGCGTCTCTATTTCACATTTGGCCTCCTGATATTGCACTAGGAGACTTCTATAGTCCTTATGTGCCTTCTTCATCTTTTTAACGGCTGCCTTGGCCATCCTTGCATATTCTCCTGACTTCTCAAGGAGGGAATTGTAGTTCTCTTGAAGATCCGCTGTACTTTCATCTTCTTCAACATACAATTCTTCTACAACTCCCATTGATTCCTCATCACTATGCTCCCTAGGCTCTTCTACAAGCAAACTCAAGTCCTCCGAAGACTCAACATGATGAATAGTCATAAAAGCAGAGTAATTCCCTTCTCCATCACAGCTTTCCTCCGAATCAGAATTGGAAGAGTTTGAGTCACTAAGAGTGGTGGCATACACCTTACCCTTCATTCTCAAATAATTAGGACATTCCTTCTTGAAATGTCCATGTCCATTACATTCAAAACAAGTGACTCCTTGAGTGGATTGAGACTCCTTTCCATCTTTCCTTTTGAAGTCTTTTTTCTCCTTTCCGGAACTTGGAAATTTCCCTTTATCACCAAATTTTCCATTGTTCTTGAACTTCAAAAATTTTCAGAAATTTTTCACAAGGTAAGCAACATCTTTCTCGACAACATCCTCATTCGATGAGTCGTGAGCTTCTACCCTTTCATTAATCATCTTAAGAGCAAGGGATTTGCTCTTCCTTTGGGATGGCAATGACAGCTCATATGTTTGAAGTGAGCCAATCAATTCTTGAACTTTGATATCATCAAGGTCCTTGCTCTCTTCAATTGTTGTAACCTTTGCACGGAAGCTCTCCGACAATGATCGAAGGATTTTCCTCACTATCTTTGAGTTCTTCGTTTTCTCACCCAAGTTGAACTTGCCAATGACCACCTCATTCAGCTTGCTATAGAAAGAGTCAAATGACTCGTCCTCACTCATTTTTAACTCCTCAAACCGAATGGTCAGCATCTACAACTTGGTGTCTTTCACTTTCTTTGTTCCTTCATACGTGATCTCCAATATTTGCCATGCCTCCTTGGCAATCGAGATGTGAGATATCCTATGGAACTCATTTAGAGATATACCATAGAAAATTGCATTCAAAGCTTTACTGTTAGCGTTAGCTGCCGCGAGGGCTGCCTTATCCCAAGTGGATTTAGTAGCCTCCAACCTAGTCCACCCAATATCCACCGCATCCCAAATGGTTTCATCCATTGAACACAAAAATGCCCTCATCCTGACTTTCCAAAAGGCATTGTTGCTACCATCAAAATATGGTGGAGCATTTAAAGATTGAGACCGGTCCATCTCAAATGGGGTCAAGGATCGCACTAAGGTAATAAAACCACAGCAAGTGCACCCACTCTAATACCAATTGAATGTTCAAATAGTGTGTAAAACACCTTGAATGTTTAGACCCCCAATTTACAAATTACCAATTCAAGCTTATAATTAAACAATGTATGTGCGGAATATGAACATAAGCTTAAAACAGAATTGATAAAACAATCTAAACCAAATAAAATCACAACCACAGTAGAAATTAAATGGCAAAGATTAAAGGAAGAGAGATGCAAATACAAAGACAACATAGCGATGTGTTATCGAAAAGGAAACCGAAGTCCTCAGCGTAAAACCTCTCCGCTGCCCTCCAAGCGGTCAATAATCTACTAGAAAATGAAGTTGGGATACATGAACAGCAAAAGACCCTCCAAGCCTAATCTACCTAGTGTACCTAAGCCCTCCAAGTTTCTTGCTCCAACGAGGTTATGCCGAACATTTGTCTTCTTTAGCTTACCAGATTCCGCTATAACCCATAGCATCAACCAATATCAATTGGTCCCTTCCTAATTGCTTCCCAAGCACCAAACAGCCTCTTCACAGATATGGGTATGGTGAGAAAAGGTTTTGGCTAGTGTACCTCTCAAGGATGTAACAATGGAGAGGGTGAGAGTAGAGGAATTTGGAGAATCAAAAGATGAAGATTATGGATGAGTCAATCTTGTTTTTCTCTAGGGTTTTTCTCTCAAAATTCTCTCTGGAAGCTCTCTACAATACGTGGGTATAAGGGGTATTTATACTGGTATGTGTTTGGAATGCAAAAGGTCAATTTCCCAAACAGAGTGGTTTGGCGACTTGGCCTCGTGACTAGACTGAGTCGCGAGTTCAAGTCGCAAGCTAACTGCCTGGCCAGCCTGGGACTTTTGTTTTGTAGTGCAACAGCTGGCGTGACTCTTCAGCTCCTCTGCATGCTTCATACGTGTGCCTCTTTGGTGACTTGCCAGCCACGAGCCAGTCGCGAGACCCTACTGAGTTGCACACTTCTAAGCTTTTCTTCACACTCTCTCACACATTACCCTTACATGATTCCCATCTAAATACAGGGTTTCTAAATGTTGAATTACAAGCAAATTTTGCACGGAATAAAACCAACAAAATGGTTGATTAAATTCAACCTTACAATCTTCATCTTCATCATCATCATCTTCTTCTCTCTTCCTTGTAGCTTTCGAACTATCAAAAAAAAAAAAAAGAGAGAGAGAGAGAGATGCAAAGACTTTGTGGGATGAGAGAGAGATAAAGATTTTGTGGGTTAGGTGGGGGTAGGTGGGAAATCATAGAAAAAGTGAGGAAAAATATTATTTTAAACTGATGTGGATGTTGGAAAAATAGATGTGCGCAGCGGAAAAAATAAACGGATCTACTTCATTAGAAAATGATAACATGTTCTATGTAAGTTTCAAAATTTGAGAACAAGAATGCGTACCTTGGTGCAGTGAAATTCAAAACCGAAGATCAGAAGTTCTTGGGAAGACTTTTAATCTTCACTCCAATTCCACTTGATACCCAAGATGCGTGGTCTCTCAATCAGTTTCCAATGAGAGAATAAAGAGTGTCCAACACTCACATAAAAACATTTCATACCTTATGAGAACTCTCATGAAAAGACTTAATGAAAAGTCTCATGAAAAAGCCTTAATCAAAATCTGTATGTTTCTCTCCTTATATTTATAACTGATTATTTAATTGGGCTAGCCTTTTGGGCCTTCCCAATTAGGCTTTAGTGTGTGGCTTGGAGTGGGACCAAAAGGGACTAATAAGACACTAGTTCCAATGGGCCTTAGGCTTTTCTGTCAACTCTTGACAAGTCCAAAGTTACCATTAACTATATTTAATACCACTATATAAATATAGTTGCACTCTAGGCCTTATCTATAAATTATATCCCAAGACTTTATTGTACATACAACCCCTTCATTAAAATATTCGTAGTAATACAAAGTCATGAATATTGACTGCCACTTTGAAGATTACTACATCTTAATCCTTGAGTACCCGATTTAATCATTTATGTTATTCATCATATATTTATGAAATCCAATTTCATAAATATATACTTTAGTAACACCTTACTAAAGTGGTTGGGTCCAACACTCTGAATAACCAAACTCATTAAACTTATTTCAAGGGAATATTTTATATCTCTATTAAGAGATTATGAATTCCATCTTGAGAATATATGTTCCATCAACACTAAATGCGGCTGCCCAACATACTGAGGTTTTGACCGTAACTAATAGATCTCCTCCTGATATATCAAAGCAACCTACATCTCATAATCAGGTCCATTATTCTCTCAGGATTTAGAGTTGATGTAAATAGAAGTCGTGAGATTTATTATTCATTTGACAGTCGTTAGGTGAATAATAAATCTCACAGCGGTCTAGTTTAATATGTCTTAACTCTTAAAACATATTAACATATCAACTAGAAGTCTTCACTTCCATGATCAAGACAAATCATCTTAGTTGATATGTTATAGTCGTCGCAAATGAAATGCCCAATTTCATCACCGACTACGAACTACATTTTGAGTTTACAAAGAACTTGTGATTTATATCTTTCTGTGACTTTTCACATAAATCACATACTATGCATCTCATGGACTAAGATAATGGCTCATTAGTTCATAAATAGTCTCATATAATTAAACAACTTAATTATTTATAACATGCCAATAAATTGGATTTTAGGGCATAAACCCCAACAGTGGGCATTTTGTAAAAGTAATGGTGTAAAATAGAAAAAATAAGTTTTTTGTGTAAAATAGATGGAATTTTTTAGACATATTGATGTGGTTGCTCTTATTTTACACCTCTGTGCTAGCGTCTTTTTCTCCCTTAAATCTTTTCTAAGCAAAGTGGATGTCACGTCGTCGTGGGTCCGGATCCTTTCCATTTCTCTTTGAAATGGAGAGGATCCATTTCCTGGCCAGATTACTTTGAAAATAAATCAATTGCTAGGATGTGCTGCATCAATTAAAAATTAACAACTTAACTCTAATAGCAAAGTTAACTGTGGTTAAACAAATTAAGTCTCGTTTGGCAAAAATTATTTTTATCAACTTATTTTACTATTCAGTTTATTTTTTTTTACTATTTGTAAGTCCTACCGTACTTTTTGATACTATTTATGGGTCACACTGTACTATTTCAGCTAACTTTTACCTTTATCTACAATATTTTTAACAAAAAGTTTTCAATATCAGTAAAATAAGTGTATCTGAAACGCACCCTAGACCTTAACATTCGCTAATGTAAGCGTTAACGTTGGATTAAAAAAAAAAAAAAGAGAATGGGAGTCTCTTTCCATTTGGAATCTGGGTGCTTCATCAATCATCAGGGATGGTCGGCGGAGACTTTCGGTGGTGTTCCTAGCATGGAGGGGATAAAGACTTATCCAAGTTCTTCACAGTTTTTTATATTACTATTCGTTCCTTGTAACTTTTAACTTTTCTAATTCGTTTAAAATACATACACCTCTAAAGGAGAATGCTTTTGTTTTTTGCGGTACAACTACTTGATTTAAAAAGTCAAGCTTTGAAGTGTAAGATTTTGGAAATTGTGTGTCTTGTGAAAACTTAAATTTACCAGGTGTCTTTAATTTTCTAGCTGTGGATATGTTTCCTTTTTATGCAACTTAAATTTGTGGGAATTTTTTTTTTTTATTTGAACGTTAAACATAATATGAGAAAATCAGTATTGCTTGCCTTTGCAATTTATAGCCTTTAGTTATTTGGATTAATCAAAATCGTGTGGGTTTGTGGTTTGCTTGTCTGTAAAATGCCTGAAAGGTCAAAGGTGTGAAACCAATGCATTTCTAAGTATATCACCTCATGTTATCACTTTATCACCTTTAGAAGAAAAAAAAAGGTTGGCAAATAAATCTGTGCCTGGATTTGCTTTGAATGTTTGCAAAAAGATTTAGGGAGCAGCATGTGTGGGTACTGGGTACCTCTTTCATTTTTTTCCCTTATCTGCATCAGTTTTCGTGGCATCCCACCCGATCAAAGATACAAACTTTCCTTCATTTTCAGCAACCAAACGAAAAGAGGAACAAAACACAGAAAAAGAAAAAAGACAATAAGAAAAGATGACCCGAATCAATTGTCTTCCTCTTCCTGTTCTTCGTCGACGTCAACACTTGTACTGCTTTGTCTTCTTTTTCTAAAATCTGCTATTCTCATTTTGTTACTTCTAGATCTGTTCTTCTTGAAATGGCTTGGTGACAAAATCACAATTCACCAAGCTTAAAAGATAAAGTTTAATACACTCTCTGGTATACTTAACCATAGTTTAGACAGAATCCTCCGTTAATTTCTTAGTAGCATTAGTCAGTATCTTTTTAAATGATGTGGCACATCTTAGCCTTTCATTTATTTCAAATCAATCCTGACCATGAAATGGACACTCTCCATTTCAAAGGGAAATGGAGAGGATCTAAATCCGGCCTAACATTGGTAGCATAATATCCGGTCATTAATGTGATTGTTGCAAATTGACTTTGAAGCATAATATTTAAAATTATCAATAAGTAATAAAAGAAAAAGGGATTGTGTAAGTGGAACATAGAGAAATTAACTTGGAAATAACATATTTTGAATTTTCTTTTCTTTCTATATATAACCATAAGAAGAAAAAATTGTTTTTCTTTCACAAAATTAAAAGGGAAAAATCATTTTAAAATATAAAATTTAATATGAAAGGCCAATAATTAAAATTCAATGGTATTTTTAAAACCAATGTGGTTTCAAATTATTCCATTTAGCCTATGTTTGGATAGCAACACGTTTGCGTTTGTGCTGGCAGTTGCGTTTTTTGTGTGGGTCACATGCACTGTTCACGGAACCCACAAGTATGAATTTCAGCAAATTTTTCTTTAAAACTGGGTCCCACGGCAGTATTCACACATTTAAAAATTATTTTGCTACAGTGTTTTCAGTTTTTAATTTTCAGTAATAAGTGGTATCCAAACAAACAATTAGTCTACACTTGGATGAGGGTTGGAATAAACATCTTGCCCCACCCGACCTATAATGTCATACATGAGTTTTCCCACCTCAAAGAGTCAATAGGATAAGGATAAGTTTTGCTCACCTTGTCTGATGCCCAATGTGTATATACAAATATTTTATTTATACATATAATTTTCTATTTTCTATACATATCCTAGTTATAATTAATTAATTTTAAACATATTTTTGTTATCATCTCAAAACATATGCCATTTCCCTTTTTGTTTTGTCTTTATCTCATCAACATTAGAGCAATTTTATTAGAACTAATAAAATTCCTCAGACCACAACTTGAACCCACTCTCCTCCTTTGGCTGTCTGAGAATTTTCCTTAGCTCAAAGAGGGAATAGGGCATCCATGGTCTAAACCTATCTTGCTCCATTGCCATTCATAATTTGGATTTTTTTGCCGATTGCTTATTTATTAAAAGTAATGTAGAAAATTAGTGGATTTTTTTAGACTTGCCAAAGGAAGTTATATATTTTTTCTTTTTAATATATATATATATATATATATATAAGTTGGGTTCAAGTTACACCTAGCGTATACACTAGGTGTAACTTGAACTCAACCCTTATATATTGCATGGGCCCGGTTAATAGATGCCCTTAGGGAATTTGTTAATGAACTGTTTTAGGAAGTTTTAATACCTCTTTTATGGGAAAAAAAAATACCCTTAGGACATCTATTAACATTTCACATATTATATATTCTTGTACATTTATTATTAATAATTCCGCGCATTGCACAGTTACAATCTAGTTCATCATTAAGAGAGAATTGTTATGCAAAAAATGAGATTATGTTAAATTAAGATATGCATAGTTCTTAAAAAAGAAATCCATAGAGGATAATAAAGATATTTCGCGAGCATATATTTATTAACTAATTTTGTTGTCTAAAAGGTTCGTATTGTGTTTATTTACTTTGCAGGTTAAAAATGGAAAATCAACTTAACTCGTGACAACTAATTTGTATTATGGGCTTCTACGATAATCTACAACGCAATATTTGAATAAGAACAAGCATCTACGTAAAAACCACATAAAAATGTTATATTACTCAAGTATGTGAAAGGTGTTACAATTTTTCTCTCAAGAAAATAATCTATTGAAGGTGTTCTAGAGCTCTCTCTTTCTCTTTATGATTCTCACTCTAGGTCTCTTAGTAATTATTTTCTATCTCCCGTCTTTTGCCCTTATCTTCCCTTATATTTGCCCTACTTCTATCTCTAGGATGTGCTATCCCAGTAGAGCTGGAGAACTTTTTGTCCCATCAAGCTCTTCCTTTCTTACTTTCATGATGAATGGAGACTTTTGGGGGCCTTTGTACTATTCAAACCAGTCATTCAGTAATAAATGTGACTGTGCCAAGTAGGTGAGCCTCATTAATGCGCAAGTGACTGTAAATTCGTCACGAAGCTTTAGAAAGCTTACTCGGACAATCCCATACATTCTAGAATTCTTCCTCGGAAGCTTGGTAGGTACTTTGTCTTTGTCGGCTTAGTAAGAGTCTTTTCTTCAAATGAGGTTCTCAGTGAGTTTTGTCCTCAAATCCAAGGCGACATATTGTCTTATCCATGGTTTGAGGTTTAGTTCTTTTAGTGAGGCTTATCCTTAAAGTGGGCTAGCTTATATTGGGCTTATTTTCATCCATGGCCCAATGTTATTTGGGCCCAAAAAACCATCTCCCTACATTTACAATAGTCGATATCCCTTGTTTATTACACTTTTAGACAAAACTCAGAAGCATTTATTTTTCTCATTGATCTAGTTGTCTAGGGTATTAAATTTAATTACTCTTACTCATGGATCGAGAGTTATGACTACTCTTTAATAATTCTCAATTTCTTATTCAATTTTTTTTACCGATTCAAGGCAAAGTTATTTAAGATGGTTTGGTAATATTAAGAGTAAAACAACTAATGCGTTAATAAATATGATTGATCTTGGGAACAGAAAAATGGTAAAGAAATTGTAAAAATAACATTGGTAAAAGTAGTTGAAAAAGACATGTCAATTAAGGAAGTTACAGAAATTATGACTTTGCGTTCTCAAAAAAAAAAAAAATTATGACTTCACATAGATAAAATGTAGGAAAAAAGAATACGTGGCCAACCTTAATTAATCTTTTGAGAATTCATAGTAAGGGAGTCAATTTCTTACCAGAGTGATAATTTCGGAAAGGTACACCGATATTTATCCTTACCGAAATATTTATATGAATACAAAATTTAATAAATGAATATTTATTTCACTAAATGTAAGAAAAATATTAAACTTCCGACAAATTTTCTATACAAAGACTACAAATTAATGTGATAATAAATGTGAACGATGCCATTTCATTTCAGCGCATATTAAATTTGTTTGGGAAATTTTTTTTAATAATTGGTGACATGAATTTATAAGACACTGTTGAAGGCCAAAATTTCACAAGAAAGCCCATTCCATGAAAAGTAAAGAAGGCCCAATTCAAGCAGCAAGAAGAATCAACATTAAGGCCCTATTTATGTTCAAATTTCCAGCAAAAAGGTCATTAAAAAGTCCAGCAAAATTCAGTGAAAAAACTGGGCCGGGATACCCAGAGGCTGCCAGAGGCCCGGGATCCTCAGGTAATGCAGGACAGCTACTGTAGGATTGAGACAACTCAAGAAAGGTACCACAAAATACAAGAAATGAAGAATAGAGATGTCCTTCTCAAGTACCCACTGGTGCAGCAAAGAATCAGAAAGTATAAAGCAAACATTCATGAACAAAGGAGCTGTACCACAAGGAACCAAGAATAAGAAAATCATACGTAGAAGCAACTGGAAGAGAACTTTCAACCCAGCAGTAAAAGATTCCAACTATTTGGGAATAATGATAGCAAGGAAATACAACCGACAGCTGAGTCTGAAAAGTGAGAAATCTTGAAGGAAGAGAGATTGAAGGCTAGTTGCCCAAGGACGCCCCAGAATGGAAAGTCAGCAAGTGACTTTTAGAGAAACAACAATAAAAGATGAAAACTATGAGAAAAAAGGGAAGAGACCAGCCCTTGAGCAACTGTCACAGCACGAGCTCTGAGGGGCAAAAGAGAGAAATCACTAGTACCATGGAGCCCTAGAAAACACACTATAAAAGGAAGAGAAAACCCATGTTGAAAGGGGGGGATTTTCAGTAGGAAGAATATCATAACAGAGCTATTAGAACTCTGTAAAATTTAAGAAAAACAGAGGAACGTCTCCCGGTATCCCAGAAACAGCCACTATAGCACATATTTGTCTCCCGGTATCCCAGAAACAGCCACTATAGCACATACTTGGATTCAAAAGGATTCAAACTTTGCAAGTCTTAGAGGCTTGAATAGCCATCAAAGTCTGTAATTTTTGAGCTTATTTGAACCTTGTATCACGTCTTAGTGAGCACATTTGTAATCCACAATTAAGAAAAATAATGAAATATCTCATATTGATTTGAGGATTTCTAACAATTACTTTGCATATTTATTTATCATATTATCTTCCTTTACTGCTTCTTGCTGCTCAATACATATATTCTTGCTTGTAAAGCTGAGTCTTTTGCCCAAGTAAAGCCACTCAGACTTGAGTTCCAAATCCCACAAGTCTTGTGCAAAAACACTAAGTTTGTGAGAATTGGGGCCAGGATCCTCGTGGCTGAATCATTCTCATAAAATTCATTTACATATATGTATATGTATTTATATATATATATATATATATATATATATATATATATATATATATATATCCTAATCTAAGAAACTAACAATTATTTGAAGATATGTGCCTTGCATAGTTGTTCTTATGTAGGACCTATAGAGGTAAAAGGAAAGGACAAAACTCCATTGCATAACAAGCATGGAGAAAGATTGTATAGTGCAGAGAACCAGAGATTCTGGGTTCTTACAGGCCTAATACGCCCCGGGATCCCACGACAGTATGTCCCGGGATCCCACGACAATACGCCCGGGGTACCAAGTGAAGGAATTCTTTAAAATGTTTATACAATAAAAGATAAGCCTTAAATATTCTATTTCAATCTCTTTCTCATTGTGAATATTATGAACATCTATTTTACTTATTTTGTAAGAGTAAAGGGTCATTTTATGATACTAAAACACTTATAATGGTATTTTATTGCTTAGGAGGAATCGCATTTTTGCCTTGAGGAGATTTATGTGACTTGCACACAACTTGGTTCGTAATCAGCCCCCATTTAGCTGCGGTGAACCAAGCCCAGTCCACCAAAATACAACTATTTGGCCCAGGATCCTTGGGCCTGTGTGCTAAAGAAAAAAGCACTCTCACATTTTGGCGACTCCACTGGGGACTGGGAAAAAGGAGAGGGAAAAAGCAGCCCCTTCGCAAGCATGGCTCCAAAGCTAGGAAACACTTAGAGGAAGGAAAGTTCCTCTTGGTGCGTTCAACATCAAGATCCCAAAAGTGTGGGTTCCTCCAACGAACGTTCTACCGAGAGACTCTATATGGAATTTTGGGGAATTTCCCAATACAAGATAAGTTTTATGCATCATTATTTTCTCCATTTTATATTTTGAACATAATGGATTGAAATCTATGGTTTTCAAATGGATAGCTATCATTGTTGCATGAAAGCAAAAGCATTGTATTGTTTGGTAATAGAAGTAGACACTTGTTCTACACAATATAGAATCATAGATAAGTTTGGTTGTCATGCTCATCCTCCAACTAAATGGACCTCATTTTAAAAATATTCATAAAAGATACTGCAATATTGTTTTATTTCAACTTATTGGTGGTTGAGACCATGTTGCTAAATGGTTTTGACATTGATCAAAAGTTTACAATGTTTTGAACATGGCATGGGATTGGCTGCTAATGACTCCACACCCTGAGCAATAGAAAGGGTAGGAGGGAGTGATGAGAAGAAAGCTGGTCAGTTTGATTAGTATTTATGCAGATAGCTTAGTCCTAAACTTTGAAGTCCAAAACTTGAAGATGCTTGTTGAATGAGGTATTGGTGGTGTGAAACTACTTTGTACCATTGGTCTCCAAAGGCAACTCACTGGTTTCATGAAAAACTTAACTAATACTAAAAGTGTTTTGAGAGTACAGCCAACCTATAGAGTACAACCAAAAGGTTGAAAAATAAATATTGAACTCAGCTAGAAGAAGCAAAACCTTTTTTCTCATGAGGATTCTACTCTTTACAAAAAGGGGGTAAGAGGGGTCATGTAATAATATTTTAACAATCAAAACATTGTCTCATTATTAAAAAAAAATGGAGAAGTGTGCCAAAAAAAAAATAGAGATTGATGAAATGAAGATTGTATGAGCTACATAATAGAGAAATGGCCCCACATTTGAGGGCTAATGTATTCTTTCTTTTAAAAAAAAAAATTCATGATTTTGTTTCATTTGTTTAAAAAGAAAAAGAAGAAAGAGAAGTGAATCAAAGAGATTTTATGAAATGTAAATTACATAGCAAAGCAATTTCCTCACGTTGTGAGGCTAAATAATTTTGCAGCAACTTGATAATAATATCATATGGCGCAGGTTAACAAAATGGACAAGTTCCTTGGCTCCACCCACGGGTTTAGCAAAATGGAGTAGTTCCATGATCCCAGCAAAGCCTTGGAGATCCTTGATCCTAGCAAAGCCTAAGAAATCCTTGGTCCCAACAAATCTGAGGAGATCCTTTATTCCAGCAAGGCTGAGTACATTCTTAATTCCAGCGAAGTCTAAGAGATCCTTGACTCCAGGAAAGCAAAGCCTGGGAGATCCTTGATCCCAGCAAAGCCTAAGAAATCCTTGGTCCCAACAAATCTGAGGAGATCCTTTATTCCAGCAAGGCTGAGTACATCCTTAATTCCAGCAAAGTCTAGGAAATCCTTGACTCCAGGAAAGCAAAGCTTGGGAGATCCTTGATCCCAACAAAGCCTGGGAGATTCTTGATTCCAACAAAGCTGAGGAGATCCTTGATCCCAACAAAATTGAGGAGATCCTTTATTCCAGTAAGGCTGAGTACATCCTTAATTCCAGCAAAGTCTAAGAGATCCTTGGCTCCAGGAAAGTAAAGCCTGGGAGATCCTTGATCCCAACAAAGTTGAGGAGATCCTTAATTCCAGCAAGGCTAAGTACACCCTCAATTTCAGCAAAGCCTAAAAGATCGTTGGTTCCAGCAAAGGCGAAGTATTTCTACGAATCCAGCAAAGTAAAATGGTTGTAAAAAAAAAATGGAGGCATCCGGAAAATGGATAGAAGTTCCATAATAGCATCAAGAGAAGGTGGATCAAGCGTGATTCAACAACCGCCTCATGTCTTGGGGGCTAAAGCCTATTATGCAGTGGACCTTAAATATATTTTGAAGAAAATCAATAGAAACACTATATTGCAAGTCAGCAGCAAAATCAACATTATTGAAAGCTCAACAATTATACAGTGCATCTATCATTTCTTACAGCTCGATAATTGGGCTTACCTATGGAAATAACAGGATTTGGAGGAGATACAGAGACCACTGGAGGACACCTACAACTAGCCCTAAAGGCCAGCTATGACATCACAAGTATTGCCTAATCCTCTCAATGTACCACTAGTACGTGAAAGAGGGATTGAATGGGAAGCCCACAAAAGTCACTGCCAATCTTAGTCCTTTCATCCAGTATAAAGTAAACTTTGTGAAAAATATATTTTATGGTGAATCGGCTCCAACTGGAGAATATCCCATTGTTAGGATCTCGGGGGCTCCCATCTCTGGGATCCCGGGGGCTCCCATCCCAGAAGAAGGAAGCAATACCCATGGTTTGAGGGATCCCTTAGACAGAAAAAACAGAAGGAGGAAGGCTAATTTACTGCTTATAAAGGTCCTGGAGAAACTTACGGATATAGAAAGGAAGGCATAAATCCTACCAAAGAAAAAACTAGAAGAGGTGAACTTGGGGGCTGACCCAAGGAACCCAGGGCCTATCCTAATCAACAGTCAGTTATCAGTACAAAAGAAAAAAGGAAAAAGATCATTTTGGTGGGGCTTCTGGCCACCAGTTCACTAGTGAGGGCAACCTTAGATGACTCATAAAAGAAGATTCTTTCCATAAAGAATTTGTTCACAGCCAAGAAAGGATATTTTAGAAGATCCTCGGAGAAGAAAACAAATCCTCATCCCTTCAAAGAAAAGAAAAGAAATCAGTTCAGTAAGCCCACTTGAAAATGAGGGGCTACGAATGAACTTTTTCTGAAGATTGAAAAATTCAATGGTCATGAACAAATTTTCCAAGTGGCATGGCCTAGGACTTGGGAAAAGGCAAATTTTCCATGTACCTAGCCCAGAACTTGAGCAGAACAGAATTTTTTCCAAGTGGCATGGCCTAGGACTTGGGAAAGAGCAAACTTTCCATGTACCTAGCCCAGGACTTGACCAAAATAGATTTTCCCAAGTGACATGGCCTAGGACTTGGTAAGAGCAAACTTTCCATGTACCTAGCCCAGGACTTGACCAAAATAGATTTTCCCAAGTGACATGGCCTAGGACTTGGGAAAGGGCAAATTTTCCATGTACCTAGCCCAAGACTTAATCAGAATAGAATATTTTCCAAGTGGCATGGCCTAGGACTTGTTAAAGAGCAGACTTTCCATGTACCTAGCCTAGGATTTGACAAAAATAGATTTTCCCAAGTGACATGGCCTAGGACTTGGTAAGAGCAAACTTTCCATGTACCTAGCCCAGGACTTGACCAAAATAGATTTTCCCAAGTGACATGGCCTAGGACTTGGGAAAGGGCAAATTTTCCATGTACCTAGCCCAGGACTTAATCAAAATAGAATTTTTTCCGAGTGGCATGGCCTAGGACTTGGTAAGAGCAAACTTTCCATGTACCTAGCCCAGGACTTGACCAAAATAGATTTTCCCAAGTGACATGGCCTAGGACTTGGTAAGAGCAAACTTTCCATGTACCTAGCCCAAGACTTGGCCTAGAACAATTTTTCTAAATACATGGCCCAGAAATTTGCCAAGAGCAAAAGTTTTCAAGTACGACCAAGAAAATGGTCAAAAGCAAAAGTTTATGGGTACAAGCTATAGCACATACCAGTAATAGGTAAAAGTGCAGATTGTAAGCATATCCCAGTCATGGCTACAACTTGTAGCACGTACTAGCACTGAGTACAAACTGTAGTACGTACCAGCAATAGGTACAAGCCGTAGCATGTCCTAGCAAAGGATGCAAATTGTAAGCAAAGTCCAACGAGGGGTAGAAAGAGAAAGAGCCTTGAGTGGGTATGAAAACCCAAAAGTGGGTGTGTAAAGTGCACAAGATTGACCTCCTTGAAAGGAATTGGTTCAAGGGAGCCTAAAGAAGCAAGGAAGGTGTAACTTAAAAAAAAAATTCTAAGAGTACATCACTCGAAGCCGCACAAGCATGGATACTTTTGCAAGTCTCTATACAAAGAGATTAGTCAATGACATTGCAAACCAGCTAGCGACATTTCCCTCCTCCAACAAGGTGCAAACTCACCAAAGGCTTGGAGGTATTTCGACTCAACAAAAGAATGGTACCCTTTCGGTAAGCCCACTCATTAATACCATGTTTGAATATATCAAAACATTGCAAAATGTTGTGCAAGAGGTATCACCCATGCACTAATATTATATTCATATAGATTAAAACGAAAATTCTAAAAATTTTGGTCTTCTTACTTGACCGATTATTAAAAATCAAATTTGGAATTCTTGTGTGGTTGAGATCCTCACATGGTTTCATATACATGAAGTAATTTTTATTGCCATATCTTATTTGGCAATTGGCTTTTCCAGTGCATACACTGGGGGCTAAGACAAGATTAAAAATTTTCCTTAGATATATCTTTCACTTGATGAAAATTAAGAAGTCTAGTGCAAACTTTACTATACATAAGTTCAGCCACTGTTATTTTCTTTGGCTTATGAACTATACGGAATATAGCAATTCAAACAACAATATAATTGGTGGTATGGTATGTGAATAATCTGCTGCAATCTGAAATATTATATAATCTCTCACAATTTGGAAAAAGAATGAGTCAAAGATCAAGAGCATCCACCAGAAGAGCAAGGTCTTTAGCTAAAGCAAGGCGTGGAGATGTTCCTAAGCCTTCTAAGTCATGTCCTCAGGGAAGTTTCTATCTCTTAATACATATTGAGAAGAATAGCTAACCTTGATTAGACTCTAAATCAGTATGTTTTTATGATTCAATGATTTATGTTATCATGGTCCCATTGGTAAGTCACTATTCATGGACTAAAAATCCCATGGGGCAAACATCTTGGTGTTATTCACCTTAGCCATAGCAAGCATGTACTACAATTCATAGAATATCTTTGGTAAAGTTCATGGGGGCTCCCCTCATTCAACCTATTTTGTAAAACAAACAAAATCTTGTTGACAAAGCTATGCTATCTTATATAAAGATTTAATATGCATTCAACACGATTTTTGTATGCTACTTTCAAAAAAGCATATCCTAAAATTGCAAAAAAAAAAACGTTAGTGCTAGAAAAATACTCTTAGCATCAAATGCGATACCAATATAATTTGGTTATACATATATATCTGCATATATTATTGTTAGTTTGACAAAGTTGATTTATTGAATACCAATCTACAATCTAATACTAATATGAAGGTGAATTTTAATCTTTTGCAACATGTTAGTTCATCCCATGAAGGAAGTGTAGCAATTCCTTTGGAGTTTACCTCAAGAATTATTTGATCTACACATTGGTTCTACAAACCAGAAAAGTGTCCAAAAAAACAATTTATTTTCTCGCGCGTGGGCAATAGGTAACCCACGAGCTCGGGGGGCTAATGTTGAAGGCCAAAATTTCACAAGAAAGCCCATTCCATGAAAAGTAAAGAAGGCCCAATTCAAGCAGCAAGAAGAATCAACATTAAGGCCCTATTTATGTTCAGATTTCCAGCAAAAAGGTCATTAAAAAGTCCAGCAAAATTCAGTGAAAGAACTGGGCCGGGATACCCAGAGGCTGCCAGAGGCCCGGGATCCTCAGGTAATGCAGGACAGCTACTGTAGGATTGAGACAACTCAAGAAAGGTACCACGAAATACAAGAAATGAAGAATAGAGATGTCCTTCTCAAGTACCCACTGGTGCAGGAAAGAATCAGAAAGTATAAAGCAAACATTCATGAACAAAGGAGCTGTACCACAAGGAACCAAGAATGAGAAAATCATACGTAGAAGCGACTGGAAGAGAACTTTCAACCCAACAGTAAAAGATTCCAACTATTTGGGAATAATGACAGCAAGGAAATACAACCGACAGCTGAGTCTGAAAAGTGAGAAATCTTGAAGGAAGAGAGATTGAAGGCTAGTTGCCCAAGGACGCCCCGGAATGGAAAGTCAGCAAGTGACTTTTAGAGAAACAACAATAAAAGATGAAAACTATGAGAAAAAAGGGAAGAGACCAGCCCTTGAGCAACTGTCACAGCACGAGCTCTGAGGGGCAAAAGAGAGAAATCACTAGTACCATGGAGCCCTAGAAAACACACTATAAAAGGAAGAGAAAACCCATGTTGAAAGGGGGGGATTTTCAGTAGGAAGAATATCATAACAGAGCTATTAGAACTCTGTAAAATTTAAGAAAAACAGAGGAACGTCTCCCGGTATCCCAAAAACAGCCACTATAGCACATATTTGTCTCCCGGTATCCCAGAAACAGCCACTATAGCACATACTTGGATTCAAAAGGATTCAAACTTTGCAAGTCTTAGAGGCTTGAATAGCCATCAAAGTCTGTAATTTTTGAGCTTATTTGAACCTTGTATCACGTCTTAGTGAGCACATTTGTAATCCACAATTAAGAAAAATAATGAAATATCTCATATTGATTTGAGGATTTCTAACAATTACTTTGCATATTTATTTATCATATTATCTTCCTTTACTGCTTCTTGCTGCTCAATACATATATTCTTGCTTGTAAAGCTGAGTCTTTTGCCCAAGTAAAGCCACTCAGACTTGAGTTCCAAATCCCACAAGTCTTGTGCAAAAGCATTAAGTCTGTGAGAATTGGGGCCAGGATCCTCGTGGCTGAATCATTCTCATAAAATTCATTTACATATATGTATATGTATTAATATATATATATATATATATATATATATATATATATATATATATATATATCCTAATCTAAGAAACTAACAATTATTTGAAGATATGTGCCTTGTATAGTTGTTCTTATGTAGGACCTATAGAGGTAAAAGGAAAGGACAAAACTCCATTGCATAACAAGCATGGAGAAAGATTGTATAGTGCAGAGAACCAGAGATTCTGGGTTCTTACAGGCCTAATACGCCCCGGGATCCCACGACAGTATGTCCCAGGATCCCACGACAGTACGCCCGGGGTACCAAGTGAAGGAATTCTTTAAAATGTTTATACGATAAAAGATAAGCCTTAAATATTCTATTTCAATCTCTTTCTCATTGTGAATATTATGAACATCTATTTTACTTATTTTGTAAGAGTAAAGGGTCATTTTATGATACTAAAACACTTATAATGGAATTTTATTGCTTAGGAGGAATCGCTTTTTTGCCTTGAGGAGATTTATGTGACTTGCGCACAACTTGGTTCGTAATCAGCCCCCATTTAGCTGCGGTGAACCAAGCCCAGTCCACCAAAATACAACTATTTGGCCCAGGATCCTTGGGCCTGTGTGCTAAAGAAAAAAGCACTCTCACAGACACTAATGCCAAAATTTGTGGTATGTCTAGGCATTGCTCTAAACAGAAAAATATATAATTTTTACCCATTTCACATACTCACAGCTTGCGGTACAATTGCCAACAAATATTTTATTTCTCTTCTATCCTTCTCCACTTTTATTTATTTATTTGAGAATTGTATGCTTCTGTTTGCACTAACTACTTGTCTTGAGTGAAGAGTTTTACTGTATGTTCACGTGGGGAACCAAAAAAAAAATTAAAAAAAAAAAAAAAAAAAAAAAAAAAACAAAGAAAGTAAATCACAGAAAGAGGGATACATGAACTGACTTCCGAAGAAAAAGAAGTGGAGAGTTCGAGATGGGACATATGGCAAAAATAGCCGAATACCACATTTTGGTAAAATTTGTGGCAAACTAGCACTGTTTCAGAAATATGTAGCAATTTACCATTTTTTTAGTACTCGAGTTTCACAAAATCGAGTTCTAAACAGTACTCAAGTTTAGTGAACTCGAGTTCCTAGATGAGTCATCAGCGTGGCACTGCTGACCTGAAATTTGATCAATTAAAAAAGCAATGTGGTACTTGATATGGTGGAAATTGAGTACTTTTTTAAGGTAATCGAGTTTTGTAAGCTCGAGTACCTTGTTTCTCTTTTTCTTTTTCTTTTTTTCTACTTTTTGTTTCGTACAAAACTTATTTCAACTGCTTGTGATTTGTGTCCACCAAACAAAACCTCGTGGTCCATGAGCACACAGACAGCTTCTCCTTAATTTCTTACTGTTACAAAATCATCAGCACTTGACTTCCAACAACCCCTCTCAAGGAGATCCACCAGCATAAAAATCTCCTGGCTAGCCCTTAAAAACTCTGTTATGAGAAGTATGCTGTACCAGTCTATCAAAAAGCTTCAATCTGCCACCTCCACAACTTCAGCAATGCCTGCCCAAATGTGTGGGATGGATTATGAAAACCCACCGGAGATAGTAGACCTCAGCCTCAAACATGTTTTCATAACAACATTGAGCATACTTTCAACCCCAATATGACTATGAGAAGCCAACCATTAATTTCACCTGGTTGAACAGTGAAATTTGGACCTTTAAAATACACCCATCTCCACTGAGATGCCTGAGTTTCTAATCTACTGTGATTGCAAGCTACAAGATAAAAGGGATTTCCAGGCAAAAAGTAGGAAAAAAAAAAAAAAAAAAAAAAAAGATACTCGACTTTGTTAAGCTTGATTACCTTAAAAAAGTACTCGATTTCCACAATATCAAGTACCACATTGCTTTTTAAATTGATTAAATTCCAGGTCAGCAGTGCCACGCTGGCGACTCACCTAGAAACTCGAGTTCACTGAACTCGAGTACTGTTTAGAACTCGATTTTGTGAAACTCGCATACTAAAAAAGTGGTAAATTGCTACATATTTCCGAAATAGTACTAGTTTGACACAAATTTTGCTAAAACGTGGTATTTGGCTATTTTCACCTAGCACATATAGAGCTCAGATAAGAAACTGACTTCCTTTGATTCTAGCTGAACCAATAATTTTGGAATTAACAATTTGTTATTGTTATATAGCAATTTCTGCATACAAAGTTGCAGTGAATTCTCTTTTATATATATATATATATATATATATATATATATATATATTTTCAATTGGTCGTATACAGGGAACTTTTTTTTTTATTTTTTTTATTTGGGTTATACAAGGAACTGTTCCAGGGATTCAAGCGGAAAATTGAGAATCTAACTCTTTAACAATTCTCCATAAAAATCAAAATCAAAATCCAAAACTCTTTAACAATTCTCCATATCATATACTCTGTTTTTGCCCATTTCAAGGCTAAGTCACGCAGGTAACATGTCACAGCACTGCCTTGATGATTCCAAAGCTTGTCAATTCAGCAAAAATAGAAGAAGAAAGATTCCGAGTCTTTCTTGAAGCTTTTGGACTTCCTCGTAAACGCCAACAAGTAACTCGTTCATCTCTATGTTTAGCCAGCTGAAGAGTGATTGAACCCAAGAAACATGTTGGAGCATTTTAATTTACTGGCCTTAAGAGTACCTCGACCCTCTATATTTTTGTGAAAAAATGTGTTGTTTTAATAATCAGATTGTTTGGCTGTCACTACTTAAAAATGTAGTTTGAGGATCAAATTATCAGATATGACATATCATGTGAATTATATTATTGGTCTCTTTGTTGATTTAAGAATACGAGTGTATGAGTAATGACATTATTATTATTTTATTTCTTTTATAGTTGTGTTAGTATTTTAAATTTATGATGTTCGCTTTATGATGATTGTTCTTTATTATCAGGCCAAGACCAAAACACCAATTGGTTATTTACATAAGCGGAAATTGAACCTTAGATCTTTTATTTTGGCAATAAAAGAATTTACGAGTTGAGCTTACTGAAACCCACTACTAACATTATTTAAAAGTGTTGTTTGAGAATCAAGTTATCACAACACAAAGTACAAACTATTATAAGGAGAAACTATTATATTATGTGTTTCTCTCTTCCTTTAGCATACATTTTTTATAATAGCTTAATTTTGCATATTTATATCATTATTAGAAAGTATTATCATACTTATTTTGAGTTAATTCATGCATTTTATAGTTGGTTTTGGAATAATGCTGAATAATCAATTTTGTACTTAATTGAATTTTAATGCATGAAGTTGTCTTTTGTAGGATAATGAAATTAAATAAGTGGATTTGTGCAAAGAAGAAAGTTAATGGACTTTACTTTTACAAGGGCCATGATGAAATCAAAGAAGGCCAACCCAATTAAATTCAAGTCCAATTGGAGTAAGGAATCAAAGGAAATTTGCATCAAATCCAAGTCTAATTCGGATTAGGATTCCAGCCTGCGCACCAGTTAGTATTTGGAGCATAACTTTCGGCTCAGATGTCCAATTGGGATGATTCTAGTTGGGCTGGAAAGCTAACTTAAAGGGATACAACTTTTTTGTTTACCAAAAATCCCAATTCTAAAGTTAAATGGGCCAAAAACGCTGATTAAGTGAAGCCTAAAAACCTGGGATTTTCTCCAAACGAGAATTCAACTTATAATAGGATTCTTTGACCTATTTAAAGGCTCTTTAGGGCAAAATTCAGAGGAGAGCTTCTGTAGAACATAATTTAGGTTTTCTTAAAGTTTCTTTACAGTTTTAGAGTTTTATTTGTGTTATGGCTTGCTAAAAGCCTTGCTAAGGCAAGGGGTGAAACCCAACCATTTATTGGTATGTTCTTAACAATTTTTTATTGGTTTTAATGCTTATGTTTTTATGTTTTTGATTGTTTTACTCATCTAGAAAAGTATTTAGTTCTGTATAATCCTTTGATTTATCGTAAACTCCGGGCACGTTAAATGCTTAGTATTCCCTACGAACTAATTCACTAGTTTTGTTTTGCCTAAAATCAATCAATTGCATGAAACTACCTTAGACAATTAATTCTTGAGTTTTTATTGTTAAATCATCCGACTAAAATCATCCTTCGTATGAATTTTAGTTGAGTTATAAAATAAATATTGTTAAGACTACCAATAGATGTGTTGTGTGTGGATCCTTAAACCTTAGTGCCTTAATATATTGTTATTTTCTCTCAATTTAAATTACCTTTACTAAACTATCAAAAATCTCTTCAATTAAACTTTATTATTTTAGTTTTATTCTATTGTGGTTTGCTAATCAATTCCCTTTTTCCTGTGGATTAGACCTCGGACTTACCGAGTTATTACTTCGCGACAATCCTGCACTTGGGAGCATTATTTAAGTCGCAACAAGTTTTTTGATTCTCATCACCATGATTACTCTCTAAGTCCGCCATGATATCAAGTGTGTGAGAATGTGTGAAAGAATCAGATAAATTGCAAAACAAATAATGCTCCAAGTGTAGGATTGTCGCAAAGTAATAACTCAAAAAGTCCGAGGTCGAATCCGCAGGGAAAAGGGAATTGATTAGCAAACCACAATTGAATAAAACTAAAATAATAAAGTTTAATTGAAGAGATTTTTGATTGTTTTGTAAAGGTAATTTAAATTGAGAGAAAATAACAATATACTAAGGCGCTAAGGTTTAGGGATCCACACACAACACATCTATTGGTAGTCTTAACAATATTTATTTTATAACTCAACTAAAATTCATACGAATGATGATTTTAGTCGGATGATTTAACAATAAAAACTCAAGAATTAATTGCCTAAGGTAGTTTCATGCAATTGATTGATTTTAGGCAAAACAAAATTAGTGAATTAGTTCGTAGGGAATACTAAGCATTTAACATGCCCGAAGTCTACGATAAATCAAAAGATTATACAAAACTAAACACTTTTCTAGATGAGTAAAACAATCAAATACATAAAAACATAAGCATTAAAACCAATAAATAATTGTTAAGAACATACCAATAAATGGTTAGGTTTCACCCCTTGCCTTAGCAAGGATTCTAGCAAGCCATAACACAAATAAAACTCTAAAAACTGTAAAGAAACTTTAAGAAAACCTAAATTATGTTCTACAGCAGCTCCCCTCTGAATTTTGCCCTAAAGAGCCTTTAAATAGGTCAAGAAATCCTATTACAAGTTGAATTCCCAGTTGGAGAAAATCCCAGGTTTTTAGGCTTCACTTAACCAACATTTTTGGCCCATTTAATTTCAGAATTCGGACTTTTGGTAAACAACAAAGTTGTATCCCTTTAAGTTATATTTCCAGCCCAACTTGAATCATCCCGATTGGACATCTGAGCTGAAAGTTATGCTCCAAATACTAACTGGTGTGCAGGCTGGAATCCTAATCCGAATTAGACTTGGATTTGATGCAAATTTCCTTTGATTCCTTCCTCCAATTGGACTTGAATTTAATTGGGTTGGCCTTCTTTGACTTCATCATGGCCCTTGTAAAATTAAAGTCCATTAACTTTCTTCTTTGCACAAATCCACTTATTTAATTTCATTATCCTACAAAAGACAACTTCATGCATTAAAATTCAATTAAGCACAAAATTGATTATTCAGCATTATTCCAAAACCAACTATAAAATGTATGAATTAACTCAAAATAAGTATGATAATACTTTCTAATAATGATATAAATATACAAAATTAAGCTATTATCAATTTTTAATGTCCATAAATGATAACTGTTGGGTTAAGATAGATTGATCCCAGTTAATTAATTCAATTACCCAAGTTGATTAATTAGGTTCAATTGCATGCAAATCGTGGAGGCACCAACAAATCACCAAAAATACTAAATGTAGTGGAAAATAAATTTGACACCATGATTTTTTGACAAATAGGGAAAACCACGCAAGGCAAAAACCCTACCGGGTGATTTTAAGGTCACCACTCCCAAGAATTCACTAATCAATAATCAAGCGGTTACAAATATAAGGAATCTTACCAACTACCCTTGGCCTATCCCGAAATATCAACCTACAATTGAACTTTCGCTCCAATACCCAATCGGACTTGATCTTGTAGTAGCCTTCTTTCCTTTGATGCACAAACATCCAATTTGTGACTAACCCTTAGCACGAATCCTGAGTACGTGACTAACTCCAGTAACTTGAACAGATGTTATTGGCTGCAAAGTTCTTCACTTCATCAATAATGAAGATCTGGAAGCACTCGATTACAAAACCCTATGGCGTACAAACGCAGTAGCTTCACATAGAGAATATACGTCTCTTGGTCTTTGTATCCGTGTGTGACGGCCTTTAAAATAAGCCTTATATATGTTTAGGGTTATGAGAAAAGAAAACCCAAACAAATATACAAGACTGGACTGAATTTTAGATCTGAAAATTTTGAAATCGTAATTCTCGATAGATCGAGCTGCTGTTGAGCTATCTATCGAGCTTCACATTAAGTCTCGATAACAGGCATCTGTCGAGCTATCTGTCGAGACTTAATGAACAGCTTTTTTTCACTTGTTTATTGGACCAATCTTCATGTCTTTAATACTTGACTTGAATAACATGTTTCTTGAAGTACTAAACCCATCTTAAATTTACTCAATTACAAGTAAAGTACATTTTGTCAAAGGATTAGCCAATTACAACAAAATATGACTTTAACAATCTCCCCCTTTGGCAATCCGTGACAAAACCACAAAAAACAATTATGAGAGAAGTCTAACACAACTGTCCCATAATTTACAAAAGTACATTAGTCAAACCCTACAACGAACTCTTGAAAATTTTTGCAAAAAGAGAGATCATGGCATGGTAGACTTGCAACCTGTCTTAACTGAAACACTTAAACAAGATTCATTAAGGCATCAAGTGTGAAACATAGACAAGTTGTATACAAGAAGAAACATGTGTATAAAGATAGATAAGAAACAACACATGTGAGACAAAGGTGAAAAAAAACATACATCTCATATATATATCAAAGAAGTACAATGTATGTAATAAAAGTGGTCACAAGACCATGGTACATGTAACGAGAAAGAGTACATCAAAACCTCACTACATCCCTCAAAAACACACTCTCCCCCTATCTAGTACATCCTATGCTAGCTCTCCCCCTAACACCTAGACTACTCTCGTCTACAAAACTACTCCCCCTTCTTGTCACGAGTGACAAAGGATGTATCACTAAGAGGTCGTCATCTCGTCAACATACTCTCAACCAAAAGCATCATCATCCTCATTTCCACCATCCGAAGAAGAGGACTCCTCAGCAAGCTCCGGTAAAGGTGAGGGCGCAAAACCACCAAGTCAAGACTGGCGATAAGTGATGCGACCGATTCTGGTGTTCATCTGACACATCTCATCGGATAGATGGTCCAAATGACTACCAAAATCAGCACGCATGTGCTAAAGCTACTCCATGATATCAGCAAGGGAGACAACGGCCTGAGAAGAGGAAGAGGGGGCAGAGGATGAAGAAAGTCGAGAGGAAGGAGTTGCAGGATTTGCTGGGACTGCATTGGAAGGCTCCACCCGCGGCTGCTTTGTAGCTAGCCGCACTACACCCTGCCAAATAGACTCCTTACTAATGGCACCCATGACGTAGAAGTGAGGAGTGTGATGGATAGTGATGTGCAGGTGTGAGAGGATACACGTGATAGCCAAAGGAAAGATGAGTTTATCACGTGTATCCATGTCGCGATAGCAATCTATAATAAACTTTATCATATGTGAAGGAAAGTCTATAGAGAGACCTTCTATGAGGGAAAGAAGAAAACAAGCACAAGGCTCGGTGATAGTGTTATAGTGAGACCGTGGAGTGAGTACAAAGGTCATCATCATATTAAGTAACCGTGGTCCCGTAGAGAACTCAGTTATGGAGAAATTAAGGGTACCTCCCCACAACATGGCCTTCTCACAAAAGAGTGAGGCCAACTCGTCTCTAGAGATGGAAGAGAGAAGAGGATGACTAGGGTAATCCAAACGATCCACCCTAAGGACACGTAGTGCCTCAAAAATGAAGTCCAAGGTAACTACGATACGTGTACCACAGAGCACCATAGTAAACCGAGGCACAAAGGTATTGATGGTGTGCATATTGGAGTAAAACTCCTATATAAACACGTCGGGACACCTCGAGGGTTTCTCACAAAGAGAAGCCCATCCCCAAGAGCCAATAGCACCGAGTAGAGGAGTGTCTGAAAAATCAAACAGAATGACCTGGCATTCCGAATGAATTGCCTGTTCAAAAATGTTCTCAAAGAAGTCATTACGTGCCTTCTCATCACAAAACTGAACAGAGTTAAGAGGAAAAGAAGAAGATGAAGAACCACAACAAATCATGTTTTTATAAGGGATAGACTTTTTGGGTGCCATGATAAGAAGACTAAACAAGAGAGAGAAAAGAGAGAAACAGAGTCACAACAAGAGGCAAGGCATAGGAAAAAAAAGAAATGAAACATGCAATGCATGAAAATGCATGAACATGTTACGTGTTAAAGAAAAATGCATCATGGGTAGAAACCCAATCCAACCTAACAGCACTCACAATGTAAAAACAACCACACAATCCTAGAATGCATGAAACATTGTTATAATGAGCATAGTATGCAATGCATGAGCATGTGATATCATTTCAACAAAACCCAACCTAAAAATTTTGACAAAATCACAAAAACCCCAAAATTTTTCCCAAAACTAAAACCTAGGTCAAAGATATGCATGAATGCATGAAAGATGAAGAGAAAAAAAGATTAGAGAGACTTACCAACACAATGTAGCTTGGATAAGGCCAAAATTGAAGAGGTAAGAGTGATTTTGATGAAAAGAAAGTTTTTAGGTCAAGAGAGAAGAGAGAGAGATCGAGATATTTGAAATGGTTCAAAACCATGTCGGACCTTAAAGTATATATAAAAAACACAGCTCAATAAATCGAGGAGGTATCAAGCTTCTATCAAGAACAAAAGCTCGATAGATCGAGAGGTATCAAGGAGGTGTTAAAAGATCTCAATAGATCAAGGAAGGTATCAAGAAGCTATTGTGAGAGTGCCTTTTTCTTTAGCACATAGGCCCAAGGATCCTGGGCCAAATAGTTGTGGTTTGGTTGACTGGGCTTGGTTCACTGCAGCTAAAGGGGCTGTTTAAGAACCAAGTGGTGCACAGGGCAAGCTTCCTACAATACATATAAACTAGCAAACGAGAATATTTGTATTGAATAACAATGAAAACAGCAAAAGGAATGCAAAGTAATCAGGAAATACACAAAACAATTGTTGGGGATCCTCAAATTAATAAGAAATATTTCATTAGTTTTTCTTAATTATGGTAACAATGTGCTCACTAAGACGTGATACAAGATTCAAATAAGCTCAAAAATTACAGACTTAGATGACTATCCAAGCCTCTAAGACTTGCAAAGTTTGAATCTTTTTGAATCCAAGTATGTGCTATAGTGGCTATTTCTGGGATACCGGGAGATATTTCACTACTTTTTTTAGTGTTTTTACAGAGTTTTTATAGTGTTATTCTAGAGTCCCGGGGAATTATTGATTCCTCTGTTTTGCTCCCTGGGTACCAAAGCCCGTTTTGTGCCCGTCACCCAGAAAGTTGAGCCTTTCCCTTTTTCTCATATTTTCCTTCTTTTGATGCTGTTTCCTTGAAAGCCCATGGCTGACTTTCCGTTCCGTGGTGCTCCCATTCCTCAAAACCTCTTATGATTCAGTTTTTTTAGCCATCCTTCTTCTTCATCATTTTTCCCAAGTGAGGGGAATCTATCTCTGCTAGTTCGAAGGTCTTTGCTGCTACTTGACTTTTTATATCTTCTCATTCTGGTTCCCCGAGGTACCATTCACTTGCATCGTGAATGGTTACTCTAAGCGCCCTGCTTTTCTTGCTGCCTCTAGTGCCCGAGAAGGACATTTCCCCCCTTCGTTTCTTGTGTTTCTTTTGGTGTTTTCCTTTGAGCTGTCTTAATCCTATTTTAACTGGGTTATACGTCTCGAGGATCCCGAACCTTTATAAATCCCTGGGGATCCCGACTCAACTTCTTACACCGGTCATTCAATCTTGACAGACTAGGTCTTTTTTCTTTTTCCATTCTTCCTTCTTTCCTCATAGGCTTTAAGGCTTGTCCCTTTATAGCTTTCGGGCTTCAACCCTCTTGGGCTTTTCTCAAGTTCACTTTTCTATGGCCCTTTGTAATTTCTTTGGGCCTGGATGTTGTGATTTTTTAGACCTCAACATTTAGCCCCCCGAGCTCATGGGTTGCCTGAAGCCCACGCATGAGTAATTCAGGGTTTTAGTTTCCGTAGGATTTCCTTCTTCAGGATTCTGGCCCTTCCGTTGTTTTTGAGGTATCCTGGTCTTCTCTGCATGTCGTGCCTTCTCATTTTGTAATTTCCCCCTTTTGCACGAGACGTGGCAGTTGAGTTTTTTGGAGTAAAAACTTCCTCCACCCACTTTTTACATTTCCCGTAACTTCCATTAATAATTGCTAATAAATCTCTCCCTTAAAATTAAATTTTTTGGCAACTGGCACGTCTTTCCATACGTTGTCTTCTCCAACTACTCTTTGTGTCTTTATTGCTAGTGCTTCATATTATCTCTTTGCTTCCCAGAATCTTCCACTATTTTCTCTCTTTCAATCAGTCTGCCATTCCCTTTTCTTTTTCCATTCTTCCAAATCTCTTTACTTCCCAACATACCCATTGTTTTAATGGCTTCTTCTTCTTCTCGAAAGAGAAGAGAGCGTACTCCCAGCCCTTCTGAGGGTGAAGACTCTTCTAGTTCTGCTCAGGGCGAGTCTCATGAGGTCACTGAGCATCCAGCCTTTCCCCTACGGGACCCCTGGTATACCCCTAGTCTATCTTTCCCTCAAGTGTCCCATGGTGAGGCCCCTCCATCCCCTCACGCTTGGGTATTCTCCGGTCAGGCGGGTTTCGCTGGTTCCACTCAGGTTCCAGACCCTAAAGAGATTTTTGATCTTCAGATCAGGTAGGGACTTCGAAAGGCGGTTCCTATCTTCTTTGATTTTGTTCCTGGAAATCCAAGGTTGGCCCATCTGGATGGATAAGGAACTTTCTGATAAGAAGTTTGTGAGTCACTTGGAGCGTGCTGGGATCCTGAAAGCAGTGGCAATTTCTAGGAATCTTAAGGGTTTCAGGGACGCTAAGGGTCTCAGGCATCTGGTACGTCGTTGGTACCCTTCTCTTCACACTTTTTTCTTCTCCGTTGGTGAGTTGACGATCACCCTAGAAGACGTAGTCAACAACTTCCTTCTCCCGGTGTTTGGGGATGAGAATTTCTTTGATATTAGTCTTTCTGAAGAGGATCTCGAGGTAGAAAACAAGTTATTTAGCCATTTCGATGGGCGCACTGCTTTTCCTGGTGGGAAGCTGGCCAGGATGGGGAGATGGGTTATGACCCTTTCGCGCGAGAAAAATAAGGAAGTCGGCGGGCCGATTTCTTGGCATTCTGGCTTAGTAAGTTCCTGTTTAGTGAGTTCCCCAGGTACGGAGTCAAGTCTACTTTCTTCCCGTTGGCAATTAAGTTGGCCCGAGGTGCTCAGTATCCTTTAGCCCCTTTGTTCTTGGGCCATGTCTATTCCCAACTAGACCAGCTTCACGGGGATGAAGCCGAAAGCGACTCTTGTTATGTAATCACTTCATCTCTTCATTGTGCCATCCTTCAGATATTTATGTGGGATCGTTCCTCAGCTACTTTAGCTAAGTGTAGAAATTTGAAGTTTATGAAAGACAAATTCCAGGGATCCCCTGATATAATTAAAGGTCTTTGTGGTAATTCAACTAATACTTTTCCTATCATCTTCCGTTGGATTAGTCTGAAAGGTGGCAGTCTCAACCTGGTTGAGTTGTTTAATCAGGCAAGACATTTACATTGGCAGTCTCCCTAGGAGTTCAGCCCTGGCTTTGCTTGTGATTCTATGCTGTCTTCTTTTCTTACTTCTACAGGAAATACTTTTGATTTGCACCGTGGTAATGAAGGTAGTTTAGCCTACCTAGCTTGTATTAGTCCCTCTTGGCTTCTTGTGCCTTCTTCAAGCGGCCCCAAGTACACTCATTATTCGGCACACCGGGTACTCCGACAATTCGGTTTTGATCAAGATATTCCCCTGGTGTTTAAAGACATAGTACCATCTCTTCCTTCTTTGGATCCTTTTTTGAGACTCCAGGTCTTCTCCTACTGGTCACGGAGGAGCCCTCAATTTGTAGTGCCCAATTCTCAAAGAGGAGTTTTCGCCTCTAATGGTTATGCTGGCTATTGGAGGAGAGTACAAAAATCTTTTGTTAACTATGTTGGTTCTGGCACAATTAGGGAAACCCCCAATCCTAGCATTTCTTCCGCTTCAACATCCAACAAACGCCTATCCCTGCCTACTGCGGGAATTGTATCTACTGCTGTGAGTAGCAAGATAGGGTTTGTGGAATGGCATGCTTCCAGGGGAGGCTGGGTGACTTATGCACAGGATTTTCCAGAAACTTGGTCAAGTTGTGGCCTTATCATTGGTACTTCTTCCAGGGTACCCATTAAAAGAGGGGCAGTAGAGGCAATAGGTGCTGCCACTCCCGTAGGTAAAGGCAAGGAAAAAAGAATTAAGCAGGAAAAGTTGAAAGAAGCTAAAGTTGAAGAAAGTGCAGAGGGCACAGAGGTTGGCCCTGAGGCAAAAAAGAGAAAGACTGGGAAATCACAGAAGCAATTGGTGACTCTTGAGAAAAAGGAGGATGGGCAACCTTTGGCTACGAGGACCCGGAAGAAGACTAAGGTAGAGTCTTCTTTTTTCCAGGTTCATGTGACCTCTTTAGTCCATAGTCCTTTGGGATCCTCTGATTTTGTATCTCAGTCCCCCTTAGGACCCTCTGGGTGTACTCGTAGTAAACAAAAGACCATCAAAGAATTTGTAGAGAGAGAGAGAAGGGCAAGACCTCTTTCCTTCTTCTCTCTTTTATGTTTGTCATTGTTGTTGCAACCCCTTCCCTCTTTTAGTTGATGAGTGGTTGTTTCCTTTGCAGTCCAAACACAAATTGGACTCCAAGAAAGGTAGAAGTCAGTCGTCTGGTGATGATGTGGTATGGCCTTTCCTCATTCATGCCTCTTTCTGTTTGCTTTTATTCCCTTCTCTGGTACTGTGTGTTTGTGACACTTATTATTGCTTTTTTTTTTTTTTTTTTAGGTGGAAGTGTCTCCTCCCATGGCTGGTAGGACTCTGGAGGAAACGGTTGTAGCCCTCTCTGTTGCGTTTCCAGGTGTGGAAGAGGAGCCCCCTAATGGTGGCATAGCTGAGGAGGCTGGGCAACCAATGTAGGGTGTCCAAGCTACCCAGGATCCTGAGGCTTCCCAACTTCCTGTGTCCCGAGGTCCTCAGCTTGAGCAGACTCCCAGTCTCATTAGAACTGTGTTCCCTCAGACGGTGTTAAGTACAGAAATTTTGGGAGGCGCGTCTCCGTCCAAACAAACGGGTGAGTCTTATTTTCCCTTAGTGTTTAACTCTATTTCTCTTTTGTCCCCTCTCTCTCTCTCTTCCCCCTTTTGAGTTCTTTCTTTCCTTTCTCTTTTTTAGGTCAAGCCAGTGTGAGGTCTGTTCCTAGCGCTGCCTCTTCTTTGGAATCAGAGGATTCTGAAGGTGGGTGCAGATCATTCTTACTGTGTTTCCTTTTCTTTCCTTCTTTTTATGCCTTTCCCTGTCTTCTTCTTCTATGGCGAAGCCCCCTGCGTCTCTACCTTCTTTTAGCCATTTTGCTAATGTTTCCTCACCTTTTCTTCAACTTGCTCTGTGTCCTTTCTCAGAGTCTTCTAAGAAGCCAGAGGAGAAAGAGAAGGAGGTTTCGCTCCAGGAGGCCGATACTGGTTTCCCTTTCCCGCCCTTTTTTTTTATTATATGAATATATATATATATATATATATATATATATATATATTTAGCCGCCTCTTTTCTTTTAAACTAAGTCTGTTTCCCTTTTTTTTTGTGAGTGTTGATACAGGTGTTAGGGATTCTGAGTTTGTGGTTCCTGAGGGGGTTGTGGGATCCGTTCAGGTTGCTGATCCTCAAACTACTCAAAAGGCTAAAGGTTCCCCAGCTCCTGCAAGTGGGGATACAATGATGGGGGATGCTCCAGGGATAGCTGCTTCAAACCCTGATTCAAGGCTTTCCATCTTCCTGGCCCGTTTTGATCTTCTAGAGTTCAACAGCCTCCTTGTTAGTCACTTCCATTCCTTTAGGTCTTCTTATGGCAGCTTTTTGCATTTCTTCGTGCCTATGAAGGGCCTGCCATTACTAGAAGGGTTGCTCAAGAGTCATGGAGACTTTACCAGTGGTTTCAGGGGAGGTGTTTTTCTGGGCAACATCCTAATAGAGCTGCTATGCGCTATGCTGATTTCCTTGAGGGATTCTTCTATAGACTCCTTATCTGAAGAGAAGCTTTTGGACTGGAGGGGAGTGGTACAGGACCTTTTAGAGGCCAAGTTCAACCTATCCTTCTTGCTGGAGCATTTGCATTTACTGGCCCACATGCTATTCCAGAGGCAAGCTTCCAGGAGTATAGATGTTGAGATTGCTGCTGCTGAGGAAGCTCTAGCTCGTGCTCACAAGGTCTTGCAGGATTTGAAGGTTAAGAGGCAAAGGGTTCTTTCTTCTTCACCTGTCCCTGTTATTTCCCCTGATGGTTCCTTGTTAGCCAGCCTTATTCCCTAGCTTTTCCCCCCCCTTTATTTTTAGCTGGTTCAAATGTGTATAAACAATTTGGGGTTGTATAAGTTTCTACTTTTTCTTCTATTTGAACACTACTTCTGTTTTTTTTTTTTTCTTGCATAGACTTGTATTTGTGCTTCGAGGCTGCTCCTAAGTGTTTGTGTTTCAAGACTGCTTCTAATTTTCTTAATAGCATGCGAATTTGCTTCCCTTTGGGACATTGCTTTTCTTTCCTTTTTTTTTTTTTTTTTTGAGTCCTGGGCCATGGTTCCTACAAGTTTTACTGTAGGTTCTGGATTAGGTATCTTGGTGGTTGTTTTGTTGCGCAAGTACTAAACTGGGTACATTAGGCGCCTCTTTTTTTTTTAGTCCCAGTTCATGAACTTGACAGGTTCCCTTTTTGTCAAGTGCTGGGCTAGGTATCCTGAGCACTTACTTTTGCCCGTGATCCTAGACCATGCATTTGAAACTATCTGTGAGGTGGGTCCTAGGTCATGTGTCAAAATGTACTTTTTTTTTCTTTTGTCTTGGCCCAGATATCCTCCCTCAATTCTGTCCAGACTTGGACTTTGCAATATTTAGAACTTAAAGGCTGAAGGAAAAAAAAAAGATTTCATTGAATTAAAATACGATTACCATCTAAGGAACATGGAAAAAGTCATTAAAGATAGTAAGGATCACAGAGTGTCCTTTTATCATGGGTTCCTGAACAAAATCACTTAAACAAGAATTCATAACAAAGGCAAAGAAATGATGAAAAACACTTAGCAAGTTGGAGAGTTGGCAAAAGGATCCCAGCGTATTGAGGCCTCTTTTTTTCTTATGCATAATACTATTTCAGCCACTTCCCATTTATGGGTTTTGTTAGGACTGTCCCATCTTCCTTTGTAAGGTAATAATACCCACTATCATGGGCTTTTCTGATGATGTAGGGTCCTTCCCATTTTGGGGCGAATTTGGAGGGTCCTGGGAGGTTCCTCCTCACGTGCTCTGCCATCCTCAGTACCAGCTGCCCCTCAGTGAAAGCCCTTGGGCATACTGCTTGTGCATATGCTTTAGTCATTCTTTGCTGGTACCTCTGGCTTCTCCTCTTGGCTAGTTCTCTTTCTTCCTCTACCCCTTCTAGATCTGCTAATTTCCTTTCATTGTTTGTGTCCTCGGTGTCCTCCTGACTTTCTTCAAGTACTACTCTTGGTGTAGGAACAACCAATTCCACAGGACTGATAGCTTCTGTTCCATAGACTAGGGAAAACGACGAGAATCCCGTGGCTGTCTTTACAGAGCTCCTGCATGCCCAAAGTACATCTGCCAGGTGGTCACTCCATTTTCCTCCATACTCATGCTTCATCTTTTTAAGGATCTTCAGCATCACCCTATTAGTAGCCTCAACTTGGCCGTTTCCTTGTGGGTAGTATGGCGTAGACCTTCCATGCTTGATGTAATATGCCTCAGTCAACCCCTTCATGTCTTTGTTTATGAACGGGGTCCCGTTGTCACTGATCAATCTCCTGGGGATCTCGAACCTTGTAATGATGTGTTCTCGAATGAAGTTTGTTACGGCTGCTCCAGTGGCCTTTTTTAAAGGGATGGCCTCTACCCATTTTGTAAAGTACTCCTTGGCTGCTAAGATCCATATGTAACCATTGGATGGGGGGTTTATAGGGCCTATGAGATCAAGCCCCCAAGTGTGGAAAGGCCATGGTGTTGTCATATCCTGCAACAAATTTGGGTGAGTATGGATTGCATCCCCAAGGACTTGACAGGCGTGACAAGTTTAGACTAGTTCCTCGGAGTCCCTTTTCATTGTTGAGCAGTAGTACCCTAACAGTAGTAACTGTTTATAGAGCCTTCTTTTTCCTGGGTGACTCCCACAATCACCAGAATGCACCTCCCTGACTACTTCCCTGACTTCCCTCGACCCCAGGCATCTCAGGGGATCCCCACTGTATCCCCTTTTAAATAGGATCCCGTTCTGTAAGAAGTACCTGTCCGCAAGTTTCTTGAGCTGGTGGGCTAATGTCCTGTTGGTTGGTAGGATCCCTTGAGCCAAGTATTCCATGAAGGGAATTCTCCAATCTTCTGTAACAAATACAGCGTAGCTTTCTTCTTTGTCTATTGAGAGTTGACATTCTTGACATTTTTCCTGTATAGTTGCTGCCTCTTTATTCATATTTGGCCAGTAGTATCCCATGCGTTGCATTCTTCTATATAGGCCGATCTTTTCTGCGATCCTGCAAGCTTGGGTATGTAACTCCTCTAACCTCAATTTTCCTTCCTTCTCGTTGATACACCTAGATAGGATCCCTCTAGGCAGCCTCCTGTACAGCTCACCTTCTATCAGAGTGTAATCCCTCAGCTCTTTGATACTCCCTCTGGGTCCTGCCTCTTTCATTTTTTCTTTGACTTCGTTCCTCCAATCTTGGGGTATATCTTTTGGAGGATCCTTATGATAGAATGTTCCTGCTTTCCTATCCTTACCAGCGTGTCCCTTCCTTTGAATGGTACTTGGGATCCCAGGGTGGCGAGCATATCAGCAAACCTGTTCTCACTCCTTTGAGTGTACTCTATGCTAAAGGTCTGGAATTCCTGCTCCAGCCTTTGCGCCCAAGTCTTGTAGGCTACTAAACTTTGTCTTCTTAGCGCAAAGTCACCTTCCACCTGGGAAACTAGAAGATTGGAGTCCCCTAGTATTCTCATATGCTTTACTCCTATACTGAGTGCTATAGTTAACCCGGTCAAATATGTCTCATATTCAGCTGCATTATTAGAACAGGAGAACCCAACCTTAAAAGACAAGGGTATGGTATCCCCATTCTCACAGCTTAGTACGACTCCTACTCCATTTGAAGTTGTTGTAGCTGACCCATCGAATCTCATTGTCCATTTCTTTCCTGGGATTTCTGCCACTGCCACCTTACTTGGGATCTCTTTACTTAGTGAGCTTTCTTCCTTTCCTGGGAACTGAGCTAGTAGATCTGCTATGGCTTGGCTTTTGACAGCCTTGGGGATCCTGAGACCTATGTCATATTGAGAGAGCAGGACCAGTCACTATGATATCCTTCCTGATAGAAGGGACTGATGTAGGAGTGCTTTTATAGGGTGGGACTTAGTCACCAAAAGGATCTAGTGAGTTGAGAAATACCTTTTCAGCCTCTGGGACGCGTAGATAATCACTAGGCAGGCTTTCTCTATTCTGGGGTACCTGGTCGCGGCATCCTTGAGTGTCCTGCTTACATAGTAAATAGGTTGCTCATTCCCATCATCATCTTCCTATGCTAGCAAGGCTCCTATTGCTTGGGAGTTTGATGCTAAGTATAGCAACAGGGGTCGCCTACATACTGGTGCTTAGAGAGTGGGCAAATGATTCATTATCTGCTGAATCCTTTGGAAGGCCTCATGTTGCTCCGTTCCCCAAGTGAATTTAGTTCCCTTTTTCAACAGTTTGGATAAACCCGTTGTGACTAAAGCCAATCCTGGCACAAATCTCCTAATATAGAAGACCCTCCCTAGGAAGCTTTTGAGCTCCCTTACCGTTGTCAGTCTTTTCATTGTGGCAATGGCTGCGACTTTGGCTGGATCTACACTTATGCCTCTGTGATGTACCAGAAACCCAAGGAACTTCCCAGCAGACACCCCAAAGGCACATTTCAGGGGGTTCATGCGTAGCTTGTACTTCCTGGATCTTTCGAAAACTTGCTCAAGTACCTAAAGGTGTCTTGTCCTAATTTTTGACTTGACCATAATATCATCCACGAAGTCTTCCATCTCCTCATGCATCATATCATGGAAGATAGCTGTCATGGTTCGCTGGTATGTGGCCCCTGCATTTTTGAGGCCAAAAGGCATTACAGTGTAATAAAAATTCCCGATTGGAGTTCTAAATGTCTTTTTCTCTGCATCCTTGGCAACCATGCGAATTTGGTTGTACCCACTATATCCATCCATAAATGAGAACATAGAACTTCCTGCAACTGAGTCTACAAGGAGGTCGATATTGGGTAGAGGGAACTCATCTTTTGGGCATGCCTTGTTTAGATTGTGAAAGTCCACACAGTAACGGATTTGACCATTCTTCTTTTTCACAGGTACTATGTTAGAAAGCCACTTGGGGTGCTGGATGGGTTTGATAAAACCAGCTGTCAGCAGCTTCTTGACTTCTTGAATTATCTGAGCTTTTACCTCGGTGTGAAAGACCCTAGCTGGCTAGACTACTAGTCTGACTCCTGGGTCCACGTTGAGAGAATGAACCACCAATCCTGGGTCTAGACCAGGCATTTCATCATAAGTCCATGTGAACACGTCCCTGTATTTCTGAAGTAAGGCTACTATTTGCTCCCTTTCTTGTGTCGTCAGCTGACTGCTAATAAAAACAGGCTTCTAGGATCCTAGTTCGGCTCCCAAGTTTATTTCCTTTAATTCTTCCTCAGGCTGAATCTGGGCTTCCTTAACTGGTTCCTCCGAGATCTCCTCTTGGGCCATCATGCAATCTGGTGGTCCGAGACCTTTCTGCGTGATGCATTCAGGTCCCGCGCACCTCCACAAGCGATAAATCAACCTTCCCCCGGGTTCTCGCACCACCATGCACTCTCGGGATCCTGAGGAGCTGAGCTCCTTCTTTTGCCTTTTTCTTTCCAGAAGGTTTCTTAGATCATGGGCCCCCCTCCTCCTCCTTCTTCTTCTTCCAGGATAGGTGCTCCTGGGGTCTCCGGTGTGGGGTTCTCATCATCTGGTTCTAACTCGTCATAAAAATTGTTTCTGTGAAGTTCACTTCCCTTTGGCTAAAAGGGTTACGGTTGGCAGGGATCCTCAAGGGCCTCCCATTCAATCTCCTTTTAATACATTGATGGTACGTGGATGGAATAAGGCGGTGTTTATGGAGCCACGGGCGTCCCAACAGTACATGGTAGGACACCTCTATATTAAATACATGAAACCTTGTTAGAGCCACTATTGGTCCCACTCTTAAGGCCAGCTGTACATACCCTTCAGTTGATTCTGCCGACCCTCCAAATCCTGTTATTTCCATGGGAGCCCCCAGGATCCTCCTGTCAACCAGGCCCACGGCTTCCAGGGTATTCAAGGCTATGAGGTTGAGTGATGCCCCTGTGTCCACCAATGCTCTTTTGACTTAGACACCATTTATGGTGGCCATTAGATAAAAGGGTTTACGGTGGTCTGAATGCTCAACCTCCATATCCTCATCAGTGAAGGTTATTGCATTAGTTGTCTCCAAGAAAGCTCGACTAGCATGTGATTCTGCTGTGAAACACTCCATTCTCGAATCTGCTGCTATACTCATGAGAGACTCTGTGGCCACCCTTCTTGCTTCTGGTCCAAATCCTAGCTGGTTGAATAGTGACCTAAACTTGGGATTCTTCTGGAGGGTCCTGACTGTGCTTGGGTGGAAGGATCCTTCAGATTCTTCTGCTTCTGCTGGATTCCCATAGATTACTACAGCTACCACCCTTTTCCCTTTGTGGTTGGGCAGGGGGTTCCTTTGCACTTCTGGCTCCTTTTGAGTGAGTTCCAAGGTTCCTTCTCTTAGCTTTTTGTGAAAGAGCCTACGGAGGGTCCAACAATCCGTGGTGGAATGCTTGACATAATTATGGATTCTGCAAAACAAAGGGTTCTTCCTTTCTTCCTCAGTTGGTGGCCTAGACACAGTGAATGGCCTAACAACTCCATCCCCGATCCATTTGTCCAGGACATGGTTTAACTCCTTTGCGGTACATGGGATCACTGGTGGTTCCTTGAATTCCTTCCTGTCAGGCCTCTTCCTTTTCTCTCCCACTAATGCCGTCATGGCTTGGGATACTAGCATCCTTTTTGTCCTCATAGTTTGTGCTGTCCTTCTAGTTCTCTACAACAAGTCAGCAAACTGTGCGATGCATAGGTTTTTGAGGTTAAGTCTGTAATCGAAAAGCATGTTAGACATGCAGGTTTCTACGAGTTCTTTTTCTTCGTGGTCCCCATAACAATTTAGGGACACATCTTCAAACCTTTTAATGAACTGGACGGGATCCTCCCTAGGCCTCCACCTTACCATCTAAAGGCTTTGGAAAGTGATCTTGTCCTCACCGGGGTAATACTTCGCACAGAATCTCTCCATCATTTCATCCTAGGTTTTAATGGACCCATGTCTCAGCGTGGTGTACCAAGTATATGCTCTGTCCACTAAGGATTTAGCAAATTCTCTTAGACACAGTTCTCGGTCTCCTGCGTAGGGGCCCATAATGTGAATGAACCTACTCACATGCTCCACGGCACTTCCATTTCTTCCATCGAAAGGATGGAACTTTGGGGGTTCGTATCCTTTAGGGTACGGCTTGCCAAGGAGTTCTGGTGGGAATGGGGGATCTCAAGAGAATTGCTTGGGGATCCCCGAAAATTTTTCCCTTTCCTGCTTTAGGAGGGCACTGACATCTGCCAGTGTTAGGTATTAAGGGTGTGCTCTCCCTCCCGTTGCTGACCCTCTTTCTAGTTGGGTTCTGTCTTGGTTGCCCACAGGGGGAACATTGTCTCTGATTTCCTATGTCTTGCCTTCTTTGAGAAGGCGAACTTCCTGCTGCAAATCCTTCAACATTTCTGTCATTCGATCCATGGGGTCTGGCTCCTGCCCTGCGTGCCTTTGTTCTGACACGACCTCCTGCTCCATCAGGGGTACCTCACCCTTCTGTCTGGAAGCTACTTCATTTTCTCCCACGGGCTCAGAGGCCGTGGGTGGCACATTAGTACCTTTGCTATTCCTTTGTCTTGGAGGCATGCTCTGCGAAGGGATTGCTTCTTCCCTCTTCTTTTTACAGTCCCCAGTGGAGTCGCCAAAATGTGAGAGTGTCTTTTTCTTTAGCACACAGGTCCAAGGATCCTAGGCCAAATAGTTATGGTTTGGTGGACTGGACTTGGTTCACCGCAGCTAAAGGGGTTGTTTAAGAACCAAGTGGTGCACAGGGCAAGCTTCCTACAATACATATAAACTAGCAAACGAGAATATTTGTATTGAATAACAATGAAAACAGCAAAAGGAATGCAAAGTAATCGGGAAATACACAAAACAATTGTTAGGGATCCTCAAATTAATAAGAAATATTTCATTAGTTTTTCTTAATTATGGTTACAATGTGTTCACTAAGACGTGATACAAGATTCAAATAAGCTCAAAAATTACAGACTTAGATGACTATCCAAGCCTCTAAGACTTGCAAAGTTTGAATCCTTTTGAATCCAAGTATGTGCTATAGTGGCTGTTTATGGGATACCGGGAGATATTTCACTACTTTTTTGAGTGTTTTTACAGAGTTTTCTCAAGGATTCTGTTGTGATTTTCTATTGTTTTCTCAAAGAAATTTTCTTGCCCTTTTGCCGGCTGCTTTCCCCCCTTTTTATAGTGTTATTCTAGAGTCTCGAGAAACTATTGATTCCTCTATTTTGCTCCCTGGGTACCAGAGCCCGTTTTGTGCCCGTCACCCAGAAAGTTGAGCATTTCCCTGTTTCTCATATTTTCCTTCTTTTGATGTTGTTTCCTTGAAAGCCCATGGCTGACTTTCCATTCCCAGGTGTGCCCGTTCCTCAAAACCTCTTATGATTCAGTATTTTTGGCCGTCCTTCTTCTTTGTCATTTTTCCCAAGTGAGCGGAATCTATCTCTGCTGGTTCGAAGGTCTTTGCTGCTACTTCCTTTTTTATATCTTCTCATTCTGGTTCCCTGAGGTACCGTTCACTTGCATCGTGAATGGTTACTCTAAGCTCCCTACTTTTCTTGCTGCCTCTGGTGCCCGAGAAGGACATTTCCCCCCTTTCGTTTCTTGTGTTTCTTTTGGCGTTTTCCTTTGAGCTGTCTTAATCCTATTTTAACTGGGTTATATGTCTCAGGGATCCCGAACCTTTATCAATCCCCGAGGATCCCGACTCAGCCTCTTACACCAATCATTCAATCTTGACAGACTGGGTCTTTTTTCTTTTTCCATTCTTCCTTCTTTCCTCATAAGCTTTAAGGCTTGTCCCTTTATGGCTTTCGGGCTTAAACCCTCTTGGGCTTTTCTCAGGTTTACTTTTCTATGGCCCTTTGTAATTTATTTGGGCCCGGATGTTGTGATTTTTTAGACCTCAACAGCTATCGAGCAAACAGAGACCCCAAAGAATTTGGCTCGATGGATCGAGCTATCTATCAAGAGGTATCGAGAAAAACCCAGAAACCTCGATAGAAGGGCTTATATCGAGGAGGTGTCAAGCAAGTATCGAGGAGGTATCGAGGTATCTGTCAAGAGCCCTGAAAAAGAGATTTTGAGGAAGAGAAATAGCACAAGATGAATGCAATCAAGAAAAACAGCGAAGCAAGCATTCAAAGAGCATGTTTAAGCATAAAAACACAACCTCTACTCTAGATGCAAAGCATTCCTAGATCAAAACACACTAAACATGACTAATCAAATTTTATTTCAAAACAAGTTTGGACAGTTTAGAGAGCATATACTACCACATGTATTCCTTGTGATGGCCAAATTACATTGTACCTATACAATAGTATCAAAGGTAGCAAAGATTATGCATGTTGTGTGTGAAACTTTAGTAAGAGAACAAGAGCATCATTATATGACAAGAGCATCATTTTAAGCTACAGTTAGTTGCTATCTATAATAGCTCACTATAGCTCATACTTATATATTTTTACATTTCCCTTCTTTGCTGTAGGACTACTTTTAAGGTTATTGGTTGCTAAATTGACTTTTTAGCAACATTATTGCAAGTGCACCACACGATATGCTGATTGAAAACAACAATATTTTTTTAATTCTATTTGAAAATGATTGAAAATAATAAGGGATGTGGTCCATGTGGGTTTTTTTTTTTTTTTTTTTTTTTTTTTTTTTTTTTTGAGGGAGGTCCATGTGGGGTTAAGGTCGAAGGGTGACTCCAATTTGATGCGCATGAAATATATATAATAAATTACTCTCATATTTGCATATTTAGCATTACTTTCCTATTATTTTGTAACTGATTATCTATTCTTTTTGTCTTAGAGGTAATAAAGGGTTTACATGCTAATAGGCTTTATTTGAGGCAGAATAATGGTCAATTAAGTCAAGCCAATTCGAGAGATCCAACCCAGGCGCGAAGTGAAGCAAGCAAAAATAAAAGAAAAGAATAAAAGCAGTCCAAGAGAATGACTTACACAAGCACAGGCTGGCAAGTCCAACAAGGTGTGAAGAAAAGAAAAAGGAAAAATAAAGAGTGAGGCCAATGTTAATCCAACGTGGTGAATAAAAGTAGACAGAAGAAAATAAAATCTTGTTTGCGTGGGAGATGTACAGATGGGCTTTGAAAGTTTGACGTGGGCCTCTTGATTTCTTCACCGAAACATCTACCTAGGAGTACTTACTTTTGGGCCACGTTGGTTTTAATAATAAGCCTTTAGGTCTCAGCCGCATATGTGCATGTAAAGTATAAATAGAGGGAAACAGAAAATAATGGGGGCGGCTAGCTAGAAGAGAGCTGAAACGCAAGACAGAAAACAGGAGAAATAGGTAGTGCTGCATGTGGCTTTTTCTCCACCTTTTCTCTTTCATTCTAGTTAGCAGTTTAATTGTCTAGTTTAATGTTCAATATTTATTTTGTGTATTTTATTTCAATTACTATGAGTAGCTAAATTTTCAATTAAGTTTGAGGATGAAACCACGTTAAAGATTATTAGTATTATTTATGTGATTTGATTTTTCTCACAATAGTTGTTCTTTAATGATTTAAATTGTTCTTGCTTCATTACAATTAACTAAGATAGGATTCTTAATATCAGTTTAATCATGTTTTTGTCATGATTTTGGATTTATCTTAATTAATTGAATGCTTGGTCTATTATTGCTTGATTTTAAAATTTGATATCTTTTGTGATTTGTTTGTCAATGGATAATTATTTGATTTTATACCTAGGAAGTGAAGAAATTCATGCTTTAGATTTTTAAAATAGGGATTTTAATGAGAATATTTTCCATGATAGCAAGATATTTTTAGATTATCATGCAATAGTTGGGAAAAACTAATGATCATAAATATATGCTAATATGACTTACATGGTGGATTCCAAAACCTTAATTCCTTTCTCTCGATTGTTTACATCTTTTTACTACTTTATATTATATCTTTGCTTAGTTTAGTTAATTTCAAAATAACCAATTTTTATTAAACTAGATTAGGATTAATTTGGTTAAGGTTTAATTAATTTTCCTACGTTCATACAAGTCCCTATGGGTTTGACCTCATTCTTGTCAAACTATACTTTGGTATGGTTCTTGCACTTTCGAGTACTTTAAAATTTCACCACACAATTCTAACCCCTAATTATAAAAACTTATTATTAGAAGTGATATTAAGAAAAAAGGACTGAATTTTTTTGAATCAGTTTGGATATTTAAAAAAAAAAATATATATATATATATATATATATATATATATATATATATATCTAGAACCATAAAAATTACATAAAATATTTCACAATTGCTTATGTAATAGGTTATTAATGGAATAGGAATCTCAAAAGTAAAAAAATAAGAAGTTATTAATGAAAAATGATCACGGTGGACTAAGATAAAACCTAATAAAAACTTGTCAACTCAACTGTTGTGAAAATTATTATTAGTTATACACCCCTTGAACTTCCAACCACTGGCCAAAACACTCTCTAAACTTTTATTTTGGCCAATTTACTCCATAAACTATACACATTTGCCAAATCAATACATCTGTTAGTTTGGTGTCAAAAAACTAATAGAATATGTGAGATGCATGTGTTCCTTAAAAACTAACTAAACCACATATAGACCTAACCCAAAAATTAAACCAAACCAAGTATTTCTACCGGAGAAATTCACATATGGAAATTTTTTTTTTTTTTTTAAAAAAGGTTCTTTATGGATCTAAATAGCAATTTGCTTTCAAGTGGACCCTATAATCCCTTAACCCAAATCTGCCCATATATCGATCCTAGCTATATCATCAATGGCACTAAAATTACTCCAAGTCCAGGAGAATAAGTTAAGCTTTTTACAACCTTTAGTATTTGTTTATTTCAATCATCCTCGTACTACTGCGTCACTGGCAAGTGTTGCTTCCAAAACACAGCTTAATAATTAAGGACAATGTTTAGCTACAAAACCAATTGTAGCCTAAGGTTACAAACTGCTCTAATAAACTAACATGTGTAAAAAATGGCATGTGCAATGCACATGATTACTTAAATAAACTTAACCCAACTAACCTTAGTTAACTACACAACCTATTAAAAAAATAAAAAATAAAAACTAAAAGCCTAAAAGAACCTATATGTATAATCCCTCTCTCTTTCCCTCTTTCATCAACTTCTCTCTCTAAACCGTAACCCAGAAACTCAGCTCCCACCGGTCACCCAAAGCCTCCTGTCTCCACTGCCGGCCAACCTCAAATTTTGTATTGTCTCCAATGTCGGCCCACCACCTCAAATCCTTCTCTGTCACTACCGCCGGCCCACCCAGTTCCGACGCTCAAAGCCATCTCTTGTACGTCACTCCGCCGCTTCACCGGTCAAAACTAAATTTCCTTTTGTTTTATTCATAGAAAACTAAATTTCCTCTTTTAATTCTATTAATTTTTTCTGAGTGAATTGTGTTTGATTGTTAATGTGAATTTGGATTTTCTGGTTTTGTTTGATTATTAATGAAAACATTATCGCTATAGTAGAGTGCTACACAATGCATAACTATGCTGTATCATTCATTTTATTTTCATTCTCTATAAGTGCTCATTTTAGTTAATCTCTGCATCCCTATGTTTCTGCAAGCATCTCTTGTGGTTCTCTAATTCAGTACCAACAAACTTTGATCAATTAAAAATTTGGAGTCATTAACTTGTCGAGGGAGCTTCTCATTGTAGTCAAAGCTGTTTAATTAATGAGTATTTAGAATCATAGCCCTCTTAAAAATGGTCATCATCAAAAGCTTCTGTTTTGAATGTTGTTGAGCCTAGGCAGTCAAGTTGAAATAGAGAGTACCAATAATTCAATGGCACCTATTTTGTTGAATCCACCAAATCAACTGTCCTTCACATCAAATGTAGCACAAACACTATCTCTACTTGAAAGATGTACAAATATGATGGAACTATTGCAGATTCATGCTCGCATTTACAAAAGAGGATTCATTATAGACCATATTCCAGTGAGTAGGCTTCTAACTTTCAGTACCTCACTGGATTTTGGAAACTTAATATATGCTCGGAAGGTTTTTGACAGAATTAGCGGACGCAATACTTTCATGTGGAACACCATGATAAGGGGATACTCAAATAGCAATGAACCAAAAGAAGCCCTACTTCTGTACCATTAACAGCTATGTCATTCAGCCCCACACAATGCTTACACCTTTCCTTTCCTACTTAAATCATGTTCTCGTATGTTAGCCTTGGAAGAAACCCAACAAATCCATGCTCACATCATAAAAACAGGGTTTGGCTTGGACATTTAAGCCACAAATTCCTTGCTTCATGTTTATGCCATCTCTAGCAGCATTAAATCTGCACATCTCCTCTTTGACCGGCTACCCCATTGAGACATTGTTTCTTGGATTGATGGGTATACAAAATCTGGCGACATAACCAAAGATACATCATTAATTTCTTTACTTGTTTGAGATAAATACAACTATAGCGATAATGTTTACATTAATAATCAAACAAAACCAGAAAATCCAAAACTCACATTAATAATCAAACACAATTCATTCAGAAAAAATTAATAGAATTAAAAGAGTAAATTTAGTTTTCTATGAATAAAGCAAAAGGAAATTTAGTTTTGACCGGTGAAGCGGTGGAGCGACGCACAAGAGGTGACTTTGAGTGGCGGAACTGGGTGGACTGGCGGTAAAGACAAAGGAGGATTTGAGGTGGTAGGCTGGTGGAGGAGACCGAGGAGGATTTGAGGTGGTGGGCCGGCGGTGGAGACAATACAGAATTTGAGGTTGGCCGGCAGTGGAGACAGGAGACTTTGAGTGACCGGTGGGAGCTGGGTTTCGGGGTTACGGTTTAGAGAGAGAAGTCGATGAAAGAGGGAGAGAGAGAGAGAGAGATTATACGTATAGGTTCTTTTGGGTTTTTAGTTTTTATTTTTTATTTTTTTAATAGGTAGTGTAGTTAACTAAGGTTAGTTGGGTTAAGTTTACTTAAGTAATCATGTGCATTGCACATGCCATTTTTTATACATGTCATTTTATTAGAGCAATTTGTAGCCTCAAACTACAACTGGTTTTGTAGCTAAACTTTGTCCAATAATTAAAGCCTCGAACATAGTTTCTTGACGTTATTATAGTAGTAAAATGATAGCTGTTAGTATGTTAGTACATTTTAAATTAAATATGTTGAAACTCAAAAAAACTGAAGATGAATAAAGAGATGAGTTATAATTTATTAAAGAAAGAGTTACTTGTATGTAAGTTAGATTAAATAAATTAAGAGAAGTTTTCTAAATTAATAAATAACATATAGGTTATGTGAAGGGTTGGAAGACTATATATACGGCTATGCTATGGACTAATTTCATATCAAGAGTGAATAAAGAAAATAGTTAAAAGCAAAGAGTATTGTGTGAGAGAGTGAATTCAATAATATTCCTAAATACTTGAGAAATTTTAGGCCAAAGAAAGGTGCTCTTCTGGTGGAGCTTTGGGCTTGAACACTTTGTGCAGAAGTTGTTCTAGCCATACAACATTTATTGGGCTGTTGTATCCTGGGGGAGACAAGTCAGAGAAGGTCTGCACCGGTTACAAAGTTTAGCCAACCAAGGGCTTGAATCTCCTTAAAGAGAGCGAGTGCCGCGCCTCAGTCCAAATAGTGTTGTGTTCATCTCTTTAAATTAATAATATTCAACGTATTATTCAGTTTCTCTTTGTGCTGTTTCCATTATTATTGTTTTGCACCAACAATAGCTTTAACAACTATTCTTAAAAGCGGCCAGGATATGAGGATCAGTACGTACCACACAGTTTGAGCAGAGAGAAACGATAACTACGTAAGAAAGGGGGAAAAAAAATACCAGGTGCTGGCTGGTGAACGGCACAGCGGAACCACTAAGGCACCGCCGATACTAGGCCAGCGAGATAACGGAGAGACGCTCTGCGGTGGCTCTGGTTCTACCGCCTCTCTCTCTCTCTCTCTTCTCTGCCGATTAGACCTCTAGTCTCTCCCCTCTCTCTTCTTTCTATCGTGTGTGGTTTTCTTTCTATCTTTGTGTTTTAGTTAGTTTTTAAGGAACACAGTCATCTCATCTATTCTCTTAGTTTTTTTAACACCGAACTAACAGCTTTTTTTTTTTTTTAAGGAAAACTAACAGATGTATTGATTTGGCAAATGTGCGTAGTTTATGGAGTAAATTGGCCAAAATAAAAGTTCAAGAGTGTTTTGGCCGGTGGTTAAAAGTTCAAGGGGTGTATGAACATTTTTCCCTACTTTTTCTTTTGAACCCAGTAAGTGGCAACTCAAATGAATTTTTAATCAGATTACATATTTAATAATCATGTGATTTGTTTAAATGATTTAATGATTATATGATTGAATACATATAGATGATTTTAAGAACAGTCATGTAGTGAGATAAGGGAGATTCCTACAACCAAAGAAGCTTTATCTTACTCCTCAAAAAAAAAAAAAAGGAAATCTTGAATCTTATCATTTTCTCCCATTTGTTTCCCTAAATTTTTTTTTAGATATAACTAGTTAAAGTCTCATATATATGTTGTACGGTTTTGTTCATGAAGTTATAAAATATATAATTTATTTGAGAAACAAAAAACACAAAACTCTACACGTAGCATGTGCAGCTACTATTTGTTATTTTTCTTACTATTATTATTATTAATTTTTAAGAAGAATCTTACGTACTATTATTTTGAATATATATAACCATTTTTGAATCTAGAATTAGGCTAGGGGTAATTATTTCTTACTATTATTTTGAATTAGGAATTAGGATGTTTTCCCTCACTATTATTATAGTAAAGCATAACAATATGATTAAATATAAAATTAGTCTACATAGTAAAAAAGTATACCATATTATCGTAATACAGGTAAAGAAATTTAAATATTGCCTCCACAATGTTAGATGACATAATTAACTCTTTGTAAATAATCCATCATGTTTAGCGTTAGAAGGCCTAAAAATTAATTCAAAGGCACAACCCATGAATTCTTGAAACATATATTATACATAAAGTACAAATAGATAATACAAATAATAGGGTATAATCGTGATGAAGCTCCTACTTTAAAGCAATACAAAGTATAAACTCCTATAACCTTACGGTGTGCAAGGAATACTTTCATAGGTGATTCCAATACACAGATAATACTTCCTCCAATTCTATTGAAAAGTGAAAACCCATGTAAAACTTCTTCCTCAGTATTCTTCATAAAAACAGATGATGAGTGTCTTTAATCTCATTCAAGGATTTTTTTGTGCTCTCCAAATTACACTATGTAACCTAAAAAAAAGTGTATTGGAAATACAAAAACAGAAAGGGCATTTTAAGGAAAAATATATATATATATATATATATATTTTTATTCTTCATTTTTGACATAATCCCTACTATGTGTAATGGGTTTTACATGTTATGATTAGGGGTTTTTTTTTGGCTAAATGTGAGTAGTTTTATGTTTCTCCTTTGTAGTTAAGTTTTTTTTTTAGAAACTCAATAAATTTTTATTCAGTGTATTTTTGAAAATTTCAAGATTGAACTATATTTTATTCTTCTACCCTTCATGTCTTTAAAATTTTACGATGATCATATAAATATGTCTCATCTATAACATGTTCAAATTTTTAAAAGTATACATAAAAGATGAGTTTGTAAAAAGGGAAAAAAAAAAAAAAGTAAATAACATATGATTAACACAAAATTTGAGGCACATGTTAAGGAGAATGAAAACATATAATTAATCTAAAGGTTGAGTTTTTAAAATATTAAATAAATGAAAAAATTTTGAGTTGTGTAACTTGATCCTTGTATATACACAATAGATTGCGTTGACAAACAAACGATTGGTCCAAAACATCACTTTTTTCACATTGACACCAATCACAGCATGCATGCACCTCAGCAAGTCGAGAAAAAAAAAAATGTGAAATGTTATGTAAATGTGTAAAAGACAAACAAAACTAAACCAAACAAAATTCTCACGTTTTCCTAAATAGCAATGAGTGAAGTTTCTTCTATCGTATGTACGTTTCTGTGCAATGTACAAATTATATACATACATGCATACACCATTTTCTTTTTGTTCTTTCCCTGCATTTTGTTGATAAACCAAACACAGAGAGGGAGAGAGAGAGAGAGAGAGACCTTTGGTTAAGCCGGAGATTGTGGAATAATCAAGGCCGAAGGTTTCAGACTCAGGGTCGAGATCACCAGAGCGAAGCTTATCAGGCAACCTTAACACGAACTCTTTCTTCAATGACCTCACCGAGTACGACCTCCGACTCAGACTCCCACCTCCTCTACCGTTTTGACTCGCCCCCAGAATCGGCGTTTTCAGATCCGTATCTTCCATCTTTCTCTCTCTGTCTCTGTCTCTGTGTCTCTCTCTATCTCTCTATCTATGTCTGTGTCTCTGTGTCTCTCTGTTCTAATTTTTGCTGTTTCTGTGTCTCTTTGTTCATGTGCCTTCTAAGTTCTATCTCTCACTCCCATGTCTTACCATATATACACAAAACAAATATAATAAGTATCTAAGCTGGACAAACAGTTCTAGAAAGTAAAGAGGCCTAAGTATAAACAGATTTTGTACGACAATATATATATGGCCTTTTTTGCCAACAGCATGAATTTTGGAAATATTTAAGTAAAAAACATCAAGTCAAACTTATTTAGTTATCTAGGATGTTATATGGACTTCTGAGTTCTTTCCAAAACTTCTCATTCAAACCACAAAAATTGTTAACTGTTATAAGTGAGAACACTAGTGAATCTCTCCAGAAAGTTCTATCTCTCTATCTATGTTTGTGTCTCTGTGTCTCTCTGTTCTAATTTTTGCTGTTTCTGTGTCTCTTTGTTCATGTGTCTTCTAAGTTCTATCTCTCACTCCCATGTCTTACCATATATACACAAAACAAATATAATAAGTATGTGTTTGGATTCGAATTATAAGTAGCTGGTTTTCTGACTTCTTTTTTTTATTTTGGTTCCAGCCGCACTATTTGACCAAGTCAACCGTGAACAGTGCATCCATACACTGTTCACGGACCCACAAATTCTACTTTTCAACAACTTTTTCTTTAAAAATGGGTCCCACGGTACTATTCACACATTTAAAAATTATTTTACGACAGTATTTTCAATTTCAGTTTTTAGTTTCAGCAAAAATAAGCTCAATTCAAACGGACTCTTAAGTATCTAAGCTGGACAACAGTTCTAGAAAGTAAAGAGGCCCAAGTATAAACAGATTTTGTACGACAATATAATGGCCATTTTTGCCAAACAGCATGAATTTTGGAAATATTTAAGTAAAAAACATCAAGTCCAACTTATTTAGTTATCTAGCATGTTATATGGACTTCTGAGTTCTTTCTAAAACCTCTCATTCAAACCACAAAAATTGTCAACTGTTATAAGTGAGAACACTAGTGAATCTCTCCAGAAAGTTCTTTGGAGTATTAGAATTTCAGTGGTTGTGGACAAGTTTATTTGTGAATGGAGTTCTATAGAAGGATTCCAAAGTTTTAGAAGTCACTACAATGGGAAGCAAACACATCGTTTGTTGCGATTGCATAGAGAGTCTAGGTTATAAAAGTTTAATTAGTTCTGAATGTTGTAACTTTTTCTTCTATAATGAATTTCCTATAGGGTTGGATACCTGGAGTGGTTTTTCCTCCAAGGAGTTCATCAAAGATTTTCCACTTCGTCATCAAATTAGATTGTGTTTTTCATTGCTTTTAGATTTTGGTGATATTAACTGATTATGCAATCTAACAATTTGTTAACACTACAATTAATATAAAAAAAATTTAGTAACAGTTAATTAATTTATCAGTAGCTTAAGTTATTAGAGTCTAAATTAAGTTTTTTCACATTTTAATTGTGAACGACAAAAAGAGCTTCTTACATAATAATTGCCTCTGTGCTTCAACATAAAGAAAAAGCATTTGAAACCCAATGGAGACCATAAATCATAATTGCACTAGCATGTCACAAGGGGAACTATTAAAGCATTATTGATAGGGAATGAGCAAGAAAAGTGAGCGGCTTAGGTGAAGAGACAACTATTTTCTCAAGGGCTAACACAATTCAGCTGGACCACATCTCATGAATCATGACCCTCCCTTACCTTAGGGGCCAAACTCACTCATAAAATAAAATAAACTAAAAATAATCAAGGTGAACGATTTAACTCCACAATGTCAAAAGATTATAACACATCTTCCATGTCAGAGTTGTCTGAGCTATTCAAAATTCAAGTCAAATTGTTGGGTAGTCTGTTGAGTACAGAGTGCTCTGGCTTGTGATCACATTCATAATCAAGGTGAACAAATGCCCGCTCAACTTCCGGAAGTTTCTCTAGCTTCTCCTGCAAGGTCTCTCCGATGGTATGTGCTTCTTTTAGGGGTAGCTCTTCTGGGAGTTCAATGTCAACCTGTTTCAACAATAGAATAAAGATCATTACTTTGCTAGATATTCAAAACTAGGATACTTAGAAGAGTCTAATGTAACTCTGCAAAAATTTCATCTGCATAACATAATAAAATTTAAAAGAAAATCTCCCACAAAATATTTAATTTGCAATTTCTTCAATGGCATCTCAAAGGGAAGGGAGGATCACAGTTTTGATGTCTTATCGTAGACTCAAAACTTTTTTTTAAAATGAAATAAAAGATTGAAGTTGTGATCGAAAGCTCGCCACTATTTATTTTTACTCAGAAGTTTACATGACTCACCTCTACAAAATAGAGAACACCAAAGGTGTAGGCACGGACAGTGTCAATACGCTTGACTTGAGGGTGCCTCATGACAAGATATGTTAGTTTCTGCAAGACTTCAGGAGGTGCAGACTGTCCCACGAGAGAAACTGCATCAAGATATGCAGCTTAAAATAGTTCTAAATATGAATATTACAGCCATGTAAAGTACATAAAGCGTAGCCAAGCACAAATTAGAATTTATCAATAGTAAATTTTGTAGGACACATGAATTGGGATAAGGAAGTAGGCACTGTATTTATAACTTCAATTTCTGCAGAAAATAGATATTTTTCCTTCCTTTCCAAACATTTATTGTTTAGTTCTGGTACCAACCAGTATCCTGAATGCTACGTCCTTGATAAATTAAATATGAAACCAGAATTTATTTTGATATTCTTATCTTCGTTTCTTCATTTTTCTGGAAGGTAAAACTAAAACCTTTTGAAGCATAAATGATTCAGATAAAAGAATATCCTTCTTCAACCAAACTAATATATAAAGAAAGCACAGATAAAAATAAAATTAACAGAAATCAATCAACATAAAGAGCCCAAATAGCAATCTCTGAAAGCACGGGAATTTAAAAAGCCTCCAACTTCAACAACTATTGTGATGAATAGTGAGAAATTCTTTAAAAGAACAACATCCAAAGGAAGCATAACCTTTAATCTTGTAGGGATAATATGAAAGGAAGTGGTGGGTGAATAGCAGTGGACACAGAAGTAAACCTTTGACAGAAAACTTAAATGATTTTAAAGATGAACTTCCTATTTATTCTTTTTGTTTGTTTGTCAGAATCATGCAAAAGATTGTGAGATCAAACAGAATGAAAATGAGGTTGAAGGAGTACCTGCATTTTCAAATACAGTTTGAGACCAATTTATCATTGTGTACAATGCAAGGATGATGGCACCAGTGGGGTCAATCCACCAGAAAAATTTATCGGCAAGAAGAGCTGCAGCTAATCCAACCACATTAGTTACCACATCGAAAAAGTGATCCTGCACATTGGCATCATTTCAAGAAGTTATGCAGCTGATAGCTAGAAGGATAATACATATGACAGAAGCTTAAGAATATAAAAAGAGATAGGAAACCTTTGCATATGCACGGACGATATCATTTTTTGAGCTTTTACAGTATATCCAGAGGGCAAGTTTTACTACAGTAGCAGATATCATGATTGTGCACGTCCATATCAATTCACTTTTGGACAATTTTTCAGTAGGTTCATCTTCAATTAGTTCTTCTGCAGCCAGAAGCAACACCTGAAAGCCTGTAAGAAAATGGAAGAGTGTAACAATCCAACCTTATCAAAAGGAATCTATTCCATATTCAGAGAAGAAAACCCCTAATAGTTTCATCAGGGTGTTTTTTTTGAAAAGCATCAAGATTTTTGAATAAGTTGAGACAGAATATTATGACATTAGATGCAAATCTTTTCCAAGTTACAATTGTTGAATGTAAGAAGAAGCCTGTGAGAAACCCAAAGGTCAGGTTATCTTCTGCAAAGAAATTAAGCAATATTCTGAGGTTATGAACACATCTGAATACATAATTCTTCTTGATACTACGTAGTCTAGCAAGTAATTAATCAATAGAGCGTAGTAGTTGCAATTAATTATTCTTTGAAAAATCTGATTTAGACCCTTATGTGTTCTAAAAGGTCTGATACCAATAGGGAAAAAAAAAAAAAAAATCCTGATTTCAACCCCAAACACTTCTACAATGTATTAATCTGATTAGTTCAACAAGTTAAGTGTATTCCCAACAGATAATCCAACATGCAATTCAGCCACAATAATGAATCACCAAATCTAAAGACAGTAATAATAAAAAACAGTAAAAAGGCGCACAGATTTATTAATGAAGTGGAAAGCCAATAAAAAATCTATATGTTATAAATCTTGTTATTAGAGATTATTATGTATTGTATATGATAGATGAGCACTTTACTTCAATCTAGCCTGCGCCTGAGCTTTGCGCTTTACCCTTAGTTTCAGAGAGGCCTGTGCACTTGACAATTTTACCAACACGATATAATGTGTTGGTCATAAAGCAATGGTCTCTCCTTCCTTTATTATGAGAAGGGAACTTCTAAATTATCTTTTGCTTAAGAGCAGTTACCCTCTGAAACTTGAAGCAGGTGCTGTCCTTAAACATAGCAATTCACAGAGCTTCTTCATAAGCAGCAGGGAAATGTGACAGGTACATCCACTAACTATATGAAAGTTCTAGTTAAACCCATCTGGAATTATATTAAGCTCAAGCCCCAAGCAGTCTCCAGAAAAATGACAAGAATGACCAAAATAACCTTTTCTGGATGCCTAATTGCTCAGCCATTATATCCCCAGGCACTTAGATGTAAATTACAACATCATGTCAGATCATGTGTCCAAACAAGAACAAATATCAGAACATTTTAAAAGCTCTCTGCCTACCTCAAACTTCAAGTGAACATTGTATGTTTTATGCATGTTTAAACTGCAGGAGGAAGCTCTTATTCTTAATCAATCACTAAGGAAGTATGAGTAAGCCACACTTTTCAGGAATAAGTTCCTAATGTGTCTTTCATAAGTCCTTATCTAAATCATGCTTCACATGTATTCAAAAATGTATCAACAAACTTGCTAGTATTAAATAATGTATTTGGTTTCTAACTGTTTAGGTATTTCAATATTGTTGTGACAAGAAAGAAGACAGTTTCTTATATCAACCACAGCAGTAATTACTGATACGGGTTGCTTTAGAAAGCTTTATGTATTCTAATTAACTATCCAGAAACCATTCATTAGAAGAATACCAAAAAAAAATCCCTGTATTTTCTTTTACTTTTGTGTACAATATTTCACCAATTAGGAGTATTCGTAAACATTTTTTATATTTCACCAATTAGGAGTACAATATTTCAAATTCCTATTTCTTTATTCTTAACAAGAAAAGCCAATTATTAAGCATCGATTATGTGGCCTATGCTAGAAAGTTGATGTGATCTGGTCCAACTATCCAGAAACCATTCATTAGAAGAATATGAAAACTAGTTCCCTGTTTTTTCTTTTACTTTGTATACAATATTTCAATAAATTAGGAGTATTTGTAAACATTTTTGATCATTTATATAACATACGATCAAGTTCCTATATTTTTAAACTATTAACAAGAAAAGCCAATTGTTAAAAATCAATTACATTGCATTTACTTCGCTTTATATGTCTTCAATGAAATGTAATTCGATAATTGGATAGGTTCAATTAACAAACAAGTTCACCATAAAAAAAAGGTAGTCAACAATGACATGACAGAAAACCAATGGAAACCTAAGGCAGGTGAAGGTACTGCAACATACCAAGTGTAGCCATGACAGCAGCAAAGATAATTATGCCTACTGGCTGCACCCTCAACTTTCCAATAGGATATTTGTAGATATTTATGTTCTTCATTGCCAGGTGAGTGAACCAAAGAATGCCACCGGCCATGAGATCAAGTAAAGAATCTAGTGTTGATGCAGCAATGGCCAAAGATCCACTCTTTATTGTGGCATAGACCTGCACATTGTAATGCATATTGTTATTCTGGGAGTTTGTATATGAGCAATGGGTTATATATATATTGATAACATAGGGAACCTTATTAAAGAAGATCCCTTTGGACTTGCCTCTAGCCAGTAACATATTATATAAAATGGTGATTCAGGGTTGTCTGGATATATGTTAATCAATTTAATACTTTTGTCATATAAAATGAATTATTTTAAGTGCTTTTTAACTCGAAGTATATATATTCTTCCAGAATATTGTTTGGTTAGATTACATTATTTTACAAGTTCCACCTTTGAGCTTTATCAGAAATAAAACTTGGATTTCCCAGAGCTTTTAACAGTTTTAAAAAAAATAGGGGTTTTTTCTTCATCAAACTCAACTGAAAACATATATCCTGTAAAACATGAACAAAAATGAAAGCCCGTCTTCTTTATATATGCCTCATAAAGTTTTAAAACACACCATCCAGGTCAGAGACAGCTTCTTGGAGTCTGGTAGACCATGAAAATAAAAAAGTTATATATCTACATCACCTTAAATGCCAGAAGTATTATATTTGCATAATTAGATATCATCATTGCTCTTTCATGTCGAGCATCTTCTTCATCCTCATCAATACCGTTAGATGTCACCAAAGAATCGACTTCTTCAAAGGAATTCATGGTATTGATTTGTCTTTCATAGTACTCCCTTTCTCCTATAATGAAGAAAATGCATTCACTCATTGTAAGAAAAGGAAGAAATTTTTAACTTCACTCATGACTTTATATTCATAATCTCATTTCTTCTTGTTCCCCAATTTAAATGAAACTTTAAATTCTTCTCCTAGCTACTTCCGAGGCCTACAGTACAATACATATATATGTGTATGTCTGCGAATTTAAAAACATATGAATGAAGATATATCTTATCTATAACATGGTTTAAATTTCCAAATTTTTATATTTTAAAATTATGCATAAAAGATGATGAGTTTATAAAGGAATAGTAAATAACATCTTATTAACACAAAATTTGTTACACATGAATGAAAACAGATAATCTAAAGGATGAATTTTTTAAATGTTACTTAAATGAAAAGTTATTGAGTTGAGTAACTTGATCCTTATATATACACAATTGATTGAGTTAACAAGCTATGATTGATCCAAAACATCACCCTTTTTTTTTCACATTCAAATAGGCCTAACATTGACACCAATCACAGCATACACCTCAGCAAGTTGAGAGAGAGAAAAAAAAATGTGAAATGTTGAGTAAAAGTGTAAAAGACAAACAAAACAAGACATATTCTCACGTTTTCAAGTTAAAAGCAATGAGTTAAGTTTGTTCTATCCTATGTACTTGCCTGTATATATTATATGAACCCATTTATTTTCCTGTATTTTTTCTGATAAACCAAACACAGAGACAGAGACAGAGACCTTTGGTTAAGCCGGAGGCTTTGGAAAGGTCAAGGTCGAATATATCATCAGACTCAGGGTCAATACCAGAGCGAAGCTTATCAGGCAACCTTGACACGAACTCGCTCCTCAGCGAGTTCACCGAGTACCTCCGACTCAGTCTCCTCCCTCTTCCACCACTTCTACTCGGCCCCAGAATCGGCGTTTTCAGATCCGTACCCTCCATATCTCTCTGTGTCTCTGCCTCTCTGTGTTCTTATTTTTGCTTTGTCTTTGTCTCTCTGTGTTCATGTGTCTTCTTCTAAGTTCTATCATCTCTCACTCCACTCACACGTCCTGCCATATGATAATATCTAAGAGCACTACTAATAGTGGTGGTAAGTAAGACAAACGTTTCTGTTTTTTTTGTTTTTTTAGAAACCAGTCGTACAACACTTTTAGAAAGTAAAAAAAGGCCAAAACTTTAAATCAGATTTGGTACGGACTATAATTAGGTGCGATTTGGATCCGGATTTTTTTTTTTTTTTTCAGCCGTTGTTTTTTACTTTTCAACCTGTGACTGTTCATAGCAAATTAAGCGGGTCCGTGCACTGTTTACAGAATCCACAAACCTCACTTTTCAGCAATTTTTTCATTAAAAATGGGTTTTACGATACTATTCACACATTTAAAAATTATTTTGCTACAATGTTTTCAGTTTTCAACAAAATAAGTTATATCCAAACGGACCCTTAATGTCTCTAAATTTTAATTTGTTAGTCCTCTAATACGTACTCAATAATAAGTAAATATAAAAAGAATTCAAAAAATGTACTCCAAATTTTAGGGCTTGTTTGGTTAAAAAAAAATGTCACTCATCACTCATCACTCATCACTTAAAATACTCCAACTCCCTACACTCCACCTGTTTGGCACCATCACTTAACTTGTCATCACTCAAATTTTTCAACTGATTGTAGGTCTCATACCTGTAACTTGGTGCAGTTTTTACTTTCTTTCCTTTTTTTTTCCTTCAATCCCCAATACCCAAACTCACCGAACCCAGTGAAAAAAAAAAAAAAAAAAAAAAAAAAAAACCCAAACCCAGTGAAAGAAGAAGAAAAAAAAAAATGAAGAAGACCAAATCAGACCCAGCATGAAAGGGAAAAGAAAAAAAGAAGAAGAAGCCACCTAGTGTGAAAGGAAAAAGAAAAAAAAAAGATGAAGAAACCAAACTCACCGAACCCAATGAAGAAAAAAAAAAGTCAAAAGTTGGGGCTGACTCTGACCGTGGGACCCAGTATGTAGTTTTAATTACGAAAATGCCATTAAAAACAGAGTTATGTAGTTTTAAAATGTGTTTTCAGTTTCCATAACTCATCATTTAAAAATCAGAGAATTGAGTGATAGAAACAATCATTCAAAACCAAGTCAAACAATCATCTATCTCTGAGACCCACTTATTTTGAATGATGAATCATAAAAACTGAGTGATTCAAACAACCTCTTAACTTTTCTATTCCTTGGAAGGGAGAGGTAAAAAATAATAGGTGAAAAACACATTTTGATCCCTACATTTTCGCACGATTCCTACTTTGGTCCCTAAATTTTATTTTTACCGCTTTTAGTCCCTGTTTAGAAAAACGCCTTCTGTTTTAGTCCTTTCCGTCAATGCTGTTAGGGCACTGACCTACGTGGCAAACGGAATTATTAAAATAATAATAAAAAATTTTATTTTGTCATTAAAAAATGCCAAGTCAGCATTTAAATTTAAAAAAATAATTTATTAAATTTAACTAAATAAAAAAATAAAAAACAGAAATAAAAATAAAAAATCACATTAATTAAGATTGACGTGTGTCTTGAGCAAGAACAACAAAAACACATACACAAACTCAGAAATTAAAATTCAAAAATTAAAATTTTCAAAATCATCACATACACATGAAAGTTTGGAGATGGTGTGGAGGAGAAGACGGAGGGAACTTCGGAGAGAATTCGGCGCCTGTTTCAACGCCGGAATCACCGACCTCCGCCGGATTCAACACCGATCAGATCCCTCGCACTTCCGAGAACTTCACGGACGATGACGACATCGACATCGACGACGAGGCCGCCCTGGATCCCGAAATCATCCGAGACGAGCCGGAAGAGGTCGAGGAAGAGGACGACGGAGAGGACCTTTTCCACGACACTTTCTTGGAGTAAGTACTCTCTCGACTCAAATCCGATCTCGATATTTTCTTCCTTTGTTTTTTGAAAATTGTTGAAAAATATGGGACTTGGTGAAATGAAATGTAGTGATTATCGGAGAATGGATGAGCAGGACCAGTAAGAGTCGGTGGGACTGGATGACTCGCTTGAGGACGAGAGAGATTTGGATCAGATCATGCAGGACCGTAGGGCTGCCGACTTGGAGCTCGACGCTCGCGAGGTTCACGTCACTGGACACAAGCTTCTTGAGCTTCTCCACGGTGCAGAATATTTTTGGATTGGTTGTGAGGTATTTTTGGATTGATTTGGTAGTTCGGAGTTTTAGGATTTGATGATTTTGCTGGGTTGAGAAAATGATGATTTTGAAAATTTTAATTTTTGAATTTTAATTTCTGGGTTTGTGTATGTGTTTTTGTTGTTCTTGCTCAAGACACACTTCAATCTTAATTAATGTGATTTTTTATTTTTATTTCTGTTTTTTTTTTTTAGTTAAATTTAATAAATTATTTTTTTAAATTTAAATGCTGACTTAGCATTTTTTAATGACAAAATAAAATTTTTTATTATTATTTTAATAATTCCGTTTGTCATGTAGGTCAGTGTCCTAACGGCACTAATGGAAAGGACTAAAACAGAAGGCGTTTTTCTAAACAGGGACTAAAAGCGGTAAAAATAAAATTTAGGGACCAAAGTAGAAATCGTGCGAAAATGTAAGAACCAAAATGTGCTTTTCGCTAAATAATACTAATTTATTTTTATTTTCCTTTTAAATTAAGAAGTAGGCAAAGTAGGTAATGATGGCAAGTACTTTTTTTTTTTTTTTTTTGACTCGAATGATGGCAAGTACTTGTACTGCCAGAGTGTACCTGATTATTATAAAATTATTATGTTTTAAATTTTTTTTTGTTTGGAGAAGCTTACAACTTTTGTAATTTTTTTTTGGGAGAAAGTACAACCTTTGTATCTAATAAAGTATAATATTAACAAAAGAAATAGTAATGGTTATCGGTATAAAACAAAAAACAAAGAAAAAAGTATCTTCTTTGGTACCGACATCAATATCTCTTTACGGAACAGTGTTTTGAGCGTCCCGTCTTTTGGATCACGTGTTTTTTGGAACATATATGCTATGGTTTAAATATCACTTATTTTGTTAAAACTGAAAAATTATTATTGAAAACGTTATAGATAAAGGTAAAATTTAGTTGAAATATTAAATGGAGCCTATGAATAATACAAAAAAGTACAATGGGGTCCATAAATAGTAACAAAAATATCTTTGATTAACGGTATAAAAAAACAAAAACAAAAAGTATCTTTATTTGGTACCGACATCAGGATCTCTTTACGGAATAGTGTTTTGTGCATCTTGTCTTTTGGATTGCGTCTCTTATGAACATACGTGCTATGGGTGTATTTGAATATCGTTTATTTTGTTGAAACTGAAAAATTATTGCTAAAAGTACTATAAATAAAGGTAAAATTTAGTTAAAATAGTACAGTGGGACCCATGAATAGTGTCAAAAAGTACAGTGAGGCCATGAATAGCTGCAAAAATATCTTTGGTTATCAGTATAAAAAACAAAAAAGTATCTTTGTCTGGTACCGACATCAAGATCTCTTTATGGAACAGTGTTTTGTGCATCCCGTCTTTTGGATCGTGTCTCTTACAAACATATGTGCAATGGGAGTGTTTGGATATCACTTATTTTGCTGAAACTGTAAAATTATTACTGAAAGTACTGTAGATAAGGTAAAATTTAGTTGAAATAGTACAGTAGGGCCCATGAATTATGCCAAAAAGTACAGTAAGGCTCATGAATAGCAGCAAAAATAAGCTAAATAGTGAAATAATTTTCATTTTTCATCTATACCCAAACGCACACTATATGCTTGTGAGAGATGCACTTCTTAAGACAAATGCAGTATATATTTTCCTCTTTACCAAGAGATATGGCTTGTATGAAAAGTGCTCATTCGTTTAATAGATTTATGGGGTTTGACCAAAAGTTAAGACACTACTTCTTTATAAAAAAAACAAATCAAAAATGAAGAAGAAGCAATATGTTCACTCCTATTAGTTTACAAATTTGTTGATTATATTAATGATTTTAAATGCTGAGATGAATATTATAAAGTAAACTTGAAATTTTTGTTGGCACTAAGGTTGGGTTTGGATAGCGACAGACAGTGCGTCTACATTTTTTTGTGTGGGTTCTGTGCATTGTTCACGAAACCCATAAGTACTTTTTTCAGCAAAAACAACTTTAAAATTGGGTCCCATGGCACTATTCACACATTTAAAAAATTATTTTGCTATAGTGTTTTCAGCAATAAGCTGTAAGGGTGTGCAAGGGAGCCAAGAAACCGCTACAACTGACCGGAGTCGAGAAACCGCACCGCACCTAAAGCCGACCGCAAGAGCCGAGGCTGGCAAGTGGAGACTAGTGGTCTTTCCAACGCTGGTGTGGTGATGCAATCGGAAATCAACTCCGATTACCGATACTTGTACCGAATCGGTATGTTAATGCTCTAGTCCAGTTCTATAAGACGATGATGCTATGAATCTATGATGAGAAAACATTGGGTCAAGCTTGGCATAAAACATTGGTTTTACGCCAGCCAATAGATGTTTGTCACGACAGGTCCATCACTTAAAGAAACAGAATGACTTCAAAAAAAAAAAAAAAGTTCACGCTCATAGCCTCTTCTTCCTTCACGTCGAACCTCCACCACCACCACACAGATCGCCGGAGCAGAACGATTTTGAAGAAGAAAGAGTTCTCATCGTGCCCTCTGCTTCCTCCTCTGGGGTTGTGCCGTCCTTTGCTTGCCCGAACCTCCACCACACCACATACCGAATCACACCGCCACACAGGTCGCCGGAGCTAAGCGTGGAGCTTGTAACCGGAGCTACCGTGAGCTATGATCCAATAGTTTGTTTTTCATGATTTGTCCTTTTTCCCAATTTGGATTTCGAAATATTTTGGTTAGATTCCTAAGTATTATAGAGAGAAATTACACTTAGTTAATTGGGCAAAGGTCTGTAAGCCTTTGCAGGTTGGAGGGTTGGGTATTAGAAGGTTGGGAAGCTTTAATTCTACCTTGCTAGGAAAATGGTTGTGGAGGTATGGCATGGAGACTGATGCTTTATGGAGGAGGGTTATAGAGGCAAAATATGGGAATATTTGGGATGGTTGGTGTACGAAAAAGGTGACAAGTCCTTATGGGGTCAGCCTATGGAAATACATTAGAAGTGGCTGGTTGAATTTCTCTAAATTCCTTGTATATGATGTGGGGGATGGTACTAGAGTGAAATTTTGGAAGCATGTGTGGTGTGGGGATTGTACTCTCCAAGAGGCCTTTCCGGAGCTTTATTGTATTAGTAGGTCAAAGGATTCCTCGGTGGCTAAAGTTATGGGTTGGTCTGCTGGGAGGTTTCACTGAAATGTGCAATTTTGTCGTCCACCACAAGATTGGGAAGAAGAAGCCTTTGATCGGTTTATGGGTTGGTCTATTCTTCGACAGTGCGGGGGTTTGGCCCGGATAAGGTTTGTTGGAAGCTTGCAAGGAATAGAGGTTTTGAGGTTAGAGGATATTATAACTCCTTCTATCCTACTAATCTTGTTTCCTTCCCATGGAGAATGATATGGCACTCGAAGGTTCCTCCAAGGGTGGCATTTTTTTCTTGGTCTGCTTCCTTAGGTAAGATCTTAACAACAGACAATCTTCGTAAAAGACGTGTGATAATGCTTGACTGGTGCTATATGTGTAAGAGTTGTGGGGAGTTGGTGGATCATCTTCTACTTCATTGCTCCATAACTTGGGAGTTGTGGTCCTTGGTTTTCTGCTTGTTTGGTATTCAATGGGTTATGCCTCATACAGTTCTTGAGTTGTTTGAGGCTTGGCAAGGAAAGTTCGAGAGACATCGTCACATTGATGTTTGGAAATTAGCACCTCATTGCTTGATTTGGTGTATTTGGCGTGAAAGGAATGCTAGAAGCTTTGAGGGTTGTGAGCGTTCCTTGTTAGAGATTAAGTCTTCTTTCTTGCACACTCTCTTTGAATGGAGTGTGCTCTTTTCTCATTTTTCTTGTTCTTCATTTCCTATTTTTCTTGACCGTTGTACTTTTGTTTCCTAATTTGTGCCCCCATAGTACATCCCCAATGTACTTGGTTTGGCACTTTTTCTATTATTAATAATATTCTTATGTTACTTACCAAAAAAAAGGCAAAACTACGCTATTGGTCCCTCAAGTTTACCTTGTGTGCATAATTGGTCCCTTAAGTTTGAAGCGAGCACAATTGCTCCCTCAAGTTTTAAAATTGAGTTGTATTAGTCCTTTTACTAACTGCCGTTAGTGGTGTTACTTATATGGCTAACGGAACAATGACTTAGCATTTTTTTTAATGATATGAAAATTTTTTAAGTAAAAAATTAATTAAATGAATTTACATATTAAAAAAAATTGACCCATTCTAATTTAAGTCTTAATCCTATCCCGGCACCAAATTAGAACTCATTTACAGTCTGATTCACAAACCCACGAGAGAGAGAGAGAGATTGAGCAGTTCCAAGCCAGCCATTATCTTTCAGAGCAAAGCTCGATATCGATCATGGAGGAGATGAAGAAGAAGAAGATGAGGACGACTACAGTATTCGCAACAACCGGACGATACAATTGTATTCGGTGGCCGGAGACAAAGGAGTTTCCGTCGTGGCGGGGTGGTTGGATCTCACTTCAACTTTCGGCAAAGCTGTGGAGCAGAAAATCGTGCCTTAGCAGCAACAGAAACCTCTGGTCAAGAAGAGCCGACGTGGACCAAGGTCTTAGAGCTCACAGTATCAAGGCGTTACGTTTTATGGAAGAACTAGTCGATGGGAATCCTATGTAGTTTGATTGGTTCAAGGTAGACCATAACCAAGCTGATGATGCCGAATGAACCACCAGTGAGCTACACGATTCTACGTACTCGAAACAATACCTACAATCACAAGAAGAGAAGACCTTGCAGAGAGCACCGGTGTGGTGCCGGCCAAGTATCCTCCGAAAGTTAAGTTAGAACTTCTTTCAACTGTAGAATGCTAGAGAGGGTAAATTATACGTACCTTGGCTAGTGAGGGTATTGAGGCTTTTATAGTAGTAGATGGTTGACCACTCTTCCTTGGCGCGAAAGTCTTTTCCTTATAGGAGTCTCCTTTAACAATCCCAAACGTGATGGACAAGACTTTTCCTTGTAGAGAAGATCTTCACTAATGTGTGCCTCTTCCTGAATCCTTCATGTGCTAGAATTCCTATTTCCTTTGGGATTTTGCGTGTAACAAGTATTTCAAGTTAGGGGCTTTGCCGCGCCTTGGGCTTACCCACCGTCGGCCCATGGGCCAGGATCCGTCAGGCCCAACATCACGAAGGTCCGTTAAGCCAATTTTTACCTCTTCACAAGCCATCATGAGTTGAAGACTTGGTTGTAGCTGTGGAGGTACAAATAAAGAGAGTAGCAATAGCAAAGGCCACGATAGATGAGACAATAGTAAAGGCAGAAAGCTGGTGTGCCTAAGGGGATTGCAAGAATTAGCGGACTTGAATTAGAGTGGGTCAATTTTTTTTTTTAAACGATTGCAAGAATTAATGATGAGTTTTAATTTGGTACCGGGTTAGGAGTAAGACTTGAATTAGAATGGGTCAATTTTTTTTTTTTTTAAATGTGTAAATTCATTTGATTAATTTTTTACTTAAAAAATTGCCATGTCATTAAAAAAAATGCCAAGTCATTGTTCCGTTAGCTACATAAGTAACACCACTAACGGCAATTAGTAAAAGGACTAATACAACTCAATTTTAAAATTTGAGGGACTAATTGTGCTCGCTTCAAACTTAAGGGACCAATTGCGTATACAGGGTAAACTTGAGGGACCAATATTGTAGTTTCGCCCAAAAAAAAAGTATTAGGGTTAAATGAATCTGATTGTAGTTCTTGGAGGATTGTAGTTCTTATAACTTCTAATTTAGTTCCTAAGTGTTAGGGTTAAATGAATCTGATTTTTTTTTTAAACTTACTTCTTCTTTTTTATGCAAATCATTATATCTTGATGGTTTTTTATTAGATTCCTAAGTATTAAGATCAGTTTTTGCTTTTTTTTTTGTTATTTTCGTTTGTGGTTTTTTTTTCTTTGTATAGGTTACTTTTGTATGCTTTTGAAATGGTAAAAATTAGTGATTTTTCACAAAGCTCAATGATAAAAATTAAAGCTAGATGTGAAAAACTAGAAGCCTAAAAGAGGTCTTTCTTCCTCTTTCCATGGTCATGTTACATTTGTGTGATTTCAATTCATTGTCAATTTTATTTTCAACTAGATAGACTTAGTCTTAAATTGCGATAATCCTACATTTGCACACAAATCCTTAGATTCAGCATGTTTCAATGATTGATGTTGCTTAAAAGAGAAAAAAATATGCTTGTAAAAATTTGGTGGACATTCATCAAAATCACATTGCAATAGTCAGATGTTCTTGTCTTGAAATTGATCAACCTTGCATCATTTTAACCCTTTTTTTTTTTTACATTGGGCAGTATCTTGAATACATGCCCCATCATATATTATCTTCATTATGCGGGATGATACTTTCTGCAATGTCATCATCTTTTATTTTGTTAAAAGTGGGGGCAGTATATGTATTGCATTTGTACGTGATTCTATCATATAAGAAGTGAAAATTTGTTTGTTGGTTGCCATTTATGAGTTATGGATTTCTGCTGTGAACATCCTGGTTGGTTTTATTTTGATATTTATCCTAGCATTACCAAGTAGCTCTAGCTCATGAACTTCTAGTTCCTCTATATTCTCTTTCCTTTTCAACTTTATCCTCTTTTACAATCTTTGTTTGCAGGTTTTGTTCTCAAATGTAAAAACTAGTTTATGAGATTGGAAAATAGGGACATATCGCATAATTATGGTTTTTCTTTTACCAATATAGAAAAAGCTGCCAGTAATATGCTTTGATAAGAAATTCCCACAAGATAATATGTCTTGTATCTCTTGTCCTGCACCTTATTATCCATTAAAACCTATATATTACTCAGTTCTTAAATTGAATTCTAATTATTTTGCTTCATCTTCTTCGATTAGATTGTATATAGATAGTTAGTCTTTGTAATCTATACTCACAACTTGTAATCTCTCTTTCATTCAATAAAATTTGAGTTTTATTTAGAGAGAGTCTTCAAGTTTTTACAATTATGCTTCCATGACTTTACAATTTAATATTTCTTATGTGTATTTCCTTATAATGGTGTTAGGGAGCAGAGCAACAAACATTTGTAAGTTCTAAAGGCATAAACCAAGCATTGTTAAGTTCTGAAGACATAAACCAAGCATTGTTTAGAGATGTCGGCTATGGAGGAAGATGTCTATAAAAGAATAAGGTGAGAAATGATTATTCTGGAGCAGATTACAAGGCTTGAAAAGATGGATTTTTAAATTTGTTCTTCTTCAAGGAATTTTACAAGCAAGAAGCTGCAATTATAATGTCTTCTAAATAAATTTTCGCACATTTATTTGGTCCATCTCAAAAGCAATTATGTACTGTTTACTTGATTTTTTTTTTTTTTCAAGGATCATTTTGGTTCTTCTGTAACTCCAGAGTTCAATAAATAAAGCAATAGCAAAATAGTTTTGTTATACTATGTAAAAAGATTCTTATTGTTGATGGAAAAGTGTGAGGTGACAAGCTGAAACACATATATAATGTTCTTGATATGGAGTAACTTCAATAGCTATTTTGACTGCATTCTTGTCACCAGAGTTCAAGCTTATTAGACATTTCTCAGCATCTTGAATTAACTCCAGCTTCAATTTGTTATCATAGGCATACATGTACCATCAATACGTATGGCATTTGGCATTAGTAGTTCACGGAATAAGAAAATTATTGAAGCTTAATTCAATAGAGAAGCCATCATGATTGTTAAAAGTTAGTCACCAACACAAACAATATGGAAACAAAAACAAAAAAAAATCTCACTAAAAGTCATGTATACGGACTTATAGTCACTCTGAAAGTCATGTATACATATTGTAACATCAGCTTTTAGAAGGTTTTGATGAAGCCACTACATATCTGATGGACACCAGTTTACATTCCCACTGATAAAATTATATAAGCATTATTGAGTAGTTAATATCTAGCCGAAGGTTACCAGACAAGTTTTCAAGACCAAGAAATCATGGTGAACAAGATACTAGCCAACTGCATAAAGGTTTCCAATAAACATCATATTATATTCCACCTTTCAACATGTTTAAATTTCCTTGAATTGTTTCAAACAATAACAAAAAATATCTAAGCATTCAATCCACTTCAAATACACAATTATCTCCACAAGTGCCTTCACTTCTGCATATTTATCTACAAAAATTTCGTTCACTTCTACACTTGCACATTCTTATAGAACTTTGTAATTCATCTGGATGTCTCACTTGCAGCAGCCATATCTCAACAAGTGACATTTCATCAGAATTATTATCTTCATATATCTTTACCTCCCCTCCCCTCCTTCATATTTGTATGGATTATTCCTAATCTTCCCCCGATAGTAAAGGGTGATTGTGAAGGCAAAGTTGTCCATCCCTACAACAATAGCAAGGAATTCACCATTAAAAATAGACATAGCAAAGGGCTGAATTATTCTTAAAAAGTTATTCTACTATTTCAATACATATTTAAAAGTGATGGAAGTAGTATAATAAGACAATTAGTGTCTAAGTGTGAAGATTAGAGACAATGCCTTTGATCCATGAATTTATTGTGATCCATGAATCTCTTTTACCCAACTACCAATAAGGTGAGTATATGAATAATAAGCAAAAAAAAAAAAAAAAAAAAACAATCAGTAAGTGCTTAAAAATTTAGAATGCAACTTATAACTGTCATTCAGGCATGGTATTAAGTATCAAAGTACCCTTCACGTCAGTACAAACAAATGGTTTCCTTATTCCTGTAAACACCTAAAGGTATGCCAAAAAGAAAAAAACTCATTTCCTTAAATCACTTGATATATTCATGTTAAAAATCATTCCATCCCCTGCAATTTGCTTAATTAACAGGTTCATATGGAGGTCTCCTAGGAAGTTAGATAACTTTTGTACCAAATTGAACGTGCCAATGCCTCTGCTGAAATCATGAATAGATTCTTTATTGGTGATTAAATGATTTCTATTATTGCATTGCCTGAATTGTTTGATAGATTCAAATATCTCAAAGAATTCTTCCCCACATCGAACAGCCAAGTTGGTGTATTGCCTTTGATTTGGCTGTGGGATAGGTCTAACTTTTCTAAATTTTCAAGGTTTGTTAAAAAGCTTGGAAATTCCCCGAAGTTGCAACATGACAAATATAATTCATAAAGTCTGGGTAAGGTATAGTTAACATTAATAAAAGTGTTGACTGATAGAAGCGGGTTGTGTGAAAGATTAGCAGTTTGAAGGTTATACCTAACAGAATTATATTGAAATTCATCAATATGCCCAGTGAGTTGGTTATTATCCAAACATAAATTATGCAAATGTGGTATGGAATACAACCAAGATGGAATTGAGTCATTCAATAAGTTATGAGATAAACACAAAGATTGTAGCTTGGAAGGAATGCAGATGACTGATTGACAATTGGAAGAATTATTTGAAGGTGAAAGTTCAATAAAATTTGTAGAAACATCAGAAAGTTGACCAATGAAATTGTTGAACGAGAGATCTAAGAAACTGAGTCTTTCAAATTTTAGGAAAAACCATAGTATCTGGCCACTAAAGTCATTGTGTGAGAGATCCAAAGAGGTGATTTGTGTGAGGTTAGGAAGAAGTGTTGGATATGACCTTGTGAAATTGCACCTGCTGAGGTACAATTTTCTCAAGGATTTCAAATTGTTGATTAGAATGGGTAAGTCGATTAGGAATCCAGTTTCAGAGAGACCCAAGACCGTAAGGGGACTACTCCAATTATACTTCGGAAGAGAACCAATAAGGTTGTGGTTGTAACGTAAATCAAGAAAATGAAGGTTTGGGTGGTGGAATATATTATATGGGAATCTCCCTCTTAATTGACAATCATAAAGGCTAAGAGATGTCAAAGAAGAAGACAAATTCATGAAAGAATATGGTGAAACCAAAGACATCTCAATAGTAACTAAAGAAAGCTCACTTAGCTTGGTTTGGTTCTGAATAAGCCTTTGCAAAGTTTGCTCGTCTAGTTTCATGTTGCCATTCCAAGAGAGATCAAGTGAAACCAGTTTGGATAGATAAGACATTTCGTATGGAACTTCACCGGTTAAGTTGCATGCTGTGAGATTAAGATGCGTCATGTTCGTAAACCAACCAAACTAGGAGACAATTTAGAGGCACTGAAGTCATTGTAAGAAAGGTTGAGTCTCTGGAGATGTTGAAGAGAGAAAAGGCTGCTATTGGAATGGATGGTACCTTGAAGTTGACTGCCACTAACATCGATGCCAATGACATGACCAGCCTTGTCATCATATGTGATCCCATTCCATGTACAACAATTTGTACCATTTATCCAGGAATTTGTCTTGGTATATGATTGAATTCCATGATATAAATCACAATGAAATGAAATTGAATTGTCATGGGGAAGTGAAAATGAGTTCTTGAATTGGAGCAAAGCAGAGCTCTGTTCTGGATGGCATATTGGCATCGATAAAGAAGGTGAAAAAGAGGGTAAAGACGAGGAGCAAGTAACATGAGAAAGCAAGAGTAAGAAAAGAAGAAAATTGACCTGGTATGGCCATAAGAAGCGTCCCATATTTCTTTCAATAAGATACAATAAGGAGATATTTTTGGTGTTAGAAAGAGATAAAAATGGAGACATATTTATATCATTATGCCGGAGGCCATGACCATGATTGCCGGCCAAAAAAGTAAAGAGTAATGTTAGGCATGATTAAAGACTTTGGTTACCGTTGAATGCTATGTTTCCATTATGGAAAATAGTTAAGTTTTGACATGAATGCTAGATATTTAGAGGATGAAATTCTTAATTTCACGTTACACTCCATTAATTTTAGTTTATAATGTCTCTTTTTTTTTTTTTTTCATCAAATGCTTTATAAAAAGGAAAGAAAATGAAGTGTATCAATTTACAATCGGTGAACAAAATTTTTTTATTCACAGAGCATTGTCGAGGACCCTATAAATAAGAAGACAGGCCAAAATGGCCCATTAGCATTAATTTTTGAAATATTTAGCAACAGAGCACTGTTTCGGAAATAATTAGGGAAATACCACTTTTTCTGATACTCGAGCTTGGTGAGCTCGAGTACCATGTTTTTTTAATCCACCATCACCCCATATTCAAGGAGCCCTATAGTGGCGTTTTTAAGCCCTATAGTGACGTTTTCTGGCCCTATAGCGGCGTTTTTAAGCCCCCATACCAGGTTAAGGGGCCCTATAGTGACGTTTTCGGGCCCTATAGCGGCGTTTTCCTACAAAAATTTTTTATAAGTCCCATAACAGGTTCAAGGGGCCCTATAGTGGCATTTTTAAGCCCTATAGTGACGTTTTTGGGCCCTATAGCGGCGTTTTCCTGCAAAATTTTTTATAACTCCCCATAACAGGTTCAAGGGGCCCTATAGTGGCGTTTTTTAAGTCCTATAGTGACGTTTTCGGGCCCTATAGCGGCGTTTTTTTTTTTGAGAAGATGTTTGACCAATGAAAAGATGGTACTCGAGCTCACCATGCTTGAGTACCGGAAAAAGTGGTATTTCCCTAATTATTTCCGAAACAGTGCTCTGTTGCTAAATATTTCAAAAATTAATGCTAATGGGCCATTTTGGCCTAAGAAGACATATTGGCAAAATTTCCTTCTTAGACGGCTAGGAATTTCTGTCATTTCCCAGTTGTCATTTGTGATTGAAAAGAGCTGACCATGTTTCTGCACCCATTATTTGCTAGATCTCGCCCAAAATAAACGCTTATGCATGATGAGTTTGGATCCACTCATATTGATATTCATACCCAGTAAAGAGAGTCAAGACTCAAGAAACTACTTCTCTTTTGAACTTTTTCTTTTTCATTTTATTTTATTTTGATTTTTTTATTATTTTAAGTTTTGTCATCAAATAAGTTTAGGAAAGCAAAATGTATTAACAATTACTGAAATAAAGTGTTTGTAATTAACTTTAAGAAAAGAAAAGTGACATCAGTGATAAGTCTATTTTAAAGTGATAATGTTCGAGTTACAACCTATTACAAGAGTTGTTGTGAAATTTCTTCTTAAATCATTGTAATTGTGAGTGTTAGACTCAATGCGAAGTCAAGCTCTTAGTGGCTTTGTGAATTATTCATCATTGCTCAGCTGTCATACACTAATGACTCATTTGTGTTTTGCTCAATTGACACGGCACAAGTCTTTCGTCCCAACGTGTGAGAAATGTATTCTATGAATTTGAAAAGACACTCATTGAAACTATCTATTGACTAGTCGTCTAATGAGTAATGATAAATTGATAGAACATGTGCAATGCACAGAAATGTTTTACTTTTGATACTTCCAAATTCTTATCAGGAAAGAGAGAGATACCAAAACAGTTCAAACTCAAAAAAAAAAAAAAAAAAAAAAAAAAAAAAAAAAAAAACAGCATAAAGAGCATAAAGAGCAAAGAAAAACCACATATGTATGCATTTAAGCTAATAAATAATAAGATAGAGATAGTATGAAAGGGTAGTAAGGGAGTAATTAAGGACTTGATCAAGTGTTATTGCCTGATATGTCTGCCTAAGAGATTTAAGGTTGCAGTAATGCATTTAGGTGAGTTTTGCCTTCTGCTTATTTCCACATCTACAGATCTTTTACAAATAAAAAGATATGTTTCTGTCAATGGTGGACTTGTTCAAGGAATCTTCACAAATAAAAAGATATGTGAGTGTGGTTAGTTTAGGGTTTGTTTGTTATAGTTTAAAATATTAGTTTATTTCTAATAACTATATAAAAAGAGTAAATAGCTCTATTTACATTACAAATTTGGTTTGGTCAATTTGGTGTGGCAAAACTCACCAATTTTTCTTGAGCTAGCCTTTTTTTTTTTTTTTTAAATATTTCTATGCTCTGACACTGTGTTATACTTAGTAACTTACACTATAGATTGTCCTGATATTTTCACAATTGTTAGGATGTTACTTCCTTTTAGTTCAAAATAAAATTTTAAAATAAAAAAAGATTGGGACCAATCACAACTAAAAATAAAAGGTGTTGTCAAAACATTGTGATATCTTCTGATTCTTTTCAAGTAATGACTTCTTCATCAAATTGTAACACAAATTAAAGTTGTACAAGAGCAATTCATGCAATAGTGTAGTTTCTTAATTAATTTAAGATTTTATAAAATCATTTTAGTCTACCACACAAACAAGTAGGTTTCCGTGCATAGCACGGGTTAGCGACTAGTTAATAGTATTCTTCATTCTCAAAAAAAAAAGTTAATAGTATTCTCAACCTAAACTTATATTTTGCCATGCTTAAGTAGGTACACCAAATTGGACCGAAGTGATCTGAAATGGACCAAATTGGTCCAAATAGACCTAAATGGATCAATTAGACCAAATTTGACCGAACAGTCCTAAGTGGACCATATGGACCAAATTGAATTGAATAGACCTAACTGGACTGAATTGGCCAAATTGTACCGAATAGACCTAGGTGGACCGTATGGACCAAATTCGACCGAATAGATCGAAGTGGACTGAATGGACTGTATGGACCAAACAGGACCGAATTGACCAAAGTAGACCGGATGGACCAAGTTGGATTGAATGGACCGATCTGGACCGAATAGATCTAACTGGACCGAATTGGCCAACTGGACCGTATGGACCAAAGTAGACCGAATAGACCTAACTAGACTGAATTGGCCAAATCAGACCGAACAAACCTAGGTGGACCAAATTGGACTGAATGGATCTAATGGATCGAATGGACCAAATTCGACCTAATTGACCTAAGTGGGGGACCGTATGGACCAAATTGGACCGAATATAACTAAATGGATCAATTGGACCAAATAAGACCGAATAGACATAAGTGGACCATATGGACCGAATAGACCTAACTGGACTGAATTAGCCAAATTGGACCGAATAAACTTAGGTGGATCATATTGACCAAATTGGACTGAATGGACTGTATGGACTGCACAGGACCGAATTGACCAAAGTAGACCGAATAGACCTAACTGGACCGAATTGGCCAAACTGGACCAAATAGACTTAGGTTGACCGTATGGACCAAATTGGACTGAATGGACCATATGGATTGAACAGGACCAAATTGACCAAAGTAGACTGAATGGACCGAACAGACCGAATTGGACCAAAATTGACCAAAGTGGACTGAAGTAGACCGAATCAAACCAAATTGATGAAGTGGACCGAATGTTAATCTATTATTAACATAGCCAAGATTATGTTTTGATATAAATTCAAACACTTACTTTCAAAATAATCAAGTATTAACTCAAACAAAAATCAAACCAAAACTATAAGAGAGAAAAATATGCTACTTGTATAAGAGAGTGTAATTAAAGTGTGTGTGCGCGTGTGTGTGTGTGTTTAGCACTTAGTTTGTTTCTCAAAAAAAAAAAAAAATACAACACCAAAACGTATGAACCCAAAATAGAGTGTTAAAAATCACAATGATTCATCAATATAAAGAAGAGTTGTAAGAAAGAATAAACAAAATGAAGAGAGAGAGAGAGAGAGAGAGAGAGCATGTGAGATAATAATAAAAAATTTATAGAAAATAATATGAGAAAAAAAAGTAAAAATAAAAAATATTGTAATAAACACTAAATTATCTAAGTCATGCTATGTTATGTAATAAAATAAAATTATATTCTTATATACTATCTTTATATATAATGCAATAAGATAATATCTATGAAATCAAAGAGAAGAAAAAAGATAACAACTTAAAAATATAACTTAATCACATCAACCCAAAGTAGAGTTTAAAATAATACAAAAACTTATCAACTTAAAGTAGAGATGCAAGAAAAATAATTAAAAATCCACCAAAAAATTAAAAAAATAAAATAAAAATTTGAGAGAGAGAAATAACCTTATGTGTGTGGGAAATTATGTATAAAATGAAATTGAAAATTGTAAATTTATAGTAAGAGGGGGGGGGGATAAGAAAAGCCAAAAATAAATGAAGATAAAGGGATTAAAGAAAAGTAATATTAAGATAGATAGTAGTAGGCAGATAAAAAGATAAGAGGTAGAGGAAAAGTTGGTGAAAGTGTAACATTAAGTTGAGAAATTAATAAGAGAGAAAAAAAAAAAAAAAAAAGAGTTTAAAAAGAAGAAAAGAGAGAACGTTGAAAATGAGTGGATGATGTGGCTGCTGATGTGGCTCAACAGGGAGAGAGTATATTGTGTTTCCGTTGCATGCTTCCTCTCCCTCATGTGAGGGAGAGGAAGCATGCAACAGAAACAGGGTAGATTTTCTCCTCAATAGGAGCATAGCAACAATAAATGCTACGTTTCAACTTTTAGATACATATAGATGATTGATATTATTCTTTTATTAAATAGTCGATATTCTTCCAACTATTGTTATTATGCATTATATTTTCCTAATTTCTTTTGGTATAATTAAAATTTTTATGTTTTACAGTTATTGTTCAAATTCTCATTCTCTTTTAAGGAGATTATTATGATAACCAAAACTTATCATATAATTACAATTGTTTATTACTTAAATAATTAATAGTACTCTCAACCCAAACTTTTATTTTGCACGCCAAATTGGACCGAAGTGATCTAAAATGGACCAAATTGACCGAATGGACCAGATTGGACCGAATAGACCTAAATGGATCAAATGGACCAAATTGGACCGAATAGACCTAAGTGAACTGTATGGACCAAATTGGACTGAATAGACCTTACTGGACCGAATAGGCCAAATTAGACCGAATAGACCTAGGTGGACCGAATAGATCGAAGTGGACTGAATGGACCGTATGGACCAGATTGGACCGAATTGACCAAAGTAGACCAAATGGACAGAATTGGATTTAATGGACCGAACTGGACCGAATTTACCTAATTGGACCGAATTGGACAAGGTAGACCGAATAGACCAAATTGGACCGAATAGACCTAGGTGGACTGTACGGACCAAATAGATCGAAGTGGATTGAATGGACCATATGGACCGGATTGGAACGAATGGAACGAACAGGACCGAATTGACCAAAGTAGACCGAATGGACCAAATTGGAACAAAAGGACCGAAGTAACCAAAGTAGACCACATTGGATTGAATAGACCTAACTAGACCAAATTGGCCAAGTGGACCGTATGGAGCGAATTGGACCGATAGACCTAACTGGACTGAATTGGCCAAATTGGACTGAATAGACCTAGGTTGACTATATATACCAAATTAGACTGAATAGATCGAAGTGGACTGAATGGACCATATGGACAAAATTGGACCAAATGGACAAAACAAGACAGAATTTACCAAAGTAGACAGAATGGACCGAATGGGATTGAATGGACCGAACTAGACCTAATAGACCGAATTGGACTGAATTAACCAAAGTAGATTGAATGGACTTAATTGAATTGAACTGGATTGAAGTAGACTGAATTGGACCAAAATTGACCAAATTGGATTGAAGTAGACTAAATTGGACCAAAATTGACCAAAGTGGACTGAAGTAGACCGAATTGATGAAGTGGGCCGATGCCAATCTGTTATTAGCATAGCCAAGATTCTGTTTTGATTTTTTTTTTTTTTTTTTTTTTTTTTTTTTTTTTTTTTTTTTTTGAGAATCGATTCTGTTTTGATATAAATTCAAATTCTTACTTCCAAAATAATCAAGTATTAACTCAAACAAAAATTAAACCAAAACTATAAGAGAGAAATATGCTACTTGTAATAGGAAACTAAAAAATACCATACCAAAACGTATGAACCCAAAATAAAATTTTAAAAATCACAATGATTCATCAATATAAAGAAAAGTTGTAAGAAAAAATATAAAAGAGAGAGTGAGAGAGAGAAAGAGAGAATAACCACGTTTCAAGAGAGAATGTGAGAGAATAATAAGAAATTCATAGAAAATAATATGAGAAGGAAAAAAAAAGCAAAAATAAAAATATATTGTTATAAACACCAAATTGTCCAAGTCGTGTTATGTTATGTAATAAAATAACATTATATTCTTATATACTATCTTTATATATAATGCAATAGGATAATATCTATGAAATCAAAGAGAAGAAAAAAGATAATAACTTAAAAACATAACTTAATCACATCAACCCAAAGTAGAGTTTCAAATAATACAAAAACTTATCAACTTAAAGTAGAGATGCAAGAAAAATAATAAAAATATTTGAGAGAGAGAAACAATTTTATGTGTGTGGGAAAACTATGTATAGAATGAAATTGAAAATTTTAAATTTATAGGAAGAGGGGGAATAAGAAAAGCCAAAAATAAAAGAAGAAAAAGGGATTGAGAAAAATTGATATTATGATAGATAATAGTGGGGAGATGAAAAGATAAAAGGGAGGGGAAAAGTTGGTGAAAATATGACATTAAGTTGGGAAATTAATAAGAGAAAAAAAAAGTTAAAAAAAGAAGAAGAGAGAGAACATTGGAAATGGGTGGATGATGTGGCTCAACGGGAACATAACAACGATAAATGTTATGCTTCAGCTTTTAGATATATATAGATATATAAATTGGGAGACTGACATTATTATTGGTTGGTGATTCAATCTAGTTGTTTTTAAGGAAATAGTAGTTAATTCTATTAGAGGTTGGGCTCTCTTAAGGTTTGTTAGCCCAAGAATTTTGTTGGGGTTGCATATTTTTGAGAACATTAGGTTATGTTTGGTAATTGTTTTTGTTTTCTATTTTCAAAAACTTGTTTTGGGAAACGTAAAGAAAAAATAATTTTCTCGTATTTTTGAAATCAAAAACATGTTTGGTTAGTTGAAATTAAAACAATAGTTTTTTGAAGAAAAAAATAGAAAATACTAAAATATGTTATTACCTGGATTTGAACTCTAAAGTTAACTCATTAAATGAGATAGATTCATTAAATTAAATACGTGTTTTTATTGACTTTATAAAATTAGAAACTGAAAACAATCTTTTGAATGTTTTCAGTTTCCTTCACAAATTGAGTTTTGAGAACGGTTTTTGTTTTCTATCCATTTTGGGTTGCCAAACAAGTTTTTTAGTCTCAAAAATAGAAAATTATTTTTGGAAACATAAAATAAGGGGAAAAAACAGTTACCAAACATACCCTTAGAGTTTTATGTTAAATCGTTTGGTGTTTGGAATATTCATATAAATTTTGGAGGCACGTGATTTGTAGTTCGTATTTTTTGTATATGTGTTATAGAGCATTGAATTATATTGTGAAGAGATCAATATGTTTATTTATTTTATCATATGGAAAAATAAAATCTCCTATAGTTTCTCTTGAAGGTTTGGTTTTGCATGCTTTGAACCCTTTTGGGTTTGAGATGTGACAAAAAATCTTTAGGATCTTAAGGTTTCTAGAGCATGGAAGCAATAGGTTCTAGAAATCTAAAAGAGACCATTAACACATGTTCAGGATGTGCCGAAATGAAGCAACTATAGACCATAGGAATTTGAAAGAGGCTAACATATGTTTGGGGTGTGCTTATATACAGCTGAAGATCAATGTCACTCATTGTCTTGCATTGAATATTGTTGAAATACAATGGATCTTAGGAATAAAATGATGTATATGAAAAATAATATGAGAATATTAGAAATTAGTACTTACAGGTATGCATAATGCCAACTACAAAGCCGAGCCTTGAAGTTGAATTAATTACTACACAAATACTGCTCTTCAAGTTATTCCTCAACTAACTTTCAAAGGTGATCTGCTCACAATTGCCAGGCATGACAAACAACACATTTAGCACTGAAGCAAGAGAATACACCCTAACATCCATACCTTGATTTTTGAGATATATAGACTCACATCCTGCAGTAGCTTATTTCCAAATCCTCCACCAGCTCCTTCAAGCAGAAGTCCTAATCAAAATTAGCATAAAATGCTATAAATCCTGCATGAATTTAATTTAGCCACAAGATTTAGGTGAAGCTGATTCAAGCCCTCACATATTAATGGAAGAGAAATGTGTCGGAAAGATATAAGACCATTAATGAGAATTCTAATTGACTAGGTTCTTAGCTGCCAGATGGTTGTGCCCCATGTAGCACCTTGGATTGACGAATGATGGTCAATTAAGGATTCTTGACATTTGTTCAATATAAGTATACAAGGCCATAGAGAACTGTGGAATAATTTATAAGTATAAAAGGCCAAAGAGAACTGTGGAAGAAGTTACAACTAAAAGATTTAAATACTAAAGAACAAAATTTATAGTACCATTAATTGCCAAAGAGGTTTCAGACTTTCTACTTCATCCCTGGCCAACACATCTTTTCTTAACCTTTTTGGACTAGGTTCAAACAGTCTGCTTGCTGCTCAATACAAGGCTGGCTTGTAATGGGCAAATCCCACTCCCATACTCCATCAAAACCTTCCCTACAAGTTCAAAATCTTCTCTTGTCAAAAACACCAAATATCATTCCCGTGTAGCGTTAAAGATTTTATAAACTAGCAGGATGTTAAGTGTTATAGAATTTGAGTGCTAGCCAGGTGTTATAGACAATCTCATAAGTTCATTGTAGTTAGGCACAAAGAAACAGTGATATGATTGTTTTATTGAACAGATTTGGGATAATCATTCTGTTCATTAATATGTGAAAAAAGCACTTAGTTTTACCAACAAAATCACAAAAATAAGAGATTAATTAAAAAAGAATCAACATTCACTTTACCTGTATAGCATTTTCATTAAAAAATTGAATTGACAACTATTAAGATTCAAAATTTTATCGTGTTTGAATGGGTTTAAGATTCAACCACCTATATATTTTTTTCTTTTTCTTTGGAACTTAGTACACACCCACACAACCCACATTCTATTCAATCTAGACAATCTGGGGCATCATCACAAAAGGCCACCATTATGTTATGTAACAAATCAAGTGGGGCAGGATTCTATAACTGGCCTATCAATAAGCTTAAACAAGGGGATATTCTAATGGTGAACCCAACAAGTCCCATAATGCAGTCCTTACTAAAACTTTAAGGCAGAAACAGAATTTATATAAGAAGAGAAAGAGAGATCACCTCAACAACATGTGGCAATCATCGTGTCTCGGAGGAAGCAAGTCCTCCGAGATAAGTGCCTGTCGAAATGCATCTACAGCCTGCAGCTCCCCAGCGTCCCAAACATCCTCAATCGACACAGAATTAATCTGGCCACCATTCTTCTTCCGGCTCCTCTTCTTCTTAAGAGAGTGTCTGAATTTGCTGGATGCATTGATTGCTTTCTTCTTTAGACTTGCAATTATAGTCCTCTTGTCATCTTCCGAGTCTTCAAAATTCGATTTCTGTTCTTTTCTTTCGTCATGGCCCCCAGAAAAACCCTCAAAGCCTAAACAAACATTTAAAAATAAATAAATTCTTTAATCAATCCCTATAATAGGCTGGCTAATATTAACTTCATTGCGAAATCCTAATTGTTAAGGTTTTGAATTCATTTTTTGATAAGTAAACTAAAGATTCTTGGTTATCAATAAGAAAATTGAAAATTGATATGTCATCAAGATATGGTCAAGAAAAAAGACTAGACAAAGTTCCAATTGGAATCAAATTTAAAAAGATTCGAGCATCTATATTTACGTTATCAAATAGACAAAATATATTGACTATTTTGAGCCACCAAAAAAAAAAAAAAAAAAACAAAAACTAGTTAATTAAAGAATATTCAACCAAAAAAAAATTTTGAATTGAAAACCATATAATCAACAAGAACTAGTTAATTACAAACAATCAAAGAAAATTCAAGAAGCACATGAACAAATCAAAGAAAAAAAATCAAAACAAGTATTTTTGAGGAAAAGAGATATCAATGAAAGAATTATAAACATGAATATGAATACTCACAAGGCCTTGCGAAGCGATCTAGTGGACCCGACATGTTGAATTAACAATGTTTATCGGATCAATAAAAAATAAAGAAATCGAAGTCATAAACCAGAGAGCATGAATAAATACTTTAAAAACTCTGTTTCGAATTAAAACTGAATCGGATGCTGGTCGGAGCAACAGAATACAACGACGTGTTTAGTAAGGTTTTGGTGTTGGGGGAAAATTCTTATGCGTGTAGTCGAATTCGAAGTTCGAACTAATGAAAATGAAACACAGAGAGAGAGAGAGAGAGAGAGAGAGAGAGAGAGAGAGAGAGAGAGAGAGAGAGAGAGAGAGAGAGAGAGTAATATTAATGAAATAGAATTTGTAAGTAAATACTAGGACGAAGAAAACGAGAATTTGTAAGTAAATAACAGAAACAGTATTTTAGGGATTTGATGTTATCATCAAGATATGAAGATCATCTTTATGTCAAGTTCTTCCACCATTTAATTTCACTTCACCGCCATGATCAAGTAATATGCTGGGTGTGATGAAAACATGGACTTGAAATTAGGATCAAATCATATACCTGAAGAGTGTCGCAATGAAGATGGTTGGAGGGAGGGTTTATTTGTTTTGATTCGGAGGCAAGAGTGAAGAAATGAAGCAAAAGTGAGAGAGCCAATGCCACCCTCAAACATCCACAAAAGAGGCTTTTAAATTTCTCCTCTCTCACAGTGATTACTCATAAAACCAGGTCCTCAATTTCTGTCATCCACCAGCTACATGCCCAAAAGAACAGCATATAATGAGTTATGTCAGATTAGTCCAAATACGAAAATCAATGAAATCTGCAAGGTCCATATTGATTTATCATATTAAGACATAAATGAATAAGAAGAATCAAATATAGGCATTACACTTGCTGGTTTCTAGTTAGTGTGGAATTACATGCCCAAAAATCAAGACTCTTATTTATAACTGAGAACATATTAGACTAAAAAGGATCACAACCAAATAAAAAAAAATCAGTTTATGGTGATTATAGATAAATAACGGCTATGAATATCTAGAAAGAAGAAAATGTATTTTAGATTTGCAAAATTGTGGGCATAGGAGATAGAATGTTTGGTGGGAGTGTGTATGTGATTTACAACAGAGGCTTGATATACTTCTCCTCTCTCACCATCATCATCCAAACAAATTTTACTTGTGGAAAAAGCAAGATCACACACACACACATTCAATAAAACCAATCAATAAACAGTTACTATAGTTTTAATGACTATATCATCAATATTTTTCTTTTTTCTTTTTCGCTGAATGACTATATAATTATTCTCACACAAGTAAAAGGGGAATGTTACTTACCTCCTCATTTGAAGTCTTCAAAAATTTTTTCCACTTCAACATCTTGCTCTTATTATCTAGTCTCATAATATGTATTAGTCTGCCTTACAGAGCAATCCTAACTATTGCCTACATGCATGTCCAAAAGAAAAAGAAAAGCATATGAGTTATGTTAGATTTAGTTTAAAATACCGATAATGAAAAAAACCCACAACGACCCATATAATTTTTTTTTTTTTTTTTTTCCATACCATTGAAGGGAGAAAACAAAAGGTACAGTAGCATTACAAGATACCAACTGGAAACTGATAGCAATAGTGAATTGGCAAACGTGTTGCCACTTTAGCTACAGACCAAATATCCTTCACAACAACCTGAGGAACCCAAAAAAGATCACAAAACAAGCCATTCTGATTCAGGAAGCAGTAGTCCGCGAGCCTAGTGCTGTCCATCCAATCCATGGCGCATTTCTTCTTAACTATCTGCAAAAGCTTTTTGCTATCACTAAGGAACAAAACATTTGGAAAACCTTGAGCTTTGGCTACCAAACCAGCTTCAATAACAGCCTCCAAAAGAGCTCCAGTATAAGTTGTAGCAGAGGTACTTGCTACTCCAAAAAACACCTTATCTCCCTGCAAAGTTAGAGCTTCATATACAATACCATATCTACATTGCCTCCTCTTTCTAGCTGCTGCAATTTTGATGATTAGATTCCAGTTCCTGGCTGAAGGTTGCTGCCAAGTGTTGGAACAGCTGCTATCTCTTCTTCTCGGGGTCTGACAGCTTGAGAGAGAGGCCTTGTACCTGCAAGAAAAATTTTGAGCAATTAAAATAACTTCCATTGGATTAGGGATGATTCCTTGATGCACTACTTTGTTCCGATGGTTCCAAATAGCCCAAAGGGTAATGAAAACATCCTGTAAATAAGACATAGAGTCCAAATTTCCCAATTCATGTCTTGAAATGATTTGTTGCAGCCAATGTTGAACAGGCAGGTCAGAGAAGTCTGAAGAATGGATAGCTAGCGTGGTTCCGTGCCAACACGCCCTAGTGAATGGGCAAAGAAGAAAGATATGGCTTAAACTCTCCTCTTCCTCATTACACATTGGGCAAAGATTTCTCTTGGATATACCTCTAATATGAAGATTATGAAACGTTGGCAGACAATTGTTCAACAACTTCCAAACAAAGTTACTGACTTTCAAAGGAACCTTAATTTTCCAAAACGATCTCCACCAACCCGAATGAGCTTGAAAAGAACCAGATTGGCTAGCATAATTCCTACTTAACAAGTCATAGGCTTTGTACACTTGATACTCCCCATTATTGGAGAATTTCCAACAGAGTGTGTCTTGTACAGAATCTGTCTTGGAAATAGGAATTTGAAGAATTGAGGAAGCCTGATGAAAAGAGTATAAACTCCTAACCAAATCAGCCTTCCAAGTCCTAGTATCATGATCAATCAAATCTCCCACAGTGCCAGTAGGGAGGTGATGCTGGTGAGCACAAAAGTTTGAATGGGGAAACCAATCCTTATGGTTTAGGGGAATATTAAACCCATTCCCAACCCTCCATATCCCTTCTCTCAAAAAAGGATGATCAACTTTGATGATGTTTCTCCAAACCCATGAATGGTGCGGTTTAGCTCTATAATTCTGAATTGAACTATTAGGAAAGTATCTAGCTTTGACAGTTTTAGCAAGGAGAGAGTTAGGATTCTGACATAACCTCCAATATTGCTTGTTAAGCATAGCCTGGTTCAAGATTTTGAATTTCTTAAGCCCCAAACCACCCATTCTCCTAGGTTGACAAATCCTATCCCAATTAATGAGATGCAATTTCCTTTCTCCATAATCATGGCCCCACCAAAAAGCATGAATAATAGAGTCCATTTTACTACACACAGCATCAGGAACTTTAAAACAAGAAAATGAGTATAAAGGCAAGGATTGAAGAACAGAAGCAATTAGAGTTGTTCTACCAGCTTGAGACAATAACTTCATTTTCCACCCTTGTAATTTTGCTTGCAATTTGTCAACAAGAAATTGAAAGTCAGCAACCCTATTACCTCTTAGTTTAAAATGGACTCCAAGATACTTGCTAGGTTGTTGAACCAAATTGACCCTGAGGGAATTAGCAAGACCTACCTGCTCCTCCAAAGGCATGTTAGGAGAACAGAACACATCAGATTTAGCCAAATTTATGGTTTGACCCATATAATATTAAACCAAAAAATGAACAAGAAATATAAAATTTAATCAAAACCCATATATTTATATATTTAATTGATATATTTAATAAATAAAAAATATGCTTCCGACTGTTTTCACAATCCAATCCATATATTTATATTTAATTGATATATTTGCAATGCAAAAATAAAATAAAAGAAGGAAGAAAGGTAGGAGAGTTACCTCTGAATCAATACTGGGGTTTACTGTTTCTTTGCACACACTTCCAATCCAATTTGATGTTGGGGATGTGAGAAATCCTGGGCCAGCTATGTCCGGTCCCTCTTTGGTAACTTTCTTCGAGACGAAATGATTTAGCAATCCCCAATTCCTTCAATAATGGAGCAGTATGCAAGTAGTCTAGCAAAGACTTTAGCTTGGGGCAGTCCCAAATTTTGAAGGACTGAAGATGTGGCATTATTTTTATTATTATTATTGGATTTGTAACAATACCATTATCATTTTCTTCTTCTTCTTCTTCTCCCGTTCCTCCCATCCCAACCCATTCTTCCCAGTTTATCACAAACCCAAACTGGAAATTATAAAGATTGCACATACTTTCAGGCAATTCTAATATTTTAATATTCTTAGACATATGAAGACACCTTAAATGTATCAACTTTTCCATTGCATCCGGAAGTTTCTAAATTGGACAATCCAAAATTAATGTTCGTAAACATCTAAAATGATGGAATGAGTTGGATAGGAGCAACTCAAACTCCTAATCCCTTTCATGCGAAAGAAGAATGAGAGTGCATGGATTTTTTGCACGATAGATGGATTCAAGACATTGCATTTCTTCTGAAAATTTTAAATGTAAATGACGAGCACTTTCACAATCTCTCTCCAACTTCTTATCACCATCAATTTCGAAAGATTCATTTTTTGTCATAAATTGGGCAAAGTCATGCACCATATCATGCATTTTGCAACCTATTATCTTGCCATTAGAAAATACTCTGTGACATAAAAAGGAAGAAAAATGGACCAAACTCTAAAAGTCATTTTTACACACTTTGAAGATTTGATTACTACTTTTGAATTTCTAGAAACGGAATTGAAAAATGGACCAAACTTTGAAAACAATACTTGTTTGCCCGAAAACAAAATGAAACTTGTAACATAAATCCGATATATGGCGATGGAATATATTCTGGACATAGTTTTAAGCCCAAAAATTACTAAATGTTTCAAGGCCCATTTCGCACGCAGGGTTGGATCTTGGATGGGTATATGGCACTTTTTTCTTTTTTTAATATATCATAGGATTAGTGAATCCCCAGAGGGGTGGAATTAGCTCGGACTAAAACTCAATAATCCTGCTAATCCGTAGAAGAAATTGTCAAATCAGCTAGGATAAAAACTCAATGATCATGCTAAGCCCTAGAATGAAATAGTCTAGCTCAAGGCAAATGCGTTAGTATGTAGTAGTTTGTACTTTATACCCCTTAAGAGGTTCTCACATTTCATCTTAATTTCTTTGTTAAGAAAATATAACAAAGAAAGAATGTTGTCTAGCTTCCCTGGTCACTCCAGCTCGAGGCAGTCCCACTCATCTCACAGCATGTGAAGCCCACAACTGCATGAATGAACCACTCCATGGAATTGATACATGCTAGGTGACTTCACCCATATGTTCCAGCCTTCTCTCATTTTGAATCCAGTGCTTGATAGCTAGGTTTACAATGTCAACTCTAAACCATGTTTGCCGGTCTATTAGCTAGAGTTATCAAGTTATCATGTACACTAAACCGTGTTTGCCCGGTCCATAATATTGGATTCATTTATGAAGAGACATATTTCAAGTACCAAAGTCCATACTATCGTATAGAGGAAATATTTTATCCAAACAAAAGAAAATTCCAACACTAGTTCTTAGTAGTACTAGTAGGTTCTCAATTCTCATAACTTATTTTACAGGAAAATGCATATACCACATCAGCAGTCCCATTAACTAAAAAGGTTGCAAATGAATCGTCAGTGGAAAACAAGGTTGAATTGGAACTCATGTCTTCTCATTCCTTTTTGGGGGATTTTACCTTTTAGCGATAGACCAATACTATCACAGAACATCGCAATTTAACCACGCTAAAGAAAGATGACAAATCACTACTCCAGCACCTCGTCATCGTTTTTGGCTCAAATCATTCAACTGGACATTTTGGATGATGCCATTTTCATTCAAGTATTCAACAAATTCATCAATAAGATAGGGCCATGCACTGTCAGCACCATAATTTGTTAATGCAGGGTCCACCATCTGGATATACAAAGCATGAAAAATTAGTAGTGCCATGACCAGTGTTAGTGTATAGCTTAGACTAGATTAGGCCATTGGGCTTAGCTCAGAATACTGTACTTGTAGTTTACTCATATTACTTATACTACACACATACCTAGCCTATATAAGGCTATGTATTGTACATTATTATTTACATCAATATACAGACTATTCAATCTTTCTCTCTCTCACTTTATATTGTTAACAACCAGCATCAAAACCAGCAAGACACGTCAATATACATAATGCTCAATGCTCATGAAAGGACGATATCAATGTTACTTTTTGTTTCCTTTCTTATTAAAGAAGATTCAAGTCTTCAACGGCTATGAATATTTTTTTCATAAGTAAAAACAATTTTATTCATAAGAGATAAATCAATCACTCACTAAAGGCAATGAATATCACGATACCTAGTAATTTATTCAGAAGATCAAAAATTGAAATGTTGGTGATTTTTTAATAAACTTCAACAAGATAAAAATTGATTAGGAAACCAAAAACAGAAAGAGATGGAATAATCAAAATTGCCATTAGTGCTGCATCTTTGTTGTGTGGGAGGTAAGAATACCGAAATCGAAATGAAGGTATGAATAAGATTGTTCAGTCTGTGGAGAGACGAAAAAAAAAAAAAAAAAAAAAAAAAAAAAAACAAATAGGAAACAAGGATAAAGAATGAAGTCAAGCTAAGATTAACCCTCTCACCTGTCCTGGAAACATATATAATTTCTCCCACTCTAAATACTAAGATAGCTACTTTTAAAATAAAATTATAAAAAAAAAAAATTAAAAATTAAAAGGTGGAGGAAGGGGAGGCAGCACAATGCATATCATACTTCACGAGTTTGAGGAGATAAAAATGCAGTTGAAAATGGTACTGATTGCATATGCAGGTTTAAATGAAACGTAGGCATTTAATCTTAAAATAATGATGCAGTATGTAATAATCCATTTTATATCTTACCCTTGCAAACTCCAATAGTTGAGAACACGTGTCCCTAGATATTGCTTTGTTATGCCGAGCCTGAGCATCAACATCAAAACAGAAAAGAGAAGCCAAAGGAAAAAATATTAATTAATCCTCTCATAAAAGATATAGAAGAAAGCTGATGGAGTTCATAACATCAACCCAATCAAACCTGTATAACTCAAAACACATCCATGAATTTATTTATTTTTAAATATCGTTCAAAAAAGGGGACACAAATCCAATATCCATGAAAAGATTTTATTTTATTTTTTGATAAATTACCCTAGAAAAGAAAATCCATTTATCCACAGAAAATTTCACAAGGGAATCAATATGAAAAACAAAGCCTACACCTAAAGGTATATCTATTATCATGTGCTTAGATTGGTCATATGCAGTAACCACTGGTGCCTAACTAAACCAAGAATTACAAAAAGTCCAGTCACAAAACCAACCACCAAGCTATTTTTTGGATTAAATAATTTATGAAGGCAAATTAGCCAATGAGACTAGGTGTAGAGCTGTTCAACCAACCATCACATCCCACCATTGACAAAACTTCACCAAATCAACCGACAACGGCAGTTACCAATAATGTTGACATGGTGGTTGGTAAGATTCTTGCCAAAACCCCCTGGCATTTTGTCTCACAATGAGTGAATCCTTTTGGGGGGTCAGGGAAGAAAGAAAGAAGATGAAAACAAAACAAAACCACACACAGACAAACAAATCTAACATTAGCATAGATGCCTATGTTCCGTTTATAACATCACAGAGACCTGAAGATAGATCCCCATAGGGCATCAAGGTTGAATTAATAATAAACATAATTAGCAATATATTCTCACTTCTTATTGCAGCTCACTTAACAGTGCCTTAATCCCAACATGTTGCCAGCTATATAATTCTTTTCACCATAGGTCACAAGAATTCACTACTCATTCTCATTAGATCAAAATATGGATAGTAAGCTACCTGTAAGAACTGGCTCCAGTGTTCAACCAATGGCCACTGCTTTTCAGCAAACAGTAATTGCCACATTCCAATAGCTGTATCCAATGCTAAAGATTTCTGACCCTGAACTACTAAGAAAAATCAGCTACCTGCATACATAACCAGAATTTGGGTGAGAATGACATTGTATAAAAAAGACACATACATAATTGAATTTTTAGGTGTTAAATATAACTTTTAGTAAAGTATATAAAATGTAGCACAGAGCTGACATAGAAGCTGAAGGAAAAATCTGTTTGTAATCATGTGTGCATGCAAACACACATGCATCCCCATGCTTTTGAATGTACAGCCTTTTAAGCTAAATGAAATTTCACACCCATCAAGGATCATATCCACCTAGACAGCCATAACACTTCGCAAAAAATTCAGTAAGTGGCTCATTGTCTCTTTGCTATGTTTCAATTAGCTCAGTAATGTCAGCATGTCTCTCCATATTGTAAAATTGCTGGAAATTATCATCCATAGGGAACTGGAAAAATGCATTTAGCTTCGCCATCTCTGCCTATCAAAAATTCGCCTATCCATGTTTATTCCAACAAAAAATGGGGAGGAAACATTGAATAAATGAAATTTAAACATCTAAATCCCCCGCCATTGTTCTAGGGATAATAGTAATACAAGCTTTAAGAGGCACCTATCCATCAAAGATTCAGTCATTTAGCGTAGTTGTCAAAAGCTCCGATTCCTGCTATATACATGCAGTAGTGACTTTTTGATGCTATTATGCACATACAAGGACACTATATATCTTAGCACAACAGGACAATAATAAAATCCAAAAGAACAGATCACTGTATAATTTAAGAACTAATGCAAAAAACCGTACATCCCTGGTTTGAGTTTTAGTACCTCAATCTAAGCTATCTTCCTAAGAAAATCCAAATTCTATGAGCAGCCAGTGTCACACAACATGAAATGAACACAGGTATCAACGTACTTAGACACCTTCAATCATTCTTTCTCAAACTGTTTTTCAGTTTCATGAATAATTCAAAATTTACTGTTTTGGATATTCTACGTTAATGTTACATCTACATCCTGTATGCCCTCAAGAAGAAGTCAATTCCTAGTTCACTTATACATCACTGAATTTGATATAGATATTAAAAGATAAAATAAACCAAATTTGAAGCCTGGAGAACATCTGAGTTCATGAATCTAACATCCATATCAAAATGCACCTAGGTCTAGACATTTCCACTCAAAATTAATGGCAGGATTGCATGCAGGAATTAATCAAGTTGATTTTTAACAATAACAGAAGGGCATAAAGTAACTCCAGCACACTCAGAGCACACCTCATTCTGAGTTCAGAGTAAAAAGACAAGCTTATTGTGCATACACTCCATCTAAATGTTAAATAAGTGATATCACCGTAGGATGCTGATTTTTCTAATAAAAGGAATTATTCAGGGAAAAAAAAAATAGCAATGACAAGTACTATACCTACCTAAAAGACTGACTGAGAAAAGTGAAAAGCTGAAAACTATTAAAATGTCTTCAGTTTCGGTAGTGGAAATAAATATCCATAGGTCAAGAGTATGTACGAATCCAAGCATTCACGCAGGGAAAAGAGTACCTTTTCTTTTTCCCAGCCAAACGCAAAGTTATATATCTCACGGAACTTTTCTGGACAAATACAAGCAAAAATCATTTTCAGCAACAAAAGCACAACAATTGTATCTCTAGCTTAGAAATGCTAATCAAACCAACCAATGAGCTTTAGTTTAAATGGTACCTCCTGCCTTATAAAAGCAAGGAGGGGAGTGCGCTCAAGAGTTCATGACCACTGGGTGAGTGTTTTCGCCTAAAAGCAACATGAATTACAATATTAAAACTAAATTTTAGAAAAAATCATAATTCATGAACACTTGCACATACGATCATCTTTCAGCTCCATGCGCATAAATGGTATCTTTTCACAGAACTTCTCCAAAGAGTCTATCCTGCCATCAGAATATATAGCCTTAATCACGGCAGTTCCAAACTCTTAATCGATATCATTAAACTCAAGAATAAGTATAGCATAAATAACTATTTATATACTTACCCTAGCCCTTGTAGACCACCTATAAACTCCTGCTTGGAAAATTCACACATGGTAGCAGCTTTCATGTGCCATGAAACAACTAACTGCAATAACAGCAGCAACCCATGTATTCAAAACAATTCATAAGCTATACATACTGATACAAATCATAAACAATGGGGAACTATGAAGACTGAAAATATTCTGACTCTATGAACAGCCATAGTTTCTCTGTTTTGGGTCTTTGGTAGGGCAAGGGGGAGGGTATTGAGAATCAAAATATAAACTTTCTGTTCTTGCCAAATTTCCGAACACTTCAACACGGCTACATTTTATATAATAATTTTCTTGCTACCACAGGGTCAGACTTTGTAGATTTGAATTTAAACCTCAAATTAAGGATACTTTCTTCATATTAATCAAAAGATATTTAGGTATGCATGCCTTGGATAGCAATAGCCTCAAAGAATTAACCAGACAATTTAATGCTTTTTTCCCAAATAATTTTTAAGGCTCTTTTGCCATTACAAATTTACAAGAAATGAAATTCAAAAACAAATAAAATGACCACCAATTCTGCTTTTTCTCTGCATAAATGTCCTTTCAAATTGAATTAGTATCCCACATGAAAGAGCCCATTAACTTAGAGAAAGAGAATAGGAAGTGAAAAAGACCCCCAAATATGCAAATCAAACAATGCAAAAAAGGGAGACATACTCTGGCATTCAACAACATAAAATAAATCAAATGAAGATGATGCAAAGGAAAATAGTTTCAATGTAATAATAGTTCCATTTGGTATATCCATTAGAAGCCTTGAATCAGATGTCAAGGAAAGACACCAACTGTGATCAGGGACTAGAGGAGGCTGAGGAATTGCTGCATTGGAAAATGGCTCTCTACCATTGAGAAGTCTAGGCAGGTGGTCATAGCATTAAGGCAAGAAAAATTGAAACCCATTACAATCACAATCATCCAATTCATCTGCATGTTAAGACAATTCAAATCATAAAATAGTTAAAGAAAATATGAACCATTATTTTCCCCCTTTCTCTAAGGGAGAAAAATCTATTCCTAAAATTTTAAGTTATACCCCTACTTAAATGCTTACCAAATCTGGCAGGCCTCAGTTGCCAAACAAACACCACTCTGCCCCTTCAAAATCCCCATAGAAAATATGCTTAACTAATCACGCCAATAAACCCAACTCAATACAAGTAATCTCTTGTGTGTGACCAAGTAGATGTTGACCATCATCAATATAAAATATTATATTCATTTTAACCTTACTTGTCCATTAAGTTGCACAACTTAATGCTTTTTTCTAGAAGCATTTTGGAAACTTCTTGGCCATTAAAAGCAACAGAACTCAGCAACAGATCAAATTGCTAATTTCTTTCATTAGTTCTGTTCTTTTTTTGCATTATTATATCCTTCAAGTTGTACCTATTTATTAATGAGTGTGTTAATTTAGTGAAAGAGAGTGAGAAGTGACAAAGATGCAAATCAAACAATACAATGGCATTCAACAACTCAAAAGAAATCGAATGAAAACAGTTTCAAAGAAATAACAGTACCTCGCAATGTTTCTTCGAAATTTGATCCGAACTAAGACGTTTTCATTTTCTTCAACTGTGGATATGGATTGAAGTCTAAATCATCGTTTACAGAGGGATAGACCAATGAAGAAGAACCCAAATTAAACCCATGACCAACGGTTAAGTCAAATCCCAAATCAAAATCAGACCCATTTGCCACATCCATTGGAAGCCCTGAATCGGATGGCAAAGAAAGGTGCTCAATGCATACCAAATACGAGTCATTGCGCACTGTGTTCAAAGGGATGGACAAATTGATGATGATACCAAATCACAGCCATCATTGTGAAAGCCCATCAAACTTGAGTGGAGCCCCCTATTTGTCTAGTCCATTGAAAGCCCCCAAAGCTTCGACATTGTTGAAACTGTAAGAAGTTGGCAAAGGAGGCAATAAATGCTGGAGCTCAGTGTCGTGAGGGGCTGAGGATGACCCGCCACCATCCATAGCGTTTGGGATAGTTTTTGGAGGGTGACATTGGTGCTGTTTTTCTGGTGTATCTTCTTTTCTTCTTTTTTTTCTTTTTTTCTTTTTTTTTATAGGTATCTCTGAAACACTGGTGATGATCAAGTCAGCAATGACTGGCATATCCCTGATTAGACTATCTGAATTCCTCGAATGCACTGAAGATGCTCCCACTGAATGCATGGAGCCCACCCTTTTTAAACATTGGCAACGGGTTTGAGCTCCACACAAAGATGAGCAGCTAGTTGCTACTAAGGGCCAGTGTTGACCAAAAGTTCTCCAATTTGGCCACTCGTTATTGTACAGCTTATGCAGGATAAAACTTGGACCTTGTAGAAGACAATTAAAATCATAAATTTTCAAATAAAATAAGAACCATGATTTTCCCCTTTTTTAAGGGGGCAAAATATATTCCTGAGATTTTAAGGAGCTGTTTGGATTTGATGAAAACTAAGTTATATAACTCAAATTTTCATCATCCATAACTCAAAATATGTGAGACCCACAAAAAAACCTTTGTTTGGGAAGATTTTTGAATGATGCTTTCATCACTCAAAACTCCAAAAATTTGAGTCAGACTTATGAAAACTTAAAATGCGATTGAAAACTAAGTTCAATGGCAAACTTGTAAAAAAATAAAGTTTCTGTGACTCACTAGTCTTTGTCAAGTCAGAATTTGTACCGTTGGCACATTTCCTTTTTTTTTCATTTCAGAGTTTCTTCTCTCCATTTCCACTTTACTCTTCCCCACATCCTTCTCTTTTTCTACTCTCACACTTGTTCTTTTCATTTCAAAGACCTGAACCGCTCTTGGTGAGCCGAAGAGGAACTTGCCGTGATCGAAGTCTATGTCCCTGAGACCTAACCTCTTCACCGGCGAGGCCTGCTCTGTCACCGGCGGGCTGTCACTCCACTTGTGCTTCTGCCGTACTGAGATAAATTTAAAAAAATGCAAAGTTTTTCTATTCAAGGCTAATTGGGGCTGATCTGTTCAAACAGGTTTTTCTAAAAAAATAAAATTTTTGTTAAAGTAGAATTGTAAGATCCCATGACTCATCTTTACCTTTACCACCACCCAAAAAAAAAAAAAAGTGCAGTGTAACGGACCCAAGTAAAATGATAGTGACAATGTAATATGTTTGCTAATTGTTGTAAGGTGGACCACTGATAAGAAAAAGTAATTATTATTTATAACAAAAATGTAAAAATCAAGCTAGTTCTAGTTGAGTGTGCCGAAGTGAGAGGAAGAGTTTTTGGCTTATGGGTTTTGGTCCTTTTCTGGGTTTTCAGATGGGAGAAGATGAAAGTGAAGGGAGCAATGTTGTTCTGTGTAGCGTCAGTGGGTGTGCTCCACTATTTTGCCAAAAAGTGGAGTTAAAGAGTGAGAAATGTAACTCAGTTTTGTGTCCAAACAGAAATTGAAGTGTATTTGAGTTATAATGAGAACTGAGTTTTAAGTTATAGGTTTCAAGTTTGAGTTTTGAGTTTTGAGATATGGGTTTCGAAAATTGAGTCATGAGCAATCCAAACAGCTCCTAAGTCACTCCTAGTGAAATTCTTAGTTCTGCCAAATCCAGCATACCAGACCACTTTGTAAAAATGTTTGACCAAAAGACTTTGAAATTGTACCAACTTCAAAAAAAAAAAAAACTATATATATATATATATATATATATGACTATCGATCCTGCTTTCCCACTGGGGTCTTTGTCACTTCCCATTCTCTTTCTCTAAATTATTACCCTGTATGAAAAAACCCATTAATTTAGAGAAAGAGAATGGGAAGTGTCAAAGTCCCCTAAAGATGCAAATCAAACAATGCAATACTGTGAGACATACTCTAGCATTCAACAGCATTAAAAAATCAAATAAAGATGAGGCAATGGAAAATAGTTTCAATGTAAAAATAATACCTAGGAATACTTCTTTTTATGAAGGGATGGGCTATTGAAGAAGACCCCAACACAAACCCATTTCCATCTGCGGAGTCAATACCCAAATTTTAGTCAAACCAATTTGCTATATCCATTGGAAGCCTTGAATTAGATGTCACCTAGTGTTATCAGGGTCTCCAGGGAGTTCGTTGAGACACCCAAGATTCGTACATGAACCATTACAAGTGGAGCAAGGAGGTAGTAAAGGTATGAGCATAGTGTCTTCAGAGTCATTAACATTTTGAGAGTTGTCTTGGATGATAACGGAATTCAGAGGAGAACAAATGCATTCCACATGTACTCCCATCCCTGAAACCATAGGAGCAAATTTTCCGAATTCACTTGCCCAATGAGAGATTTTACATGAAATCTCAACATGATTCCGATCACCTTGCATCAAGTCTCCAAATTTCCTCTGTAATTGGCTGTGAGGCATACCCAAAAACCACATATGATCACACTTCAAATAACGAAAGAACCCACTCTCAATAAAAGGTCGCTTATGACCATTGATGAAAATTCTGAGATCACAGACCCAACTGATCTTATCATCACGAACAAAACCATAGCTATCATTATCAGCATAACTGTCCTTCAACGGAACTAGATGAAAAGCAACACAAAGAGCAACTATGGGAAATTTAGGACCAACCCAGAATAATATGGTACTCTCTATGCTTTGATGGTTAAACCAATTTGGAATCTTCTTTCCTGGTACTCTAATATCATATATTTCTGCTAAATCACTCGCCAGATACCCATCTAGAGTGGGAAAGGACTCATCTAAAACTACGATGAGCTCAGAGATGGAGACCTGGGAAGAGAAATCAATCTGATGCGATAATTTGTGATGTGAATACGAATCAATCTTCACACTTGAACATTTCATATCTTGTGGAAGCCCTAACTTTCTTCCAAACTGCATGCAATTCGGAATTTTGAGAAATTGAAGTTTAGCAAATCTACTAAATGTATTTGCAAAGTTAACCAAAATTATTACTTTAAGAGAGGGAGAGGTACCTGAAGGATTAATTTTCTTAATGATTCTGAATTCAACGAAATGCAGTTATCTGCTTCTATTCTTCTTATACCTTCTGGAAGCTTCGGAATTTCTTTAAGGAGCTCGTAATCTCGAATTAGAAGCAAATTTAACCTATTGAATCTGATAGTACATTCTTGGAGGTTCAAATCTTTAGTTTTCTCTGAGTGGGTGAAACATGAATTTAAATTTTTTAGAAAATTCAACATTAGAAAACAATACTTTTTTAGAAAATTCAACGGGGCTTGTCTGCCAATTCCCATGCTCTTTGGAAATTGGACATTACCATAGAGAAAGAGTTGGGAAATATGTTGCAATTCATAAATGCTAATTGGAAGCTGACACAAATAGAGAGGGGAACCTATCTCTAACAGCTCAAGCCCAGTGAGATTTCCAATTGATGGAGGAAGCTCTGTAATGGCAGTGTATGCCAGATTTAGATACTTTAAATTTTCCATTCCTTGTGGAATATCGGGGAACCTCCTAACCCTTTTGCAACCCCGAAGAGTTAAAGTTTTAAGAGATTTCATCACAATGCAGCTTGGAAGAATATGAAGTTCAAAGCAACACTGAAGGTCCCGACTTTCAAGCTTATCAAGATATCCAATAGAGTCATGAATCTTGACTAATTTTGTACAATCATTGAGATACAAGTTCTTTACATTTGGGGTGGCACTCAATAAGTCCGGTAATTTCCTAATGTATTGACAGTTATGAAAATTCATATGTGTCAAGCTTCTACATTGTATCCTCCGTAGGAAAACAAAAACCAAAATTTAACTTTAATAAATGTTAAAATACAGATTAATGAAGTTATAATAATTTATAAATAAATAAAAATGACAATACCTTGAAAAGCTTGTCCAATATAATCCGACTTCGTGGCAAGTTGAGTGCAACAAGGTTTTGAGGACGAAAATTGGATGGTAAGGAGGATAAAGGAAACCCCAGCCAATCAAGCACCCTTAATCCATTAGGAAGATATTCAAGACCTCTACAAATATCCACATTACCAACCACAAGGAACTTGAGATTCTTCATCTTTTCAAAACAATTAGCTTCTAGTTGCAACTTTGTTGGTTCAGGTGGGACTATCATCATGCCTCGAATGTTATCTGATCCCTAATTAGATAAAACATTTAGTGAATTACATCATACAAAAGAACTCACTAAAATTATAATAACTATTAAATTTTAACCTTGTTGATAGACTTTAAATTTCTTCCATAACTAAAGAAAAAAATTACATGAAGCAAAAAAACTAAAAATAAAAAGCCATTAAATTTTCCCTATAAAGAAAAGGGCAAAGGTGAATGAGACCAAGTTATACCTTATTTTCCATTAGTACTTCAAAAGCATCCTCATAATACCATAATCTACTACGTAGTTCGGGTTTTTGGGGTGATTCCTGTCGAACAATCTCTCTACCCATTTGTTGTAGCAAGTCATGCATCCATAATTTGTTATATCGATCAACATTTATAAGACACTTATCGATAAGTTTTTGAAAACCAATAATTGGGTATAGATTGCAAGAATTTAGTATATCCACAACATAATCCTTGAAATGACCCTTGAAGAAACATGCAAGATCGAGAAAAATATTTTGTTCCGTATCATCCAATCCTTGATAACTTACTTGGAGTACTTTTTGTATATCTTTGTCAGGAATCCTTTCATACTTATCTAATGCGCTTTTCCATTCCATTTCACTTCTTCCATGCAAACTGGCACCAATTATTGATAGAGCTAATGGAATGCCCTTGGCATAACATATAACTTGATTAGTAAGTTCTAAATAATCTTCCTCAGGTTTTTTTTTTTGAAAGGCATGCATACTAAATAGTTCAAGAGCTTCATGATCACCTAATTCGTTTACCATGTAAGTTGAATGACATATTCTAAAAGTATGTAACAAATGTTTATCTCTTGTTGTTATAATGATTCGACTTCCAGAAGCAAACCAATCACATCCTCCAATCAATATTTCTATTTGGTCTGATTTATCCACATCATCAAGAATTAAAAGAATTCTTTTATTGCGAAGTATGTTCTCTATCGCAATGGTTCCTTTCGATTCACTGCACACCTTCAGTTGTCTATTCCCTAGGGCCTCACAAAGAAGTATCTCTTGTAGTTGAATAATGTCATCAAATGTCCTTGACTTTTCTCTAACATTTTCCAAAAAGAAGCTTCTTTCGAAATATGAAAAAATTTTGTTATAAACAACTTTTGCAATGGTTGTTTTACCCACTCCACCGAGGCCATACATACCTAACATATGAACATCATTTGACCCAATATCTAATTGCAATATTATGGCCTCTACGCGAGAATTTATTCCAACTGGGTATTTAGCAACAAATAATGGCATCCGATTTAATTTAGAATTTGAGATCTCTTCAACAATTTCTTGGATAAATTCAAATTCAGTACAGCTGTCATTCAATAGAAGACATGTAAATAGTTAGACTATAAAATTGAAATATGAATCTGAACTAAATTCAAGATGTTCAGAGTTTGAGCATTACGAAAAAAATTAGTTTGATTAGGATTTTTATTTTTTAAAGTATACCCAATGTAATTTATTGGTCTAAGAACTATAATTTGATTAGGATTTTTTCTAATTATCATTTTCTAAGAAATTAGTTTTAGGTTTTTGCGAAGAAATTGCATGGAAAATCCAGTTAGAGGAGGGGCACAAAATTATTGAAAACCCACAACCCAATTAATACTTGAACAAAATTGATAAGAATTTCTTCTAAAAAAATTTAAAACCATATGTTAGAAAAAATCCTAATTATTTGGTAAGATAATCTAATATTTTGTTATTTTATTTTTACTATTGAGCCATAGCTAACAGCCTTAGTAGAAGATATGACCCAAAAAAAATCCATAATTTGAAAAACATAAATAAATAATAAAAAAAATATAGAAGGACAGCCATCACATAGTAGTAATTGTTTAACAATAACATCTACTGGTCATTACAAAACTATTAAAACTTTTCTTTTTACGAGAAAAACCATTAGAACCCTTTTTTTTATGAGAAAAACCATTAGAACTTGTAAGGCACAAAAGTAGTCATTAAGTATAGGAACATACTCGTGCTTGTAATGCCAACCAGATATATTGGCAGCTTCATGTAAAGCTTCCCTCCAACTATGCAGCTTCTTGTTATCCTTTATTTTTTCTTCATGTTTAGATAATGCTTCTCCAAACTTTCCTTTTTGGTTACGAACTTCTGATGGATCTACGTTGTAAAAAACCGGTCGCACTAATTGGCCATTCTTCTTACACTCTACAATCTTGGCAAGTTCATCCAAGCACCATGTGGAGGACGCATAGTTTTCAGAGAATACAATTATTGAAATCATTGAACTTTCAATGATTTTGAGAAGTCCTGCAGAAATTTCTTCTCCCCTTTGAAAGTTATCATCAATAAAGGTGTTGATACCCTGTCGACACAAAGCATTATACAAATGGCCTGTAAAACCAAGACGGGTATCTTCACCTCTAAAATTCAAGAAGACATCAAAGTTCTTGAGTTGGTGGGTGAAAGAGGAAGATGAAGATGAAGATAAGCCTCCTTTGCTAGTCACAAGAGCCATTGAAGGGATTTTTGAGCAGATTGTTGTAAAGATCTGAAAAGAAAAGAAAACTATGAAGGAGTTGCAAATATAAGACAGGAAATTAAGTGAATGACAAATTAGGAAGAGGATGAATAAGAGGTAGAGGAGCGTTTAAAGGTAGCTTGCTTAGGGTGTGACTAGAAACTCTTTGAACTTTCCAAGAACCATACTGATGCTTTTTTCATTTCAATATCATGCAAGTTTCCGTGTGAAACCTAAAATAAGTCTATGAACATTGTAAACACTACACCAGTCACTATGGACTGGTCCAACGGAAGGGTAATTTCGTATTCGATAGTGGGACTGAAATAATGAAGTATCTATCAAACATTTCCCATTTTCTAGGAAAAAAGGGGTTAACTTTCTATGTTAGCATTTTGAAGTCAAATGTGAGACCACATCATAAATATCCATCTAAATGGGTATTAGGTATAAAAACCAAATAATCTAGAATTAGTTAATAGAAAAAAAGAATTTTAATGGAAAAATTACATTTTCTACCTAATAATATTCTTACAAGACTTTTTAAAGAGTTAAAAAAAATATAAGAATTTTTATCAATAATATTTAATTTACATATTTAAAAATTATATTATGCATCTTAACGTATATCTTTTAAGTATATCCATGCATATGCATAGGTTACAAGCTAGTTTAACTAATTACTTCTAACTTAAACCCAATTCAACCCAATTATTATGGATAAACCCAAACCCACCAAATTACCCAATAATTATTCTCAAAAAAAAGACCCAATAACTAAAATTACCAAATTGCCCCTAAAACTTGAAGATGACCAAAATTTAGACATCTGGTAAGATTTGGTTTTTTTTTTTTTTTTCTTCTCACATGATTGAATTTGTGTTTCACCTAAAATTGATTGGGGTCAAGATTGGATTGAATTAAAACTACCTCAATCAAAAAAAAAAAAAAACCTCAATAAAAAGGAGTTACTACTTTTAATCACGTATGACAAGAGTTTAGTTTAGATCAACATTAACCCATAATTTTTTTTAATCTTAAAAATTAAAGAGAAATTAATCAAAGTTTTAAAAATATTTCCAAAATCTATATTTTTAGAGAATTCATAAATATTTTCCATTTAAAAATGTTTAAAAGGTGAAATATTGTTCCGAAGAGTGGCATTCAGTCTTTAAAGAAGTCCGCCAAACAAGCAATTTCTTTGAAGATGAGAAGAAATAAAGTAGAAAGTGACTCATGCATAGTGTACTATTAAAGAGACTTTGAAATCGGTGGAAGCCAATCAATATATATATATATAAAAGTAAAGACCTCATGCGGGAGTGTATGAGGTCTTGCCAAGTGACGCTCGGGAAATTATTGTGTACTCCCGGAGTACCATAAATGCATACTCCCCCCTCTCACATGAATGGTGGGTCCCACCATACTCCAGGAGTACCTAATAATTTTCCATGACGCTCTAACTTTGCATTTAGCCTTTTTTTTTACCTCTTTTATTAAGTTTTTCTATATTAATACGTGCTGTGATGGTCCCAAGCATTTTCACTTTTCAGTTTCCTATTAAAAAGTGAGAATACACAATTTGATCAATTCACTAATATTTCATACTTTTTTTCTTTTTTGATGAAGTTTCATACTTTTCTCACAACCCATAATTTTGAGAAAAGTTTTGTTCTAGAAATTTTCTTAGCACAATCCTTCAGACGGTCCCATTATTTTTTCAAAAAAGACCTTTCTTTTGAAGAAATTGTTTAATGCAATCCTTCTATGTACAACTCTCTCTTCTTCCATTTCCCTTCCCTTACTTTTTTCTCCCTTCTTTCCTTTTCATCTCCCTTACAACCAGACAAAATATTAGTTTCCAAATTCAGCTAATAAAAAAAAAGTGTTTTGAGGATATTAATAAAAAGAGTTTGAATTTGGTAAGAATAGGGTGTAAAATTCATGTTTTCCACTATCCAATAAGAGATTTTACATCAACCTTTTACTTAAAACTTTGTACATCATATCACAATTAATAACATCTTAATAAACTGCCAATTTGGTTGAATTTTCAAATGAGCATTATAATTGATTGAGTGTAGTTGTTTTTGTTTTTTAATACATGATAAGATGATGTGGCATGTTGGAATTGGAGGGTGTAAAACTTGGGTTTTAAACCACATCCTTATAAAATTTAATCTTTAATAAAAATATGTAAAAAAACATGTTTAATTACCGTTTTAGTCTTTAACACTTGTACTATGTATCAAAATGGTTTTTAACATCTTAAACGTGTCAATTTTGTTTCTAAACTTTTGGTATTGTGTCAAAATAATCCTTATTATTAAGCGGTACATGAAAAGAATTGATGTATCTAACATTAATATCAAAATAATATTTTTATGCCATCTAAGCTATCCTTTGAATTATCACGTGTCCTTAATTAGAAAATAAAATAAAATATTTGAAAATATATTAATTGCATCTCCATAAGTAAATGAGATGTCATTTTATTAGCAGAAATTGAAAATTTCTTTTCTTTTCTTTTCCTTTGCTTTCTCAGCAACCAAATGGGGTCTAAGTCTTGACTTTTTAGTTAAAGTGCTCATGAACATCATCTAAAAAACATAATATTTACCTAATTTTAAAATGAAAATTTAAAAAAAAAAAAAAAAAAAAAAAAAAAAAAAAAAACAAAAGCCAAATGTCAATTTTTACATTATCATTACCAATTATATTATAAAAATCTTGTAAACTAACATGGTAATGAATATAATTAGTGTCATGTCAACAAGGTAAGAAATCAATTTCCTAATTATTTTTCTATTTTGTGTTTAAAAATTGATACATTCATTTAATAAAAGTAGTGTGTAACCCTGTGCATATGCACATATACATTTAAAAACAATCACAATTATATATATATATATATATATATATATATATATATATATATATATGATTTAGAATCAAATTGGATCTAGACTCTTCGGTTTTTGTACGAAATAATTCACTTACTACAAAAATTAAAATATTAGATGGGATTAATGACGTAAAATTGAACTCCAATTAAAATTCAATCTAGAATTTAATTAAATTTAGACTCTTTGATTTTTGCACCTAATAATTCACTTGACATACACATTTAAAAATTAGATGAGACACGTGGTGCAAAATTATACTCCAATTTAGAATTTAATTAAATTTTCTCTTAGTTTTGGCTATATGTGTGTGGGTGTGTGTTGGGGGGGGGGGGGGGGGGGGGTGTGCAACCTACCATCAGTCTTTTTAAAATTACATGTTGTTCATGAAATCATAGTCCCATAAATGGCCCTTTTTTAGGAGCCACTATCTCATCAAAAAGACTATCTAATAAAAAATAAAAATAAAAAGTTAGTATATTGCAATGTATTTGGAATGGTGAGTCCATCGGTATTTGGAATCAATTTTTTTTTTTTTAAGCCTTAAATTGGACACATGACACAAAATTAGACAACAATTGTAATCTAATTTAGAATCTAATTGGATTTTCTCTCATTTTTGGCTTTAATTATATATATAGACTGGTTATTGGCCTTTGCGTTGCACGATTTTTTTTGGTATGATCTTTTTTGGTAAATATTATGACTGGAGAACATTTTTTTGGGAAAAAAACTTCTTTTATTTTTATGTAGTGATTTAAAAAAATACAATGAAGGGTTTTATGATAAATTTTTTTAATTTTATGAAATACATTTATATAAAATAAAACTCATAAAATGCATAAGATATACATAAAGGTATAATTCATGACTACGCATGAAAGTTGTTGTATTTTTTTAATTTCTATTAGCTAGATCAGATTTCTTAAATAAACTGAATAACCATTTCATCACCCCGTTATACACATAATGATTGGAATGTTGTTAGTTAGTACATGATTGCTTGATAAACAATATTGAGTAAAAATTATTTTAATTCTATGTAAGAAATTTTTTGTGAAATTTTCATTTTCATGTCCATTTTTTTAATCTAATAGATTTAATTTTTCGCATTAGTTTAATTGAATAGTATTGTGTTTATACTTTTTTTTTTTAACTACAATTGATAATTCACAAAATGAGTAAACAACATGAGCATGAACATGAAGGGAGATTTCTATTCATTTTCTTGAAGAAAAAATTTACTTACAGAAAATTCCAAACTTTATTTGGTAAAGAAGAATCAAAGTTATAGATAGCAAAATCAATAAACCAAAAAATTTAGGAGCCTAAGAGGAGCCATTACTCATTTGAAACAATCCAAAATACTCAAGAACTAAAAAAAAAAAAAAAAAAAACATCCACTCCACACTTCCATCGCAACTACTTTAGCTCAAGGAAAACAATATATATCTTTATATCTTCTTTTTTTTAATTTAGAAATAATTACAATATATTGTTAACCCTGCAACTTGAACCTTTTGCCCCTAACTCCCGCAATTTGAACATTTTCTCCCTTAAACTGGAGATACTTTGTGTATGGGGAGGTTCCAATTCAGTTACATGGCCCTTGACATATATATATATATATATATATATATATATATATATATATATATATATATATCATTTAATAAATATAAAACTTCTTTCAAAAAAAATAATATGTTTATCATAATTAAGGGAAATCCTAATGGATACTTTAGTTAAGCATATGTGAAAAAGGCACATACATACCACAAATGGTAAAGGAGAAAGAAAAAGTTACTAATCCCTTTTAATATGGTTAATTGCTTTGCCTCAATCAGTCGCCCAAACAACATACCGCTTATTCATACCACAACCACAAATGACAATGCAGCATTAGCCATCTGTAATTGCTAATCTGGAAGTACAGATTTCTTTAATAGCTCTACTTTCGTTTCTTTTGGCTAATATGTCTTTACTGAATCAAAATCAAATGACAAAAATCATATAAAAATCACCAAATTAGAGTTTGAAATTATAATTAAATTTTTAAAAGAAATCTAGGCACATTTGCTCAAAAATTCCATGTAACTAATTCACACTTAGGAATATTGGACCCTTTTTCCTTTGTATAAATAGGGGGGTCCCAATGGGATGAGGAGGCTAACAATTTTCTCTCCAAAACATTTATTATAGGAACACAAAAGTTTTCCATTGTAGACTTTTCACGATTAAAGAATATGACTTGCCAACTAATCAAATTAGAGTTTTTGGTACCTGCAACAATTTCACAACATCAAAAACAAACCCCAGTGTATACAATGTCAAATTCCATAGTCTCCTGTTACATCAAATGAGTGCTTAATTTTTCTCGCAAAGTATTGAATAGTAAAGCTTCTGGGCCATAGTCTCAATTACAACTCTCAATCATGTTGGACTTGTATGACACCTATCAACAACGTATCATTATGAGATGCAGAAAAAATTTGAAGTGTACACAACATTTAGTGTGGATGGGAAGAAATTTCATCCTATTCCAATTGATTAGGTTAGTAAGGGACCCATTCCAATTTAATGATCTTGGAATTTTGTATACAAGTAATAATCAAGGAAACTTCCACCTAAAATAAGTCGGACTTTTGGCAAGAGAGAAAATTGATGTCTAGACAAATCAAGCTAAGGCCGACAAAATAGACCATATTCTTAATTTCTTATCTCTATTTGTTCCATTTACAAGACTTATAGTCAATGCTTGGCGTATAAAAGTTGAACATCTTATTTAAAGTCCATCCTCTGAAAGCTTGAGAAAAAATTCATATAAACCAACACAATATATAAATTATAAAGGAATCAAAGAAAAATTGTCAAAAATTTAATCTATGCTTAAATTCTTATGAGGATGAACACAATAGCAATATCCTTTAAAAAAAAATAAAGATAAAAAAATCTATACTTATTTTGTACATATGATAAAGTCCTATCACAAAGTTTTTTGAGACTCATGTTGATTAGTGATTAGAAGTTATAAAGGAATAATCATCAATATATATATATATATATATATATATATATATATATATATATAAACAGAGATCTCATGCGGGAGTACGTGAGGTCTTGTCAAGTGACGCTCTAATTTTGCATAAAGCATTTTTTTTTTTACCTCTTTCATTAAGTTTTTTTTATTGTTACCCAAAAGTTTACATTAACTTATTTTACTGTTATCTCATTAGTCTCTCATTAATTGCCTAAGCTTACATCACACATTTCTCTCTTTTTCATGTCTTTTAGCATACCCACCATTTTAATATTTTTTTAAAAGTGAAAAAGTAATAATTAAAGACTAATAGTAATAACTAACCAGAGAAGGCCTTGGAGAGAGATGAGAGACATAAAAATGTTGTGGATTGTTAAATAAAACGCATTGTTTCACTACAAAATCAAAACGCATTGTTTCACTATAAAAGACTTGAGACTGACAAAACATTTTATGTATGATGTATCTCTGAAAGTTTTTCTCAGCTCTTGCAACTTTTCTCTAGACATGGAATGTTTTTCTCAGCACTTCCAATGTATGTCTGAGAAGTTTTTCCCAACACAAGGGAAATTCTAGTTTTTGGTTTGTCTAAGTTAAGTTTTCGGTGTCTTATTTGTTTAAAACGAAATCAAAAAATGGTCTTTTTATATTATTTAATGAGCAAAATAAACAAATAAGCTACTTTTTATTTTGTTTTTGTTTTTAGTTAATGATGTGTTACCACTTATCAGTTAAACTAGGTTACCAGCTGACTAGAAATCCACAACTGCCAAAAAAAGTTAAGTTTCTTTTCTTTTCTTTTTTGGTTTTTATTTAATGATTTTTTACCTGTTAAGTTTTGACATGTCACATTATATTCCATGTTTTCTTTTTTAATTTAACATTTTTTACTTCTTCTTTTTTTTACATTTTTGACATTTAGGCTTCATTTGGGAGTTCATAAGATAATGGAATGGAACGATCATAAGGGAATGGAAAGGAGTGGAATGTACTTAAGTAAGGGAAAGGAATGGAAAAGAATGGAATTAACTAACCTTAATTGGATGTTTTAAAATAAAGAAATGAAAATGAATGGAATGTAAATAATCTTGTTTGAGAGTAACATGGAGGGAATGGAATGAAATCATTTTATGACAATATTACAATTAGACCCCTATTTTAAAATATATGGTTGAATATATAGGGGTATTTTGGAAGTTTTAGTAAAAAATTTATTAAATCTAATTTCATTCCCTCCCATTTCTTCCAATTTCGAGAGGAATGAAAATTTGAGGTTTTAAGGGAATAGAGAGGAATGAGTGTTCCGTCCTACCCATTTCATTCCCTCTCACTTAAACTCCCAAACAAGGGAATAGACTTTCCATTCCCTCCATTAAAACTCCCAAACAAGGGAAGGGAAGAATATTCTAAAATTATTTTTTTTCCCAAAATACAATAACATGTTGACAAATGTTATTGACAATGTTAACACATGTAACAATGAACATTAACTTCAAAATAGACATCATACCTTCAAAAACTTCAAAGCATCATAGAAGGATCGTAATCAAAAACACGTTCATTTGTTTCCTTATATGTCCATATATAAATTACACGGAAGAGTCCCACAAATTTTTTCAGTTGAATGCATGCACTGATCCAACCAAGCCATCATAAATTTGTCAAACCCTTTCATTGAAAAAAAAAATGTCAAATCCTCTTTTATCTTCATGCCCCTCCATCTTTTTTTTTATATATACAATTTGGTTATCATCAGGAGTAGACGCTATAGATTGAACATCTCTAAAAAAATATACAATTTGGCTACAAGCTTAGTTGCAACCTTGGGCTACAACACACAATAAAAGATGATATGTGTCCCTATCATATGCAATATTGTATTGCACATGATAAATACACATATCATCTTCCTATTATGGGTTGAAGCCTAAAACTCTAACCAAGTTTGTAACCAAATTTTGTTCATCCATATATATTTTGTTTCTTACCACTTTACTTTTTGTTTGGGGTACAACCTTACCACTTTACTTGGTTTATAGTGTAATTTTAGGGCTCTAAATGATCCAAGCCGTTCAAAATCACTCGGCCTTAGATCAATAAAAACTTCTGCTCTGTTTGTTTCAATAGAAAACTTTGTATAAAAATAGTTTTTTTATGTTTTCTAGCGTTTGGTAGAATCAGAAAAACTAAGTTAATGGAAAACTACTTTGGTCAACAAAAAAAGTGTGGCTTATTTTTAGAGATTATTTTCCTCTAAATATTTTTGGAAAACAACTCCATCTCACAACAAGCTAAATAAGAGAAGTTATGAGATTGTTTTTTAACTTATTTTAGGTTGTTACCAAACATAGGAAAATGAAATCGTTTTATAAAAAATACTTTTTGGAAAATGACTCGATCATTTTCTAGAAAACGTTATCGCCAAAACAAACAGAGCGTTCATGTTTGTTTGTTTATAAAAAAGCCAAGTTTGTGTTTTAGTTTTAGATTTGTTTAATAAGCAAACCAAGCCAAGCAAAAAAATTATAATAAAATAAAATAAAATAAAAATAAAATAAAAAAAAACTTTCATGAACATTAGAGCTCAATACAATATAAGTTGAGCCTAGGCTCATTTATGGGCTTAGTAATAAGTTTGATATGAGCTTAACAAATAAACTCATACCTTTCTAAGACTTTAATTAATTAGGAGTTGGGACCCATTCGTCCAAACCAGATAAGCTAGATAATAAATTTGATATGTGCTTGATAATGTACTTGTGTTAGATCTCAAGTTCAAATGTTTGATATTATTAAGCTCAAGTTTGAGCTTGATATAGAGCTTGAGTTTGGCTTGAAAAATGATTTAACCTAAGCCAAGCTAAGCTTAAGCATTTAGACTTTTTGATGAGCTCAAACTTGAACATTATTTGTGGGCTTGATTCAAGCTCAAGCCAAACTTGAACATGTTACTTTTGGTGTCAAGCCAAATTTGAACATTCACCACGCAACAAGGCTCATCTCGTTTACCACCCTATATCTAATCCCCACACAACTCATTTTGCACACATACATACATTTTTCAATATGACTAGGGTTACAACTAAACATCATAATAATTGCATGACACTTAATTCATCTACCATCTCACACCAAGGCCTACCAAAATCTATAACTATAACTATAGGTGTCTATTGACCCACCTAACATGAGCCATCCAACTAGTACAGACTCGACCCGTACCTAATCCAATGGTCAACAATGGCTATGCCCCTTTATAACCGACTTATGGCGGGTCTCCCTCTCCAAGAACCAACTTAACCTGATCTAACCATGAAAAAAAAAATTGGCGAGATCCACCAACTCTAATTCAAAACTCAGTTAACTCTGATGGAGATCTGCTAGATCTAACAAGATCTCTACTAGATCTAGTGAGATCTCACCAAATTTTCCATGTATTAAGCTTGTCCATTCCCTTTCTCCACCATTGCTGATCCTGATTGAACCACCCACTACCTATGAAGAGATAAACTGCCCGATATGCTACTCCTCCCAAGTCAACAAAGAGTTGATTTCCATGCACCTTATCAAATCTACTCAAGCGTTGGTTGAATACAAACCTGACCCGTACTGACCTGTAAACACCTCTACTGACTTGTGGACACCTCCATCTAAAACTTTATATTTAAAGTGTTGTTATGAATACTAAAAATTTTACTCCATAAAACTTACAAACTGATGTGACACAAATTAGGAAAAATCTATTCAAAGATTCATTCATTATGTTGTTAAAGTCCACCAATGGCTCATATGTGAGATGTTAAGCAAATTGAGTGTTATTGTGAAATTGTGATGACCATTTGTTGTAACTCTAACTTTATTTTATACAAGTAATATGCTTGTGTAATGAGCTGATTAATTAAAATTTTTGTTAAAAAATATAATAATATTTTACAAATATTATTGAAAATGTGATAATAATTAATGAGCTACTTGATACTCTAAATTAACTATCATCATAAATACATATATTGAGTTACGCCAAGACGATATGTAGTGTGAAAGCATATAAAAATACAAAATTATGATAAATTATTAAAATAAAAATTTTTATTTAGAACTTCTTGAAAAAAATTTGTAATATATATAATTTGAGTTGGTCGGAATAGAAGTTTAAATTTCTAAAAAAATTTTAAATAATAGATTTTAAAACTTATAATTTTTTGGAATAGAATTTTAATTTTTTGAAAATTGAGTAATAGATTCTTAGCTAAATTAAATTATCCTAACAATTAATTAGATAAATATAATTTTAATTGGAGTAAATAATGTTATTTCTTAAAACTTAGGTAACAGAGTTTTCATTATATTAAACTATAATAACAATAAATAAGATAAACTAATTTACAAATAAATGAGAATGTAGTGAGTCACTTGTAGTTGTGTAGACACCCATTTTTGCAACTATCATTTAACCTCACCTGCATTGCATCATGCACCACCTTGCATATCATATCACAGGGAAAAAAATTTAATTTTTGATCATTTGATTTCTAATTTCATTGCATGATATGAATTTTTAATTCTAACAGGCCTATTTTTAGTTTAATTTAAATTACATGATATGTCATAATGCTCTTGGTTGATATAGATTCTACGGTAAAGTTGCATGCACTTGATTTAATCCAGAGAAAAAGCATTAATTGATTCCTTGCTAAGTTGGTAAAAATTGATTAATTAATTGAATATATTTGGAATTAATATTCTGAACTTGAGAACCAAGAAAGTCCAAAAAAAATTGTAGAAATTTGGAGGAAATCAAAACACCACTAAAACAAAAGATGACGAACCAAAAAAGAAAATATACGGGAAAGATTTGGAACAAGATCGGATCAACACTTGGGCCAAATCTCCTAGATTTCCTTCCTTTTCTGCTCAGGCTTGCTCCCCTCTCAGTTTGACTTTGAGACCTACATTTTTCATTCAAAAAATCTAATTTTCCGAAGTCCCACATTTCCTAGAAACTCATCGGTAACCCTTAGCCTTCAATATAAATACCCCTATCCAATATCAAACCAAAGCACACCAAATTTCAAATCTCTCTCTCTCTCTCTCTCTCTCTCTCTCTCTCTCTCTCTCTCTCTCTCTCTCTCTCTCTCTCTCTCTCTCTCTCTCTCTCTCTCTCTCTCTCTCTCTCTCTCTCTCTCTCTCTCTCTCTCTCTCTCTCTCTCTCTCTCTCTCTCTCGTTAATAGTAGGAAGGTTCATTTGGTTTCTTGGACCTCCTAATCTCAATTCACTAGAAAGGATAGCTTGGTCCTTCTGGTCTTAAGCTACCAACTTCCTATTCATGAATTTTTTTTGCTTGGACTACTAAGGAGTGCCAATGCATGCAGGTAATGTTTCTAACCTCCTCTTTTTAATTATGCTCTAACTTTTAGATTCAAGCATGCTTTACTTTTGTTGTTCTTCATATGTTCTTGGTTACTAGCATGTTAATTCTAGGTAGTCATGGCAACAAGCAGGTTTGGGGCGGGTTTCTCCCCCCCCCCCCCCCCCTCCCTTGCCTCATTCTAGTAGGTACCTGCAGGTGCTCACGGGTACCTTTCCCGCCACACTCAATTTTTTTATATATATAATTTATTAAAATTTTATTTTGAATGCATTAAATTAAAACTAAAGAACATTAAAATAAATAAATAAATAAAAAATAAAAAAGATCTAACATTACAAAGCCTTATCAAAGTATAACAATACAACAATTCAAGTAATAAGAAATACAAAAATAATTCAAACATAGCAATACAATAATTAAAAAATATAAATAATGTAATTATTAAAACATAAAAGTATAAATTCAATAATACAATATAAAAAACATCATAAATTTAAAATTAGAAGGCTAAAAACACACACACACACACACATATATGTCTTATAAAAACCTATAAAAATATTTTTTAATTATTTAAATATAAACGGGGCAAGAGTGGGGGAAAATATTAACCCCCATCCCCGCCCCATTTGTTATGCAAGGCGAGTAAAGCCTATCCATTAAGGGTGGGTGAGGTGGGTACCGACGGGTGCGGGTTTAAATTGCCACCCCTAAATCTAAGTTATTTTTAGCCTTTGCATGTTTTAGGGTTTTTCAATTCAAAAATCATGTTCATAGATTAGGGTTTATCAGATCACACACATATTCACTATGTCTTTCAATGCTTCCAATCTACCTTTGCATGCCTAGAATAGGGTTTCATCATACTCATGAATGTTGTTTTAATCTTTGCAATCACATGTTCTTGGATAAACTAAACTAATTGTTTGATGTGATATGATCATTGGTCACTCAAATCTAAAAACCGGTTTTACCAAGTAAGTTGAGTGTCTAACACTTTCCCAATCTTGTAACCTCCGAATATAGATGAAGCAAAGCTATATATTTTTGTTTTTTATTGTATCTAGGGCCAAAGATTTGTAGTTTTTTTGTTATTATCAAGAGATGTACAATTTAAATTCATCAATAAGAAAATACACTTTTCAACTTTTTATTTTCTTATTTTTCAAATTAATTAAGCGGCAACTTCATTGTAAAACCTTTAACCTAGGAGGGTAGAAAATGTCAATAGAACCTTCACTCTTGAGAGGCACCAATACAACTCTACTCACTCATGTGAGTTATGCCAAAACCTATTCTAAAAGGTTTGGGCCAGGAGCATGGTCTCTCACAAATAGATAGAAGGTAGTTACTTGGTGTAACCATAGTTTCTAGAACCCTACTTTTAACATAGTCACTTTACGTAACCATGATTTCTATAACTTCATTTTTATTGCATAGTATATGATGTTTTACAAATTTTATAAAGCAACAAGTCTAGAGGCACACAAAAAAAAAAAAAATCATAAATCATAACTATGGAACAAATCGATATTGATAGGTGAAAAGAAAAAACTGATGTTAATTGTGGACTAAAAAAAAAATTGGTAAAAATTTATCAACTCTACTGTTATAAAAAATATTTTAAAAATATTATGTCTATAGCATCATTCTTAGATAAACAAGCTTGCCTATCTAAAATGAACCAATACACTGTACCTTTTTTGAAAACGCAAGGCAAACAAGCCTAAACCTAAGTGTTTATCTAAAGTGAAAAAGGATTTCATCCCAAACAAAATAAAATCTTACATAAACTCATAAAGGAAGGAATGCTCTAGAAGTCATAAGATGTCATTTATTTATCACAAAACCTTCATTTTATTTCATTACTTCTTCTCTAAGATTCCACCGCCAATAATGCTTAAGAAAACTATTTAATTACTTTGTCATATTTACCAAAATATCCTGCAATTACAGTGGCAAAACCTAACATTTGCATGTTTATATATATTATATAAGGATTATGGAATCAACTTTCTCATTTCTCAAATTGCACACACAACCACCCCTCTCCTAATTTGGCAACAAATAAAAAGAAAATAGTACTAATTAAGGCTATGCCAAGTGTCAAAGTTAACTTATAAAGAAGGAAAAGCTAACTTATAAGTAGCTAAAAAAAAAGTTAGCCAAAAGTCTTATAACTTAATTTGTTGGTATCCATAGGTTGAAACTCTCTCAAAAAAAAACCTAATTTGTTGGTATACTTTTTAATATTTTTAACGAAAACGTCTAGTGTTAAATTCCTCTTATCCCATTATAACTATTGAATTATAAAAAATAATTTATAAAAAATAAAATTAAAAATAAAAAAAAAAAAAAAAAAAAAAAAAAAAAAAAGAGGAGAGGAATCGTAAGAGTTCAAAATTCTATTTGATTTCAAAAGCAATTAAAAAATAAAAAGGGAGAGAAGTGTATCAACGGATAAGCACACTCACCTATAGTGCATATTGTTTGCATGATGGTTGTCTAAAAAACATTGACTTTCTATAGTATAAATAGTAGTAACGTTCTAGAGAGACATTATGTGAGTGTGTGCACTTTTATTAGAGAAGATGCTTCCGGGTTACTCATCTCTATCTTTCTCTTGGATTTGTTTGGATGCTTGGAATATTTCATTGGGATTCCTTGGAAATGAACACGAATTATATATTTTATATATATGGGTCGTATCTCTCTGCTGACTCTGCATCTCTCTCTCTCTCTGAAATTGAAGTTGATAATATTTGCTTTCAATATAAGGGTCGCAACTCGCAAGAGCAATATTTGCTCTCTATGAAATTAACTTTGTATGGATAGGTCTTTCTCTTGCAAGAGCAAATACCAGAACATAAGCTATTCTTGATTTGTTAGAACTGTAAGATTTTTATCACTAACATACCTCTTTTTTTTTCCATCGATTGGTGCAGAACTCAAAACCCACTTCCAGAATCTTGACTCCATGGATCGGCTTCTTCGTTTTCTCATCTTTATCTCCCTCATCTTCACCCTTACCATTTCCACTTCTGTACAAGCTAGCAACGCCGCAACCAATTGCACTACTATTGACTGTGGCAAGAATTTCGAGTTGACAAGGACACCTAATGGTGTATGTGAATCATGTGAAAGCACCCATGGAGTCTGTGCAACTAACAGCCATGGTGATTTCGTTTGCCTTTGTAATGGAGCGAATTAAGCATCGGTATAACCAGGGGCGGAGGGAGGGGGGGTCGAGAGGGGGCACTTGCCCCCCCTAGCCTTCTCAAAATTTCTCAAGCTTTAGTGATGTAAAATGCAATAAAAGTCCCCACTTGACAGTTGACACAAAAGACAATCTACTTTTTCTTGTTATTTATATATATTAGCTTGTCAATAATTGTCAGACAATTTTACATTCACATGGCAACACTTTTTTTACATAATGGGTCCCATTTAATAGTACTCTTTTTTTGCACACTACTTTGCCAACTACAACTGAAAAAAAAAAAAAAAAAAAAAAAAATACTGAATTGGACTTTGAAAGAAAAAATCTATGTTTATGTGTAATGTGCCTACTTTAGCGCCTCACCATTTGGTTTCCAGTTTACAATTTTTTCTCTAGTTATCAACCTTTTCAATATCAAACTTGAGTTTTTGTTATAAACTCAAATTTTAACGACAAAAAAAAGTAAAAATGTCTATATGAAATTTTAGAAGCATTCATGGCATTGAGTTGCATATAGCCGAATAGAACTTCATAAGCATATTGTTATATTCTTAATATTTTTACATTGTTTTATTTTTCCAATTTATTTTAAAGATCCAAATTACATGTTTAAATTGTGTGTATTTAGTATCGATTAATTTATCTTAGATTAATTCTACCTTCAATCTTGTCTTTTAATCTTGCCCCCCCTAACTTGAAATTCTAGCTCCGCCACTGGGTATAACTGTAATGGTCCAACTTAGTATTATAGGGTTCTTGCTAGTTGCTTCTGAACCCTGCATGTCACATGCATGGATATATTTAGAAGGTGCTGTTGTGTTTTAATAGAGGTGTATTGGGTAATGGGTTCATGTGTCTATGCACTCTCCTTAAAGTATGTACACAATGGGTGATTAATTAATCGAGACTGGTAGGGCTTCTATTGTGTTAAGCTGCTAGCTTTGTGTATTTTTTTTTTTTTTTTTTTTTTCCAAATGCTAAAACACAAATTTCATTAAGGGGTGAAGTTTCATCAAATTGAGGCATGTAAATTATACGAATTAAAATATATTTTTTCCTGTAACTTCGCACCCATTTGGTACAGTTTAATAGTTTATTTTTTTAGTTTTCTAAAAATATAGTTGTTTGACTTTGACTTTGATATAAAAAACAAAAAATTACTGTAGGTGTAGCTATAAGGGGCGAAGTTTAAAATTTTATATATAACTGTTTGAAACCTCTTTATCAATGAACCCATAAGGTTTTTAAAAAGAAAAATAGGAAAACACAACATTTGTCTTTAGTTTACTTTACCCCATTCTTCAATTTGATCCCGATAGAACAAATTCTTGAAGTTTATAAAATAGTAATCTAATTGGCCCACATGAGAATGGATATAATGTAGAGGAGGTCTCCACTAAGCATCCATGGCTAAATGGTTAAAACACTCAACTCATAATTGGCGAAGTCATAAGTTCAATTCGTACTGGATGCACACCAATAGGAAAAATAACTATACAGAATTACTAAGCTACATGAAATTATAGTGGCAAGTGGGATGAGAACGTGACGATTTTAGTCTAAAGTGGAGTAAAGATCAAATTAGATCTTTGTAAATAAATAAAGGTTTCGATCACTACTTTCAAAACTCTAGACACAAAATAGGTAACTGAGACAAACTTTAAGGAATATGTTTTGTGTTTGCCCTAATAAAAAAAAAAAGGTTAATGTTGCATAAAAATTACATGCAAGCTATTACCTCATGCAATTGTCATGTAAAAGGGAAAAAAAATCACCTTCTAGACTTGAATTTGCTAAACAATTTTCTATATATTCTAGTTTTCCTGATTAGAAAATATTGGAAAAATATAGCGACATAAAAAAATAAAAATAAAGAAAAAGGACCAAACTCTAAATCATTTTACACTCTTTGAAGATTTGATTACTACTTTCGAATTTCTAGAAACCGAATTGAAAAATGGACCAAACTTTGAGGATGATACTTGTTTGCAAAACAAAATGAAAGTTGTGACCTATTTTTAAGCCCAAAAATTACCAAATGTTTCAAGGCCCATTTCACACAAAGGGTTGGGTGGGCCTATGGCACTTTTTCTTTTTGGTTCTTTTTCCTTTCTTTTTTAAATGTATCATTCTCCAACATGGGATTAGTGAATCTCGATAGGGGTGGAATTAGCTCAGATTAAAACGCAATAATCCTACTAAGCCTGAGAATGAAATAGTCAGTTAGCTAGGATAAAAACTCAATCATCCTACTAAGCCCTAGAAAGAAATGTCAAACTTAAGGAAAATATTTTGGTCTGTAGTAGTTTTTACTTGGTACCTCTTAAAGGTTGTCACATTTCATCTTAATTTCTATGTTAAGAAATATAATAAAGAAAGAATGTTGTCTAGCTTCCCTGGTCACTCCAGCACGAGTCAGTCCCACTTATCTCATAGCATGTGAAGCCCACAACTGCATGAATGAATCTTTCAATTTTAGTAAATAGTCTTTTTTGTCTTTTAAATGATTAGGTAGGTTGTCTATCAATTTCATTATTATGTCTTTTTATTTTCTCTTTTTATTATTGACTTTAAGTGGTTTGGTTGATTTTAGTTCTTTCTTTATGTTAACTTGATCTATCTCTCTTTGATTAACATTAAATATTTCCATTAATTTATTTATTATATCTTTTTCAAAATCTAATTTACTAATTTGTTTAACAATTTTATTATGTCTACCACATTTTTTTTTTGTATGTCCATATTTTTTGCATTTATGATAAATAGTATTTCTAGTATGTCTGTCAATTTTCTCATTATCTGATGACTCAATAATATCTAAAACAGCTATGTCTCTTTTTATATCACTTTTTCCCAAGGGTGAATTTAAGATTTATATCTTTTTAGTTAATTTTGCTAAACTATTATTTTGTGTCTCTGTCATAAATCTTTCAATTGATTTTAGTCTCTATCAATTTCTTTCTTTAGTCTGTCATTTTCTCTTGGACTATTATGTCCCCATTCTTTATTGACTAAGTCTATTTGACTGTCTTTTTGTCTTTCTTCTTCAATTTCTTTCATTATTATAACTTTTTCTCTTTCTATATCTATCATGTCATCTTTTTTTGGTATTGTTTGTATTGAACTAGTTTCTTTATTAGCTTTCTTTAGAGTACTATTGTTTTGTCTTTTCATTCTTTCTATCATTTCCTTTACTATTCCTCTTCTTATTATGCTCTTTTGTCTTTCTATGTAATCTTTCTCTTGTATTATTTCTATAGCACTATTTCCTTTCTCTTTATCTTCTATACGTGTTGTTCTTTCCATTATTAGGCCATCTTTCTTATTATTACTCTTTTGTCTTTCTATGTCATCTTTCTCATCAACTTTTCTATTGGTTGATTTTAGTCTTTCATCTACTGTCTTTATTATACTACTACTTTCTATATCTATCATGGTTTTTTCTAAAGGTGTTCTATGATGGGGTTCAAAGTTTAAAGCTTTCATTTTTTCATAGAGGTCCAAAAAACTATCACTTTTTCTTTTTGCTCTAGTATATATAATGGATCTTTCAACAACTTCTAAAGATTCTAATTTTTTATTAATCATGTCTAACAAACTATTATTATGCATGTCAGTCTATCGGTTAATTTTATCTCTTGTTAATATACTCCAATTATTTGTATTATTATTATAGTTATAATCATCTATATCACGGTCAGAATCAAAACAATAGTACTCTAAAGAAAGCTAATAAAGAAAAAGAATAGAAAAGAAAGACAAAAAAAAAAAAAAAAAACAAGATGGAGTAAATATAAAACCAGTAACTCCACAAGATTTAATGACAGAGGTAAAAATGGTAAAACAAGAAATTAAAGAGGATAATTCCATAGACATAAATGAACAAAATATTGCTGAAATAGTAAACTTGACAAGTTTTCCTACAACAGACATAATAATGACAAATCCCCCTTTAGAAAAAGAAATTTCACATGATCAACAAATTGATCATAATAAACATAACATCCTAAGTTTAATTGACAGAGTTATTTTCCAAAAATGACATACAGAAGTCACTTTAGTAATCAATAAAGAATTCTCTTTGACAGAAGTTGCTTTGATAGATTCTGGAGCTGACATGAATTGCATACAAGAAGGATTAATACCTTTAAAATATTATGAAAAATCATCTAAAAGATTAACTTAGGCTAATGGAGAAAAGATGATAATTAATTATAAAATACCTAATGTTGGAATATGTTTTGAAACTATTTTGAAAGACCTTTCTTCTAAAGTTATTTTAAGAAATCCCTTTATGGCTTTGCTTTACCCCCTTTTGATGATAGATGAAGGAATTAAAATTAATGTGCTAGTTTTTAGATTCACCTCACCCCTAATCTCGAAAGAAATTTGTTCCCCTAATAAAGTCACTATCCTAAAAGATATTAATAAAGAAAGAATCTATAGAATAGAAAGACATTTGTCATCTCTAAAGACAGAAAAATCACTTGTTAACCAATTGACAAATAATGTCATAAAGAAGTTTAAACAGGATGTAGAGACAGAGATTTCTTCTTATTCTCCCACTACTTTTTTGCATAGGCACCGACATATAGTCCAAACACCTTGTGAAAAAGAATTTAGTGGAAAAGATATAGAAGATAGAATTATGCTTACAATTTCTTTTAGTCAATATGAATGGACTAACAGTTTGACAGATATACCAAGCAAGATTGTAATAAATAACATACTCATACTTTTTACAATAATTTCAAATATTCATACAAAAGATGTTTTAATACAAGAAGTTTTGATAGTCTCCCCTTTACTAATTATTAAAGAAAATATTAATTGTGATAATTTCTTGAACAAAGACAGAATTAATTTCTTAAATTTAACTGACAAAGTTAATCACAGGTCCTTGATATATTCTCCCCAAACTAATATGGTGATTGATGAAAGATTATATAGAGAAGCATTATTTGGCATATTCTCATAGAATGAGAGATATAGTAAAATATACAAAACAGGCAGAATCATGATAGATTTTGTGAATTTTTTGAATTCTAGTGACCCTGACATTGACAGACTTTATTCTGGCTACTCTTATACCACTACCCGCTACTCTTATACCACTACCCAGCGAAAGAGCAACGGTGTTGAGAAAGAAGTTTGTTCTATTATATTATACATTTTAAAGCTTAAAAATAATTTTCTTATAAAACATTTCAAAGGAATTTTACAGAAAGATATTGACAGAAAAATTTTTAAAATAAATTTTAAAGAGGCTTTGCAAAGATATGTTTATTTTCAAAATATTGTTTCCAAACCTAATGATATACCAACTAATCCTTTTTTTAAAAGCCAATTGTAGACTAATATGGATAAAAGACTTTCTAGAAAAGAAAAGGGCAAGGCACCAGTAGTGCAACCCAAACAAATCCGAAAAGCTTCAGGAAAGATTTTGAATAAGCATGAAGGCGTCTCAATTGAGACAATATCCCTTCAGGATACATTGCTGGTAGAGGCAATGTATTCCTGTGGTGAAAAAGTGAAATCCTGCAAGAAGTGCTCCGCACTGATCTTTCTTTTTAGAATGGAGAATTTACAGACCTTCATTTTCATATTAAATTACTTCGTGATAATTTCCAAGCAGCCTTCACCCTCAGACAGAAACCCTTATTCCAAAAGACCCTTAAGGCTTTGGAATTACATCTTGTTAGCACTAGTACATTTATTGAGGCACTTGGTAGTCAATTCCCTGGCAAGGAGGATGGAGATTCAAACTCTATAAAGACAGAACCACAGTCTCTAAAAAGTTATCTTATGGGAACAAGCTTTTCAAAGCTCCACCCTAAGATTAAGCAAAAAACGAGACTTGTCATTAGAACCTTACCTCCTGAAATTCAACAGAATATACTAACTCATAAAGCCATGACCAGTTCCCATGACAGATAGATGTTTTACTTTAAAATTTTAGTCTCTATAGTATTTATCAGAACAGAAGACATGACAAATGCCATATGGCTATCTAACAAGGCCACTTGGTATGAAAGTTTTGGAGAAGCAGAAAGAGTTTATGACGGACATCATCCCTATTCGGGATTGCTTATCAACACTAAGACAGAGGATCCAGCAATTTGTGATCCTTTATGGTTTTCTGAAATGCTAGAAGCAGGATTTATCAGCAAGTTAATCCTAACTTCTGGAATTCAAATTAGTTTATTTCCTAAAGTCATCCAAGAAGCAGCTACACAAATTGGAGGACTTAATTATATGAAACTTACTATCTAGAGCACCCTCCTAGCATGGGATACAAGTTACTATATGGAAGCTCGGTCAACACACATTTTGGTCCTCATAAGTGATTTTAGTTGTAGCCCTAACTATAACTGGTACACAGGAGGAACATATCTATCACTTGATGACCCGTATGCTCTGGCACAAGAATGGTCTAATTTCATGGGTAGTAAGATTTATGAAGTACAGAAAGAATTAGATCATGACTTTCACCTATATGGCTACACCAACAGGATAGCTGTATATGGTCCAAGACCTTCAACAAGGAGGCTCATTGGGAAAAGAAAAATTACTAGAGATCCCAGAATAATAACAAAGAATCGTGCCCCCAATTTCATACTACGTTTTATGTGACAATTATGGAGTACTCCATGAGCATGAGCAGTATGAAGATGACTCTGATCCACTAGATTATGATAACTATGCGGATACAAATTAGAACAACAGAATGATAGCTCTCTCAAACAGACATTGCAAAGATAATTATGACAAACTACTATTCACCAATATGCAAATTCAGACGGACTACTGTAATAAATTCTACAAGTTTCCACCAACAGATTAACTTGAGTTAACTTTACTTACCCAGGTTACTTTTGAAGACATACCGCGGTCCAGACTAATACTAAAAGCAACTACTGTTCACCAGCATGCATAAATAGTACCCTAACAGATTCTACGGCATTCTACAAGTTTCCACCGACAGATTAACTTGAGTTAACTTTACTTACCCAGGTTACTTTTGAAGACATACCACGGTCCAAACAGATACTAAAAGCAACTACTGTTCACCAGCACGCGTAAATAGTACCTTGACAGATTTTACGGCATTCTACAAGTTTCCACCGACAGAATAACTTGAGTTAACCTTACTCACTTAGGTTACTTTTAAAGACATACCATAGTTCATCTCATCTATAAAAAGACAGACTCCGAAAACAGAAGACAAGTCCAAATTTTAGGTCCAAAAATTTCACAAGTCCAAAAAGAAAATAGCCTTCTCTCTCTCTTAGAAAGACTCTTGTAATCCTCCCTCTCTTTTGTAATCTTATAACCCTTCCCCTCAAACAGACATAATCTTATAACCTTTCAAACAGGTTTTATTTTGTAATCTTGTAACAAAGAAAGAAGTTTGTTTTCAAGTTTTATCAAAGATAGAAGTTTGTTTTCAAGTAAGATTTTACTAGTTTCTGTTTTCATATTCCACATTCCGTTTTAACCTATTTTGAATATATCTATTTTGTTGTTTTCTTCTTTATCATCTATTTTATCATTGTTTATGCTTCCATATTACTGCTGTGCTCTCTCCAGGGTAGTCAATGGTATAATAAAAGAAGAATGTTGCCTAGCTTCCCTGGTCACTCCAGCACAAGTCAGTCCCACTCATCTCACAGCATGTGAAGCCCACAACTGCATGAATGAACCACTCCATGGAATTGATACATGCTAGGTGACTTAACCCATATGTTCCAGCCTTCTCTCATTTTGAATCCAGGGCTTGATAGCAAGGTTTACAATGTCAACTCTAAACCGTGTTTGCCAGTACATTAGCTAGAGTTATCAAGTACTCATGTACAAAAATAAACCGTGATTGCCCGGTCCATGATATTGGATTCATTCATGAAGAGACATTTCAAATACCAAAGTCCATAATATCGTATAGAGGAAATATTTTATCCAAACAAAAAAAAAAATTCCAACACTAGTGCTTGGTAGTACTAGTAGGTTCTCAATTCTAATAACTTATTTTACAGGAAAATGCATATGCCACATCAGCAGTCCCAGTAACTACAAAGGTTGCAAATGAATCGTCAGTCGAAAACAAGGTTGAATTGGAACTCATGTCCTCTCATTCCTTTTTGGGGGATTTTACCTTTTAGTGATAGACCAATACTATCACACAACATCGCAATTTAACCACACTAAAGAAAGATGACAAATCACTACAGCACCTCGTCATCGTTTTTGGCTCAAATCATTCAACTGGACATTTTGGATGATGCCATTTTCATTCAAGTATTCAACAAATTCATCAATAAGATAGGGCCATGCACCTTCAGCATCATAATTTGTTAATGCAGGGTCCACCGTCTGGATGTACAAAGCATGAAAAATTAGTAGTGCCATGACCAGCATCAAAACCAGCAAGACACCTCAATATAAATAATGCTCATGAAAGGATGATATCGATGTTTCTTTTTGTTTCCTTTCTTATTAAAGAAGATTCAAGTCTTCAACGGCTATGAATATTTTTTTCAATAAGTAAAAACAATTTTATTCATAAGAGATAAATCAATCACTCTCTAAAGGCAATGAATATCACAATACCAAGTAATTTATTCAGAAGATTAAAAACTGAAATGCTGGTGATTGTTTAATAAACTTCAACAAGATAAAAATTGATTAGGAAACCAAAAATCATGACCTTGTTTTCAATTACACAAAGAAAGAGATGGAATAATCAGAATTGCCATTAGTGCAGCATCTTTGTTGTGTGGGAGGTAAGAATACCGAAATAGAAATGAAGGTATGAATAAGATTGTTCAGTCTGTGGAGAGAAAAAACAAAAAAACAAAAAAACAAAAAAACAAAAAAACAAAAAAACAAAAAACAAAAAACAAAAAATAGGAAACAAGGAAAAAGAATGAAGTCAAGCTAAGATTGTCTCTCTCACCAGTCCTGGAAACATATTTCTCCCACTCTACATACTAAGATGGCTACTTTTAAAATAAAATTAAAAAAAAAAAAAAAATTAAATAGGTGGAGGAAGGGGAGGCAGCACAATGCATATCATCCTTCACGAGTTTGAGGAGATAAAAATGCGGTTGAAAAGGTTACTGATTGCATATGCAGGTGTAAATGAAACGTAGGCATTTAATATTGAAATAATGATGCAGTATGTAATAATCCATTTTATATCTTACCCTTGCAAACTCCAATAGTTGAGACCACGTGTCCCTAGATATTGCTTTGTTATGCCGAGCCTGAGCCAAAGGAAAAAAATTAATTAATCCTCTCATAAAAGATATAGAAGAAAGCTGATGGAGTTCATAATATCAACCCAATCAAACATGTATAACTCAACACATATCCATGAATTTATTTATTTTCAAATATCGTTTAAAAAAGGGGACACAAATCCAATATCCTAGAAAAGATTTTTATTTTATTTTTTGATAAGTTACCCTAGAAAAGAAAATTCATCTATCCACAGAAAATTTCACAAGGGAATCAATATGAAAACCAAAGCCTACACCTAAAGGTATATCTATTATCATGTGCTTAGATTGGTCATATGCAGTAACCACTGGTACCTAACTAAACCAAGAATCGCAAAAAGTCCAGTCACAAAACCAACCACCAAGCTATTTTTTGGATTAAATAATTTATGAAGGCAAATTAGCCAATGAGACTAGGTGTAGAGATGTTCATCCACCAACCATCACATCCCGCCATTGACAAAACTTCACCAAATCGACCAACAACAGCAGTTACCAATATTGTTGGCATGGTGGTTGCTAAGATTCTTGCCAAAAACCCCAGGCATTTTGTCTCACAATGAGGGGGGGTCAGGGAAGAAAGAAGAAGATGAAAACAAAACTAAAACAAACACAGACAACGAAATCTAACAATGGCATAGATGCCTATGTGCCGTTTATAACATCACAGAGACCTGAAGATAGATCCCCAGAGGGCATCAAGGTTAAATTAATAATAAACATAATTAGCAATATATTCTCACTTCCTATTGCAGCTCACTTAACAGTGCCTTAATCCCAACATGTTGCCAGCCATATAATTCTTTTCACCATAGGTCACAAGAATTCACTACTCATTCTCATTAGATAAAAATATGGATAGTAAGCTACCTGTAAGAACTGGCACCAGTGATCAACCAATGGCCACTGCTTTTCGGCAAACAGTAATTGCCACATTCCAATAGCTGTATCCAATGCTAAAGATTTCTGACCCTGAAATACTAAGAAAAATCAGCTACCTGCATATGTAACCAGAATTTGGGTGACAATGACATTGTATAAATAAATAAATAAACACATACATAATTGAATTTTTAGGTGTTAAATATAATTTTTAGTGAAGTATATAAAATGTAGCACAGATCTGTCATAGAAGCTGAAGGAAAAATCTGTTTGTAATCATGTGTGCACATGCTGTGTGCATGCAATACACAGATGCATCCCCATGCTTTTGAATGTACAGCCTTTTAAGCTAAATGAAATTTCACACCCATCAAGGATCATATCCACCTAGACAGCCATAACACTTAACAAAAAATTCAGCAAGTGGCTCATTGTCACTTTGCTATGTTTCAATTGGCTCAGTAATGTCAGCACATCTCTCCATATTGTAAAATTTCTGGAAATTATCATCCATAGGGAACTGGAAAAATGCATTTAGCTTTGCCATCCATGTTTATTCCAACAAAAAATGAGGAGGAACCATTGTATAAATGAAACTTAAATATCTAAATCCCCCACCATTGTTCTAGGGATAATAGTAATACAAGCTTTAAGAGGCACCTATCCATCAAAGATTCAGTCATTTAGCGTAGTTGTCAAAAGCTCCGATTCCTGCTATATACATGCAGTAGTGACTTTGTGATGGTATTATGCACATACAAGGACACTATATATCTTAGCACAACAGGACAATTATAAAATCCAAAAGAACAGGTCACTATATAATTTAAGAACCAATGCAAAAAACCGTACATCCCAGGTTTGAGTTTTAGTACCTCAATCTAAGCTATCTTCCCAAGAAATTTCCAATTCTATGAGCAGCCAGTGTCACACAACATGAAATGAACACAGGTATCAAACGTACTTAGACACCTTCAATCATTCTTTCTCAAACTGTTTTTCAGTTTCATGAATAATTCAAAATTTACTGTTTTGGATATTCTATGTTAATGTTACATCTACATCCTGTATGCCCTCAAGAAGAAATCATTCACTTATACATTACAGAATTAAATATAGATATTTAAAAATAAAATAAACCAAATTTGAAGCCTGGAGAACATCTGAGTTCATGAATCTAACATCCATATCAAAATGCATCTAAGTCTAGATATTTCCACTCAAAATTAATGGCAGGATTGCATGCAGGAATTAATCAAGTTGATTTTTAACAATAACAGAGGGCATAAAGTAACTCCAGCACACTCAGAGCACACCCCACTCTGAGTTCAGAGTAAAAAGACAAGCTTATTGTGCATACACTCCATTTAATGTTAAAGAGTGATATCACCTTAGGATGCTGATTTTTCTAATAAAAGGAATTATTCAGCGAAAAAAAAAAAAGTAGCAATACCAAGTACTATACCTACCTAAAAGACTATAGAGCAGGAATAAGAACAAGTGAAAAAAGTGGGGGCACAATCAACATTATAAATTGGAAATATCAAAAAAAAAAAAACACAGAAAAAATCAATCCTGGATTAACCAGGAGCCCAAAATAAAAATGACGAAACTGAGAAAAGTGAAAAGCTGAAAACTATTAAGAAGTATTCATTTTCAGCAGTGGAAATAAATATCCATAGGTCAAGAGTATGTACGAATCCAAGCATTCACGCAGAGAAAAGAGTACCTTTTCTTTTGCCCAGCCAAACGCAAAGTTATATATCTCACGGAACTTTTCTGGACAAATACAAGCAAAAATCATTTTCAGCAACAAAAGCACAATAATTGTATCTCTAGCTTAGAAATGCTAATCAAACCAACCAATGAGCTTTAGTTTAAATGGTACCTCCTCCCTTGTAAATGCAAGGTGGAGAGTGCGCTCAAGAATTCATGACCATTGGGTGAGTGTTTAACTTACCAATAAATAAATAAAATTTAAATAATAAAAATAGAAAAAGAAATTGCTAATAAAACCAATCACTTTGACTTTTCAATAAATATATCAATTTTGGGAGTGTTTTCGCCTAAAAGCAACATGAATTACAATATTAAAACTAAATTTTAGAAAAAATCATAATTCATGAACACTTGCACATACGATCATCTTTCAGCTCCATGCGCATAAATGGAATCTTTTCACAGAACTTCTCCAAAGAGTCTATCCTGCCATCAGAATATATAGCCTTAATCACGGCAGTTCCAAACTCATAATCGATATCATTAAACTCAAGAATAAGTATAGCATAAATAACTATTTATATACTTACCCTAGCCCTTGTAGTCCACCTATAAACTCCTGCTTGGAAAATTCACACATGGTAGCAGCTTTCATGTGCCATGAAACAACTAACTGCAATAACAGCAGCAACCCATGTAGTCAAAACAATTCATAAGCTATACATACTGATTCAAATCATTAACAAAGGGGAACCACGAATATTGAAAATATTCTGACTCTATGAACAGCCATAGTTTCTCTGTTTTGGGTCTTTGGTAGGGCAAGGGGGAGGGGATTGAGAATCAAAATTTAAACTTTCTGTTCTTGCCAAATTTCCAAACACTTCAACACGGCTACATTTTATATAATAATTTTCCTGCTACCACAGGGTCAGACTTTGTAGATTTGAATTTAAACCTCATATTAAGGATACTTTCTTCATAATAATCAAAAGAAATTTAGGTATGCATGCCTTGGATGGCAATAGCTTCAAAGAATTATACATACCATAACAATATCTTGCGGATCCACCTGCCAAAAGACAAAGACCCATATATCATTAAAATTGTGAAGATCAAATTTATTATAGTTAACCAAATAACAAATAGAACTCTTATTTAAGAAGAAAAAAAACAAAAACAAAAACAAAAAGATGACCCATAAGGTACAAACAGTTGATGACAAGAAATTACAAAATTCCAAGTTGTGAAAACCTTATAGTCTTCAAGAAATAATAAATGACCAGCATTTTAAAAAAAACTTACCTGAATATCATTGCAAAGGAGAGTTATACCATCAACCAGTATCATATCACTATATGGATCTGCAAACATATCAGATTCAAAAAATTTAGTTGCATAGTTGCAGCAATTAAGCAACAGAAGTCATTTACAGCACCCAATGCTTAGAAGTTTAACATTTAAAACCAACGTTGCATAGGCTCATTCCCATTTAACAGCATATTAATTGTCCACACCAAATGAGTTTTAGGCTCTATGGAGGTTCCTACTGACAGGCATTGTTGTACATGTCAAGTTTTCTAAAATTGCTTTTTCACATTTCAGGATAATTTCATGATAAAACCTAGAGTTTAACATTGATTTAAATTAAATCCTCATGATTCAATTACATTAATATCCACCCTATATTAGTGAGTCTCTATTGACTAAAAGTAATGAAGACCCACATAATATACACTTGAGATCTATCTGGGTACTTAAAAAATATGTGAATATCAAGTGATATTTTTAGGATACACTCTCCCACCTCCAACCCCCTTCCCCCCCCCCCCCCCCAACCCCACCCCACGACCCAAAAAAAAAAAATGATGAAATCTTCTTCAAAGCTATTTTTTTTTCATATAAGAGAACTACGTTTATTTGTTAGGATTTTTACATAAGAATGAGTCATTTTGTGATACAAATTATGATTGACAAGAAGGAATTTTTAGCAACCAGATAGGTCCTTAGTAGACGTGAATTTCAGTTATTTTTAGTTAACAGAAACTCACTAATTATAGGCTTGAAAGTGATGCAACTAAAAACTTCCAGCTTTAATTTGAAGCTAACGCCAAATATAATATAGCTACCACACCCCCCCCCCCCCCCCCAAAAAAAATTTTCAACAACTCCACAAAAAGACATAGTAATGAAGTGCTAGAAAGGCAGCAGAAGCAAGTGTTTAAGAAAAGCTTGCCTTTATATCTATTGAAGAGCTCCTCCAAATGTCTAGAGTCAGTAAATGATTTGCTCTGGGGCTGGCTGTAGAATACATCAAAGGCTCCTTCAAGATGCCAATCGCTGGCCTTTAAAGTCTGAAGGGCAGATTTTTCACTGTAATTGGATTGGATTGTAAGATACACTATCAGTAAAATTTCAATTTTAAAACCACACACATACAACAATTATAATCTTTTTCAGAGGTTTACTTTTCAGGTGCAGCTTCCACCCGAGGATTGTGCTCTATGCAAGCACTTTAGAGGAGTAAATTATGGTAGTCTTACTTAGCCAAGATATATCATAAGGGACTCTGATGGGAAACAATTTGTAGATTTAAAATTTTAAAAGAAATAGAATATACTGAAACTGACAGATTTAACAGTTTGACAGACACAAAGGTTTTTATTTCAAAACCTACAAAACTGGAGAGCTTCCAACAAAGTGCTTCAAGCAGCTACGCCCAACTCCTTATCCCCCACCCCCACCCCCATTCTTCCCTCTCCATTCTGCACATCTCCGATTTAGCAAGCACTAAAATTATTACTAACTGCCATTTTTCCTTCTTTTTTTCCTGAATTTCAAAATTATAATAACATGATTTAGTGCATTCATATCATGCCCAATTTCCATCACCTCCATCTAATTCTCATCTATGCAAAGAAAGATGTGATTGAGTACAGCAGAAATACTGCATATGATCATCAGTTACCTTGCACCGGTGATTGTCATAAACTGCTGAAGTTTGTCACGGTGACCTCTGCCCAATTTGTGCTGTCAAAAAAGAACAAAACCAGATCATGAATACCTTTTTTTATAGGTAATAAGACTTTTATTAAAAGAAATGAACATTGTGCTCACGATGATAAACACTCTGAACATGAAACAAATGCACATAGATCAAGAACTAAAGCTAACAGAATGTAGGAAATCAACAATAGATATACAATGCGTAGAACCCCAAATACGACCCCACTGAAACAAAATTCCAAAAAGAAGAGATCTTAAAAGATCTAAGGGCCTCTCAATATCTTCAAAGGTACGGGTGTTTCGTCCCTACCAAACTTACCACATTAAACAAGCCAGAACCATATTCCATGTAGTGGACAAGTGCTTCCCAGAGCATGAATACATACATATTACGACATAAATATATGCATAAAAATCCCAAAAACACAATATAGAGGCAGTGCATACACTCACATGCATGCACGCAAGCACAAATATACACATCGACATGGAGACACAAGCACACTGCTTCTCCCTAGTGACAAATTTTCAAACTGTACATTTGTCACACAAAATTACTCCAAAAAAATTCCCATTTGATAACATGTAAAGTAACATAACATTTGTATAGAAATGTTAATTATGTAGGTTGATAAATTAATGACGTCAGTAAAGCCCTTCCCCACTCTGTGCATGTTGATAAGTCATTAAACACTATCGTAAAAAATTCACACCATTTACCCACTTTTCTCAGCAACTAGCCAAACCCACCATGTCTCTCAGTCTTTCTATTCTCTTTTTCTTACATACTTCTCCTATATCCCCCAATTCTTTTTCATATACTAATGAATTTCTAAATAAATTTTGGACTTATTGTTTTGGGCCATTGTGGAATACATTGTATTGTAGACTTCATTGCCTCTCTTTCTTTTAAATTGTAACTTTTCATCTTTTGTATCTCTTTGGGTCTACTTTGTGTATAAAACTATGCCCATGAGGTAGTTCCATTCGTTCAATAACATTTTATTACAATAACAACCACCACCAAATCAAAAGTAAATTTTGGACTTACTCAACCGTAATAGTTCTTGTTGACATGAGTATGATGGAGATTTTTTCCATAAGTAATGATATTTTATTGAGAAAAGAGACTTATATGCTCCTGGTCATAAGCATAAACTACTTAGCCTATCAGGAGCAAATGCCCATGGATTACCCGGCAATCGATTCTAGGGGTGGGGTCAAATGCACCTAGGTTTTACAGGCTAGAAGCAAGTCCAAAGGACTCTTCTTGTAAAGGTTCCGTACATTACCCATCAGGGTGCAGCCTAGTGGTTGGAGGCGGGGATGAGCTGTAAACCCAGACATCCTAGGTTCAATCCCCACTAGGAGTTTTCTTGGATTACCTAATACACGGTGTTGGAAGGTGGGGTTCAAAGAGCCCTGCCTTGGTGATGTTCCGTGTCATCAAAAGAAAAAAAAGGCTCCCTTCATTTCCACCCCCCCCCCCCCCCCCAAAAAAAAAAGAAGCCTAAAAGAATTACAAAAAAATAAATTATGCACAGAAGTATAGCAACCCTTTAAAACCGACAAGGGATGCTATTGGTATGATAAAAACTAATAAACAACTTTGACATTCCCTAGAGGCACCCATCTTCCATTTTTATACATACTCTAGTCACTCTCTTTTCTTCTACATCAAACTACCATGAAATGAAAGTGTTCTAATGATCTTCCCTTATTCCTATGATCTATACCCAACTCAATTTATACTCTTTTCAGCTACATAGAACTAACACAGCATAATTTGACCTAAAAGTCACACCTCAATTATAAGATTTGCAATATGGGAATTCACTCCTTTCCCTCAGTTTTCTCCATTGAAAAAAACCACAACACTAAAACCCTAATTCTCCACAAATTTCAAGCAATTATTCAAAATTAGAAAAAAAAAACCCAAAAAGAAAAAAAGCACTGAAGATTTCTGAGACACAGGTCTAGATTTGAATAAAAAATTCACACATACATAACAGAGTAAAAGAAAGAACCAAACTTTGCGAAATTAAAACCCTAGTTCTCCAAAAATTGTGAACTAAATTTCTCAATTTAAAAGAAGAAGAAGAAGAAAAAAAAAAGTTACCATTTTTGAAGTTTGATGAGTGAAACCCTAACTGTGGGTACCGTGCGAGAGAGAGAAAGAGAGGAGTTAGAGAGAGAAAATTAGGGTTTGTTTCTTTCTCTGTCACTCTCTTTCTCTCTCTAAAAAAAAAAAAAAAAGAGAGAGAGAAGCTGAAGAGATTTTCGATTCTCTCTTTGTTCTCCGGTGTGGTGGAGACGTCTCTTTGCTGAATAGGACAGCGACAGCAGCATCGGGCTTTCTGGCACTTGTGTTTTCTTTAATTTACCATATTGCCCTACACATTATCTCAAACTAAGCTTTGTGGGAGCTTATCTTTGAGGAGAAAAAGGTAAATGTGTGAGAATCGGACACATGTTATTGCTCTGGTGGGACCATATATTTAAGGATGACCGTGGGTGAGGGGGCATGGACAATGGATGCCATTGTCCAAACCGAACCCGTGGGCCGTGACGATAGTGACACATAAAAAGCCACCACTTTTTCTATATGATACGATAGATTATAACTAATTATTTATAATTTTCGTTTGAATTATCATATTTTCTATGCTCTCACAATCTGCCATATGAATAGTTGTGATTTTTATGTGATCTTAAAATTTTTGTTGGGGAAAATTTTAACACATTATAAGTCCGTTTGGATACAATTTATTTTTGCTAAAATTAAAAACTGAAAGTACTGTAACAAAATAATTTTTAAATGTGTAAATAGTACCGTGAGATCCATTTTTAATGAAAAAATTGTTGAAAAGTGAAGTTTGTAAGACCTGTAAACAATGCACAGGTGCACTGTTCACGAGAGAATAGTCAAAAGTTGTGGCTTGAAAAAAAAAAAAAAAAGGAAAACGTTGAAAGTTGCAAACGTAGACGCGCAAACGCGCTATCCAAACCAAGCTTATATATAAAAATGTTTTCTAATTTTGGATCTATGGTGTGGGTTCTAGTGGGTTCTAGTTCAGCTTTTAAGATTTTTTACTGTTGGATAAGAGAATTGAAGTTTTAACTTGCTTACACTAAAAATCGTTTAATAATAAAGAGTAATTATTATGTAGTGAATCTCAATAGGGGAGAGGAAAAAAAAGGGTTCATACCATTCACATGTTTCTTCTGTCCAAAATGGTATTTCAATCCAAATTTACCTTATCAAATGTTATTTAATTTTAGGCAACATATTTTAGTCATGCAAATATGGGATTAGTGAATATAAGGAGAAGGGGAGGGATGAGATGAAGAAGGCATAGATCACTTAAAGCGTAAAGTTGAAAAACCCTAGAGATTTGTATACCTGTATCACATCTCAATTCGAATTGAAACCCAATAAAGCAACAAGAATAATCTGCATTTCTTTTTCCTTTCTAGTAATGGAATTTGTTTGTTAAAATGAAAAGAAGAAAAGGGTATGGGCCTTAGCTTATCCTTACTTTCGGCAAGAAGAATAAAGGTTAGAGATGGGTATAAACCTGGTAACCCCACCACCACCAGGGCCACCACAATAAAAAGCCCGTATTTGTAAACTACTTGTTTGTAGTTATTTTAAATCAAACAAAGCATACTTGGGGTGGTGAGGCAATATGTCTCTTTGCAGACACTGGCTAGTTGGTTTAATGGACAAGAAAGGTGTGTCCAGAGTTTCAAGTTTCATCTATCACATTGTTATTCTGCGAGGTTTTTAAGGTGTCTTGTGAGCAGAAAGTGAAATAATCTTACCAAAGTTTAGGACACCACTTCCTTATATAAAAACTAGCCTCATCACACGTGCTTCCCGTCTAGGATGAGGCTTTTATTTTTTTAGTGGTCCTATTTTGTAGGAAAAAAAAACTGTGTTTTTCTATTTTATATATATAAATAATTTTTATTTTGAAAATCTAATTTATAAGTACAAAAAACAATTTGAAAATTAACCGGAGAGTGGTCCTATTTTTTAAGCAATGTTTTAGTGGGAGATAGAGTTGCATTTTTACCGTATTATCCTTTAGTTTTGTCTCTACTTAAACATAAGGTTTAGGGACATTTTTGAACTAAAAAATAAGGAATCCAAACAGGAAAAGCGTCTTAAATAACAGTATAGATAGATAATAATAAAAATTAAAAGTTCTATTTGTATTTTAAAGAAGAAGGCATTTAGGATGTAATTATGAATTATTGGAGGAGATACTAACAGCTAAGGGTGTGTTTGGATACCGCTTATTTTGTTGAAAACTGAAAACTTATTACTGAAAATAATAAAAAAATAATTTTTTGATTACTGTTCACTCTCCCAAACACTATACATTTGCCTTAATGCACTGTTTATGTCCGGCAAGAGGCGCTGGTCAAAAAAAAAAAAAAAAAGACAAAAACGCAAACGCGTGAGTTTTCATCTATATCCAAACGGATACTAAGTGAAAGTTCAAATATGTGTAAAAACACCCTTGAACGTTTAGACCCCCAATTAACAAATTACCAATTCAAGCTTTATATCAAACAATTAATGTGCGGAACATGAACTAAAGCATAACACAGAATTGGTAAACAATCTAAGCCAATTAAAATCACATCCACAGCAGAAAATAAAAGGCAAAGATAAAGGGAAGGAAGATGCAAACACAAGGACAACACGCGATGTGTTATCGAAGAGGAAACCGAAGCCCTCGGCGTAAAACCTCTCCGCCGCCCTCCAAGCGGTCAATAATCCACTAGAAAATGTAGTTGGGATACATGAACAGCAATTGACCCTCCAAGCCTAATCTACCCGATGTACCTAAGCCCTCCAAGCTTCTTGCTCCAACGAGGTTGCGCCGAACCTATTTCTTTTCTAGCTTCCCGGATTCCGCTACTAGACCATAGCATCAACCAATGAATATTGGTTCCTTCCTAACTGCTTCCCAGAACACCAAACAACCCTCTCACAGTAATGGATATGGTGAGAACAAGGTTTTGATAAAAAGGCCTCTCAAGGATTTGGCAATAGAGAGGAAGAGAGTTGAGGAATTTGAAGAGACTCTAATGTAAAGATTGTAGATGGTTCAATCTTGTTTTGCTCTAGGGTTTCTCTCTCAAAATACTCTCTGGAAGCTCTCTCTCATTTGTGGGTAAACGGGGTATTTATACTGAGGTGAGAGAGGAATGTGAAACGTCAGGTTTTTCAAAACAGGGCTGGCTCGCGGCTTGTCCTCGCGGCTTGACTGAGTCGCGAGATCCAGTCGCGAGTTAACCGTATGGCCAGTTGTCATGTTTTGTCCTGTAGTGCTCCAGCTGGCATGACTATTCACCTTCCGGCATGCTTGGCACGTGTGCTGCGTCTGGCGGCTTGAAGCCGCGAGTCACCCGCGAGACCCAGCCGCGAGTCTCTGTTTTCTTGCACACTCTTGAGCAATTTTCACTCTATCTCACTCACTACCCTTACAACAAGCCCACCTAAATACAGGGTTACTAAATGCTGAAATACAAGCAAATTTGGCACGGAATAAAGCCAATTAGATGGTTGAATAAATTTCAACCTTACAATCTCCCCCTTTGGCTATTCCGTGACAAAACCCTAAAACAGACTCTAGACTTAACATGTGAGTTGGGAACAGTTGATCAAAACTCACTCACACCTAACTCTAGAAGCTGTGAAGTACTTGAATCATATAAACAAAAGACTCCTGAAACACAACAATACACCATGATCATTGTAAGCAGAAAATCGTGAAATGCATATAAAACAGGCAATATGTGATCAAGCAGAGATGGAGTTAAGAAACAAACCATGACTTGATCAACCAAGTAATCACTACAAGGAAGTGACCACAATGCTCATTCACACTTGGAATGAACACTAGGACATACAAGGTAACAAGCTCAATGCAAGTCACTTGCATCCCAAACACTCAACCAATGCATAATACACTACGTATATGCATCTAAGAACAATCCTACAAGGGCACAAGAGTGACAGTACTTAAAGAAAATGCAATACATTTAAATAGAAGTACTGATTTAAATAAAGCATAAAAAGGCTGCATAAAGTATGGTACAAACCAAAAAGCCTACAAATTATGCATAAAACATAACCCTAAAAGCTTACAAAAGCAACATGGGTACAAGACAATATAATCCCAAAAAAAATCAACAATAATATATATATAAAAGATAACAATTTAAACTGAAGAAGAATGCGAAGACACTCCCCCTTAGGTAATATCCTCCCCCTCTGATCAGGCCTATCACTCCCCCTTTTTGTCATGGAATAGGCTATACATCCTCTTCTAGCCTTCTCTGAATTTGATCCAATTGAGTTTGAAGTGAAGTAAACTTCATATCCCATCGAGTGCTGTGATGATGTAGAGTAGATGTGAGACCAGACATTGTTGAATGCAACTCTTGTACAGAGGATACAATGTGATCAAGCTTTTCATCAAGGGAGAGAGTGCTGAAATGAGAGCCACTGTTAGAGGCGGAAGTTTCTGGTTTGACTCTCTTCCGACTATGTCCAATGCTTGTATTGAATGCACGCATGTTGATTGGACTCGGTTTCGAGAGAGGTGATTCTTTTGCCGTTGGATAAATTCCCTTAAGCTTCAAGATCCTTGAAATGAGACAGCAGAAAGGAATGCATGTTCTGGACTCAGTTCTTAGAACCGTTTTGCGCAGAACATGAAAGATATGTGCACAGATGTCAATTTCAACATCAGATATTAGATCATGAAGAAACAAAGCACGTCCGAGGTTCATATACCCAGTGCTTGATAAAGGATACAAATTGTGAAACATCACAATTGTAAGTACTCTCAGTTTTGGAGGAAGAGAGGAAACACTGATGGATTTTCCATTGGGTGAGAACTCCAGGTCTTGTCCAAGACTTTCTTTGAGAAGCTCCTCATCCGGACAAAGATCATCATAAACTGGTGAGTGTCGGAATATTGGTCTGTTGATGTGAAGAATTTCTGCTAGATATGCAGGAGAGACTGAAAAGCTCTTTTTCCTAACCCAGCACTTAAGTTCATCTCCTTCCACAATCGCGTTGGCATAAAATTCCTTTACCAAATCTTCATACGCATCATCCAGATCAGAGAGAAAGTAATTCCAGTCCTTGTGAGCAAACCATTTTGGAATGTCAGTGTCATGAAGTGTTGATTGATCCACAGGTCTTTCCAGTAATGGTTTAGCTTTTTGGAAATAATTCTCATGAGACTGATATGCTGCATAGGATCTGAACTTGTTGGGATCGAATCTCTTTGATGAAGAACGAGTCTCTTTTGTTTGAGGTGGATAATCATCAATATCAATGACATGTTCCTTCCCTTTTGAAATGCCTCCTTTCACAGCTGCTTTCTTGAATGGTGACATGTCTAATCTGAATCATGAATAGAAGAAATGACAGAACACAATCCAATACACATGATTAGCAGAGGGTTAGGGGAAATTTAGGGATAATGGAGAAACCCTAATAGCTGGATGAAAATGACCAGAAAATAGCAATGAGGGACAGAAATGGCCCAAATGTAGCTACACAGAGGAGTGGGTCAGATCAAAACCACACATTCAACACATAAACATTTTGAAACAGCACATCAACAATGGATCAGGCAAGATGAGCAACCAAACAAATAACAAACCCTAGCTACGCACATGATGAAAAACAAAACCAACATTTTAATAAAGCTCAAAACCGAAACAAAAGCTACCACAGGATAAGCATGGACAAAGAGTAATAGCCGAGCTAAAAACCCATCTCAGAAACACAATCAAATGCGAATAATCGAGAGGGAAAAACACAGAATCAAGTGAAATAAGGTTCAAGAAAGAAAACCCATACCTGTTATTTGAAGATTCCGAACAGAAAGGAAGCAATAAAGGAGTTCGAAAATGGAGGAACAATGTATATGGGTAAGAACAGTTTAGAGAGACAATGAACAGTCACAAGAGTTCGAGGGAAAAACTGGAAAACGCTTTTAAAAACTGTCCCTATTTTTGCCAAACACGCGTTTTTCGCGACTGAGGTGAGTCGTCAGCAAGTGGCCAGGTTGAGCCGCCAAGACACTCAAAGGAAAAATTTTGAAAAAAAAAATTTTCTAAGTGTTTTTCGCGACTGGAAGGTCTACCCGCAAGGAAATCGCGAGCTGAGCCGCGAAAATCTCTGAATAACCTCGCGACTGGACCTTTCACTCTCGAACAAGTCGCCAAAATGGACCCACGAACACGCGACTGAGACTCGCGACTTGACATACCCGCGACTGAGTCGCCAAAACAGGGCAAAATTTTTTTTTTTGAAATTTCCATATTTGAATAACAAAATACTTTCCAAAAACACCTAAAACACTCAAAAATATTTTTGTGCTTGAAACAACAAAGATTGAGCATGTGAAAAACATATTTCATCAAGTACAATTACACAAATGATTATGGCATTCATTGAATATAAACTTGTGTGTTGTGTGTAGATATCAACAATGAGATTGTAAGGTTGAATTTATTCAACCATCTAATTGGCTTTATTCCGTGCCAAATTTGCTTGTAATTCAGCATTTAGTAACCTTGTATTTAGGTGGGTTTGATGTAAGGGTAGTGAGTGAGATAGAGTGAAGATTGCTTAAGAGTGTGCAAGAAAACAGAGACTCACGGCTGGGACTCGCGGGTGACTAGCGGCTGCAAGCCGCCAGACGCAGCACACGTGCCAAGCATGCTAGAAGGTGAACAGTCATGCAAGCTGGAGCACTACAGGACAAAACAAGACAACTGGCCATACGGTTATCTCGCGACTGGATCTCGCGATTGTGAGAGAGCTTCCAGAGAGAATTTTGAGAGAGAAACCCTAAAGAAAAACAATATTGATTCACCCACAATCTATACATTAGAGTCTCTTCAAATTCCTCATCTCTCTTCCTCTCCATTGTCAAACCCTTGAGAGGCTTTTTACCATAACCTTGTTCTCACCATATCCATTACTGTGAGAGGGTTGTTTGGTGTTCTGGGAAGCAGTTAGGAAGGAACCAATATTCATTGGTTGATGCTATGGTCTAGTAGCGGAATCCGGGAAGCTAGAAAAGAAATAGGTTCGGCGCAACCTCGTTGGAGCAAGAAGCTTGGAGGGCTTAGGTGCACTGGGTAGATTAGGCTTGGAGGGTCTATTGCTGTCCATGTATCCCAACTGTATTTTCTAGTGGATTGTTTACCGCTTGGAGGGCGGCAGAGAGGTTTTACGCCGAGGGCTTCGGTTTCCTCTTCGATAACACATCGCGTGTTGTCTTTGTGTTTGCATCTTCCTTCCTCTCTATCTTTGCCTTTTTATTATCTGCTGTGGATTATATTTTGTTTTGGCTTAGATAGTTTTTACCAATTCCATATTATAGCATATGTTAAGTTTCCGCAAACTAGTTGTTTGACATATTGCTTGAATTGGATAAGTTGTAATTTGGGGGTCTAAACGTTCAAAGGTGTTTATACACGTTTTTTGAACTTTCAATTGGTATCAGAGCGTACACTTTTATTGGTTTCAATACCATTGTGTGATCCTTGACTCCCTTTTGAGATGGATAGGTCTCAATCCCTAAATGCACCTCCATATTTTGATGGTAGTAATTATGCTTTTTGGAAGGTTCGCATGAGAGCATTTCTGTGCTCCATTGATGAATCTGTTTGGGATGCAGTTGAGAGTGGTTGGACCAGACCTGAGGCAGCCAAATCCACATGGGATAAGACAGCACTCGCTGTATCTAATGCTAACAGTAAAGCTTTAAATGCTATTTTCTGTGGTGTGTCTCCTGATGAATTTCACAGGATCTCCCACATCACCGTTGCCAAAGAAGCATGGGAGATATTGGAAACTACCTACGAAGGCACGAAGAAAGTGAAAGACACCAAGTTGCAAATGCTGACCACTCGGTTTGAGGAGCTCAAAATGAGTGAGGATGAGTCATTCGACTCTTTCTATGGGAAGCTGAATGAGGTGGTAGTGAGCAAGTTCAATTTGGGGGAGAAAACGGAGGATTCTAAAATCGTAAGGAAGATCCTTCGATCATTGCCGGAAAGTTTTCGTGCTAAAGTGACAGCGATTGAAGAGAGCAAGGACCTAGATGACATCAAAGTCCAAGAGCTGGTTGGTTCTCTTCAGACTTATGAGATGTTGCTGCCCAATCAACGGAAGAGTAAATCTCTTGCTCTTAAGACCATTAATGAGAAGGTAGAAGTTCATGACTCATCAGAAGACGATGTGGTTGACAAAGATGTTGCATACCTTGTCAAAAATTTCAGAAAGTTCTTGAAATTCAAAAATAATGGCAAATTTGATGATAAAAGAAAATTTCAAAGTTCTGGAAGGGAGAAAAGGGAATTCAAAAAGAAAGATGGAAAAGAATCCCAACCTACACAAGGTGTCACTTGCTTCGAATGTAACGGGCATGGACACTTTAAGAAGGAATGTCCGAATTATTTGAAATCGAAAGGTAAAGTGTATGCCACGACATTGAGTGACTCGGATTCGTCTGACTCAGAATATGAAGAGAGCTGTGATAGAGAGGGGAACTATTCAGCTTTTATGACCATTGCTCATGTTGAGTCTTCAGATGAGTTAAATCTGCTTGTACAAGACCTTGGAGAACATAGTGATGATGAATCACTAGAAATTGTTGAAGAATCAGATGCTGAACAAGATGAAAGCACAGCAAATCTTTAAGAGAATTATAACTCACTCTTGGAGAAGTCGGGTGAGTACACAAGGGTGGCCAAGGCTGCTGTGAGAAAAATGAAGAAGGCAGAGGAGGACTACAAAAGTCTCCTAATCCGATATAGGGAGGCCAAATGTGAGATAGAAACACTGAATGGTGAGTTGTCCGAAGCTTACACAAAAGTGAGATTTCTTGAGAATGAGGTTGTGCAAGCAAATGCTAAAATAGAGAGGGTCACTACCAAGAAGCTAGATGATGTTATCTCATCTCAAAAGAGCTTTTCAGACAAATCCGGATTGGGATATACCGAAGGAAGTAGTTCATCTGGAAATGTCACTAGAGAAGTGAAGTTTGTAAAGGCCAAAGATCCAGTTGTAGCTGACCTTACTGATGAGAAGCTCAAGATGGAGAAGAAGAAGAATGTGGTGAACCAACGGATGCTGAATCCCCGTAGTCAATCTGTGGGCAGGTCTGAATCTCGTGCCAAGTCACGTCCACGACCATAAAGAGGTCCTAGAGCTACTTATGTGTGTCATTATTGCGGACTTCAAGGACATACCCGACCAAATTGCCAAATTGCCAAAAGCTGAGAGCAAAGAACAGTGCAACTCCTCAAAGGTCAGGAGGACCTAGAAATGATAAAAGAAATTGGGCAGGTGATCAATCTAGAGATCAGAATGGTGATCCCGGAATGATGAACGTGATGAAGATGATTGGTGCATTCACCAACTGCTTGGAAAGCTTCTCACGAAGGTTTGAAAGCCCTAACTCCCGTACCCAATCCTATAAGGAAATCACCCCAAACGCAAGTGACGTGTGGGTGAAAAAGGGTACTCATGCATAAGCATTACAACATGTCCATGCATTAATACTTCCTATGTTTTGTGACGATGTTTGTTTGTTTGCTTGCTGTTTTTGCTGCTGGTTGTTTGCTTGTCTACTTGTGCATATTTTTTGTTTTTGATCAATCTTTTTCTTCTTATGTGTCAAAAATCCAAAAATCACATAAAAATTAGAAAATCAAAAGTTTGATTGACATTGTTGAGTTTTTGTCTCAAAACATGTTTTGCCTTGTACCTTTGTGCAAATGGCTTTGTGCATTTTCGAGCATTGCTTGTTTCTTTGCACTCATATCTCTGTGGGAGAAATCTTGAAATCTTTGTGATTGTTGTAAATAGATCTTCAAACTTGTCATGAATGATTAGTGAATGGTTTTGTTGATCTTGAGACATGCATAGACTTGTGTCTATATATCTTCCCACTCTTTATTTTTGTTTTGCTAAAAAGAGCTCACCAAATGTAAATCTCCAAATGAAAAGAGATATTGAGCTGCAAAAGCCTGTCGCACATACTAGTATTCGACTAGGAAAAAGGGAAAGCGACCAAAAATTAAAGAGAAATGTTTATTCAAAAGGCCAAAGGCTTGTTTCTTAAAGAGATTTATCAAATATCACTCTCATAATGAGAGGTGTTGTCTCAAAAGGATCAAAAAGATCAAATGTTATGATTAAAAGTGGAGTCAAATGCAAAGCTCTAAGTCATGTTATCAAGTTTTGTGGGAGGTCATATATACATATTTCTATAAGTGAGATAGATCACATGATCTAGTGCTAATTGTGTATGCCTTGGTTGAATTGATCATTGAAGCTTCACATTAGACTAAGGACTATCTCATTGTTGATATCCACACACAACACACAAGTTTATGTTCAAAGAATGCCATAATCATTTGTGTAATTGTACTTGATGAAATATGTTTTTCACATGCTCAATCTTTGTTGTTTCAAGCACAAAAAGATTTTTGAGTGTTTTAGGTGTTTTTGGAAAGTATTTTGTTGAAAAATCTGAAAATTTCAAAAATCCAGTTTTGCCCTGTTTTGCCGGCTTAGTCGCGGGTATGTCAAGTCGCGAGCCTCAGTCGCGTGTTCGCGGGTCCATTTTGGCGACTTGTTCGCAAGTGAAAGGTCCAGTCGCGAGGTTATCCAGAGATTTTCGCAGCTCAGCTCGCGACTCACTCGCGGGTAGACCTTCCAGTCGCGAAAAACACTTAGAAAAATTTTTCAAATTTTTGTCCTTGAGTGTTTTGGCGGCTCAACCTGGCGACTTGCTGGCGACTCACCTCAGTCGCGAAAAACGCGTGTTTGGCAAAAATAGGGACAGTTTTTAAAAGCGTTTTCTAGTTTTTCCCTCGAACATTTATGAACTGTTCATCTTCTCTCTAAAATATCTCCTTCCCAAACACTCCGTGCTCCCATTTTCGATCTCCATTGTTTGCCTCTTTTCAGCTCAAAATCATCGAGTAACAGGTATGGTTATTCTGTCTTGAACTCTATTCTACTTGTTGTTATGGTTTTCCCTCTGGATTATTCGCATTTGATTGTGATTTTGAGATGGGTTTTTAGCTCAGCTACTACTCTTTGTCCATGCTTAGCTTATGGAAGCTTTTGTTTCTGTTTTGAGCCATTTTATATTGTTGGTTTTGTTCTTCATCATGTGCTTAGCTAGGGTTAGCTATTTTTGTCTGATCTGCTGTTGATGTGGTGTTTCAAAATGATCCTGTGTGGTATCCTGTTGATGTGTTGTTGAATACAAAGATGTCTGGACTCACAGCGTCTCTACACCATCAAAGCATTCGATGGGATATGAAGTTTACTTCTCTTCAAACTCAATTGGATCAAATTCAGAGAAAGCTGGAAGAGGATGACTAGTCTATTCCATGACAAAAAGGGGGAGTGATAGGCATGATCAGAGGGGGAGGATATTACCTAAGGGGGAGTGTCTTTACATTCTTCTTCAGTTTAAGTTTTCACTTTAAGTTGATATATTGTGTTTTGTAAACTGTTATTTAGTTTTTTTTTTTTTTTGCTTATACCCATGTGCTTTTGTAAGCTTTTAGGGTTTTTGTTTTATGCATACGTTTGTAGGCTTTATGGTATGTACCTTGCTTAATTGCAGCCTTTATGCTATGTTGAAATCAGTACTTTAATCTAAATGTCTTGCATTTCGATTTATGTACCGTCACTCTTGTGCCCTTGTAGGATTGTTCCTAGATGCATATACCTTGTGTACTATGCATTGGTTGAGTGTTGAACATACAAGTGTCTTGCCTTGTGCTTGTTAACTTGTATGTCCTTGTGTTCATTCCAAGTGTGAATGAGCACTGTGATCACTACCTTGTGGTGTTCACTTGGTTGATCAAGCCATGGTTTGTTTCTTAACTCCATCTTTGCTTGATCACATATTGCCTGTTTCATATGCATTTTATGATTTTCTGCTTACAATGATCATGGTGTATTGTTGTGTTTCAGGAGTATTATGTTCATATGATTCAAGTGCTTCACAGCTTCTAGAGTTAGGTGTGAGTGAGTTTTGTTCAACTGTTCCCAACTCACATGTTTAAGTCTAGAGTCTGTTTTAGGGTTTTGTCACGGAATAGCCAAAGGGGGAGATTGTAAGGTTGAATTTATTCAACCATCTAATTGGCTTTATTCCGTGCCAAATTTTCTTGTAATTCAGCATTTAGTAACCCTGTATTTAGGTGGGTTTGATGTAAGGGTAGTGAGTGAGATAGAGTGAAGATTGCTCAAGAGTGTGCAAGAAAACAGAGACTCGCGGCTGGGACTCGCGGGTGACTCGCGGCTGCAAGCCGCCAGACGCAGCACACGTGCCAAGCATGCTGGAAGGTGAACAGTCATGCAAGCTGGAGCACTACAGGACAAAACAGGACAACTGGCCATACGGTTATCTCGCGACTGGATCTCGCGACTTAGTCAAGCCGCGAGCCACCCCTGTTTTGTAAAACCTGACGTTTCACATTTCTCTCCCACTCCAGTATAAATACCCCTTTTACCCACGATTGTGGGAGAGCTTCCAGAGAGAATTTTGAGAGAGAAACCCTAAAGAAAAACAAGATTGATTCACCCACAATCTATACATTAGAGTCTCTTCAAATTCCTCATCTCTCTTCCTCTCCATTGTCAAACCCTTGAGAGGCTTTTTACCATAACCTTGTTCTCACCATATCCATTACTGTGAGAGAGTTGTTTGGTGTTCTGGGAAGCAGTTAGGAAGGAACCAATATTCATTGGTTGATACTATGGTCTAGTAGCGGAATCCGGGAAGCTAGAAAAGAAATAGGTTCGGCGCAACCTCGTTGGAGCAAGAAGCTTGGAGGGCTTAGGTGCACTGGGTAGATTAGGCTTAGAGGGTCTATTGTTGTCCATGTATCCCAACTGTATTTTCTAGTGGATTGTTTACCGCTTGGAGGGCGGCGGAGAGGTTTTACGCCGAGGGCTTCGGTTTCCTCTTCGATAACACATCGCGTGTTGTCTTTGTGTTTGCATCTTCCTTCCTCTCTATCTTTGCCTTTTTATTATCTGCTGTGGATTATATTTTGTTTTGGCTTAAATAGTTTTTACTAATTCCATATTATAGCATATGTTAAGTTTCCGCACACTAGTTGTTTGACATATTGCTTGAATTGGATAAGTTGTAATTTGGGGGTTTAAACGTTCAAAGGTGTTTATACACGTTTTTTGAACTTTCAGAGATAGTCCTTAGTCTAATGTGAAGCTTCAATGATCAATTCAACCAAGGCATACACAATTAGCACTAGATCATGTGATCTATCTCACTTATAGAAATATGTATATATGACCTCCCACAAAACTTGATAAAATGACTTGGAGCTTTACATTTGACTCCACTTTCAATCATAACATTTGATCTTTTTTTGATCCTTTTGAGACAACACCTCTCATTGTGAGAGTGATATTTGATAAATCTCTTTAATGAACAAGCCTTTGGCCTTTTGAATAAACCTTTGGCCTTTTGAATAAACATTTCTCTGTAATTTTTGGTCGCTTTCCCTTTTTCCTAGTCGAATACTAGTATGTGCGACAGGTTTTTGCAGCTCAATATCTCTTTTCATTTGGAGATTTACATTTGGTGAGCTCTTTTTAGCAATAACAAAAATAAAGAGTGGGAAGATATATAGACACAAGTCTATGCATGTCTCAAGATCAACATAACCATCCACTCATCATTCATGACAAGTTTGAAGATCTATTTACAACAATCACATTGATTTCAAGATTTTTCCCACAGTGATATGAGTGCAAGGAAACAAGCAATGCTCGAAAATGCACAAAGCCATTAGCACAAAGGTACAAGGCAAAACATGTTTTGAGACAAAAGCTCAACAATGGCAATCAAACTTTTGATTTTCTAATTTTTATGTGATTTTTGGATTTTTGACACATAAGAAGAAAAAGATTGATCAAAAACAAAAAAAAATATGCACAAGTAGACAAGCAAACAATAATCATGCTGCACAAAGAGCTGACAAAGTAGTGTGTGCCCCAACAGAAATAAGCTTATCATATTATAAATATGTGAAGCACACATCACACAAGAGAGTCAAGGAATTGTACCAACACCAATGGTCTTACGGAGTGATTCAAACCGTGGACCATCGAGAGGCTTGGTGAAGATGTCCGCCTTTTGATTGTCGGTGTGTATGAACTCAAGACACACAACTCTTTCCTCTACCAGATCCCGAATGAAATGGTAACGAATCTCTATGTGTTTAGATTTTGAGTGCTGGACAGGATTCTTGGAAAGATTGATGGCACTGGTGTTGTCACAGAAGACACACATCGTTTCTTGAGGAATTCCATAGTCATGAAGTAGTTTCTTCATCCAAAGAAGCTGAGTGCAGCAACTTCCAACGGCGATGTATTCTGCTTCAGCAGTAGATAGAGACACGGAATTTTGTTTCTTGTTCATCCACGAGACAAGATTGTTACCAAGGTAGAAACAGCCGCCTGAAGTACTTTTCCGATCGTCTACACTTCCAGCCCAGTCAGCATCTAAATACCCGGCAAGACAAGCATTTGAGTCTTTTGAATACCACAGACCATAGTTTGAAGTACCATTCACATATCGAATGATTCACTTAGCAGCAGTCAGGTGAGATTCCTTCGGATTAGCTTGGTATCTAGCACAAACGCCAACACTGAATGCAATGTCCGGTCTACTGGCTGTAAGATAGAGTAAACTCCCAATGATGCTCCTATATAAGGTAGGACTTACTTCTACTCCAGAGGAATCAACATTCAGTTTAGTGGATGAGCTCATGGGAGTGGAGGCATGTTTTTTGGAGTCTAGTCCAAACTTCTTGACAATGTTTCTAGCATACTTCTCTTGTGATACAAATATACCCTCCTTCTGTTGTTTGACTTGAAGACCCAAGAAAAATGTGAGTTCCCCCACCATACTCATCTCAAATTCCTTCTTCATCTCCTCAGAAAATTCAATAGCACGATCTTCAATGGTTGCCCTAAACACTATGTCATCAACATAAACTTGTGCCACAAGGAGATAATCTTCATCATTTTTGACAAACAAAGTTCGGTCAGCATACCCCCTTTTGAATCCTCTATCTAGAAGGTAATGTGTAAGCCGATCATACCAGGCTCTAGGAGCTTGTTTTAAGCCATAAAGCGCTTTCTTCAATCTCAATACATGATCTGGAAAGTGAGGATCCTCAAATCCTTTTGGTTGCTCAACAAACACTTCTTCATTTAGATATCCATTCAGAAATGCACACTTGACATCCATTTGATAGAGTTTGAAATTCAAAGTGCATGCAATGGATATGAGAATTCGAATGGATTCGAGTCTTGCTACAGGAGCGAAGGATTCATCAAAATCTACTCCTTCTACTTGAGTGTATCCTTGAGCTACTAACCGAGATTTGTTTCGAATTATCTCTCCATCTTCATCAGTTTTGTTTTTGAAAATCCATTTTGTGCCTATAACATGAACGTTTTCAGGCCTTGGAGCAAGCTCCCACACATCATTCCTCACAAACTGATTCAGCTCTTCATGCATTGACTCAACCCAATTCTCATCTTGAAGAGCCTCTTCAACCCTTTTTGGTTCAAACTGCGCAAGATAGCATTGATATGTTACATGATTGGCTAACAGGATGTTTCCTTTTCTGAGGCGAAGACCTTCATCTAGAGACCCTATGATGTTGCTTTCCGGATGGTTCTTAATTACTCTTGAAGATGGCTTCTTTGATGTGGAGACTTCATCACTTCGAGAGATAGGAGGATGAACTTCCGGAGGAGTAAGAGGACTTGATGTTCTAGACATCAATCTCGTTTCCATTCTTGGATTGATGGGAGTCGATTGTACTTCTGGTGTAGGTTCTTCACTTTCTATATCCAGAGCTTCTACCTCACCATCGGGCTCTTTGGTGCTCGGCCCTTCTCCATCATCAATCATCTCCACCTTGGATAAGGCATCATCAATCTTGACATTTATGGACTCCATCACTGTCTTAGTTCTTTTGTTAAAAACTCTATACGCTCGACTCGTAGTAGAGTATCCAAGGAAGATACCCTCATCACTTCTCGCATCAAACTTCCCAAGATTCTCCCAATCATTTAGGATATAGCATGTTCTTCCAAACACCCAGAAATACTTTACTCTAGGCTTCTTTCCATTCCAAATCTCATAGGCGGTCTTCTTTGTTCCAACTCGGAAAAATATTCTATTGCCAATGTGACACGAGGTGTTGACAGCTTCTCCCCAAAATTTTTGAGGTATTTGTTTGTTAAGCAACATGACTCTTGCCATTTCCTGAATCACCCGATTTTTTCTCTCTACCACTCCATTTTGTTGTGGAGTTTTGGGGGCTGAAAATTCTCTTTTGATTCCATTCTTTTCACAGAAAGACTCAAATCTTGCATTCTCAAATTCCCTCCCATGATCACTTCTAATTTTGACAATAGGGACCCCTTTTTCGTTTTGTAGTTTCTTGCACAAAATCTCCAACCTCTCACATGCTTCTGATTTTTCTCTAAGGAATTCAACCTAAGTATATCTTGAGTAATCATCCACAATGACCAAAATGTATCTCTTTCCCCCTAAGCTTTCAGTTCTGGTAGGCCCCATTAGATCAACATGAAGTAACTCCAAACACCGAGAAGTAGCAATCACATTCACCTTGTGATGACTTGCCTTTGTTTGCTTCCCCATTTGACATGCACCACAAACGGTCTTCTTCACCTTTCCAAACTTCGGAAGTCCCTCAACTGCTTCAAGTTTGGACACTTTTGCTACTTGTTTGAAGTTGGCATGCCCAAATCTGTGATGCCACAACTCCAACATATCCACACGAGCACTTCTACACGATATGGGTGCCGGGGGAACTATTCCATAACAGTTATCTGTAGTCATATTTCCCTCCAAAACCTGAATCCCATCTTCATTGATGATCAAGCATCCCTTCTTAGAGAATTGTACCAGAAAATCATCATCACAAATTTGAGTGATGCTCAGTAGATTTGCCTTCAGCCCTTTTATGTATAACACATCTTTCAACAGCGGTAATCCAGGTATCTCAATGGTTCCTTTGCCTAGGACTTGAGCATGACTTCCATCACCAAAGGTCACATAGTCTCCAACCTTTTCTTTGAGTGTCTTAAACAGTGACTTATCCCCTGTCATATGGCGAGAACACCCACTGTCAAGATACCACAAACATGCATTAAACACCTTCAATGAGGTATGCACAAATAAGCTCACATGTGACAAACATTTTTGACCTTCAAACCCAAACTCAGTATCAGTTTTCATGCTTCTTTCAGATTGATTTTTCATTTTCAGACTCTCAATCATCTCACACAACATTCTATTCTTTCTTTTATATTTCTTAATTAATGATTTAGCTTCAGATATGCTACTGTGCAAGACATGATTCTGATTATCAAAATATTCCAGCATGTGAACAAATACTCTAGCATGTTTCTCAATTTTTAACAACTCTACAAGATCATTGTTAAAACACCCTTCAGACATATGCATAGAGTCATTTTTACAAACACTTAAGCTACAATTCAGCATGGTATTTTCCATAACAGCTACCATAACACAGGGGTCTAGGATCACACTTAGGTAACAAAACCACAACAAGTGTACCTGCTCTGATACCAATTGATGTACCTAAGCCCTCCAAGCTTCTTGCTCCAACGAGGTTGCGCCGAACCTATTTCTTTTCTAGCTTCCCGGATTCCGCTACTAGACCATAGCATCAACCAATGAATATTGGTTCCTTCCTAACTGCTTCCCAGAACACCAAACAACCCTCTCACAGTAATGGATATGGTGAGAACAAGGTTTTGGTAAAAAGGCCTCTCAAGGATTTGGCAATGGAGAGGAAGAGAGTTGAGGAATTTGAAGAGACTCTAATGTAAAGATTATAGATGGTTCAATCTTGTTTTGCTCTAGGGTTTCTCTCTCAAAATTCTCTCTGGAAGCTCTCTCTCATTTGTGGGTAAAAGGGGTATTTATACTGAGGTGAGAGAGGAATGTGAAACGTCAGGTTTTTCAAAACAGGGCTAGCTCGCGGCTTGTCCTCGCGGCTTGACTGAGTCGCGAGATCCAGTCGCGAGTTAACCGTATGGCCAGTTGTCCTGTTTTGTCCTGTAGTGCTCCAGCTGGCATGACTGTTCACCTTCCGGCATGCTTGGCACGTGTGCTGCGTCTGGCGGCTTGAAGCCGCGAGTCACCCGCGAGACCCAGCCGCGAGTCTCTGTTTTCTTGCACACTCTTGAGCAATTTTCACTCTATCTCACTCACTACCCTTATAACAAGCCCACCTAAATACAGGGTTACTAAATGCTGAAATACAAGCAAATTTGGCATGGAATAAAGCCAATTAGATGGTTGAATAAATTTCAACCTTACACTAAGTCAAGTTTAGAACCTCTATCTAGTTTCAAAAGCTATATCCAAGTTGGAAGATTTTGCCGAAGATTGAAGACAGTAAAGGGTGAAAAGAGATGCGAACATAATTGCCCCTGAATTACATGAGTGGGCCTTGAGATGCAATTTTGAGGGCTGTATCCAACCTTATGTCGTCCCTTGGGTGTGTTAAAAGAATCTGATGCCTAATGATTGTACAGTAAATGAGTAAATTTACATTTGCTAATCTAGATTGCCTCCTATTTGTTTTTTTTTTTTTTTTCCATTTAAAAAATATTTAAATCAAAGTACCAAAAACCTTACCATAATTTCGATACAGAGTTTTATAGCACAACTAGTTGGCACATCATTACATCATTTGGACAAGCTGGTATCTTTCCAAATAGGGATAGAGCCAAGATTTGGAATTAGGGGGGCGGTTTTGCTGTTGGCTGCGTGCGGTGGCTTTGGCCTCCGACTCTGCTATTTAGCTGCTTCAAGGTTTTTTTTCTTTTTTTTTTCGAAGTGTCTTTGATGCATACTGCTGGGTAAGGACAAAATTATTTTGTTAAAAATATTTTAAAGAGCCGGGTTGTTTGTTTTGGATAAAATTAGTTGATTGAACTTAATTTTTTTACTATTGGTAATTTTTGTTAATGAGCTAATTTTTTTTGGGCTTGTATATATATATTTTTAATTTTAGATCTATAAATTTGTTATAGCCTTTAAAATGAAGAAAATGCTAGAACTACAAACGTTTTTATAAATTGTTGATGTCATTAGTGGTTATTGTTATGTAAAAAAAAAGTGATGTAAGTAGTGAGCCTAGATGCAAACCAATAAGAATTTGCTACTTAAATAGTTTGTAAAAATATTGTAGAAAAGTTTTGTGGTTGTAACATTACTCTCAAAAAAATTAAAAATATTGTTAAGGGGGTAAAATGTAATTTTATAAAACAAAATTGCTAAAATTATTACCTATATATACTAATAATTTTTTTTTTTTTAAAAAAAAATTGGGGGTGGGGGGGGGGGGGGGGTTGAGGGCATTGCTCCCCATTGTCCAAGGGTGGTTCCATCCCTGTTTCCAAGAGTGTTTGGGAGAGTATGGTAACAAATGGGTGCTATGAGGGCAACATATTTAATATGTAAGTGTTTCTAACCATCTAAAAAAATAGACACCTCCTTATGTTTCTAACAAAAACATCCAATGTTCAAATTAGGAATGATAAGGGGGCAGGACGAGGCTAGATCTTGGGTACCCCAACTTAGGTGCCTAAACAAATTTTGGGCCAGGATAGGGTATGGTCACTTTATGGCCCAATAATGCCTTTTTTATGTGAAGATGTATTATGTCTGTGTAAATAAATTACTGTAAAAAGTTGAACTTAATTGAAGTTATAATATTTTGAGCCACTAAATACTATTCTTTTTTTCTTTTTTATATTTTTGTTAAAATAGGCAAATATAGTGGGGGAGGAAGAGGTGGATTTTAAATTACAAACTTAGGGTAGCACGAAGAATATCATGACCATTGGATTATCAATTTTCATGGCATCAAACAATAAAACAACTCAAATTTGACTATGGTGTTTTTGTCTATCAATTTTCAATTCCCCAATTATTTAAGTTTTGTTAAAAATCATCTCTCAAAGTCGGTCAACCTAGATTTTGCTTGACATGTGTCTATAGCAAATACTATTAAGTGTGAATCTCTTGATTCAGACCTAATTGTTTGCAACAAATGTCCCAAACTATGTAAAGCCCAAAAATAGGTTGGCCCAACTTAAATGGGATATGATAGGCTTCTTATGGTCTAACAATATTGTCAATACATTATTTTCGTTTTGCAAGAACCAGGCTTTTGTTTTTTTGTTTTTTATCTAGATGACGAACTTTATTCAACTAAATGAAAGGCCCAATTGGGCCCTAAACTTATTAGAGATCTCATAGATGGTATTTATTTAGTTAACTTATTTAGCTTGTGTAAGACTTTTAAAAATCTTTATTTCATTTTTTTAGTGTAAAATTTATATCTTCTAATGTTTTGGATTTGGATCATTTATGGTTTTGAAGACTTCATCAATTCCATTGTAATTTTGTATTCGCTTTGAAAGAAAATTTTGTAATTTATTTTGAAAAAAAAAAAACCTTTAAGAATTTTATTAGGAAGATGCATGATAATAGATTATTTTTATTACATAAAATCTAGCATAATTTTGGTAAAAGATAACAACTTCTTTCTTGATATGTTTGTACATGTCTAAAACAAACTAGACAATAATTGGAGTTTAAAAGTAATATCATTAGTGTAACGTGGTTCTCAAACAAAAATTTCTGCCTCTATTCCTGCTTTTATATATATGTGTGTGTGTGTGTGTGTGAAGAAGTTGGGATCAAATCTTAGATATGCATCCACAACAAGAGTGAATTTGCATCAAGCCAAGAGGTCATCGATTTCTACATGTACATTGTGGCTCTCACACATGACACAACTACAATCAGTCACAAGGATCTTTTTTTTTTCATAGATGTCTTCATGTTTCCCTTTTTTTTCATGGGGAATTTTGAGAATATTGTTTTCTTAATGGATTCGTCCAAAACATTGTATGAATTCTTGATGAGAAAAAAATTACTAAAATTAAATTAAAGTTGGGTTAAGTGAATACATGGATAGAGATTTTTTTTTTTTTTTTTTTTTTTTTTTTCCTTTTAAGATCAACTATTTTAACCAATCACTCCCTATATTCCCACAGTTTTCCAATTATACTGTTGTTTTCTTATCATTTGAGTGGAGTTATCGTTCCTCACTAAGCAAATCAATGACTGTGTTTGGCTAACCTATTTGCTTGATATTGAGATAAAAAGTGATTTTTAAATAAATTAACTTTAAGCAAATAAACCGACTTATTTTCTTAAACTCCTTTTTTATTTCAGATTTAAGCAAATAAGCTAACAGTAAATAAGCACCCCCAAACATGCAATCAGAATTAAAATTTAAAATTATATTGAAATGATCTTTTAACGTATTTGCTTGATATTTGTATTTTAAAGAAGGCAATTAGGATGTAATTATGAATTATTGGAGGGGATGCTAAGTGCTAAGTCAAGTTTAGAACCTCTATCTAGTTTCAAAAGCTATCCAAGTTGTGTATATTAGAACCTTATTCTCTCTGTTTGTTTGTTTCTCAAAAGCTATCCAAATTGAAAGATTTTGCCGAAGATTGAAGACGGTAGATGGGTGAAGAGAGATGCGAACATAATGGCCCATGAATTACGTGAATGGGCCTTGAGATGCAATTTTGAGGGCTGTATCCAGCCTTATGTCGCCCCATGGGGGTGTTAAAAGAATCTGATGGCTAATGATTTGTACAGTAAATGAGTAAATTTACATTTACTAATCCAGATTGCCTTCTATTTGTTTTTTTTTTTTCATTTAAAAAATATTCAAGTAGAAGTACCAAAACCTTACTATAATTTAGATATTGTGTACCTTGTAGGTCTAATGTAATGCATTAGGTACTAAATGTAATGTGTAAGCCAAGAGTTTTATAGCACAACTAGTTGGCATATCATTACATCATTTGAACAAATTGGTACCTTTTTTGGAGTGTTTGGGAGAGTATAGTGACAGGTGGGTTCGAGCTCTGAGGGCAAAATATTTAATATGTAAGTATTTATAACCATTTAAAAATAATGGACACCTCCTGATGTTTCAAATAGAAACATCCAAAGTTCAAATTAGGAATGATAATGGGGCAAAATGAGATCAGATCATGGGTGCCCATCTTAGGTGCCTAAACAAACTTTGGGCCAGGATAGGGTATGGTCACTTTATGGCCCAAAAATGCCTTTTTTTATGTGAAGATGTATTATGTATGTGTAAATAAATTATTGTAAAAAGTTGAACTTAATTGAAGTTATAATATTTTGAGCCACTAACTACTATTCTTTTCTTCTTTTTTATATTGTTGTTAAGATAGGCAAATATAGTGGGGGAGGAAGAGGTGGGGTTTAAATTACAAACTTAGGGTAGCACAAAGAATATCATGACCATTGGGCTATCACTTGAACCCCAACTTGTGGTAATCAAAGATTACTTTCATTTTTACTTTTCTAATTTCCAAAGAGTACCCCCGCCCCCCTCACCTCCCCTTCCCCATGGCATCAAACAATAAAACAACTCAAATTTGACTATGGTGTTTTTGTCTATCAATTTTCAATTCCCCAATGATTTAGGACCCGTTTGGTAATGTTGTTCTAGTAACATTGTTTGTATTTTTTGGAAATATGTATGGATGAAAAAATGTGTAGAAATACGTGTATTGTTGTTTAAAAATTGAAAACATGTCGTTAAAAATCCTCTCTCAGAGTTGGTCAACCTAGATTTTGCTTGACATGTGTCTATAGCAAAGATTATTAAGTATGGATCTCTTGATTCACACCTAATCGTTTGCAACAAATGTCCCAAACTATGTAAAGCCCAAAAAATAGGTTGGCCCAACTTAAATGAGAATAGGCTTCTTATGATCTAACAATATTGGCAATAAATTATTTTCGTTTTGCAAGAACCAGGCTTTTTTTTTTTTTTTTTTTTTTTCTTAGACAACAAACTTATTCAACCAAAAGAAAGGCCCAATTGGGACCTCAACTTATTAGAGACCTCATAGATGGTATTTATTTAGTCCACTTAGTATGTGTTTGGCTCCAAATTAAAAAGTCAGCTTATTTTACTATTCAGTTTATTTTTGCTACTATTCATGAGCCTCATTACACTTTTTAGTACTATTCATGGGTTCCACTGTACTATTTCAGCTAACTTTTACCTTCATCTACAATACTTTCAGTAAAAAGTTTTCAATGTCAGCAAAATAAATGGATCTCAAACAGATCCTTATTTAGTTTGTGTAAGCCTTTTAAAAATCTTTATTTCATTTTTTTAGTGTAAAATTTATATCTTCTAATGTTCGGGATTTGGATCATTTGTGGTTTTGAAGACTTCATCAATTCCATTGTAATTTTGTATTCGCTTTGAAAGAAAATTTTGTAATTTATATTGAAAATAAAACCTTTAAGAATTTTATTAGGAAGATGCATGATAATAGATGATTTTTATTACATAAAATCTAGCATAATTTTGGTAAAAGATAACAACTTCTTTCTTGATATGTTTGTACATGTCTAAAACAAACTAGACAATATATAATTGGAGTTTAAAAGTAATAAGTTCTCTTCAAAAAAATGATTTAGAAAATATAAAATTACATCAACATTCATAATTTTATATATATTTATAAATTATGACTTACTCTAAAATTAATTCAAGAGATTTGTCTTGATTATCATTAGCGTTACTGTTTGTGAGAATACAAACTTTCTTAGAAAGAACTACTTACAAGACAAGATTTCGCACCAAATTGATGGGCTTTGCCACTGCCTAAACTAATAGGACTTCAAAAGTACAAAATATTCAACTAAGAAAAATAAGGGAACAAGCAATGTAATCACAATATGTAGATATCTTAATTCAAGTTCATACAAATAAGAAAGATTCAAATCACACAAACTCCTAAGTTAAATTACAAAAAACTATAATTAGATAATTCATGTGAGGCAAACGCACTTACAAACATGAAGTTATCCTTCCATTGACTGGAAATGTGAATCAAGTTTTTCAGATTTTTGTTGTGTCCTTTGTGATAATACCTTTAATCTTTATTTATAGTAGACAAAACAGTTACTGCACTTCTCCTTATTTTTTGGTAACTTCTATTGCACTCTGACTTAGTGGATAACTGACTGATATTCTCTTGTTATAACAGGTCTTGCAAGTTTTGCTTTTTGGGCCAGGCTTACACTGATCAAGATTTGGGCCACTGATCCAGATTTGGGCCATGTGAACAATGTTTATTTTTTATTTTATTTTTAGCCTAACACATGCCCCCTGTGCGTGATGGGCCTAAATTTAGGCCAACTGCCATAAGTTGTTTTTTTTTTTTTTTTTTTTTTTTTTTTGAACATCAATTGCGCATAAGTTAAAATGAAAAGGTGAAAGGAAAATAAAGTGGGGGCTTTTAAGTCAAATCAGTTTGTAGAACTAGGTTATCCTTCCTATCTAACCCCATTCATTCATCTTAGTGCGCCTCCACCACTTACACTCATCCGAACATCTCTTTTCTTTTCTTTTTTGCTTTTTTTTTTCTTCTCTGCAAATTTCAATTTCTAGTTCTCCACTTAATCTGTTTTATCAAGATCGATTTGCAAACCCCTGATCTAAAAAGTCCTTCAAAACTCAGGTGGATGCCGGCGAAGGTTGTCCATGATTCTGAAATTATTCATCTCGATTGAAGCTTGAACAGCGTCATGACTGTAATTCCGCATAATGCCGGGAGCTGGTGCGTACAAAATGAAGACATCTTCAAGTTCATCGTTGATCCTAAGAAGACCAATTGGCTGGTTGAGAAATGAAGCTAGGAAACTCCATCCTGAACAGGGAGCTTTGGGTTTCCTTGAAGTAGTTTGAGTAGCCACTGAAAAGATCAAACTCTTCAAATTTAGAAAGAGCCTTGTTCTTGTTCAGCTGGTAGTAACCCTTGAGAAGCAGCAGTTAAATCTTTCAAAACATGCACACCAAGATCACTGCCATGCTCCAGAGCATTTAGTTTCGGAACAACTTCGAACCAGGTACACTTGCCCGAACACCAATGTAGTAGACTAATTTCAATTCTGAAATCATATCTGCACTTCCGTCACATGCAAACCTTCCTTATTTTGAATTTTCTTTTAGATATATTTATTGCATTGTGATCTATTATTTTAATCACTAATGCCCACTTTAGCCATTCATTTGGCCCTTGGAAATGTGCATATATGCATATCTCAAAAAAATTTATGTGAGTAAGCCAATTCGTTCATACTTGGCTTATATAATTTTAGAAACTTGCCGTTAATGGATCTTGCATGTTCATTGCCACTAATATCCATCAACTTGTAAGCATTTCCATCAAAGACCTCGCTGATTAAGAAAGGTCCATCCCAATTAGGAGACCATTTACCCAAATATGGATCTTTAACTCCTATAGGCAAAATAACTTTCCAAACTAAATCCCCAATGGCAAATGACTTTGCCTTAATTCTCTTGTTATATATCTCAGATATTTTTTGTTTTTGTACAACAATAGAATTTAAAGCTGCCATACGAGCCTCATCTATTTCATCAAGTTCTGCAAACATCGCATCTTGATAATTCAAATGAGTCAATTCATTTTGCCTTGTAATCCTCATTGATCTCACTGTAATCTCCATGGGTAAAACTGCATCATGGCCAAAAACTAAAGAATATGGGGTAGTATTTATGCTCATTCTTTTTGAAGTTCTATATGCCCACAATACTTCAGACAACAAATCGTCCCAACTTGTAGGATTTCTAGCCACTATTTTCCTCAAATTATTCTTGATAATCTTATTAGTGACCTCTGCCTGACCATTTGCCTGTGCATAATATGGTGTGGGATTAAAAATTCGAATACCATATTCTTGTGTGAAGGCCTTTACCCTGGTTCCATTAAAGATGGTTCCATTGTCCACTGTTATAGATTGAGGAATTCCAAACTTGTGGACTATCATTTCTTTTATAAATTGAATAACATCAAACTCACTCACTTCCTTATAAGGTTTTGCTTCAGCCCACTTTGTAAAGTAGTCTGTTGCAACGATTATGAACAGTTTTTCTTTCTTGAGATTGGTCTGATTTTTCCAATTAAATCCATTGCCCATCCTCTAAAGGGCCATGGTTTTATTATCGCATGAAAATCTGAAGCAGGAATCCTAGGAATTGGACCATGTTTTTGGCATTCTACACAACCTTGTGCATATTTAATGTAATCTTTCAATATAGTTGGCCAATAGTAACCATATCTGTGTATCAACCATTTCATTTTTATGCCTGATTGGTGTGGACCACATATGCCTTCATGGACTTCTGCTAAGATTTGCTTTGATTCATCATCACTAATGCATTTCAATAGGATGCCATCAACACCTCTTTTGAATAAAATTTCATCTTGGTCTCCCATTAAAACAAATTTTCTATCTTTAAGTTTTAAAGCATTATTTGTACAACCACTTGGGTTTTTTAAGTAATCAATGATTGGGTTTCTCCAATCATTAACTTGGGTATCAAGATGAAAAACCTGGGTCCCTAATTCCCTATCAATAACTGATGGGAGTATCCTTTTACTTAAACATGGGGGACTTTGTGCAACCTGATTGGTCTCTTTATGTCTAGAAGCACTCTGTGCCATGCGATTGGCTTCCTCATTCTTACTTCTAGGGACATGGTTTAACTTAGCATTGCTAAATTGTTCTAGCAGCTGTCTTGCAGCCACAAAGTATGGTGCAATGGACGGGCTGCAACATTTATAATCACCAGTGAGTTGTCTAATTACTAACTGTGAATCCCCATAAACCTCTACACTTTTTATTCCCATTTCCAATAGTATCTCTAACCCAATGATCAAAGCCTCATACTCAATTTGATTTTAATCCCCATTGGAGATTCTAAAATCACACCAACACCTGCCCCATATGCGGTACGTGAACCATCAAAATTTAATTTCCAAGGGGCTAAAGCTACAAACATGGTTTCATTTATATCTGTAACTTCATCACATGGATGATCTGCCAAAAAATTAGCTAAGGCTTGACCTTTTATTGCTTTTTGTGGTACATAAACTAAATGAAATTCCACTAAAGCTAAACTCCATTTACCCATTCTACCACGCAAAATAGGTCTAGATAGCATATATTTCACTACATCAGTTTGTGCGATAATATAAGTTACATGAGAAAGCATATAATGTCTTAGCTTAGTAGCAGTAAAATACAAAACCAAACATAGTTTTTCTATCATTGAATAATTTAATTCTGCTTTATTTAATAATCTACTTAAATAAAAAACAGCCTGTTCAAGGCCCTTATCATTGTCTTGAGCCAGCAAACTTCCAATAGAATCTTGGGTTGCAGATATATATAACTTTAAAGGTTTCCCACTTCTTGGAGGAATCAACACTGGTGGTGTGGACAAATATCTCTTAATTGTATCAAAGGCCAATTGATGCTCTTCATTCCAAGTAAAATCTTCATGGTCTTTCAACCTTAATAAAGGGGAAAACACTTTGGTTTTACCTGCAACATTAGAAATAAACCTTCTTAAAAAATTAACTTGGCCCAAGAACCTTTGTAATTCTTTTTTATTAGAAGGAGGTTTAGCCTGCATGATTGCCTTGGCCTTGTTTTGGTCTATCTCAATTCCTCTATTATGCACTAGAAAACCTAGAAAATTTCCTGCTTGCACCCCAAAGGCACATTTAAGAGGATTCATTTTTAATTGATGTTTCCTCATCCTCAAGAAGGCTTTCTCTAGGTTTTTTAGATGGGTATTAAAGTTTTGAGATTTAACCACCACATCATCTATATAAACTTCCATAAACTTTCCAATCATATCTTGGAAAATTAAATTCATGGCTCGCTGATAAGTCGCACCAGCGTTTTTTAAGCCAAATGGCATACTACCCATTCAAATGTTCCAATAGAACCTGGACATCTGAAGGTAGTTTTGTGGACATCCTCTTCTGCAATGAAGATTTGGTTGTAACCTGAATGCCCATCCATAAAAGACAACAGTTTGTATCCTGCCACTCCATCTACCAATACATCTGCAATTGGCATAGGATACTCATCTTTGGGTGATGCTGTATTTAAGTTCCTAAAATCTATGCATACACGTAATTTGCCATTTTTCTTAAGAACCGGAACTATATTTGAAAGCCATTCTACATACCTGGCTGGCCTTATGAATCCTGCTTGCAATAGTCTTTCGATTTCTTCTTTCACTTTCAAAACAACCTCATTCGCCATCCTGCGAGGTGGTTGTTGGTGTGAAATGTGCTCCTTCTTGATTGGAAGTCTATGCTCTACTAGTGTTCTGTCCAAACCTGGCAATTCAGTGTAATCCCATGCAAAACAATCCTTAAACCTCTTCAACACAGCCAGCACTTCATTGAATTGTTCCTGTGTAAGGTGACTACTAATATATGTCACTCTCCTTTCTTCTTCAGTTCCAAGATTCAATTCTATCAAAGGATCTTGAACTTCTACTTTCAAGTCATCCATTTGGATAGGAGCTTTACTTAGAGAATTTAAACCAATTTTAACCTGGTTTCCAATGTCTCTTTCTTCTTCCAATACACGTTCTGCCAAGAACATACTTTGTTCTATTTTATTTTCAAGAATGTAACTTATTACTTTGTCTTCAGCCAGTTTAATGGCCCTTAATTTCCTTGGAGTAAGTGAACTACTCATCACTAACAGGTTCCTCAATTATATTTGGCATTTGTGGCTCTACGATGTTGTCGTCAAACCATTCCTTGCCAATTTCTTGGTCAGTAACATCTTCTCCAGCAGAATATGGTTGTTCTCCAGCCATTTCTACCATTGTTGGCTTGCCATTGTAACCAAATCCTGTCAGTTTCAAAATTCCAACATTTTTGTTATATAATTGAGCATCAATTGTATTATTACATGCTTCGAATGGCCTATTATCAGCCTTCACCAATTCAACAGAATTATCATCATTCCAAAACATTAGAGATTGATGTAGGGAGGAAGGTATCACCCAATTTGAATGTATCCATTCCCTTCCTAGCAAAGCATTATAAGCTGCCTTAGTATGAACAACAAAAAAGGCAACATTTGTAATCTTATTCCCTACCTTTAATTCTACAGGTATAATACCTCTAGTTTTAGTAGATTCACCAGCAAAACCACTGACTAAAACATCTGACCGAATTAAATCTGCCTCTATTTTATTGATTTTTTTCAACATTCCCCAAGGCAAAATATTAACTGCAGCACCATTATCTACTAAAACTCTATTAATAGGTATTCCATCCATGTGAACTTTAATGAATAAAGGCTTTAAATGCTGTGACATTATTTTAGATGGTTTCTCAAAGATAATTTTACCTGGTGGAAATTCCAGCTCCGCCTCTGCTTTAGGTTCTACATTCTCCATCTCTTCATCTGTTAATAGGATATGACATGCCCCCTAAGCATTTGAGCCTTTAGAACTATGCTCTTCATCTTCAATAATGTTCTGTTTTGCCATAAACTCTATTGGCAATGTGATCACATTACATTCCATATTACTAGAATTTTCTTTTTTTTGTTCCAATTCGAGTTCCTCTCCAAACTCATTGAATGCTTCCAAATCATCCCAGCCTTCAATATCTTCAAGGCCTTCCATCATATCTGCATCTCCAAGTTCTTTCACAAACTCGTTTCCTTTAAACTCCTCAAATGGAATGATCGAATTGATTGTACCTTTGCTTTTTTCTTCAGTTTCTAATTCAGCCAATCTCTCCTCTTGCATCTCTTTTTCTTTTGATATTTCTTTTCCTTTTATTTCGTTTTTTGGCCTTCTTGCAATGTATACAGTGACTGTGTTATCATCCATTCGATTAGACCCCAAATCACTTGTATATCTCTCTAATTTTTTGTGATCTTGTCGCACTAGTTCTTGGTTCTCTTCTTTAGGTAAATCCTGAACCATTTCACTTTGTGCGAGTTGTTTTGATTCAAACATTCTTTGCTGTATATTATTGTCACTTTTGGCTTTTTGCATACTCGTTTCATTTCCTATTAACCGAATAGCACTTGGCGACGTCTTCACATATTTAGAAGTTAATATGCCTCCTTTTTTGCGGTATTTCAACTTTAATTGCTTTCGCCTTGTTAAGTGGTCCATCATTAGAACTTTCAGGAGTTTGTCTTGGCTCTTGAGACTTATACATTTGCTGTTTAAGCCAGCGTCTCCTTTGTGTTCTTGTCATTTGTGGGAAATATGGGTTATATCCATATTTAAAATGACGCTTTTGTGGTGGTTTAACACTGACAGATTCCATGGAGTACCATTTATTTGGCTCCCCTAATGGAGGTTTGAAGGTGCGAAGTTGTTTTGGCTTCTTTACTCTTGAAAACACTAATTCAGCTTTTTTAGGTTCAACAATTGGCCCAAAACCAGTATCACTTTGAGGAGATTTTATCCCAACAGCCACTTTTCCAAAAACTCACGCCATTATGTGACTACACCGCTCACATAAGCAATCATCTTCATCAGAATCAAAAACCTGATCATCTGAAAAAGAATTATGCTTTTGTAATGCTTCTTTATAAGTTGTAGGCCTTGGTTGTTCTACCATTTTAGCCTTTCCCTTATTTGTTTGGACATTCTTGCCCTGAAAAAAGTTTTCTTTACCATGCAAGCCATATTTATTTACTCGCATAGAAGATCCTTCATTGATTTTTAGTCTCTTCATCCCTTGGGTGAGGTGCAATGATTGTTTACCCTGCACATTAACACATTGATATACATTACATTTTAAGTTCTCATCATTTTTGAAGCTACTAATCAAAGATTCAAAATCAGCTGAAATCATATTTAAATCATGCAAAGGTGGAAAGGGATCAATATCTGTTTTCATTTGCTCTTTAGGCTTTCAGGGAATTTCAAGATTCCTCTTTCAATTTTATCTTGAATAACATTCCTAAAGGTTACACAATCTTTTGTTTGATGTGTAAATGCATTATGCCATTTACAGTAATCCCTACCACGTGTTTCTGCCTTTGCTGGTATTTTGTGTCTGCCTACCAACTTTATCAACTTGGCTTCTAACAACCAATCAAAGATTTCATCAGACTTCTCTATGTCAAATGAGTAATCTCTTATAGGTGCTAAAAGTTTATATGCTGACTTAGCCTTAATATTTTTCTTATCTAGTACATCACATACTTGGGGATTATGACCTATAAATTCTGCAATGTCTACTTCATAGTTAGGGTCATGAAAATAAGTCCCATATGTAGAATTATTCCTGTTTCTTTCTTCTTTAATGAGACTCTCATACCTAGAAGCCCTATCAGACAACTCATACAGATCAAAGAATGTCATCCCTTCAAATTTTTTTCTAAATTCGAAATCTAAACCATCTACAGCGAACTTGACATATTCTTTCTCTGGGAGAACAATATGACAACGCATGCGGGCTCTTTTAAACCGCATACTGAACTGTTCTACAGTTTCATCTGGCCTTTGTCTTAATCTTGCCAAATCAGCAATTGACACTCTCAAGTCTGTGTGAGAGAAATGTGTTTGGAATTTGTCCTCTAATTTAGCCCATGAATTTAGAGAATTAGGAGGTAAAGATGAATACCAAGCAAATGCTTGTCCAGTCAAAGAGCTTGGGAATAACTTCATCTTACAATTTTCATTGTTTGAGACCTCTCCACACTGTATTGTGAATCTGGACATATGTTCCAGTACAGTCTTGTCATCTTCTCCAGAAAATGTAGAAAATTCTGGGATTCTAAACCCTCTTGGATATGGTTCTCTATCAATCCACTCTGGATATGGCTTCCTATAAATTGGCCTATGTCTTCGAAATGCTGGACCATGTGTGTGTTCCAAGATTTCTAAGATTTGGTCCATTCTATTGTGGACTTCATCATTATGACCATTATAATTATGTGCTTCTACTTGATTTCGTTCTAAATTATTTTGTTCGATTTCAAATCGACCATTATGATGATTATTTCTTTCCAAGGCCATTCTATTGTTTTCAGCCCTCTGCCTTCGCTGTGCAAATCTAGGATTTGCTCTATTTCTATTAGCATTATCCCTTCTTGGATATTGCTGAAATTGAGCCATTTCATGCCCAAGTTCATTCTCTTGACCATTGTCAAACCCATTATCCATAAATAATTCTGGGTTTCCATCATTTCTAGGGAAATCAATGTCATCTAAAGGGATTTCTACTCCTGAGTTATTATTATTCCTTTGAGGAACTCCATTGTGATGATTGTTTCTCATGCGATGGTTATTTCCTCGAAGAACATTTTCTGTTCTTATTGGAACATTCATAGTCACATGATCATTATTCTCATTTCTGTGAGAATTTTCAATATGAGGAACATTTTCTGTTCTTGGTGGGTTAATCAAATGAAGGATATTTTCCATTCTTGGGGAATTCTCAGTAAAAGGGACGTTTACTAATCCTAAAGGAACTTCCATATTTGGAAATTCTCAAATAAAGGATTACTATTGACTCCTGAACCCACTCCACCAACAAAGTCATTATTTGCTCCTACGTTTGGCTGATTTAAGTGTCTATCTTTGCCATTTGCAGCAATGACTCGATGAACCAGATTTTGGTTTTCTTTAAGTTGTTTCATCTCATCACTCATGTAGTCAAAATGTGCAACTACATCATCTTTCATTTGATTAAATTGTCTCAGGATTACCTCTAAAAAATTTGGATTTAAATCTGAGTGTAATCCATTATGTCCAGATTCACCATGCTCTGTAATAGGCCGTGAAACTAGACCTGGTTCTGCAGAATTAGAAGAACTAGAATTATTCTCATTGCTATTGCTATTATTCCTCATTTTTCTTGTAAGAACTGGCATGTACTCCCACTGTGGTCGCCAATTTGTTTGTGAGAATACAAACTTTCTTAGAAAGAACTACTTACAAGACAAAATTTCGCACCAAATTGATGGGCTCTGCCACTGCCTAAACTAATAGGACTTCAAAAGTACAAAATATTCAACTAAGAAAAATAAGGGAACAAGCAATGTAATCACAATATGTAGATATCTTAATTCAAGTTCATACAAATAAGAAAGATTCAAATCACACAAACTCCTAAGTTAAATTACAAAAAACTATAATTAGATAATTCATGTGAGGCAAACGCACTTACAAACATGAAGTTATCCTTCCATTGACTGGGAATGTGAATCAAGTTTTTCAGATTTTTGTTGTGTCCTTTGTAATAATACCTTTAATCTTTATTTATAGTAGACAAAACAGTTACTGCACTTCTCCTTATTTTTTGGTAACTTCTATTGCACTCTGACTTAGTGGATAACTGACTGATATTCTCTTGTTATAACAGGTCTTGCAAGTTTTGCTTTTTGGGCTGGGCTTACACTGATCAAGATTTGGGCCATGTGAACAATGTTTATTTTTTATTTTATTTTTAGCCTAACAGTAACGTGGTTCTCAAACAAAAATTTCTGACTCTATTGCTACTTTTATATATGTGTGTGAAGAAGTTGGGATCAAATTTTAGATAAGCATCCACAACAGGAGTGGATTTGCATCAAACCAAGAGGTAATTGGCTTCTACATATACACTGTGGCTCTCACACATGACACAACTACAATGGGTTACAAGGAAACTTTTTTTTTCATACCTCTCTTCATGTTTCCCTTTTTCATGGGGAATTTTGAGAATATTGTATTCTTAATGGATTCGTCCAAAACATTATATGAATTCTTGATGCAAAAAAATTACTAGAATTAAATTAAAGTTGGGTTAAGTGAATACACGGATAGAGCTTCTAATGCTATTTTTTTCTTTTAAGATCAACTATTTTAACCAATCCCTCCCTATATTCCAACAGTTTTCCAGTTCTGCTGTTGTTTTCTTATCATTTGAGTGGTGGTGTTATCGTTGCTCACCAAGCAAGTCATTGAAATTTGACTGTGTTTGGCTAACCTATTTGCTTAATATTGAGATAAAAAGTGAATATTAAATAAATTAACTTTAAGAAAATAAAAAAAATTATTTTCTTAATAAAGTCCTTTTTTATTTCACATTTAAGCAAATAAGCTAACAGTAAATAGGCATGGTCAAACATGCCCTCAGAATTAAATTTTAAAATTATTTTGAAATGACCTTTTATCCTCTTTGATATGAATTCAATTTTAATAATAAATTGTATTTTTTCTATTAGATAATATTAATAAAAATACATCTTTTGTAGTGTATTTCGTTCTATCAACTACAACTTGTCACACATATATATTGTTTATTCTAAAACAACCAAAGTTTAGAGAGGAAAAAAATTAAATATATGACATATTATAATTAGTGGAGTATAAAATGAAACACTTGAAGTGAAATAAAGAATTTTTGTTCAGTGATATTTGTAACCTCAAGTTAAGTTAAGAGTGAACTAAATTGGACAAACCAATTATTAATACTTCTTTCCAATTCTAGTAAGTTTGGGTACCCAAGCATAATGTACAAGAAGTTTCTAAAAACTTGTTCATGTGAACAGAGTAATTTAATTCTTGAATTGACTTGTCAAGACTCAAGAGTCTTAGATTAATTCATTCTTTCTTTGTTAATTTTTAATTTATGAAACGTATTTTTAAGCCTTTACTATCAATTTTTCAATCATAACAAGATTCGAAACTTTTTAAAGTATGTTATTCTTCTCTCTGCTAAGTAACAAGATTTGGTAAAGTATAAAATTATGCTTCTAAAATCTTTATTAACATCTTTAACCAACTCCTATGTGCATGACTGCATGTGTGGGGGAATGCTCCTGTGCAGTACTGTGCATCCCATGCATGGATTGCTTATATAAGCAATTTCTATATATATATATACACAATAAATTTTCAACTTAGGATACAACTCCATAATAATTATTTTTTATTATCATACAAAGTCACCAATTAGTTTATGTTGTATGCGGGAGTTAGCTGACTTACGATGCAATTCCATAATAACTAAAGCCCATTATATAAGCTATACTTGGTTCCTTTTTATGAGTTCTCCTTCTACAGCCCGAAATTGGAAAATTACGTTAAAGACCTAAAATTTATACCATATTTCATAATAAGTTCTATTTTTTTAGTTTTGTCAATTAAAATTCCAAAATGTTGAAACTGTTTCAAGAAAAAGCATTAATTTTTCCATCACCATTATTCTATAGTAACAAAAAACAAATAAAAAAGAGGTGAACAAGATTTAAGTAAAACACAAAGTTTTCTCAATGATTTCTTTTTGCTACATTATTGTTAGAGATGGGAGAGAGACTTCAAGTTCAAACGAGAAGATGTTAAGAGTTTTATGTAATTTTCCTAAACAAAGCATGTGTCATCCTGTGGACTTGAAAGATTATTATATATGAAAAAGAGGTAGATAGACAGCTAGCCCAAGCACACTTTCAAGTATTATATGTTGTATTAGTTGAGGTGTGAACTAAAATGAAGGTTCCAGTGGGATTCCTTCCATGCTTAATATAGCCAAAATTAGGACAGCTAAAACAAAGTCAGCTCTTAATATGTCATGACAAAAGAGTAGTTACACCAATATCATCATATCAACATTCCTCATGCGTTTTTTTGTTTAATCTAAATCCAACTTTAACTTAGAATTGGAAGCTGCAATTAATTATCAAATACCAACTTGTTCAATTATTTATTAATTTGCTCTCTATATAAGGTGACTGAGATTTCTTCCTTTCTTCTCTTCTTGTAACAACAATGGCAACTGATGATCTTCGCACAGATTCTTCCGACTACCGGGTTGAGCTTCTATCGCCGGAAGCAGCAGGCATGGTTCCGGCTGCACCAAGGGAGCCAACATGGCAACTCAACATGGATCAGTTTCGGTTGGCAGAGAGACACATGAATTCTAACTTTGGTTGTGGATCTTTTTGGCAGACATTAAGTATGCATGCTATTCTTCTCCTGTTTATATAATCTTATTGTGCTTAATTAAGCTTTAATTACAATAACTTATTTTGTTTTTCTATCTTTTGTTAGTGAGGCAAAAAAAAATTGCGGCATACTACAAGAGGCAGGAAAAAATTCTCAAAGGATTTGATGAAATCGACAAATTTACCGAGCAAGGGTTTTTGCCTGAAAGTATGACAAAGGTCGGTTGTTTAATTTATCAAATATACTTAAATCGAGTCACATACTCACGAGTCACGAGCAACAACCAATTTAAACGATTTATTGAGAAATGAAGCTAATAAAATGAAAATCAAAGTGATAGAGTGCTTCTTTTGAGATGGGGTTGAGAGCAACACTCATAATTGTTGTTGATTCAATCTTATTCATTTACTTAGGGAAAAAGTGACATCAAATCTAGTAACTATTTGGGGTTGGATTGGTTGTCTCATGAGGTCTCAAAATGTGTATAACTATACCTAGCTCTCTGTCTCTCACACATAAATCTTTTTTTGTGTTTCAGGATGAAGAAAAGCAACTTGCTAGGGGTGAGAGTCTGGCAATATATGCATCTAACATAGCTAACGTTGTGATTTTCATTGCAAAAGTGTTTGCTTGTGTTGAGAGTAAATCACTGGCAGTGATAGCTTCCACCTTAGACTCCCTTTTGGATCTTTTATCTGGTTTTATCCTATGGTTTACTTCTCATGCTATGAAAAAACCAAATCACCATCGGTATCCTGTTGGAAAGAACCGAATGCAACCTGTGGTAAGCCTTCCTAACTAGAAAAACATTAAATTAAAGTTCTTAGAAGATTGCAAATTATTTCTTAATTTCACTGTTAATTAATGAAGCCATATGATACCGTTAACTTAATTTACAATCATGTGATATCTCAGTTTCTTTTTAATAAGTTGCACTTTAAACCCTTAAATTTTGTGGTTATTATTATTTTCATCTAGATTTTTCATTCTAGTCCATTGAATTTAATTCTTTTTTTCAAAATGGTTATTTTGTCCATTTTTGTGACAGATTTGGGTGCCAAGGACCAAAAAAATTCTCTCTCTCTCTCTCTCTCTCTCTCTCTCTCTCTCTCTCTCTCTCTCTCTCTCTCTCGTCAGCTTAGTATAACCATTTTGAAGATAGAATCAAACCTCCTCTTCTTTCTTCTTTCTTCTTTCTTTCTTTCTTTTTTTTTTTTTTTTTTTTTTTGAGAAGAGGTAGAATCAAACTTTATGGACTAAAATGAAAAATCTCAAATTTAAAGAAACAAAATGAAAATTATTCCAAGCTCTAAGGGTCAAAAGTATAATTTAGCCTTTTAAAATAAATAAAAAAACTGTTAAAACTATTATCAATTTTATTAAAAAATTTTTACTAACAGACATGTTAATGAATAACATCGGTGTCAATAAATAATATATTAAATAAAAATTTAATAACTTTGTGTTGTTTTGTATTTAAAATTTGACATATGAGTTTATAAGTTTTATGTATAAAAAATTGTAGTATTAATATTACTCTTTTTCCTAAAAATGAGATCTCATGTCTTGTGCCAAAGAAAAAAAAAAAAAGGAGAATTTAGTGGGTTTTGAGCTAAGTACAGTATTAAATATTATGATGTTATCAAAATCTGGAACACCTTCATCATTTTCCTCTTTCTTTTGTCATCATAAAATGGTGTTGTAATTATGGTCAATAACATAGAAATAAGAATTCCACTTTCTTATTTAGCTCCAATGGGCAATTTTGCAGGGCATTGTTGTTTTTGCATCAGTAATGGCGACCCTTGGATTACAAATATTGTTCGAATCAGGTCGACAACTCCTTGCAAAAGTGAGTTTCAATAAATTCAATTTGCAATTCATTCAATAGTTTTGGGCAGCACCAGTCTCACTCTATGATGCTTTTACATTCAAATTTTAAAACCTGAAAAAATCTCACTCATGTTTTTAGAGATTCTACTATATAGTCATAAATAAGTGGTATTGACACCCTCTATAGTGTTTGATGTTTAGGATTCTAATCTCACCTCTCACTTATGTTTTCTGTTAGTATTTAACCCATTACTATTTCCTGAAGTCACCATTAAATTTATATGTGCAGACTCAGCCTGAAAGGGACCCCATGAAAGAAAGATGGATGATAGGAATTATGATCTCAGTCACAGTAGTAAAATTCTTGCTCATGGTATACTGTCGCAGATTCGAAAATGAAATTGTGAGGGCATATGCTCAAGACCATTTCTTCGATGTGATCACCAATGCAATCGGTCTAGTAACAGCAGTTTTGGCTATCAAATTCTACTGGTGGCTCGATCCTACTGGTGCTATCATTGTAAGTGTATGATATCTATTGTTAAATTTGTCATAATTGTAAAAGATTTTACTAGTTAAGCTAACTGAAACTCGTGTCATAATAATCACTGATCCATTATTGTAAATGACATCAATGCAGATAGCTTTATACACAATTAGTAATTGGTCAAGGACTGTGATGGAGAATGTATGGTCACTAATTGGGAGGACAGCCCCGCAAGAGTATTTAGCAAAGCTAACATATCTCATTTGGAACCATGACAAGGAGATTAAGCACATTGACACAGTTAGAGCATACACATTTGGGTGTAACTACTTTGTTGAGGCTGACATAGTTTTACCAGAGGATATGCCTCTTGGTCAAGCGCATAATATTGGGGAGAGCCTTCAAGAAAAGATTGAACTACTTCCCCAAGTTGAAAGAGCATTTGTTCATGTGGATTTTGAAACAACTCACAAGCCAGAACACAAGCCAAAGGCTTCATAACAACCAAGAAAAGCATAACAAGGAGGATAAATACTGGTTTGTCACGTTTGTGTGCATATTAAAGAGGGATGGATATTCATCGTGTAAGGAGTCCAACCAAACTTTCACGGCCCCTTCGGGTTGGTTTTTTCCTTTACCAGTGAGTAATTGGTCTATAAAAAGTTTTTAAGATGCCTCTATTTACTATTTAGTCTACTGACACTTCACTTATTAAGATTGAAAATTTTGGATTCGGATTTATTGTAAGCTATAACCTCATGTATACGCTTGATACATCCAAAAAATAATAATCAAAATAAGACGTTTCTATTTACTATTTAGTCTACTGACACTTCACTTTTTAAAATTAGAAAACTTAGGTTCAGATTTATTGTGAAATTGAAATTAAAAAAAAAAAAAAAACTTATTTGCTTATATTTTGTTTTTGGACATCTAAATTAAGAATTTCAAATAAGGAAAGTCCCTTAAATAGTAGTATAGATAAATATCATTTTAAGGGAAAAAAAAAGATAATTATTTTATATATATTTTATAATGTAATTATAGTGAACAGAAAATAAAATAAAGAACACCAAAATTCGTGCTACTCAAAAGATAATTTTCACAATGAAAATCATGGAGTGGGTGAGGGAGAAATTAATTAGCACAAGTCATGATTTCTCTGTCATTATTCACTTTGAAAGTTGAATTCCACCAATCAAGATTTCTCTATAAAGCTGTAGGAGTTTTCTATCTTATCTAAAAACTTGAACTTTTTAAAGGATAGTGGATAATGCATCATGCATGATCTTTTAAATAAAATGGTAAAAAAGGAAAAAAATAGAGTTCAAAACTATTTTTAATTGCCCGAAAGTGATTTGAAAACATAAAAATTAGTCCCTATCAAAACCTCATAGTTTTAATTTATAAATTATTTTATTTTCCATAACAAGACAATTACACATTTCCACTTGTTGGGTTCTACCATCTCACTTGCTTACAGTGGGATAACCACTTGTGCACACTAAGAGCATTAGCATTGAGAAATTGCAATGCTATTCTATTTTACAATTCTAAAAACCACTTTATCATTTATACCATCCTATTTTACAATACTTCCACATCCCAAACTTCTATTTTTATTAAAATATTATTTTTTAATCTTTCTTTAATATTTTTTTCTAACTGAAACTTTTGTTTTCCTAGGCTTTCCAACAGTTTTTTTTTTCCTCTCTTTCTCCTTCAACCTTTAGCACTAGCTCAACACACAAAGCCACACACAGACCCATCGGAACAAAAACCCAGAAAAACCCAAGCCACCACTGCCCACTGCCCACTGCTCACCAAAATCCCACCAGAACAAAAACCCATACTAAAAAAAAAAAAAAAAAAAAAAAACCCATCGGAAACCCAGAATAACCAGCCACTTCAGCCACAACCCAACCACAACAAAGCCACACACACACAAACACAAACCATCAACAGAGCCACACAAACCAGGCCGCCGATCAACAAACCCACCACCCAAGCCACTGATCAAACCATCAAACCAGGCCGCCGATCAACAAATCCACCACCCAAGCCATTGATCAAACCATCAAACCATCAACGGCCACCACCCAAGCCACCGATCAGCAATCCCAAACCACCGATCAACAAACCCACACCCAGGCCGTCGAAATACCCAAAAATCGTCATCGGAGCCACCATCGGAGCTACCGATGATCCACCCAAACGATCCACCCACCGATCAACGGATCCACCATTTCAAACCCATCGATCAACCGATCCCAGCCCAATGATCCAAACCCAGCTCGCCGATCCACGCTAATCCAACCTCCAACCTCAAAAATCCAAAACCCAGCACCGGTGCAACGAGAGAGAGGCAGGCCGTGTGATGAGAGATGAGGGAGTGGCCGTGTGAGATGGGTGAGAAATTTTGGCAATGATGCTTCGGAGAGGAGAGAGCAGATGGAGAAAGAGAAGGAAGAGTGAGAAGAGAAGAGAAAAAATGAGAGGGATGAGAGAGAAATTTCGGTTGAAATAGGAAGAGTATAATATTATTAATTTTTTACAATTCTGTGAACAGTACAATTCTATGTATAGAATTGTACTGTAGCAGTATTGCAAAAAAATTTGCAATACTGCTGTTTGCAATTTCCTGATGCAATAGTTTTTTAGGTGTAAAATGTTAAATTTCTCTTAGATATAGCATTAGCATTTCCCAATGCTAATGCTCTAACAAATTAACAATGATTCGTATAATATCTCATATATGGTGCAGTTAACGATTACCTTTAGAATATTTGTTTGATCATTTAAAAAAAAATTGATACAATTTTTATAGGAAATATAAAAAACTGTTAAGATATATTTTTTATTTTCTATAACTAAAAATATTTAATAAACTAATGCTCTAAGGCATCCGTTCACTTTTTCAATATATCAAAATATATATAACATATGGATCATGTTAATAAGTGTCTATAGGGTATTTGTTAATTGACTATTTTAAAAATATTTTAATATTACTTTTATAAAAAATATTAAAAAAAAAAGTCAAAAATTCAATAATATTTTTCTTTTTTATAAAAAATTTTAAAAATTTTTTACTAAACCAATGCTTCTATAACATTGTTAACTTTTCTCCCAATGCCCATGCTCAAATGCGCATGCTCAAAGTAACTTTTCTTCTAATAAATACACTATACCATACTTTGGAGGCCACACCGTCGCAGAGAGAAAATAATATGAAACTCGTGAAGACGTAGTTGAGTTTCCTGTTGGCCACTATCAAACAATGACAGCGGCTGATGATAAGATGCTTGCCTATCAACATCAAAGCTCACAATGGTCCAAAAAGATAATTATAGGTGGCTGAACAAAACATTGTCATTAAAACATTAAAAAAATTGATTATTTTTTTCTTTTTCATAAATAATTTTTTAAAATATTTTTCAAATCAATGCCCCGAAATATTGGTTAACATTTTCCTATTATTTATTAAAAATAACTGTTAAACACAAAACCAAAAAAAAAAAAAGTGATTTCAATACTAAAAGTCTAAAACTACTACTGTATTAATTTTACTAAAATTAGTTTATTAGTTTATAATTTTACATAACAATGAATATAACTGATCACATTAGTATCATTTTATAATAAATTTAAAAAAAAATTATTTTTCCTTTTGTTTAAATAATCTTCTAGTGTTTTTAGGTCACATTGCCATTAATTCATTCAGTTACTAAAATTTTAAAATAAATAATTTGAATTTTATCAAGTTATCAATAATTTAAATAAATACAAAATTGAAACTAATTAATTATTGTTTAAATGTTGATCATATGGTAAAATTTCAATAGTCTTATTTTAATAAAATTTAAATTCATGAACATATATTTTTAACTCGAATGACAAAGAGGTAAACACATTAAATGAATTTTCTTATAAGAATACTGGCTTCATCACATGCTTTTTTTTTTTTTTTTTTTTTGGTATAGTCTGTCATTTTTTTTTTCAAATTTTGGATAAGTTTGTTTTGAAGACATGGATTAGTAAGAGAGTGTCTTATTTTACAGGCATTTTAAGGGGAGTTTGAGATATATTTTTACCAGGTTGTCCTCAAGTTTTTTTTTTTTCTTGTTAAACTTAAAGTTTAAGGGTATTTCTGAACCACATAAAAGTCCAGTTGAAAGAGAGAAATTCTCTTATATATAGATAACTTTCTAAACAAAACCAATTAATTTGGACAAGAAATTATTTTAAGGAAAAAAAGGATAATTATTTTATATATTTTATAGTGTGTGTAGAGTGAAACAGAAATAATATATTCTTTAAAAAAAAAAAATACACAAACGAGCATCCATGCTTTTCATAAGATATTTTTCATTATGAAAATCGTGAAGTCGGTGAGGGAGTAATCAATTAGAGAAAAAAGAATGATGTATTAATATTGACCGTCACAACAAAAGCAAGGAAGGGGTTTATTTATTAATTATTATTATTAATTAATGACACCGACTCCAAAGTTCAAACCGAGTAAATAATTATTAAGGGTCATGCTAACGAGTGCCCTAAGAGCACTCGTTAACAATCCATTTTAGGAAAATTTTGATATCACTTTTATGGGAAATGAAAAAAGCTGTCAAAACATTAATTGTTTTTTTTCTTTTCCCATAAAAACTTTCTTTAACTGGATTCTTAACCAGTGTTCTAAGGGCACTCGTTAGCATTTCCCAATTATTAATTCATTTATTTATAGGTTAAGTTCAGGAGTGTCTTTACAGCAATGGTTAACTATTCATTTTAAAAAGTTTTGACACTACTTTTATGAGAAATAAAAAAACTGTCAAAACATTAATTTTTTTTTTCCATAAAAACTTTCTTTAAAGTGATTCTTAACCATTGTCTTATGAACATCCTTTAGCATTTCTCTTTATTTATTTGGCTTGCAATGGAATAAGTGCAACTGTTCAACTCAGATTTTGGCTCTTGCGCCCTCAAATCTAATGAATTTAGGGCGCAGCTTCCATCCAATGCCTTGAAGTGCACTGGACTCACTGCGATCATGACAGGTGTCCATTTTCGGACATTCTTCATGATCGCAATGGATTTAATATCACATGACATTGGACAGAAGCCACACCCATAAATTCATGTATGCATACATTGACCTTCAATCAAATTTATGATGAACTTTGAAATTTCAATTCCACCGGTCAAGATTTTCCTAAAGGAAGTGGTCCTTCGGTCTCTATCTTATGACTTATCTAAAAACTTGAACTTTTCAAAGGAATGGTGGATAATGCAAGATCTTTTAAATAAAAATAAAAATATTTTAAAAAAAATACCTCAAACTTTTATTTTAAAAAATAATCATAATCGACTAGAAGAACATCACGAAATAAAAAGAATTTAAAATATCTAAAACTACTTTTTGTACATATATTAATTTTGAAACAAATAAAAATAATAAATTGCAAAAATTGTATCCATTAACATTTTAAAGAATATGCTATTATAGAATATCTGCCTACCAGACAGTGTATGAGAGGTGCATGTATTTTCTCTCAACATTTGCAATTATCCTTAAAAAAAAAAAAAAAAAAAAAATTCTACTCTAGTTTATTTTAAGTGTATATGTGTGTGAAGTTCCCTTCTGGAGACTTGAAGGTCGGTCTTTGCCCTTCACACTCCACAAATATTTATACTTGTAGAGTGACCATTGCACTAAAAATATACAGTGGTATGCCAAAATTATTTTGAAAATATAAAGACGACTCCCTATCCCACATTTCCCACTAGTTGGGTTCTACCTTTAGATGGCGGCTTTTTATTCACAAAAAAAAAAAAAAAAAAAAAAAAAAAAAAAAAAGATGGCGGCTTTTTCTAAACAAAAAAATGGCGGCTAACACCTGTTTTTTTTTTTTTAAATGAATTTCATATTAACACCCTGATTTGCTATATATATATAGTTTTTAATAAATTTGTTTTGTCTACGGTCTACCACTCTACCTAACAAAAAAAATCATTGAATTCTTTGACTTGAAAATTTAAAAAATTTTAGTTCAGGAAAAATAAAAATAATAGTAAGGACAAAAAAACAATAGTTTAATAAATATATCCATAATTTCAATTTCATTTTTCCTAAAAAAAATAGTATCAGGAAAGATTCTATGGCCATGAATTCTCATATGTTAAATTTCATATATTTGTATGTGTGTTTTTTTTTTCTTTGTAATATTGATATATTCAAGTTATCTTTATTAGATTTTTTATAATTTAAGTTTCTTATAAAGAATGACTATGTTATAAAAAAATTCTTAAAACCACCACTACTACATTTTCCACATTTATTTTAATAATTTGGCAATTATATTAGACATAGTTTTAAAAACTGGTACGATCAAAGAACCAACTTGAAAAAAAATGTCAACCATGATGCTTGTCGTAGCAAATTAACAATGATTGATACTTGATAAATAATCTTATATTGGAGCCTCTCGTTGATGATTGGAGGACCTATTGAAGAAATTCCATAAATTATATGTTCAACACATTTTCAAGAAGGTGAATCAATGTGTTGATGCATTAACTAAGTTTGAAATCACCATATCTTCTGACAATACTAATTTTGTTAACCCACCACTTATGGTGTAGGACTTGCTAACTTTGACAAGACCGAACTCTCTTGTAATAGACTTATTAGAATTAATTTATATCCGCGTTGGTTTGAAAAAAAAAAAAAATTGTATAATAATATATTTATATCAATAGATATTTACTTTACCTTTTTGTCAAAAAAAAAAAAAACTATATATTGTATAAATAGATATTTATAAAGCAAAGTACCTACATAGCCTGCAAGTAGAATGCCTATGCTTAAAGTAACTTTTCTAATAAGTACTTCAAAAAAAAAAAGGCACCTACCTGCGACATTGGGAGGTCCCGGAGAGTTTCTAGTTGGCCACTATCAAACAATAATATCGGTTGACGATAAGATGGAGATGCTTGCCGACAAGGTGGCTAAAGTGCTATACAATCCTTGTCATTAATTAAGAGCATTATTATTTTTAAAAACAAAATTTATTACCCTTTGATAAGTTTTAATGGAAAAATAAGGGGGAGCTTTCTTTTTCTTTTTTGAGGGGGTGGGGGAGCTTTCTTTGAGGAGACACTTTATTACATTTGATAAAAATTTTAATTCATAAATCTTATAAATTAATACGTTAACTTTTAAACATTAAAAATAAAATATTTTTTCATCCAATATTATGATAGATCACATCAAATCATTAATGGCTAATAAGTTTTAGGATAAATTGAAAATTACACTCCTAAAGTTTAGGAGTGTTTAGATTTTATATCCTGAAATTTCAGAATTTGGATTTTACTCCTTGAAATTTAGGGGTGTTTGGATTTTATATAATGACGTGTTAAAATTTGGATTTTACCCCTTAAAGTTTAGGGGTGTTTGGATTTTATACCCCCAAATTCCGAAACTTCAAGGTATAAAATTCAAACACTCCCAAACTTTAGGAAGTAAAATCTAAACACCCCTAAAATTTATGTGGATAAAATTTAAATTCTGAAATGTCAAGGTAATATTCAAACACCCACAAACTTCAGGAGGTAAAATCAAAATTCTAAAATTTCAGGACGTACCCAAACTTTAGGGGTGTAATTTGCAATTTATCCTAAGTGTCATAGAAATTACTTTATATTGGTGTTTAAAACAATCTTCTAGAGTTTTTAGGTAATGTTGTTGTTGACCAAGAGTCTTGTAAGTTGTAATTCAATTAGTTGGCACCTTATGGTGTTTCTAATAAAGACATCCAAGGCTCAAATTATTCTTCCCTCAACTATCAAATTATCAAGAAAATGTAAAGTCGTTATTGTGTTCCGAAAATCCAACCCATTCATTTTAAAATGAGTATATTGAATTTTACTATGTAATCAATAATGTAAATATATACCAATTAGTAATAATTAATTTTTTTTTTTTTTATACATTTTAATTGGGGAAAGACATCTTCGTTAGAAACACAAAGTACCAATTAAATAGAAATTATATGTCGTACTTTTTGTGTTTCACTTTATGATCTACCAATTGTAGTATGTCATGAATTTGCATTTTTGTTTCTATTTTAAACTTTGATTATTTGATAAGGAACGTAAAAAAAATGATAAATTATAATTAGTGAAATATAAAGTTGAATATAAAACATGAAACAAAAGATTTGTACTCGTGTCGATCTAAAGTTTATCGACAACATTAATCATATTCAATGTTTGCAAGTGTTTTTTACGATAAAATTGATAATAATTTTAGTAATGTCCTTTAAATCCGTGAATGAAATGCTAAAAATGGAAAACATCAGTCTCTATCTGCTTGCCATTAGCAACTTCTTTCATGCCTGGCATGTGGAGAGTGGAGTATTTGCTACGAAGTTTCGCAGTAATTTCCAAGATAGTATCGATTACTGTCCGCTGAGATATTAACATGTAAAAGTAAAGTTTTCTATTGTCTTTATCCTTTTTGGCCAAAGAAAATCTTTTGTCTATGGGTTTGTGGGGATGGAGGGAAGTTTCTCTATGAATTTGTAAGCTTCGGTTGGGGATAATTTTCTTTATGTCAACTCTCTCATGACTCATGAAGACTTTGGGGATGCAAAGGCCAAATTTGACACATGGAAAGGCACTTTTTTATGCCAAACTTTGATGCATCTGGCCTATTTTAAAATTTAAATTGATGGATTTGAAAGCAACCTTTTAAATTTTAATGAGTTATGTTAGGGGTATTTATTTTTAATTTGTTTACATAGAGGTTATAAATGAATGTGTCATTAATTACAATTTGAGAAGTACGGGCTATCCATCCATTAATTACAAAAAAATGGTAGACTACTAATTTTGTACTTATCATTTATCCCATATTTTAATTTGGTTCCTAACATTTCAATTGCATCAATTTAGTTCTTAACATTTCAGTGTCGTGTCAATTTAGTCTCTGTCGTTATTTATTGGATGAAAATTGCTGACATGGTTAATGGCCAAAATATAAAATCAATTTCTTGTCACATCAACAAAAACTAATTTTTTATTTTGACAGTTAGACACGTCAGTAATTTCCATCCCAGAGATAATGACAGAGACTAAATTGATACGATATTGAAAGGTTAAAAACCAAATAGACACAATTGAAAGGTTGTAGAGCAAATTGAAATATGATGTAAATGATAGGAACCAAATACTTTATGGGAAATAATTTTAATATTTTTTTTATGGGAAAGGAAAAAAAACAATTGATTTTTTTTATAGCTTTTTATATTGAATAATGCTACAGGTACTATAAGTTTTACTGCATTAATACTCTATTTGTTTCGATGGAAAACCTTGTATAAAGATAGTTTTATGTGTTTTCTAGTGTTTGGTAGTATTAGAAAAAATGAGTTAAAGGAAAACTATCTTTAGTCAATAGAAAAAATATGGCTTATTTTTAGAAAAGGTTTGGCTTACCTCCAGTACTTTTTTAACTGGATGTCTCTTTTTGTTTTAAATACACAATTGCAAGTGGTAGTGGGTTTTAATCTCCATATTTTATTTAGTTAATGGGTAATGTGGCAATTTCTCATTAAAATAAAAGAAGATTCTAGTTAAAAAAGTATTGGAGGTAAGCCAAACCCTTTTAGAAATTGTTTTTCACTAAGTTTTTTTTTGAAACAACTCTATCTCACAGCAAGTTAAATAAGGGAAGTTAAAAAATTGTTTTTTCAACTCATTTAAGGTTGTTACCAAATATAAGAAAATGATATAGTTTTATAGAAAATACTTTTTGAAAAATGACTTATTTTCTAGAAAACATTATCACCAAAACAAACAAAGCGTAAGCTTACAAACTGGTGTGTCACTAATCATAAAGAGGCAATTCAAATATTCATTTATGAGGTGGTTGAAATGCATCAATTACATTCATTGTCACATCAGTTTGTAAGCCTTATGTGGTAATATTTGTAATTTCTTTAGCATTTACTTTTTATATTTTCCATAAAAAAGATACTAAAATTTCCCTAAATGGTTTATGAGTAATGTTAACGGATATTCTTAGAGTAATTTTTAATAAACTATATTAGGAAATTTTTGACATTATTTTTATAAGAAATCTAAAAGGATTTTGTTAACGGGTGCTATACAGCCACTGTTAAGTTTGCATTGGTACTTGTTTAGTCTGCATGCTATTACTGAAATAAACCTACTTTAATGGGGAAAAGGAGAAATACGTCAACACGTGTCAGGCAGCATATGAAACATCAAATGTTACATTATTTTACTTAAATACCCTCTTAACAATTTTTACCATCTCCATATTTTTTGAGAAATACTATGTCTACAACATTTTTATAATATTTTCATAACAAATCATAGGTGGCAGGTTGTTACTAGTTGTTATTGTTGGGGCAGAAAAGTAATTTCAATGGTAAGTTCAAATTTGAACCAATAACAACTGTAAGGACTCAAATTGTGATGATCCCAAATGATATGGGTTTCGCACGTTAAAGGCCCTTGCAATAAAATTTATAGAGCGTGGGCTGAAAGGCTAGGCCCTGGTCACTGGACGGTGGTTAGTCATGGTGTTCGTGGTAGCAGCGTGTTTAATAAGACCTTTTCTCCGGCACGGCCTAAACGGCTCCGATCCTTTGGCCTTGTCCGAGGGGATTGGTCTTCTTATAACTCTCCCATGTTTAGGGCTCAAGGGGGTGGGAGACAGTTTGTCCCCACCCTTTAGGCGCATAAGCCATTACTTTATATAACCCTTGTTGGTTGATCTTGACCCTCCACCTGTTGATCAGGCAGGTACCTGTTCGAGTGCCTGTCCCATCAGCCGCCTCCTCCTACTTTCTGTTAGTTGTAATAACTGAAGTCACACTGTTCATAAATCTTATCCCTTCAATATGGATAGGACGTTTGTGGGCGCATTCATTGCAGAGGTGACCTCCTCTCCTTGAACCACTCCCACTCCGTACCCCCACGTGAGACCCGTTTAATTCGCCTTTTCCTCTGGGGATGCTTTTGAGGCTGCCTTTGATGACATGTCGTTCTTCCTTTTGAAGTCTTGGGATGCCGAGGACAGGGTCATCCTCGGCTGCACCTCTAGGCTATTTGAGCTTTCACCACTCGTCCTCGGCAATTGCTTTTATCGGCACTGGCCCTGGGTCTAGATGGAAAGTGGGTCGGGTCATAAATTTTCTTGCCCCACAATAGCCCCTCAAAATCCTGCTATCCGGATCCTCGGCCGGATAGAAGGGTTTTGATGACATCAAGCCTTTGCCAAGGCTTTATCGATCCTTGTCACCCATCGGTTCCTAAGACTCTTCGTCTGCCCGAGACACGTTCTTGGAGCCTTTGGAGGATGAAACGTGTCTTCATTAAATGCGGGCGGCTCTATGCTCCCCATATTCAACGGTGTGATGTGATCAAACGGTGGAGGTTTCTTTGCCTTTATGGGCGGGAAAATTCGTGCAGTTACTTTCGATAGGAGGTATAAATGATTTTTGGAACTGATTTGTCTCTTCATTTTTGCACTTAAGAGTTCTAGCGCATATATCTTGGGTTCATCCAAACTTTTATCCAAATTCAAGTCTATCTCCAACACAAAAAGCCTGTCCGAGGCAACTTTCCTCTTTTCTGTAAGTTCTCTGCCTTCACTAACTCGTACTTTTTCTTTTCCGGATTTATTTTTCCTTGTTCCCTTCCTTCTCCCGTCACTCACTAAATTCGTTTAGTAGCGCTTGGAGATGGTTAAATTGAGAAAATTGGTTGATACTGAAGAGGCGATGGAAAAGTTCATCACCGATTATAGGATTCCTCCCAACGTAAGTTTGAGGCACTATAAGATGGGGGAGTGGCATTCTTTGAGAAAGGCGGGCGAGGTGGTAATCCCATTCTCGCCTTCGTAGAGGGGGGTATGAGAATCCCCATGGGGCCGGTAATGAAGGATTACCTTAGGCATTTCCGGTTAGCTCCCACCCAGTGTGCCGCCAATATGTTTAGGATTCTGGGTTGTGTGGACGCTTTAAATGAAAAAATGTGGTTAAGACTAACCCATCATGACGTGAATTGGTGCTACAATCTCCAAAATTTGAAGGGCAAGTCTTATTACATGAAGACGAGAGACGATAGAGTTCGATTAATCCAGTGCCTCCCCGATTCCAACAAGGGGTTGAATAAGGATTTTCTTATCGTATCTGGGGAATGGCACGATGGCCTTCCATGCCCAGTGGTGGAGGGAGAACCAGGTGGGGCACAGAGAGTAGACGGGTGCCAATCTTTTGCGCCATTTTAATTTGGTGTGGTTCGATTACTAACCATGTACATGCCTCTTTTTGCAGATCCAGACGCCTTTCACCGACACTTTCACCTGGTTAATCGGGTTGATTTGGAGACTGTTCTCCAAGCCGCAGTTTTTGTAAATGACGAGGATGGTCAAGTCAGAGTCGCTCACAAAATCTTAGGGTACGATCCCATTCAGAAGTCATTTGCTGACCCAAAGCACGTGGTTAGCGCTACCCATCCTCGGCTTCCAAATATTACGATAACCGAACAAGGGTTTTTGATCTCCGAAGGATCTCCTATACCTGAGGGCATCCCAACTGTGGATTCTTCGTCGTCTCATCAGGCAACGGAGGACGAGGGTAATCTGGGTCAGTCCGAGAAGGGTTTTGAGGTATTCGACCAGGTTGACCCATCTGAAGATCCTTCTGGTGATCTGGGTGACCCGAACTTGTCTGAAGCAGAACTGTTGTCAGTGGGAACAATCTCCCGAGCCGAGATGGGTCTTAAGAGAAAGCCCCCGACCAGCTTGTTCGACCTCATCGAGGGTCAGCCGGGGAAGGGTGCGCAGGAAAAACCATAATCCAATGTTCCGACTCCAATACCTCAGCTCCAGCCCATCCAGACTAGGTCCTCCTCTATCAAGTCGCAGCCACAATCTCCCCGCCCCAAACTTCCTACTCCTCCTCCATCAGCTCTGCCTCCTCGGGCGGAGCCTACTGACTCAAAGAGAAAGAGGAGTCCCAAGGGGAAGGATCCCATGGATGGGGGAAAAACCCCATCCTCTCAAGAGAGGGATGAAGCCCCGCGAGCGCAAAAACAGTTAAAGATTGGGCACCAAAGCAAAGGGAAAGGGATCGAAGGTCAGTCCGTGCCGAGTGCATGGCTTCCCGCCCCAATGCTCTACGGGGAGCCGTTGCTGGAGAACGCATCCATGAGAAACCTAAGAGACGGTGAAGGAGGTTATGTGGCCAACGCGTTAGGAAGGACCATGCTGCTTCCTACTGATATGGAGGAGTTGAAGAATACGAGGATGCAGGAGGTTTTCCTCAGCGCGAAGAGGTACCTGGGAATGGTAAGACTTTTGAAACCTAAGACTCTATCAATTTTTGCGCCCGGATTTTCATTCACAATATACCCGTCTCAATTGGCAGGCTATCCAAGCCACCTATAGAATGGAGGAAGAAGTTAAAGGGCAGAGTAAGACCGCCGAGGTTGAACGCACCAAGCGTATAGATGCTGCTCGGACCCTCAAAGCTTCCGAGACTGACCTCGCGAGGGCTAGGGAAGATTTAAAGATGGTTGCCCGAGACAGGGATAGTGCCTTGGCAGGTTTAACTGGAGCCCAAAAACAGGCCGAGGAACAGACAAAGCGCCTATTCGCTACCGAGGAGCAATTGCAGATTGCTAGGGAGCAAATCAGTGATTTGAAGGAGAAACTGATCACGGCAAACAACGCTAAGGGCGTGGCTGAGTTTGCTAGGGATGAAGCCGTGAGGGCCAAGCAGGAAGCTGAGTTTGCCAGAACTGAGGCTGAAACAGCTAAGGACAAGGCCGAGGAGGCGGGCTACGAGGCGGGGGTGGCTGATACCCAGGCTTCCCTTAAAGCTGAAATCCCAAGAGTATGCAGGCTATACTGCTCCCAGGTCTGGGAAGAGGCCCTCAAACAAGCTGGGGTGGAAGCTTCGTCCGACTTATGGAAGGCGGAGCGCGTATTTTATCCCCCAGCCATCCGTGAGACCGCCTCTACCAGCTTCAAGGCTATGAGCACCCCACAGGAAGCTGAGGCTGCTCAGCCAGAAGCTACTCAGATCGTCTTCACTCCTAGCGAGTCGACAGAAAGAGGGGAGCCTTATGTTGCGACTGAAGTACCTGAAGGTTTGGATTCCAGGATTCCTCAGGAGCTTACCCCGTCTACAGTCAGTGACCGGATCTCCTGTGCCGAGAAGCCAGCCGTCTCTGTTCAGCCCCTTCAAGCCATTACCCTTACTGATGTGCCCCGGAGCACCGACGATGATCTTGCCAAGCCCTCCCAGGAAGGAGATATCTCCCAAGGTTCTGAGGCTAATCCCGCTCAGCCTTCCCAGGATGTGGTTAAAACAAAATTGAAGAAATAAAAAGCCCAGGCCGACTTTTATATTTGTTACTAGATTAACTGTTAACTAGTTTCCGTTTTACTTTGAAGACTTTATAATTTGCTTGTAGTTGAACTCCTAGACCACATATATGAAATTCTTTTCCCTCCTTTTTCTTTTAAATTACATGTTGGTTATCCTTGTGGATATTTATCAGGGTTACAAATTTCATGGTTTTTGATCTAGTTATCTTAACATGGAGGAATGGTTGTGCATACAACATACTTGGGATTATATTTCAGAGTTTGAATTTGTACCCGTACGTACCTCTGACGAACTAAAGACATCAGCCGAGGTGCCATGCGTGTTATTGGGCCGTAACTGGTGCTCAGATCTTCTTGGAGTACCTAGTTTCCCCATAGGTTTGAGTCCGAGGACTATGCAATACCTTGGTTTTGTCCAAAACTTAGATTTTCGTTCTCATGTACTTGGTTTCCCCATAGGTTTGAGTCCGAGGACTATGCAATACCTTGGTTCTGTCCAAAACTTAGATTTTCGTTCTCATGTACTTGGTTTCCCCATAGGTTTGAGTCTGAGGACTATGCAATACCTTGGTTCTGTCCAAAACTTAGATTTTCGTTTTCATGTACTTGGTTTCCCCATAGGTTTGAATCCGAAGACTATGCAATACCTTGGTTCTGTCCAAAACTTAGATTTTCGAGTAACTCGGGGATATTAGCCCTTTGGCCAAGGTGTGGGACATTGGTTTGGGGGGATTAGCACCTCGGCCAAGCCCCTAGTGAAAAACGTAGCCCCTAGTGGAGCTTTATGTTAGGGCGCTACAACGGGCTGTTGGAAGTGATGGGCGGACTTTCTCGACCCATCGCCTGTGCCAACACATAAGCCTTTCCCACAGATGGCGCCAATTGTAAGGACTCAAATTGTGACGATCCCAAACGATATGGGCTTCGCACGTTAAAGGCCCTTGCAATAAAATTTATAGAGCGCGGGCTGAAAGGCTAGGCCCTGGTCACTGGACGGTGGTTAGTCATGGTGTTCGTGGTAGCAGCATGTTTAATAAGACCTTTCTTCCGGTACGGCCTAAGCGGCTCCGGTCCTTTGGCCTTGTCCGAGGGGATTGGTCTTCTTATAACTCTCCCATGTTTAGGGCTCAAGGGGGTGGGAGACGGTTTGTCCCCACCCTTTAGGCGCATAAGCCATTACTTTATATAACCCTTGTTGGTTGATCTTGACCCTCCACCTGTTGATAAGGTAGGTACCTGTTCGAGTGCCTGTCCCATCAGCCGTTTCCCCCTACTTTCTGTTAGTTGCAATAACCGAAGTCACACTGTTCATAAATCTTATCCCTTCAATATGGATAGGACATTTGTGGGCGCATTCATTGCAGATGTGACCTCCTCTCCTTGAACCACTCTCACTCCGTACCCCCACGTGAGACCCGTTTAATTCGCCTTTTCCTCTGGGGGTGCTTTTGAGGCTGCCTTTGATGACATGTCGTTCTACCTTTTGAAGTCTTGGGATGCCGAGGACAGGGTCATCCTCGGCTGCACCTCTAGGCTATTTGAGCTTTCACCACTCGTCCTCGGCAATTGCTTTTATCGGCACTAGCCCTGGGTCTAGATGGAAAGTGGGCTGGGTCATAAATTTTCTGGCCCCACAACAACTAATCATTTGTAATTTGTTGTAAAAATATTGTACACGTAACAATTCTCATATTTTTTAGCATTTTCTCCTTGTGATTTCTTTCCCATCGTATGGCTTCATTGTTTAACCTTATCTTTTGATTTTTTTTTTTTTTTTTTTTTTTTTTTTTTTTTTTTTTCATTTCTTTCCTTCTCCTTCACGGCAACAAATCTAGGTGGCACCATTTTTTTTTTTCCTTTCTTTCCTTCTGGTGGGATCCGGGGACCTTTTGAACTTTGAACCCACCCAAATTTTCCCCCAACAAATCTTCAGTTTATTTTTCCTCCTATTTATGTTCCCCTTTCCCTCGTGTTCATAGAGAACTAGACCAGCTTTCCACTCACATTTTCCATCGTGGTGCTGCCATGGAACTCAATTTACAATGGAGTTTTGGTAGTCCAGATCTGGACAAGGTTGATTTGCTTGTAGAGAGCGTCGTTTCAGTCTAGTCAGACTCGCCAAAGTTGATGGCCGCTTAGCAGGCATTTCGTCGGGTCCAGTTTTATACAGACTATCTCCTCCCTCATTCACACCCAAAACCCATATGAAGTTTTTAATTTCAGATCAAATTGTTCTTATTTTTGTAAAAGAGTATGATTTTGTTGTTTTTTGAGAGGTTTGAAACTGTTGTTTGTTCTGGTTTGGAATTTTTGACGAGGCTAAACTGGTTTTGAGTGTAAAAGGTGAGGAAAGTTAAAAAGATGAAAAAGGGTATTTTTGTCTTATAAATAAAAAAATTTAATAGTTGCTCCACGTGTAAAATCAAAATAAAAGTTGCCCCACGTGTAAAAAAATTATTATTAAATTCCTATTTAACGTAGCACCGTTAACCGGACCCAATCTAAAATGTTATCAACAAAATTAATTATTTTATCATTTTTCTATAAAATATTTTTAAAAATAGCTCTTAAACTAATGTCTTTAGGACATTCTTTAAGATTTTTCATGTTTTATTAATTTAACAAATACTCTTAGAACACTCGTTAACCAAATCTAATATTTATTTATTAAATGGTTGAAGTTCCCCGTTGCTTTTATTACAACGTGAATTTGTAAGTTGTACTATCTTATAACATATAGCACCTTTAAATTTTTTCGGTTTTGAGAGCGAAAGAAGAAAAAAAAAATCGATTTTAATTATTATTTGTGGCGGCTAGTATTTAAAGTTTTGGACTGCTAGGCTCCTTCTAGATGTTGACAAAATTTTAGATTTAGAACAAGAAAATTGACCGAAGAACTTGGTTGGTTGGGGTGGATAAGTACGTTGGAGGTTGAGGCGGCAAATTTTGCAAAATAAAGGAATTGATGTGGCTTTCAAAATTTGTTTTGTTTTTCAAATATAAAAAATGAAAATCAAGTGCTAAAAAGTAAAATCAAACATAAAAAATCATTTTCTCAAAAAAAAAAAATATAAAAAATCAAAATAAAAAAGATGTAACGGAACATATTCAATTGTGACCAGGTTAATTAATAATTTGGTCTTATCTTATCAAAAGTCTTATAATTTAATAGTAAAAAATAAATAGTACTAGTATGAAAAATATTAAATGCATAATAAATTTACTACATCAACCTTATAAATTAAAGTGACAATAAATGCAATTAGCTAGTAAGCTTCAACCACATAATAAATGAATATTTAAATTAATTTTTATGATTGATGACGTAAGTTCTACAAAATAAAATTTGTAGTATCTTGAAATATAAAAAATGTTAACAAATGTCTTAAGGATATTGGTTTAGGAACTATTTTTAGAAATATTTTATGGAAAAATAATAAAATAATTAAATAATTAATTGGGTAAATTACGTATTTGATCCCTATTTTATATACCATATTTCAATTTGGTCAATAACTATTCAATTGTGTCAATTTGGTTCCTAATATTTCAGTATCGTGTCAATTTAGTCCTTACCATTATTTTTTGAATGAAAATTGATGACATGTCTAATGGCCAAAATAAAAATTTAGCTTTTGTTAATGTGACAATACACTAAAATTTTATTTTGGCCATTTGACATGTCATCAATTTTCATCCAAGATATAACAACATAGACTAAATTAACACGACACTGATAGTTTAAGGACCAAATTGACATAATTGAAAAGTTATGGACCAAATTGAAATATGCGGTAAAGGATAGGGACCAAATATGTAGTTTATTTTAATTAATTTTGTTAACAGGTTTTTATATTTTTCGTAAAAGTAGTGTCAATATTTTTCTATTATAGTTTATTAACCATGAGATATTGTTCAATTCTAGTAAAGAAGATATGTTAGGGTCAAACTTCAAATCCGTCCTTATTACTTTTTTAAACATATGTTTAGTCTTTAAAATGAACTTTCTGTTTTTTAACTTCAAAAATATCTATCAAGACTAATGAATAATGAGTATTGTATCATTATAAAATATTTTATTTATTATTGAGGGATAAGGCTTTTGCTTTTTTTAAGCATTTAGCAAATTATTTAAGGAAAATACTAACGGATAACTTTAGGATAATGGTTAATAATCTATTTAAAGAAAGTTTTTATGGGAAAAGAAAAAAAGCAATTAATGTTTTAACAATTTTTTCCATTTTCCATAAAAGTGGTGTCAAAATTTTCCTAAAATGTGTTGTTAATCATTGTCCTAAGGGCACCGGTTAGCATTACCCATTATTTAATGACCCACAATTGTTTATAACCTATCTCAATTATAACGTCAGTCATTGTTTTCCGATAACTTAAACTTATCCAAATTGAAACCAGTGAAGCTATGATATAAATACCAACACTAGACATTGATTATAAAATAATTTTCTATGTTATGTGTGTTAGAAGTTACTACTTACTCTTCACTGAAACAATAATAGAGTGGATTGTAGTTTGGCCTATTCATGGGTCGAGTCGGTTTTGTTTTGGACCCAACCCAGACTCAACCTTCCGGCGTTAGGTGGAGGGTGGAAGGACCCGAAACTGACTGCCAGTGTCAATTGGTTGAGTCAGTTTTGGGTTTGAGTGTGGTCAATTCGGTTCGGTTGGTTGCTGGGAACTGCATTTGTCGCTAGAAACTGCAAATTTTTTGCCCAAATTTACAAATTTTAGCTAAAAATTTATGTGGTTTGGCCGGATTTGGCTAAATCCCACTAGATCTGGTTGAGAACTCGCTGGATCTGGCTTGATTTTGCCGAATTTGGTCGGATTTCTTGTATAGCAGCGATCGGGTTTGGGTTGCTCAGGTTTTGGAGAAGTAAACCTGCCACTCGACCCGTCGGCATCAGTTCTTGGAATCGAAAATCCGCAGCTGACTGACTAGAGCTTCGGTTCGATCTAGAATTAGGTCCACGTTAGGCATTTTGGTCGATTTTTCAGGCTCCGGTCGAGTCAAGACACCCCTAATTGTAGTGATTAAAAGTTATAAATCTCATCTACACCAAAAATCAATTGGTATTTTAGTCTAATGATAAAATGTAATCATCATAGAGCAGGGTAATTAAAAATCTCACATAAAAAAGTCTATTGATACACAACAAAATCTCACAACTTCTAATCTTTTATATTTAGAAAATAAAAATACAAATAAAAAACAAACAAATCTCCCAACATTTTTATATAACCTTGTTTTAAGTTGTGGTGGGTTTTGTTGTACATGTATTTTTCCCAGTGTCGACATTCCCCTAACCTTTTTGGAGTTTTCACTTGGCAATAGCGTATGATGTAATGCAAAGGTGTGTGATATGTATACATTACATAGGTGAGGTGTGCGTATGAGAATTATAAGGAATGATTGATCACCTAAGTCTAATTGAATTTATTTTATAAATTAACTAATAAAAGCTAAAGGCCCCTAAGCTTAAAAAAAAAAAAAAAAAAAAAAAAAAAAAAAAAAAAAAAAAACCCAAACATGTCTTGAATCATAAGAAATGGATTTAGAAGCTCAGTTATGCGTGAGGAAAATGTTAGGCATCCTATGATGCCTATCCCAAAGGATAATACATTGTTTTGAAATTAACCCTAAATTTCACCATTTAAATAATAAAGAATTTGACACTTGGGTTTTGAAAAAGAGTTATTGTATATGTTGGCATCTATAAATTGAACAAGTGCAAATGCATAAGCATGTAAATGCATGACATACAAATCTATCCTAAAGTGATATGTGGATGCACGTGCATGTGAATCTATCATATGATGACATGTGAATATATGACATAAATGGGTCTATTTTAGGACCACCGGGCCTTGTGGCCCAAGTGATACCCGGTTTACCATGAAACCACTAGCTCGGGGGTTCGAGTCCCCACAATAAACAATTACCTAGCAAAAAAAAGAGAGTCTATTTTAGGAAGAGTGTAAGTCTAAGCAATATACGTCACACTCTTCAATAAACTAAGCAATTTTATATGGAAAAAGTTTAGTTACAAAATTAGTTATAGCCTAAAATTATAACCTTACTCAATAACTTTTTATTGGAAGTGAATTTTTACAAATTCATTATTAGATTACATTTTCTTCTTATACTCTCCTCCGTTGCTTACCTACAAATAATAGGGAAAAATAAAAGGGCTAAAAGCTGCCTATCATCCCATCTCAAACGAAAAGAAAAAAAAAAAAAAACTCCTTTTAAAACAAATAGTTATGTTAGAAAAAAGTTTTCAAAAAGGAAAAAGTAAAAAATTAAAACTATTTACAAAACAGATACCAAGGTGCCAATGGCTTTGGGCCAAACACCACTTTCTCTCCATAAATATGGGGTGGTTGATGAAGGTGGGGGCTGAAATTCCGACCCCTCAAACTGCATGGGTCATTAGATTAGACTCGTTACCTAACAAAGAGCATGATTGATTCTTAAAAAAAAAAAAAAAAAAGCATGATTAGTTCAAGGAGTTCATTTTGTTAGGTAATAAAAATCTTGAGGCATTCTTTGCCACCAAGCCAAAATTAAACGAGGCATATTGCTTTTTGATTTTGTTGCCTTTGCCTATTTTAAGATCACAATATCACATACTGTATCGTATTTCTTAACCCACATCATTTCGTCATTCATTTCAATCTTGAAAAAAAAAATCATTATTTTACATTTGAATAAATGACCCGAATCATTACTCGCAAGAAAAAGTGTTTTCTTTTGGCTGAAAAGATTCCCGGTAATAATCATCAATAAAAATCTGAAATGCGTATCTATATCAAATGTTTTGATCTTTATTTTATACTCCTACACAAAAAAAAACTTCATATCCCCATGTAACTTTCATTTATTTTTGTGAATGCAACTCATCACAACGTGTCAAAAATAGACAAAGATCATAAGAATAATTTAATATGCTTCAATGGTGCTACCGACCCATGGAAAATAATTTTTAATTTCTGTATTGTCAATTGCAAGTTGCAGTCACGATATATAATAAAACCTTAACATACACATGGGGTTAAAAGGAGAGAAGTACCATTTGATTCATTTGAATGCAAAAAAAAAAAAAAAAAAAAAAAAAAAAAAAAAAAAAAGAGCAAACAAATAAATGGTATGCAGTTTAAGTTATGCACAAGTCTACAATGTGACAAAACATACAAAATTATAAAGTTGGGATATTTATTTCTAAGATTGTATCATGGCTATAAAAAGTACAATTATATTATGGGAGGGGGAAGTCCGAATAAAGAAGATCATCGAGTGGAATCCACCATAGGGGAAATTGGGCCCAACTATTCATCAAATCAGGCCTAGTCCAGTTAGGATAACCCAGTTAGAGAAACCGAGGAGGGCGGCTCGCCCGAAGAGCTTGAGGAGTAGATACTCCTCGGGAGACTGGAGACAAGCCACCAAGGTCATAAGGTTGAAGGCTGAGGAAGGAAGTAGTGACGTGCAAGCAAGGGAAGAAGGAGGTTTCTAGATAAAGCATCCATCACCTCCACATTTAATGCACTATACCAATTCAGCCTACCACATTAATGGCAGAATAACCCCTGAACAGTGCTCCCACAGCCTGCAGCCTACTCCACCACCATTAGCAATGCAGCAATGGGACAAGTATCTAAGGAGAGATCAACGGCCATCAAAGTGGAAGGCTGAGATGCAATCCAAGCAGCTATATATGGGAGAGAATATCCTCCCGGAAGGGGGATTGGAAAAACTCCAAAAGAAGAAATAGAGAAATATAGAGGAAAATTGAGAATTGTAAAACTGAGAAGTGTACATCCTAAGAACTATTGCTCCTCAGCCAGCTTGAGGAAGAACTTAAATAAGAATTTCTCTTTTCTTTGTCATTACTCTTAAATTAAATTGTTGTCTTTGCCAACCTCCTCTCCCTAATTACTGAACCGCGATTGTCAGGGTAGAAATGTTTAACCTCGACTAACCACCTTGATGAGAATGCAAATTGTCATATTTTTCTCCCTTAATGTTTAGTCTTTTATATTTATTTGGTGCCTAAATGTACTCATTATTCTTATATTTTGAATTAGGATGCAAATGGAGGCGTTAAGTGCAAAACGTAGCTAATTGGGCGATTCTGGACAGTTTTGACATCGCTTTGTAATCTGGGAATAACTATCTCATCCAAGCTCCGATTGAGATGATTCAAGATGCTATGGAACACCAAGACAAAGCTCTACAACTTTCATGTTTTGAGTTTTGAGAGATACAGGTTGAATCAAGGTCGAAATTGGGCTTGAATTTGCTGCACCTGCACTGCTGACGTTTTGGAATGTTCCTTTGCCTGCAATTCTAATACGCAGATCTGATGGGGTTTATTTTCAAAAGCTTTCAGATCTGGTGCACGAAATTTCCAGCTGAAAAACACCACTTTCCTAGTTATATTAGGACTTTGTTTTATTTTTAATATTTTTCCTTAATTAGTTAGATTTGGATATTATTATTGAGAATATTTTTAGGAGATTTTGTAGGCTTGGGAAAGGGGGAATTAACGTGTAAAAGGGGGAGGAGAAATCAGAATTGGAAAAGGGGGAGGGGAATTAACGTGTCATTAAAAATATTTTGTGTATCTTGAAAACATCCCCTTGGCTATTTTGAAAATCCAATTTTGCATAGTGAAAATAGGAATTAATTTTTTGAAAACTGTATTTAGAAAACATTCGCCAAGCAATAGATTTAAGTATGGGACCCATCATTCTATGGTTTAAAAAAAAAAAAAAAACTTGAATTTAAATGCTCTTACCAAATAGGCTCTTGATAGTAGTGACAATGAGGTTGTTTTACCTAAGCGAGTGAATGGGTCACTTGCCCCAAAATTAAGAAAATTAAAATCTACACTTGGTACAAAATTAGACAACAATTAGAAGCTAATTTGGATTTTTTCCCTTAATTGTGTTTTTGGGAAAAAAAAAAATCAAATTGAACTAGTAAATAATTAGGATTTTTTTGGGGTAAAAAATGTACATCGAATAATCCTATTATAATTATAAATTAACTATAAAATGATTCTAAAAAAAAAAAAGAAAAAGAGATAAACTATAAAATAATGAAACCTAACAAAAAGCTTACGTGTCCATTTGATACAACTTAATGCTACTTTTTGAAAAAAAAAAAATTGTATTTAAAAAAGTGTGTTCCTAAAGAAAAAGTTCATATCTAAATTGCATGGTTTCAAAGTTTGAACCGATGGTTTCAAAGTTTGAACCGACACTAATGCTATAGGACGAAGTCTATCCATATTGTAGGGTTGATGGGCCCAGTAGTATATATTGGGCCAGGGGCCCAGTCCGAAGACGCCTAGTAGTTCGAGGATGGGTAAACGTTGTTATGGAGGTCAGTGTTAATAAATAAAGGAGGGGATCTGACCATGATGGTCAGAGAGGGTGGTCCGAGGAGGGATGCTTCCTTGGCTAAGCGAGGCAGAGGTCAGAAAGTGCGGTTTACCATTCAGGGCAACATTCTAGGAGTTTCTATTGATAAGGATGCACGTCATGGAAGCATGGGAGCTATGAAATATCTAAGAGAAAGTTGCTACCATCGCATTAAATGCTCTGTAGCTAACTCTCTGACCGCATTAATGAGGAAGTGATACTTGAATAGTAATTTTCAGCCTTACAGCTACTCCCCGAAGATTTCAGGAAGGTGCTGATGGGACAAGGATTAACACTAGTAATCTAATCTACACATTGAGGGTAGAGATGAAAGGGGGAAGATAGTATAAAATAGAAAGAAGACTCTAAGGAAAATGGATCAGAAATTGAGAGAAAAATACTGTAGCAACAAGAACTGTGCTTGTAACCAAATTCAAGAAATAAATACAAGAACTGATCTTCTCAGATTGTGTCGAGGACGATTTTCTTTAGATAAAACCAGTCTATCTTTACTTTATTGTGATCTAGACCCATTATAATTGTTGCCTAACTCATTAGAGACTTGTTTTCGAACCCACTCTCTACAAATTCATTGTATTGGGCTCTTTGGGCCTAGATCCTTTTACCTTTTGGGCTTAGGATCCAAATTGTGTCCTTACAATTGGCGCCGTCTGTGGGAAATTCTTGTGTGGTAGTGAGTTTAACGTTCAATTATGGTAGTTTCAGGGCCAAATCGGGAGGAATTCATGGAGTTCCAACGTCAAGATCATTTTCTCAATCTTGAGCGAAGAAGGGACCGGGAAGTTATTATGCATACCACTCATTCTGGCAAGAGCCAGTCTCAAAGTGGGAGCCATGTCTCTCATGAGGAGAACACCAAAGCCATGCAACTAGAGATTGATCATTTAAGAAGGAGGTTGCGCCACGAGCGAAGAAGACGAACTCCTTCCAATTCTGATTTTTCTTCTTCTAACGATGATGGACATGTCAGTTATAGGCCTAGATCATGGACTCCCCCCAGTGAGTCTTTCTCGTATGATGAGGATAGTTATCGTGAGCGTAGAAATAAGAGCTCATCTTGCAAAGGCCTGGGAAGTGATGCTATGAGCAGAGCGTTAAACCAAATTTCCAGATCACCTTTCACACGCAGAATCGAAGGAGGAAAACTTCCTCGGCGGTTCACTCAGCCAACATTCACATGTACAATGGTCGAACAGACCTTGTAGAGCATGTGAGCCACTTCAACAAAAGAATGGCTATGCATTCCAAGAATGAGGCCTTGATGTGCAAGGTATTCCCATCCAGTTTGGGGCCTGCGGCAATGAGGTGGTTTGATGGCCTGGGAGTCGATTCTATTGATTCCTTTAAGGAACTTACCCGAGCGTTTGGATCTCGCTTTATCACGTGCAGTAGGGTTCCTCGGCCCTTAGACTCCTTGTTGTCTATGACCATGCAAGAAGGGGAGACCCTGAAAATATACTCGGACAGATACTGGAAGATGTTCAATGAGATTAATGAGGACTTTGATGATGTGGCCATAAGGACTTTCAAGGTCGGCCTACCTGCCGAGCATGATTTTTGAAAGTCATTGACCAAGAAACCTATGAGGAGTGTGCGTCAGCTTATGGACCGTATTGACGAGTATGAATGGGTCGAGGAAGACCAGTAGTAGGGGAAAGGGAAGGCTAAGGTTATCCCTCAGGATAGGAGGGATTTCAGGTCGGACAAATATAACAATAATCGGCCCCGAAGAGATTTTGCTGGGAAAATTTAGACCTATTACTACTCAGGTGGTCAGCAAGGTATTCCGAGAGCCAGTGTATCAAGTTTTAGAAAAAATCAAGAATGAGCCATACTTTAAATGGTCAAATAAGATGAGAGGAGACCCTATGAAGCACAACCAAAGCCTTCATTGCCAGTACCACCAGGAGCGAGGGCACACCACAGAAGATTGTAGAACCTTGTGGAATCATCTGGAGCAACTGGTCAGAGAGGGGAGGTTAAAGCAATTTTTACATCAGCCCAATGGGCAAGGGGGCTAGTTAGGATTGGGACCTCAGAGCGATGCTTCTTCAAGAGCCTCTTTGGGCACAATTAATGTTATCCTCGTTATTCTAAGGAGGACTAGCTCTCATTGCTCCGGGGTGATGTCTAAAGTTCGACCACCTGCCGAAGACTCCAATTCTGAGCTGAAGAGGGCTAGGATAGAGATCCGACCAGGACTGAGTTTCTCGGATGAGGACAAGGTTGGCACCATACAGCCACATGATGATGCCCTAGTTGTCACCCTCAAGATAGGAGGGTATGATGTGAAGAGGGTGTTGGTGGATCAAGGCAGTGGGGTAAAAATTATGTACCCTGATTTGTACAAGGGGCTAAACTTGAAATCTGAGGATTTGACAGGTTATGATTCACCTTTGTTGGGCTTTGATGGGAAGGTTGTTATTCCAAGGGGCCAGATTAGACTACCTGTGTAGGTAGATTCAGAGGTGGTAGAGGTGGACTTCATTATGGTGGATGCTTATTCTCCCTACACTGCCATTGTAGCAAGACCTTGGCTTCATGCCTTGGGAGCTGTTTCTTCCACTCTCTATTTGAAAGTGAAATATCCGTCTAGGGATCAAGTTAAGGAATTGGTTGGGAGCCAGTTCGTGGCTAGGCAGTGCTTAGTGGCTACAATTATGCATTAGCTTGAAGCTGGATCCTCAGTCCCTGCTGATAGGGGTTTATAGCAATCAAGGATTCTGGTCTTACTCATGAATGAGGCTTCAGAAGGGGCGAAGTGCGAGGAGTTAGAGAAGGTTGTCGTAGATGATGGTTCGGAGAAGTTCTTTCAGGTCGGAGCTTAGCTGCCTCTTCGGGAGAAGGAAGAGCTGATAGTGTTTCTTAAGAGGAATGTTAACGTGTTTGCATGAAGTGCTTACGAAACTCCTGGGGTGGATCCTAGCTTCATCTGCCATAATTTAAATGTCAATCCATCCGTCATTCCCAAAAAGCAAACACCCAGCGCTCATCTAAGGACCATTCTGATGCTGTCAAGGATGAGGTGACCAAACTTATGCAGGCCGGGGCTATTAAAGAGGTGTTTTACCCTGAGTGGCTAGCCAATACTGTAGTGGTGAAAAAGAAGAGTAGAAAGTGGCAGGTATTTGTGGACTTCACAAATTTGAACAAGGCCTGTCCAAAAGATCCCTTCCCCATGCCTTGGATAGACCAGCTAGTGGATGCAACGGTAGGCCATCCTCAGATGAACTTTTTGGATGCCTTCCAGGAATACCATTAAATACCACTGACTTTGGATGATCAGGAAAAGACAGCCTTTGTTACTCATACTGGAAATTACCACTACAAGGTAATGCCCTTTGGATTGAAGAATCCAAGGTCTACTTGTCAGAGGATGATGACTAGGATGTTTGAGCCACAATTAGGCAAAAATATTGAAGTTTATATTGATGATATGGTGGTGAAGAGTAAGATGGTATCCGAGCATGTGGGAGAACTCGGGAATATTTTTGAGATATTGAGGAAACACAAACTACACCTCAATGCTTCCAAATGCTCTTTTGGCGTGGGATTAGGCAAATTTCAGGCTATATGGTCACTCACTGTGGAATTGAGGTCAACCCTGATCAGGTTAAGGCAATTAACAGTTTACAGCCACCTTGGAATCCCAAAGAAGTCCAGAAATTAACAGGAATAACTGCCGCCTTGAATCGGTTTATCTCTCGGTTAGCGGACAAGTGTATACCTTTCTTCCAGTTGTTGAATAAATGGAAGGGATTTGAGTGGATTGAGGAGTGCGCATTGGCCTTCCAACAGCTTAAGGAATACCTTTTTCTGCCACCTGTTATGTCTAGGCCCAAGCTGGATGAGTTCTTGTTTGCCTACATTGCTATGGCTACCTATGCCGTGAGCTTGGTGCTGATATGGGTTGACAGTGGTGTGCAGAGGCCAGTTTACTATGTAAGTAAGTCGTTACATGAAGCAAAGGTTCATTATTTACCACTGGAGAAGGCCATTTTGGCAGTAGTACATATTACACGTAAACTCCTTCACTACTTCCAATCCCACACAATTGTTGTTTTAACCCAACTTCCGCTTCGATCATTAATTCGGATTGCTGATTACACTAGAAAGGTTGCCAAGTGGGGTACGATCCTAGGGGCTTTTGACATCAAGTATATGCCTCGCATCTCTATCAAGGGCCAGATCCTCGTGGATTTGGTGGCTAAGTTTGCTGAATCCCCATTAGAAGAAGAGATAAAGAAGCAAGGTATGGATGGAAAATCAATTGGCGTGATCTCCTTACAAGATCCTTTATCCTGGAGGGTATACATTGATGGTGCAACGAATCAAAGAGGATCTGGAGTAGGCTAGTTTTAATATCTCTTGAGAAGATCACTATTGAGAAATCCTTAAGATTGAGTTTCTCGACCACTAACAATGAGGCTGAATATAAGGCTCTGTTGGTAGGGATGACCATGGTTCAGAAAATGGGAGGAAAAGCAGTAAAGATATTTTCTGATTCAAGGTTGGTTGTAGGCCAGGTGAAGGGAGAGTTGGAGGCTAGGGATGTGAGGATGCAAGAATACTTAAATCAGGTTAGGCACTTACAATCAGGGTTTGAGTCTTTCAACTTACTGCACATCCCTAGAAGCGGAAACACCCATGCTGATTCTTTGGCCACTCTCGCAACCTCCTCGATGCAAAGTTTGCCTTGAATTATCCTTGTTGAAGACTTGTGCAAACCTACTAAAATGAAGAAAGATATGGTCCAAATTCATCAAATTAGAGTGGGACCTAGTTGGATGGACTCTATTATTGTAACAACCCCACCCCAACTGTGTAGATATTGTCCACTTTGGGGCCCATACCCCTCATGGTTTTGTTCTTCCCTAGGTTGCGCTGGGGAAAAGGCCTCTCCACATTGAAAGGAGGTCATTCTTTATAAACACATTCTCATGTGCTACCCTAGGCGATGTGGGATTTCATGGAATGCAAGACCCCCTTTTTTGGGTCACTACAATTTTTTGGGTCACTACAATCCACCCCGTAACAACCTTACCCCAACTGTGTAGATATTGTCTACTTTAGGGCCAATACCCCTCATGGTTTTGTTCTTTCCCAGGTTGCGCTGGGGAAAAGGCCTCTCCACATTGAAAGGAGGTCATTCTTTATAAACACATTCTCATGTGCTTCCCTAGGCAATGTGGGATTTCATGGAATGCAAGATCCCTCTTTTTGGGTCACTACAATCCACCCCCCTTACGGGCACATGCGTCCTCGTGTGTGGGGCCCACACTTCTGGCTAGGGAATGGCTCTGATACCATCTGTAACGACCCCACCCCAAAGTGGACAATATCTACACAGTTGGGGTGTGGTCGTTACAATCATGTTATTCCTTAAGGAGGATATCTTGTTCGAGGGGAAGTCTAAGGCTGACAAAGTGCGAACAAAGACTCCTCGGTTTTGGCTATTTAAGGACCAAAAGTTGTACAAACGCTCTTTTTTTGGGCCATATTTGCTATGCATACACCCTGTGGCATCAGAGCTACTCTTTGAGGAGTTACATGAAGGGATCTATAGAAGCCACACATGAGGCAGATCTTTATCTCACAGAGCCCTTACTTAGGGATATTGGTGGCCAAACATGCAGAAGGAAGCACAAGAGTACATGAAGAAGTGTGACCAATGCCAAAAATTTGCCCCAAACATTCATCAACCAGGGGGAGTTCTTAATCCTCTGTCTAGCCCTTGGCCATTTGCTCAATGGGGCTTGGATATTGTAGGGCCTTTCCCAAAGGCAGCAGGGAATAAGAGATGGTTGCTGGTTGACACAGATTACTTCACCAAGTGGGTTGAAGCTGAACCACTGAAAAATATCAGGGACGTGGATACCAAGAGGTTTGTTTGGAAAAATATTGTCACTTGGTTTGGGATTCCTCATACCCTCATCTCGGATAACGGCCTTCAGTTTAATAGCAAAGCCTTCAGGTGGTATTGTTGTGATCTAGACATTACGAATAGATATTCCACCCTGGCTTATCCACAGGGGAATGGACAGGCCGAAGCTGTCAATAAGGTTATAGTGAATGGACTCAAGAAAAGATTGGATGATGCAAAGGGAAAATGGGTGGAAGAGCTGTCACACGTCCTTTGGACATATCAGACCACACTTCGTAGGTCAACAGGGAAAACTCCCTTCTTAATGACTTATGGAGCTGAAGCTGTGATTCCTTTGGAGACCGGATTCCCAACACTAAGGACGAGTTCTTTCACTCTAGACAACAATGATGGGCTATTAGAGAAGAATTTAGATCTAATTGAAGAACGAAGAGAGAATGTCGTGGTTTAATTGGCGTATTATCAACATAAGCTCAAGTAAGGGTACGACGCCAATGTGAGGTTAAGGCCATTAGCGCCTAGAGACTTGGTATTAAGAAAGGTTTTGGGTACTGCAAAGAACCCAGCATGGGGAAAGTTAGGGCCTAACTGGGAAGGGCCATATCGCATCACCTCGGTGGTTAGGATAGGTGCATATTATCTTGAAGATCTAGATGAAAATGTTGTACCACGCCTTTGGAATGTAAATAACTTACGAAGGTATTATTATTAATGAAAGTCTTTTCTGCCATATTTTTGTTCATTACATTTTGCGTTATACTTTTTATTTGCTTAAGTGCTAAACAAAACCTTAGTTATGCCTGGCTCCTTGGACCACATACTTTGGGTAAATTAATACTTCATGTCATTTTTCTAAGTGTTAAACAGAACCTTAGTTATGTCTGGCTCCTTGGACCACATACTTTGGGTAAATTAATACTTCATGTTATTTTTCTAAGTATTAAATAGAATCTTAGTTATGCTTGACTCCTCGAACCACATACTTTGGGTAAGTATTAAATAGAATCTTAGTTATGCTTGGCTCCTCGGACCACATACTTTGGGTAAATTAATATTTCATATCATTTTTCTAAGTGTTAAACAGAACCTTAATTATGCCTGACTCCTCGGACCATATACTTTAGGTAAATTAATATTTCATGTAATTTTTCTAAGTGTTAAACAGAACCTTTGTTATACCTGGCTCCTCGGATCACGTACTTTAGGTAAATTAACACTTCCTATCATATTTCTAAGTGTTAAATAGAACTTTAGTCATGTCTGGCTTCTCGGACCACATACTTTTGGTAAATTAACACTTCCTATCATCTTTCTAAATGTTAAAAAGAACCTTAGTCATGTCTGGCTCCTCGGACTATATGCTTTGGATAAATTAATATTTACTATTATTTTTCTAAGTGTTAAACAGAACCTTAGTTATGCTTGGCTCCTCGGATCACATACTTTGGGTAAATTAACACTTCATATTATTTTTCTAAGTGTTAAGCAGAACCTTAATCATGTCTAGCTCCTCGGATCACATGCTTTGGGTAAGTTAATACTTTCTATTATTCGTTTAAGTGTCAAACAGAACCAGCTGTGCTGAATGGCAGAGACCTTCATAGTAGTAACTTGAGCAAATGGACACTCATAGGCATCACTTAAAACATTTGTAAGTATATCAAGTGTATCTATTATCTGTTTGAGGATTGATTGTCCCTCTAGTCCTTTAGACTTACTAATAAGTGGAGGATCAAGTGAAGTCAGACATGTATGGATGCTCTACCATTGTGTATGTTTTTGGAGTAAAAGATATACTTTGTTGAGATCTCAAACACATTATCATTTACACAGATAGCTAAGTGAACTGTGTCTCATTTTCATATTGGTTAAGTGTTAAATAAAATAGAAACTATATCAAGGCTTGTATGAGTCTCACAAGAGTAAATGAAATGTTCATAATTTTCATTAATTTAAGCCTTAGAAAAAGGCAGATTAGTTACAAAAGATCAGACTGATTACAAATTCTAGAAACAAAAACAATAGTTAAAAAAAAAGAAGAAAAAAAAGAAAGCTACTCTAAATTACTTCTTTTTTATTACAATCTTATCCTTTGGTGGGGCCTTGGTAGACTAGGAGAGTGTTGCCTCTGAAGATTCTTGGCCCTTACCCTTGAGGTCACCTTTAGTAGGCACTGGAAGAGTTGCAAGAACAATTTCCATCCTAGGAGGTACCTCTTTAGCTTTGAGGGGATCCTGAGGAACAGTTGGGGGCTTGGTGGCATCAAGGGCCACTCCCTTGGTTGTGTCTGCCTCTTTTTCAACAACCTTAAGCTGCTCGACCTCTTTTGAATGGTTGCTAGAAGAGAGAGGGACCTTAACTGGGCTGTCCTTCTTAAGCTCTGCCACCTCGGAAGCGGTGTCAGCCTTGGAGCTGGCAGAGGCTGGTGCACGGATGGCAGGAGGGTAGTATACACTCTCTGCTCTCCTAAGTGCAGAAGAGGCCTCAACCAGTGACGGAGCCAAGATTTCAGTTTAGAGGGGGCAAGATTGAAAAAAAAAATACTAAAAACAAAAGTAATCTAAAAATATTAATAGATAATAAAAACAAAATAAATAGAGAATTGTAACTACAAGTATATATTTCATATTATTAAAACAAAGAAACAAAAATGATCAATCATAGTTACTAATAATCAAAGTGAGAAATTAATTTAAATACATAAAATTTAGACATAATTTGATTGCTTAAAATAAATTAAAAAAATAAATCAATCTACAAAAGTTAACTATGGAACCTACTAATTGAATTGTCATACAAAAATAACTTTTTCATAATAAATTTTACGATTGTTAAAATAGTGGACCGTGACTTGTGAAGGAAAAAAGTAGTGGGTTCATTAATATAAGTTGTTCACCCTTTACAGTTAACTATTTTCATAATTGTGAAATTTATTGTAAAAAATGTTATGTGTATAGCATTATAATTATAATAAGAAAAGAAAAAAAAAATTAGAATAGGAAAGAAAAGTACTTTAAATAGTAGAATGGATGGGACAAGATCAAGACTACTTGAAATAAATACTACTTAAGAATAGTAAAATAGGTGAAAGTGTGACTGCATGAGAGAATTGAGGAGCTTTTTTTTCTTTTCTTTCTTTCCGGTGTCAGGGCTGTTTCATAATGGTAGGAGTGCTTTTTCTATTTTTTTTCACTGACAAAGAGCAAACTACTTAAATACACATCGTATAGCAGGTACCAAGGCATTTTTTAGAGGAGTCAGGGGGGGCAATTGCCCCCTCTCGCCCCCCCTTGGCTCCGCCCCTGGCCTCAACCCCAGCTTGGTTAAGGGCCTCGTTCCACACCTAGAGGCAGTAGTTTCTACATACCTCTGAGATCTCAGCCCTAAGGGCTTCCTCGGTCTTTGCCACCCCCACGTCATAGCCGTCTTGCTCGGTCTGGTCCCTGGCTTTCTTGGCCTTCTCCAATTTCTTCTTTAAGGCCGCAGTTTGCTCCTTAGCAACAACCAGCTGGTCTTCGGTTTAGCGAAGTTGCCTCCGTTGACCCTCAGCCTGCCTTTCAACCCCTTTCAAGGCGGCTTCAGCACTCTTCTTGTCCCAGTTCGCCTTGGCCAGCTTATTCTTTAGCTCCTACACCCTTTTCTAGGCCACATTGAAGGCGTTTACGGCCGCAATGCGCCTTCCCTCTTCCTCTTTCATCATTCGGTGAGAGCTATTCACCATCTCCTCGGCCCTGAACGTGGCTTGAATGGCCTAAGAAGGGAAGGAAATATAGTTAAAAAAAAAAGACTAAGACTAAGGTACTTACCATGGTGAGGTCCCTCTTTAAGTTGAGGAACACCTCATGCTTCCTCATGGACCTGAGGTCAACCATGTCGTTGGACAGCAACAGGGATTACTCTATGGCATGAACCACGTACCCAGACTTGCCCTGCTGGAAATCTCGGATGGAGGCATCACTGGGGAGAGGAGCTCTATCCAGCACCAGAGGTAGGGCCTAGGCTAGGACTGCAGCTTGCTGGTCACCCTTCCTCTTACCCTCACTAGAGGACCTCGTCTGCATGACCCTAACCTATTTGGCCCCCCTCTGGGGCTCAACCTCCTGGGAGGGGTGGCTTTTTCCTACTTCCACCACCTCTTTGCCCTTCTGCTCCCTCTTCCTCTTATGGTCGGCGGGATTAGATTGGAGGGGTTGGTTGGGTGGAAGGGTGGGAAGCCTGGTCTGGGTTGCCTTCTTCGGTGCGTTTCCCCCAGCTTAGGACTCCAGCAACTTTTGGAGAGTTGACCTTGCCTTGCGCTGTATCCCCATGGCTTCTGAAATAGGGAGGTCTCCTTGCGTATGGCTTACTTCTGCCGAAGGCAAATGACCGAAGTCACTGGTGAGAACCTCTAGAGATTGAGGTCGGTTGAAGACTTCGAAATCGTCTTTGGAATTAGACAAGTCAACCACCTCTTCCTTTTCTTTTTCCTCTTCTTCTTTTTCTTCTTCTTTGATAGTAGGATGGGAAAGGGTGGCTTCTCCGGTTGTATATTGAGGTGGCAGGGTCACTTCAAGTACACCTTCTGGAATAGGGTCGGCAGTGAGGAAACCAGGGGCAGCAACACTTATCTGGTGTAGGCGCGGATCCCTCGCCTTTATCTGACACTTCGGCGCCTGAAAAGGACGAGAGAGGCTTGTTGCCAAGGATGAGGTGGGCCGCTCTTAGTTGACCGTCACTGTGGACGAACACCTTAGCTTTAAGGTTCTTGTCTAGACTCGAATGGTTGACGAAGTTGAAGCTTGGAATGGCAGCGTATTTATCTGCAAACCCATTAAGAAAACAAACAAAAACACCGTCAGAAAAGAAAATGGCGTAAATCAAAGGAAAAATCAATTACCAGAATGAACAGAGAAAAACAAGTACAAAGTGTGTAAAAGGGAGAAAGGAGTAATTTTATACAAATCAACCTAGACCTAAAACCCCACCTGGTGTCCCCTCTCTCGTCGGGCAGGGGAGGCTATCATGCCACTCCCCTGAAACGATTAGGAAGTCTTTGTTCATGCCTTTGTTAGAGTCAAGGGGGCATGAGATGAGCCTAACCTCGGGATACCTAGTTTTTAGGTAATATCCCTGCGTTTTTAGGTGGTGAAGGTTATAGGCTCAGTTGACATCGTGGTGGGTAAGGTTTAAGCCCATTCTCTCATTAAGGGCGTCTATACTACCTAAGATCCTAAACATGTTTGGGACGCATTGGGTGGGAGCTAACCTATGGGCCCTTAGGTAATCCCTAGTGACTGTACCCATGGGGATTCTCATCTCTCCCTCTATGAAGGCAATCATCGAGATTACCACTTCTCCCTCCTGCCTATCGGTGTGCCAATCCCCTTCCTTATAGTACCTAATGGAGACTCTTGGCGGGATTCTGTATTGAGCTTTAAAGCTCTCAATACTCTCCATGGAGTCTACCAAGTAAGCAAATCTACCCATTTGATTAGAGATAGGTGAAAGTGAGAAGAAGGGGAAGGGAAATTAAGAGGGTTAAGGAGAAGAGGACTCTATGAAAAGAAAAATAGAAGGAAAAGTAAACAGAAAGGGTTAAAATGACTTACAGAAAGGGTTAAAAAGACTTATGCAAAGTAGGAAATTCTCCTCGGACTAGCTTTTGATATTTATGAGTGCAAAGGTTCAGTTTATGAGTGCAAAGGTTTAATGTATGAGTGCTAAAGTGAGGTGAATGAAGTGTTTTCCAATAAAATCCTCAGCCGTTGGATCCACATCGCATCGTAGAACGTGGGGAACATGGAGCTGCAGAAATTTAATAAAGGCGCGTCTCGGATGCCGAAGCGTTAGGAGCGTGCATTGGGGAGTTAAAAAGGCACTTGCATAGACAGAGGTGATGTATGGTAAGAGTAGGGTGATTGTGGTGATATCGAAATCCTCCTTTCTTCCAAAGGAGCAAAAGAGGAGAATTTCGAGGGGCTATTGTAGGGTTGATGGGCCCAGTAGTATATATTGGGCTGGGGGCCCGGTCCGAGGACGCCTAGTAGTCTGAGGACAGGTAAACGTTGTTATGGAGGTCGGTGTTAATAAATAAAGGAGGGGATCTAGCCATGATGGTCAGAGAGGGTGGTCTGAGGAGGGATGCTTCCTTGGCTAAGCAAGGCAGAGGTCAGAAAGTGCGGTTTGCCATCTAGGGCAACATTCTGAGAGTTTCTATTGATAAGGATGCACGTCATGGAAGCATGGGAGCTATGAAATATCTAAGAGAAAGCTACTACCACTGCATTAAATGCTCTGTAGCTAACGCTTTGGCCGCATTAATGAGGAAGTGATACCTGAACAATAATTTTCAGCCTTACAGCTACTCTCCGAAGACTTCAGGAAGGTGCTGATGGGACAAGGATTAACACCAGCAATCTAATCTACACGTGAAGGGTAGAGATGAAAGGGAGAAGATTATACAAAATAGAAAGAAGGCCCTAAGGAAAAGGGATCGGAAATTCCGAGAAAAACACTGTAGTAACAAGAACTGTGCTTGTAACCAAATTCAAGAAATATATACAAGAACTGATCTCCTCGGATTGTGCTGAGGACGATTTTCTTTAGATAAAACCAGTTTATCTTTACTTTATTGTGATCTGGATCCATTATAATTGTTACCCAACTCATTAGAGCCTAGTTTTCGAACCCACTCTCTACAAATTCATTGTATTGGGCTCTTTAGGCCTATATCCTTTTACCTTTTGGGCTTAGGATCCAAATTGTGTCATTACACATATGTATTATTTAAAAAAGTTATATAACTCATTAAAAAGGTCATGTGGGTGGGCTGATAAATATGGGCTCATTCCTAGAATAATTTGGACCCATTTTCTGGATGGTTTGGCCCGAGATAGGCCCATATTGGCCTAGGGGATATTGAAACATCCTAGGTGGGGGACCCCATCTCGGCGGAACTTTCCAACAAAAATTCATGTGAGCCAAAGGTGTAAGGTAATACTTTGGAGGACTCCGCCTGCCGAACACAAGATTTGGTGTCGGATATAAGTTACTAGAATGTCACCTCAAATGGCAGGAAGTGAGGCCCCACTCTGATATGTGACATGACATGGTGGAACAGTGGACAAGACTTAAGAAACCACCCAAACCTCATGGGTGGAGGGGCCCACTCTCAGACCGAATATTCTCTCATTATGACTGTCCCATTGAAACAAGGGTATAAATTAGAGGAGAGGGGCAAAGATTAAAGGGGTAAAAGCAAAAATTGGGGGAGTGATACATAAGAGAAAGGTGAGGATGCAGTCTTGGGTAGAGGTCTTGCTCGGACTTCAGAAGGGAAGCTTGGCTGTTTCGAAAGCCTTCTCGACCAGGCTTAATTCAAGGTAGCACCAGTAGAAAAATAGCTCAAGGGATCTCCCATTGTGGGCTAAACCTAACAAAAGATACAAATAAATTGGGGGGTTTAAGCCCAATAGGCCCAGGGTTGTTGGAAGAAAGCCACCACAGGTCATATAACTAAAACTACATAGAATGATATTTTCAATTGTCACATGGAATGGAGGAAGATAGTTCCAAACTGATTTGAAGCTAAACTTTTTCTAATGCTAAATCCCATTGTGAAGTGTGTAAGGAAATATAATTAACTATATTATTACCTAATTTTAAAGTGTGAACATGTTTATAATGACATTACTCATAATTTATTTTAGCAAAAAACAAAATATATTTTTGACCTATTACATGTACAATATATATATCTTGAAAATTTAATATTTTTTCAATATCTCAAATGCTAAATATTTAGCATTTGACATACCTATTGTTAATTCTCTAAGCCTTCACATCCGGAAGTTACAAAAAATTCTATTTTACTATCTCAAAAGCTACTTTATCATTTATACCATACAATTTTTCAACACATCTAACATCCTAACTTTTATTTTACCATACTACACATTAAAATAATATAAAAATATTCTCACTTCTCTCAACCACAAGCAAACCCACTGATAACCATAACTCACAGCAACGCACAGATCTTTAGTAAACCCACTGATCAACCACAACTCACAGTAACCCACGGATCTCCATCGCTGCACGAACCCCATTGGAACCACCATGCAAGATCTCGCCACGATTCACGCCAACCACCACGCACGACCTCGTCGATCTCCACCCCTGCACCCATGCACAACCCACAACCCATCAAACCCGAAACCTAGCTAAACCCATGAACAAACCATCAACAAACCTCCACCCCTGGCCGATTGCCGTGAGACCCATTAACCACCGTGAGAGAGACCCATCAACCACGCACCATCCACATCGACCACCAAATCAAAACCCACTCACCTCTGTCGTGAGTTCGTGACCTACCTCATCGGAATCCATGCCGTGAGTCCGTGACCCAGCTCGCCACGCAAGACCTTGCCATGACCCACCTCCACGCCGGCAAACCCACGACCTACACCGTCACCCTCAATCACCTATCCCTATCACCACGGAAACCCTCCACCACATCAAACCCACGAGCTCCACCACATCAAACCCACATCAAACCCTTGATTCAAGGGAAAATAGAGAGGAAAAAAAAAATGAAAGGGAAAAGAGGGACAAGAGAGGAGGAGGGATTGAATGAGTGAATTGAAAAAGAAGAAAAAGAAAAAAAGAAGAAGAGAGGAGACGAGAATGTGACCGGTGAGAGAGAGAGGAATTGATAAAGTAAACAGTGAACCGAATAAAAAATTAATTTTTTTTTTTTTTTTTAACAATTACACTGTAGCACAATTGCAAATTTTTTTGCAATATTTGGTTTTTACAAGTCCGGATGTGGGGGATTTTTTGGACCTTTATACTAAATTTTGCCTACATATGATATATAGCATTCCTAATATGAATGCTATTAACAAGGGGCAAAACTTATGTACAATACCTTAGGTGCAGTACATTAGGTTCCCCTCTTAGATTTAAGCCATGTGTATAAAAAAATACAGCTAAGCAAACGGCGTTACAAGGAATTGCCGTCTCTTTTTTTTATCATTTTTTTTTTTCCCTACTTTTTCTCATCTTTTCCCTCACATGCGTGAAAACCAGATAACTTCAAACACTTTCACCCTTATTTTCCCAAGAAACAAACAGATTTCAAACAAAAATTTTGGCTAAAACTTAGCAAATTTCTGGCAAGACCCCTTCACAACCATGCCTTGCATTGATTCCGGCCACCATGTGTGGAGGCAGAGTGGTTTTACTTTTCACCCACATGAAACCCCATTCTTTTATAGAGAACCAGGCAAAGAGAATGAAGAAAACGGCGGGGCATGGCGGCTGTGGATGGACTCGTGGTGGTCAGTTGAAAGGAACAACTTTCAATCACTCTCTCTATCATGTTTCCGTTGATCTGGGTTCACTTTATAAATCCATGGCCTGAATTTTTGGTTAATGGCCTTGCCCCTTATTTCCTATGATTAGTTGATCAATAATGAGAAGAAACTTTTTTTGAGAAAGTAAGTGTGGATTGCCATTGTTGGGTAAGTAATAAAGAGGAGAGGGTTTGAATAAAAAGCCAAAGAAATATTAATCTTCAATTGGTGGGCCAGATCTGAAATCTTAAAAAGTCAAAGAATAAAAAGCCAAAGAAATATTATAAACCTGATCATGTCTTTGAAGGAGGAGACTTAGCTGCAGAAGTTTGGTGGGGGCAGATCTGAAATCTGAAAGATTGAAACTGGTGGTTCTCCGTAGCAGGCCAGTCAAAAAAAAAAAAAAAAAAAGCAAGGTGACGGAGCGCTTATGTTTTAACGCCCGTTTGCTTAGCTGTATTTTTTATACACATGGCTTAAATCTAAGAGGGGAACCTAAGGTACTGCACCTAAGGTACTGTACCTAAGTTTTGCCCTTTAACAAGATACATGTCATTTAAAAAATCATGAATCAAGTAGTATTTATTTATTTATTTTTAGAATCGAGAATCTTGATACTAAATACAAAAAAGTAACACAATCAGTAATTAAAAAAAAAAAAAATCTCATAAACTTTGCAAAGTGTAAAGAATCTAAATATTTAATGAAAATATATACATTCTTCAAATAGACCACAACAGTTTAAAAAAGAGGTCAAAACTTTTAATTTATTTACAAACGTCCAAAATAGAAAGCAGTAAATTAATAAATACTTTCTCTTTATGCTTATATAAACTTGGCAAACATACTATCAAAATTCAAAGCCTTTCACATGTTTTGCGATTCTCATTCAAGCCAAAAAAATAAAAAATAAAAAATAAAAAAACCAAAAGCTCAACAAAGAACAGTCTGTGTTTTTTTTTTTTTTTAATACTTTAGTGACTCTTTTTGAGAGAGAGTGAGAGTGAGAGAGTGATGGAAGATGGAAAGAGATGCACGGTGGAGGAAAACATTGAGAGCAGAAGGGAGCCTCTTTTGCCAGCAGACGTGTCATGGAGGCTAAACCTGAAAGAGTTTCCTGCACTGCCTCGAAAAAGAGATGAACGTAGCTCCTTCATTCTGCGCCGCTTTCGTCGTACCACAGGTCAGCCCTCTTCACAAATCCTTATGTATATATGTATAATATTTTTGATACTATTTTCAAAAGGGTTTTTGCTTTTTTGTTTTTTGCTCTTTTTGTTTTTGTTTTTGGTGAGTTTTATAATGGCCAGGCCATATGTCAGTATAGAATGAAAGTTTTGCTTTTGGTTTTTGGTTTTTTCTTTTTTTTTTCTTGCCAAGATTCAAGACCCAGATGCAATTTTGTTCAAAGATGTTATTTTTGCTTTCAGAATTTTCTCAGTCAAGCAGCTTATGTATGTACTTATATATGTATTTATTATATATTTGATATTATGCTCAAAAAGATATTTGCTTTTTTGTTTTTGTTTTAGCTTGTATAAGCATAAAGTTCAATGAAAAAAGGAGCAAAGTTAAGCACCAAGAGTTTTATGATGGCCAGGCAATGTCAATACAGAATTAAAGTAGCTATTTTTATTTTTATTTTTGGCTTTTTTCTGTGCAAGATTCAGAACCCAGGTGTTTTCTTTTTATTATTTTTTTTGAGAAGTAAAAAAAAAAAAAAAACCTGGGTTTTGAATCTTGCACAGATAAAAGCAAAAAAAAGTTGTGTTTGATTTATCAAAGTTGTGTTTTTTACTTCTTCTTCATCTTTTCATAGATGTTGTTTAATCTCTATTGAGAAACAGAGATGTTCTTTGTTCAATGAAAGCTGATTTCTTGGGATTGTTAACTGAGTCGACTCAGCCGAGTTCTGATTTAATTTTTATATGTTTAATGATTTTTGGCTTTAGGGGAACAGTTAATATAAAACTCATTATATAAGTTAAACAACGAAATTAAATAAAATTTCCTAGATGCAGTGAACAATTTACTGTAGTGTTTTAAAAAGTTTTACCTAGAAAAAAAAGTGAGCTTTAAAAAATGTTCTTTTTAAAAAGGTATACAGAAAATAAAGTATACCTAAGCTTTTTCCTTTGGCTTATGTGACTCAACCTTTTCTTTTTGGTCTAAGGCGGCATCAATTGTAACAACTTTTTCACAATTATTTTTTGCCGACTGAGATTTACGAGTCTTTTGGGTTAATATTGTAAAATTCAAAGTTAATTTGCATTATACGAACTGTTCAAAGATAATTGGGAAATTGAGGAGAGAGGCTGAATTTCGGTAATGGCATTGCCGAAATTCAGCCAAAAAGCAGGAGAGAGAATAAGAAAAGGAGGTGAGAGAAAATCTTTGAATTTCGGCAATGGCATTGCCGAAATTCCACTGCCCAATTTTGCTACCCGAATCCTGTGTGTCCGAGTGTGCCCGAGTGTGGAGTGCTCTTAAAATTAAAAAAAAAGGCAATGGCGGCAATGTCATTGCCGAAATAGGGGAATAAATTTTTTTTTTTTTTAGCAATTGTGATAATGGCATTGTCGAAAATGGGAAAAAAAAAGTGGTTTCGAAATCTCTAGAAGAGTAAAAAATAGGTTTCATGTCCACAATATTTTTACAATAAATCACATATAATTAGTTATTATTAGTTAAAAAAATTTGTGACAACTAATTGTGGCAATGACATTGCCGAAATAGGAAAAAAAAAATTGTGGCAATATTATTGCCGAAATAGTGAGAAAAATAAAAGTGACAAACTACTTGAGACAATTGCATTGCCGAAATAGGGAGAAAAAAAAATATTTTCCCCTATTTCGGCAATAGCATTGCCGTAAAAGAAAAAAAGAAAAAAGAAAAAAAAAGAAAAAAAGAAAAAGAAAACGGCAACGGTATTGCCGAAATAGGGGGAAAAAAATTTTCCCCCCTATTTCGGCAATCCCATTGCCGTTTTTTTTTTTTTTTTTTTTTTTTTTTCATTTACGGCAATGCTATTGCCGAAATAGGGGAAAATATTTTTTTTTCTCCCTATTTCGGCAATGCAATTGTCTCAAGTAGTTTGTCACTTTTATTTTTCTCACTATTTCGGCAATGATATTACCACAATTTTTTTTTTTCCTATTTCGGCAATGCCATTGCCACAATTAGTTGTCACAAATTTTTTTAACTAATAATAACTAATTATATGTGATTTATTGTAAAAATATTGTGGACATGAAACCTATTTTTTACTCTTCTAGAGATTTCGAAACCACTTTTTTTTTTCCATTTTCGGCAATGCCATTATCACAATTGCTAAAAAAAAAAAAATTATTCCCCTATTTCGGCAATGACATTGCCGCCATTGCCTTTTTTTTAATTTTAAGAGCACTCCATACTCGGACACATAGGATTCGGGTAGCAAAATTGGGCAGTGGAATTTTGGCAATGCCATTGCCGAAATTCAAAGATTTTCTCTCACCTCCTTTTCTTATTCTCTCTTCTTATTCTCTCTCCTCAATTTCCCAATTATCTTTGAATAGTTCGTATAACGTAAATTAACTTTGAATTTTACAATATTAACCCAAAAGACTCGAGATTTACTGTTTATCACTTAAACACGAACCCAATATTTTTTTCTCTGGCACTCATAATTTGCTACGTCAAGTTGTGTTTCATAAGGTTATGGCATTAGATTTTTTATTCTTTTTCATGGTTTTGTTTTTTCTGCCACTTGCCTAGTGGGCTTGGCTCACTCTGCAAACCATTCATGGCAGTTGTCAGCTTCACATCTTAAGTGTCAAATTCATATTAGGTGCCTAGTTTATGGACTTTTAGGTAAGGATATGGAGATCTGTGCACCAAAAAAAGAAAGTATGTTTTTTGATAATGTGGAGGTCGCTTTTGCTTGAATTTTGGACTATCTTCCATGTTTCTTCAGGTGATCGATCATGTGGTAGGTTCATTTGTGTGGCACAATTTACATAAAAACACAATATACGTGTATGTGGTCATTACTGAATACCTTTGGAAAGATTAAACATTACGTGGCACCCATTTCTGGAATGGAATTCTTATGACAAGGACTGTAGATAAGAAACAAGTCACGGGCACGCAAGTACCACATAAATTAGCTGTTTATTTTGGTATCAAATATGTGATGCGTTCACTTAAGCTTAGGCATGTGGAACAATTGGTCCAGCAGAAAACTAATGCTCCCTTACACAATAAGAAAGGTTCCTTGCCTCTTTAGTTAGGTACTAGTGGTCCCTTTTAGATGTTATGGAAGTCTAATACATTTTTTTTAAGCCTAGTGTTTGTTAATTTAGTTATTGATTGAAATGGGTTCTTTAATTGTAAATTATTGGTTGAAAAAGTTTCAATAGTAGTAAGAAAGTTAAATAGTTGAAAATCATCAAAGAATTGTTAAGTTATATGCTATGCCTCTGGTTTATGAATTGGAAAACTGCAGAAATAGTTGTAAAAAAAGGAAAAAAAAATTATTAAAACTTAATTCAAATTGTGAATGTTCAGTTTTTAGGTGTTTTTTTTTTTTTTTTGGTGGTGGGGGGTGTAAAAAGTGGAAGTTCCTGACTGCTAGAAAAAGAGGCATATGTTGAATTTGGTGATTGCTTCTTGGCCTATTTTAATCAAAGTTTGGTGATTGTTTTACTTTTAGGTGGGTATAAACTATGCCTAAGCCTGGTTGGTAGTGTTGAGATTTTGCACTGCAGATGTTTTGTCACACAATGATAAATTTTATGGAAGAGGGTATTCTTAACAAATACATTTCAATTGATTTCACCACTCTCAAGTGAGATCTCGGGGAAAGAAAACTGACTTTGCTACACACTTCAGACACCTCAACACTCTTTCACTTCCCCATTTGTGCTTTTGCATAGAACACAAAAATGCTTAACTTCCTCTCCTAGACTTGTAACATCACATTACAAAAGGTTGAACACATAGAAAAGATAAAGTCAACAAAGGCAACTCTTTCTTATCTATAATGTCATTCTCATGTAGCTAATGTATTCCTCACGTATTGAATTATAAAAAAAGTGAGAAGTTGTCTCCTCCCAACTTGTAATCTACCATTTAAGAACATTAAGCTCGTACAAAAATTCTTGTCTATTTTAGCATAAAAATTTACTTTTTATATTTTACATACTTTTTAAAACACCACACATTAGATTACCTATTTTACACTACATTTCATTAAAATATCATTTTTTCTTGATTAATTTTTTTTTCTTCACACACAACCACCATCCATTTTCTTCCTTCATCTTTGAGATATGTAAAGAAAGAATAAAAAACTAAATGCAAAATGAATAGTATTGGTGTAAATTTACACGGTTATTATAACAAACTTGTAAATTTACACAATTATATACTAACTGATGTGAGTCATTTTTAGGCAAAATTGTGTAAATTTTACACATTTGTCTGCTATACACCTACTGATCTGAGTGCTCTAAGCTAGCAAAGACAAGCAAAACACACCAGATATAACACATGCAATTCTACTTGGTTTGGCTTTGTTCAGGGAAACACATACAAAATGTTTTTAAGAACAAAGCACCAGTCTATTGCTCGAGTCAGTAATGATTCTTATAGGGAGTTTGATCTTGTTTATTGCTGTTTTGTTGTCATTTTAAAAAATTATTAGAACCCTCAAGCTTCTGTTGATGACTTGAACTGGTTAAAAATTGGCGCATCTTATTTCACATATCAGTTTTAATTAACTGGGTGGTTTTATCAGTTTTGGTTAAAAATTGCTACAACTTATTCCTTCCATTGTGGTTTTTAGATCTTCAAGTATGACAGCAGTTTGCTGCAAAGAAATTTAATGGTCCTGCTGATACATTGAATATTGCTTTGGCATTCATATGTGCAAAGAAGCATTTAGATGGAATCTGTTAGCTATGCTCTTCAGCTGTTCTAAAATCAGGAAATAGTATGTGGTTGGTGTGGCTTCCCATATCTGCTGAAAATATACTAGTTAGTTAGCTTAGTTTGGTAAAGCAACTTTCTGATTTTGGCCTTCAAAATAGCTGACATGCATGATTGCCATCAAATCCAAAACCTTTCACTATGGAATCTTGTACAAATAAGATGAAATTATGCAAATGAATTGATTTTTGAATGTTGACCCACTATTCTGACTTTATTATGATAACAATTGCTTAGCCCTTTAGGGGTGAATGCCCTTGGATTAGCCAATAATTGGTTCTGGCAAGTGGGGTCAATTGCCCGTAGGTTTTTTTTGGCTAAAGGTGAGTCCAAAAAGCTCTTCTTTAGAAAGGTTCCGTATGTTATTAAAAAAAAGGGTACTTGGATAAATAAATTGAAAAAATATTTTACATGATTGAATTTTTTGTGTAGTTTACATCTGGGTTCTCCCATTTAACAGCTAGGGCATTCCATACTTCTTTTGCTTAAAATTTCTGAATAACCCCTGTCACATTCTTAAGAGATGATACCAAAAGAGAGTAACTATAGATAACCTGACAGCTTTGAACTTCCTATTGGAGCTTTGGCAAGGCACTTCACATATTGCCTTTGTTTTCAGTCGTTATGCTTATAGTTATAATCATAATCAATCAATGTTTTCTTAATCTTTAACATGTACTTAAAAAAAAAAGTTTTCTTAACCTTAACATGTGTGATGTTTACTTAAAAAAAGAGTGTGATGTTTAGTTCTTTTGGAAAATGAAACATAAATAAAAATTTGATGAATTTGGATGCTTTAATTCATCTCGTTGTCAAATATTAGTGATGAATGTAATGTAAAACTTGTACTCTTGACTGCAGGGAAACGATGCAAGGTTGCTGATTACTACAAGAAACAAGAAAGGCTCCTTGAAGGGTTTAATGAGATGGAAACTATGGCTGAAACAGGTTTTGCTCCTGGAAATCTAACTGAGGTTGGTTGTTCCGCAAGGTTGCTTTAATGATTTTTTTTGGTTGTATAGTAAGAAGATTTTATTGAAAAGAAAAAGGGCGAAGCCTGAGTACACAGGAAGTTCTTTATGAATAATATTTTTTATTGATAAACATTCTTTTAATGCTGGAGGCCATGCCCAATTCCTGAGTACAAACAGAGGTTTCAAGCTCTGCCCCCACACCCCCTGGCCCAATAAAAAAAAAACTATATCCTTTCAACTAAATCTGTCGCATTTCCTGGAAGACAGAAACTGATTTCTTTTGTTGATCCATTTACACTTTCTCAGGATGAGATGAAGCAGCTTGCAAAGGGTGAGAGATTGGCTATCCGGCTATCAAATTTAGCTAACGTTGTGCTCTTTGCGGCCAAGGTTTTTGCTTCTATTGAGAGCAGATCATTGGCAGTTATTGCCTCTACCTTGGATTCGCTCTTAGATCTCTTGTCGGGGTTTATATTGTGGTTCACTTCTCATGCCATGCGAAACCCAAACCAGTATCATTATCCAATTGGAAAAAAAAGGATGCAGCCAGTGGTGAGTCATTTAATCCAACAATTGTGAGGGTGCATTTGGAAATACCTTAATGTATATTTGAATTTTAGACTCAACCTTCCTGCAATTACTTTAATAAGTTTTACTGCCATAATAAAAAATAGTCTTCTCTTTTCTGTCAGGCCATTACCATAACTCCAATTGAGTAAAGCAGAAAAGACTACTGTTTTAGTTTCCTTAATCTTTTGTATTTCAGATAATTTTAAAATGCAGATTCTGATAGATTTAAGTTGTTAAGGCTGATAATGAGAATTCAATTGTACTTGGTTAGTGTTGCACCTTTGCCTCATTTGGTTGCTCAGAAGTTGGTGGAGAGAAATTGTGCATCTTAAACTAATTTACAAGTTAGCCCCAAAGAAGTCAAGGAATGTGCTTTTCTTTTTTCCATTTTGCCAATCGTTGGCATTGTTGTGATAAATGAGGGAAATATACTGCAGTGCTATTTCCACCATTACTGCTGTTGCCTCAACTAGATCATAATCCACAAATGCTTGAGGGAAAAGCAGAAAAAGCAATAAAGAGAAATGTAATGGTGTTAGGCGTTTACGCTATAGATTTATTCCATTCCAAGAAGTTTGAAATTAATTTACTACACATCTAAAGATTTCATCAGGTCATGCTTTAGACACTCATTATGTTATCAAAATATTGAGCATGTCATATTGAGTTTGTCAAAGGAAAAAATAGTGGTTTTTTTTTTTTACTGAGTTTGTTAAATGAGAAAATGAAGGGACCATTGGCTTTTTCCTTCTGCATATCAAGCAATGAAAAGAAACTCTAGAATAATAATTATTTTTTTTATAAAATGGAAAAGCAGTCAAACAATCTTCTTTTGGGTATAAAATTATATAGCATTGGTTTTGGGAATAGTTTTTGAATGTAGGTTAGGTTCAAGGGTGACTATGACTTATGGGGATGTGGACCCAAGGCATGCTAATAATCACATCAGATATGCCGTGACTGTGCTTGAACTTTTTGTTACAACACTTATGCTATAACACAACAAATATTTTACTAATTTATATTGAGCTTGCAGGGAATCATTGTTTTTGCATCAGTAATGGCAACTCTTGGATTACAAATACTGCTTGAGTCTGGTCGACAATTCGTTAATAAGGTATGCAACTTTAATCACATTTGCTTTGACTTAATTTAAGGGTATATATGGCGGTGAGCTGGTGAGCACAGTTGGACTTGTACACATGTTAACGAAAGTTGGATTTGAGAAGGGTTTGTAGATTAGCACCCTTCTTGATGTCTTGTTAGAGCTCAGAGCTCCAAGGTTTCCTTAGTTATTAGTGCTTTAGGATGACATAGGTTTTGAGGAACTACCCAAATGTATGAGAGTTAGATCAGTCTTAGTTGGTGAAGGCAACACTTGTGCATGGTTGTTCTAAAGTTCTAGTTTTGGTAATCTTTTACAATATCAGTGATTAATATAATCATCATTTCATGTGCTGATTACAGACTGAGCCTGAAAAGGATCCTCAGAAGGAGAAATGGATGATTGGAATAATGTGCTCTGTAACTATAGTGAAGTTTGCGCTCATGGTCTATTGTCGAAGATTTAAAAATGAAATTGTTAGAACCTATGCACAAGATCATTTCTTTGACGTTATTACTAATTCAATTGGTTTGGCAGCAGCTGTCCTGGCCATTCAATATAAATGGTGGATTGACCCTACTGGAGCTATTATAGTAAGTTCATATGCAACTGATTCCCCCCCCCCCCCCCGCCCCGCCCCCCCCCTTTTCTTAAAATTACCTCAATTACCAGCAACCAATTTTTAATACAACAAAATATTGGGTTTTCCACTCTTATGACTCAATTTAAAAAAAGAAAAGAAAGTAAAATGCCACTCCGTGCCTTGACATGGTAGAATTCCTGTTTGGTGCAGCTTCTTGTTTCAGCTTTTAGAAAAAGCTGTACCTGGAAAAAATTGAGGTTTAAAAAACCTGTACATATAAAATTCCATTTCAAATCAGGATACCAAATGGGCACAAGTGGCCTCAAGATGGAATTTTTGGGTTCTTGGAGTTGAATCTTACTCTATCTTATCATGATGATTTCTTTGAACCTGTGATGCAGATAGCTTTATATACAATGAATACATGGACAAAGACGGTCTTTGAGAATGTATTTGCACTAATTGGAAGGTCAGCACCACCTGAATTTTTGGCAAAGTTAACATATCTGATATGGAACCACCATGAAGATATCAAGCACATTGACACAGTAAGAGCATACACTTTTGGTTCTCATTATTTTGTGGAGGTTGACATAGTTTTGCCACAAGACATGCTTCTGAACAAAGCACATAATATTGGTGAGACACTGCAAGAGAAGCTAGAGCAACTCCCTGAAATTGAGAGAGCTTTTGTGCATATAGACTTTGAGTATACTCACAAGCCTGAGCACAAGACCACAGTTTGAGTATACTCACAAGGGCTTTCAAATGAGTTTCTGATCCACTTAATATGTGATGCAGTTTTATTGAATAGGATTTTAACATCGCTAATCCTTAATATGCAAGCACTTTTATTTTAATGTAAGATGATAAAAATTTGGACATTTTATGATACAATCTTATGCTGCAAGCATTCATTTTATTGTTCTTGTCAAGTTAATCGTGGAAGTTATTGAAGCATTAACCTCTAATTTTACTTGTCGAGGAATTCTTTAGTACTTATAACCATTGAATGGACATGTTGTATCTGCTAAAAGCCTAAACTGTTGTCGTGCCACGACTTGAAATGGGTGTTCAAAACTTCTTATTGTCAACTGAATTCTTCTGTGGCTATTATAGTGTTCAAGATGTTGGCTACTTGGCTCTTTTAAGCTTTGTTTTGCCTTTTTTTTTTGGTTGTGGAAAATATTTATTATATATTCAACAGCAAGCCTCTGTGCACCTTGATTAATTGGGTGTATATCCTATTCTGATATGAGGTAGAGTGAAGGGTTTTTCTTAACTCGGTTCCTTAATATATTCAGGCTAGTTTCTCTCTACATCTCAAACGTAAGATGAAACCATGATTTGTCCTATGAAAAGTAGTCTTGTAAGGATTCAAGAGAGCAGCACGTAAATGCTTGTGTGTTCACTCACACCCACATTTTTTTGGGGTCCTTTTTTGAATTGTTCTAAGTGGCACTGCTTTTATTAGCCTCGATTCAATTGGGTTTTTATTACACTTCACAGTCATTCACTCAGACACACTGAGTTCAGTAGTGTCAGTGTTAACATGTCAAAAGCTTTGGATTTTTTTTTTTTTTTTTTTTTTTAAATTTTATTGAATGAATGATTTTCCCCCATTTTATTTTTGTCTTTCTGTTGTGTTGCAGTGTCAAAGCAAATTTCTTTGCAGCATGCTTAAACCCTATTTTTGCTCAGTTGTGTTTAATATTTGCATCAAGATCTTCTAGAGTTCTTAGCTAGAAAACTCTACTATGTAGAGTTCTTTAAATCCTTAACTTCTTATAATAAAAGGGTAAAGATTATGTCAAATCATCAATCTACTAACATAATCTTAAAAGATGACAGAGGAAAAACGCGAAAAAAAGGAAATCACAACCTTGGATGTCAATGAATTTGATGATATGGCAAAAAAGAGCAAACAAAGCCCTTTGCTTGAGTAATACAAAATCAAAGGCTAAATTTCAAATTATACCCTCTAACCTTACCTAAAATTCAGTAATCTAAATATACTTTCATTTAATTCAGTCTTATAACTTTCAATCTTGTTCAATTCAGTTCTCATGTTAGTCTGCATCAAAATTGAGTTGTTAAAGACTCCCCAAAACGAAATAGTTTTGTATTAAATAGAGTTGAAAGTTAATGATGCAATTTTAATCGAGACTAATAGGGGGACAAAATTGAACAAAGTTAAAAGTTAGAAGACTGAATTAAATGAAAGTAAAGAAATGACTAAATTAAATTTTAGAAAAATTTAATGGGTGCAATTTTAATTTAGCCAAAATCAAACTAAACGCCTAAACTAATATATGGTCACGTGCATCTCACATAACTAATTTAACTCAAACATTAATGTCGTATAGACTTTAGTTCCCCATACCCTTCTCTCTTTCTCTCTAAAGGAGAAAATCAATCACGAATCAGATGCATGTAATACCATCTCCTGATTTAGCCACTAAACCTCTTCTGTCTCTCCTCCATTAATAAATAATAACTAGAAACAACAAATCATTCAAATCCCATTACTCTGTTCCATTAATAACTAGAAACAAAAAATCATTCAAATCCCATTACTTTCATACAAAGCAAGCACAAAGTAGATTCATAAAAGCAACTTCATTTAAATAGGAAGATGACTGAGGCAATAGATTTGATGGCGACGACTCTGTTCAAGCCAAGGTCGTTGCTACTTGGAGGCACCGCCAGAGGTTGGCTGATCAGAGTAGTCGACACAATCTGTTTTTCATGGGCTTATGGGTTTGTACAAGTTGCTCAAACCCATTTGATAATCACATCACTTGATAGGTTAGAAAAATACTTTTATTCAATAGGTCAGTGTGATTCTCCGTGTAACTTAAACTTGTGCTATACCTCTCATGGGCATGCACGCATTCCAAGCCTATTTTCAATGCACTAGTTGTCAAAATGCTCTTTTATGCCCTCCAAATCATAACTCGAATTGATGATGTGAAAATCGTCAGTGAGTGAGTTCGTCTAGATGGATCAACGCGAGCTCGTCTAGGTCCTTACAAGATTTAGGATAAAGAAGAATAGAGTCCTCTTGGGGTGGTCACCGGTGTGGTGCCAGCCACGGAGTCTTCGATGATTAAGTTAGGGAAAATGGCTTTTGAGGTGTAGAGAACTCAACAGTAAAGAGTTTAGATGAGTAGAGTGTCTATACCTTTTCTTGGATTCTATAGGTCTATATATAGTGGCTTTTTTTAGTAGCCGTTGCTCTCCTTAAATGGTGGTTTAAGGAGAGCTTGGGTAATGTCTTTGGTCTTCAATTTGGCCTTTATTAGGGCCCCAACGGTCTTCTTACAGATGTGTAACCGTCGGGGTATTAAATAGCAGCTTTAATGATGCACTATCTTCGTCTAGGTTGGCCTTCTTGGATGAGGGTAGTTACTTGGTCCATCACGAATGATGTCCAATAAAATATTAATGGACTTGGTCCATGCGTTTTGGATTCACCTATTTATTTTTTGTAACGAGTATTTTGATGGCACATAATTGTGAAAAAAGTGTCATTGACAACATTTTGATAAGAACTTTATATAACTTAACTAGCATCTCTTGGTGTTTCTAAAGAAGAAATTCATATTCCAATTTCCTCTCCATTCTATTATCAAATTTTTTTTTAAAAAAAAATTATCTTACGGGGTTTCTCTAAATATCTTCTTTTATACATTTTATTATGATTTCTTACACAAATTGGCTAGTATATGCGTACATAATTAAAGGTGGTTAAGCACTTGATGTCATTTGTTGACATAACAAGTAACAACTCCCACCGGCCATCATAGTTCGAGAAAACTTGGTGCCGTACAATATTTATTACCTTTGATGAGTACTTGTTTCCTTTTTCCTTTTTTTTTTTTTTTGATAGACAACTAAAAAAGAAGTACAAGAACTAATTCCATCTTTCTTTTCTTCGATGAGTATTTGCACGCGCATGATATATATATATATATATATATATATATAAGTTATTTATTATTGTGGGGGCAAATTTTGTCAGTCAACAGTGGGCCTTGGGACCTGGACGAAGCCCAGCCATAGCAGGAAGCGAAAACATGGTCGGAAGACTTTCAGCCCAATCCTGTTGGGCTGGGCCGGGCCGGATTTGTTTAAGGGTCGTCCGAGGAGGAGTGTCTCCTCGGACGCACTAAATGGAAGTCCAAAGCACGTCCTGTGCACGGTGAGGAATCGTCCTAAATGGAAGGAAAATGCTAGACGGGCAGGGAGCAACCACAACTGCCGCATTAAATGCAAGGAAGCTACTTTTCCAGCCGCATTAATGTGGATTGGACAGGAAAATAGTATTATCTTGGCCATTGCAACTCACAAAAAAAGGAGGAGGATGTCCTATGGGACGGGCACTCAAGTAAAGGCCTAGATGGATAACAAATGTAAGGTCATGATCAATTGAAGGAGGATATATAAGAGAAGAAAGTCCTCATAACGGAGGGGTGGAGAAAAGAAAAGGAAGAAAGACTTTCGGAAAACAGAGCAGAAGAAGCACTCAAACAGCCCCATGGACTGTTATCTCATGAAACTTAACAAAACATCCCCACGTTTCAATTGTTGCATGGTTCACCGATAATCACGTTCACTCTGTCAAGACCTAGCTCTGTGACCCACTCTCTACAAATTCATTGTCGAGGGTCTTTCGGGCCAGAATCGCTTGCTTGCTGGGCCTGGGCCCCAAAAACCGCCCTTACAATTGGCGCCGTCTGTGGGGAGAACTTGTGTCTCAACAAGTGAAACCGCGAGAAATGGAAGGATCAGGTCCGCGCCAAATTGGACGTGTAGATTCCCAACGGCAGGACAATTTTGTGAATCTTGAACGAGAGAAGGACCAAAATAAACGGCCAGGGAGAAGTGTGAACACCTCTCACACAGGTGAAAGCCGTTCAAAGGGGAAGGGTCATGCATCCCCTGAGCAAAACGATCGAAGGACCCTGCAGCAAGAGATTGATGACTTAAAGAAAGAGTTGCGCCGAGCGCAGCGAAAACGTCCTTTACTCCGCTCGGACAGTAGCAGTGATGAGGACAACGAATACAGGCAAAAATCGAGAACTCCTCCGAGCGAGACCTTTTCTTACGAAGAAAAGCGGCCTTACCAGCGCGGCCGCAACAGTCCATCTTATCACGGCACAGCCAATGATGCCATGAGCCGTGCTTTGGATCGCATATCCCAATCACCTTTCGATAGAGAGGGCAGTACTTCCTCGGCGGTTCAATCAACCGGCATTCGCCATATACAATGGTCGGACCGACCCAGTAGAGCATGTAAGCCAATTTAATCAGAGGATGGCCGTTCATTCCAGGGATGAGGCGTTAATGTGTAAGGTGTTTCCGTCCAGCTTGGGACCTATGGCCATGAGATGGTTTGATTCCCTCCCACCAAACTCCATTGGCTCCTTTAAACAGCTGACACAGGCTTTTGGATCCCGCTTCATAACCAGCAGTAGAGTTCCTCGGCCCCTAGATTCCCTCTTGTCCTTGTCCATGCGAGAAGGAGAGACGTTGAAAGCCTATTCAAACAGGTACTGGGAGATGTATAACGAGATAGAAGGGAATTATGATGATGTCGCCATTATCACGTTCAAGAGGGGTTTGCCGACAGATCACGGCCTAAGGAAGTCACTCACTAGGAAGCCAGTCACCAGCGTGCGTCAACTCATAGACAGGATTGACAAATACAAAAGGGTCGAGGAAGACCAGCAGATGGGGAAGGGTAAAGCGAAGGTTGTCCCTCAGGAGAGGAGGGACTTCAGGTCGGAACGATCTAACAATAGTAACAGGCCGAGAGGAGAGTATATAGGGCATCACGGATCTGCTGGGGCTCAGGCAGTCCATGCTGTGTTCAGAGAACCGCTTCACCAAATCCTAGAGAAGGTGAAGTATGAACCTTTCTTTCAGTGGCCGAACAAGATGGCTGGTAATCCTTTGAAGCGCAATCAGAACTTGTATTGCGCGTACCATCAGGAGCCAGGTCACACCACTGACGATTGCAGGAGCCTGAAGAACCTTTTAGATCGGCTCGTCCGAGAAGGGAAGCTGAGGCATCTGCTGCATCGCCCTGAAGGAGGACAGGAACAGTCGAACAATGAAACCAGACAGAGTACGTTGAGGCCGCCCATCGGCACAATTAATGTTATTCTCGCCGCACCTGGAAGGACAGGCTCTGCCCCCTTCAGGGTAATGTCAGTGAGCAGTTTCCCAGCTGAACTGGACAATAGGGAGTCTAAGAGGGCCAGGGTGGGTGCCACTCCTTTAATCGGGTTCTCGGAGGATGATAAGCGGGGTACCATTCAACCCCACGATGATGCCCTGGTCGTCACGCTTAGAATCGGAGGTTATGACATGAAAAGGGTGCTAGTTGATCAAGGTAGCGCTGTGGAAGTAATGTACCCTGACCTATATAAGGGGTTGAGTTTAAGGCCAGAAGACCTATCGCCATACGATTCTCCTCTGGTCAGCTTTGAAGGAACAATCGTCACACCGAAAGGCATGATCAGATTGCCTGTGCAAACGGACTCGGACGTGGTGGAAGTGAACTTCATTGTAGTAGATGTGTATTCCCCCTACACAGCTATCGTGGCCCGGCCGTGGCTTCATGCGTTAGGGGCTGTACCATCAACCCTGCACCAAAAAGTGAAATACCCGTCAGGAGGTCAAGTAAAAGAAATAATGGGGAGCCAGAGCATGGCCAGGCAATGCATGGTGTCGGCGATCTCACGACGGCAAAGTGGTGAACCTTCCACATCAGCCGAGAAGGGATTATAGCAATTAATGAACTTGACCTCAATCGCGGGTGAGCGAAGACCAACCCCGGAGGTGAGCTGTGAGGATCTGGAGAAAGTACTCTTCGGATTAGACCCTGAGAGGTTTTTTCAAATTGGTTCAGAATTACCGCCCCAGGAGAGGTCAACACTGATTGCGTTTCTCCGACAGAATGTAGATGTGTTTGCTTGGGACCCCTATGAGGCCCCCGGGGTCGACCCAGGTTTCATCTGCCACCACCTTAATGTGAATTCGGCTATAACACCTAAAAGGCAGCCTCCTCGACGACCGTCAAAAGAACATACCGACGCCGTAAGAGAAGAGGTCACAAAACTGAAGAAAGCAGGGGCTATCAAAGAGGTCTTCTATCCCGAGTGGCTAGCCAACACGGTCGTGGTAAGGAAGAAGAGCGGGAAATGGCGGGTCCGTGTAGACTTCACAGACCTAAACAAGGCGTGCCCGAAAGATCCCTTCCCTATGCCACGGATAGACCGGTTGATAGATTCAACTGTCGGACACCCTAGAATGAGTTTTCTAGACGCCTTTCAGGGCTATCACCAAATACCCTTGGCTGCCGAAGACCAGGAGAAGACTGCTTTCGTCACACCGGTTGGGAATTATCATTATAAGGTGATGCCCTTTGGTCTGAAGAATGCCGGGTCAACCTACCAAAGGATGATGACCAGGATGTTTGAACAGCAGATGGGTAAGAGCGTTGAAGTGTACATAGACGACATGGTGGTTAAAAGCAAGTTGGTGTCTGACCACATTGAAGACCTCGGCAACGTTTTTCAAATACTGAGAAAGTACAAGCTACGACTCAATGCAACTAAATGTTCATTTGGGGTGGGATCTGGAAAATTCCTGGGTTATATGGTGACTCACAGAGGCATAGAAGTTAACCCTGACCAAATAAGAGCCATCCATAGTTTGCAGCCTCCTCGGAATCCTAAAGAGGTCCAGAAGCTTACTGGTATGATAGCTGCTTTAAACCGTTTCATCTCGCGCTCAGCAGACAGATGTAGGCCATTTTTTCTCCTGTTACACAAGTGGAAGGGATTTGAGTGGAATGAGGAGTGCGCTACGGCTTTCCAACAGCTAAAAGAATACCTCGCCCAACCACCTATTATGTCCAGCCCCCATGCCGACGAGGTTTTGTTCGCCTACATCGCCGTAGCCCCTCCTGCTGTTAGCTTGGTGCTGATCCGAGAAGATAATGGCACGCAGCGACTCGTCTATTACGTGAGCAAATCACTGCAGGAGGCAGAAACCCGCTATCTTCCCCTTGAAAAAGCTGTCTTGGCCGTTATGCAGGCCACGCGAAAGCTTCCCCACTACTTTCAAGCACACACTGTAGTGGTGCTAACGCAATTCCCCTTAAAGGCCGTCCTATGCAGTGCAGATTATACCAGCAGAATTGCGAAATGGGGAACGATCCTGGGCGCTTTCGATATCAGATACATGCCTCGCACTGCTATAAAGGGCCAGGTCCTCGCCGACCTAGTGGCAGATTTTGCGGAGCCCACATTAGAAGGGCAAAGGGTGTCGGGATCACTAGGGGCTGACGAGAAGATGATCAGCACAGTTTCTCAACATGGATATAGTGGTTGGAGAGCACACGTTGATGGCGCAGCGAATCAAAGGGGCTCAGGAGTAGGACTCGTTCTGCTCTCACCCGAAGGCATAACCATAGAGAAGTCATTGAGACTCGGATTTCCAGCCACGAATAACGAAGCCGAGTATGAGGCGCTATTGGAGGGAATGTCGATGATTCTGAAGATGGGGGGGGGGAATCCGTGGACATGCTCTCGGATTCGAGACTCATTGTGGGACAGGTAAATGGAGACTTGGAAGCTAAGGACGAAAGGATGCAAGACTATTTGGTTCGAGTAAGGCACCTGCAGACTCATTTTCATCATTTCAGCTTAACGCACGTACCCAGATGTGGAAACACTCATGCTGACTCTCTTGCGACGTTGGCTTCCTCCTCAGCTCAACCCTTTCCTCGAGTCATTCTGGTAGAAGACCTCGCCCGTCCATTAACGGAGAAGGCCAGCGACATTCGAGTACATAACATCAGGACAGGACCGAGCTGGATGGATCCTCTAGTGCTGTACTTAAAGCATGATACCTTGCCAGATGATAAGATTGAGGCTGACAAAATCAGGAGAAAAGCTACTCGATTCTGGTTGTCCGAGGACTCCAAGCTTTACAGACGCTCGTTTTCGGGGCCGTATTTACTGTGTGTGCATCCAGAGGCTACTGAACTCATCCTGGAAGAGTTACACGAAGAAATTTGCGGAAGTCATACAGGGGGTAGGTCTTTGTCCCACAGGGCCCTAACGCTGGGTTACTGGTGGCCGAGCATGCATAAGGAAGCCTTGGAGTATGTGAAGAAGTGCGACCAGTGCCAGAGGTTCGCCCCGAACATACACCAGCCCGGCGGAGAGTTGAACCCGATGTCCAGTCCCTGGCCATTCGCGCAATGGGGCCTAGATATACTTGGTCCATTCCCCAAGGCATCAGCGAACAGGAAATTTCTTCTCGTCGGCACTGACTACTTTACCAAATGGGTGGAAGCTGAGGCGGTGGCGAACATTAGGGATGTCGATGTCAAGAAGTTTCTTTGGAAGAACATCGTCACCAGGTTCGGCACCCCACATACCCTGGTGTCGGACAACGGGCTCCAGTTTGACAGCAAAGCCTTTAGAAGGTACTGCAGTGAGCTCGGAATTGTTAACCGGTACTCCACGCCAGCTTACCCACAAGGTAACGGACAAGCGGAAGCTGTCAATAAAACCATATTGAACGGACTTAAAAAGAGATTAGATGATGCGAAGGGAAGGTGGGCCGAGGAGCTAGCCCATGTCTTATGGACATACCGCACCACACCTCGTAGGTCCACAGGGGAAACCCCTTTTTCTATGACCTATGGAGCCAAGGCTGTCATCCCACTGGAGGTGAATTTCCCTACCCAGAGGACTGCCGCCTTCTGCCCCACTGCCAATGACAGACTTCTGGAAAGGAGCTTGGATCTCATCGACGAAAGAAGGGAAGGCGCGTTGGTCCATCTAGCTCACTATCAGCAGAAGCTCAAGCAAGGTTACGACACCAAGATAAAGCCCAGACCGCTGGTGCCGGGAGACCTAGTATTGAGGAAGGTCTTGGGCACCGCAAAGAACCCTGCGTGGGGAAAGCTCGGACCAAACTGGGAGGGACCGTACCGTATCACTTCCATAGCCGGCATAGGAGCCTACTTTTTGGAAGACTTGGATGAACGTGTAGTGCCCCGCCCTTGGAATGTAAATAACCTCAAAAGGTATTACTATTAATAAAAGCATCCTTTTCATTTGAGTTCTAAGCTCCTTGTGATTTTATGCCTTGTATCTTATTTTTCCCTTTAAGTACTAGACAGAACCAAGGTCTTGCATGGTCCTCGGACTCAAGCCTATGGGGAAACTAACTACGTTAAGAAAACCTAAGCGTTAAACAGAACCCAAGTCCTGCCTGGCTCTTCGGACCACAGACTTGGGGGAAATTAACCCCTAAGGCATTCTCAATAAGCGTTAAACAGAACCCAAGTCCTGCCTGGATCCTCGGACCACAGACTTGGGGGAAATTAACCGCTAAGCCATTCTCAACAAGCGTTAAACAGAACCCAAGTCCTGCTTGGCTCCTCGGACCACAGACTTGGGGGAAATTAACCCCTAAGGCATTCTCAACAAGCGTTAAACAGAACCCAAGTCCTGCCTAGATCCTCGGACCACAGACTTGGGGGAAATTAACCGCTAAGCCATTCTCAACAAGCGTTAAACAGAACCCAAGTCCTGCCTGGCTCCTCGGACCACAGACTTGGGGGAAATTAACCCCTAAGGCATTCTCAACAAGCGTTAAACAGAACCCAAGTCCTGCCTGGCTCCTCGGACCACAGACTTGGGGGAAATTAACCCCTAAGGCATTCTCAACAAGCGTTAAACAGAACCCAAGTCCTGCCTGGCTCCTCGGACCACAGACTTGGAGGAAATTAATCACGAAGGGATTCTCGTTAAGTGTTAAATAGAACCCAAGTGTTAATTAGATTCGCAGCCATTTCGCCTAATTATTAACTATCGTTTCTTTTTTGCGTATTCATTCACATATGCTTGGTTCTCGGCAGTTTATGACGGAATAAGATATTCATCCATGATGAGAACAAAAAAGTAGAAAATAATGATACTTGAAGGGAAATAACCTTTATCATTAAAACCCAAAAGTTGTTCTGTTTACAAACATTAGCAAAACAAAACATAACAAAATACAAAAGGTAAACCAGATAAAGTCCTACACTACTTTTCTAAGAGCCTTGAGTAGGAGCGGGCTGATCATCTGCTGCTTGGGTCCCCGGGGTAGCCTCCTTGGCCTGTGCAATGATCTCACTAATACAAAGGTTGTCCTCGGGTAACTTGCCCTGCGCGGCCTGTTCCATGCCCCCAGCTTCAGGGATGGAGGAGTCCGTTGGGAGAGGCTCTTCGGAGGCAAACTCGTTGGGAATCTCGCGTATATCCTCCGAAAAAAAGATATTCTCGGCCTTCCTGAGATCGGAGTCTGCCGGGACAGCTGCCCGATCCAGTGCTACACCCCAGGACATGGTGATGTAATCTCTGCATACGGTGGCCACTTCCTCGGTCAGCCTGACCTCAGTATCATGGACTCCACGATCATATGAGGCTGCCACAGCCTTCTCGGCAGCCTCCCTGGCCAAGCGGGCCTCCTCCTTGACTCTTGCGAGTTCAGCCTTGAGCGTCGAAACTGCCCGCTGTTCCGTCGTAAGTTTCTCCTCCGATTGGTGGAGCTGCATGCGCATATCGTCGGCCTGCTTTGTCACATTTTTAAGGCTAGCGTCCGCGCTCGCATGAGCCTTCTTCACCTCCTTTATTTCATTGTTCAGGTGATCCAAATCCTGTTTGAGATTACCAGCGGTCTTCTCGGCAGCGAAGCGGGACTGAGCCTCCCTATGCAAGTCCTCACGAGCCTTCTTTGCCCATTCCTCGACAATATAGATTTGTTGCGTAACCTGCGCCCAAAAGGAAGGAAAAACCTTGTTAAAACATGACGGTAAAGGGGCACATAATATGAGAGCGAGATAGAAGATTCCACTTACCATGGCCACGTCCCTCTTCAATGACATGAAGAGTTCTGGTTGCCGAGTATTTCTGAGACCCTCCATGTCACGAGGCAAGAGAAGAGGCTGCTGCAAAGCCTCAGCCAAGAATGATGCCTGCCCTCGTTGGGATTCCCATAGGGTCGCATCCCAGGAGATCGGAGCGCCGTCCAGTTCGAGCCGCGGCGACCACGTTCGCTGTTCCCTCCGAATGGCCGCCTCTTCTCGGCTATCGACGGACCTAGTCCTCTTCTCTCGGGGCTCTTTCGCCTCCTTGCCCTTATTCTGAGGCCGGGCCTTTTCGCGGCCAACCTCCCCCTCCTCCGGTTCTTCTACAGGCCTTTTTCGCCTTAAGTTGTGCATGGGCTGTAGCGCCGCATCCGATGAGGGAGGGAGAGGAGGGGTAGGAGCTTGAGGGGCAGTTGGTTCCTTCGGGACGTCCTTAGAGGTTTGCCCTTTGTTCCTGTTGGATAGAAGGCCCCTGAGGCCAGACCTTAGCTTCAAGTCCATTCCTTCTTCCTCAGTCTCTTGACTGGTATCAACTTGTGCGATGACTAGACCAGGGTCAGGAGCTGCTGAAGCACGGTCTAAATCTGTGTCAGAGTCCGAGAGCTCTACAACTCTGGCCGACACCTCCCCTTCCTCGGCAAATTGGAAATGGTCTATTTGTTCCTCTAAGGATGAATGCGAAGAACCAGCCTCCTCCTCCGGGACAACCGCTGCGGGAAGGGGGCGCTGGTCAGGCAGCTGAACAAGAGGCAAGTCTGTTGAAGCAAGAAACCCTGGTATGGATACGTCTATACGTGCCAATCTCGGACTTCCAGCCCTGATAGCTTGACCAACGTCCACCAAGGATCGAGTAAGGGGAACAAAATCCAAAATCAAAGGAGCCGACCGTAATTGTCCGTCCTCGCTTACGAAAATCTCAGATCTCAGGAGGTAATTTAGAGCGGGGACGTTGACCAAGCTCAGCCGAGGAGATGTGTGCTCTTTGTTTGCAAAGATCGTTAAATGGGTTACGTTAGTCCGAGGAGACATGCGGCCAAACCAATAATTTATAAAAAAAAAAAAAAAAAAAAAAAACAAACAACAAAAAAACACAAACAAAGCAAAACAGAGGGGGAGAGCTCAAAACTAAGGTCCTCTCCACGGAATCTAGTTTTATGGCACCCCACCTGGCGTTCCTGCCCTGGTCGGACAGTGAATGCCGTCATGCCATGGTCCGGAGACGATCAAATGGTCGTCCTTCAAGCCTTTGCTGGACTTGGGAAGGCAGGATATCAACCTCACTTCATCGAACCTGGACTTTAAGTAGTATGAGTCGCCGAGCTTGTGGCATTCATAGAGATGAACCACGTCACGCCAAGATAGGCCGAGGTTCATCTGGTCGTTTAATACGTAGGTGCACCCCAAGATCCGGAGCAGGTTCGCGGTGCACTGGTGGGGGGTCAATCTATGGCCACGCAAGTAGTCCCTAGTTATTCTCCCCATGGGAATCGTCATTCCTCCTTCCACGAAGGCTATCATTGGAATTACGACCTGCCCTGTCTTCCTTTTGAAGAAAATTTCCTCCTCGTGGCAGTACTCTAAACCTACCTCCGGTGGAATACGATACTTTGCCCTGAAGCCCGCCATATCGGCCGGAGAGTCTACCAATTTTGAAAGCCTACCCATCCCCCCTAATCCTAGGTAACGCGAAGGCAGTTTGCCTAAAGAAGAGTAACGAAGAAGAAGCGCGCACTTACGGGTAAGAAACTCGACGGAATCTTCACGAGAATGATGGCGAAGGTAAGAGCGCGTTGAAGAAGAAGGCACTAAGATCTTCTGAGTACTGGAGTTTTCGTCGAAAATGGGGAATGAACGCCTTCGAAACCTTATATACTCAGAGGAAGTTGGACAGACATACTCCCGCCTAGAACAAATAAAACATTATCCGCCGTTGATCTGGTCTCCAACCGTTGGATTGAAAGAGCGTAAAACTCCAAAAGCTGCAGTTAATTCCCCTCGGGTCATTAAATGCCTTCAGCATTAATGAGGCACGTGAGGGCACACTCCCGCCCGGGTGAAGTAGGGATCCACAATGAACTGTCCAGCAGTTATCAAAATCCCGTTTTTCCTCCTTGGATCAAGAAGAAAGAACCGGAATTTTGAGGGGCTATTGTGGGGGCAAATTTTGTTAGTCAACAGTGGGCCTTGGGACCTGGACGAAGCCCAGCCATAGCAGGAAGCGAAAACATGGTCGGAAGACTTTCAACCCAATCCTGTTGGGCCGGGCCGGGCTTGTTTAAGGGTCGTCCGAGGAGGAGTGTCTCCTCGGACGCACTAAATGGAAGTCCAGAGCACGCCCTGTGCACGGTGAGGAATCGTCCTAAATGGAAGGAAAATGCTAGACGGGCAGGGAGCAACCACAACTGCCGCATTAAATGCAAGGAAGCTACTTTTCCAGCCGCATTAATGTGGATTGGACAGGAAAATAGTATTATCTTGGCCATTGCAACTCACAGAAAAAGGAGGAGGATGTCCTATGGGACAGGCACTCAAGTAAAGGCCTAGATGGATAACAAATGTAAGGTCATGATCAATTGAAGGAGGATATATAAGAGAAGAAAGTCCTCATAACGGAGGGGTGGAGAAAAGAAAAGGAAGAAAGACTTTCGGAAATACAGAGCAGAAGAAGCACTCAAACAGCCCATGGACTGTTATCTCATGAAACTTAACAAAACATCCCCACGTTTCAATTGTTGCATGGTTCACCGATAATCACGTTCACTCTGTCAAGACCTAGCTCTGTGACCCACTCTCTACAAATTCATTGTCGAGGGTCTTTTGGGCCAGAATCGCTTGCTTGCTGGGCCTGGGCCCCAAAAACCGCCCTTACAATTATTATTATTTAAAGTTTAATGCATATCTAATGAATTACGAAATCTAATATATCACCAATCGGTGTCTTTGTTTTGTAATAAAAAACAATTTTCATGAAGCAGATATAATAGGGATGGGATAACATCTTTTATTTTTATTTTTTGATAATTCAATAATTGAGAGATGGAAGATTTGAATTCGAGATGTTTTTATTGAAGATATTGTTAACTAGTTGAATTACAAAACTCTTGGCAGCAATATTTTTAATATTAAAAACAAATCACAAATTAGTATTTGCACATAAAAAACACACGACTTGTTTCAATAATGGAGGACTGTAATCAAACCTGTTTCTAACAAGCCTTCCCCAAATAAAAACCAAATGGAATAAATTTAATAAAATTCCTATATTGAAGAAACAGAGAGAGAGAGAGAGAGAGAGAGAGAGAGAGAGAGAGAGAGAGAATGTCCGAGCCCTAAACTTGCACCATCCTCCTCCCCTTGCGACGTGGTCCTCACAAACTAAATAACCAAAGAACCCACTTAGTTTGCTAATTATCTGGTTTGGTGTCTACATATTATACATACTAATTTGATAATTAATTGGTTTGTTGTCTACACAATTGAAAAAACAATCTTTCTGTCATTAATTAATTGGCACACCATTTTCAACTTTTTGCTGTAATCGTGTAATTGGGGAGATATTATAAGGTCCTCATGGTGGACAAGTGATGTGGTCCACCGTTCTAATAAAAGACTCTTATTTGTTTAAAATTGTAAAGTTTTAAATAAAAACTAAATATTGACTTAGCAATTTTAAATAGGTGGGAGTATTTTACTGGAATGGTGGACAAATGACGTGGTCCACCATGAGGACGGTATAATTTCTCATAATTGGGAATCTCAAAATTAAAATAGGGAAAAGTTAAGATATTCCGAGAGCATAGGTTTAGAAAATATTCTAGAATTTTTTATGAAAAAAGAAAAAATAATTAATTTTTTGATAACTTTTTATATTTTTTATGAAAGTGATATTAAAGCTTTCTTAAAATTATTTATTAACAAATGTTCTAAGGGTATCCGATAAGATAACTAGACCTATTAAAATATTTCAATTCAATTCTCTTTTATAATGGGAAATTGGGAATTGTCTTACGCTCTGTTTGTTTCATTGGAAAACCTTTTGTAAAGATAGTTTTCCACATTTTCCAGTGTTTGGTAGCACAAAAAAAACCTGGTCAATGGAAAACTATCTTTGGTTAATGGAAAACTCTAATAAAAATAAGGCTTAATTTCTATAAGCTGTTTTCCAAAATTTTTTTTTGGAAAACAATCTCTCTCTCATGCATTGCATCTCCTATAAATATTATTTTTATCTATAGCCGTGGGGAACATAATTTTTTGGCGCCTTCTCTCTCTTATGGTAAGTTTTCTCACTTTTTCTCTCTTCCCTTTACTTTTTCTCTCCTCACACCCTCACCGTCGCTAACTTTGGTCTCTCCTCTTCCCATAGATCTCTCTCTTTAACTGTCTCTCTTCTCTCTTTTCTCCATGTTTCTCTTCCCCTTTGTAACACAATTCTCTGATTAGATTTTTCTTTACTTCATTGATTGATCAATAGCTCCGATTTGCAAAGGAGAACAAATTTGCAGCGGTAATTATTTTATTCCTCTCTACCAAAATCCCAATTCTTTGCTTTGAATTTCAAGCTCGATTTTCTTTTTTCTCTAAGAAATTTTCAGTTTGATGGATTCCAGGCAGAAGTTACTTCTTTTTCATACATAAAGTGCAAAAATAAAAGATAAAAAATAAAAATAATAGAAGAAGAAGAAGAAAGAATGAATGAAGTAAAGAAGAAAATTTTAAACATAGTACCTATATTACTCTAAATTGCTTTTACATGGGACAATCTTTACCGTGGACTAATAATATTGTTATATAATGAATGATAATTGTTTAGGAGAATTGCATTTGTTGGCAAATACATTTTTTGTTGGCAGATACTATGTAGTGATGATATATTATGCAATACATTATGTAAATACATAATTTAGAGTAATATTGAAGACTTGTGGTTGACCATAGTAGACAAATGGTTGATATGTGTGTGTGTGTACATACGTTACTATCTATATATATGAGCAAGATGAGTGGTAGAGATCATGAAAATTTGACAACTAATTAATTTTGATTGTATCTATTGTCAAAATTTTAGATTAATTAGTATGAAAACCAAATTCATTCTTGGTTTTTTATTTATAATGATTACATTAGTTAGTTTACATAATATACATGTTTTAAATTATACAAGAAATATTTTTAAAAAATTGCATACCAAATATATATTTGGTCATTGACCTAATATATTGGGTTTGGATGAAGAGTTTATAGGCAATTTGACCCAAACCAGTTTTAGCAAAGAGTGGGGAGATTCTGGCATTTTACCCTTAATTTTTTTAAAAATTAGCAATATGCCCCTGTTTGCAAACTATATAGGGGCGTGCCCCTGTTTCGATACTCGATTACCCTAAAATCGAGTTCAATTAAATACTCGATTCGTAGAAAATCGAGTTATGCCCGATCAAACTTAAAAAAAAAAAAAAAAATTTGCATGGAACTCGAGTTCCATGCAAAAAAAATTTTATAAGTGTGATCGCCCCATATTCAGGGAGCCCTATAGTGGCGTTTTTAAGCCCTATAGTGACGTTTTAAAGCCCTATAGCGGCGTTTTCCTGCAATTTTTTAATAAGTGTGATTGCTCCATATTTAGGGTGCCCTATAGTGGCTTTTTTAAGCCCTATAGTGACGTTTTAAAGCCCTATAGCGGCGTTTTTTTTTTGCAAAATTTTTTTTATAAGTCCCCATACCAGGTTCAAGGAGCCCTATAGTGGTGTTTTAAAGCCCTATAGCGGCGTTTTGGAACTCGACTTCCCTAAAATCGAGTTCCATGCATTTTTTTTTTAATAATTTTTTTTAAAGTTTTATTGGGCATAACTCGATTTTCTACGAATCGAGTATTTCATTGAAACTCGATTTTAAGGTAATTGAGTATCGAAACAGGGGTATATCCCTATATAGTTTCGAAATAGGGGCATATTGCTAAATTTTTTAAAAATTAAGGGCAAAAGGCTAGAATCTCCCAAAGAGTAGTGTTTATACACACATCTCCAAAAGTAACTGAAATTGTTTTAAAGGTCATGATTTCAATTACATTTAAGAGTGTAAAACTGTGTAAAAAAGTTGTGTGCAACATATTCAACATTTCAGCAAAGATATACAAACACATTTTGCTTTGTAAAATGAATGTTATCTTAGGTTCCTCTTTATATATTATGGGTCTGTTAAGAATTGCATTGGTCAAGATTGAGTTTCTTTATTGCAGTTGAGTGAGTTTTTTTTTAGAAAGTCAAGTCACTTTAATTAAATGGGTATTTGTTTAGGGGTTCAATTAACAGGTGCCCTTAAGACGTTTGTCAATAAACTATTTTAGGAAAGTTTTAATATCACTTTTATGAAAAATATAAAAAATCTTTCAAAAAAAATTAATTACTTTTTTTCTTTTTTAATAAAAAGCTTTTAAAAATATTTTTTTTTAAAAATAAATGCCCTTAAAACATGCATTAACAAAATCCTTTATTTATTAGATTTCTCTTTAACAAGTGTACTTCAATGCCCGCTAATAAAAACCTAAATTTATTAGGATTATTTGCACACATCAGTTAAAAAGAAGCAGAATCAAAAACAAAAACGATATATATAAAAGAAATTTGCCAGTACATAACTAAAGGTTGTTTTTTCTCCAAAAAAAAAAAAAAAAAAAAAAATTAAAGGTTGTTAAGCACTCAATGCATTGTCATCGAATGTTTGACTTTGTTGTCACTTGGGACATCAACAACCTCCACTGGAGTACTATTTAAACAATATTTATTACTTTGATAAAGGTAGCAGTTATTTTTAGAAGTTTAGAAAGAAAAATCATCCAATAGCAATTACATCAGTTGGTGCATAATTTTTTCCATTTTGCACCTCTAAAACTTACTTTTTCTATTTTACATGTTCATTTTTACAAAACACTCACATCAGTTTATCTATTCTATACATTTATACAATAAAATATTCATTCTTTTACAATTTTTTGTTATTTTCTTCGCATCCCTCTCACCCACTGCCTATCTCTCTCCCACAAACCCAACAAAACCCAAAATCACCAACACCTGGCCACCATCAACGACCAAACCACACCCACCGTCAAAGAGATCAGCCACCATCATCAACCCACCAGCCACCATCATCAAGCAACCAGGCACCATTATCAACAAACCAACCACCATCATCAAGCAACCAGCCACCATCATCAACAAACCAACCGCCATCACCAAGCAACCAACCTCCACAGCTCCACCATCATCAACCCATCCAGCCAAACATCATCAACTCACCCGACCATATCGACCCACATACCCGAAACCCCATTCAACCTAAAAGAAACCCAAATACCTGAAATCCCATTCAACCCAAACGAAAGCCAAATCAACCCCATTCAACCCGAAACCCATTGATCAAACAACCAGAAATAAAGGAAAGCAATCAGATCGGTGGAGAGATCAGCGATCGGTGGTGGTGGCAATCAGTGGTAGTGGCGGCGAGAGATTTGTGGCAATCAGCGATCGGCAATCGTGGAAGCTAGAGGAATGAGATGAGAGAAAGAGAGAGCTGAGAGTGTGTTTCGCCGTTCTGATCTTATTGAGAAAACGAAAGAGGTTAGAGTCAGAGGGGATAGAGAGAAGAAGAGAGGGTGAGAGAGAAAAAAAATACTAAAGTATGATATGCAAATGCTACAATAGCCGTGCATATATGCACGGTTATTGTAGCAATTGTGCATAAATGCACAATTTTGCCCCAACTGATGTGGGTGTTTTTTGAGCCAAAATGTGTAAAAACACTACCTTTTTCTATTTTGCACAAGTTTACACAATCTGATGTAATTGCTCTAAGTGTAAGTTGTTGTACGGGCATGATATTATTTTTAAGGTTTTTTTTTTTTTTTTTTTTTTTGGTATAACAAAGTATAATACAAATCTAAAGAATTTTGAATTCAATCAATCTCGTGGGTTCCAGTTAGTTCAGTTGCTAAAATCCTTTGTTGTTGAATATTAATTGGTGCTTTTGTTATATAATAAAGAATAATTATCATCCCATAAAAAAAAAATAATAATAATCATGGAGCAAACTGAGACACCACCAGTTCAAACCCTATTGTATTTATAAAAAATAAAAAAGCTACCCATCTCATTTTTACAAGGCAAGGAACTGTCATTTGATTTAAATTGTGTACTGTGCAATCACCCAAAAAAATTACTGGAGCATCTCATCTCCCATTGTCCCTTCATGGATTGGCCTACTAATTCTCTAAGCTAGGGACCTGAAGCCATTGTAAGCTGGCGAAATGTTTGTTATATCCCACTAATTCCCTTAAAAGATCCCAAAGGAAGACTCAAAACTTTTCATTCTCTTTTGCTCCCTTCCTTTTTTAAAACATTTGGAGAATCCGAAACTTAGCTATTTTTACAGGTCACATTTCTAATCCAAAAGAAAAAAAAAAGGTGAAATTAATAAATCCTATCATGATTATCTTATAGCCTAATTAGCTCTTATGTCCCCAAGGTCTACTAATTGGCTACCTCCTCTTTAAGGGTTGTCGAGGGAGAAATTGATGCCTCTATCTAAGATGTTGGGAAGCCAAGCCGAAACTCAACTATGGGCTCTTGAGATGGTACCCAAAGGCTTTCGGTGTGATGACAAAGCCTATCCAAGCAAGAAACAAAGGCTGCACATGACAAAATAGCAACAAAAGCCCAATGAAAAACACATTACAATACTTAATTAGTACATTAATGGTCCTGGTCCGATAGTTCAAATCAGTCCTCTAGTGGTACGGTATTATCTCCTGCAGTAGGGTAATTTCAGGTTAATAAATGTGTTTACATGGTAAAAATCATATTTTATCCTTATTATTATTAAGTCAACATGAGAGAGAACTTCCATAGTTTCCAAAACATTATGGCTTTCATCATAATAATAAACAAGGATTAAAGGCTCCATAGTTACAAATAAAAGAGGAAAAATAGAATGGAATGAAGGGAGAGAAAAATCCCCAGCTCAGTGCAGCAAGTATTAAACTAAGATTTTAGTGAGTATGTGTGCATAAGGCATGAATGAGATGAATGTGGGCTGTTTTGAGTGAGTGGGATAGGATTAATACTAAGATTGAAGCTTTTTGTGAGTAATGGGCTGTTTGTGACTAGTTGGAGGACATTTTTGAGCTGTAATTGTGTAAAGGGGGGAGAAGAATATCTGGGATTAGATGAGTGTAGGCTAAAGATGATGAGTGGTGAGCTTAAGGAGAGCTAAACCACCAGCAAAAATGGCAAACGAACCCCAAAGTCTCAGAGGGGGGTGGCTAACCCTTTGTGGGCTGAGGTGCTTATGCTTTTATAATGGAGTTTAGAGAAGCATTAATTAACAAGCATCCAAAAAAACGTAGGTCTGATTCAGGGGAGCAGGTCAGCTGAATTAATAACCTGGATTTGGCCTAAAAATGGGAGATTTGCTTTTGGGGCTGTTTTGCTTCTTTGGGCAAGGTTGTATTTGGAGTCCTCTTGCATTAAATGCTAAGATTGCTGAGATTGTGTTCAGCCAATGGGATTAAGGCAAGTATTAAGGAGAATCTTAGTGTTGCAACTGAGATTTGGACCCTAGGAAGTAGGATTCAACACCCCAAGCCAGGTGTCAAATTTTAAGCCCACTTCAGAGGGTTCCGCTGGAGATCCCTTTATGTCCTCCAAACCACATGTTCTCAATTTTTTCCACTTTAGGATTCATGAACCTGGTACATGAATCATGTCTTGAACATTTTTAACATTTATAGCATCAATTTGTTGAAATTTGGTTTCAGCTCCCCTTCCGCTGGAGGTGCAATCTTGAGGAAGATGATGGAGTTCCATCACTCTTTAGACTTCAGCTGATATGACAACCCTTGGGCACTGTTCACGTCAGGCAGAGGGTGGCAGAAATCTGATGGGACAGCCCCTAGTTCATCCTCAAAGACTTGGTTCTCTTGTAGGAGTCTCTGGTTGTTTTTTGGTTAGGGATGAACAAGGGCTGGTTGCCCACTTTCAAGCCTCTTGCTGGGGACCTTTTTGGGCTGGAACTCTTCTCCATTTCAGCACTTTTAGTTGGGCCACATGGCCTTTTCTTTGCTAGGGCTTGTTCCCTACTTCATGAGATTCTTGGGCCTACAAAATGGGCATTAAAGACATGCTTTGCCATGAGTTTTTTACTCCTCATGGGCTTTAGTTGTTAGTAGAAATAAAATGAATCCATGAGATTTTATGAAATATTTATGATAGATTTTGAGTATTAATTTTCATGGGCTTTAAATAACAACTTGTTTAGTTTCTCATAATTTTTGTCATGGATTACTTTGTAAAGGATATTTTCTTTGGGGCTTTTTAAATAATGACCTCCAATATTTTTCTTGAGAATAATATTTACCATGAGTTTTAAATAAACATGGTAACAAACACTATAATGGAATAATGTGATGTTCTCATGAGTTACTCTATAGATAATCATAATGGACATGTAGGATGAATAATTACCATGAGTTTTGGTAATAAATATTATGAATGTTGTGATGTAAGATAGATAGTGAACATGAGTTTATAATACGAAAGAAATGTCATGGGTCTAATAATCATGTCTTTCCATGGGCTTTTATGAGATGATCGCCATGGGTTTTGAGAGTAGATAATTCATAAGTTCCATAAACTTGTAATATTATATTAATAGGCTTAAGGATCTAAAGTATTGTTCATTATTGGACTTTTAAGTAAAATAATTATGATATAGTATTTTGCCAAGTATTGATAAAATTGGGCTTTTAATAAATAGTGCAAAGTAGTTAGCTTGGACTTTTAATAGTGCTAACGTAAGTTGGGCTTTTGATATTGCCAATGAGAATTGGGTTTCGATGTTGCCAATGAGAATTGGGCTTTGGGATTTGATGTTGCCAATGGGAATTGGGTTTTGATATTGCCAATGAGAATTGGATTTTGATGTTGCTAATGAGAATTGGGCTTTGATATTGCCAATGTGAATTGGGTTTTGGATAAATAAATTGCCATGGGTTTAAACCATGGGCTTTGATTATGGATTTGAATTCCATTGATAAAATTGTTTTGCCATGGATTTGAATCATGGGCTTTTCAAATATTACAAAGCATAAGTATTCTTGGGCTTTAAATAGAATATGATGTGTGTATTGGGCTCATAGGGCCGGTTTTGGGCTTAGCTAAATAATGATAATAAAATTGGATAAAATATGATTTTTTGGGCTTTTTGTAATATTTTATATTATGACCCAATTTAGACAATGAGATATGAAATATTTGGGAAAACCCAATAACTTATTAGTGGTATAAATAGGTGGTACTCAAATAAAATTAGGTGTAAAAAAAAAAAGTACCTTAACAAGGGTGTTTATATCATATATGTCAAATTTTGTTCAAATTAGATGTTAATTAATATTCGACCCATAAACATTATTTTTATGCATAATTTAAGATTATAAAATCTTGAAATTTAAACATTTTATTAATGATATAGCTATTAATATTTGATCTTCTTGAATTTTGCAAGTATGGAGGATATAATAAGAAAATGCAATCTAATGGTAGATTTGTTAAAATTCACATATAATAAAAAGATATAAAAGGAATATGAAGAGTTTCTCTCCAGATATACTTGAGGAGAAACTTTGTCGGTTTAATTAAGCACAACTAGTCGGAAACCCATACGATGCACGAGAAAACTTTGCCTAAAAGTATGTTAATCTCAAGCTTTCCATAAAAAGTATAATCAAATCATATTGGTTTCAAATTGAAACAATAAATACTATAGGAAGACTTTAAAAAAAAAAATTTGGTGTGCATCTAACTAAAAGTTTCTGTAGTCCTCTCTAGTTTCTACCATGGGATACCAAAATTATTTTTGCAACAACGATTTTATGCCATATATTTATGGCTAGAATCCTATAAATTGTTTAGATTTTCAAAAAAGACAAATGCTATTAGAATCTATTACCGTAATATCTCAATTGTTTGTCAATATTTGAACTTATGAACACTTTTATGCTTATGATGGACCTACCACTTTCATGCATTTGTGTTAAAAAAAAAAAAAACTGCAATTCGAAGGCACACAAATAGTTTGATCCAACTTGTGAATTTCTAAATCGATTGTAGGAGCATATCAAAAGTTGTTAACAAATTGGTTTTCAAACCTATTATCATAGCATCATAGACAACTTAAAATTTAATATGAATATAATTGAATGCAATATGACTATTGGTGACTATGCTATATGCCATATCACATAGCATTTGACTTTTTATTTAACACGGAAAATTCTTAGGTACTCTAGGTGTATAGTAAAATGGAGCTCCCTCCTCTCACATTCATGATAGACTCCACTATAAATTTAATGAGTGGACCTTACCATAAATGTGAGATAAGAGAGTACTATTCACTGTGCTTCGGGATTACTTAAGAATTACTCTTGTGACATAGTAAGAGAAGCACTCATTATCTTAGTAGACAATCCTTCCAATGTGTAACTCATTGGTAAGATTGAATACTATCTTCAATTTGGGGAATCCTAATATAGCACTCAAAATGTGTGTGTGAGAGAGAGAGAGAGAGAGAGAGAGAGAGGTTTTGGAAGAGGAAGAGAAAATAGAGTGGTGGGACTGTTGAGGTTAAACTATACATTTCATTTTTATTTTTATTTTTTGGAGTGATTGTATATCTTTCTTGACCATACATCTCCATTTGTTTACACAAAATGGTTGAATTAATACTTGAAAAATGATTAGAAATGTTGGTTTGGTCAGATAGGATCAGTGAATCCAAACTACAAACCGTTGTTTGTAAAGAAGTTGAAGAGTGTGTGTAGTTTGAAGGGAAACTTGTATGGAGGAAGAGAGTTTCTAAGTAAGTCAGGGTCTTGGCTTTCAAGTTTCATCTATGCATGAGGGAGGAGAAAGAGAATTTTTAAGTGGGTTAGGGTCTGGATTTTCATCTACACATGGGAAAGGATCATGCTTAGGTCATAATATGTAACAAATAAGTGGGTTTGGACTTTTTATAAGGTTTGGTTTAATTTTTAATAACAACCCATCTTTTAGATAATAGTAAAAAAAAGTTAACGAGATTTTTTGGGTAATAATAAAAACAACTTAATAAAAAGAGATTAAAAATGCTAAATGCAATATTAGAGCGTCATATGGCATGAGTTCATATACTCTCACATGAGGTCTTTGCTTTTATATATATATATATATTTATTGATTCTATTGAGGAGTGGAGACACAACAGGTTTGATTTGATAGACTATGCCTATAGTCGAATAATAGAAGGGAATGTCAAATTCAGGTCTATCATCAGTTCAAATGATTTTCTTAGTGGTAGAGAATTGAGTTTCAATAAGTTGTACAAATGATTGTAAAAGTGAACGAGTATCTGATTTATATATTTTATTAGACAAACCCATATACATGTACATCATATGTAATCATCAACAATGATTACAAAATAATAAGCCCCACAAATAGAGGTACCCTTGTCAATATGCAATAATTCAAAAGGTTGGATAGATAAAATTGAAGTGGAAGGAAAACCAAGTCTGGTTTGATTAGCTAAAGAGAAAATTAAACAATGATCATCATTTAAAGACTTATTATTAGGAACATTATTGGAAATAAAACACATTACTTTATTTGACAAATGACCGAAGCAACTGTGCTAAAGTTGGCTTTGATATTATGTTAAAATTAAAATAAAATGGAAAAAATATTGTAGTTAAAATTAAGCAGACACAAAGGAAAGGAGAAAGAGAAAAAAACAAGAACACAATAAGAATTATGTGGTTTGATCTAATGACCTATGTCCATGGTGTAAAGCTCTAGATGACTACATATTTGACATTAGATTTGTGTATTCTTTTGATACATGAGTTTTTTTATATACACAAATATTACAGACAACATCTCTAACATTATGCAATTTGCTTTTAAGTAAATAGTCATTACTTTCCTTGTATATTTGATTCTCCTGATTGTTTGCTGATGGAGTTGGTATACATGCTATGAGTATGGTCTTCCTCAGTTGGCGGGGGCTTGACATATTTTCATTTTTCTCAACTTTCCCCCTTAAACTTAAGGTGGTAACTCAATAGAGCCTTGAGTTTGGAATAATCTTAAGGAGATCCCTTGAAAATGTCTTTGAATGATGCCTAGAAAATGACCTTGAAAGTGATTGGATTGGGCACAATGGAGGAAGATACATGTAAATTGTCAATGTTAGAATACTGTCGGAAGAAGGCTGCATTGGCCTAAGAATGGTTTCATCAATGGCCGAGGAAGGCCGCTTTGGCCTAAGCATGGCTACAAGGGCTAGAGAATGGCCACTTTGATGGCCTGAAGAGACAGATGAAGGACATTGTGATGAGCACGTAGAAGTGGGTTGACAAGTTTCGTATATACAAAACCCAAATGGGTCAATTGAGTGATTTTGGGATAGATCCTAACATTGGGATATGTGCACAAAACAAAATGAGAAAATGGCCTATCAGGGGCGAAATAACAATGGTTGAAAGTTGGATGATGTGGTATATGATATGACCACTGCATGACGGGCTGACATGCGATTGGTTTTTTTCTTTATAATCCATGATGACATAATTTATGTCACAATAATTGAATCGGCAAACAAATATTGGAATTTCTATCTCCTTGTTATCATCCTTTGAAGTTGGGCTACATTAGTATTAGAAAAAGGGAAATGCTAACGGATGTCTTAGGGTAATGGTTAACAATCCACTTAAAGAAAGTTTTTATGAAAAACGAAAAAAAAAAACACTTAATGTTTTAACAACTTTTTTCCATTTCCCATAAAAGTAGTGTTAAAACTTTCTTAAAATGAATTATTAATTATTACTCTAAGGGCATCCGTTAGCATGACCTTTAGGAAAAAAAAAAAAAAAAAACTAAACAATTGTGGGCACTTGAATAAAACACCTAATCATGCATGGTGTTGCCTAATGCGCGCAAGATATTGTGAAAGAGGTGGGTTAAGGAGATGACGAGGGCAACCCCATGAGTTCATTGAAGAAACTTTCATATTTTGTTGTTTGTGATAGTTTTTAGACCCCTTAAAATACAATTAGATTAACCTAGTTAATTAGCCAAGTTGTTACTTAGTCCAAATTCCAAGTCTAGGTTATCATAATCAAACAATCATATCATGCATAGCAGCGGAAAATAAATAAGATAATGATATGATCACTTAGGAAACCAAACCAGTAAAAACCTAGGGAGGATTTAACCTAGCTATCCTCAAGGTAAACTTGAATCCACTATGAAAGAATCGAAGTTGTTCAACATGACTTAGACCACTAACATCCTATTGCTACCCACCAGTAGAAACTTACTGACACGACCACGTGCAAGCTCCGAAACCACGGACTCCTTCTTTCTTGGATTCTCCAGCAAGTACAAGCACACCCACTTGTGTTTCTTTAAGTTCTTATGGCAGCAACTGAATGATCATCAAGTTCTTGAACGAATCTCCTTCTTGATAATCCTAAGCTTGTGTAAAGGAAAACTCCTCACAGATCTCACAAGAGATTTACACAAACAGCAATATGAGCAACTGGAACTCCTCTAAAAATGTGGCTAGGGTTTTCTTTATATACTAGGAGAATTAGATCTGAAACCCTAATCCTTAGTGGGCTTGGGCTAAGTTGGAAATTCTACAGAAAAAACATTCTGCCCGAGATTCAATCGATTGAGCCTGTTCTTCGATTGATCAAGCCAGGCCGAAAGTCACTAATACTTCTGCAGCCACTCGATTCCAACTTTACATAAATGAACCAACTTTGAGAAAGTCTAAACATGACTAAACATTTTGTTTTGGTCATGATTTGCCAACAATACACATTAGAGTTCTAAATACATAAAATTCTAAGTCTTTAGAACCTAACAAACTCCCCCTTTGGCAATCCGTGACAAAACACAACTAAAAGCTCAAAGTTTACAAAGAAAAAAACCTTTACATAAAAATGCACATAAAAACAAATCCAATCTTAATTACTATCCATCAGTTGCAAGTGTAGACAGCAGTTCAATTGAATCAACCTGTATATTTCCTGAAACACTAAACAAAATGCATAATTGCATGTGTGACAGAAAACCAGTAAATCAACAAATATGCAAACTAACTCTCCCCCTAAGTTAGATACATCAAAAACAATGTTAGCTCCCCCTAAACAGAACATTCTTGTATTTTCCACACATATTTCCACATTTCATTTCATCTAAATCTCCCCCTTTTTGTCACGAATTGACAAAGATAACTCAAACAAAGAGTAACAAAGGTCAAGAGAAAATAGACAATCAAGGGAACACAAAACAATTCAACTCCATAGAAAATAGAGACAACTCTCCCTACGAAGAGCAACAACTCCCCCTATGAACAACAAGGATTAAAAACAAGCTTCTCCCCCTATAAAAATAGGAAAAACAAAACAAGTTTTGGGAAAAACAGTTTTGGGGAAAATTTAGGAGCTGGGGATAAATAAAAACGCATACACCAAACATAAAAACTAAGTTGAGGATACACATGAAGAAAAATATTCTCTCTTTCAATAAATGCAAACTTAACACTATGTGACCCATAAATAGTTGCATGAGTAGAGAAAATATTTGTGCATTGATTATCCATCATATCACTTAAGAAAAATATTTTCTGCAGTTCACACATAAAAATAGCATATACTAAAAAGTACATAACTCAAAAATTAATCAATCAATTTTTTAAATCAAGTTGAGTACCCAATTTTGCAAAGTCTATGCATGCTATGTGTGAAAACAATGAGAGATATGACTGCAAAACTGCAAGACAGATACAAAAAATCAATGCAATGCATGTGAATCCTAAATATAAATGATGCATGGAAAAATCAAATTTTTGAAAAACAGAACAATTTAATACAGAAACTCCTCAAAGCACAATATTTCATGAATGAAATGCATGAGTATGAGATTAAAAGTTTTTCAAAAACATGAATTCAACCCAGATTTTCCAAAAACAAGTTTTTCAATCAATTTGTCCTCAAATTTCAAACTTTAAACACATTTTGCATCAAAATCAAGGAATTTTCAATATTGGATGGCTAAAACAAAATCACACACAATATAATGTACCAAGTTTAGCAAAGAGTAATTTGTGTAGTGTGTACAACTAGCAAAAGCTTGAAAAACATGTGAGGTGATATGTAAATAGAAATCAATCACAAAGTCTACAAAATTCATCACATAGAATTTGAAAAAGACTATCACCTAAAGAGTTACATCATATAACTCTCACATTTCCTAGAATTATAAGCTTGCAATCATGTAAGTTTCTTGACTTTGTCTCATATTGTACACACAAATTTTAAATATTCAGAAACTTATTAAAATAGTCGGAATAATGTACACACCAATTTTAGCAATTATTTAATTTAGCTTTAAGTCTAATAATATACACACCAATTTTAACATTTAAACCGAGGCTACACCTTATGATCTTTTTGTGCATGTGTTACACTTTCTCGAGCATAAAATCTTACGATATGCATTAAGGTGTTCATGATTGGCTAGTAAACAGTGGTGAGATGATTATTTATGCCTTTCTCTAAAGGTTCAAGTCTGACAGTCAAAGACATGTGACTTCAAGATCAAGACAAAGTGATCAAAAACTATAAACATCTCCCACACAACATGCACTACAAAGCTCAAACTAGTAAAGTGCAATAAAAGAAGCTCATCCAAGCTAAATAAGGTACATAAACATGTTATGTAAATGTAATATGGCCAATCCTTGATTATAAATCCAAGATGTGAAATACAAAACACAAAAATCTTTTTGGTTTTTTTTAAAAAAAAAATTTATGACCAAAAACAAAAAGCACACAATATGCTAAAAGAACAATGCAAATGCAATGCATGACAGTGCTTAACTAAGCTATAGAGGGTACACAAACAAGAAATATCAATTTCTTAATTAACCCATGAGTACATGTACAAACTAGTACATACTCATACAAAATCAAAAATAGCTTAGCACATATATAACACATGCTATTCAAGTTTTTCCACAATGTCAAGCATGTTCTAAATCAAGAGAGAGATATCATAATTCATGTAATCCTCAAGAAAAATAAAATAACCAAAAATAGAAACAAAACATGTCTACAAATAATTGAAAGAATTAAATCAGGGATAAGTCAGCAATACTCACCTTAGAGAATCTTTTCTCACCCATCTAGCACGAGTCTTCGATTTTGTAGGTGAAAATCCATGTGAAGCAGAGTGTATTTGAGGGATTACACCAATCTTCAGAGAAAGACTGAAATCTTGTAAATTCCTTTCACAAGCCAACAAGTTTAAATTTTTCAAAATAATATGAAACAATTTATATGGACTTATGGCAGAAGAAATATCATCACATATCCTAGATTGAAACACTGAATGCTTAAATTTCAATTTATGACAATTAGGACGAATGTGACCACGGACACCACAAAAGTGGCAAACAGGAACAAATTTAGGAACATCAGTATTCCTAGTGACAAATCTAGTCTCAGATTTTGGTTTTTGCCTCAACAAAGAACAATTTGGTCTAATATGACCAACAACACCACAAAGGTGACAGGTAGGCACAAAAACAGATTTATTATGCTCTCTAACAGTAGGTTTAGACTTAGGTTTAGAAACTTCAGCGTCTATATTAGAACTTTTACCTTTGTCTAACCTAGTAAAATAAACCTTTTCTTTATTATTCCTCTTAAAAGGAGGGATATAAACTTTCTTAGTTTTAGGTTTAAGAGAAACAGAAACACTTCTGTTATCAACAACAGACTTGGTACTAGTCAAATTTTCAATTTTAGCTTTAGATTCAATTAACTCTTGTTCCAAGCTTTTCATCTTCTCATCTTGAGAGGAAATTTGATTTCTCAAAAATTCATTCTTTTTATTAGATTCATCTAATCTAACAAGCAATCCTCTTTTTCAAGATTAGCCAATTTTAACTCTTCCTTGAATTTCTTAGCAATTTTCATAGATTTCAATAATTCCTTATGAAGAGTTTCACATGCATCAATAAAATCAACAGAAGCATGAACAGAAACATGATCAGAAAGACACTTCAAATTATCCATGACAACAGGGGTCAAGGATCAGCTCTTACATCAAAAGATCTAAAACAAAAGAGCTACCCGCTTTGATACCACTTGATGGTTTTTAGACCCCTTAAAATACAATTGGATTAACCTAGTTAATTAGCCAAGTTGTTACTTAGTCCAAATTCCAAGTCTAGGTTATCACAATCAAACAATCATATCATGCATAGCAGCGGAAAATAAATAAGACAATGATAAAATCACCTAGGAAACCAAACCGATAAAAACCTGGGGAGGATTTAACCTAGCTATCCTCAAGGTAAACCTGAATCCATTATGAAAGAATCGAAGTTGTTCAACAGGACTTAGACCACTAACATCTTATTGCTACCTACCAGTAAAAACTTACTGACACGACCACGTGCAAGTTCTGAAACCATGGACTCCTTCTTTCTTGGATTTTTTAGCAAGTACAAGCACACCCGCTTGTGTTTCTTTAAGTTTTTATGGCAACAACTGAATGATCATCAAGTTCTTGAACGAATCTCCTTCTTGATAATCCTAAACTTGTGTAAAGGAAAGCTCCTCACAAATCTCACAAGAGATTTACACAAACAGCAATATGAGCAACTGGAACTCCTCTAAAAATGTGGCTAGGGTTTTCTTTATATACTAGGAGAATTAGATCAGAAACCCTAATCCTTAATGGGCTTGGGCTGAGTTGGAAATTCTGCAGAAAAAACATTCTGCCCGAGATATCAATCGAGCCTGTTCTTCGATCGATCGATCGAGCCAGGCCGAAAGTCACTAATACTTCTGCAGCCACTCGATTCCAACTTTACATAAATGAACCAACTTTGAGCAAGTCTAAACACGACTAAACATTTTGTTTTGGTCATGGTTTGCCAACAATACACATTAGAGTTCTAAATACATAAAATCTTAAGTCTTTAAAACCTAACAGTTTGGACTGCAAACAAGGTAAATTGAACCTCATTATTGCTCTGGTGCGTATAAGAACCCAACTAAGTTGGACTTGTAATCATGAGATGATGAGACACCAATCAAAAAACTTGAATATATAGACATAAAAAATGCAAATAATTTAAGTTTTACCATTTTTTTCTACTAATAAAATGAAAAAGAAAAAAGGGACTGATGAAAGATAAAGTACGAAATAAGAACATTGAGATGAAAGTATTAGAGAGAGAGAGAGAGAGAGATGATATCTACTATGGCTACAAAGTCGAGGAGAGTAGAACTACTGGTGTCATTAAGGAGAACTCACGGCAATAGTATCTCCCTTGGTACCAATTTTTAGGGAAAAAAATGAAGATGATATCTACTATGACTAAAAAGTCGAGGAGAGTAGAACTACTGGTGTCATTAAGGAGAACTCACGGCAACAGTATCTCCCTTGGTACCAATTTTTAGGGAAAAAAAATGAAATTAAGGATTATTTTTATGTAATGGGTTGAATGAGTTAAAAATTTGAATAATTAAGGGTTTTCATTTTTTGTTTTAGAATAGATTTTTTTAATATTTATTCATTTGTTGTTTGGGTTATTTTTGTTGTTCTTTGGACTAATTTTTATTGTTCTTATTTGGGTTTTTATTTTTTTTTAAGGGGTTAAGGATTATATTTGGGGACCAAGATTATTTTTATGAGTAATACCAGGGAGACAACAAAATGTCACAATAATTTCACTACATTATTAACATACAAAAATTTAAATTAGAGATTGTGGTGGGTACATCATCCATAAAAACAACATGACATCACTATCAATTGCATATTCATCCATACAAACAACATCACTATCATTTGCATGTGATCTTGATTGGAATTGAAATAGTTACATGTAATTGTGTGTGCATAGTGAAAAAATAAAATAACAAACATGTTTTAGGTTGGAATCCATAACATCCTAGGATCTGGCTGGGTTGTATGCACGAGGATGTGAAGAACATCATACAAACAAGTGAAGAATATTCAAAACATATTCAAGCAACCAACATGATTTTCTAACGCTAAAACATAAATAAACTAAACTACATAAAAATCTAGAAATAATAAACATAAGAACAAGGAGTAGGGGCAACTGCACATTGAGTTTAGGGTGTTCAACTGAACACCCTGACTCGCAAAAAAAAAAAAAAAAAAAAAAAAAAAAATTATATACATAATTTTTTTAAAACTAAGCTATCTTGACTACCCTAAAAGTAATATTAAACACCCTAACTGGAGAATTTCAAAATTTTGGATTCAACAAAAATAATATTTACCCTACAAAGATAATCCTTACCTCTTAAACCAAAAAAAAAAAAAAAAAAAATTTAAATAACAACAATAAAAATTAGCTCAAATAACAGCAAAAATAGCCATAACAACAAACAGAAAATGTCAAACAAAAACAAATAAAGAAAAATATACCACGGCTTTTAAGTGGAGTTTGTAGAAAACTTTTGTGTTAGAACCTCATTTTCTTTCCCTTGTGTGTGTTTGTTTGTTTGTTTCTTAAAAAAATAACAACAACAACAAAAACAAAGTTAATTGTCCCACATTGCTTAAGAGAGTGTGTTATGTATTATATTACTTGTCACAACCTCACTTAAAAGTTGCCATGATTTTTGGGTGGAGTTTGTGGTGTGCATTTGTATTAGAATCTCATTAATTTCCTCTCCTTTGTGTATGTGTTTTTTTGTCTCTAAAAAAAGGGTTAAAATAGAAGGTAATTATCGTATAATTTTTTACTCTCATTTTAGCATCCTTGGCTCTCCCTTTATCTCTCATTAGTCCTCTTTTTGCCTTTTCATTTTATTAGTAGAAATAAATTGTAAAACTTCATGTATTTGTATTCATGTGTGTGTGTGTGTGTTTTTTGGGTAATGCAAATTTATTCAAGTTATTTTTTTTATTAAATTTTGTATAATTTAAATTTTTTAATAACCACTCTAAAAAAAATCCTGGATTTGCCATTGAGAATGAGGGATTCCTTATCAAATCCAACAAATAGAACATTGAAACAACATTGCACTCCAAGACTTACGAAGACCATATTCATAATGCTATTTCTTTACATCTTCTAAGATCTTAGGGGAATTACTCCAGAGGTCTAGAGGGGAAGTAGAGATTAGACACTTTCTCAATACCTTGAATTGCAGGAAGACCAAGGTATGACAAGTACTCTTACTCTCTTTAGATGTCTAAGGGAGTGGATCAGTGCTTTGAAATGAGGAATTCTCCTCTGTTTATAGTGGTAGGGGGAAGGTTCTAGAGGGTTGAGGGCATTAAAGTTGGGGTTGATTGGAGTAATTAGCTAGGAAAAACTGGAAAGGAAAGAAATTGGGGTCAATTTTCTTTAAGTTCCAATTGGAAAATTGATGATCTGTCCAAGTGCCGGTTGATATTTGGACCTAGTGAGTAGTGACAACCATTAGCTTCCTTTTTAGCTTCAATTTGTAATTGATGTTGCAATTTTTTTTTTCGATATTGCACCTAATTAATCCTAACCAGACATGATAAATCCTCAATTGTTATCAAATTAATTAATTTTAAGAGCTAATTACAACTTATCCACCTGGTTTGACCAAAATTTAAGTTGTCTACTTGTGGTTTGAAATTTGGCACTTTACCCACCTGAGGTTAGCTCAGTTAGGGTTCCATAACTCACCTCTATTAAAAATGAGGTTAAATATGTATTTTTGCCCTCTTCTATGTCTCTTTCCTCCAAAAACAAGAAAAAACATAGAAAAGCAAGAGAAAATAAGATAAAAAAATGGTTGGTAAAAACTTTTATTCAATTTTTTAGCATTTCAATCTTACATTTACACTAATTGCATCAAATTGATAGATTCCAACAAATACCCATACAAAGAGTTAGGAGGAACATAGTTCTTTACGTTTGAGTTTTCTTCACGTACAGAGTTTGGATTAGCAACTGATCCAAGGGTATGGTTATGGTTACTTTTCTTTTGCAATTTAATTGTTTTATAAAATAATTAAGATGGAGAGACATCACTAAACAAATGATGACATATTCAAAGTTTTGATGTCACAACACACCAGATGAACATATGGGCAAAAAGAAGTCTAAGAAAAAGAAAATCTAGAGGTGATTATAGATCAGAAAAGGATTCAATAGAGTAGGATGCCAAGAATCCTAATAGTGGAAGATCACTCAAGGGAAAAACGATAGCTAGTGATGCCCACAAATTAAAATCATCCAAGGATGTAGATGTGAAACTGAAAAGGAATTAGCTGTAGGACCAAACTGAACAACAGAAGGAAGAGAAAAATTTAATGAAAATTAAGAGGTCAAAGAAAATTACTCCCACTGGTTGTATGATTCTAACATAAGAAAAATAAATCCTCCACTAAGCCCTCCTCCATCGCAAAACCAAACCAGAATATCACACCTAATCTCAACAAATTCATGGCCCCAAACCCAAAACCACCATTAACAAACCCCAAACTAATTTAACAACTTAATCGAAACCAAAACATCTATGTTGAAGCCTTTCTTCAGTCAAAACTCCTAATCCTAACCCACCATTAACGAACCCCAGAAACCAAACTCAACACAAACCCCAGCCTTCTTCTTAGATCTGCCGTGGAGTTGCAACAAATTTGAAGCCTGAATATTTTGGGTTTGATTTAAGCTTTAGATGCTATGGCTTCGTTGGTTGCTTAGAAATGGATGAAAGAATTTGTTTTTGCTGGATGTGATGATTCTTAACAGAAGCCTCTATGGTAGTGGTAATGTTTTGTTCTTAATTTTTACAAAACCCTCCATTTTTTATTTTATTTTCTCATGTTTTTCTATGTTTTTTCTTGTTTTTGGAGGAGAGAGACATAAAAGAGAGGAAAAATACACATTTAGCTCAATTTTTAACACAGGTGGGTTACGGAAACCTAATTGAGCTAACCTCAAGTGGGTAAAGTGCCAAATTTCAAATTACGGGTAAGTAACTTAAATTTCGACTAAACCACAGATGGATAAATTGCAATTTATCCTAATTTTAAGGATCAATTTTGACTAAAATTATGGGTTCATTAATGAGTAATGGTAGGACTAATTATGTGTGTGCAGCTTACCTTTAGTGTTAGCCTTGAACCAATAGGACCATGACATGTCATTTATTTAAATGGATCCTAAATGAGACCAATCAAAACCAATTATTCATAATCATATATGATTAGGCTTGACAATGTGAGTGCATTTTTACTGTTGAAACTTGATTCTTCGATATCTTTCAATCTGATGGTCTGATTGAGGTTTGTGACCACTTGTTTTGATCGTTATGACATCGAGATCTGTTTTAGTGGATTGACTGAGGATCAAATGGTTAGAATTAAGATGATACCCCCAGGTTGTGAAGTCACCCTTTTGCCCTCTAGGTGAGGTTAGATGTAGGTTGAAAAATGGGCTGTCTTTAAAGATTATTAAAAAAGAAAAAAAAAAAATGTTCTGCAAAGTGCAAACACTATGAAAAAAGGTTATGAATGAGTTCTCCATCTTCGCAAAGGTCATGCCCTCACTCTGGAGTCTAAACCAGCATATAGAAACTAAATTTCCTACGCATGCATCTAATTTGTCATTTTCTATACAAATCTAAATTTTTTTCAAAGACAATATGTGACAGAGACTAAGAGAGCTTACAGTTAAAGTTCTTTTCTTGGTCATTTTTTTAATGCTTTTTTTTTTTTTTTTTTTAAATTTTAAAATTTTTTTATTGCTGTGAAGGTTTGAGTAAGATTGTAACACTGGTTGGAGTGAGGGGGAGGACGTTGGGAAGAGGAAGGCATTGCATGGCGGTTAGGGCTCATAGTGTCTATTATTGGGGGAAAATATATTTTACCACCCGAAACTACACCCCTGATTACACTTTGTACCATAAACTTTTCGAATGCACGTTTTGTACCTTAAATTATAACCCTTGTTACACTTTGCACCATGATGTTAAGTTTGCTATTAACTTAAATGGAATAATATGACATCATGTAAAAATACTCAATTGCCCATCTTTTCAATCCCTTAAAACCAAAGGAGAAATTATACTTTACTACCCTAAACTATACTCTTAATTACACTTTGCACCTTAAACTTTGGATTTCTATCCAAGTTAACAGCAAACTTGATATTGAGGTATAAAGTGTAATAAAGGTTATAGTTTAGGGTGCAAATTGTGCATTCGAAAAGTTCAGGGTGCAAAATGTAATCTGGGGTATAGTTTAGAGTGGTAAAGTGAAAATTTCCCCCCTGTTATTGAGAACAACTTTTTTAATTATTTGTTAAAAGTACTACAAATAAAAGTTAAAAGCAAAAAAAAAATAAGTTGATTTTTTGTTGTTGTTGAAAATACACTAGAAAAAAACTAAAATTGAAATAGAAATATATTGAATGTGTAACCCACAAACATTATTACTAGGATAAAATGCAAAATGCACCTTGATGTTTGAGAGTTTTTTGATTTTACATCTAAAAGTTTCAGAATTTGGATTTTACACCTTGAAATTTCATACCATTTTAATTGTCAACCCTTCCGTTAATTTCATACCATTTTAAGTGCCACATAAGCTTATGATGTGTGCTAATTGATCCAATTAAATTGTGACACATGTATTAATATTCTAGGTCAAATAAAAACCTAAAATAATTAAAATAAAAAAAATATTTTGAATAATTAAAATAACAACTAAAAATGAAAAAAAAAATACAATAATGCAATTTTTTTTTAAACATTTTGCAACATTTTCTGGGAACCTAAACGAACAAAAAAATTCTTAACACCTCCTCCCTTCTCTTTCTAATGTCAGGCTCTCTCTCACTCTCTGATTCCCTCTCTAACCTGAGCCTCTTTGCTCCGCCTTTAGTTGGTCGTTGCCACCATAGGCAATTCACCCTCGTCTATTTCTCTCTTAAGCACTCTTATCTTCTTTGGTCTAAACATAAATCTTATAAGTTGCTTTTCGCAGACCCATATGCAGGGGCGGCGCTACACTTTGTTTAGGGGGTTCAAATGAACCCCCTGACTTCAAAAAAAAAAAAAATATATATATATATATATATATATATATATATATATAGAATCATTTTTTTGTTAGTTTAATACATTAATTTTTTCTTAAAAATATTTTTGCACACCCTGACTTAAATCTTATACATCTTTATTACAAGTATTTCCGACTTTAAGAGTAAGTGTTTGTGAATTGTGAGTGTTACTCTTTATTATAAATTTATATTATATGTGTATGATAGTGTCTAATATTGATTGTGTGCATTACTTTTTGTTATAATGTTATTTATATGAATAATGACGTGTGTGGATGTTTGTGTGTGTACAGTATAAATATAATATAACTTTATATAATTTAATAATTAGGAAATAAAGAAGGTTTGTTACATGAGTATGTATAGTTATCATGTTATAATAATTTTTTGTCATAACGTTAGAAAAATTCAAGAAAAAAATTGCAAAGTTAGTGATTTTTCAAGCATTTGATTGGCTAAGTAAACATGTAATGAATTATTTTATGTATGAATGAGTGTGATTGTGTGCGTCAATAATTAATATAGAGCTATTAAGTTGAGTTTAGTCATTTAGTTTAAAATATTTTTATAAAAACAATGACAAATATATAATAATAACTGCATAAAAATAAAAATTTAGACAAACTTAACAAAATAAAATGGCCATAGTTACCCACATTGGCAATAAATACTCATAATGAATTATCATGTAACAATTCAAACTTTGAAAATTGTTGGATATTTTTATAAAAAATATTATATTTATTTTAATACTCATTTATGTGTATCAATTATTCTTTAATGTCAGATACGTTGATTGCTAAATTTTGAAATTCAAATATAATTCAAAATTTGAATAGTTTTTGTCAATGGTTTTAATCAGGAAATTTATGAACATTAACGTAATATTAATACCATAATTGCCAGCATATTTGGTTTTATTATCTTATTTGAATATGACATAATAACGTCATATATGGAAGAATTTCAGCACTTAAATGTACAGCTATTGCTGAATTATTTTTATGTTACCATATATACAAAAATATTTACTATTTGGTTTAATAGACAATGGTCAAACAGTTAGCAATTTTTTGTAACATATATTCAGAAAGAAAACTTTTGAAAATGTATTGTAATAATAGGCCATTAAATGCTGACCCTTTCTTTTCTTGTTCAGCAACGTAATCTATGGGGCATTAATTTCAAAGATTATGATCTTTTTTTTGTTCTCAACGTACAGAAGCTTTTGATGACCGGTTTATATAATATATATATATATATATATATATATATATATATATATATATATATATATGTATGTATGTATATAAAAGAAAGCTATTGATTATATATATTAATTTTAATACCTTTATGACTATTTAATTGATATCAAACATTTTATTTTTTGGCTAAGGACCAGCAACATGTCTGGTTCTATATATATGGAAAGAAATAAAAGTTTCAAAGATATACATTTTTATTTTTGAATTAGAATTAGAAAGCTGCAGACTTTTCAAAAAATTTTTTTTTGTCTTAAACACTTACCATCTATTGTTTCTTACTACTCACAAAATATTTTATCTTTTACAAAATTTTTTGAGAAAAGAAAGTACTATAGAGAGCTTATATCCTACGAGCAGTTTAAGCTTGCAAGGATAATCAGCAAAGGTGGCTGGGTTGTTGTATCTTGGAGACAACGTGCAGAAACTATTTATCTAACTACATCAGATATACCGTAAACGACATGATTTGTTTTAAGACAATGATTTGGTCCACGCCTCATCTTTGCCACCTCTTTTGGTAAAATCAAATTGTGTAATTTCCAAGGAAAATTCAGATATTATCTCTTATTTACTTCTAACAAAAACTTATAGAAAGAAATTGTAAAAATTCATGTTTTTTTTTAGTCGATAACTTGATATGTTCAAGTTCTCTTTTTATTAAAATTTTTATAATTTAAATTTCTTAATAATCCTCTAAACAAAATTTCTAGAGTCGCCACGGCTCACATGCTACCCAATTTCTAGTTGTGTGAGACCTACTAATAATATTTTTGTAGTTGCAAAAAAAAGCTAAAAGCAAGTCTTAAAAGTTGCTTTTACAAACACACATGGGACCCAATTTTCTTCTGTGCGAGACCCGCAAATAGTAAACAAATTCAGCAAAACACGAGCTGAAACTTGGATCCCAAACACACATACAGGCAAGAGAAGCGATGGAAGTTAACAGAGAAACTAATTACACTTATTTTATAAATTTCAGAAATTAATAATTCTCACTTTTGAAATTTTATGAACCAAAGGCGCATACTAGGCATACCTTAGGGAGTTATGATACATTTTACCTTATTTTTATTATAAACATATATAAACTATTTAAATTAATATGTGACGATCGATTTGGTATATGACGATTGTTTTTTTAAGAAAAACCACCAAGTCGAGCCCATAGAGTGGATTTAATAGTCGTTCGATACTTTATGCAGAATAAAATATTTATATTAGTATATCATACAACCAGGTTTGCATGTATAATATATATGATAAATTAATTATTATAAAATAAAGTGCAATAATTTAATCCTGCACAACCCAACAATGATACTTACTAACTCAATTTGTAAACTTTTTTTTTTTTTTTTTAATAAAACTGGTTTTGCTCGCCCATAGGAAACACAGGAGTAATATGAAGATCAGAGTCAAAGATATGAACTCGAACGAACAGGCACTTTCTGCACGTAATCTTTATAATGCTACGTGGAAGTTGCTCTTAGTTTACATGAATTATTATTGGTGGAAGATGTCAATTGTGATGTTCCTTTCCTTTCTATTTTCTTCTACTTTAATTTTTTATTATGATCCATCTAGTCATTTTTGGGGTGTCCGTACGGCAGTCTTCGAAAGTTTATTTGCATGGTATTTATTAAATTTGGGTCGGGTTAATAAGGTGGTCCTAGGATATTTGTTAATAGACCATTTTAAAAAAGTTTTAATATCAATTTTATAGAAAATATAAAAAGTTATAAAAATCAGTTACTTTTTATTTCCTCATAGAAAGTTTTTAAAAATATTTCTTAAATTAATGCGTTTAGGGTATCCAAAAATCAATGTCTATTACACACTTGCGTGCATCCACAAGTATGTAAATGTATTGAAATTGTGGCTTTAAGTCATGTTTTCAAATTTAAAATAGTGACTTAGAATCACTATTGTATCCACACAAGTGTGTGTAACAAGTTTTTTTTTTTCTTATTAAAAAATATAATTTTTATAACCTTTATATTAAATGTATAAAAAAAAAATTAAAAGTTAGTTTATTTGGAAAAAAAAGGGTTAGATTATTTATAGAAAAAATTGAGACAAAAAGTATATATGTGTGTGTGGAGAAAGTCTCTAGTTTATGAAAAACAAATGTAGAAAGTCTCCATTTTTGGAGTGAAGACTATACAATACCACGCAATACAATGCTTGTTGTATTATTGTATATACTATGGTTAAGAGTCTTGTAATTCAATTGTTCCAGCATTTCCGAGATATTCAGAGTTCAAATTCATTTTCAGTTTCTATTATAACTATTGAATTATGGAAAAAAAAAATCTTTTTTTATGATCCACATCAAGCCTTATTTTTAGGCACCCACAATTTTTGGTCATATATTTATATAGTATTTAACAAAAAGATATAATTTTTTGTAATTTTTATATTATTGTGTGACGAAATTTTTATTTTATTTTTAAAAACTAGCTTATTTCTATATAAAAAAAATAGATTATCTATTAAAAAAATATGAGACAAAAAGCAAAAAGTATTTTTTTATCAAATAACATAGGTTCTGTGAGTTTCAGTTAGCTCAATTGATAAAGTTTCTTCTCATCAAATAAGAAATATGGATCCCTTGTCTACACTAAAAATTAATTGGTGTTTTGACCTGATAATAAAGAGCAATAATCGTAAAGTGGACACCATAGATTTGAAATACTATCCTATTTATAAATAAATAAATAAAATGAAAACAAGATTTTTTTAGGACCACAGCTAATTTTACACTTATTTTCACAATTATCCAATGTTACAGACTATAATTAGTTGCTTGTTATTTTCACATGAATCCAACAGCAGAGCTAGGGATTGAGAAGGGGCAATTGCCTCTCCTGAACATTGCAAAAATTAACTCTTAGTAATATCATATTTATGAAGGTCTTTTAGCTGATTTAGAACATCTCATATATTAAGAAAAAAAAATTCAGTACTTATCATCTTTTTCTTATAAAAAAAATAAAAAAAAGTAAGCTAAGGAAAATGTTAAAGCTACAATTTTTTTCACAAGATTTTTTATAAATTACTGATGTAATAAGTGATTATTGATAAGTAAAAAAGCGACGCTAGTCGTGGGCTTAGATGAGTACAAATAAGAATATATTACATCAACAATTTTGTAAAAATGTTGTAAAATAATTTATAGCTGTAGTATTACTCGCTAACTAATGGGTTCTGCTCTAAAATTTCATTCCCATGGACTTTAACCCCACTCATGACAGCTCAGTGGAAAAAATAACCGGTCCATATAATAATAACAAAAAATCTATCACATTTATTAGATTGTATCACTTTGGCCTATAGTTTTTCATTTATTTTATTATACTTATTAATTAGTAATTTTTAGATTAATTTTACTTTTAATGTTTTCTTTTAATATAATCTTGTCCTTTGAATTGAAATATTGTCTCCACTATTGCATAAATCCACCACTCATAGTCAATCATGCATTGGTTAGTTGTGAAAATAAATATAAAATTGGTTGTAGTCCTAGAATATTTGTTTAAAAAATAGCAAAGCTCAACTTCAACATAGAGAGTCTTGGTCTTTGGAGTGAAGGCCAAGCAATACTAGACTCGCTCTATATATATATGGAAGACGTTCCCATGTTTTTGTGTATCAAATAACAAAAGCTCAACCTCTTCATAGAAGGGTAGGGTCTTGTTATTAGAGAGAGGGAAAGAGAAGGTCATCATGGAAGTGACCCATGAGAGCGGAAGGGTGAGAGCTATGCCACAAGATGTTGAATCAGCCCCAAGGCCTGACATGTCATCTGCGTCTTGGAGGCTCAAGAGTGGAAGGGTGAAAGTTGTTCCACAAGATGTTGAATCGCCACCAAGGACTGAGTCTTTGAGGCATGAGAGCTTAAGGGTGAATGTTGCGCCACAAGATGTTGAATCACCACCAAGGACTGACATGTCATCTGATTCTTGGAGATATGAGAGCGCAAGGGTGAATTTCTTGCCACAAGATGTTGCATCAGCACTAAGGACTGACATGTCGTCTCCGTCTGCTTGGAGGCTCAGTGTGCAGGAGTTCCCTTCATTAATAGCTGAAAGTAGAGTTCGTGAGGGTGGTTTCTTCACACTCCAAAGCCTTCTTCATATGCCAAGTAAGCATTCTTCATGACTCTCTCTCTCTCTCTCTCTCTCTCTATATATATATATATGGAAAATACTTGTTCACCAGCGTACGGACATACAGGTGTGCAACAACTGAAATCATGTATCATCATCTCACGATTTCAGTTGCTGAAAAACTGTGTGTACGTACGCACTGATGTGCAACAATCACTGTTTTATATGTGTGCGTGTGTGTTTTTGCATGTATAGTTTTATCAAGGCACTCCACATATGGCTTGTTGCGTTAAGGTGTTATGCATGGAGTTGTAATATCATAATCATTTTATGTTTTCTTAGTATTCTTTACCAAACTTGATGTTTGGTTCTTTTGGAAAAAGAAACATCAATATTTGAGAACTTTAGGATGCGTTCATTCACCTCCTTATCCATTTACTAGTGATGAACATTGAACATAATGTGATACTCGTACTATTGACTGCAGTGAAACGAAACAAGGTTGCTGATTATTACGAGAAACAAGAGAGGCTCCTTGAAGGGTTTGTTGAGATGGAGACCATCACTGAAACAGGTTGTATGCCTGGAAGTCTAACAGAGGTTGGTCGTGTTCACCTTGATAATGAAGCTAATTTCTGAGTTTCGTTGCAGAAATAACAATATTGAATGACTACTATTTGTGTTCATGTTTTGCTTCTTTATGACTATGACAAAATTTTGACCATATGAAATGGTTAATGAAAAATTCACCCCCTCCTTAGGATGAGATGCAGCAGCTAAAAATCAGAAACCAATATTTTTTTATTGTTATTCTCAGGATGAGATGCAGCAGCTTGCAAAGGGTGAGAGGATGGCGATCTGTGTATCAAACATGGCTAACGTCGTCCTCTTTGTGGCAAAACTATATGTTTCCATTGAGAGCAAATCCTTGGCTGTTATTGCCTCAACCTTGGATTCACTCTTAGATATCTTGTCAGGGTTTATATTGTGGTTCACAGCCAATGCCATGAGAAAAACAAACCAGGATCGTTATCCAATTGGAAAGAACCGGATGCAGCCAGTGGTGAGTCATCCAATCCAATCATTTAAGTTGTTGAAACTTGAAACTGATAAATAATGAGTTTTCATGTGTACTTGGATACCGTTGCATCTATGGCTCATATGGTTTACTCAGAAGTTGGTGGAGTGAAAATTATGCATCTTCAACTAATGAAATTAGAGTTAACCCCAAAGATGCCAAGATTATATGTTTTGAAAGTAGGTTAAAAAATGACTATGAGTACTTTTGGGGATGTGGACCCAAGGCATGCTAATAATCACATCTATAAAAATGACTATGTTTTAACCCAACAAATAATTTACAAATTTAGCTTGAGCTTGCAGGGAATCATGCTTTATGCAGCAGTAATGGCGACTCTTGGATTACAAGTTCTGCTTAGAGTCTGGTCGAGAATTCATTTCAAAGGTATGCAACTTTGTGCTCTGACCTATATATGTTAAGGATATAGATGGCTGTGAATATGGGTTTGAGAAGGGTTTGAAAATTAGCTCCCTTATGTGACCTTGATTACTGGTACCTTAAGGATGACATAAGTTTTGAGGTACTACCGAAATGTATAAGATCCTACTTAGATCACATTCTAAGTTGGTGAATGCAACAAAAATGGACTATGGTAACGAAACTTTTCATCACGATATGTCCTTATTTTGTTATCTAAGACATATGGTAACGAAATATCATTTGTCACATAACATCGGTCATCTTGGTAATGAAAATTTTTGTCACTAACATATTTAAATTTGTTTAATACAAAAAATGATAGGTGATGAAATTTTCATCGCTAAACATTATATTTAGAGACATTTGAACGTGACTATTCTAAATTTCTAATTTTTGTAGTAATTAATTTTCATTTCATGTGTTATTTCAGACCCATCATAAAACTGATTCAGGGAAGGAGAAATGGATGATTGGGATAATGGCCTCTGTAACCATAGTGAAGTTTATGCTCATGGTCTTTTGTCGAAAATTTAAAAATGAAATTGTTAGAGCCTATGCTCAAGATCATTTTTACGACGTTATTACAAATTCTGTTGGTTTGGTAGCAGCTGTTCTGGCCATTCGATATTATTGGTGGATTGATCCTACTGGAGCTATTATAGTGAGTTCATAAGTGACTATTTTTTTCCCCTATCTTTCAGCTTTTTACTGCACTTTTGATAATTGGGTTCATTTGTACTTTAATAGTTGGTTAAATACAAATCACATATTCTAAGTTTCACTAAAATTCATCAGTCGTTTGATTTTATTTTCGTTCATTTCAATCTTGTAAGTTTCAAGTTAATTTATTGAATTAAGACTTTACTATCAACTTCCTAAAATTATCACAATCACCAGTAGATAAGGGTGTGCATAGGTTGGGTTAGGTTGAAGGGTTTTTTCAACTCAACTTACTATGGTTGGTGGGTTAAAAAAAAATCCAATCCAATCCAACTCAACCCATCACAAGAGTCCAACCCAACCCAACCCAATCCAGGTGGATCTAGTAGGACCCATGTGTTATACTTTTTTTTGATTATTATTATTATTATTATTATTATTAAATTGAGCATTAGAACAACACTACTACAAATAAAAGTAAATTTATAACCAAATCATCCTTGAGTATAATAGCAAACCAACATAAACAATATAAGTAAAACTTAGGGCCTATTTGGTAACATTGTTTTAATAACGTTGTTTGTATTTTTTGGAAATACATATGGCAAAAAAGTGTATGAAAATACGTGTAATGTTGTTTAAAAACTGAAAACATATGTTTAAACTCCTATATCCAACGCCCCCTTAGGGTTTGAGTTTTATTTAGAAAAAGTGGCAAAAAAAGTAAATAACAAAATTGAATAATATATTTTTAAATATATATTAAATATAAGTGGATTAGATCGGGTTAGACAGATTTATAAATCTTATGATTCGAACCCAACTTGATCTACTGTAAAAAAATTTCACAATTTAACCCAGCTTACAAACCCCTAAAAACCTACTCAACCCGGTAGGTTGAGTTGAATCGGGTCAGCTTTTGCAAATTGGTGGGTTGGCTGCACACCTCTACCAGCAGCCATATTTTGCATGAAAAAAATAATGGTTTTCACTCTAATGTATCATTTTTAAGTGAAATGCCCACTATTTGTAGCGTAAGTATAAAATATTCGTTGGCTCCTTGGAGTTAATTCTTAATCTTGCTTTCTATATTGATGTTTTTGAACCTGGGATGCAGATAGCATTATATACAATGAATACATGGACAAAGACAGTCATTGAGAATGTCTGGTCACTAATTGGGAGGACGGCACCACCTGAATTCTTGGCAAAGTTAACGTATCTGATATGGAACCACCATAAAGATATCAAGCACATTGACACAGTAAGAGCATACACTTTTGGTTCTCATTATTTTGTGGAGGTTGACATAGTTTTGCCAAAAGAAATGCTTCTGAACAAAGCTCATAATATTGGCGAGTCACTGCAAATAAAACTTGAGCAACTCCCAGAAGTTGAGCGAGCTTTTGTACATATAGATTTCGAGTGTACTCATAAACCTGAACACAAGAGAAAGGTTTGATGACAATGATGACAGTAGAAATGAACAGAGCTCAGCCTCTCTAGAGCACTAGGGCCTTCAAATGAGTTGCTGATTTAGTTAATATGTGATGCAATATCTATAATGTTATATGTAAAATAATGGAAGCCTTGCAATTGATTTGTAAGCCTCCTCTTGTTCTATCTCATCCTATGTTGTACTTTTTTTTTCCTATATATTTCCTCTCTAGTTTGTTGTTTTGAAGAATTAAATATGTATGATATATTACCGTTCAGTTGTAAAAGAATTGTATGACTACAAAACACTTTTAAGGCTATTGTTTTCTACCGTTCAGCTAAAGAGAGTTTCTCATTCGGCCGTTATAAATGAGTCTGAGTAAGAACGAGCGTAAAACTCATATTTTATACCATTCAATTAAAGATTGCACATCAACTATTTATTTAAAACTTTATACATCATACTACACCTAATAATATTTCAATAGTTTCTCAATATATATATATATATATATATATATATATATTTCAATAAACTCGCACTTGGGTTGAATTTTCAGATGGATATTAGAATTAATTAAGTGTGATTATATGTGTCTACTCTTTAATATGTGATATGATGATGTGACATATTAAGATTAGAGGGTATAAAACTTGAGTATTACACTATATCTTTATAAAATTTAATTTTTTACAAAATAGACCAGAAAACCAACAATAAATGAAGAGTGCAAGATTATAACAAAAAAAAGTTGAAGAACAAAAGGAAAGGGGAGTAGATAGAAGCCAACTTGAAAATTGGAACAAAGGAGAGCAGTCCATTAATTAAGTACAAAGAAAGCTTTTTAAAAAAATCAAGATTGAAAGTAACAAGGTGATCAATGAGCAGAAAAAAAAATTTGGGGATTTGATTTCTTGAGAAAAGATGGAGAGAAAGTGGCTTTTTTTTTTTTTCTTTTCTCTTTAATTTGTTATTTTGTTATTTTATAAATTCCCTTTTGTTATTTGAGATAAACACTGTCTCTCGATCTCTTGGCAAAATTTTCAAGTCTTGAACGTTTGATTTTATCAATAAATTTGTTTGTAGAACTATTAATTCAGATTTTAATTTTGATAGGAACCTTGGATTTGTATTTTAAGTTTGTCTCTTCATCTTTTGCATTTTGGGTTCTCTTGATATTTTAAAAAGTAAGAAAATGCATTCTATTGGCTAATAGATGGGACCTTAAAATTTTTTTTTTCTAGGTGAAGGGGCTTTAATTAAAATGCCATTCTGTAGGAAAAATGAATATAATATATTTTCTTAATTAGTAGAGGAACCTTCTTCCATTTGGGGTTTGCCTAGTGGTTGAGTCACCTTAAGCCACGGCCTAATTTGTCTATATAGTATAGTATATGACGTGCTCTTGATGTTGTGCTTAAGCAGGGAAACTAAAGATTCAGCCCACCATATCAAGTATCAACTTTGGCGATATTTATGAGAAGTCTATCAAGTGTTTGTCCGAATATCTATTTGGAGTCGCATGTATTTCAAGATATTGGCCTCTTTTTCTATAGGTGTGTCTCTTTCTGCCATGGCCTTTGTGGGTTTTACAAACTTTGTAATTGATGTTTATTAATTGAATAAAGTTCTCATTTAAAAAGAAAAACATTTGTGATAATTAAAATTGATATATGGTTGCTTTAGACCACTAGCATCAAGTATTCTAAAAAAAATTTGCTATTTTGACACATCAAAAAGTTATTTTATCTATTTTAACATATCATTTTACAATACACCATACATCACATCTTCTATTCTTTTACCATTTTATTTAAATATTCATTTTAATTCTTTCTTTCTTCTTTTTTTTATTCTTTCCTTTTGGTTTTCTTGTCTCAATGTGCAGAGAGAGAGAGAGAGAGAGAGAGAGAGAGAGAGAGAGAGAGAGAGAGAGAGAGAGAGAGAGAGAGAGAGAGAGAGAGAGAGAGTATCACCTTTTTGTGTGAGCAAAATGTAGATTGAATGGAATAGAATGTAACAAATTTTTATAGTAAATAAAAATGGGGGAAAGAAAAGTCAAAATAAAACGAAGATGTAGAGATAGAAGAATTATAACGTTAAGGTATAGAGTAGTGGGAAGAGAAAAAAGTAAAAGTGAGGGGGAAATGTAATTGTAAGATGGAAAATTAATAAGAAAAAAAATAGTTACAAGAGAGAGAGAGAGAGAGAGAGAGAGAGAGAGAGAGAGGGAGAGAGAGAGAGAGAGAATGTTGGAAAATAAGTGGATGATGTTGTAGCTGATGTTTAGCTTTTAGATATATATAAGTTGGAAAATAGGTGAATGATATGGATATTGATGTGACTCAATAGAAGTATAATAACAATAAATGTTACGTTTCAACTTTTAGATATATATAGATATAGATATAGATAGGTGGATAATGTGGCCGCTAATATGGCTCAACAAAAGTATAGTAATAATAAATATTATGTTTCAGCTTTTATATATATATATATGATAGATTTATCAAAAAAAGAAAAGAAAAGAAAGAAGATATATATATAGATAGATATAGATTCGTTTTTCTATTAAAAAAAAAACAACATATAACGCACCAGAAACCCCATTTTTTGGACAAAATTACTGACAATATCAATCAAACTGATCTATAAACACTTATCAAACAAAAAATAAAAATGCAACATTAATCATATATATATATATATATATATATATATATAAAATTCAAGAACAAAATTTTCTCAAAAAGAAAGGAAAATTTTTTACTCACCTTTTCTTAGGAGCATGCGCTTTTTTGTTAATGGAGATCATTGCCTTTTCGTTTATATGAACAATGAATGAGATGTAGGGGGTTCTTATTTCAAGAATATTTGAATGGTAAATATTAAATTGAGATTGAAGCTATGTAATTATTGTGTTGCACCAAAATTAAGAAAAAAATTTCTCAAAAAAAAATTAAGAAAATTTTTGGGACACATGTCATGACATTAGCCCACAATTGAAATTCAATTTGAAATCTAATTTTGACTTTCTCTTAGTTTTTGGTTTTAAATATATAGATATATGATGAGATTTTATGTGTTTCACGAATGTAAATTAAATCTCAAATTTGGATGAATAAAGGGTTCAATTTCTGTTTATACTAAAAACTGATTGATGTCTTAGTCTAAAGATAAAGAAAACAATCATCAGAAACAAACATTATAAGTTAAAATTCTATTAAAAAAAATCTTAAATTTGGATGAATGAAAAATTGTGAAATTAAATAATTATAATATTAATAAAAAGTCTTTAGACACATGTGTGATGAGGTTAGCATAAATTATAGATTATAAATGTGGACATATCACAAAATTTATTTAGTAAAAAATAAATCTCTTTTTATTAGAAGAAAAGAAAAGAAAAAAAAAATATATATATATACATATCTTTGATACTAAATAATCCAATTAGTAAATAAAAAAAAGATGTAGACATAATTTTTTTAGTAAAAAATAAATATTTTTTTTAGAAGAAAAAAAAATCTTGATTCTAATAAATCAATCAGTAATTAAAAATTAAAAATAAACCTCTTAACATTAAGAGAAATGTTATGTTTACAATATTTTTACAATAAATTCTAAGTGGTAGGTTGTTATTGGTGGGGGAAAAAAGTAATTTTAGTTGTAAGGTCAAATTAGAACCAATAACAATTAACCACCTATGATTTGTTGTGAAAATATTGTAGACGTAACACTTCTCTAAACTAAACATATAACAGATCTAAAAAATTTAATGAGAATATATACATTGTTTAAATAGACCACAGTAATTTTTTTTTTAATTTTTTGTCGAGAATATAGAGTTATAGACAGATTAGGTCAAAACATATTTTACTTTTTTAATTTTTTATACAAAATAAAAATTTTACTTTAATGTATATGTCAATAAATATTATTAAATACTAATAAATATATTTACCAAAAATAAATTATAAAATATAAACAGACCATCTATTTCTCAACACAGTTGTACGCTTGTGCAGCAATCCAGGAGGCTTGCTATAAATAAAACTAGGGAAACTTATATGTTTTCGTGATTCTCATTGAAACCTAAACCAAAACCGAAAGCTCTACATAAAAGCATAGAACAACAGCCCCAACAGCCTTGTTGTTGTTGTTTTTGTTTTTGTTTTTGTTTTTTCTCTGTGTTTGTGAAAGAGACAGAGAGAGAGTCGTGGTCATGGAAGATGGAACAAAAGCCATAGCTGAGGCAAACACTAAAAGCAAAACGGAGCCTTTATTGCCACCAGAGGTGGAGAGAGACGACATGTCGTCTACTACATGGAGGCTCAATGTGCTTGACTTTCCTGCACTGCCTCCAAGAAAGGATGGTGATCATAGCTCCTTTAATCTGCGCCGCCTTCTTCGAACCCCAAGTAAACCATCTTCACAAATCTTTATGTATGTATGTATGTATGTATGGTATTATTGATGTTATGTGCAATAAGGTATTTGCTTTTCTTGTTTTTGTTGCGAGTTTTTAACGGCCATGGCATATCAATATAGAACGAAGGGAAAACTGTGTTTTTTTACTTTTTATTTTGATTCTTAGTGGTAAAGATTCAAGACCCAGAATTTATTTTATCTCAAAGATTTTATTTGTTCAACTTTTTAAAAGTCTGGCACCAAGAGAGTTTTATAATAGCCAGACCATGTGGCCCATGTCAATATAGAATGAAAGTTGTGCTCTTTATTCTCTTTTTTGTCTTCTTTCTGGGAAAGATTAAAGACCCAGATTTTTTTTTTCCTATAAGAAAAAAGAGATGCTCTTTGTCCAATGAAAGCTGGTATTTGGGTTTTTAACTGAGTTGACTCGGCCGGGTTATGGATTTCTTTGATGGATCTTATCTAATTTTTGGCTTTAGGGCCCAACTTAGATGTAATTACCTAGATGCATTATAACAATGAACCGCATGGTTAATTGTATTTGGGGATACATTTTCTTCAATTCATTGAACAATGAACCAAATTGATTGTCTATTGAAAGTTAACACTTTGTCCTATATGGTACTTATATACAACCACATATTTGAATTTAATTAGAGAAGTTGGAATATAGAATCAATTTAATTGGTGAACTTAATATATGGCACCAGCACCTAGTACCCATTTTCCAACTTTTTTGAAATAGTGTTAGTTAAAAAAGTTGTACTTTGAAAATTGCTACTAAAAAAAAAAGGCAGACTATAGAGAATATAGAGCTAATGAACTAGAGAGAGTCTTTGGCACAGAGTAATGGAGAAAAAGTAGTGGGTCCATGTAAATGTGATAATTCACTGTCATAGTTGCACGTCACCAAGTTGTTGCAAATTGTTGTAGGAAATTCAGTGGACCTAGCAGAACTGAAGGAACTATCACTATTAATTTTACCTTTGGCTTAGAACTGAGTTGGCTCAGCCGAGTCACTGATCCATATTACTTGGACATTTCTTTTTCATGGTTGTGTTTTTCTGCCACTGGCCTAGGGGCCAAATGGCACACTCTTTAATCCTTCAAGGGAGTAGTCAGGCTTCACATTCTGAGTGTCATTCATTTTGGGAGAGGGATCTTTTAGGTGCCCAGTGTATGGACTTAGGTGAGGATATGGTAATCTCTGTACCAAATGAATGTGTTTGTATTTTTTTTTTTAATTATGTGGAAGTTGCTGTAGCTTGAGTTTTGGGCTCATTGTGTGGCACAATTTTCTTCAAACACAATATATACATGTATAGTATTGAATACCTTTGGAAAAATTAATTATGACATGGAACCCATTTGTGAAATGGAATAATATGACGAGGATTGCTAATAAAAAACAAGATCCATGCACACAGGTACTACATAATATATTTGTTTGTTATATCAAAACATTCTATAAAAAGGGCTTTATCTATGCATGTGATGCATTCTTCTATCTGTAGCTTTATAAAGATAGTAATTCATGCACTATGTATTTATAAGCTTCATGATGCATGTAGGTATCACATATGTGATGCATTCACTCTTTTCCCAATAGCTTAGGAATTTGGAATAATTAGTCCAGCAGAAAATATTGACAGGAAACTAATGCTCTCTTTACACATTAAGAAAAATTCCCCGGGTCTATAATCAGGTAATGGTCCCTATTAGATGTCATTAAAGCCTAATACACTTTTAAGCCATGTGTTTTGTTTGTTCAGTTATTGATTGATATATGTTATTCATTTATAAATTATTGGCTAAAGGTTTTAAAAGATGTAAGATGGTTAAATAAGGTTGTTACAACATCTTGAAAAAAATTTGGAATCACTTAGGAATTCTTAAGAAGTATGACTCTGGTTTATGAATTGGCAAACTGCATTAAATAGTCGTAAAAAAGAAGAAGCAAAAAAAGTATATTAATATTTAACTCAATATTATTGGAAGGAAAATAGAAAGGAATTTTTATTCATTCAATTTAGGGGGGAAAAAAAATTAAACCTTAGAAGAAGTTTTTTGTCCTATTCTATCAGAATTTGGCAACGGTTTTAGCTCAAGTAAAACCCCCTCACCTTATAAGTTCTAGGTGGAAGGTATGGCCATGGGTTCAAGACCCATTGAGTGCATGTGTAACTTACCAATAAAAAATTAAAATAAATGGTGATTGTTTTAGCTTGTTATATAAATTATGCCTAAGTATGGTTGGTTGTGTTGAGTTTTGCACTGAAGATGTTTTGTCACAATAATAAATTTCACACTCAGGTTGAGAATATCTTCACAAATATATTGCAATTGGTTTCAGCACAAGCAAACAAAGGAGTTCTGGGGAAGGAGAGAATTTTTTTATTGGTACTTGGAATAATCACACACACTTTGCTCTCATTTAAGAAAACTCACCACTCTTTCTCTTCCACACTTTGACCTTTGCATTCGGTGGTGAAGTTTTATATAGAATACCAAAGAGATATGCTTTCTTAACTTCTACTTATCAAAAAAAAGATTTGCTTTCTTAACTTCCTTATCTAAACTGCTAACATAACATTACAAAAGGTTGAACACATAAAAGACAAAGGCCCATTCAACAAAAGAAACTCTTTCTTATCTACATTGTCATGCCAACATTGCTCTATCTGTTCCTAAAAATTTGAAATGTTAAAGGCAACAACTCATGTACTAAAGTGAGAAGTTGACTCTTCATTAGTTGTAATCTACTGTCCTAACCTAACCTAGAAAAGACAAGCAGAACACACTAGATAGAACATGTGCAATTCTACTTGATTTGGTTTTGTTCAGTGAAAGAATATTCAGAAAGTTTTTAAGAAAAAACCACTGGCTGCTAATGAGCTCTAGCTTAACTGGCACCTTCTCCCTTTATAAGCTTAGGTGGAGAGTGAGGTCTTGGGTTCAGGACCATCCAGTGCATGAGTAAATTACCAATTAAAAAAAAAACAAAGCACTGTCCTATTGCTATAGTTAGTGATGACTCTTATAGGGAGGTTGACCTTGTTGATTGCTATATGATTTTCTTTTATTTTTTTCATTTTAAAAAATGATTAGAATCCCTCAGTCATCTGTGGATGACTTGAATTGGTTCAAAATTGGTGTATCTTAGTCCTTTAATCAGTTTTCATTAATGGGCTGGTTTTTCCAGTTTTGAGTAAAAATTGGTGTAATTTATACCTCCCATCATGATTTTAGATCGTCAAATGTAAGCTGTTTGTAGCAAAGAAATTTAATGGTCCTCATGCTGATGGCATTGAATCTTGCTTAGGCATCCATATGTCGCAAACAAGCATTTATATGGAATTTTTCATTTATGTTCTCCAGCTGTTCTAAAAGCAGAAAATAGTCTGTGGTTGTCATGAAAATATACTAGTCTTTGATAAAGTAACTTTGTGATGTTGTCCTTCAAAATAGCTGACATGGAGCATCAAATCCAAAACTTAACTAGGGAATTTCGTGCAAATATGATCCTGAAACTATTGAATCTAATAAATTGATATTTGAAATGTTTACTCAATGTTGGACTATCCTGACTTAGTTATGATAACAACTAAACTTGAATAAATAAATTGGAAAAAACATAAGACCATTGAAATTTTTGTGTTTGCAGTTTGAAGATATTTTATTCTTGTTAGATATATATTGGGATCTTTGGATCTTCAATTTCACAGCAAGGACATTCCTTACTTCCTGCACTTAAAATTTCTGAATGGTGGGGTGGAAGGATTTTGGGAATAACCCCTTTCACATTCTTTAGAGACGATTTTGAGCAAGAGTAATTATGGATAACCTGACAGCTTTGAACTTCCTATTGGAGTTATGATAAGGCACTTCACATATTGCCTTTTGTTTTCAGTTGTTATGCTTAGGATTATAATCTAGGAAGCATGGGTACATACACTGGTACGACATAGCGACATAAGCAATTTCTGAAAAATTATAACATAGCACAACCGGTATGACACTGATACGACATCCTAAATGAAGTGTCTGTACTTCCTAGGTTATAATCATAATCAATCAATGTTTTCTTAATCTTTAACAAACACTTTAAAAAAAAAAAAAGAACCGTTTTCTTAATATTTAACATATGTGACATTTAGTTCTTTTGAAAAATGAAACATAAAAATTTGATGAATTTGGATGCTTTAATTTTCCCCGTTGTTCGTATTAGTGATGAATGTAATGTAAACGTTGTACTCTTGACTGCAGGGGAACAAAGCAAGGTTGCTGACTATTACAAGAAACAAGAAAGGCTCCTTGAAGAGTATACTGAGATGGAGGCTATGAGTGAAATAGGTTTTGCTCCTGGAAGTCTAACAGAGGTTGGTCGTTCTGCAAAAAACTTTCATATATTTCTTGTGATATTTTATGGGATTTGAGACTTTAATGTTTTTTTTTTTTGGTATTTGCAACAAGCTTTTATTGAAATGAAAAGGGGAGAGGGAATATTTTTATCAAAAAGATTTTATTGATAAACATTCTTTTAATGCTTGTTTCTAAAGTCAAACATCATCAAGTTTAGAGGACATATTCACAAGTTTCATCCAAGCTGGAGGCCATGCCCAACTTCTTTCTTTTGTTTTTGTTTTTTTTCCCCTTTTTAAATTATTTTTCAAATGCATGTCCATTTTAGTGGTGTTAAATGGTAACTTGTGGAACAAAACAGGAAGGAAATTTCTCATTTTGATTGCGGAAATCAATGACTACAATTTGTGTTCATGTTTTCCTTCTCTATGACACATATATCACCTTGTGTAATAAAAGTTTCAAGCTCCTTCCTCCCCACACCCCCCCCCCCAAAAAAAAAAAAAAGATCTTCTCAACTAAATCTGTCTAGTGTCCTGGGAAACAGAAATTGATTTTCTTTGTTGATCTACTTACACTTTCTCAGGATGAGATGAAGCTGCTTGCAAAGAGTGAAAGGATGGCCATCCATATATCAAACATAGCTAATGTTGTGCTCTTTGCAGCAAAGATCTTTGCTTCTATTGAGAGCAGATCATTGTCGGTTATTGCCTCAACCTTGGATTCACTCTTAGATCTCTTGTCGGGTTTCATATTGTGGTTTACAGCTCATGCCATGCGAAACCCAAACCAGTATCGTTATCCAATTGGAAAGAAACGGATGCAGCCAGTGGTAAGTCATCTAATCCAACAATTGTGAGGGTGCATTTGGAAATACCATAATGCATATTTAAACTTTAAACTCTCCCTTCCTGCAATCAGTTTAATAAATTTTACTGCCACAATAAAAAATAATCTTCTCTTTTCTGTCAGGCCATTATGATAACTTCAACTGAGTACAACAGAAAAGGCTACTGTTTTAGCTGCCTCAATGTTTTTGTATTTCATATTCTATTAAAATGAATATTCTGATAGATTTAAGTTGTTAAAGCTGATAATGAGAAGTCATCTGTAATTGGGTTAGTGTTGCACCTTTGCCTCATTTGGTTGCTCAGAATTTGTTGTAGAGAAATTTCGCATCTTAAACTGATTAACAAGTTAGCCCCAAATAATTCAAGGTTATATACTTTTCTTTTTTCCATTTCGCCAATATTTCTTGTGATGAATAGGGAAATAGACTGCAATGCTTTTCCCATCATTACTGCTGTTGCCTCAGCTATATCTTATCCCACAAATGCTGGAGGGAGAAGAGACCCCTAATGGTGTTAGGCACTTAGGCTAGTTTTATTCTATTACTAGAAGCTTGAAATTAATGTAATAGACGTCCAGAGATTTCATTAGGTCATGCTTTAGAACCTCATTATGTTATTGAAATATTGAGCTTATTGTGTTTGCCAAAAAAGAAGAAGTGGTTTTTGACAGAGTTTGCTACTTTGTTTTTAATGAGTAAATGCAAGTGACCATAGGCTTTTTGCTTCTGCATATCAGGCAAAATGAAAAGATACTCTAGAATAGAAGCCTTTTTTTTTTTTTTTTTTGATAAAATGGAAAAGCAGTCAAACAATCTACTCTAAGGGGAATAAATGGCATTGATTTTGCGCATAGTTTTTGAATGTAGGTTCATGGGTGACTATGACTTGTGGGGATGTGGACCCAAGGCATGCTAATAATCACATCAGATATGCCCAGACTGTGTTTGAATTTTTTGTTACAACACTTAAAGCTATAACACAACAAATATTTTACTAATTTATATTGAGCATGCAGGGAATCATTGTTTTTGCATCAGTAATGGCAACTCTTGGATTACAAATACTGCTTGAGTCTGGTCGACAATTCGTTAATAAGGTATGCAACTTTAATACTATTTTCTTCGACTTAAGGGTATATATGGTGGTGAGAACAGTTGGGCTCGTACACATGTTAACCAAAGTTGGATTTGAGAAGGGTTTGTAGATTAGCACCCTTCTTGATGTCTTGTCAGAACTCAGAGCTCCAAGGCTTCCTTAATTATTAGTGCTTTAGGATGACATAGGTTTTGAGGTACTATCCAAATGTATGAGATCCTAGTTAGATCAGTCTTAGTTGGTGGCTGCAACACTTGTGCATGGTTGTTCTACAGTTCTAGTTTTGTAATCTTTTACAATATCAGTGATTAATATATTCTTCATTTCATATGCTGATTACAGTCTGAGCCTGAAAAGGATCCTGTGAAGGAGAGATGGATGATTGGAATAATGTGCTCCGTAACTATAGTGAAGTTTGCGCTCATGGTCTATTGTCGAAGATTTAAAAATAAAATTGTTAGAGCCTACGCACAAGATCATTTCTTCGACGTTATTACTAATTCAGTCGGTTTGGCAGCAGCTGTCCTGGCCATTCGATATTATTGGTGGATTGATCCTACTGGAGCTGTTATAGTGAGTTCATATGCAACTGATTTTTTTTCCCTTTTCCCTTCCCCCTTTTTTACTGTATGTTATATAATTGGGTTCAGCTACTCTACAAGTTTTTAATTTTCTTTCTTTTCATAAAATTATCATAATTACGAGCAACCATGTTTTTCATAACAAAATATTGATTTTTTGTCTATTATGTCTCTCATTTTTTTTTTTTTTTTTTTTTTTTTTTAAAAGGGGTAAAATGCCACTCTTTGCCTTGACATGGTAGAATTCCTTTTTGGTAAATCTTCTTTTTCTGCATTTTGAAAATGGGGTGTTTGAAAAAGATATACCTACAAAAAGGAGAGCTTTTAAAAATAAATTTTTTGAAAAAGTGCTGTTTTCAAAACAGGTACAAGTGGCATTTGGAAGGAATTTTTGTAGGCTTCTTGGAGTTGAACATTACTATATTTAATTATGATGATTTCTTGAACCTGTTTTGCAGATAGCATTATATACAATGAATACATGGACAAAGACTGTCTTTGAGAATGTATATGCGCTAATTGGAAGGACAGCACCACCTGAATATTTGGCAAAGCTAACATATCTGATATGGAACCACCATGAAGATATCAGGCACATTGACACGGTACGAGCATACACTATTGGTACTCATTATTTTGTGGAGGTTGATGTAGTTTTGCCACATGACATGATTCTGAACAAAGCACATAATATTGGCGAGACATTGCAAGAGAAGCTGGAGCAACTCCCTGAAGTTGAGAGAGCTTTTGTGCATATAGATTTTGAGTATACTCACAGGCCAGAACACAAGACCATGGCTTGATGACAATGATGGCAGTAGTATGGTCAGACCTCGGCCTTTCCAATGCACAAGGGCTTTCAAAAGAGGTGCTGATTCAGTTAATACGTGGTTCAATAATATGTATTTTGCTAAACAGACTAAATAGAATTTTAGCATCTTACGGTCTAGTATCATTAGACCGTTGATCTTCTGCTAATCCTTAATACCCAACCATTTTCCTTTTTATGTAAGGTGATAAAAATTGGATATTTTAAGAGATAAACTTGTGCTGCAAGCCCTCATTTTATTGTTTTTGTCGATTTAATTATATGGGAGCTATGGAAGCATTGACCTTTAATTTTACTTGGGAACTTCTTTAGTACAGCCATTTAGGCTTCAATGTAACTGCCGCTAAATTATTCTATGGCCATATTAGTAAGGTTCAAGATGTTGGCTCTTTTAAGCTTTGTTTTGTCAGAAATGTCTTTTTGTGTATTCAAGAGCAAGCCTCGGTTCACCTTTGTTAATTGGGTCTATATCCTACTTTGATATGAGGTTAGATTGAAGGGTCTTTCTTAAATTGGTTTACTTATATATATTAAGGCTAGGTCTTCTCTCCACTTCAAATGTGAGACGAAATTATGGTTTGTGCCATCAGAAGTAGAGCCAAGAAAGCAGTAAGTGCCTTTGTGTGTGCGCCTATTGCTACAATTCGTTTGTTAAATCCTATTATTTGCTCGATGTGTTTTAATATCTAGAGATCTTCTAGAGTTTTTTTGGGAATTCTAGTTATTTAAATCTTTACCTTCCTGCACAATCATAAAAAAAAATTCTTTTTAAAGAATTAAAAAAAAATTCAAACTGAATTTTTTCTAGGTCAGTTATTAAGAAATCTGAATGGTACAAAATATAATAAAAGAGAACTTGAATATCTTAGCAGCACCAAAAAAAAAGGGGCAAATACATGAAATTTTACAATTTTTTTCTACTAACAAAATAAAAAAGCAAAAAAGGACTGATAAGAGATAAAGTGAGAATTGAGAACGTTAAGATGAGAATAAGGAAGTGAGAAAGTCTGAAATTGATGATAAAGAAGATAAAAATGGAGAGAGAGAGAGGGATAGAGAGCAGACTATGGAAGTGGAGACACATCAAATTGATGTGGCAATTTAAGGGGATTAATTAAGGTGAAAGAAAATGGAAGTTTAACGGGATTAATTAAGGTGAAAGAAAAATGCTAAAAATACTACAAGTCGTACTAAATAAAATTTACAAATTGATGTAGCAATGAATGTAATTAGTGGGTTTCAACCATTTTAGAAATGAATATTTGAATTTGAATTGTCTCTTTACGATTGGTGACACATTAGTTTGTAAGTTCAATATAGTAAAACTTGTAGTAACTAATAACTAGCTAACACTACTCAAGGTGATAGGAACATTGGTGGAGTGATGATGTGGCACAATTTTAGCCTTTATATTATAAAAGGGAATGTGAAGGTTTAGAGCAATTCTAGATCCACACTTCTTACCACACATAGTTTTACACTTTATCTTATATGACAGATTGTGACTGGTTATTTGTTAATTTCACATAGATCCACTATTTTTTCTCCGCCCCTAACCTACCACATTAGAGTTGTGGTTCAAAAAGTTGTAGTTATAGATTTTTTCAAAGGATTAAAGAAAAAAAATTGGTTAGGGTATGATTTGATCTTATCCTCTAATGGTTCGTGTGAGATGTCCCATACTCACATAGAAAGTGATAGCTATGAGGAGTGAAATGCATGACTTCTAGGGAGCATACCCAAGGCATGACCAACTCACCATTTCGGGGTGTGGCTTGGGTGGTAGGAATCATTATACTGCTTTATATGATGCTTGCATGAGTTGAGAAGTTTGAATAGTGACGCTTCAATGAATGTGTTATACTCATAATGATAGTTTCATTAAGGCCTGGTGGTATACATGATATTATCCTTATAGTCAGGTGACATGAGATTGATGAATCCAAGACCTAATTTTTTTATTTTTTATTTTTAGAGGGCCTTTATAATTAATTAATTAATTTTTTTTTTTTTGAAGAAACTTTAGAACTTGAGAGTTGAGAGACATATTGATCTAACATATGCAAGACTAAAGTAAGAACTTCTGACATATTGAAGAAGCTGTACATATAGGTCTTAATAACAACTTGAAAACGGTCTAAATATCTTTACCAAGGTATATAGTCCAAAAAGTTGAAATATCTCCATCACCATTGTAGACAAGGTCCAAATGGCCACCATTCATTATCAGGTGGGGCAAAACATAACCGAGATACCAAGCAAAGTCCCACCAGTCCACCAAGCCAAAAATTCCTAATTCCTTTACAAATGGTGCAAATCTTATCGTCACCTTAAAATTCCAATGGTCATACAAAGAAGCATAATATATTCGGTTTCAAAGTCAAGAACCCATGACCTACTATATTCGGTTTGGTTGACGATTTTATATACAATTTGACCCAAACCAGTTCCAGCACAGACATACAAACACCTTTTGTTGGAGTTCGTAAAATTAATTTTATCTTAGATTTTTCTATAGTTTTACTTTTATATATCTGCTCCTATAAATTTATATGATTCAAAACATACAAAAATTGGCCTTTTTAAGTCTAAACTTTTTTTTAAAAAAAAGGATCAAGTCTAAGATAGTTAAGCACTCGTACCATGCCATCCAACGTTTGACCTTCTTATTTATTTATTTATTAGAAATAAAGACACGCACAAAAAAGAGAGAAATAGATTCTAACACAATGGTTGACTCTAGTGGCAACAGCATATACCACCGGTCATCATGGTTCAAGAAAGTTTGGTGCTTAGGAGTATTATTTCAACAATTATTATTACCTTTGATAAGTAGTTGGTTTTATTATTATTATTATTTTTTTTGTTGAGAAATTGGTTTTATTATTTTTCAAGAAAGAAAAATCGTCCATGTACAACTTTGCATGGTTATGGTAGATTTTTTATTATTATTTTTTGTTTTTTTTTTTTTGGTTTTTTGTTTTTTTGTTTTTTTTTAGTACACATCTAATAGATTTTGAATCCAAGTAATCTTGTGGGTTCAAGTCAGCTCAAGTCCAATTGATAAAATATCTTGTAGAGTAGGGGGATTAATTGTTGTCTTGTCCTAATGATAAAGAGCAATTATTTGTAGAACATCATTTGAAGTCTTATCCATCTAAATTAATCAATCTATCTTATTGTTACAAGATGAAAAACTATCATATTTATCTCACAAATTCTAGGATCATACCGTTTTCCACACCATTTGCTATAATTATCATATAAGGCTGACAAATCGCAAAATCTTGTTAGGCAACAATAGAATACATATTGGCACAACAAACTATATTCCTTCCAAAATCAAAATTTAAAATTTTAGTATTCTCATATACATATTGTCACAACAAACTAGTTTTAATTTGACATAAAATACACGTTAACTAAAACTATTTCGATTTTAGATGAAATACATAATTTTTCGTACAAAATATAGGTCGAACAATTTACACAAATTTCCCATTTAAAAATCTATTTTCGTGCTTAACAGTATAATTTTGTACTACACTAATATTTCCAAAATTTTCCCTTTACTTACTTAACTATCCAATTCACTTTCATCTTTGATCAGCTTGTTCCACAGATTTTCACTATCTATTAATCGGCATGAATGTACTGCAACTCTAGGGAACTCTACCCCGTGACAAAGAGAGGGACTGGGAACTAATGGACAAAGAAGGATTGAGTACACCCCTATACCATATTGGTACAAATAGAATATCCTATTTATACATAATGGTAAAGGGGCTCCTCTATTATCATAGAAATGAATATAAAAAATGAAACGATATTTTGTCATTATAGGTCTAGCCATCACATAGTCTATTATTCCCTTGATGCCGCAAAACATAAATGATAAAGTCTGGACAAAATATTTGAACAATGATATGTGCGTAGATGATAAATTGGTGGTGAACTGACTTAGATAAGTATAATTATATAGTAACCATCAAGAACCTTTTTCCCATTAGCATGGTGACAAAATTAAATTGCCTGAGTTCACGCCTACCAACCTATGATCTGTGGGCATAGAGACTAAATATACATAAAAATTCTCTCTCCTAGATGTGGGAGATATCACTAACCCTTAAACCATATAGAAGCTTGATAGGTGTCACATAAATAAAAGAACCCAAGTAATGAGGACGGGAGGGCTGGCCTGATTCTCACACGCACAGCTGCAGAGAAGATAATCAAGAAAATTGTGTGGTGCCACTAAAAGAGGGGAAATCTTTTAGTGTCTGTTTGGATATCGTTTATTATTAAAAATTGAAAACTGAAAACACTACAGTAAAATAATTTTTAAATGTATGAATAATACCGTGAAACTCAATTTTAAAGTTTACCCACTAAATAACGCTAGACGCGCAAAACGTGGGACGCTTGCCACTATCCAAACATACGCTTATTTATAAATACATAAAGTTTAAGGATAAAAGGATAGAGTTTTTAAGCTTATCAATGCCCATCTATTTACTTATGCCATCTCTCTTGGGTCTCTTATACCATAATAATTATCTTATTTAAATAAATGGGTCATGTTAACGAGTGCAGGCATTGGTTAAAAATCCAATTAAAGAAAGTTTTTATGGGAAAAGAAAAAAAAACAATTAATGTTTTGACAGGTTTTTTCATTTCCCATAAAAGTGATGTCAAAACTTTCCTAAGATGGATTCTTAACTAATGCCTTAATGGCACTCGTTAACATCACCCTAAATTATATTAGACCCAAATCAAATAAATTCATTTAACAGTGGGCCTCCTCTTTAATACATGCATATGAAATAAATTAGTAATAAAATTATAGGGTGTTAGTGTTACACCCAACATCCCTATTGGCAGCAACATGTACCACTAGACATCATGGTTCAGAAATTTTGGTGCTTAGGAGTATTATTTCAACAATATTTATTACCTTTGATGAGTAGTTGGTTTAATTATTTTTCAAGAAAGAAAAATCGTCCTTGTACAACTTTGCATGATCTGGATAGATATATTTTTTTTTAATGCACATCTAATAGAATTTGAATCCAAACAATCTTGTGGGTTTGAGTTAGCTCAAGTTCAATTGATAAAATAGCTTGTAGAGTAGGGGACTAATTGTTGTCTTGTTCTAATGATAAAGAACAATTATACGTAAAACAACATTTGAAGTCTTGTTCATTTAAATTAATCAATCTATCTTATTGTTACAAGATGAAAAACTATGATATTTATCTCACAAATTCTAGGATCATAACATTTTCCACACCATTTGTTATAATTATCATATGTGGCTGACTGTGAGTGCTAAACCACAAATTCATATTAGGCAACAATAGAATACATTTTGTTACAACAAACTACATTTCTTCCAAAATCAAAATTTTAAATTTTAGTATTCTCATATACATATTGTCACAACAAACTAGTTTTTATTTGACATAAAATACATGTTAACTAAAACTTTTTTTATTTTAGATAAAATACATAAAATTTTCGTACATAACTTTTATACAGGAAAAGTTAATGAATACCTATTGATTTAAAAATATTTTTTAAAAATTTTTATAAGAAAATATAGAAGTAACTAGTTTTTTGACATTTTTTTTTTTATTTCTCACAAAATTGTTATCAAAATTTCCTTTAAAAAGTTTATTAACAAATGTCTTATTGAATCGACTTTTAAATACAAAATAAAAAATAACTTTTAAAAAATTGTATATATGTTATTATTGACGTGGCATTCATCCCAACAATTAGAGGTGTGCAATAAGTTGGTCCTGCGGAGTCGACATGGTCCATTTTTGGATTCTCTGCTTCCCAAGCTGCACTGCAATGCATTCTCGAGCCATGGTTGGTGATATCAGCTCAGCTCGACCATTCTATTGGTTGGCTTTGGTCAATTTGGGCATAGATTGACCAAGTATTTTTTTTTTTGAGAATCGGATTGACTAATATAAAACGTAGTATAATTTGGTTTTTCCACTAACGATCGACATCAACCACATCATAATTAGTATATATTCTATTGTCGGTCAGTTAAGCCTTTGACTATATCGGTTGCGGTTGGTTCCTGCATATCGCAACAATTGTTATATCAACTTATAAACTTTTTCTAATAAAATTGATGCTACATTTATTCTTTCGTGCCAATATCATATCATTTTGTAAACTTTTAAAAAATAAAATAAGGATAAAATTTTGCTACAAAATTGGTTGTATTCTGAAAGTACAATATTATTAAATAAAATAAATATTACTATATATTTTGAAAATCTAACTGTTGAATTTCATATTATTTATGTTCTTAATACACATGTCAAATTTTGTGTCAATCAGATATTATTTATTATATAATTTATAAGCTTATATTTTATGTATAATTTTAAACTACAAAAACTTGTAATTTAAAAAATTTATTGATGACATAACTATTGATCTTCAATTTTCTAGAAATTTTGCAAACATGGAAGAAATAAGAAGAAGATGTAATCTAATAGTGGATTTGTCAAAATTCACCTTAAAGAAAAAGATATTGAGTAAAGTTGTAACATAAAGTTACAACTAATTTTGTAACTAAACTTTATCCATAAAATAAAATCAATAAAAAAAAAAAAATATTCTCTTGTGGGTATTGGATCATTGGGGTCCTTTTCTATTTCCAAACTTTCTAGCTACATTCTGGAGATAAAGATGGTTGATAATCTGAGTCCTAACTTTCTTTTGTCTGAATAAATTGACAAGTTTTTCTCGGTTTGGCTCACAAAGAAACATCGGGAAGAAAATGGATGAGTTGGTCCCACCAAAAAAAAAAGTAGAGGAGAAAAAATGGTGTTTTTAGGTCAAATTACTTAAATACCCTTCCACTTTATTGTCATTTGCCAACTACTTATCTGTATTAAAAAAGAAAAAAGAAAAAAAAAAAAGAAGAAGAAAGAAAGCAGGAGCAGCTACGGTGGGGCCAGGAATTACTCTGACTCTTGGAATTAGCTTTTTTTTTTTTTTTTTTTTTTTTTTGAGAGGAGTATTTTTTTTTTTTTTTAATGTGTACTAATTAGTATTAGTACTGAACCGAGCTCAATAATTTTCTCATAAGAGAAACTTTTATGTTTGAGTACATAGGATCAGTAAATTGAGAAATTTGTTTCCTTAGGATGCTCTTGTTGAATTACAAGGAAAATTGTAACCCAAAGAACTATAAAAGGAAGGATATCAAATATAGGAAATGCGATGTATTAACATTTATTTATTTTTTAAAAAAATTTTATTTAAAAAAAATAGGGCCGTATTAACTTTTGTAAGATATCATTTTTACTAATTTAATTGATGATAAATAATATTTTTCTTATATAATAATTAAAAAAATACTTCTTATACTATGTAATTAGGACTGTAGTAAATTCATACAAAATATCTTTTTCAACATATTATTTTTATTTTCAACCAAATAAAGGAAATTAATTTATATTTATTTCCCATTATTTCACTTTTTGATCTTATTTGCTACTTTAAAAAAAAAAAAAAAAAAAAACCTTTACCATCCTATTTACCAAACACATATAATGGAATATTAAAATAATCTTTTCCATTATTCCAACCATTTTCATCCTTAACCAAATGGAGCCTAATTATTGGGAGAATTATAATAACAAAACAAAAAATAAGAAGTAATGACGATCACTAGGGGTGTCCACGGGTTGAATCAAGTCAAGTTTGTGCTCAACCTGCCTTGACTTGATCAGATGAGGTGGAGGAAAACTCAACTTGCCGTCGACTAATAAGGAACAACGGATCAGATGGATTGGGAGTTTCAAGGGTGGCAAGGCAATTGACATCGGTTAATGGTAGAGAAAGGCAAATAACTACTTGGAATGGAAAATATCTAGTGGAGATTTCACTAGATCTAGCATAGATCTCGTCATTGGATTTGACTAGGTTCATTGGTTGAATAGGGTACGTTGGATTTTGGAGGAGAAAATCCGTCATTTGACCCATTCTGGTCGGATTTTAAATGTGGAGACCCGCAGTCACCAAATTAGACCGAGTTCGGTTTAAATGTGGTTGGATCCCCCAGGTGGATTAGGTTTGGCGGGCTATAAACACCCCTAATTATCAAATACTCATTATTCCGTGCACACTGTATGTGTTTGGATTCGAATTATAAGTAGTTGCGTCTGCATTTTCTGACTTTTTTTTTTGTTCCAGCTGTACTATTTGACCAAGTCAACCGTGAACAGTGCAGTGCACTGTTCACGGACCCACAAATTCCACTTTTTTAGTAATTTTTTCATTAAAAATAGGTCCCATAATACTATTCACACATTTAAAAATTATTTTACTGCAGTATTTTCAGTTTCAACAAAATTAAGCTCAATCCAAACGGACCCATTATCACTTTCACGATTTAAACGTTAACATTATCTGAAAAATATAGATATTATACATAATCGTTCATTTAATAAGTGTGAGAAAATTTATTGAAAAATACACGTTTCGCTTGACCCACCTTTCCCGCTATGCCTTGCACAAATTTCCTTCACACCGAAGGCACCTATTTTGGCCACCCCTAGGAAGAATAGCAGTAAACATCCGAATCATGATATGAACTCGACCAAAGCGACACTTTATACACGCAATCTTTATGATACCGCACCACGTGGAAGTTGCTTTAACTTATCGTTGTTAGTCGGTAGGAAATTTCTTTGCAAGTTCGAAAAAGATGTCAATTGTGATCCATAAACTTATTTATTCCTTTGCTTTCTATTTTATGCTACTATTTTATTCCTTTATTATAATCATCCAGACCATTTCTTTAGAAATTCTCATTCTTTGCAGTGAAGACTCGGTACTAAAACTTGTTATTTATGTAACACTTCCCCATGTTTTTGTGTATCAAATAACAAAAGTTCAAGCTCAACATAGAAGGGTACTGCAGTGCAGTCTTGTACTGTTTCTTTGTGTTTTTGTTTTTGTGATTCATTGACAAAAGGCTCGAGCTCAACAAACATAGAGGGGTACGCAGTCTTGTTTTTCTTTTGTGCCTCTGAGAGAGAGAGAGAGAGAGAGAGAGGAGGTGATCATGGAAGAGGGTGGGAATAACATGGAGGTGACCCATGAGAGCAGAAGAGAGAATTTTGTGCCACAGGATGTTGAATCGGCAACCAGAAGTGACATGTCATCTGGGTCTTGGAGGCTGAGTGTGCAAGAGTTTCCTCCACTGGTTGAAAGAAGGGATGGTGGTGAACATGGTTTCTTCACACTCAGCAGCTTTCTTCATGTCCCAAGTAAGTCTTCTTTCATGAATTTATATATATAAAAGAGAGAGAGAACATATTAGCAATTCTTTAGCCATATAATTGAGTTCAAAAGTGTGGTTGTTTCAAGTGATTAACCATATAATTGAATTTAATTGTACTAGGAAAAAAAGAAAAGAAAAAGGAAGATAAAACTTTTTTTTATCAATATATTTATGTACGTATAATATAATGATATTATCCTAAAGAACATGCCAATACTAGAATGACCAGCAATTTTATAATGACCAGGACATGCCAATACTAGAATGAAAGTTACATTTTTTTGTTTTTTTCTTCAAATTCCATATTCTTTCTTTTCTTAGCAAGATTCATGAACAATTTACCAAAAAATAAAAATAAAAAAAGGACACAGATGTTCTCTGTTAATGTAAAATATGTAATCTGATTTTGGGCTTCGAGTCACTGGTTTCTTGGTTCAGTCTAAATCTGATTTTTGGCTTGATAACTGAGTTGACTCAGACGAGTTACTAAATTTTTGAACAGATTACAAACTTCAAAGATGTTCCTTTTGTTTGATGATCTGATTTTTTTTTTTTTGGCTTTGTAACTGAGTTGACTCGGCCAAGTTACTGATTTTGGGCTTGACAACTAGAAGTTGACTTAACCGAGTTACTGATCCAATGGTTTCTTAACTTTGTTTAGTGAAAAAAAAGGGGCAATTGGGTTTATAGACCCCATGGTAAATTTTGCATCCCTTCTAGAGATTGGTCAGGATTCAATTTTCATATTGGGAAGAAATCTTTTAGGTGAAAAATCTATGGACTTTCACAATAGCTGAAGTGGAGCATGATTGCCATCAAATCCAAAACTTACACTAGGAAAATTTTCTGAAATTATTGATGCATATGAATTGATTGTTGAATTTTGACATCCCAATTTTGTTTCCACAACAACCACACAAGAAAATAAATAGATGGAGAAAAAATAAAAACCATTGATCTTTTGGCCTTGAATTTTGTTCTAGTTAGATGCTTTTTGGGAACTTTCATTTACCAGCAAGGGACATTCTATAATTCTGTAAATCCTTTCACATTCTTTGGAGATGATACACAAAGAGAGTAACTATAGACTTCACATATGGCCTTTTGTGTTATGCTTGGAGTTCTAATATCATAATAATTCAATGTATTGTTACTCATTAACATAATTTATGTTGGGTTATTTTGGAAAATGGAACATCAATATTTGATGACTTTGAATGCTACCTCCTTATTCATGACTAGTAATGAACATGATGTGAAACTTGGTACTTTTTGACTGTAGGGAAACGAAGCAAGGTTGCTGATTATTATAAGAAACAAGGAAGACTCCTTGAAGGGTATACGGAGATGGAGACCATGGCTGAAAATGGTTATATGCCTGGAAGTCTAACAGAGGTTGGTTGTGTTCAACTTGATCATTTTGAATGACAACTTTGTGGAGCAAAATGGGAGAATAATTTTAATTTGAGTTTGGTTGCATAAATAATATCAAATGACTACTATTTGTGTTCATGTTTTGTTTCTCTATGACACATTTTCGATCATATGAAATGGTTAATGAAAAGTTCAATCTTTCATCTATATCACCTAGTGAACACCCCCCCCCCCCCCCCTCCCCCAACACACACAAACCAAAAAGGGGAAAAAAAGAAAAAAAAACCATACTACCTCATCACAGCTAAAATCTTTCTTGTTTCCTAGAAATGAAAAACCGATATTTTTTCATTGTTAATCTTTTTGCACATTATTATTCTCAGGATCAGTTGCAGCAGCTTGCAAAGAATGAGAGGATGGCTATCTATGTATCAAACATGGCTAACGTCGTGCTTTTTGCAGCAAAACTCTATGCTTCTATTCAGAGCAGATCATTAGCGGTTATTGCCTCAACATTGGATTCACTTTTAGATCTCTTGTCAGGCTTTATATTGTGGTTCACGGCCCATGCCATGAAAAATCCAAACCAGTATCATTATCCAATCGGAAAGAACCGGATGCAGCCAGTGGTAAGTCATCCAATTGAATAATTCTTTGAAAATTCAGATTCTGATGGATTTAGGTTGTTGAAGCTCATAATGAGCATTCATGTGTACTTGGTTAGTGTTGCTTCTGTAGATCATTTGGTTGCTCAGAAGTTGGTGGAGTGAAAATTATGCATCTTAAACTTTATTTTAAAAAAATTTACCCCAAAGAAGTCAAGATTTTATGTTTTTATTTCTCCATTTCATGATTTCATTAAACCTTTCTGTAATCAATGATGGAAATAAACTGAAATTCTATTCCATCATTAGTACTATTGGCTCAGCTATGTCTTATTCCACAAATTCTAGAGGCAAAAGCAATAGATAGACATTTCATGATGTCATGCCACAGTTTATTTCAAGACTAAATATTTCATCAGGTCCATGCTTTAGGTTCTCATGTTGTTACTGAAATGTTGAGCTTGGGGTCTATTACTGTGTTTAAAAACAAATAGCATTTGTTTTGGGCAAATTTGTTTAATTAGAAACTGCAGTGAATATACACAATCTAGTCCTAGGAATAAAAATTTCAGGGATTAAATGGAAAAGTGGTCGAGCAATCTACTCTCTTGGGAATAAATAGCATTGGTTTTGAGCATAAATTTGAGTGTAGGTTCAAGAGTGATTATGAGTTACAGGGATGTAGACCCAAGGCATGCTAATAATCACATCATATACAGCCAGACTGTGTTTCAACTTTTTGGTACAACACTTTGCTTTAATGCAACAAATATTTTACTAATTTAGCTTGAGATTGCAGGGAATCATTGTTTTTGCTTCAGTAATGGCAACTCTTGGATTACAAATTCTGCTCGAGTCTGGTCGACAGTTCATTGCACAGGTATGCAACTTTTGTCTCACATGCTCTGATCTATGGTAAGGATGTAGATGACTGTGAGCATGGCTAGACTCAAACATGACTGTTCTAAGTTTCGTTTTCTGTATCAGAGATTCCTTTAATATTAATTTCATTTCCTGTGCTGATTACAGACCCAGCCTGAAAAGGATCCTCAGAAGGAGAAATGGATGATTGGAATAATGGTCTGTGTGACCATAGTGAAGTTTATGCTCATGGTCTATTGTCGAAGATTTAAAAATGAAATTGTTAGAGCCTATGCTCAAGATCATTTTTTCGACGTTATTACTAATTCAATTGGTTTGGCAGCAGCCGTCCTGGCTATTCGATATTATTGGTGGATTGATCCTGCTGGAGCTGTTATAGTAAGTTCATATGCAGCTCTTCTTCTTCGCTCCTTTTTTTTTTTTTTTTTTTTTTACTACTATACTTTCGATAATTGGGTGCATTTGTTGTTTTTATTTATCCAAAAATAATAAAGATAATTGAATTCAGCTACCATACAAGTTATCAATTTCCTTTATTTTCCTAAAATTATCAAAATCACTAGCAGCCATGACAAAATATGGGTATTCACTCTATATCTCTCATTTTCAAAGTGAAATGGACACTATTTGTGATTGGCTCCTTGGAGTTGATCTTAATCTATCTTTTTATAATGATTTGTTGAACCTGTGATGCAGATAGCATTATATACAATGAATATATGGACGAAGACAGTCATTGAGAATGTCTGGGCACTAATTGGAAGGACAGCACCACCTGAATTTTTGGCAAAGCTAACATATCTGATATGGAACCACCATGAAAATATCAAGCACATTGACACAGTAAGAGCATACACTTTTGGTACAAATTATTTTGTGGAGGTTGACATAGTTTTGCCACAAGACATGCATTTGAACAAAGCTCACAATATCGGTGAGTCACTTCAAGTGAAACTTGAGCAACTCCCAGAAATTGAGCGAGCTTTTGTACATATAGATTTTGAGTATTCTCATAGACCAGAACACAACATTGCGGTTTGATGAAAATGATGATGATGACAATAGTAATGATCAGAACTCAGCCTTTCTAGAGCAAAACGGTATTTGAATGAGTTGCTAATTTAGTTAATATGTGATGCACTTTTATTGTAATGCCAGATTATGGAATTTACCATCTGATGGCTTAATGCCACTAGTCGTGAGGTATCCCTCTTATTATTTAGTAGATGGAGCTTCATTAGACAGTTGATCTTGTAGTAGTCCTTTGATATGCAACCATTTTTCTTTAATGCAAGATGCTAATAATTTGGATAATATGAGTTCACCGTTCAGGACAAACTTCATTCTGGTCATGCTAATGCAACAAGCCTTCATTTTATTGTTCTTGTCAATTTCTTTAAGGAAGTTATGAAAGCAATAACTTTATTTGAGTTAATTCATTCCAAAAATTTAGTAAAACCATAATTCAGATTTCACATAGAATGAGTATTTGGGGAAATGAGTGATGGAGCACGTATAGCTTATGGTACTCTCATATGCACACACCAAAAGGGTACTTGAGCAAAGAAATGAGAAAATAAGGGTATTTTTTTTTTGGGCCTTAAGTGTATGAAGCATTTTATGATTTGGCAGTAGGTATTCATGTTAACAGTGAAACGGAATTTGTGCAGTACATAGATCATCTATTTGGACCCCTAACTTTTTGTTAGCTTTTTGTTTAAAGTATCGTAAAAAGTTAGCTTTTTGTTTAAAGTATCGTAGATAAAAGCAGGTTAAAGAAAATAAGATGTTGATTACTGAAAATACTGTAAAAAAAAAAAAAAAGTAGAGTGAAACCCACAATAAGCAAAAAAGTACTTGGTATTTTAAGGAAAAACCATAAGGTGGAACCCGCAAAAATAACCTACAAAGGGGAAATACAAGTTCATTTATTGTGGGACTCATGTGAGACCCGCAAACCATAGAAAAAAGAAATTGATTTTGAATGTATGTTGAAGAATGTATGGAGAAGCGGTCAAATAAACTACTCTTGTGAGTAAAAAGGAATTGATTTTGAATGTATGTTGAAGAATGATTATGACTTTGTACCAAAGGCATGCTAAGGGTCCGTTTGGAAACAGCTTATTTAATTGAAACTAAAAATTTGTTACTGAAAGTACTGTAGATAAAGGTAAAATCTAATTGAAATAGTAAAACGAGACCCATGAATAGTAGCAAAAATAAGCTGAATAATAGAAAAAATAAGCTGAATAGTAAAATAAGCTGACTTTAAACTCTAATCCCAAATGCAACCTAAATAATAATCTGGTCGAGTTTGGTCGACAATTCATTTCAAAGGTATTCTACTTTAATCTCATGTGCTCTATTCCCCATTTCTTGTGTCTTATGTTTATATTATCTCAAAAAAAGAAAAAAGAAAATTCTCATGTGCTTCGAACTAAGTTAAGCATATAGATGGCATTGGCAGTGAGCATGCATGGCTGGAGTTGGACTCAGACATATTTCAACTTGGAGTTTATGGTGCATTTTTGTGTTAATCTCATGCTAAATAATGATGGCTTCTCAGGAGCACTAGCATAGGGGGTGTAAAACCCCTTAAATTACAATTTTAGCAATTGAGAACCCAAAAAAGTGCTCCAATATGTATATCTAACAAATTTTAGCATCTGTGAACAGTAGGTACTTATATTTACAACCTACTGTTCACGAGTTCGTAAACACAAAATAATATAATTCTTGAGGCCCATTTTTGACAAAAGGCCCAATGGTAGAAGAAGCCCAATAACAAGAAAAAAGAGAGAAAATGAGATTAATAAGAGGTAATAAACCCAATAGGCCAACGTGGCAAGAATGGCAACTAACAAGCCCATGAGATCAATAAGGGGTAAAGACAATGTAAATAGGCCGAGGAAATCCAATAGGCCAATGTGGTAGGAATGACAACCAACAAGCCCATGAGATCAATAAGAGGAAAAGACAATGTAAATGGGTCAAAGAAGTCCAAGGAAAGAGGTAATAAACCCAATAGGTCAATGTGGCAGGAATGATAGTCAACAAGCCCATGGGACCAATAAGAGGTAAAGACAATGTAAATTGGCCAAGGAAGCCCAAGGAAAGAGGTAATAAACCCAAAAGGCCAACGTGGCAGGAAGGGCCGCCAGCAGGCCCATGGGATTAATAAAAGGTAAAGGCAATGCGAATGGGCCGTGGAAGCCCAATGATAGAAGTAGTAAACCCAGTGAGCCAACATGGCAAGAATGACAGCTAGCAGGCCCATAGGCATGGCAGGAAAAGGAATAGCAGAAAGTAGAAGTCTAATGGGCTAGATGGGTAGGAGCTTCTACTCAACCAATGCCTAGCCTATGGGGGGACGAAGGGAGGCAGCAATGCCCAACTCACACATCCCCTATGCCGTGGAAGATAGACACGAACCCAATACTCGAAGCAGAACAAGACAATGCAAGAACGGTAGGAATGATGTGGGAATAAAAGAAAACAAACCAGAGGGTAGTGGAACGCACACAAAGGCCAGGGCGCCACCTACTTGTACCCAACCAATACAGGAGAGATGAGCCCTTGGTCACGGGATTTAGAGGGTGTGGTTTGGCGGTGGGGAAAAAAGAAGTCTATTTTGAGGTTCCTGCCAAGGCTTCTTTTGGAGAAATGCCTTGCTGGGATGGCATTCTCCCAAAAGAGGCAAGCATGGCAGGGGCCACTTGATGCATGCCATAGGGGTAAGTGTAGTGAGAGCCTCCAGTTCTTATCCATTAAAGGTAAGGTAGAAATGGGGGAGAGGGGAGAAACAAAATAAGGAATTTTGTTTGGGAATGGAGAGTAGTGTAGCAAGCACACTCTAAGTAGAGATAGTGGCTGGGCAACCAATGGGTTAGTGGGCAAGCCTGGAGAGATGCCCATAAGAAACCAAAAACGGTTGGTGAAGCCCTAGGGACAAAAGGGAGAAATCCCATAGAATTAAGAGGTATAAAAAGGATGAGAGGTAGTCAGGAAGAGGGGAGGAGGAATAAGAGGAAAAGGAAATAAGAGAGAAATTGAGAACCAAAGAACTAAAAAGAAAACTAAGTCGTATATGGCAGAAATAGGGGCATGCATTAGTAGACCATCTTTTCTCTCCCTTATGACATTCCCACTCTTTGAAGCTCTGTGAAATCAAAATCTAAAACCATTTAGGCACTTTATCCAGCACAGTTAACTTCAATAGCAGGAGGCTGTAACAAGGTTATTCGTATTAGGGTTCGGTTCCCTTTTTAGACCCATTCCTGTTGAGCAATCTTTAGCTTTTTTAACACCTCCGTCATTATTCTTCTCTTTTTTGTACGATGTTTTATGTTAATGACAATCCTACCTTGACATCTTTTACTCTTTCTGCTGTATTAGTTATTTTGTTTGTGATATTAGCTAGTTTCTGTTAGTTATTCTGTAGTAACCCCTTTTTATTTTATCTGTTGTACGTATTTGTCGTTTTGCCGTACTAGTTATCTTGTTTGTGGTATCAGTTATTTTTTGCTGGATTGGCTATTTTGCTGTAACTCTTTCATTTAACATATTTTATTATAGGTGTCATTTTGCTGAAGTGTCCTTTGTAGTGCAAGACAGTTATACCATCTCGACCATATCTGCCATGTCTAGCTTACCACATGGTTTTCAAACCCAGACCGTTCAAAGAACCGATAAAGGGAGAAGTTCAAGGTTTTTAAGGTTGGATCGAGATTCAACCGAGGTCGAACCGTGATGATGTCATAATTAATTTAGTAATTAATTTAAATAAAATAAAGGTATTAAATTTGTAAATATTAGCAAAATCGACTAAAATATCTAAAAAAATTGAACCAAACTTTCAATTAAATTTTCATGATATTATAAGGTTAACATAAAATAGTGCATTATAAGGTTAATAGAATATAATATAGCATAAATAAGCATGAATAAATATTGTATAATAATCCTTCAAGTAGAAATTATTTATTAAATATAAATCACTTTTAAAATAAATTCATATATAGTAAATTCCTATGCAAAGATATTATTCTTAAATCACAAGTTAATTTAGTAGTGAAAACAAATTTAGTAATATTTAATACATTGAGATAGAGGTGATATGGAAGTTTAGAAATTATAAATCATGTAAATCTAATATAAATTTAATAATACTTCATATTAGCTCACAAGGAGCTTACCTGGTCTGGTATTATTCTTCAAATTTTTTTCAAATTAAATACAATCAATTGACCCGGTTGAACCGGCCTACGGTTTGGTCAGTTTTTCAGGTTGAACCTTGGTTCACACTGTTCCCTCAGATCTATTATAAGTCCGGTTCTTGCATATAAAAAACCGGTTTCATGATTGGTTCACGGTTAACCCGGTCGTACGGGCCGGTCCGATCCGGGTTTAAAAACCATGGCCTACCTTACCATCACCAAGTTGTCTCAATGTTGGGCATGCTTGACTTGCGCACAAGCTGGCCTGCGGTGTAACTCACAAAAGGCCAGTCTCGACTCCCTTACCCATCAACTCACAGGCCTTAGAGTAGCAGACGGGCCTAGACCCATCAATGCAGAAAGGCCCCCACAACAATTTATTCACTTTTCTCTCACTCTCACTTTTTTGGGGTAATTGAATTGTTTATATTATTTAATGTTGTAATTTATATTATTATAATAAGTTGTATGCAAAAATAGAAATTGAAATATTGGGTGAGTAGTAAAATAGGATGGTAAAATAGATAAAGTAGATTTTTAGGGTGTAAAATTGAAACTAATATGCATCCTCAGATGCAAGTGCTTAGGTTGGGTCTGTAATTAGCACATGAAATGATGACTTCCTAGTTTCCTATAAAAATAAAAATAAAAGTATCTATGACTTTAGAGTGGAGTTTGTGATGTATCTTTGTATTAAAATTTCAATTCATTTTTTCCTTGTGGAATGTATTTGTTTCTTAAAATTAAAAAAAAAAAAAAAATAATAATTATGATGATAAGTATAGTAGTAACGTTTAACCCGTTTTGCACGCCCCCTGGAAAGAAACAATTTATGATGGTGGAAGCTGCTTTTACTTTAAACTCATCATTTTGTAAGTTCGAAGATGTCAACTGTTCTGTGATCGACAACTTTAACTTATTCCTTTCCTTCATATTTTATGGAATTCTATTCTTTTATTACGATTCATGTCTAGCCCATTTCTTTACAAATTCTTAATCTTTGGAGTGAAGACTCAAGTGGGACAGAGACAATACTAAACTTGCTATCTATGAAAGTGAAACACTTTCCCATTTTTTTGTGTGTCATTAACAAAAGCTCTACATAGAAGGGTTCAGTCCTGTACTTCTTTGAGTCTGTGTTTTGAAGTAACTTTCCCAGGTTTTTGTGACACAATAACAAAATCCCAAGCTAAACATAGAAAGCTACAAAGTCTTGTTTTTCTTTGTCACAGAGAGAGAGAGAGAGAGAGAGAGAGAGAGAGAGAGAGCTCATCATGGAAAAGGGTGGGAATGGCATGAATGTGAGCCATGAGAGCAGAAGAGAGAACTTTGTGCCACAAGATGTTGAATCGGCAGCGAGAAGTGAAATGTCATCTGGGTCTTGGAGGCTCAGTGTGCATGAGTTCCCATCACTGGCTGAAAGAAGAGATAGGGAGCATGGTTTCTTCACTCTCCGCACCCTTCTTCATGCCCCATGTAAGCAGTAACCATTCTTTCATGAATCATGATCTGCGTTTTTGAAAACATAGATATAATTGATTAAGGGTTGCAATGGGCCGGCCCGGCCCCTTTTTTTTTCTTAGCCCATGGGCCTACTGGGCTGGGTTTCATACGCCATCGAGTAATGTTTTTACAGAGCTGAGCTATTAAGTTGGGCCTAATGGGCTGTTCATGAACTTTTTTAATGGGTCTTTGATGGACTTATAATTTTTTTAAAAAATTATAATTATATTATATTACAAAACATAAATGATCAAATTAAATATACTAAAAAAGAACCATTAATTAACTTGTATTGATTGGAATAAATAAGTATATTAATGTATTCATGAATATATTATAGTGATAATAATTGCATTACTACAACATATGGAGAGATTTTTTTTTTTTTTAAGGAAAGAATCAAAGACCTATTAATTTTTTTTTTTCAACATCTATTTACCTCTATTTTATAAATGTTTTAAATGGTTTTTTTTCCTATCTTTTAATATAAAAAAAGTCTAAAAATTAATTTTTTTATTTTAAAATTTTTTGAAATTTACTAGACTACTAGCAAAATATATTTTTAGAAAGCATGATTTAACTCAATCACTTTAAGTATCTTAGTGTTTGGCCAGAAATGCCAATATTAGAATGAAAGTTATTTTATTTTTGGAATTTCATATTCTTTTTTAGGAAGATTCAATGTTTAAGATTGAGATTTAAAAAAGTAACTTTCTCTACTTTTTCAGTAATAAAAAAAAAAAAAAAAAAAAGAGAGAGAGAGTTAACTTTCAATCTCAATCTTTGAATATATATATATATATAAATAAAAAAAGGGTTAAAAGTGAAGGAGTAAAAAAATTTGTGTGAGAAGTGAGGGGTAATTGCACGTGGTGCACTGGATCCTAATCCAGATTTAAGAACTATTTAGCAAAAATAATATAAAATAAAAGGATATAAATGTTGTTGTTTAATGTAAAATATGTAATTTAATTTTTGGCTTCATAACTGAGTTGACTCATCTGACTGAGTTGACTCATCTGACTCATTGGTTTCTTTGTTCGGTGTAAATCTGATTTTTGGCTTGATAACTAGGTTGACTAGGGCGAGTTACTAATTTTATTTTGAATAATTATAAACTAGACGAGTTACTAATTTCTTTGTACAAAGTACAAATTTCAAAGACGTTTTTGTTTCAGTGTATGATCTGATTTTTGGCTTGGTAACTTCAAAGATGCTCTTTTTTTTTTTTTTCTTTTTTTTTTTTGGTTTTGGGTTCAGCTTATAATTTGATTTTGGCTTGACAACTGAGTTGTCTCAACAGAGTTACTGTTACAATGGTAAGTTTTGTGAAAAAGGGGCTATTGTCCCAACGGCTAAGAACGTTATAATTCAACTGGCACTTTTTGGTATCCTTGACAGAAAATCCTTTCAAATCATCTTTCTCCAATTATCAAATTATCCAAAAATTTCTATTGACCCAATGATAAAGTTTTGTATCCAGTCAAGTTCAAGGGAGTGGTCAGGATTCACTTATTTAATATTGGGCAGGGATCTTTTAGAAGCCCAATCTGTGGACTTTCACAATAGCTGAAATGGAGCATGATTGCCATCAAATCCAAAACTCACTAGGAAATTTCCAGCAAATATGATCCTGAAATTTTTAATGCTCATGAATTGATTGTTGAATGTTGAGTGTTCACATCCCTATTCCCAACTTTGTTAGGATAACAGCCACAATTGAAATAAATACATTAAGAAAGAAAATATATAAATTTATGATCTTTTTCCCTACTGTTTGAAGCAAATTTATTCTTGTTAGATGTTTTTTGGGAATTTCAATTCACCAGCAAGCTATAATTCCTGCACTTAAAATTTGTGAATGATGGAGTCATACGGCTTTCGGGGATAACTCCTTTCACATTCTTTGGAGATGGTGCATAGAGTAACTATAGACTTCACATATGGCCTTTTCTGTTATGCTTGGAATTCTAATGTCATAATAATTCAATGGATTGTTACTGTTAAACATACTTAATGTTGGGGTCTTTTGGAAAATGAAATATCAAAATATGACTAGTGATGAATGCTTTCAATAATTCAATTTGACTAGTGATGAACATAATGTGAAACTTGTTACTCTTGACTGCAGGGAAACGAAGCAAGGTTGCTGATTATAATAAGAAACAAGAAAGACTCCTTGAAGGGTTTACTGAGATTGAGACCATGGCTGAAAATGGTTATATGCCTGGAAATCTAACAGAGGTTGGTTGTGTTCAACTTGATGATTTTGAATGACAACTTGTGGAACAAAATGGGAGAACAATTTTCTGAGTTTTGTTGCATAAATAATATCAAATGACTACTATTTGTGTTCATGTTTTGTTTCTCTATGACACATTTTAATTATATGAAATGTTCAATGAAAATTTCAATCTCCCATCATATGCCACCATGTGCCCCCCCGCCCAAAAAAGAAAAACCATACTATATCATCTCAGCTAAAATCTTTCTTGTTTCCTAGAAATAAGAAACGGATATTTTTTCATTGTTAATCTTTTTGCACGTTATTATTCTCAGGCTGAGATGCAGCAGGTTGCGAAGAGAGAGAGGATGGCGATCTATATATCAAACATAGCTAACATCTTGCTCTTTGTGGCAAAACTCTATGTTTCTATTCAGAGCAGATCATTGGCGGTTATTGCCTCAACATTGGATTCATTATTAGATCTCTTGTCAGGGTTTATATTGTGGTTCACAGCCCATGCCATGAGAAACCCAAACCTGTATCGTTATCCAATTGGAAAGAACCGGATGCAGCCAGTGGTAAGTCATCCAATCGAATAATTCTTTGGAAATTCAGATTCTGATGGATTTAGGTTGTTGAAGCTGATAATGAGCATTCATGTGTACTTGGTTAGTGTTGTATCTGTGGATCATTTGGTTGGTCAGAAGTTGCTGGAGTGAAAATTATGCATCTTAAAATAATTAAACAAGTTAACCCCTAAGAAGTTGAGATTTTATGTTTTTATTTCTCCTTTTCCCTGATTTCATCAATTCTTTTTGCAATCAATGAGGGAAATAAACTGAAATGCTATTCCATCATTACTACTATTGGCTCAGCTATGTCTTATTCCACAAATGCTAGAGGCAAAAGTAACAAACAGACATTTCATGATGTCATGCTACAGTTTATTCTATTACAAGAAGTCTGAGATTAATGTATTGCAAGACTAATTATTTCATCAGGTCCATGGTTTAGGCTCTCATTTTGTTATCTAAATGTTGATCTTAGGGTCTTCTGAGTGCTTTAATGCAAAAAATATTTTACTAATTTAGCTTGCAATTGCAGGGAATCATTGTTTTTGCTTCAGTAATGGCAACTCTTGGGTTACAAATTCTGCTTGAGTCTGTTCGGCAATTAATTGCACAGGTATGCAACTTTTATCTCACGTGTCCTGATCTAAGTTAATCAAAGTTGGCTTTAAGAAGAGATTGAAATTAGCTCCCTTCTTGATGTCTTGTCAGAACTCTGAGGTCGAGTGTGACCTTGGTTCTTGGTACTTCATGAAAAGGATGACATAGGTCTTGAGCGACTACCTAAATGTATGAGAACCTTGTTAGATCACATTCTGAGTTGGCGGATGTAACATTTGAACATGAGTACACGACCATTTTAAAATTTCATTTTCTGTAGTCATTTACCGTATCAGTTTGTCCTTTAATATTAATTTTCAATTCCTGTGCTGATTACAGACCCAGCATGAAAAGGATCCTGAGAAGGAGAAATGGATGATTGGGATAATGGTCTCTGTAACCATAGTGAAGTTTATGCTCATGATCTATTGTCGAAGATTTAAAAATGAAATTATTAGAGCCTATGGTCAAGATCATTGTTTTGATGTTATTACTAATTCAATTGGTTTGGGAGCAGCTGTTCTGGCCATTCAATATTATTGGTGGATTGATCCTACTGGAGCTGTTATAGTGAGTTCATATGCATCTCTTCTCTCCCCCCCCCCCCCCCCCCCCCCCCTCCAAACACCTTATTTTACTATACTTTTGTTAATTGGGTTCATTTGTTGTTTTTATTCATCCAAAAATAATAATGATAATTGGATTCAGCTACTTTACAAGTTATTAGTTTCCTTTCTAAAATTATCAAAATCACCAGCATCCATGTTTTACATGACAAAATATTGGCATTCACTCTATATCTCTCTCTCATTTTTTTTTTTTAAGTGAATTGCCCACTGTTTGTGGCTTAAGGATGGAACTTTCATTGCCTCCTTGGAGTTAAAACCTTAAATGTATCCTGTGATTTGTTGAACCTGTGATGCAGATAGCATTATATACAATAAATACATGGACGAAGACAGTCATTGAGAATGTCTGGGCACTAATTGGAAGGACAGCACCACCTGAATTTTTGGCAAAGCTGACTTATCTGATATGGAACCACCATGAAGATATCAAGCACATTGACACAGTTAGAGCGTACACTTTTGGTTCAAATTATTTTGTGGAGGTTGACATTGTTTTGCCACAAGACATGCTTTTGAACAAAGCTCATAATATTGGTGAGTCACTGCAAGTGAAACTTGAGCAACTCCCAGAAATTGAGCGAGCTTTTGTTCATATAGATTTTGAGTATACTCATAGGCCAGAACACAAGATTGCGATTTAATGAAAATGATGATGATGACAGTAGTAATGATCAGAGCTCAGCCTTTCCAGAGCACAAGGGTATTTGAATGAGTTGCTGATTTAGTTAATATGTGAAGCAATTTTATTGTGATGCCAGATTATATAATTTACCATCTGATGGCTTAATGCCACTAATCATGAGGTACCCCTCTTATTATTTAGTAGATGGATTAGACAGTTGATCTTGTACTAGTCCTTGATATGCAACCATTTTTCTTTTAATGCAAGATGGTAATAATTTGGATAATATGATTCACCCTTCAGGACAAACTTCATTCTAGTCGTGCTAATGCAGCAAGCCTTCATTTTATTGTTCTTGTCAATTTCTTTATGGAAATTATGGAAGCAATAACTTTATTTGAGGTATTTTCTTAATTTCTTTAGTATGGTGTCACTATTGATTCTCCTTTTGTGGCTACCAAAAGTGTTTGTTCTGCCATATGACTCGTAATGAATAGATTAGACAACCAATCTTCAGTTATCTTGAATCTTCTTCCAATTTATCAGTCGAGCAACAGCTATTTAGGCTGCCAGATCGCTGCTGCTCAATCCTTCTGGGGTTCACAAGTTCAAGATATTAGCTCTTATGTTTGTCAAAATTGTTAATCCATTGTCCTACTTCATACCAAAAATTTGGTAAAACCATAATGCAGATAACTTCACATACAATGAGTATTTTGGGAAATGCAGTAATGGAGCATGTATAGCTTATGGTACTCTCACATGCACACACCAAAATGGTACATTGAGCAAAGAAATGAGAAAAAAAATAAGGGTTTTAATTTTTCCTGAAGTATATGAAGCATTTTATGATTTTGTAGTAGGTATTCATGTTAACAGTGAAACAGAATTTGAGCAGGACAGAGGTCATCTATTTGGACCCTAGCTTTTTGCTAAACGTACCTTTAGATAAAAGCTAAATGTTAAATACAGTAAGATAAGTACTGTAGAAAAAAACAAAGTAGAGTGAGACCTATAATAAGCAAAAAGTACTTTGCATTTTTAGAAAAACCATAACGTGAGACCTATTAGATTAAATAAATGAATAAATTCATCATCTCTTAAGAGCATTAGCATTTGAAGGGGGCGTAAAACCCCCCAAATTGCTATTTTAGCAATTGAGACACTAAAAATGTTCTTTAACTCGGTATTTATATCTAAAACATTTTAGTATCCGTGAACAAAAGTAGGTACTTATATTTACAACCTATTGTTCATGAGTCTGTAAACAAAAAATAATATAATTTACTCACCTTCTTCTCTCTCTCTCTCTCTCTCTCTCTCTCATTTTTTCTTTGACTCTCTTCTCTGCACTTCTTTGCCCTCTCTTCTCCCTCAATCCCTCTCAATCTCTAAATCTCTCTTCTCTCTTAGCCTTCCCTCATGATTTTGGGTAGGATCTCTGAATCTCTCTTAGTTGTCCCTCGCGATTTTAGGTAGGGATTTGGGTTGGTGGCACAGATCAGAGTTTGGGTTGATGGCTGTGGTTGGAGTTTGGGTTGGTCATTTGGTGGGGTTTGGATCGGTCATTTGCGTCTGTGTGTGGGTGGTTTTTGGGTCGGATTTAGGTGGTGTTTGGGTCGGCATTTGGGTCAAAGTTTGGGTGGTGTTTTGGTCAAATTTAGGTGGTGTTTAGGTCTTCGTTTGGATTGGCATTTTAGTGGCAATTGGGTTGACGCATGGGTCGGTGGGTATTTCGATGGTAGCAGTGGGTTGTTTCGATGCTTGCCAATTTTGGTGGTGGGTTTTGTTGATGGTACTTTTGGTGGTGGTTGGGTTGGGATTGGTGGCTGGGTTTCACTGGTGGGTCGTTTTGGAGGTTTTATTTTAGCATTCAACATAATAAAATAATATAAACAATATAATAAAATAATACATATAAACAATATAATAAAATAATACTAGATTCTGAGCACGCGCTCACGCACGTGCTCAGAGGCTCTTCTATTTTTTAGGTAAATTTTAATAATTTGTATCCAGATTACTATATTTTTCAATTACAAAAAAAATCCTAAAGGTGTGATAAATATCATGCATTTTTGTTTGTAAGAAGTTCAACTACTGAGAAGTTTTTTTTTAGTCGGTAAAGAGTGTTATTTCAACCGGAGGGAGTTTTTTTATTTTATTTTATTTTTATGAACGTGGGAGTGTTTTGGTGTACTGGGAGTGTTTTTTTATTTTTTTATTTTTATATAAAACTTTTTTTTCCCCAATAAGAACGTGGGTAGATAATTGATAGAATGTGTGTTTCTTTTTTTTTTTTCTTTTTTTTTTTTTTTTTGTGTTTTACTTGAATTTTTAAATGTTACTGTGGGGCCAGAGAATTTGTGACCCCGGCCCACTTTATGTTAGGGCCCAAGGCCCGAGCTGAGGAGGGATATTGCCGAGGACATACAACGAGAGCCCAAACGTCCTAGGGATATGGCCAAGGACGACTCTGTCCTAGGCATCCCAAAACGCCCTTGGAGGAAAGGGCAAGTACGGTATAGGAACGGTTCATGGAAGAGCTAAACACCTCCGCATTAATGTGGAAAAGACCCTTGAATAGTGTGGCGACAAAGGACAAGGGAAAAGCAACCATTACTGCAACGAAGTACTCTGCGCCTGACAGAGTAATGCTTTTCAGCTTTTACAACCACCCCCAACCACTTTGGGTATGGGTTGATAGGACAAGTATCAGCCCTAGAAAGTTGAACCTACACGTGGACGCAGGAGAGAAGGAAAAGGCTAGTATAAAAAGGAAAGAGAAGCAATTACAAAGGCGGGGACAAATCGTCTCCCAGGCCATTGAACCCTGAAAAAGGGAGAGTAGTAAGAATACCAAACCCCTCGGACGAGGTCTAAGGACCGGAACCGCTCAGGCCGTGCCGGGGGAAAAGGCTTATTAGATACGCTAAGTTCACCCTCATGCAACTACCATGAATACCACGACCAACCACTGTCCGGTGACCAAGGCCTAACCTTTCAACCCACGCTCTATAAATTTTATTGTTTGGGCCTTTAACGTTCGAACCCCATCTATTCATTTGGGGTCGCTACAATTTTAGTCCTTACAGTTACATAGGGAAGAGTTTTTTTTTTTTTTTTAATTATTGGGAAGAGTTTGTATTTGTGAGAAGTTATGTGGGTAGATAATTGATAGAGCGTTATTTGAACGTGGAGAGTTTTTTATTTTTTATTTTTTTATATGAATGTGGGGAGTGTTTTGGTGTATTGGGAGTGGTTTTTTTTTTTTGGGTGGCTTGGGTAGTTTTCTTAAAAAAGAACATGGGAGATAGTATTTCAACGTATAAGTAGAAGTAGGGATGGCAATGGGGCGGGGCGGGGCCGAAGGATGAGATCTTCGCCCCCGCCCCGCTTGGATTTTTCTTGCCCCATCCCCGCCCCGCCCCGCATGACGGGGAAAATTTCTTGCCCCATCCCCGCCCCTTAAGGCCCCGCGAAGCCCCGCCTTACACCGTAAAACTTTATTTATTGTTAATTTTCCCTACAACTATTACCATTTTTTCAAATAAAATGACATGTTTCAATAATAAAAATATACTTGAAATTATAAATAAATTTATCCTATCAAATCAAACTAATTTTTAGCAAAAACTAAATAATATTATCTAAATGTTTAACAAGACAATATCACAACAAAAATCTCATAGTATGACACAATAAAATAATCCAAACTCCTAATACATAACAAAATAAAAATTGCCTAGTTCTTCAAAAAGAATCTCCACTTTCTTCCATCATTGTGACACCATTTTCTTCTTCATCATCATAATCATCCAAGATATTTTGGAATTTATCTTCAATTCCATCTATGGTAGATGAAGAACCTAAAAAAAGATAAAATAAATTCAATCAAATAGTGGGATTTTAGGGTACGATAAAATTGCAATTTAACCTTTATTAATGCGGGGCGGGGCGGGGATGGGGCGGGGTGGGTCTAAAAAGTGTAAACCCATCCCCGCCCCACCCCGTGGTGCGGGTCTAAAATCTCGCCCCATCCCCTCCCCACCACCTTTGCGGGGCGGGGAAAACCCGCACGGGGCGAAGCGGGGAGGGGCGGGTCAAGCGGGGCGGGGAAAAATTGCCATCCCTAAGTAGAAGTAGTGTTTCAACCTGGGTAGGAATTTATTTGAGAGAGAATTTACTATTTTAACCCCATTTTGATTAGTTTAGATTAATTAAATTATGGGTATTTTTGACAGTAAAAAAAAAAAAACAATAATTAACTTTCTGAATTCTCTTAATATATATTTATATATATATATATATATATATATTTATATATATTATTTTATTTTTATGAATGTGGGGAGTGTTTATTTATTTATTTTTTATATAGAACTTTTTTTTCCCCAGTAAGAACGTGGGTAGATAATTGATAGAATGTGTTATTCTTTTTATTAGGTTTTTTTTTTTTTTTTTTTTGCTTGATTTTTTAAATGTTACACAGTGAAGAGTTTGTATTTGTGAGAAGTTACGTGGGTAGATAATTGATAGAGCGTTATTTGAACGTGGAGAGTTTTTTTATTTTTATTTTTTTATACGAACGTGGGGAGTGTTTTGGTGTATTGGGAGTGTTTTTTTTTTTTTTTTTTTTTTTTGGGTGGCTTGGGTAGTTTTTTTTTATAAAAAGAACGTGGGAGATAGTATTTCAACGTAGAAGTAGAAGTAGTGTTTCAACCTGGGTAGGAATTTATTTAAGAGAGAATTTACTATTTTAACCCCATTTTGATTAGTTTAGATTAATTAAATTATGGGTATTTTTGACAGTAAAAAAAACAACAACTAACTTTTTGAATCTTCTTAATATATACATTATTTTATTTTTATGAATGTGGGGAGTGTTTTGGTGTACTGGGAGTGTTTTTTATTTATTTATTTTTATATAGAACTTTTTTTTCCCCAATAAGAACGTGGGTCGATAATTGATAGAATGTGTGTTTCTTTTTTATTAGGTTTTTTTTATTTTTACTTGAATTTTTAAATGTTACATAGGGAAGAGTTTTTTTTAAAAAAAAAAAAAAAAAAAAAAAAAAAAAAAAAAAAAAAACACTATTGGGAAGAGTTTGTATTTGTGAGAAGTTACGTGGGTGGATAATTGATAGAGCGTTATTTGAACGTGGAGAGTTTTTTTATTTTTATTTTTTTATACGAACGTGGGGAGTGTTTTTTTTTTGGGTGGCTTGGGTAGTTTTCTTAAAAAAGAACATGGGAGATAGTATTTCAACGTATAAGTAGAAGTAGTGTTTCAACCTGGGTAGGAATTTATTTGAGAGAGAATTTACTATTTTAACCCCATTTTGATTAGTTTAGATTAATTAAATTATGGGTATTTTTGACAGTAAAAAAAAAAAACAATAATTAACTTTCTGAATTCTCTTAATATATATATATATATATATTATTTTATTTTTATGAATGTGGGGAGTGTTTTGGTGTACTGGGAGTGTTTATTTATTTATTTTTTATATAGAACTTTTTTTTCCCCAGTAAGAACGTGGGTAGATAATTGATAGAATGTGTTTTTCTTTTTATTAGGTTTTTTTTTTTTTTTTTTTTTTTGCTTGATTTTTTAAATGTTACACAGTGAAGAGTTTGTATTTGTGAGAAGTTACGTGGGTAGATAATTGATAGAGCATTATTTGAATGTGGAGAGTTTTTTTATTTTTATTTTTTTATACGAATGTGGGGAGTGTTTTGGTGTATTGGGAGTGTTTTTTTTTTTTTTTTTTTTTTTTTTTTTTTTTTTTTTGGGTGGCTTGGGTAGTTTTTTTTATAAAAAGAACGTGGGAGATAGTATTTCAACGTAGAAGTAGAAGTAGTGTTTCAACCTGGGTAGGAATTTATTTAAGAGAGAATTTACTATTTTAACCCCATTTTGATTAGTTTAGATTAATTAAATTATGAGTATTTTTGACAGTAAAAAAAACAACAACTAACTTTTTGAATCCTCTTAATATGTACATTATTTTATTTTTATGAATGTGGGGAGTGTTTTGGTGTACTGGGAGTGTTTTTTATTTATTTATTTTTATATAGAACTTTTTTTTCCCCAATAAGAACGTGGGTAGATAATTGATAGAATGTGTGTTTCTTTTTTATTAGGTTTTTTTATTTTTACTTGAATTTTTAAATGTTACACAGCGAAGAGTTTGTATTTGTGAGAAGTTACGTGGGTGGATAATTGATAGAGCGTTATTTGAACGTGGAGAGTTTTATTTATTTATTTATTTTTTTTTTTTATACGAACGTGGGGAGTGTTTTGGTGTATTGTGAGTGTTTTTTTTTTTTTTTTTTGGGTGGCTTGGGTAGTTTTTTTTATAAAAAGAACGTGGGAGATAGTATTTCAACGTAGCAGTAGAAGTAGTGTTTCAATCTGGGTAGGAATTTATTTAAGAGAGAATTTACTATTTTAACCCCATTTTGATTAGTTTAGATTAATTAAATTATGGGTATTTTTGACAGTAAAAAAATCAACAACTAACTTTTTGAATCCTCTTAATATATACATTATTTTATTTTTATGAATGTGGGGAGTGTTTTGGTGTACTGGGAGTGTTTTTTATTTATTTATTTTATATAGAACTTTTTTTTTCCCAATAAGAACGTGGGTAGATAATTGATAGAATGTGTGTTTCTTTTTTATTAGGTTTTTTTTATTTTTATTTTTACTTGAATTTTTAAATGTTACACAGGGAAGAGTTTTTTTTTTTTAATAAAAAAAAAAAAAAACCCTATTGGGAAGAGTTTGTATTTGTGAGAAGTTACGTGGGTGGATAATTGATAGAGCGTTATTTGAACGTGGAGAGTTTTTTTATTTTTATTTTTTTATACGAACGTGGGGAGTGTTTTGGTGTATTGGGAGTGTTTTTTTTTTTTTTTTTTTTTTGGGTGGCTTGGGTAGTTTTTTTTTAAAAAGAAGGTGGGAGATAGTATTTCAACGTAGAAGTAGAAGTAGTGTTTCAACTTGGGTAGGAATTTATTTAAGAGAGAATTTACTATTTTAACCCCATGTTGATTAGTTTAGATTAATTAAATTATGGGTATTTTTGATAGTAAAAAAAAAAAAAAAAAACTAAATTTCCGAATCCTCTTAATATATATAGATAACTTTTAATTTTTTTTTTTTTTTTTTAACCATCTTAGCTATCATGCATAGCCATCTTTGGCTATACACCATAGCTTAACAGCCAATTTTTTTAGCTTTTCCTTCATAATTGTAACATGCTTTTTTATATTAGTGGTGCTAAAAATAGCATTATGATTTTTTTAACACACCCATACTAATGCTAATACAATGAAATTTTAGGAGGAAGATGACAAAAATCTTACCATTCTTATCCTCAAATGCTGACAGTACATGAACGATATTCTTATCTTCAAGTTTGGCGTCTGAATTGTTTTCCCTAGTAGAAAGTGCCTAAGTAAGGAAGGTAGAAGGAAATTTCTCCGCACAGTACAAGTGGATAAAGCAATAAAGTTTCTGGGTGTATATATATATCTATATATATATATAGATATATTTGCCACTCCTTTAACTTTTAAGTCCTAATTGCGCGCATTGTGGATATGAATATCAGCAGCACAAGTTACTTTCTGAAGGTTGGTGGGTACGTATAGTAGGGGTTAGGATGTGTTTTGGTGTCATATTTTACTTTTAAGTGGCCATGCGAAAGCAACCACATGCATATTGAATTATTGCATATGTCTTTAGGGATTTTTAATACATGAATTAGCCATTTTCTTTTATTTTTTAGTCAAAGTTTCATTTACCATTCCATGAAAATATTTTTAGTACTTAATAACAACTCTTAAATTACAACTAATTATGTGAAGTATGATATTTTGGTTAATACTCATTAAATGGTCAGATTGTAAAATTTATAAAATTATGAACATATACACCTAAACTTCAAAGTTTAACTTAAAAACAATAAAAAAATTTGGGGTTTATAATTTAGTTGTCCTTATGTTATATTATCTATACACAAATTTCGGGAAGAAGAATAGATTATTCCATCAAGAATTTGAGCTTTTTTTTTTACTCTTAAAAAGTTATAAAATTTTTTTTCCCTTTTTTTAATTATTAAAACTATTACTTCTTTTTTCTTTTTTCTTCAACTTTTCATATATATAGTGTAAGGACACGATTTTTAACGACCCAAGAATGATAGTGAGTTCGTGTGTAATAGGCCCAAACAATATAATTTGTAGAGGGTGGGCTTAAAAGGCTTGCCCTTGGTCACTGGGCAACGGTCTGGTCTTGATTTAATGGGAGCTCATACAAAGGTAGGTTTGGACTGTATAGCTGAGCCTTACATCGATGTGGTTCGAAAGGTTTGGCTCCTCGGAATTAGTCCGAGGAGCATTACATTCTCACCATTCTCCCTCTCTCTTTTTCCCCGCTCTCTTTCCTTTTTATACTAGTATTTCCCTCCCGTTCTTCATCTACGTGTCAGTTTTTCCTAGTTTGGGGTAATTACTCGTCCTATCAATCCATACGTCAGAGTGGTTGGGATAAGCTGGATAGCATGGTATGGAGTATGGGTTTGTCAGGCGCTGGGCTCCACGTTATGGTGTTGGCAGCTTTCTCGCTTGTACTGCTCTTGTACTGAGTTTGTCCTTTTCTTCAGGCGTTTTGTGAGGTGTTGAGCGTGAGATTGTCCTCGGCCACATCCTTGGGCCATTAAGGGGTTCTCATCATACATCCTCGGCAGTAGGGCTCCTCGGCTTGGGCTTTGGGCCCTTAATGTGAAGTGGGCCGGGATTCCAAATTTCAAGCCCCACAATAGCCCCTCAAAATCGTGCTTCCCGACTTTTAGTTGGGAAGGAGGGCTTTGGTGATGCTGAGCCCACCTCGTGACTTGCTCAAGTTCAGTACCTTACTGCTGCTTGTGTTCTTCCATTTGCGTGGGAGATGTGCCAAATTGAGAGGCATTACTTTATTCTTCACTCGCGCAGTGTCCTTTGACGTTTCAGTGTTCGAGGCGCGCCTTCACGAGGACCTTTAAATCTTATGGTGGCGGATAGTGTTTGGAAATCGTGCCAGAGCTGCCTTGTCCGCAGCGTTCCTTGGGAATCTGCTCAAATTAAATGACATCACCTTACTCTTTATATAAGTAGGATAGGTGGTTATTCTCCGGGCGTACAAACCCTTCTGCTCTCTTCAAGATCATAACCCTTTATCCATAACCAGTTCCCACATCCAGTGTCGTTTTCCCTTAGTGCAATATGTCTGAGGCTTGGGTGGAGGTGGAGGAACTTCACCCGCCACAGAGGCACCGGACCCTTCCAAGACTTAAGGTGGTGTGGTCTGGGCAGGGGAGGCACAGGTTTAAGGTAACCTCCCGCTTAGATAAGGTGGGGACGGTACCCCCACCTCTTTCAGTCAAAATCCGAAGCAGGTTCTGGTCACATCAGACTTTCGGTGTGTCAGAAGAAAGGTTTTCCGCCATCAGTGCCGTCTGCTCTATCGCAGGCGTGGTTACGTGGAGGCTCATCAACCTCTGGCTCCCTGCACCTTTTCTTCAACGGTCCTAGCCCGAAGTTGGGCTCTTTTGCTGCCTGAGTTATAGGCATGTAAAAGTATCGACGAATGGTCTCCTTAGACAAAATTTTGGAACGACAGCACGTCTCTCGTCTGCACCTCTTCTTCGGCTTTTCCTTCGCTCCCTTGTATCTTTTCTTTTCGCTTATGTAGTTAGTTTCAGTATGAGCTTATTTAGGCTCTTTCATTGTACGCTGTACTGTTTCTTCGTCTTAATAAGAAATGGGTTTGTTTCCTTTTAAATATTTTTCTTTTTTGGAAATAACTATTTTGTGAATGGGATACTACATTTATATTTTCCTTTAATGATACTTAGAGCAGGAATCCTTGAAACATAATCCTATTAATTCTAGTTTATCGATATTACCAAGCATAATAATGATAACTCCCAATAAATTAAAACTCATAAAACTGACCAGGATAATGGCTGAGTGCTTCGTAATGTATGCCAGGCGACCGTCCGAGAACGATAAACTCTAAATAATTCTTCCGAGAGGGTAGCCGAGCAGTGAGGGACTTCGGCTCTGTGTTTTCGGCAACATACTGCCTTTTATCGCATCAATCCTCTTGGTATTGAGGATTCGAGGATAGACCGGGGAATCCATGTAGTTTAGGGATTAACCCAACTATCAATGGGGAATTCCCCTCGGATAGATTCTGAGAGCCATACAACGTCCAAGTAGTTGGTTTCCCCATAAGCTTGAGTCTGAGGATCATGCAAGGCCTTGGTTCTGTCCAAAACTTGTAGTTTATCCTTTGTGTACTTGGTTTCCCCATAGGCTTGTGTCTGAGGACCATGCAAGGCCTTGGTTCTGTCCAAAACTTGTAGTTTTTCTTTTGTGTACTTGGTTTCCCCATAGGCTTGAGTCCGAGGACCATGCAAGGCCTTGGTTCTGTCCAAAACTTGTAGTTTTTTCTTTTGTGTACTTGGTTTCCCCATAGGCTTGAGTCCGAGGACCATGCAAGGCCTTGGTTCTGTCCAAAACTTGTAGTTTTTCTTTTGAGTACTTGGTTTCCCCATAGGCTTGAGTCCGAGGACCATGCAAGGCCTTGGTTCTGTCCAAAACTTGTAGTTTTTCTTTTGAGTACTTGGTTTCCCCATAGGCTTGAGTCCGAGGACCATGCAAGGCCATGGTTCTGTCCAAAACTTGTAGTTTATCCTTTTGTGTACTTGGTTTCCCCATAGGATTGACTCCGAGGACCATGCAAGGCCTTGGTTCTGTCCAAAACTTGTAGTTTTTTCTTTTGTGTACTTGGTTTCCCCATAGGCTTGAGTCCGAGGACCATGCAAGGCCTTGGTTCTGTCTAAAACTTGTAGTTTATCCTTTTGTGTACTTGGTTTCCCCATAGGCTTGAGTCCGAGGACCATGCAAGGCCTTGGTTCTGTCCAAAACTTGTAGTTTTTCTTTTGAGTACTTGGTTTCCCCATAGGCTTGAGTCCGAGGACCATGCAAGGCCTTGGTTCTGTCCAAAACTTGTAGTTTTTCTTTTGTGTACTTGGTTTCCCCATAGGCTTGAGTCCGAGGACCATGCAAGGCCTTGGTTCTGTCCAAAACTTGTAGTTTTTTCTTTTGTGTACTTGGTTTCCCCATAGGCTTGAGTTCGAGGACCATGCAAGGCCTTGGTTCTGTCCAAAACTTGTAGTTTTTCTTTTGAGTACTTGGTTTCCCCATAGGCTTGAGTCCGAGGACCATGCAAGGCCTTGGTTCTGTCCAAAACTTGTAGTTTATCCTTTTGTGTACTTGGTTTCCCTATAGGCTTGAGTCCGAGGACCATGCAAGTCCTTGGTTCTGTCCAAAACTTGTAGTTTTTTCTTTTGTGTACTTGGTTTCCCCATAGGCTTGAGTCCGAGGACCACGCAAGGCCTTGGTTCTGTCCAAAACTTGTAGTTTATCCTTTTGTGTACTTGGTTTCCCCATAGGCTTGAGTCCGAGGACCATGCAAGGCCTTGGTTCTGTCCAAAACTTGTAGTTTTTCTTTTGAGTACTTGGTTTCCCCATAGGCTTGAGTCCGAGGACCATGCAATGCCTTGGTTCTGTCCAAAACTTGTAGTTTATCCTTTTGTGTACTTGGTTTCCCCATAGGCTTGAGTCCGAGGATCATGCAAGGCCTTGGTTCTGTCCAAAACTTGTAGTTTTTTCTTTTGTGTACTTGGTTTCCCCATAGGCTTGAGTCCGAGGACCATGCAAGGCCTTGGTTCTGTCCAAAACTTGTAGTTTATCCTTTTGTGTACTTGGTTTCCCCATAGGCTTGAGTCCGAGGACCATGCAAGACCTTGGTTCTGTCCAAAACTTGTAGTTTTTCTTTTGAGTACTTGGTTTCCCCATAGGCTTGAGTCCGAGGACCATGCAAGGCCTTGATTCTGTCCAAAACTTGTAGTTTTTCTTTTGTGTACTTGGTTTCCCCATAGGCTTGAGTCCGAGGACCATGCAAGGCCTTGGTTCTGTCCAAAACTTGTAATTTTTTCTTTTGTGTACTTGGTTTCCCCATAGGCTTGAGTCCGAGGACCATGCAAGGCCTTGGTTCTGTCCAAAACTTGTAGTTTTTCTTTTGAGTACTTGGTTTCCCCATAGGCTTGAGTCCGAGGACCATGCAAGGCCTTGATTCTGTCCAAAACTTGTAGTTTTTCTTTTGAGTACTTGGTTTCCCCATAGGCTTGAGTCCGAGGACCATGCAAGGCCTTGGTTCTGTCCAATACTTGTAGTTTATCCTTTTGTGTACTTGGTTTCCCCATAGGCTTGAGTCCGAGGACCATGCAAGGCCTTGGTTCTGTCCAAAACTTGTAATTTTTTCTTTTGTGTACTTGGTTTCCCCATAGGCTTGAGCCCGAGGACCATGCAAGGCCTTGGTTCTGTCCAAAACTTGTAGTTTATCCTTTTGTGTACTTGGTTTCCCCATAGGCTTGAGTCCGAGGACCATGCAAGGCCTTGGTTCTGTCCAAAACTTGTAGTTTTTCTTTTGAGTACTTGGTTTCCCCATAGGCTTGAGTCCGAGGACCATGCAAGGCCTTGGTTCTATCCAAAACTTGTAGTTTTTCTTTTGTGTACTTGGTTTCCCCATAGGCTTGAGTCCGAGGACCATGCAAGGCCTTGGTTCTGTCCAAAACTTGTAGTTTTTTCTTTTGTGTACTTGGTTTCCCCATAGGGTTGAGTCCGAGGACCATGCAAGGCCTTGGTTCTGTCCAAAACTTGTAGTTTTTCTTTTGAGTACTTTTTCCTCTGTATTTATTTGTTTTTCGAAGGTCAGCCCCTAGACCAGGGCGGGGAGAGTTGGCTTGAGGCCGGAAGCCCCTAGAGCTGCCCGCGCCATTGGCACTGCAAGGCATAGCCCCTAGCAAAATTTTATGTCGGAGCAACAATTGCATGTCGTCGGAGATGGAGGAAACCCCGCGAACCCCTGCTTGCTAGAGAGTTGACTCCACCGCCACTTGCGCCAATGCGCAAGCCTTCCCACAGACGGCGCCAATTGTAAGGACACGATTTTTAACGACCCAAGAATGATAGTGAGTTCGTGTGTAATAGGCCCAAACAATATAATTTGTAGAGGGTGGGCTTAAAAGGCTTGCCCTTGATCGCTGGGCAACGGTCTGGTCTTGATTTAATGGGAGCTCATACAAAGGTAGGTTTGGACTGTATAGCTGAGCCTTACATCGATGTGGTTCGAAAGGTTTGGCTCCTCGGAATTAGTCCGAGGAGCATTACATTCTCACCATTCTCCCTCTCTCTTTTTCCCCGCTCTCTTTCCTTTTTATACTAGTATTTCCCTCCCTTTCTTCATCTACGTGTCAGTTTTTCCTAGTTTGGGGTAATTACTCGTCCTATCAATCCATACGTCAGAGTGGTTGGGATAAGCTGGATAGCATGGTATGGAGTATGGGTTTGTCAGGCGCTGGGCTCCACGTTATGGTGTTGGCAGCTTTCTCGCTTGTACTGCTCTTGTACTGAGTTTGTCATTTTCTTCAGGCGTTTTGTGAGGTGTTGAGCGTGAGATTGTCCTCGGCCACATCCTTGGGCCATTAAGGGGTTCTCATCATACATCCTCGGCAGTAGGGCTCCTCGGCTTGGGCTTTGGGCCCTTAATGTGAAGTGGGCCGGGATTCCAAATTTCAGGCCCCACATATAGGTTTTGAACTAATAGGAAAGGTTTTCTTTTCCTTTTTCAATTGAAGTTTGTCATAAAAAATAATAGTCTATTACTCTTTTAGTTATGGTACAAAGAAAAAAATAATTACGTAAATAAAATTCAGAAGAAGGATTTTTTTTTAAAAAATTTTTTATAATGAAGATTATGATGGATAAAAGGGAAAAATTCCTTTTTTTATTTTATTTTTTATAATAAGGATTATCGACAAAACTTCATTGGTAAGTTTCAATGTTCATGCATGTGCCGACTCTTATTAATCATCAAGTATGAGCATCCACGTTGAAATCTCACGAAGCTTCGTCTTTTTTTTGAGAAAAACACGAAGCTTCGTCTTTCCATTTCAAACGTATCCGGCGGGAGTACTGTATGGAATATTGTCACATATCTAACAAACGGACACGCAAAATATCTTTTTGCATGATTTTGTGGGATTAAATAATACTCTATATATTTACTTGGGATTGGGCTAAGTTAGTAAATTTGAAAATATTACCATATTAAAAAACAAATTGGGTGCAAAGGGAGTTTTATTTATTTATAATTTTATATATAGACCATAAGTTTACACACCAAGTAGGTAAGAGTGCCTAATTCCATTACATCCCATAATAGTGCTTTAATATGGTAGAATCTTCATTTTGCAACTCTTATATAATCTTGTTTGTATCTCATGTGCAATGTGCATATCATCATCACACCGCATTACAGGTATTTCAAATTATAACTCAAATATCATAGTCAAATCAAATCTAATTCAATATTTCAAATAACTAAATGATAATATTTATTTCAAATTTAATTTTATATTTGAGATACCATTTTGCGGGTCGGTCACTTCTTTCATCGGCAACAGAGAAATAATTGTGAGCCATCTCTATCTCTATCTCTCTCTCTCTCTCTCTCTCTCTCTCTCTCTCTCTCTCTCTCTCTCTCTCTCTCTCTCTCTCTTTATTTTGTGTTAATCAGAGTTAGGCCATATTTTTTTAATGATTTCTCACAATTTTTTAAAATTATTTTAGTTTCTTAATTATGGAGACTTGGGTTGCATAATGTGTAAGGAATTTGAGTGATGGAGTTGATAAAATTCTATATGGAGAGTTTTATATTTTGTTTGTGTTTATGTATATATGGAGTTCGTAAATTATGTGTTGAGCTTTGCATTTTGGTAAATTTAATTAGTAAGATAAGAATCATATAATACTAAACACAAATCTTCAAGAGTGTTTCTCTCACAATATGCAAATATTTTGTTACAAGTAATTACAAATGTTATTGTGAAACAATCGGTATATTACATTGGAATTATAAAAGCTAGCATCATATTGGAATTATAAATTATATAATTATGCTCTTTATTTTAGTTATATCTCCCAAAATAAATTACATATTCTATAATTTCTTGACCTAATTTCATGATCAAAATCGTGCAAGTTTTACATCTTTGTTTATGATTTAAGGTAAAATTTATGAACATATATTATCTTGAATAATATTTAAAAATTTCTTTAGAAGAAAGTCAAATGAATATACAAAATTGAATCAGATGAAATTATCCATTATCTTATCTATTATCAAGACTTTTTTTTTTTTTTGAGAAGGATTTATTTATTATCAAGACTTGGAACAATCTTTTGGTCTTTTTGATTATTTATTATTATTGTTGTTTTTATATAGTAAAGTTTACGTATTACACATTTTGTATACCTTAGGTAATTCAATGTGTAATTAATATTTTCTTAAAACAAACAAAAACTCAAAAAGTTCCTACAATTTAATTAACAAACATAAAATCACAAAGATTTATATAATTGATCTTTCATATAATTATTTTTATCAAATAAAATTAATATTTTATAAGTCTATGATTAAAACTGTGCAACTCATGGGTTTTTAACAAGTAAATTATATTCATAGAAATTAAATATTAGAATATTACTTTAAACAACCATAAATTAATAGAATTTAAATTCAACCAAATTAGACTACTATGATTAGATATAAATTCACTTTGGCACCTCTTACCTAAATAGAAATTGAACTAAAGAAGAAAATCATAAATCATAAGATAAATAATAGAAATTAGACTAAAAGAGCAATGAAGAAGAAGAAGAAGAAGAAGAATTCACTTTGGCACCTCTTACCTAAATAGAAATTGAACTAAAGAAGAAAATCATAAATCATAAGATAAATAATAGAAATTAGACTAAAAGAGCAATGATGATGAAGAAGAAGAAGAAGAAGAAAGAAGAAGAAGAAGAAGAAGAAGAAGAAGAAGAAGAAGAAGAAGAAGAAGAAGAAGAAGAAGAAGAAGAAGAAGAAGAAGAAGAAGAAGAAGAAGAAGAAGATGAAGAAGAAGAAGAAGAAGAAGAAGAAGAAGAAGAAGATGAAGAAGATTGTGGATGGCTACAAAGTGGAAGGGGATTGTCATACTTTTAAGAAAGTGAAAACCTTAAGTACATTACTTTAAGTGTAATACATTAGGTTCTTCAATTAAATTCAAACTAACATGACCAATAAAATACAAACAATGTTTTTTTCTTTAGGAACAATTAAATTAAATTTAGATTAGTCTAATTGGGGAATCTAATGTGTTACATCTTAGTTTTATCATTTATAGAATAAAAAGTTACTACTAAAAAATAGTAAAAGTGGGATAAAAGTGTAAAAGTCGGTAAAGAATATGGGATATTATCTCCAAAAATACAGCCTGATCTGCCAATTTTTAACCTTTTATCATATTGTGTTTTTATACATATCTCATTATTATTATTATTATTATTATTATTATTATTATTATTATTATTCACTATAAAATATATTATGTTTCACAGTATAAATTGAAAATTTAAAAATTTTAAAGAATTTAAAAAAAAAATTCAAATACATTTCAAATAACATTGAGGTGTGTTTAATACATAAAATTCATATTATGTTATTGAATAGTAATAGTATAGTTACAATGTCTGTATGGAATACTCAATTAAAATCATGTTTTAAATACATGATTTCAATTATAGTTGTGAAATTGTGAAACGATTTCACAATTTATATATACTTAAAAGGTAAAGAGTATCATTTATTGTTGTTACGCTTTAGTTTAGCTCCATCATCCATCTATTTCCAATATTTTTCTCTCACCTCTTTAACTATTCTTCTATTTTTTAATTTCTTACCTTACAATTACACTTCCTACAACATTTTCTCATCACTTTTACTTTGTTATCTCTCCACTACTTTATACATTAACGTTACTATTCCTCCACCTCTTCATCTCCCTTTTATTTTTACTCTTCTTCTTCCATTTTATTTACTATAAAATTTTGTTGTTCTCTCTTCCATTCAATCCATATTTGGCACCCAAAAAATGTGAATATTCTCTCCATCTCTCTTACTATAAAAATTTATTATTCTCTCTGCATATCTATTTTAGGTTGGCTAATTTTTGTGTTGAACACTATTTTAGATAGATGCGATGGATGCAATTTGATTGTACTTTAATTTTTAATATTTTTTCTTTTCTTTTCATTTTTTTAAAAATTTTATTGATAGATGTTATCCTACGACATTATATAGTATTTAATGATATAATGTTATTCTACTATGTAGTATGGTTTGGATAATTTTCTTGTTTACAATTGTGGTGGGCCTTTCTGTACTTCTGAGTTGGACTGTGTCCTGTTGCATTGTGACCCAATAGATTTGGGGTAGGAGAGTCGGGACTGCCTTGATTGAAACTCACCTCAAGTCAACTTGTGTGCAAGCTAGGACCCTTTTGCTAAGATCTTGGTCATGTGCCCACGGCAGAAGATGCTATCTCAAAAATGTTATAGTAGGAGGGCATAATATAATAAAATAAGAAGAATATATTTGCTGCCAACCAAAGACAATAATTAAACCACTTTCTTAGTAAGGGAAAACACAACGATATGAGTATGGCAGAAATAGGTTAGTGACAATAATAAAAGAAAAGAAGGAATAATGTCAATGCTTGATCAATTAATTAAAAGAAAAAGGGGGATTAGTCTACTGCGCTTGGTTCCTTAGCATATTTAAGTTCAGGAAGGGAACTACTCTCCAATGTGGGTAATCTCACAGGAAAATCCTGCCATGGAAATTGCCTACTTTGAAAGAATGGGCTTAAATGGCTTATCCTCAAATCCTTTAATCTTGCTAGAGGGGTAGGCTGTTGAAAGGGAGAGAAGGGAGTAGCCTATTGGTGCATGCCCTATCACACTCTTGCTTCCTCACTTCCCTTTTTATCCACTTTGTTTTCCTCTATTCTCCATTTCCTTTCTTATTCCTATATTCCCTCTCTTCTTCTTTATTTTTCTTTCTTGTTATTTTCCTCACTTATTTTTCCTTACTCTCTGCTTGCTTCTCGTTATTCTTGTTTTTTTTAACTGTACACAGCTAAGGCCTTTTTATACTGCCTGCCATGAAGAGTTTTACTGTTTTACCCCTCAACTACTTTTGGCCTGGTATGGGTGTCCTTCCCAGACAGTACTGGTCTGTTAGCTACTCAGCCATCACCACTACCCTGTGCTGGTCGTGCCATGTTCCATTCCAAAAAATAAGAGTTTTGTTTTGTTTTCTTGCTTTTTGTAGCATCCCCATCCGAATAAAGGTTGGGTATTCTCTCTTACTAACTCCTATGGCATGCACCTAGTGATTTCAGGCTTTTAGCTCATTTTTCCCTCTTTTGGGTGCTATATCATCCCAGCAAGACATTTCCCCCAAAAGAGCTTGAGCGGAAATCCCATAATAGACTTCCTCTTTCTCCCCACCATCAAACCATACCCTCTCTTACCTCTGGCTCATGGCCCACCATGCCTGTATTGGTTGAGTACAAGTGGGTGGTGTCTGAGCCTTGTGCGTGCTCTACTCCCATGTGAGTCCATGGTTTGTTTGCCGTTCATGTGTTTGCCATTGCTTGTGAGTCTGTTTGGTTTCACTACACGTTTTTGCTACTTATTTTTAACCTTTTGTGGTGTGGATGAGTCTAGGTCTTTATCCTTTGCATTTTGTTTCCTTCCTGGGTTGGGTCTTGCTTGGGCAAGGGCCCTTTCTTCTTCAATTCGGCCCTTGTTTCTCTTTATTGCTAGTTTGTGGGCCTACTAGTATTCCTGCCATGCCACTCCATTGCTTCTACCATGTTACCACTTGACTTGTACTTGATGGGCCTCCTTTGGGACTGCCAAGTACTTTTCCTTTATTCAATTCACGTTACCCAGTGTTTCTGTTGGGTTAATCCTCATGCCATCTTAGGCTCCCTTGACCCATATAATTCTTTTGGGCATCCTCGACCCACTTCATTTCTTTGGGCATCCTTGACCCATTCCATTTTTACATTCCCATGGGCTTTTGCTACATCTTTTGGGCTTCCCTAGCCCAATTACCATATCCTTTACTTTCGGGGGTTTGTTGGCCTTTACATCAACCCCATTTACTAATTCCTTTCTTTGGGCTCCTCCGACCCATTTTGCTTGATTTTCATTTCTTATAATTCTCATGGGCTTACTACTTCCTTCTTTGAGCTCCCTTAGCCCCGTTTGTTTTCTTTAGGGCATTTTTTATTATTTTATAGACCTGTGGACCATTATTCCCGCCACTCGGGCTTAATGGTTTTTTTTTTTTTTTTTTTTTTTCTCACTTTGCTAATTCTTCTTTCTTCGCTCTTTGTTATATTGTTGGATTTTTTCTTGCCATTGGCCATTTTCTTCTTTCTTTGCTAAAATGGGCCTCAACAACAACTATACATTTTCTTTTGAGTATTTTTTTACTCATCTTCTTTTATATAAATTTACTATTTTTCTCACATTCTCTCCCAAAAAAGGTGAATATTCTCTCTCTCTCTCTCTCTCTCTCTCTCTCTCTCTCTATTATTTATTCTTTTCTACAACTCTATTTTAGATTGATTTATTTTTTGTATTTTTGTATCTATACATTGGGTTAATACATTTTTGTGGTGTGTTTTTTGAGTTCCTCATCACATGTACTCTCTCTCTCTCTCCCTCTTATTGTTTTGGTTTGAGTTAATTCTTAGATATTTTGGAAGTGATAATTTGAGTTTATATTAAAATACAATCTACATGACTATGTGTTTGAATGTATCTATCAATTATTTGAGTAATATCCAAGTAGATTGTATTTATCAATTATTTGAGTAATATCAATTGTAAATTTATGATGAATTTTAATTACCATGATAATCTCTTTAAGGGAATGAAAATTTTAAAGAATAAATTGGAAAATACTTTTATAAATAGTTCAATTTTTAAGGAGAATAAATTATCTTCAATAAATTTTAAAGACTAAATTATATATTATACCACATATGAATTAAGGTAGACAGTAGTAGGGAGATGAAAATGTAAAAGTAAGAGAGAAAGGTTGAAGGAACTGTAACAATAAGTTGAGAAACTAATAATAATAAGAGTTAAAAATAAGAAAAATATGATATTTTGATTGTTAAATAAAGGAGTTCTTAATTTACCTTAAATGAATAAATGTTAGAAAAATATAGAAAAAAGAAGAAGATAATGACATGACTTCTGATGTGACTCAACTAGAGTGCAACAACAATAAATGCTAAAATTATGTAATAAAAAGGGATAGAAAATAAAAATTAATTGAAAAATATAATCTAATTATCTTAAGAAGAAAATTATAATTAAGAATAAGAAGATTATATGATTATACAAAAATTAATATGATGTTTACAATTGTTAAAATACTATGTGAGTAATTATAAAAAAAAGAAAAAAGGTTAACAATTGTTATCAAATTAGTCAATCATATAATTTCTTAATTTAAAATATTATACATTAGAATATTATAGGAAAAATATGAATTGACGAATACAATCAATACAAGATTTAATTTTTCTATAAAAAATAGAAAGAGTTGCAATCATCATAAGCCATGTTTTGGACTGTAGGGCAAAAAAACTTGGGTTTGAGAAAATTTGTTTAAAACTAAAAGAATAATTTTCAAATTGTAAATATTTTTTAATGATACAAAAAAAATGTTATAAATAAATTTTATTAAAAAATGAATATTTTCGCTAATAACTTATGTGGGGCCCAATAATTTATGGGCCAGGCCCACTTGCTCATGGGGAGTCCAAAGGCCCAAGCCGAAAAAGGTGATGGCCCGAGCTCAAAAATATAAGGCAAAAATGGCCCGGAGACGCAGCCGAGGACAGTCTAGTCCTCGGCAGACCCAAAGCTCCATTGAGAAGAGGGGTAAAGAAGAGATATAGGAACAAATTTGTAAGGAGATCTAAAATATCTTGGGGGAAGTTATCCTTACTACCCTTCCCAGATAAGACTGTGCACCTGACAGAGCCGTATTCTTCAGCTTTATCAACCATCCCCAACAATTCTGGGATTGGACTGATGGGACAAATGTCAGTCTTGTAAAGGTTGACCCTACACGTGGACGAAGGACAGCGAACGCAGGATGGTATAAAAGAAGAAGTAAGTGAATCTGTTGGGGGGGGTCTCCATCCCACCTGAGGAAGAGACTCCATGGGGGAAAACACCGAAACAATTCATGCAGATCAGAGAGAAAAGGCCCACCGTTGGGGAACCGGAGTAGGACCTTACTGCTCCTCGGATCAAGTCCGAGGAGTTCAACCCCATGGGATGCGACACTATAGGGCTTAAATGTTCAAAGCCCAACTCCTCTTTCTATATGAATTCCTCTAAAACCCAGACCGGAATATCGCCCCGTGCTCAACGGCTAGCTTTTCAAGCCCACTCTCTACAAATCATATTGTGAGGGATCTTTCATGTGCGAGCCCAACATCCTTATTGGGCCTCAACAGAATCGTGTCCTTACAATTGGCGCCGTCTGTGGGAAAGCTTGCGCGTTGGCGCAGGTGGCGTTGGAGTCAACTCTCTAGCAAGCAGAAATTCCTGGGGTTTCCTCCGTCTCCGGCGACATACAGTTGTTGCTCCAGCATAAACTTCTACTAGGGGCTACGCCTTGCAGTGCCGAGGGCGTGGGCATCTCTAGGGGCTTCTGGCCTCAAGTCAACTTTCCCCGCCCTGGTATAGGGGCTTATGGTCGAAAAATAAACCAAATAAAAAAAAATCCTACAAGTTTTGGACAGAACCAAGGCCTTGTATGGTCCTCGGACTCAAGCCTATGGGGAAACCAAGTACAAAAGGGAAATCCTACAAGTTTTGGACAGAACCAAGGCCTTGTATGGTCCTCGGACTCAAGCCTATGGGGAAACCAAGTACAAAAGGGAAATCCTACAAGTTTTGGACAGAACCAAGGCCTTGTATGGTCCTCGGACTCAAGCCTATGGGGAAACCAAGTACAAAAGGGAAATCCTACAAGTTTTGGACAGAACCAAGGCCTTGTATGGTCCTCGGACTCAAGCCTATGGGGAAACCAAGTACAAAAGGGAAATCCTACAAGTTCTGGACAGAACCAAGGCCTTGTATGGTCCTCGGACTCAAGCCTATGGGGAAACCAAGTACAAAAGGGAAATCCTACAAGTTTTGGACAGAACCAAGGCCTTGTATGGTCCTCGGACTCAAGCCTATGGGGAAACCAAGTACAAAAGGGAAATCCTACAAGTTTTGGACAGAACCAAGGCCTTGCATGGTCCTCGGACTCAAGCCTATGGGGAAACCAAGTACCTAAAAGAAAAACCACAAGTTTTGGACAGAACCAAGGCCTTGTATGGTCCTCAGACTCAAACCTATGGGGAAACCAAGTACACACAAGAAAAATTACAAGTTTTGGACAGAACCAAGGCCTTGTATGGTCCTCGGACTCAAGCCTATGGGGAAACCAACTACCTAGAAGAGCCAACAGGGGGTTTGGGCACGACCTGGACGTTACCTGGACCATAGAATCTATCCGAGGAGAATTCCCCGTTGATAATCAGGCTAACCCCTAAACTACGTGGATTCCCCGATCTATCCTCAGATCCTCAACGCCTAGAGGATTGATGTCGTATAAGACAATGTGTTGCCAAAAAACACACAGTCGAAGTCCCTCACTGCTCGGCTACCCTCTCGGATGAATTATTTAGAGCTTATCGTTCTCGGACGATCGCCTTGCATGCATTACGAAGCACTCGGCCATTATCCCGGTTAGCTTTGTGAGTTTTAATTCACTGGGAATTATCATTATTATGCTTGTTAATGTCGGTAAACTAGAATTAGTAGGTTTCTGTTTCAAGGTTTCCTGCTCTGAGTATCAACAAAGGAAAGCACACATGTAGCATCCCATGCACAAAATAATTGTTACAGAAAGGAAAAATATTTAAAAAGAAGTAAATTCATTTTTTATTGAAACAAAGAAACAGTACAGCGTACATTGAAAGAGCATAAATAAGCTTATGCTAAAGCTAACTAGATGAGTGAAAAGAAAAATACAAGAAAATGAAGGTAAAGCCGAAGAAGAAGCACAGATGAGAGGTTGGCTACTACTTCAAGACCTTGTTCTTCCTCAATGCTTTTGCATGCCCATAACTCAGGCAGCAAAAGAACCCAGCTTGGGGCCTGTACCGTTGAAGGAAAGGTGCAGGGAGCCGGAAGTTGAGGAGCCTTCACCAAAAATTTGCCTGCAACAAGGCAGAAGCGCTGATGGCGGAGAATCTTTCTTCTGACACACCAAAATTCTGGCGTGAACAGAACCTGCTTCGGATTTTGACTAAAAGAGGGAGAAACACCCTTTCCCCTCTGTCGAACTGGAATATTCTCTTGAATTTATGCCTCCTTTGCCCGTACCTCACTATCTGGAGTCTCAGGAGGACACGGCGCCTTTGTGGCGGAGAGAGTTCCTTTGCCCCAACCCTCGCCTCAAACATGATGTACTAGGAGAGGAGACTGAAGGATTTGTGCGAAGGTAAAGCAACTTTCTCTCCTATTTATTTAAAAAATAAGGTGGTGGCATTTAATTCACGCAGCGTCCCAAGGAACGCTACAGACAAAATGTCTCCGGCTCGATTTCCAATGCCGTCTGCAACCCTGAGATTAAAGGAGCCTCGTGAAGGCGCACCTCGAACACTGGGACGCCAAAAAGTACCGCGTGACCTAAGACTACGGAAATACCCCCTAATTTATGGGCCCAGTAAATTCGCGGCCCAGGCCCGTTCAGCATAGGGGCCCAGGGACAGAACCAAGGCCTTGCATGGTCCTCGGACTCAAGCCTATGGGGAAACCAAGTACAAAAAAGAAATATTACAAGTTTTGGGCAGAACCAAGGCCTTGCATGGTCCTCGGACTCAAGCCTATGGGGAAACCAAGTACAAAAAAGAAATATTACAAGTTTTGGACAGAACCAAGGCCTTGCATGGTCCTCGGACTCAAGCCTATGGGGAAACCAAGTAAAAAAAAAAAAAAAAAGAGGAAAGTTACAAGTTTTATAACTGCTCGGATGGAAAAAGTCCCCGGCTCAGATACTGAAATGTTAAGGCCAATAAAAGTGTTAGGATGATGGTGGGGCACTCCACTATTCGGTAGCCTAAGGGGGCTGTTCATTTTTGCGGGTGATATGTCTTCGAACGATTATTTCCTACACCGCATAGAGCATCCAGTTCTAATCTCGGCATTGTTTCGGGCAAGTATCGTTATTCACAGGTACGCATTGCTAAGTCAAGCAATTCTGTTAAAGTTGTGGTGACTTCTTTTTATTAGCAAGTATTTTGGCCTTAGTTGTCATCGATTCAAATGCTATATTATTGTGCCGAGCAGCGTTCGCAAGTTTGTAAAAACATAGAGACAAAATATGCGAAGTAAAATAACAACAATTTTTATTAATATGAAAAATTATCACAACGTACAAAAAGGGGCTCAAACAAGCCTATACAAAAGGTGAGCTGCCAAAGCAACACTAACATTCGCAGTACAGATAAGTAAACAGCCAGGTGTCTTTTAAACTCGTCTTCAAAGTCTCTCCAATCTCTGCCTCAGTATTGCTCATATCGAAAGAAGAACCTTCTTTGGAAAAAGATGAAGGAGAAAGAAGAAGAATTTGAAGGAGAAGGAAGAAGAAGATGGAAGAGATGAATGAAGAAGATGGAGGACATGAGTAAGAGAAGGAGGAGAAGAAGAGGGGAAGAGATGAAAAGAAAGAGAGAGGAGCAAAAGAGGGAGAAGGACAGCACCAGGACGGAGCTGGTGCTGGGAAGACTAAGAGAGGAAGGCGGAGGAGGGCACCAGTGAACAAAGAGAGGAAGAAGCAGAGGCACTTGGCCCCTGCCTCAGTCCTGACTCCTAACACACTGGTGCCATGTTAGGTATGCTCGTGAGGAGCCGGGTGGTGCTGATAGTGGGTGTTCTCGACTCAGTCACGACGAAAGTTTGACGTGACGAGCCCCTGCTTCGGATTTTGGCTGAAAGGGAGGTGGGGCAAATCTTAAGTCTCCGCCATCCTTGCCCTAACCGAGCCATTTCGAGCTTTATTAGAACATGATGTTTTGAGGAGGGGTATGGTTCCTTCATCACTCGTTATGGTAAACGTATTCTGATGTGAGGAATAACAATTGGGTTAAGCGAACGCTAAGGGAGGTTGAGAGTTTCAGATCTCAGAAAGATGGAAGGGTGTCTGCACGAAAGTGATGGCTTCCTACTTGCCTTCTTATAGGAAGGGCAAAACGGAAGGTATTAAATTCATTCAGGTTTCCAAAAGAATCTAAAGAATAAAGATGTGTCCGTTCCACTTCCCCACCTCATTAGATGAGCCGCCGGACGTAAATGAGCCTCGTAAAGGAAATCATTGAAGGCGCGTCTTGGACAGCCAAACGGCAGGAGCGGGTCACGAGCAAATTAAAGGGAATACCTTGTAAACCGGCAAGTTTCCTAGACAGGTAGAAAACCGCCCACATTAATGCGGGGCTGAATTAAATAAGCCATACTAAAGGCCCGGGTTTGCCAAAACCCTCCCTTCCAACCAAGAAGTCGGATAGCAGGGTTTTGAGGGGCTATTGTGGGGCCCAATAATTTATGGGCCAGGCCCACTTGCTCATGGGGAGTCCAAAGGCCCAAGCCGAAAAAGGTGATGGCCCGAGCTCAAAAATATAAGGCAAAAATGGCCCGGAGACGCAGCCGAGGACAGTCTAGTCCTCGGCAGACCCAAAGCTCCATTGAGAAGAGGGGTAAAGAAGAGATATAGGAACAAATTTGTAAGGAGATCTAAAATATCTTGGGGGAAGTTATCCTTACTACCCTTCCCAGATAAGACTGTGCACCTGACAGAGCCGTATTCTTCAGCTTTATCAACCATCCCCAACAATTCTGGGATTGGACTGATGGGACAAATGTCAGTCTTGTAAAGGTTGACCCTACACGTGGACGAAGGACAGCGAACACAGGATGGTATAAAAGAAGAAGTAAGTGAATCTGTTGGGGGGGGGTCTCCATCCCACCTGAGGAAGAGACTCCATGGGGGAAAACACCGAAACAATTCATGCAGATCAGAGAGAAAAGGCCCACCGTTGGGGAACCGGAGTAGGACCTTACTACTCCTCGGATCAAGTCCGAGGAGTTCAACCCCATGGGATGCGACACTATAGGGCTTAAATGTTCAAAGCCCAATTCCTCTTTCTATATGAATTCCTCTAAAACCCAGACCGGAATCTCGCCCCGTGCTCAACGGCTAGCTTTTCAAGCCCACTCTCTACAAATCATATTGTGAGGGATCTTTCATGTGCGAGCCCAACATCCTTATTGGGCCTCAACAGAATCGTGTCCTTACAACTTATGTTTTGAATTCCTAAGAAATATTGTACTATTTTTTAATAGTTAATTTTATTTAAAAAGATAATTAAGATGAATTAACAATTATTGATTTTCCTTTTATGCAATGTAACATTTCATGAGAGCGGTTTGTGAAGACAATTTTATTTATTTGAATTTAAGATCTTTCAACAATTATGAAAATTTCAAGCTAAAGTAGTACAATATACTGCTAATTTCACAATTCGAACCCTTCCCTCTTCGCTCCCAAGCACCTAAGATTTTAAGTTAAGAAAAATCATACATATATATATATATATATTTTTTTTTTTTTTCCTTTTGTTTTAGAAACCTTAATCCAGTTTGCAAAAAAAAAAAAAAAAAAAAAAAAAAAAATCACGATATATGCAACAAAAAATTTGAGATAGTGGATTTGTATTCAATTTTCCTTTTATTAACGAGCTGCATTACACAGTTACGTGGTACTTCCGTGTGCAAAACGAAGACAAAACTTTTTAGCCGACACTCAGTTTGCAACGAAGCTTCATAGTTCACAGTGTCTATTTTCTTAGTCATTTCTCAATTTCGTTTACCGCGTTTTATAAAGTGAAACCCGGAACTTCACCACTCATCAGTCTCATTTTCACTAGAAGAGTAGTTGCAAACAAGCCCCAAAAGCTCAGCAATCTGCTTTTTATTCTTTTTACTTTGTTTTGTGTCTCTTTGAGAGAGAGAGAGAGAGAGAGAAATGGAACGTCTTTTGCTACCAGAGGTGGAGAATTCGTCTGCGCCATGGAAGGGAGAGATAGGGGGAAACAATGGGAGCAAAATGGAGGCTCCTTTGTCCCTAGACGTGGAGAAAAAGGACATGTCGTCGTCTATGTCAAGGAGGAGAGAGAGAGGGGCAAACTCTGAGAGCAAAACGGAGCCTCTTTTGCAACCAGAGGTGGAGAATTCGTCTGCGCCATGTAAGGGAGAGATGGAGCGAAACAATGGGAGCAAAATGGAGCTTCTTTTGCTCCCACTAATGAAGCCTCTATTATCACTAGAAGTGGAGAAAAACGACATGTCGTCTAATACATGGAGGACAAATCTGCAAGAGTTCCCTGCATTGCCTGAAAGAAGCGATGGTGAACATAGCTCCTTCACTCTGCCCCCATCCTCCTCGTACCCCAAGTAAGCCCAATTCACAAATTTTATGTACGTATAATATTATTGATAGGGAGGTGTTTATTTCTGTGTGTTTTGCCACAAGACGTGAAAGGCATGGTGGAGGTAAACACTGAGAGCAAAACAGAGCCTCTTTTGCCTCAAGACATGAAGGAGGGCATAGTGGAGGCAAACATTGGGAGCAAAACAAAGCCTCTTCTGTCATCAGCCGAGGAGAAAGAGGACATGTCATGGAGGATAAATCTGGAAGAGTTCCCTGAATTGCCCGAAAGAAGGGATGCTGAACATGGCTCCTTCATTCTACGCTTTCTTCGTACCCCAAGTAAGCCCTCTTCACAATCACAAATCCTTATGAATGTAATATGAATGCACGGATACAACAAAATTGGCAATGTTTCTGAATGATGGAGTCAGAAGGCTTTAGGAATAACTTTAGATAACCTGACAGCTTTGAAGTTCCTGTTGGAGTTTTGGCTAGGTACTTCACATATTTCCTTTAGTTTTCAGTTCTTTTAGAGTTTTAGTCATAATGTATCAATGTTTTATTATTCTTTAACATACCTGATGTTCTTTTGGAAAATGAAAGGTGAATAGTTGATGACTTTGGATGCTTTCATTCACCTCCTTGTCCATTATTATAGTACTCTTTGGCTGTAGGGAAACAAAGCAAGGTCAATGATTACTACAAGAAACAAAAAAGGCTACTTGAAGGCTTTACTGAGATGGAGACCATGATTGAAACAGATTGTGCCCCTGGAAATCTAACAGAGGTTGGTTATTCTGCACTCGTAGCCCCCAAAAACTAAAAAACTTCCATATATTTCTTGTGAGATTTTATAGGTTTTGTTTTAATTGTATTTCCACCCCAGCTTGATGATTTTAAATGTATGTGCATTGTAGTGGTGTTAAATGGAAAAAATTGGAACAAAACAAGAAGGAAATTTCTGAGTTTGATTATAGAAATAAATTGAATGACTACTATTTGTGATCATATTTCTTCCTCTATGACACATTTGTTTCCTTGTGAACCTGTTTGATAAAAGTTTCAAGCTCCCCTTATATGCCCCCCACCTACCCCCCCCCCCCCCCCACCCCCCCCAAAAAAACCTCTACTAGGAACCCAAATTATGCTATATAGGCATACAGACATAATTCTTGTAATCTTCTAATAATTGTTGTAATTCCATCATTTCAATTGGTTAGTTAGTTAGGAATAAAGCACATGTAAAACATTTAACACATGGCTCAAGATGATTGGCTAAAATAGTTAGCCAATCATCTTGAACCATGTGAGCCAATTAATTTAGAGTTAGCCTCCTATAAACACATAATTTTAATTCTCAATTAGTTATTAAGTCAATTAATCAAATTGTTGCGTGGTGCATTTTTTTCTCTCTCAATAATTCTTTGTAGATTGACTACCTCGAATATATTCAAATTCCATGCAATTTCCATTCATCCCCATTAGGAACCACTAATTTCCTAACAAGTGGTATCAAAGCCATTGATCTTGAGATGATTGAATCCATTGCATTGCATCAAAGTTACATGGAGTTACCAAAATCAAAGGTTGAGATTTTTTTATGTGGCTTCTCAAGTCTATGATTTCTTTATTCTTGACAACACTCTACCGCATTTCAAGCCATCCTTTTATCATATGGATGTAAATCATTTCAGGGGGTTGCAGATCTCTTATACTACCTTCGATCAACAGAATGGAACGACCAAAAGTGAAGTTAGAAAGCCGTATGATAGGTGGTAACTATCTTGCCAATTATGAGTTGGGCGCTTTAACCATTCAGACATGGATGCTTAGCAGGGATCCTCTTACATGGTGAATAAACAAATTCCAATTGAAATGAAATCCTTAGGATAAATCAATGCAATTTAGGAATACTCAATGAAAGGACATCAATTCAAATCCTGGATTTTCGATTCCTCTTATCACATGGAGGGAAAGGCGTAGAAATGGATTCAAGAAGCGGAGGCATTGGGATTTTGCATCAATTGGATGGAGTTTTATGTAGCCTACAAAATTGGTTTTGAACACCGGTCCTTAATACACCAATGGAGAGGCTACCACTGAAAGGCATTGGGATTCTGCACCAATTGGATGGAGTTTTATGTAGTCTACAAGATTGGTTTCAAACACCGATCCTTAATGCACCAATGGAGAGGCTACCACTGAACAACCCACTGCTTGACTGGTCATTGACGTTAGCCAAACTCATGCTTCACTAAATGGGGCTACTCATGTAAATAAGGATGAAGACATGGAACAAACAGACATGCACGTTGGTGGCACACAATTGACTGTCAGCGTGGTGGTCTAGGATTTATATCCTAACTCCTGATTGCTTCCTAGAGCTGTTGGAGTATGTAAGTTTCACAGATTGTTATTGCAGGAAGTTTGTATACATGTGCAGCTGTGTGCTTCACGGTTGAAGATGCAATCACCACTCAGCGAGCTAAGGACTTCTTAATTGGTTGGTATGTGGATTCCTAGATTTATGGAGACTATCCTGATGTAATAAAATAATCGTAGGCTCAAGAATTCCAGTCTTCAACAATCTTGAATTAAATCAGGTTAGGGGTTCATTTGACTTCGTAGGAGCAAATTACTACAACTCATTGTACGCCAAGGATGACTCCAGAAAACTAAACAAGGAAGGCAGAAGCTTAGATGCAAACATGGCAATAAATTTGATTTCCATTCAAAATGATACATCTTTACTTGATTATCTAATTATGCAGTGGGCTTTGCATGAAGCCATGAACTGATGGTTTATTTCAAGCAAGTTTATGGAAATCCTCTTATTCACATTGATTAGAATGGACAGCGAACACGTTGCAATTCATCATTGGAAGATGAGCTAAGGGTTCAAGATTATGTTAATAGGATGGTCAAGATGTCATTGGAATATTGGAAGATGAGCTAAGGGTTCAAGATGATGTTTGGTGCCAACTTAAGAAGAAGCAATGTGTGAATACGATGGTCAAGATGTCCTTGGAATATTGGTTTAGTGGCCGGCCACCCCCTCATGAAGATGCCACTCAATAACACCACTTTCTAAGTAAGTGTTTTGAGGGGGAGAGAAATGTTAGGAACCCCAAATTATGTTATAGGAATATCATATGATTCTTGCAATCTTCTAATAATTGTTGTAATTTCATCTTTCAAATAGTTAGTTAGTTAGTTAGGGATTAAGCACATGTAACACACTTAACACATGACTAGTTCTAAGAACACATATGCTAAAATAGTTAGTCAATCATCTTGAGCCACATGGGCCAATTAGATTAGAGTTAGTCTCCTATTAATACATGATTTCAATTCAAAATTAGGCACTAAATGAATAAACCAAATTGTGGCTTTTGTGCAATACTTTCTCCCCCTTTCCCTCTCTTTCCCTCTTAATAAATTTTTTGGAGGGTGACTACCTTGAGTATGGTCAGATTCCATGCAATTCCCCATCCATTTTCATACAATTCCCATTTATCCTTTTTAGGAACCAATGGGTTGCTAAGACCCCCTAAAAAAACAAAAAGCAAAAATCTTTTCAACTAAAATCTGTCTCGGAAAACAGAAACTGATTTTTTGTTTTTTTTTTTAATCTATTTACCCTCTATCAGGAAGAGATGAAGCAGTTGGCGAAGAGTGTGAGGATGGCTATCTATGTAACAAACACAGCTAACATCGTGCTCTTTGCAGCAAAGGTTTTTGCTTCTATTGAGAGCAAATCATTGGCGGTTATTGCCTCAATCTTGGCTCCACTCTTTGATCTCTTGTGGGGATTTATATTGTGGTTTACATCTCATGCTATGCAAAACCCAAACCAGCATCGGTATCCAATTGGAAAGAAACGGATGCAGCCAGTGGTAAGTCATTCAACCCAACAATTGTGAGGCTGCATTTGGAAACACCTTAATGTATATTTGAATTTAAGCCTCTCCCTTCATGCAATCAGTTTAATAGGTTTCATGCTTCCCTTTTTTCATTTCACTTTCAGCAATCCTTCTTGTGATCAATGAGGTAAATAAATATTTCCAACCATTACTGGTGTTGCCTCAACTGTATCTTATTCCACAAATGCTAGAGGGAAAAACATTTAATGGTGTTAGGTTACAGTTTTACTTTTATTCTATTACAAGCAGTTTGAAATTAATGTAAATGCTTGCCTAAAGATTTCATCAGGTCATGCTTTAGACTCTCATTTTGTTATGGAAATATTATGCTTAGAGTCTTTTGAGTTTGCAAAAAATAGAAAAAGGTTTTTGGCAGAACTTGTTAATTGACAAAACGCAGGGGACCATTGGCTTTTTGCTTCTGCATATCAAGCTAGGAATAGACACTTTGGAATAACACTTTTTTTTTTTTTTTTTTGGGTGATAAATTGGAAAAGTGGTCAAACAATCTACACTTAGGAATAAATAGCATTGGTTTTGGGTTTAGTTTTTGAATGTAGGATCAAGGGGACAATGATTTATGGGGATATGGACTCAAGGCAAGCTAATAATCGCATCAGATATGCCCAGACTCTGTTTTAACACTTGCTATAATGCATCATATATTGAACTTGCAGGGAATCATTATTTTTGGATCTTTCGGATTACAAGTACTATTTCAGGCAGCTCAACAATTCATTACAAAGGTATGCAACTTTGATAATATTAGCTTCAACCTAAGTTAATTATGGATATAGACGGCGGTGAGCACAGGACTAGGACACATTTTAACTGTTGAATTTGAGAAGGTTTTAAAGATTAGCGCCCTTCTTGATGTCTTGTCAGAACTCAGAGCTCCAATGTTTCCTTAGTCATTGGTACTTTACAAAAAGGTTGGCATAGGTTTTGAGGTACTACCCAAATGTATGAGGTCCTAGTTAGATCGCAGTCTGAGTTGGTGGATACACTTACCGTTCTAAAGTTCTATACTGTATTCATTTACAATATCAGTGATTAATATAATCTTCATTTCATATGCTGATTACAGTCTGTGCCTGAAAAGGATCCTCAGAAGGAGAAATGGATAATTGGAATAATGACATCTGTAACTTTGGTGAAGTTTATGCTCGCGGTCTATTGTCGAAGGTTTAAAGATAAAATTGTTAGAGCCTATGCTGAACATCATTTTTCTGATGTTAAAACCAATTTTATCAGTTTGGCAACAGTCGTCCTGGCCAGTCGATACTATTGGTGGATTGATCCTACTGGAGCTATTATAGTGAGTTCAATGCAACTGACTTGTTTTTTTTCAAATACCTGACCCATCTCCACTTTTTACTGTACTGTAGATAATTGGGTTCAGCTACTCCACTGGTTTTTAATATCTTTTCTTTCTTACAACCATCACAATTACCACTTACTGTGTTTTGTATAAAAAAAAAATTGGTATTTCCACTCTCTCTCTCTCTCTCTCTCTCTCTCTCTCTCAAGTGATATTCCACTTCCATTCTATGCCTTGACATGGATCTATAAGTGGCATGAGGATGGAATTCTTCTTGGCTCCTTGGAATTGAACCTTACTCTTATCTTATTACAATGATTTCTTGAACCTGTGATGCAGATAACTATTATATACAATGAATACATGGAAGAAGACGTTCTTTGAGAATTTATTTGCCCTAATTGGAAGGACAGCACCACCTGAATTTTTGGGAAAGCTAACATATCTGATATGGAACCACCATGAAGATATCAAGAAAATTGACACAGTAAGAGCATACACATTTGGTTCTGATCATTATTTTGTGGAGGTTGACATAGTTTTGCCACAAGACATGGTTCTGAGCAAAACTCTTGACATTGGTGAGACACTGCAAGAGAAGCTGGAGCAACTCCCTGAAGTTGCGAGAGCTTTTGTGCATATAGATTCCGAGTATACTCACAGGCCTGAACACAAGACCATGGTTTGATGACAAAGATGATGATGACAATTGTAATGATCAGAGCTCAGCCTTGCTAGAGCACAAGGGCCTTCACATGAGTTGCTGATTTAATTAATATGTGATGCAATATTTTATTGTAATGACAAGTATACAATTTACCATCTGATGGCTTAACTCCACTAATCATGAAGTATCTCTCTTATTTATTTAGTTGGCCTGAACACAAGACCACGGTTTTATGAAGATGACAATTGTACTGATCAGAGCTCAGCCTTCGACAATGATGATGATGACAATTGTAATGATCGGAGCTCAGCCTTGCCAGAGCACAAGGGCCTTCAAAATTCAAATGGGTTGCTGATGGCTTAACTCCACTAATCATGAACTATCCCTCTTATTTATTTGCTAGGCCTGAACACAAGACCACAGTTTGATGACGATGACAATTGTACTGATCAGAGCTCAGCCTTCAACGATGATGATGATAGCAATTGAAATGTCAGAGCTCAGCCTTGCCAGAGCACAAGGGCCTTCAAAATTCAAATGGGTTGCTGATTTAGTTAACATGTGATGCAATATTTTTGTGATGACAAGTACAAAATTTACCATCTGATGGCTTAACTCCACTAATCATGAAGTATCCCTCTTATTTATTTAGTAGATGGAGATTCATTAAACAGTTGATTTTGTCCTTAATATGCAACCATTTTGTAATGACAAGTACAAAATTTGTCATTTATTTTTCTTGTCAATTTAATTATGAAAGTTATGGAAGCAATAACCTCTAGCTTTACTTGAGGCATTTTCTTTACTATGGTGTCACTACTGATTCTCCACTTGTGGCTGCCAACAGTGTTTGTTCTGCCATGACTTAGTCTAGACTACCTATCTTTCAGTTCCCTCCAATCTTCTTCCAATTTATTAGTCCAACAACATCCATTTAGGCTGCCAGATTCATAAGTTCAAGATATTAACTCTTATCTTCTTCACAATTGTTAATCCATTGTTCTATTTCATACAAAATTTTTGTGAAACTACAATGCAGATAACTTCACATACAATGGGTATTTGATGAAATGCAGTGACGGAGTCTAGCTTATGGTATTCTCACACGCACATACCAAAAGGGTACATTGAGGACTGAGCAAAGACATGAAAATCACATGTTTTATACACACACACAACCCACATTTTAAGTGGCAGAGAGTGATTCGAACCCTTGATGTCTTTGTTAAAAACACCAAAAAATGTCATTTTGACTTTGGCTGCAGGTAGATATTACACCTGGAAATAGTCTTTTTTGGCATGAAGTATATGAAGCATTGTATGATTTGGTAGCAAGTATGTTCATGTTAACAGTGAAACAGAAGTTGTGCAGCAAAAACAAACAGATTATGAGATTAGGACAAAAGCGATTATGAGATTAGACAAAAGCTTTGTTTTGTTTTGTTTTTTGTTTTGTATTTGTGTTTGTGTTTTTTTTTTTTTTTTTAATATCTTTTCTACAAATTTCATCTTTTCTGGGGTATCAATATCAATTGATTGTCTAAAAAGTGTGCTAGAGTTTATCCCTTAATTGGAAGTGAGAGTTTATTACTCTTAATATTCACTCACAAAATATGAATGAATAGAGGGGGTGCGTCCTTGTCCAACTCTCTTTCTCTGTGGCTCTACGTTCTTGTGGATAACTTAATTGCATTTTGAATTCCACTACTGATCTAAATTGATAAAATAACCAGCAAATTATTCACAATTATAAAAAGGAAAAATTACATTTGAAACCCTACAGATGAGGGATGTAACAAATCAAATCCTATTGTTCTATAAATATTCAAGTAAACACTATTCTTTTTTCTTTTTTTTCTTTTTCTTTTTCTTTTCTTTTAATGTTAAGATTTTAATAATTGAGTTGATTGGAACTCATGATTGCATAAGTCAAATTATGTTCCTTTACTACCTACATTTCTTTGTTCCTACATATGTAGGTGCTGTGTATGATGATGAGTACTAGTGGTTGAACCTTTATATCTAGAATTATTTCGTCTTAGAATTACTCTAGAATTACTCTTTAATCCCTTAACTTTCACGTCAATTGTCAAATTAATCCTTAATGTTTGATTTTTGTTAATTTAGTCCTTCACTTTGTTAAATTAAGCAGATATGGTTCTTCTATCCAAATCATTTAGCAAATACAATAGTTTCAACTTTTTTTTTTTTTAATAGAAATAATATTCATCGAACGACATGATTTCCACAGAAGAACCAGATTGACTTCATTTTGACTGAGTCTGAGTGAGGCTAAACTGATAAAAATTAAAATTTTGAAAACAATTTGAGAATTAAAGTAAAACTCAAGGGAGTGAATCAAATTTTAACCAAAAACTAAACAAAAGACTTGTTGTAGTTACAAATATTACATAACAGGACGAATACGAATGTTGACATATCAAAATCTTAAAAAGTTCTTAGCTGTGTATTGGAGGAGTGCTATGAAGTATGAACAACAAAAGACAAGCCTTATGAGTAACCAAGTTTTGCTAGGAAATCAGTTGTTTGATTTCCTTCATGGTAGGAATGAAGTAGCTCTAGATAATATATCAAGCTCATGAGAGATTTGCAATCTATAACAATAGAAGAATAGAAATCATGAGCAGACAAGATGCCTTTTCCATTTCACTTGAAATGGAAATAGTCTTTTTTTTTTTTTTTTTTAATCGTAAAATACCGTACCGAATGTCACGTCATTTAAAATTTTAAATGATGTTAATCTTAAATGATATGACACTGGATTCACTATCTTATTTATAATAGTTAATCTGAACCACGAAATGAATCAATTTCATATAGAGAGGATCCTAGTAGATTGATACTATTAGTCAAAAAGTGTATAACAAGTTTAGCATAGGTTCAACTAACAAATGGGCAAGAAAGCTAATTGAAGATCATCTATAGCTGCTCATAAGTCCTTAATGCAACTAAAACATTGATTGCCCAAGTAATTGGATCTGGAGAACCTACTACCAACGTCCATTGTGATCATGAATTAAGCTCCTCACTACTTGCTGACTCTGGAATCTGGATTTTTTCAGGAAGAACCATCAATAATTAAATATATAAGCATTTAACTAAGTTAACTTGGACGTGACTTTAATTCATTTTAAAAAATTAACCTCCAGATATAAGGCTTGTGATAAATGATTTTTGCTAAATGATTGATATTTTCTGAAGGACAAAACTAATTTTGTAGCATCCACTTCTAATGATAGTTCTTTATCATCAGACTAAGACACCAATCAATTTTTGGTATAAGAAGGGATTGAATCCTAAATCTCTTATTCAATTCTTAGAAATTTTACTAATTAAGTTAACTGGAACCCACAAAAGAAGAGAGTTTGATTAACAAACAATAGTCACAATTGAGCTGGTCCAAATAATTCATAGTGGGTATTTCATATTCTGAAAGTTTTCCAGGTGGGTATTGATTTAAATGCATAATATTAACTATTTGGTTTCTTTTTCTAGTGAGATTTTTTTTTTTTTTTTTTTTTTTTTTTTTTTTTTGGCTTCTTCCTTCCAGTGGTCACTATGATTAGGGAGCCGGAGATTGGCCGTAGGATGGGGGAGACGATTTTTTTTTTTTTGGGATTCTTTGACTTCTTTCCTAGCTTTCATCATTTATTTTAGTTTAATGGAATTAATTAAGGTAAATGGAAAATGCTAAAAATATTACAAGTTATATTACATAAAATTTACAAATTATGTAACAAAGAATGTGATTGGTTAATATATTATAAAAAAGAAAAAGAAAAAAAAAGGTGTGATTGGTAACTTTTAGTACTTGTAAGGCTACTTGGTGGAGTGGTGGTGTGGTATAATTTTGGTTTTTTTTTTTTATTATAAAGGGAATGTGAAGGTTCAGAGAAATTCTAAAACCACACATTTCACAACTATTTTATGTGACTGACTATTTGTTACTTTCACATAGATTTACAATTTTTTCTCCATCACTTACAACCTAACACATTAAAGTTGTGGCCCAAAAATGTGTGGTCCTAGATTTTTCGAAGATTTAAAGATTTTTTTTTTTTTTTGGGGTGGTTGGGTGTGTTATCTTATATGAGCCGTCTCATACCCACATAAAAAGAGATAGCTATGAGGAGTGAAATGCATGACCTTTGGGAAACATACACAAGGCATGAGTAGCTCACTTGGTGGTACGAGTTCTTGTATCGTTTCATATGATGCTTGCAGGAGTTGATTGGTTCAAATAGTGACTCTTCAACTAATGTGTTGTGCCCACAACAATATCTTCATAAAGGCCTCGATGTTTTACATGGTATTGCCTTTATTGTCACATGACGTGGGATTGATGAATTCACATTGAAGACCATCTTTTCTTATTCATAAAAAAAATAAAAATAAAAATAAAATAAAAACCACAAAAACAAAAACCCTACCAGCTTAACTAACACCACATGGCCAATGATAAATTTTTCTAACAAGTTTATATATATTTTTTCTTTGAGAAGAAACTTTAGAACTTGAGAAACATATTCTAACATATGTTGAAGAAGTTATACAGAGGTCTTAATAACGGAAAAATATACCTTGTTACGGTTATATGTATCTTTTGTGAATGAGAAGATACATATACTTGTAACAAGGTATACCTTCTCCTTAATAACAATCTAGAAATTGGTTTGAATATCTTTACCAAGATATATACGTCTATAAAGTTGAAATATCTCCATCACCATTGTAGATAAGGTCCAAATGCCCACCAGTCATTATCAGGTGGTGCAAAATATAGTCGAGATACCAAGCAAAGTCCTCACCAGTAGTCACCACCAGGCCAAAAATTCCTAATTCCTTTACAAAGGGGCAAATCTTATTGTGTTAAATACAATTTGACACAGATATACAGACACCTTTGTAGGGAATTCAATCAAAATTCCCAACCTATGAGAAACAAAAATAGAGAAAAACACACGCCAAAGAAAACAATCACACGCACAAAACAATAATTACGTGGTTCGGCAATTTGCCTACGTCCACAGAGTTGCAGGGATTTCACTATTTTCAGGGAAGAATATAGAGTACAAAATTGTGGCTACAATCTTTTTCTCTAACCCTCAAGAATTCGGCAACAACAACCTACAATCTTAAAAACCCTAATCACGGCAAAGTCGGTTTACATATACATAATGGGCCAAAACCACGCTTCATGGACTAAGCCTCAGTAAATCTCCCATTAAAAACCACGTAATATTATTCCGGTCGAGTCGTCAAACTGGATCAAACAAAAAAACTAGGCTCCACAAAGCCCAACAACCTTTTGTTGGAGTACTGTTATCTTAGATTTTTTTATATAGTTTTATATATCTGCTCTATAAATTTAATATGATTCAAACGTTACAAAACTTGGCCATTTTTATTTTTTAAGTCTAAGATAATTTTTTATTTTACGGATGAAGTCTAAGAGAATAATTATAATTGAGCACTCATATCATGCAATCCAACGTTTGACCTTGTTGGCAATGGCAGCAACACACCCCACACCAGACATCATGGTACGAGAAAGTTTGGTGCTTATGAGTATTATTTCAGCAATATTTATTACCTTTGACGAGTAGTTGGTATTATTATTTCAGCAATATATATATATATATATATATTTTTTAATACACATTTAATAGATTTTGAATCTAATAAATCTTTTGGATTTGTGTTAGCTCAACTAATAAATTATCTTATAAAGTAAAGAACTGATTGCTGTCTTGTCCTAATAATAAGTATAGCAATTATTATAGAATAAGAGGATCTAAAGTCTTATCCATCTACAAAACATCCAATCTATCTTGTTGTTTCAAGATGAAAAACTATCATATTTTTATCTCACAAAAATTCTAAGACCATATAGCATTTTCCACACCATTTGTTACAATTATCATTTGTGACTAATTGTGAGCAGTGGAGAAAAAATAGTAAGTAAATGTGAAAGTGATATACAGCTAGTCACAATTTGCTACAAAATAATTGTGGAAAAGAGTCCAATAAAAGTTGTAATTATAGAATAACTCTTTATCTAATTCTTACAAGGCGAGATATTGTCGTATGAATTAGAAATCACTAGGAAAATGCTTGCTTTCTTTTAAAAACAGTGAGTTATAGGAAAGTGTTTAGTAAACCACAAAATCAAGCTAGCTGACAATAAAATACATATTGTCGCAGCAAACTACATCCCTTCCAAACTCAAAATTTTAAAACACACATCCCTTCCAAGATTAATTTATTTATTTATTTTAATTTTAGTTTTCTCATATGCATGTTATCACAACAAACTAGTTTTAACTAGCAAAAATATCATATGCTCTGGCCTACTTTGTGGAATCCAGCTTTCAAATAGTCTATTGAATCACTATTCTCTTTATATGTAGTTTTTGTTTTTTTGCTGACTTCTTTTTTATGAATATGATAGTGTGAGATTATGTCACACATACTTATCTCTAAACATCTCTTCAAACTTTAAAGTTCTTAAGGCACCAATAGGATTTTAAAGTTTGGAGAATCATTGTTGATAAAGGGTGCCTTTCATTGTCTATTGAGAACAGAGAATTATTGATGCCAGCTTATAAATCATTTAGATACTTTGAAGTAGGATTTTTGCTTATAAAACATGTTACACGTGCTATATATATGTACAGAAAACTCTCACATATGAACTATGCATGTATAACACAAACTTACAGTATAATTCACTTGAAACGCCATGCTACTAATGATTTTCAGCATCAAAATTGGGTTCAGCGGGCTTCTGTGGCAGCAGTGGTAGCAATCTTTGTGGCACTCTAGTCTTGCGTGCACCATTTTGTCGCAAGGTTCGAAGTGCATTTGCAACAAACCTTGATGCATAAATAGTAGCACCAAGACTTGGCGAGGTCCCAGCTTCATTTGCCAAAGCATCTTGCAGTCTGTCTTCTACTTCATGCAAAGACTTATCAAGCTTTCTCTTACAATACCGGTGCCAAGCTACTTGGATAAAACAGGCTCCCCACGGACTCCATTGTAGGGAGTAGAACCTGGAAGTCATCATCGCAAAAATGCATTATGAGGGCTAATCAAAACACTCATCAGAGTTAGTAGCATCAATGCTCCATCCTAACAATACCAAAAAGCAAGGCAAGCCTAATATGTGTGTTCAAGTTAATTCTATTAAAGAAAAAAACAATGTGACTTGCTTTTATGTAAGGAAAACCTATCACATCTATATATTTTAATTGGATGATTAGATTATACTATTCTAAAATTGAAGCGAAAATTGATGGTCCTCAATTCCTGCACGATGTGCGGTGTAATTTATTATTAGTTTTTTCTAATATTTCAATAAGTTTGCCAAGAATATTGTAGGTTAATTGGTTGGCACCTCAATTTCCAATAAAGATATTTATGATTCATATCTCCAAACTATCGATGTATAAAATAAATTTTGCATAAATTTCCTTGTAAAAAATTGTAATCTTTAGTTATTTTATAGACAAAATAGAAATCATACTATATATATGTGTGTTCAAATTGAAAATTAAATGATATAGTGGTTAATATAGATAAGCATGTTTCATGCCTACTAAAAAAATGCATATATCCTTTAATTATTGTTTCTCATATAAACGTAGAAAAATTATATTAAACACACACACACACACACACACACACACATATATATATATATACTAGTCGCTAACCCGTGAGATGCACAGGAATAGATTTTGGATAAGTTTTAGGGAAAAAAAATCATTATTTTTGAGTTGGATTAGTAAGCAAAAATGCATAAATTTTTTTTTTTTTTAAATATATATATATATATATATTGAAAGAAATATCTCAAAGTTTTATTAGTTAGACAAAAGAAAGAAATGTTGTTTTATTTATTAGTTTTTTATGGGAAGGAATAAGAGACAGAATGTTGAATCTCTAATTTAATTTGTGTTGTATATATAGGTATATAAAATATGTATTGTAATATATATACTAAAAGGTACTTATTGAAATGTCATAACTCTTAGTATTAGATATACCAAAAGGTGCATATTGAATGAAAATGTACTTATTAACTAAAAATGTGTTTATTGAATGAAAAGGTACCTATGTAAATAAGTATGGAATGGTGTTTGTAAATCAAGCACCTTCCAAAAAGCTTCATTTTTCACTTTTGCAAAAGTATACCACTACCCACGGGACTATTTCAAGAGAGTCAATACTGAATAGAAACACATTTTGATAATACCTTTGAATTGTTTTGAAGTAACCGCTAATTCTATATATAAATAAATAGATATAAATATTTATTTATGCATTTATGTGTTTATTAGGCAAAACTTAAATAAATTGTTAAAAACTTTAAGATTTATTATAGTTGATATACTTCAATATTATCAATAAAAATTTATGTACAATTGTAATTATTATTATTATAAACTAAAAGGCTAAAAGCACTTGTTTCCAGATGCTATTAACATTGGTAATGTGCAAACAACCCCAAATTAGAATACGAGACAGGATTCCACCCATCAGTATGTAACCCCCACAGCTCCCTTAGTGCTAAAATTTCTCTGTATGCCTGGGTTTTCCCCCTTTATTCGCGACCACAAAAAAAAAGAATGGAATTGTAGTTTTGTTTTTCCAGTCCCATGAATCTCCGACGATTCCCCTCTGAACACCCTCTTGGCAGCCTTCTTCAAGTAGGCTTCTTTCTTCGATAACGCTTAGGAATTCCTAGGGACTGAGCAACTAAGTTGAATTCTATTTCTAGCTTTTTTGATAGCTATATATTTCGTAACTGGGCAGCCAGGTCGAGCGAACAATCGCATATGTAAAGAGGTGGGCGAAGACACACCCTGGATGGGCCTTTACTGAAGGAAGACTGTTGATCCCTTCGCCGACTCTCTTGTTGCAAACTTGTTTCATATTTCACATTGGAAGACTCTTTTGGCTCTTCCAATATCAATAGGTTGATTGTTTCGCTCCTGTATCTTCCAAAAGGAAAAAAGATCTCTGAGAGCCTTTTCCTAGATCCGAAAGAGAGTACTTGGGCTCTCCCAATAACTAAAAAGTGTATCATGCCTGAATCTAACTGGGGTTCGCAGTGGTGGAGGAACTGGATCGGAAAAAATAGGGATTCCAGTTGTAAGATATCTAATAATGAAACCGTCGCTGGAAGAAGAAGCAACCTTCTGGCCTCTGTACCAGTAGTGGAGTGGCTTGCTACTTTAAAATTGAATTAGAATCAATTCACATGGTGTGTCAAACAAGTATGGGCACGTTTAACAAAACATCATTCTAAAAAAGTTAAAAAGGAAACCCAAACTAAACATCTGGGTAAAGCAACACGAAGAGGAAGAAAAAAAAAAAAAAAAAAAGAAGAAGAAGAAGAAGGGTGGGACGATGTCAAGGTACTAGTATGAAAAATTCCATCTCTTTCTCACCGTATCTTCTGTAACTATCTCTTCTTGCCTCTTTATTTTTCTTTTTCTTTTCTGCACAATTAAATCCTTTGTTATCCCTCTCTTGTAGTAGTGCTCTTTTCTACACTGATCCTTCTCTTGTAGTATTGCTCTTTGTTATCCTTCTCTTGTGTTCTCTTCAATTAGTTAAGCCATTTGGTAATGGAAGTTGTGGAGATTTGTGGGTTGGAGTAAATTGGCCTTGGACTACCAAAGAAATGTTTCAAAGTTGTGGACAGAAAAATAAATTCAGAGAGAGTGAGAGGGAGAGAAGAGCGTACTTTTTGTGGGTATGGTGGGTTTTGATTGAGGAATTTGTGTTTTTGATGGAAGAAGTTGTGTCTTTGGATGGAAGGTGGGCTTTGCTTGGGGGAGAAAAGTTTATTGGGTTTCGTGGGACTGAGGAAGGAGGATTGGGGGAGAAAAGTTTATTGGGTTTTTGAAAAGCTTTATTTTGCTTTTATGTTTTTTTTAAAAAATATTGTGCTAATGTGGAAAATTGTGAGAACTTTAGAGGCTTCGATTTTATATAGATATATAGATTACATGTGACTGAAATGAGTCAGAAAATTTAAAGGATTAAGATTTATTTAAGTGAATTCACAAATATTTCATTTTGTATGGCTCTTGTGTCAATTGTTGTCAAAGCAACTAAATATGAGTAAGAATGTCATATTCTAAATTTATTATTATTATTCCAACTAAAAATTATCTCTTAGATAGAATTTATAAAAATAATCATATAAATTTATTTGATATAAATAATTAATGCATAACTATAGATAATTAATATAAGCATTTACTCTATTGGCTAATTTAATGAACTAATTTTTCGATATAAATGTAAACTTTATTGATTTAGAACCCTAAATAAAGAGAACTTCAAGGAATGTTCCACATGGCACAACCTCATACTTTCTAACATGAGGTCTTTGCTTTTATATATATTGAATATTGATTTCACATTTACATAAATTACATGTTAACTAAAAATAAGTTATGATGTTAGATAAACCACATAAAATTTTACTATGTAACCTCTATAAACTTATATACACACACACATATATATATATATATATATATCAAATTTACTTATTTAGTTATTGACATGATATTCACGCCAACAATTAGAGCTGTAAAAGCTGTTCAATATGTCGTTTTTACCGAGCTCGATCTAGCGAGTGGGTTAGGCCAATTTGGGCATAGAATCAATTACTTTTTGAGTGAAAAGGCGTAGTTAACTTTTCACTCATTTCTAAAAATAAAAAAAATTATTTTGTAAATATATAAAATAAATTGTAAAATAGTCGGCCTCCTTGTTTGGTATATATCGGCATTTAAAAAAGGAAAACTAATGTATGCCTTAGTTTTAAGAAATTTATTATGAAAAAAGAAAATATAACTTTTTTAATAATTTTTTCAATTTTTCATTAACAATTTATTAAAATAGATTGTTAATGTATACCCATTAACCGGACTCTAAAAAAAAAATGCAATTGATGCTGAGGGTTATTTATTTATGTTTTAAGGTGGGAATTGATGCCTTTTGAGTTGGTCTTTAACAAACGACATCAACGGTCAACCACGTCATGAATTAGTATCTACTGTCGGTCAGTTAGGCTTGACGAGGTTCCTCCTGCAAAGCCCAACAATTGTCATATATAAAAAATAATAAATAAAAAACAATTGTCATATAAAACTTAATTAATATTAACTTTTACTAATAAAATAAAATTGATTGTACTTTTAGTATTCTCTTGTCCCCACATCATATATATCAATTTGTAAACTTGAAAAAAAAAAAAAAAAAAAAAAAAAAAAAAAAAACAACAACAACAACAACAGTACAGTATTTATCTTGTGCCAACATGTAAAGACAAAGCCACTATGAGACACCCCCACCAATTTTTTTTTTCTTAATAATACATATACTAGCAAGGTTTCTTTTTAATTAATTAATTACTTTTATTATTTTAAAATAGAAACTAAAATATTAATTTTTAGCATACTTACTTAAACTTTAAGTTTAAGTTGGTATGCTAAAAATTTGGTGGAGATCTCACCAGATTTGATGAGATTTCACAAGATTAAGTGAAACATCTATTGGATTTGAAGATATTTTTAGTTGTTTCTTCGCTGTTGACGGTTTTTACCAATTTGATTTGATTCTCTCTCCAGCCGATGGCAGGTTTGAAGTTTCTCCACCCTATTTGGTCAAGTTGGTTGCAGGTTGGGCACAAACCTAATTAACTTGTGGACACCCTTAGTGTTAAGCATCCCAAGAAGTATAGTCAACTTATTCTTAAACCACTATACCTAGAGATCCTTAATGTTATTGATAATATTGGTTCCTCCTCTCTCTCTCTCTCTCTCTCTTTTTGAAATTCATTTTTTAAAAGAATGAAGAATATTTTTTGGATCAACCTTAGTAATATTTTTGTTTTCTTGATTTGATTGAAAACGCTTAAACTTTAGGATTTAAAAAATAGACTAATCATGTTTATACATTATGGGTGTTGATATAACAAAGAGAATGGAGAACATATTATGTTCTGTAAATCATCTTTTCTTTTTCTTTTTTCGTATGCCTTCTTTCATGTCAAATTGTTTGGTTTTTGCATCTTCTCAAAAGTTAGATTTTTTTTTCTTATAGTTATATTATTAATTTCTCATTTTTTTTTATGGTTCTTAATGTTAATTTTTGTTTTTATTTCTCAAAACTATTTTCTTTTTTATTTCTAAAAAAAAAAAAATTGGTATATCATATGTATGAAATTATCGAAATACATTAAAAAGTATGTGAGAAAATTTGTTGAAAAATAAAATGCATGTTTTGGTTGATCCACCTTTCCCGCTATGCTTCGTACAAACTTCCCTCACCCTTAAAAGGATCCGGTTTTTCTTCGCCCCTAGGAAGCTATGATAGCAGTATTAATATGTATACGAGTCAAGATATGAACTCGACCTACCGAAAGAAAAAACTCTATTATGCACCCAAACCTTTATACGTGGAAGTTGCTTTTAGCTTTGCATTAATTGTTCTAGGAAATTTCTTTGCAAGTTCGAAGATGTCAACAAACAACTGTGATAACTTTAACTTTATAGTCTTATTCCTCTCTCTTTTATGCTGTTCTTTTCTTTTATTATGATCCATCCTGTCCATTTCTTTAGAAATTCTCAGTCTTTGCAGTGAAGACTTATTAGTGGTACAGAAAAGTACTAGACTTGTTATACATAATATATTATTATTTATCAAAGGCTTTGCCATGTTTATGTTTTTCAGCTTTTCATTAGCAAAAGCTCAAGCTCAACATAGAAGGCCACACAGTCTTGTTTGAGAGAGAGAGAGAGAGAGCTCATCATGGAAGTGACCCATGAGAGCAGAAGAGAGAATTTGGTGCCACAAGATGTTGAATCAGCATCGAGAAGTGAAATGTCATCTGGGTCTTGGAGGCTGAGTGTACGAGAGTTTCCAGCACTTAGTGAAAGTAGAGGTGGTGATCATCAGCATGGTTTCTTCACTCTCAGCAGTTTTCTTCATGCCCCAAGTAAGTATTCTTTCATGAACATACATATATTGCATATACACAATTCTTTACTCATATAATTTAGCTCAATCATGTGGTTGTTTTGACCAATTAGCCATATAATTGAATTTAATGGTACTTAAAAAAAGAAAAAAAGATAAAGATAAAACCTTATCTATCAATATATATGTATGTACGGATGTTAGCATGAATTATATTATATAATATGATATTATGTTAAAGTTATGATGCACCTACAGTTTAATAATGACCAGGAAATGCCAATACTAGAATGAAATTTTTTTTTTTTTTTTAATTCCATAAATCTTTCTTTTCTTAGCAAGATTCAAGAACTATTTACCATAAAAATAAAAAAGGACACAGATGTTCTTTGTAAATGTAAAATATGTAATCTGATTTTGCGCTTCATATCTGAGTTGACTCACTCAGCTGAGTTACTACACAGACGTTGGCTTGATAACTGAGTTGACTCAGACGAGTTACTAATTTCTTTGTACAGAGTACAAACTTCAAAGATGTGCTTTTATTTTCGGTGTATAATTCGATTTTAAACTTGGTAACTGAGTTGACTCGGCCAATTTACTGATTTCTTTCTACAAATTTCAAAGCTTTTTTTTATTATTTTTATTTTTTCAAGCTTATAATCTGATTTTGGGCTTAACAACTAAGTTGACTCAACCGAGTTATTGATCCAATGGTTTGTTACTTTATTTTGTGAAAAAAAAGGGGCAATTATTGACATTCTATTGATGCATATGAATTGATTGTTGAATTTTGACATCCCAACTTTGTTACCGCAACAACCAAACAAGAAATAAATAGCTGGAGAAAAAATATAATCCATTGATCTTTTGGCCTTGAATTTTGAAGAGAATTTATTCTTGTTAGATGCTTTTTGGAAACTTTCAATTACCAGCAAGGGACATCTTATAATTCTTGCACTTAAAATTTGTGAATGATGGAGTCATAAGGCTTTAAGGAATAACTCCTTTCACATTCTTTGGAGATGATACATAAAGAGAGTAACTATAGACTTCACATATATATGGCCTTTCATGTTATGCTTGGAGTTCTAATAGCATAATTATCCGACGGATTGTTACTTTTTAACATACTTGAATGATATTAGGTTCTTTTGGAAAATAAAACATCAATATTTGATGACTTTGAATGCTTTCAATTACCTTCTTATTCATGACTAGTGATGAACATAATGCGAAAGTTGGTACTTTTGACTGTATAGGGAAACGAAGAAAGGTTTCTGATTATTATAAGAAACAAGAAAGACTCCTTGAAGGGTTTACTGAGATTGAGACCATGGCTGAAAATGGTGGTATGCCTGGAAGTCTAACAGAGGTTGGTTGTGTTCAACTTGATGATTTTGAATGACAACTTGTGGAACAAAGTAGGAGAATAATTTCTCATATTGACCATATGAAATAGTTAATGAAAAGTTCAATCTTCCATTATATACCACCTGGTGAACAAGCACCAACCCCCCCCCCCCCCCCCCCCACTCCCCCCCAACATACACACAAACCAAAAAGAAAAAGAAAAACCCATACTATTTTCATTGTTAATCGTTTTGCAAATTATTATTCTCAGGATGAGATGCAGCAGCTTGCGAAGAGTGAGAGGATGGCTATCTATTTGTCAAACATAGCTAACATTGTGCTCTTTGCGACAAAACTCTATGTTTCTATTCAAAGCAGATCATTGGCGGTTATTGCCTCAACATTGGATTCACTCTTAGATCTCTTGTCAGGGTTTATATTGTGGTTCACAGCCCATGCCATGAGAAACCCAAACCAGTATCGTTATCCAATTGGAAAAAACCGTATGCAGCCAGTGGTAAGTCATCCAATCAAATAATTCTTTGAAAACTCAGATTCTGATGGATTGAAGTTGTTGAAGCTGATAATCAGCATTCATATGTGTACTTGGTTTGTGTTGCATCTGTGGATCATTTGGTTGCTCAGAAGTTGGTGGAGTGAAAATTATTCAACTTATACTAATTAAAAAAGTTAACCCCAAAGAAGTCCGGATTTTATGTTTTTACTTTCCATTTCATGATTTCATCAATCCTTTCTGCAATCAATGAGAGAAATGAACTGAAATGCTATTCCATCATTGCTTCTATTGGCTCAGCTATGTCTTATTCCACAAATGCTAGAGGCAAAGGCAATAGATAGACATTTCATGATGTCATGCCACAATTTATTCTATTACAAGAAGTTTGATGTTAATGCAATACAAGACTAAATATTTCATCAGGTCCATGCTTTAGGCTCTCATTTTGTTATCGAAATGTTGAGCTTAGGGTCTACTGAGTTTATAAACAAGTAGCATTGGTTTTGGGAAAAAAATTTTAATTAGAAACTGCATTGAATAGACACAATCTAGTCTTAGGAATAAAAAACTTCAGGGATCAAATGGAAAAGTAATCAAACAATCTACTCTTGGGAATAAATAGTATTGGTTTTGACTCTTGAGCATAGAATTTTGAGTGTAGTTTCAAGAGTGATTATGACTTACAGGGATGTGGACCCAACTTATTCTTTAATGCAACAAATGTTTTACTAATTTAGCTTGAGATTGCAGGGAATCATTGTTTTTGCTTCGGTAATGGCAACTCTTGGATTACAAATTCTGCTTGAGTCTGGTCGACAATTCATGGCGAAGGTATGCGGTTTTTATTTCACATGCTCCAATCTAAGTTAAGGATGTAGATGGCAGTGAGCGTGGCTAGACACAGACATATTTTAATCAAAGTTTGCTTTGAGAAGGATTTCAAATCAGCTCCCTTCTTAATGTCTGAGGTTCAGTGTGACCTTGGTTCTTGGTACTTCATGAAAAGCTACTACCTAAATGTATGAGATCCTTGTTAGATCACATTCTGAGTTGGTGGATGCAAAATTTGAACATGACTGTTCTAAATTTTCATTTTCTGTAGTCATTTACCGTATCAGCGAGTCCTTTAATATTGTTTTTCGTTTTTTGTGTTGATTACAGACCCAGCCTGAAAGGGATCCTGAGAAGGAGAAATGGATGATTGGGATAATGGTCTGTGTAACCATAGTGAAGTTTATGCTTGTGGTCTATTGTCGAAGGTTTAAAAATGATATCATTAGAGCCTATGCTCAAGATCATTTTTTCGACGTTATTACTAATTCAATTGGTTTGGCAGCAGCCATCTTGGCCATTCGATATTATTGGTGGATTGATCCTACTGGAGCTGTTATGGTGAGTTCATAAGCAGCTCTTTTTTCTTCTTCTTGTTTACTATACTTTCGATAATTGGGTTCATTTGTTGTTTTTATCCATCCAAAAGTAATAATGATAATTGAATTCAGCTACTTTGCAAGTCATTAGTTTCCTTTCTTTTCCTAAAATTATCAAAATAACTAGCAGCCATGTTTTGCGTGTCCAAATATTGGCATTCACTCTATATCTCTCATGTTTTAAGTGAAATGCCCACTATTTGTGATTGGCTTCTTGGAGTTGGTCTTAATCTATCTTTTCATAATGATTTGTTGAACCTGTGATGCAGATAGCACTATATACAATGAATACATGGACGAAGATAGTCATTGAGAATGTCTGGGCACTGATTGGAAGGACAGCACCGCCTGAATTTTTGGCAAAGCTAACATATCTGATATGGAACCACCATGAAGATATCAAGCACATTGACACAGTAAGAGCATACACTTTTGGTTCAAATTATTTTGTGGAGGTTGACATAGTTTTGCCACAAGACATGCTTTTGAACAAAGCTCATGATATTGGTGAGTCGCTGCAAGAAAAACTTGAGCAACTCCCTGAAATTGAGCGAGCTTTTGTACATATAGATTTTGAGTATTCTCATAGGCCTGAACACAAGATTGGGGTTTGATGACAATGATGATGATGACAGTAGTAACGATCAGAGCTAAGCCTTTCCAGAGTAAAAGGGTGAGTTGCTGATTTAGTTAATATGTGATGTGATTCTATTGTAACCAGTTGCGAACCTGCGCAATGTGCGAGTAAGTACCAACTTATAAAATAGATTTTAACAAACTTTATCTTTTGAAGTTTTCATTATCTTACCGGTTGTGTTAGTGGAACTCTCCTGTATTAAAACAAAAACAAAAAGAAATAAACATACCATTCTATTCAGAAAAAAAAGTAATCTTATTACTCTCAAGTTTTACAAATGAGACACTTCATCAAATACATGTTAAATAGTGATGACATAAGCACATTCAACAAATAAGTGAATATTTCCCAAAATTCACTTCCAAAAACACTCCTTGCTGTTTTTAGATGAAACATGCCTACAAGTATCATTATTGGTTTCTTCTTTCTAGAAGAAATTTCAAGAATCGGCAGATACATAACTTCCAATAGCAGCACGCAACTAATTATTCTATCCTCTTCTTGTTAAGTACCATTTGAGTGGATGCTCTTCTTACTCTATGCAATCGGTTTGAATCCAATATCTAATGGGTATTTGTGACCTGAAAAAGCATCAAAGTATGTTCAAGGTCACAATGTTGACATTATATTCGGCATATCAACAGACAAAAACTTGATGTCGCAATAGAACCCCCTAGATAAAGAAACTTCCAAGTTTCGAAAAAAAAAATTATTTATTATTTATAGTAACTTCAAGTTCGAAACATTGAGAATCAAATCATTATTATCTTCTTTTTCCAGAGAATCAAGAACAAATCCTTAAGATTGACAATTCAATATATATATATATATATATGAATATTGAAATACAAAAAACTTTAGTACTACTACCATAAATATAAAGTTGTTGCAGGTCAATGTCACAAAATAATTCATATAAAAACTTTAGCTCAACCACGAAAGAACAGCAAACACCTGCAACCACATGATGTAAAACACGTGAAAGACCCACAAAAGCCTTATTTGATCTCCTAAGAACTTTTGGGGGAATAAAAATGAAGCTTTTCTTGAAAACTTCATATAAAGCAACTATTTGATCATACTTAAGCACCCTAGTCTTGGTCCTCTAGGATACTAACTCCAATGCATTTAGGGATGTGCAGCCAACCCGCTAAAACCGACCCGACCGGTGGGTTGGGTTGGGTTATAAAAAAATTTTGATGGCGGGTCGGGTTGGGTTCGGGTCATAAAATTCCAAACCCGTCAAACCCGACCTGACCCGACCCACCCATATATTTAATATATATTTAAAATATATTATATAATTAATAATTTTTTAAAAAAATAATTATCTCTTCCTATCCTATATAAAAGCCAATTAGTTCACACAAACCCTAGTAAATTACTATTGCTGTTTAGTCATTAGTGTTGTTTGCCTTTAACATGACTCATGTGGGTTGAGTTGGTTTGGATTGGACTTATGTGATGGGTTAGGTTGGGTTGAATTTTTTTTAACCCGCCATGGTGGATTGGGTCAAAAAATCCCCTTAATCCGTCCAACCCAACCCATACACACCCCTAAATGCATTTTACTATTCATTGAATTAAATTAAAACAAAAACAACCACTAAAGAAATGATTAGCAGAAGCACACCATCACCAAATTCATATGACCATCCAAAAATATAATTCAAATTCCTTTGTAGGGAAGGTGATTTGAGTGGCCGTGGACGGCATTGATGGAAGCAGCGGGAAAGCATGAGGCTTCTGAAGCAGATGGTGTGAGTATAGAGGAAGAATAACGTGAACAAATTGAAGAATGTTACTCAACCAATAGGTACAAAAGCGAAGAATTAATAAGCCTCTCCAACTAAACCAGAAAAGATATTGCAAGTTTAATTCCAGAAATACACTTTTTATAATAAGTATATCCCAAGAAATATATTAAGTATTATCTAAAATTTGAATTTCATTGCATTATTATTGTTAAATATTAGCATTGATACACCATGTTGAATATGCTAGTATAGATGCGGAAGCGAAAGCATAAAGTATAAAACACAATAACACATGAGGGTTACATGGTTCAGCCTAACGGCCTACATCCACGGAGGAAACCCTAAAGGGCTACATCAATAATATATTATAGTGTAATACAAATTCTGTGTTACATTAAATTATAACATGTGTATATATAGTAGACTAAACCCTAGACTAATAGACTTCTAGTACAAGTAGGAGACTTGACTTGCACACAAAGTAAAATTAGGCTTGGGCTTATGCTAATGGGTTAATATATCTCTAACAATTATTATTATTATTATGTGCATGGCTCTAATGCAATACGTAGGATTATTATTGATAACTAAATTATACCATATAATAAAATGTAAAAAGTTAATAGTATTGATTTAATTGTTTGTTTAAATTGAATGATATGTAAAATTATATATATACCACGAAACTTTGTCAGTATTTTTCTGTATTAAATTATAGTTCAACAACTTTTAAAATATATAATTAAATAATATTTCTATATTTGATGACCTTCATATGACAGATTTTTTCAATACTTCTAAAATTCTTAAATCTGCAAAAGGAGCCCTTAAAAATTAGAGAGCAACTCTAAAATACTTCTAATTTTCTTTTGCATAATATCTAAAATTGAACATTAGGAAATTACATTCCAATTCAATATCTTAATCTATCAAATGTACATTAGAAAATATTAGACCATTCATTTACATATAGCTTCAACAAATTAACAATCCATGAAAAGGAAAGAACCATCTTATATTAAGTGACCTCCCATATTGCTCTGAATAAAAATATTAATGTTGGCAGATTTTACCTGATCCCGGTGTGTATAAAAGATTAGTTGGCAGATTATTGTACCTCACAATCACTAGACTTGATATAGCTTCCTCAGTCCATAAGCTCAGCCAATATATGGATAAGCCAATGAAACCTCATCTAGGTGCAGCTCACAAAGTTCTACAGTACATAAAAGGCAATCCAGGTCAAGGTGTTTTACTATCTTCTAAGTCAGATCTTCATCTAAAGGCTTTCACAGACTCAGATTGGGCAGCTTGTGTGGACACTAGAAGGTCCACTACTGGTTACTGCATTTTCTTGGGAGATTCATTGATCTCATTGAAGTCTAAGAAGCAGTCCATTGTATCAAGGTCATCTGCAGAGGCAGAATATAGAGCTATGGTAGCGACTGTGTGTGATGTGGTTTGGTTCCTAGCTATGCTCAAAGATTTAGAGGTTTCTCATTCTAGACCAGTGTTGTTTTCTGTGATAATCAAGCAGCAATGCACATAGGTGAAAATCTTATGTTTCATGAGAGAACTAAGCATATAGAGGTAGATTGTCATGTGGTTCAAGATAGAGTACAAGACAATACCATCAAACTATTCTACACATCAACACATTCACAACTAGCAGACTTGTTCACTAAGGCTCTTAGCTTTCACCAATTTTCTTCTTTACTTTCCAAGATGAGTGTTATTAACATACACAGATCTGGTCCTCATCTTGAGGGGGGTGTCAAAGCTCTAAACATTAGAATAAGAGAAGAGAAGAAGATCAGAAAAAAGAACTGATGTTGAAGACTGTATCAGAGCCTAAACGACACACGCAGCAACTAAAAAACAGGAGTAGTGCAGCAGCTGATGTAAACTACACCTAGCTTAGTGCTCGAGTATTTCACACATGTACATACAAGTGGAATGAGTTCACACGTGTTATAACTAATTGGTTTTTTTTTTTTTTGAGACACCAGTAAGAAAATTTATTAATGCAAATCAAACTGGAAAATATCCTTCAAATCACGTGGTAGCTCTTCTAACCACACATCAAAATCAGCAAATGCAACTGTTCTACGAGCGAGAGCATGAGCGAGTTTATTTCCCTCTCTCTTAACATGATAAAAACTACAATCAACATTAGAAACTAAACTATGTATATCAGCAATAACATTACCAAACATAGTCCTCGAAGGCCTATCATCAATTAAAGCTTGAATAACCCGTAAGGAATCACCCTCCACCACCATAGACTAAAGACACAGCTCCTTGGCAAAAACAACGGCCCGACTAGCAGCAAGAGCCTCCACCATGTCCACGGAACCTGGGTATCTAATTGGTTTAAGTTAGTTAGTTAGCTTTGTATAAATACCGTTAGTGTTAATGCATACATAATCAATTCAATACACAAGATTCAGATATTTTCTCCAATCAATTTCTCTCTCTGAAACCCTACAAATGAGGGATGTAACAAATCAAATCCTATTGTTCTATAAATATTCAAGTAAACGCTATTCTTTTTTTTTCTTTTCTTTTCTTTTAATGTTAAAATTTTGATGATTGAGTTGATTGGAACTCGCGATTGCATAAGTCAAATTATGTTCCTTTACTACCTACATCTCTTTGTTCCTATATATGTAGGTGCTGTGTATGATGAGTACTAGTGGTTGAACCTTTATATCTAGAATTATTTCGTCTTAGAATTATTCTAGAATTATTCTTAAGTCCCTTAACTTTCACGTCAATTGTCAAATTAATCCTTAATGGTTGATTTTTGTTAATTTAGTCCTTCACTTTGATTAAATTAAGCAGGTATGGTTCTTCTATCCAAATCATTTAGCAAATACAATTAATGTTTCAACTTTTTTTTAATAGAAATAATATTCATCACAGAAGAACCAGATTGACTTCATTTTGACTGAGGCTAAATTGATAAAAATTAAAATTTTGAAACGAATTTGAGAATTAAAGTAAAATTCAAGGGAGTGAATCAAATTTTAACCAAAAACTAAGCAAAAGACTTGTTGTAGCTAGTTACAAATATTACGTTCTTATCTGTGTATTGGAGGAGTACTATGAACAACAAAAGACAAGCCTTATGAGTAACCAAGTTTTGCTAGGAAATCAGTTGTTTGATTTTTTTCATGGTAGGAATGAAGTAGCCCTAGATAAGATATCAAGCTCATGAGAGATTTGCAATCTATAACAATAGAAGCATAGAAATCATAAGTAGACAAGATGCCTTTTCCATTTCACTTGAAATGGAAATAGTCTTTTTTTTTTTTTTTTTCCTTACAATTAAAAACCGTACCAAATGTCACGTCATTTAAAATTTTAAATGATGTTAATCTTAAATAAGATGACACTGGATACACCATCTTATTTATAATAGTTAATCGATCTGAACCATGAAATGGATCCATTTCAAATTTAGAGGATCCTATAGACTGGCACTATTAGTCAAAAAGTGTATAACAAGTTTAGCATAGGTTCAACTAACAAATGGCGAGAAAGCTAATTGAAAATCATCTATAATTGCTCACAAGTCCATAATGCAACTAAAACACTGATTGCCCAAGTAATTGGGTCTGGAGAACCTACTACCAACGTCCATTGTGATCATGAATTAAGCTCCTCACTACTTGCTGACTCTGGAATTTGGATTAATTTCTTCAGGAAGAACCATCAATAATTAAATATTTAAGCATTTAACTAAGTTAACTTGGACATGACTCTAATTGATTTTAAAAAGTTTAACCTTCAGATATAAGGTTTGTGATAAATTAACCATTCCATTAGATTAAAAACAAAGGGTTTAATGGATATAATCACATGATATACGTATGATTTTTTGCTAAATGATTGATATTTTCTAAATTAACCCCTAGACATAAACGGTTTTTTTATTTATTTATATATTTTAATATTGATAATTTTATTTTAAAATCAAAAAGTTTAAAAGAAGTTTTATGAAAAAAAAAAAAAAAAAAAGAGACGAAGATCTAATTATAATTGATAAAATCCTAATTAAAATAAAGTATGTTATAAGAAATATTAAGCGAATTAATAATGTTATGTATTGAAAGGAAGATGTAAGCCAAACTTAAATACAAAGAATAACTTGCTTTAAAGCTGTTGTCTTAAGCCTCAAATGATCTAATCGAGCTGGTGCTGCATGCTTTCTCTATCAATAGTGACTCAGATACGCAATAAGATGTTGAATTGCAGACTTTTTGTGTCTTCCCTATTAAATTTCGTCAGCAAAGCAAAAGGCATGATTTTCTTTTTTTGAGGAACATGCAAAAGGCATGATGATGAAGGTACTTATGTGATAATTCAACAATTATTGAGGTGTTATGGGATGTTATTGACACCTCAATATTTGTTTTTTGTTTTTTGCTTTCGCTTTTGCTTTTTTTTTTTTTTTTTTTTTTTATGAGTGGAAATATTTGTTGTTCCTTAGTACAAAAATGAATTTGTTATCAATTTTTACACAATTAGTTGGATTCCAACTTCAATACATACTTAGTACTTACTCTTTCAAAAATATGCTATCCTTGCAGTTCAAACTCACACCCTTCCCAGCTCCCCCGCATGCTAAGGCTTGGAGAAGTATCAACTCATCCAAATGATATAGTGGTGTATTGAGTGCAGCAATTAATATTGGCACGGCTGATTATTATATTAACGATAAAATTCTAGACATAACAATAATTTCACAATATTTTTAAATTAGCCTATCACTTCACACATAATGGAGTCACTATAATCTGTAATTTAAAAAAATTTAATAGTCCATGTGTGAGATAATAGGTTAATTTAGAATTATTGTGAATGTTTGTTGTATCACTAGAAAGACTATTTCTAATCAGATAATTTCTGGACATATTTTTAATCTCTTTTTTTTTCTTCTTCTTATATATATAGATGCATCCCTCCAACCTCTACAACCCGGGGTTCCCTACTCTTTTCTATTAATGTAGTGATTAGGAACTTATATCTTGAGCTTAGTAATCCCAAACACTTGCATATATTTTGTTAGAAATAGTGGCTCATATGCAGTGATTAGGAACATATATCTTGAGCTTATTAATCCCAAGCACTTGCAAATATCTTGTTAGAGATAGTGTCTTAAATTAAAATCGTAGTTGCCTTTGTAAAAGCTACTTAATTATGTAACTTTTCTGATATATTTTATTTCCCTTTGAACCAAAACACTTTATTTTCTTATTTCTTATTACTTGGATACCTAATTGACTGCCTTAAGCTATCATCCTTGACTGGATAGGACTTTTGTCGTCCTCACTTTTCTTCATGAACAAGACTTAAAAGTTTAGCTAATTGTAGGATGTATCTGAAAGAGTAAAGCATTTGATTTGGTTAGAGATGCCTTGCATGCCACAATACATACCCCATCAAATCTTATTTACATTAATATATCCTCCAAGGTGACTGGTGGGTTGACCATGTTTGAGCAAGTATAAGTGAACAAACTGATATTTCTATAATTTAATCTTGTTTGAACGATTAAAAATTTAAAAGTGGCTTTTCCTGTCTTGTGATGTAGGTGAGATAAGGATCAAGGTATAGTATATTAGCTGCACTTTACTAAATCCCTACTTTTCCCTAAGGTGGAAGATTTCTTTGTTTATGAATATCTGTTGCATGATATTTCCATTTTTGCTTAGGCGTCTGTCTTTATCATTATCAAAGTTTCATCCATGTCACGTGGGTTCCAGTAGCTCAATTGGTAAAGTCTTTTAATAAAATACAATTATTATGTTGTAGACACCATAAGTTTGAATTACTATCGTATAATCAACAAAATTTTCCAGGACTTGGCTCTCTCAAATGACCCAGTTTTTACTGTCGAAAACTTGAAATCTCCTCTATGTTTCTTTCATTTAGGTTTAGAACCATTAAGACATTAAATACCTAAATCGCTTCACTTTTAAACAATAAATAAAAGACTATTGGACTCTTAAATTATGTAAAAAAAACATGCCTCAGAGCTGCGGAATTGGAAAAAGGAAATTGTACACTCAGACTCAGATCAATATCCATGCGTCTCCAATGGAGTCACCATACAAAGTAGCATGCCTCAGCGAAACTAAAGCTCCATTCACTATTATGTCTTAAAATTGGTATATTTTGATGCATGCTTATATTGTATCACATCTAAACGCCTCCAACTTATACAGTTAATTTTATGCTTCATCTGAACCACAAAGTGTACCACCATTCTTTCTTGTGTAGTATTGCCAAGATTTTCCCTAAAACTACAGCCATATGCCATGCCTAATAATTAGCTATTGTTGAAGTTTTTTTTTTAAGAATACTAAATATTTTTAACACATACGGGGAAAGAGGAGAAGGTCTTACCTTTCTAGAATAAAGCGCATATGTAAGTAGCACATCCTCCAATCATGATTAATGGTATTAGAGTTAAGGTTCATGAGTCATAACACTAAAATATTACATTAACACAGGCTCTGGATTAAGAGCCTAGCTAGCTAATAATGTCATCATCTTTGAGTCAAAGAAATTTTGTTGCCATTGGAAACTTGTGAGAAACAACCTAATAAAGCCATTGTTGGGGTCGTGAGAACTTTGTTCCCATTGGAAATTACAAACAAATATAATAAACCTTTCCTTTTTTTGAATATTTGATTGAAGTTATTTAGGTAGTCGTTGGTTTCATCACCATTCGATGCTGTGTGTACAAAGCGTGTAAGATAATGACTGACGTCCTGGTCATTTTTTCATAAAAATGATCGTGAGATGCCAACAATACAAGAACTATAGCTATTTTTTTATGACACAATCAAACTTCTACAAAATTGAGTATGATATACAAAGATGCTTTTCTTTAATCTTTAATATCTTATGTTGGTCCCTAGACAAAGGTTTCACTTTCACCCATTACTAAATCTAATGAAAAATCGACACAATCGGAGGAAGCATAAAATAAACAATAGTAAAAGGAATGTAAGTTGCAAGAAAAAGGAGGCAGGAAGCTTCACATTAATAACATACAAATTCAAAGATGCTTAAAATATGTTGCAACAAGTTCTGGAATCAACCACTTACCCAAAACAAATATAAATAACAACAAAATTTAGCTACGAATTTAGCTAAACTTTGTCCCTACTTATAGGAAAAATATAAGTAATTAAAAAATAAACCATGACAATAAAAAAATTTTCAATAAAATCAATTCATTAGTTTTTTTCTATATTAATTATCCAAAAAAAGGTTTTTTCTTTTAATGGGTGAGTAGAAATTGTTTTTCTATATAAATAAATGGTATGTGATTTTTTGTCCTTCGAATATAGGGTTTATTTGATTTTTGTCCCTCGATTGTAAATCGTTCAATTTTGATATTTAAAATTTTAAAATATAATAATTTAATATGTTTGTATATTTTCGTCTATTTGCTACTTGTATTTTTTTTTTTTTTTTTTTTTTTTGGTTTTAGTCCTTTAAATATAGGGTCAGTTCGGTTTTGATCCCTCGAAGAGTTGAATGTTTGAAGCTTTATTGTTATGTTTAGAGTGTGGATTTTCAGAGATATAGTTGTTGAATCAATGTACGTACTTGCAGTGAGCTTGTGGCAATATACTGACTTCGAACTAGATATATCCTCTGGAACTCGCTTGGATCCTAGAGAATGTTTCAATAATTTGTGAAAGTTTTAGACTATTTTTTTTTTTTTTTAATAATAAGAAAGTTATAACTTTTATTAAGAAGAAGATAAAAAAAATACATCTTAAGACAAAGAAGACTCAACTATATTAGGATTTTTCTCTGTCCAAGTTACATAGTCAAAAACATCGACAAGTTGTACCAAGTTGTATGCTAGACGATTGCTTCCCACTTGACATAGTTCACTTGCATGCTTATGAAGTCTTGTAACTTTTGCTAAATCCCCTCAATGATATTGCAAATTGTAGTAAGTGCTTCACTGACTTCCCGTAAAGCATCAATGATTATCTTTGAGTCACTTTTAAAGACTACCTCCCTTACCCCTACGGCCCCACATCCCAGGCAAAGAGCTCTCCCTCCTCTAATGCTTTGGCTTCGGATTCCAAAGTTCCCAAAGGAATAGGGAGCCTTTTAGACATAGCTGCTTCCACTTGACCTACAATGTCCCGAATAATAACCCCTTTCCGGATGACTGAGAATTAGTAAAAGTTGCACTATCGACACTAACCTTATACCTAGGACTAAGCGAAGCCACCTAGTGGGTCACCTCGTCGGACACAAAGTGAGGCATACTGAAGCTGGCTATTTGAAATTCTTCTAACAAAACTCGTGCTTTGTGTAATATTGCCCTGCTAAGTTGTCAAGCTTTGCCATGTCATACCTGGTTACGGTTATACCAAATATTCCATGCTATCATGAGTACTAATTCCAGAGTATCATCCCCCACACGTTGTGAAAATTTCAGGTGCCACAACTAGTCCACAAACTCATGGAAGACCAAAACATGGGTATCAAATATGAGTCCAAAAAGTTGCCAGACCTCATAAGCCTTATCACATTCCCAAAAGAGATGTGCACTATTTTCAATTCCAGTGTCACAGGCCTCACAAACTGGATTAACCAGAACTTTCCTTCAACATAGATTCGCCTTTGTAGGCAATATATTCTTACTTGCTTTCCATGCAAAGGACTTAACTTTGTTTGAGATATTTAGCCTCCATTTTGTCTTCCAAAATATTTTTCCATTCTCTTCATTCGATGCTCCCCCAAAGGTGTTACCTATTCTCGAAGCCACTACCAATCTATATGCTCTGCGAACTATGAAATTACCCTTTAGTGTATAGGCCCACACCAATCGGTCGCCAGGCAGTTTAGTACTTAAAGGGATGCTTAATATAGCTTTAGCGTCATCTGGGGAAAAAAATTGATGGATCATATCAAACTACCAAGCTCGAGTACATCGATCAATGAGAAGAGTGACCTTCGCATCTGTGGGTATTTCGGGATGTCTAGAAGTAAGTTTGAAAGTAGAGGGCTTGGGGATCCATTTATCCTTTACTATGGTGATGGCTTGGCCGTTCTCCACCTGCCACCGGTAGCCTTGTTGAACAATATGTTGTGCCGCCATGATCCTTCGCCATGCATAAGAAAGGCGATTGCCCATTTAAGCTGATAAGAAATCCCCATCTAGAAAATAATGAGCTTTGAAGACCCTGTGCACTAAAGAGTTTGATTCATTCTGAAGTCTCCACCCTTGCTTTGCTAATAATGCTAAGTTGAAAGCCTTTAAATCACGAAACCCCAAGCCTCCTTCCTCTTTAGGCATACACATCTTATCCCAGCTTAGCAATGCCATCTTTTTTTTTCATTAGCTTGACCCTACCAAAAGCAACGCACCATGCTCGTCATTTCATCGCAAAGAGTATTAGGTAATTTAAAAACACTTGTAGTGTATGTTGGAATTGCCTGTGCAACAGTCTTTATAAGAATCTCCTTTCCGACATTGGATAACAATTTTTCCTTCCATCTAGACAATTTATTGTTCAATCGCTCGAGTGATTTGTGGAAAGTATTATGTTTATTTTTTCCAACCAAAGATGGTAGTCTAAGACTCTTCTCGTGTTACTTTATTATTTCTGCTCCAAACCTAATTTTGACATCATCTTAAATAGCTTGAGGAGTATTTTAACTGAAGAAGAGGGAAATTTTCTCACGATTTAGTTGATGCCCAAAGGCTTGTTCATACTTCTCCAAAATTGTTATTAAAGTAGAACACTCTTCTTTTGTGGCTCCACAGAAAATAAGAATGTCATCATTAGCAAAAAATAAATGCGAAACTTTAGGTTTTAGACTTTTTTATTTTGTTAGTGTTCCTAGCTAGTATATGTATTAGAGCTAATTTAGCTTCTAAATAGAATGAGTAATTAAACCAATGTTTGGTTTAAAGAATGGTCCATCCTTTCTCTTTCTCTTTGTAAATCGTGACATTGAATAAAATTAATTCTCTATCGTACATTTTCATTTCAAAAAAAAAAAGAAAAAAAAAAGAGAGGATGCATCTATATTCTATTAGTCACATAAAAAAGGAAAAATAGACATGACTAAGTGGGTATATTTTAAATCATGAAGGGGCAAGAGAGTGAAAAATACATTTTTCCCTTATGAAGTTATTCAAGAAAGATAATACTATTGCCGTATGATCAAAAGGAATATATTACATAGAAGAAAAGAGGCAGGAGGGGCGGTTCCATTAATTCCATTCCATTAAACATAAAAATTCAAAGGTGCTAAAAATGCATTGCTGCAAGCTGTGGAATCTACCTACTTATTATTCTAGAAAAGAATAAAAGCTCTACAATCAACAACATATGGGGCATGTGGGTTAATATGTCACTTAAACAACCCATAAAATAAAATTAAAAACCAATGATCATAAAGCTTTTTTTAATAAAAATCAAGGAAAAAAAAATTGTATTTCACTTTCCAAATTAGCATGATTAAGTCATTAAAGGATAGAAGTCAATTAAGATTTAACTAAATCTTTGATTTGTAATAAACAATAACAATGGCTTTTGATGCTTTCTTTGGGTTCTTGGCTCTTTACTATCTTGTTCTTATATCTATTATGTAAAATTATTCAACACGGAGATATTTATTTTTTTATTTTTAGGGGATGAACTAGACTTTTTTCTATATGAATTGAATTATATAAATTAACTATTTGGGAAATTAAGGTAGTACCATAACCGCATGATCAAAAGGAATATTATTTACATGAAAGGAGGCAATAAGGAGGTCCACATTCAGAATATAAATCCAAAGATGCTCAAAATTCATTGTTGCAAACTCTGGAATCAGCCACCCCACCAAAAAAAAACAAAAAAAACAAAAAAAAAGGTGATTATAAAGCAATTATGGAATAAAAATCAAGAAAAAGAAATGTTATATAGTTTGTTAACTTTTTGCTAAAAAAATAAAATAACTGTACACTTTTTTTATTATTATTTTTTAAAATTTATGAATCAAAAAATGGTTCTATATGTGTAATATTATATTTACTAGTTACTATTCCTGAAAAGGTAGTATTATTGCCGTATGATTAAAAGCAAAGGTCAAATTTTAAAGAAAAAAAAAAAAAAAAACTGATGGTAAGACAACCATGCATAAAGAAAACAACCCCAAAAATAAAACTAAAAATAAATTGACTATTAGTTAGAAAAACATCGCTAAAAAAATTAATAGGTAATAGTTTTAACTTATAGTACTCATCTTAAATCTTAATATCAGTTGCTGACTGCTTCTACGACCTTGTAACCTTGTTGAATGAGGAGACAATATACACTTGTTCAAATCCAATATGAAACAAAGACGTTACTTGTTTTTATCGATTACAATTAATATAATGTGGCTAACATTTGTTGAACGTTAAACAACAATGGTATGAACACACCAAATCTCACGACGTTGATGTAGTCGATTGTAAGTAATTGACAAAAAGTGATGAGTTTGTGTAAACAGGAGTGGATGGAAAGTGTCATCCACTCAAATTCGACATGTTGTGAAATTTACTAATTTAGTGTGTATTTAGAATTCTTGATGTTCAAAAGAGCTATTCTAAGACCAAATTCTTTCCTGCAACTATCTTATATGGCATACTATAATTGGCTGTTTTAACACTATATGGACCCACCACTTTTTTTTTTTTTTTCACCAAGTTGAGGTAAAGTTGTGGCCAAAAAGGTTAGTTGTGGTCCTAGATTTTCTGTCCTAAACCACATAATGCCATGCAAAATGGTATAAGTATATACAGTGATTCATCTGTCTCTGTCCCTCCACATATTAAGCAAGGGCAGTTACAAACTTTGCAGCAGTAGTTGTAGTAGTTGCTTGTGCTCTATATATAAGGAAACTTTGCAAGGCATTATTGGTTCAGAAAATGCTCAAATACAAATAAGAGAGTTTTTGAGAGAGATTTAATGGGTGAGAGTGGAACTGTGATAGGTGAAAATGGCAGAATTGAGCCTTTTTGGTCATCAGAAGTTGACACAAGTACCAAAGTGTCAAGCCAGACAACATCTTCATGGAGACTCAATATTAAGGAGTTTTGTCTGCCACAGCAAAACGTAGATGATGATGACCATCATCATAGTACTTTCCCACAGCTTTTTCGTGCTAGTAAGCCTTCTCTTCTTCATTCTCATCGCCTTGTGTTTTTGTTTCTATCTCAAACAAACTCTTTCTAACTTAGTTCCTTGTTATCATTGGCTGTAGAGCTATTAATATGTTTATCACTAAATGAAACAAACTTTTGGTAATCGGATATAGCAAATTGAAGACCAAAGAATGTGAGGATGAAACTCATATTATACATATACACTATAGAGGACTATCACCATGATTGTCAAAACTCAGATATAGCTGAACCCTTATGAAAACATGGCTTGTGTGACGAGAAATATAAAGTGAACAATTGTATAAAATTAACTAGGATTAATTTAGAGGGGCTTTCCACTGTATACAAAATCACTGGAAATTTATTATAGGGGTGAGGCATAAAAGAATTGAAGTAAGAAAATTAACAAAGTGATAAGCTTTCTATGATGCAGATGATATATTTGAAAGACTTATAGACTGTTTGATACAGCTTAATTTTCAGCTTTTTTGAAAACTAGGTAGCTTGAAAAATTGTACCTTGGAAAAAATCGAATTTAAAAAATTGTACTTTGAAAAAGTGTGGTTTGAAACCGTTTCACCAAACGGGTAAGGGACACACAGAAAACAGCTTCACAATTAAAGGAAGTGACTGTGTTCATGTAAATTGTTATGCTTTACAAAAAGACTTGTATCAATAACTACTAACATTGCCATGGCATTTTTGTTTCCCCTGAAAAACTCCCACCCCTGCCTCCTAGTCCCAAAGAAAAGTTGTACCATCAACAATAACCTCTGGTCCCAAATATTAGAGTTTGCTAAATGATGTCATTATTTGTTATTCATTATTTTTAGGTCCTTTAAATGCTTCCCTTTAATGGAAATTTCAAATAAGGGAGTGCTAGATAGATTTTGCACATATAATTGCTGGTATAATTTTAGCTATTTTCACTTTTTAATTCATTTGTCAATGATATTTGTATAGACATGATTCTTCTTTTTTTGTCCTTTCCATGGCTGGTACCGTATCATTCAATGTGATTTTGATTTTAGCTCAGGTGACTTAGTTTGACATCAACAAGTATGTTCCCAGAAATGCTTTCCATTTTTTGTAATTTTTTTTTAAACAATTGGATTTGAACTCTAGCATCTGGTCCATAGTGGCTAAAACTATCCATTCGGTCCAGGCTTTAAAATATCTAAGGTGAGTTTTAAATATCCATAGATGAGGTCATTAACAAGATTCCCTTGGAATTTGAGTTGGGTTTGATTCAGCTGTGTAAAAGTTGATTACAAAATAAACACATATTAGGAATGGAAAGTGCATACATGAACATATACCCTTCCAGAAAAAATTATTATTATTATTATTATTATTATTATTTTATTTATTATTATATGATCAAAAGTTAAGAAAGAGGGTATACAATTTTAGAGTGATGCACTTTCTACTCATATTTGGTAAAGATGGAATAATGAGAAGAAAGAGTAGTGATGCAAGGCCTGTTATGAGTTATGACAAGGTTTTTCTAGTCAAGCTTTTTGTTTATCTCAGAAAATGAGAAATGCCAGTTGTTAAAAGTTTTTGTCTTTGAATTTTTTGTCACAAAGTTCAACTTGGTGAACAATCTTCAAGGTTGTTTACATCTAGTATTCTAATCTATTTTCCTTTGATCCGAAATGGTCTAAGAATGGAATTGTGTCTCATCTACCACAGAAGCATACAAAATTGGTAGTTTATTTAATTTAATGAAGAAACTCTCGGTGACATTATTGCCATTAAGATTGCTGTAAAAAGAAGTATGATTTCCATTGTATCCAATGCTTTCAGCCTTGAATGGCTAGCGTGATCCTGAGGTAGCAGAGCCTTAAATGAATAACTGATTGGATATTCATTATTTTATTGCTAGAAGAAAGATCATTTCCAACTTGTTTTGTATTGCATATATCAGTTGGATCACTATAGTCTATATGCTTGCATTGCTCTTCTGCCCTTAAGAGAATATTTTCTTCTTAAGACAGCAGTTTGAAATTAATTTGTTAATGCTCTTAATTTTTCCTAATGCTTTTCTTGCCTGATGTTTAATTTATTTATAAAAATGGCTTCATAAATGATAATTTGGGTCATTTCCATCTGTCTGTGAGCCTTGCTGAAGAATCTCCCAACTAATCTCGTTCATTGATTTACTTATTTTTTCATTTATTCTTGATCTCAGGGAAACGATCCAGGGTTACAGAGTACTATAAGAAGCAAAAAGAGCTCTTTGAAGGGTTCAGCGAAATGGAGGCCATGACTGAAACAGGTGGTTGTCCTGGAAGTCTCACAGAGGTTGGTTGACACGGTTGTTTTGTTTATTCTCCATAACTTTGTATGAAGTTTCAATGTTCGATGTGTTTTGGACAATCTTAATATAAACATGGTTGGCTTCCTAATTGGGCAAAAAGTTAGTTCTGAACTAGCTCAAGTTTAAGAGGGCACTTTTACAAGTAGTTCCTGCTCAGATTTTAACTTGTGGGAAAACAAAGGAATGCATTTTTTTTAATTCAATTATGCAAAATAAAGGCAATATTTTTTGAATTACTACTATTCTAGTCAAAGTGTTTTGTATCAGTAGTGACTTAGAACCAAGTATTAACATGATCAATAAAAAGGTTCAAGAACTTATGTTTACCAAAAGTATGATACTTCTGACTACTACATACCTTTCTTAACTGAATACTTGTGTGGCATTGAACACTGCTTTATCAGAATGAAATGAAGCAGCTTGCTCGGAGTGAGAGGATGGCAATTCATGCATCAAATATAGCTAATTTGGTGCTTTTTGGAACAAAGGTTTTTGCTTCTATTGAGAGCAGATCATTGGCAGTTATTGCATCTACCTTGGATTCCCTCTTGGATCTCTTGTCAGGGTTTATTTTGTGGTTCACCACATATTCCATGAGAAACCCAAACCAGTATCACTATCCAATTGGAAAAAGACGGATGCAGCCAGTGGTAAGGCATCAAACTTTCATTTTTTGGATGAGTGAATTTCAGTCCCAGCACTATGTCTAAGAAGTGATTCAAACCAGAGACCTACTCTTCATAAGGCATGATCTCCAACCTATTGTGCTACCCTCCCCCCCCGCCCCTTGGGGTTTAAGGCATCAAACTTCCTAGTTGTTTCAATCCAATATTTCGTGCATGTGTTACAAAACAGTCAAACACTTAAAGGTTCATCTGAGTTAGATCAATGACAGCTTAGTTTTGGAACTGTAAGTTCAAGAATGAACATGTTTTTTGTTATGTAGACCTAAGGCTTGCCAGCAATCCTCATAACACAGGCAAACCTGCGACTGAAAAGTCATACCATCTGTCTTGGCCTTTTAAATTTTTCCTTAAAGTTTGCTTTTGTTTTAATTACTACAAGCCTTTACTAACCAAGCTTGAGTATGCAGGGTATCATTGTTTTTGCATCGGTAATGGCAACTCTTGGATTGCAAATCTTGCTAGAGTCTGTTCAACAATTATTGAGTAAGGTATGCAATTTCAATCTTATTGGCCGTTCACCGTTAAAGGCTGCCTAGACAGTCTACAACTGGTTTCAGGCACCAAGTAAATGTATCACTTCTTCGTAATAGCCCAAGCATGGTTTTTTTTTCTCTTCAATCTCATATGAGTAAGTGGATGCAACATGTGAGCATGTATGGCTATTGTCCTCTCTATAATTAGGCAGATGTTCATGTCTAACAAAGAAAGAAAAAAATCATTTAGTAGTTTTATAGAAATTTTCTTAGAGAGGAGGGGGGAGGGGAAGAGAGTTTGGTAGAAATTCCAGGATAGTTTCTCAATTTATTCCTATGTTATATGGATTCCTTTTAATGATTTTACATGCTACGCTATATGGTAGGTCACTTCAATTAAATGGTGTAGACATTTTTTGACACTTCAACAATTCATACCTGTTTTCCTCACTAATTTTTGGAGTGATTTACACATCCATTTGATACATGTAGCCTACTCCCTCTAATGTAGTGATGCTGTCTGACGTGGATGTTGTCAACTATGACCATCAGTAATAAAAAATAATGTTCATTTACTGACAGTATTTAGTCAGTTTTCTCAGGAATCAATAGATTTTAGATTTGAACCTCTTTTTTTCAGTTCAAAATTCCACTTTATGAGAGAATAGTTGTCTCCTGTCATTTATATATTGGATGTAGGAAACTGTTTTTGTCTAGATACAGTTAAGTTTGTTTAACTTGATGCCTGTTTCATTACTAATATTGCTTTCATCTTTTATATGACAATCTTGATTACAGTCCCACCCTGAAATGGATGAAGAACAGGAGAAATGGGTAATTGGGATTATGGTTTCTGTTACAGTTGTGAAGTTTGTGCTCATGGTTTACTGTCGAAGATTTAAAAACAAAATTGTTAGAGCATATGCACAAGATCATTTTTTTGATGTTATTACTAATTCAATTGGTTTAGCAGCAGCTGTTTTAGCCAACAAATATTACTGGTGGATTGATCCCACTGGAGCTATTATGGTGAGTTCAAAATAAGACAAACTTTTTTTTTCCTCCCAAAGCTTTTCACTACCCCACATTAAAGCTTTCAAAAAATCTAGTCATAACATATTTTATAACTGTCAAGATGGAAAATTGTTAATGGTTGTTAATAAAGTGATATCAGTAGTGAATTATAATGAGGATAAATAACAATTTTCCAACTCAACAGTTGTAAAAATGTTGTGGTAATTGCATTATTCTAAAGCTTGAATATTCCTACAATTTTACACTTATCGGCAAACATGACCTGCGAAAGAAAAGAAGGAAACTTTGAGGTTTTATGCTTCAAATGCCTTTATGTGCCTTGAAATAACACACTATTAAATTGGAGACACGATCGAATTTCCAATCTTCCAGCGAGCTAACCTTAGTTTATCCACTAATGATGAGTTCTTGAACTAATAATGCAGATAGCATTATATACAATAAATACATGGGCAAAGACAGTCATTGAGAATGTATGTTCCCTAATTGGAAGAACCGCACCTCCTGATTTCTTGGCGAAGATAACATATCTGATATGGAACCACCATGAAGAAATCAAGCACATTGACACAGTTAGAGCATACACTTTTGGTTCTCACTACTTTGTGGAGGTTGACATAGTATTGCCAGAAGACATGTTTCTGAACAAAGCTCATAATATTGGTGAGACACTCCAAGAGAAGCTTGAGCTACTCCCTGAAGTTGAACGAGCTTTTGTACATATAGATTTTGAGTTTACACACAGGCCTGAACACAAGGCCAAGCTATAATATCACCAAATTCCCTAGGATGATAACAAGTTGTCATAAGCTAAGAGTTCAGTCTTCATTTTTTGAAAAGACTTTTAAGAACTAACAATCTTCAAGTTGTTGAATCTCCTATGTAAATCTCCTACCTACATTATTATTTTGGCTGTGCCTTGCAAGTGAAACAATTCTAGCACTGTGCTTGAGTTTCTCCATGCATTAATCAGGGTTCTGGTTTCACTGTACTACAAATTATTTGATGATAGCCATCTTGATTTTCCTTGTCATAACAAAATAATCCATTTTGTTTCTTCAGTGATTTTAAGCATTCTTACTTTCTGGTCTTGACACAATTAAATGAACTAGACATCAGAATGGTCAGGGAGTGAGTAATTGAGATTTTGCAAACTATATATATAGACCTGACTTTTCTTGTTTGGGTGTTCTGCATCTCCAAATTGCACCTATAGGACATAACAAAATGTTACAACAATCTTGTTTTTTAGCTGTGGTTGGTCCAGTATAATAAATGTTACAACAATCTTGTTTTTTAGCTGTGGTTAGTCCAGTATAATATTTTATTATTTTATTTCAACTTATGATGGGCTGACACTTCAGTTGTTGTGAAAATGTTGTGAGACTTTGTTGCGGCTGTAAAACAAATCTTTGCGTTATTGATCTTCAACCAATCGAATGAAAAGGTACGATATGAGTTGCAAGTTGAAAGATATATGCATAAGATAACACCCTGAAGGTCCTTCAATACAAAAGGTAGTCACTTTGCTATCTCAGGCCAACAGAGATATAGTCTTATAGACGCCATTAATCTCTATTATGGGTTGGGAGAGTTGGTTATCTGAGGGCAGTATATTATGACAATCGTCAGGTGCCTTGAAGGATTGGTTTTGGTTTAATTTAAAGCTTAAAATTCTGTTACAGCTAAAAGTTTGTCACTTGGAAACCAAGGATGACTTTCGAGATAAAGAAGAAGAAAAAGATAATAGAATTACTGAACGCTTGAAATAACAATACATATCCTTCAATTATCCCACACTGACAAAATACAAGCAAATTTTTTTATTTATAATTTGTTCCGATAGGCTTTACAAGTGCCGAGCTTAGTAACGTAAGCTTATAACTCAATGGGGGCATTAAAATAGTTGAATGTATGTTGGAATTGCTAGGTGGATTTGGTGAAGTGTTGGTTTGTTATTTCTAGCATGCCCCCCTAATCCTTGGGTTAAAGGACCTCCCCTAACCACCATGGTTGGGTAGCAATCTAACTTTGTTGAAATCGATGATTGGACATCTCACAAATACAACTCAACACAGCCCTTCCTAGCATGCTACCCTAGGTTCTTCCCCATACAAACAACCACTTTTTATAATTACCTTTATCTACTTTTCTTTTAATAAATCTTGGTAAATAAACTAAAAATTCATTGTTTTTTTTTTTAACGTTTTCCAATGATATGTATTAATCTGTGTTTACTTTTTTTAATTATTATCTTCACAAACACGGTAAAAAAAATTTATTTTTTATTATTTTTATCACTTTGTTTTTACTTTTTAAAAAAATAAAATTGTTTTGCCATTTTCTTTTAATAAACTTTTTAATTACCTTTATCTACTTTTTTTAAATCGATTTTGGTAAAAAATTTAAAATTTGTTGTTGTTTTTTATTTTAGCTTTTTCCAATTACTTCTTTTAATTATTATTTTCTCAAACATGGTAAATTTTTTATAAAAAAAAAATTTGTTTTCCCTTTTTCTTTCAATTACCTTTATCTTCTTCTTTTCTTATAATCAATTTTGGTAAAAAATAAAAATAAAAATTCGTTGAATTTCTGTTTTGTTTTTGTGTTTTTGTGTGTGTGTTGTGTGTTTTTTAATAACTTTCTTCAATGACGTATCAATCTGTGTTTACCTTTTTCTAATTATTATTTTCTCAAACATGGTAAAAATTTGTATTTTATAAAGATGTAAAATGAAAAAAAAAAATGTTAAACTGGAATGGAATTGGTAGTTGAGGCGGTATAAAAAATAGAATTTTAATATTAATGTTAGTTATGTTAGCTTTTTCTATTCGAAGAATTATTTTAACACAATATCAAAAATATTGGGGAACTAAATAGACGCATTTGAAACATTAGATACCGTCTTAACATAATATTATGGACCAAGTGGTAATTAACAAAAATTATTTGGTGATGAAAGAATATTGCCTAAACAAATTAAATTATATTTATATAGTAAAGAGTTATTGTTTTGCATTTATAAATATACAAATAATATGTGTGTGTATATATATATATATATATATATATATATATATACATACCAATATCAAAATATTTTGTTCAATTAGGCAAAGGAGAACACACAAATTTTAAAAATTAACTTAGATACTTAAAAATCTAAAGTATATTGAACAAAGGCAATAACCATCACACGATAGTAAAAAGTTATAGCAAGTCTTGTAGCTACTTGTACTGAAAAGGGAAGAACACTTGTAAATTTTTCAAACCTTCTTAAAAGTAGAGGAAAAAAAAGTACACCTCATCCTTTTTTAAAAAAAAAAAAAAATTTATGTATTCCCCCTTTTGGGGGCTTTTCTCAGATCCTAGGTCATGGCCTAAGTGACCTAAACCTAAAGCCGGCCCTATATTTTAGATGTTGTGAAAATGTAGTGATATTTTGTTGTAGCCTTAGACCAACTCTTTGCGCTATTGATCTTCAACCAATCCAATGTAAAGGTAATTCTATAACTTGCAAGTTGGAAGATAAATGCAATTGATAACAACTTGAAAAATCCTAAAATCCTAAATACAAAAAATAGTCACTTGGCTATCTCGGGCCAACATAATTAATAGACTCAGTGAATATCTATTTTGGGCTGTGTGAGTTTTGGGGCAGTATCTTATAATAATTATCAGGCCAGGTGATTCGAAGGATCAGTTTTTGTTTAATTTTCCGCCAACACATGCACGAATTTGTCACTTGCAAACCATGGTGACTTTCAAGATATGGACAAAGAAAAAGGTAAGCGAAGTATTGAACACTTAAAATAACAAGACATATCCCTCATTATCCCACGCTGACAAAATACAAGTAAATTGTTTTATTTATAATTTGCTGCAATGTTTTATGAGTGCTGAGCTTAGTAACGCATGCTTATAGTAAGGAGAGGGCATTAAGATGGTTGAATGTAAGTTGGAATTGCTAGGGTGGAATATGGCCTCTAGTGTGCCCCCTCCTTTGGGTTACAGGACTTCCCTACTCCTTAGGTATGATAACCCTGCTACCACACTCACCAACTCTCAGATTCTCTCCAATCGTGGCCACATCTCTTCAAGAAACCTGAAATCTCCCTCATCTACTCTTTCTTCACCTTCTTCTCAATGTGGGGGGATGTGAGAATTGAGATTATTGAGATTTGTGCTAACATAAAAACAGTGCCATGGAAACAAAGCAAAACCATATTTATGTTCAATTTATGATTTCTTGAAGCTTACACAATATCTTTATCAAATTCGGACTTTATTGAAATTTATAGATATCCCAATAAACAAATGACTACATACAAAATTTAAAATTTTAATTTAGATGCTTAAAAATCTAAAGTATATTATACAGAGGCAAAAGCCTTAATAATCGTGGCAGTTATTTGATTTTTAAATGACACATGTCTTACATCTAAATAAAAATTAGATGTGATCTTATCCTGTATTAAAAAAACAAGTGTAATTTTGCCTAAAAAATAAAGTATGTTAACACGAGGAGGGACGTATTTGCCAATTATATTATTGAAAATTGCTTGAATCTCAAGACATTTTTATAACGAATCATAAACTTCATAAAAATATAACTCCCCACCTCCCCCCCCCCCCCACACGGGGGCCGAGGATCGCATATGAGGATTTTATCTTGTTCAGTTCAAACATAATCAACCAAATATTTGCTAGAACTAACTCAATTAGAAATCAACTCCATCAAATCTAAAGCATGTTGAAACATTCGTAGCATTTATAATAAGCACCCCTGTTTAGTGGCATACCTTTCAATTGCATATACTAATCTAGATGCTAGTGGACTCATCGAGTAACCGATGAAGTGAATTGAAGTATAAATATAGGCAAAGGTGGGACTTGGGAGGGATGAGAGAGCAAGCAAAAGTGGGGGCAAAGGCATTAACATTCCACCAAAGCAAGCCTTAGAAACTTGTAGGGTATGAATTTGTCTATTTCGGTATAGACTATCCTAGCTCATTGGGTCCCAATAATCTTATATGAAATTTGTTAATCCAAACAATCAGAATTAATATTAGAATCCTGTCAAAAGAAGTCCATGGGGAAATAGGCCACCTTATCCAGGGAATCATCAATCTCCTCGAGTCTTTTAGAAGCTGGAACTTCAGATATCTAAAAAGGGAATATAACATGGTTGCGCATGAGCTTGCTCACTTTGATAGATGTAATGAGACTTATAAGGTGTGGAAAGGAGTGTCTCCTCCAACGGTGAGACACCTCATCCACCCTGATGGTCTATAATGCTGTATACATTCTCTTAACCTTGTTGTACTCCAATTTCAGCTAATATATTTCAACCTTCCCATCAAAAAAATAAATAATAATAAGAATATTAGAATCCAATAATTAACTCCCAAATCTAACACACGCATCATCTCCCTCCCAATGTAGGACTAATCATATATATATCAAATCATATATAAAGTCAAAGCTAAGAGAAAATACAATAAAGTTTTCAATTGGAGTCTATTTTTGCCATGTGTCTCATCTAATTTTTTAATTTTTTGTACCAAGTGAGTTAATCTAGTAAAAAAATATACAAAGAGTTCAATATAAAATTTCAATGAAAAATTTAATCATGTTCTCTTTTTTTTTTTTTTTTTTTTTTGATCGAAAGGAATTTCATTAAAAGACTAACGAGAAAACAAAGGATCAGGACAACGCCTGTTTACAACCATCCCCTGGCAATCAACCGCAACAAGAGGCAGCAAGTCCACAGGCGGACAAGAATAAGAAATGAAATCAACTGCTTGATAGCTACCTAAATAAGCTAAGTGATCAGCACATCTATTAGCTTCACGATAGATATGCTTAATACAAAGATGAGGAATCTGAGCAACTAGATGTCTGCAATCATCAAAAAGCGAGGAGACTATAGTATTAGCATAAGAACGATTCTGAAGAGCATCGACCAGAGCTTTGGCATCAAGTTCAACCATGACAGCATTAAGATTAAGCTGATTACACAGGAGGAGACCATCACGCAAAGCCCAAGTTTCAGCTAGGAAGCTGTCCGTTTTACCAATTTTTCTAGGGAAACCCATGATCCAGCTGCCTCGATCATCTCTAATTAACCCTCCTCCTCCAGCAGTCCCTACTGTAATATCCGCAGACCCATCGGTATTGAGCTTGACCCATCCTGTGTTTGGCTTTTCCCATTTGATTTGTCTGATAATCATTCGGCTACTACATCTTGGCTAGATAACACAATGAACAAATTCCATTGCTTGTCTAAGAATCAGAATGGAGATATTTGGGTTGACTTTTTTGTTATTGAAGACAGCTTGATTCCTCTGCTTCCATAGAGACCATATGGCAAAAGAGAAAAGGGAGTGCCAGGGAATTCCTTTGACAAGGTGAGAAGACTTACAGTTAGAAGACAGCCAAAGATTTAAATCTTGAGAGAAGAAATTAGGATTGCAGCTATGAGACCCCAGCTGTTGCCACACCGGTTTCACAAGGCGACAGTCAGGAAGGGCATGGGAGATAGATTCAGGTTGCTCTAAGCATAAGGGACAAGAAATGTCTAAAGAGATACCTCTTTTTGCTAAGCACTCCTTAACACCAATGCTGTTGTGCATACACCTCCAAATGAACATTTGGATTCTAGGCAAGGCCTTGAGATTCCAAATCCAAGAACCCGAGAAGGAGTCAGCTTCCATTTGATCTGTGGCAAGCAGATAAGCACTCTTCATATCAAAACGTCCTTTAGCAGAGAACTTCCATGCCAGTTTATCACTACTTCTAGCAACTATCGGCATAGGAACCGCTTGAATGTCAACTTTAATTTCTGGGGGAATGTCAAAAGGGATGGCAGCCCAATTCCACCCATAAGGAGCACGAAGATCCTTCAAAGTAAGACTGGCCGAACCTTGAGGGAGGGGGCCTTGAATGTTAGATCTGATGGTACCACTATTAAGCCAACAATCCTCCCAAAAATTGATATTACTCTCATAGCCTGGCACCCATTTAACCCCTCTTTTGAAGATAGCTTCCCCTTTTTTCAACCCCTTCCAAGTAGAGGAGCTAGGAAGCCTTGACTCATTTCTAGAATTTATCCGCTGCCTAGAGCCATACTTGAATCTGAGAACTTTGGCCCATTGCGCTTCCTTCTCAATATGAAATCTCCAGTTGAGTTTAGCTAGGAGAGCCGTGTTTCTCCCTCTTGCAGATTGAAGCCCCAAACCACCTAACTCTTTGGCCTTAGTTACTGTGTTCCAGTTAACCCAATGCATTTTCTTTTTGTGTTTTGAAGACCCCCACAGGAAATTTCTATTGACACTGTCTATCTCGCTAAGAATTTTGTTGGGTAACAAATTACTTTGTAGAACATAGCTCGGGATAGCTAAAGTCGAAGCTTGAATAAGAACCATTCTTCCTGCCATAGAGAGCATGTTGGCCTTCCAACTAGCAAGCTTCTTTTTAACCCTGTCCAAAATGGCTCCAAAATCATGCCTTTGTCTCCCTGGATGCTTTAAAGGAAACCCCAAATATTTGCCGAGATTGGTGGTTGCACTGAAGCCCAACAAGCTAGATAAAGCATCTCTTTGATCCACGTCAACATTGGGAAAAAATAAAACACGGGACTTTGCTTCACTAACTATTTGCCCAGATTTAATACAAAATTCTTGGAGCACAGAACTGATAATAGTACAGTTTTCTGGAGTTACACTGGCAAAAAGAACCAGATCATCTGCAAAGAAGAGATGGGAGAAAGCCGGACCACTTCGGGAAGCTTTAACAGGGGTCCATAACTTAGCAGCACATTTTTCCTCAATTAGGTGGCCTAGAAACTCCATGCACAATATGAAAAGGTAGGGAGAGAGGGGGTCGCCTTGCCTAATACCTCTCGAGGGCAGGAAAGGTTCGAGACTGCCACCATTCAAGAGAAGGGAAGTGGACATTGAGGAAACGCAGCTCATGTTAAGCTTAATGAGGTTCTCCGAGAAATTAAATAAAGTGAGCATCTCTCTGATAAAGCTCCATTCAATTCTGTCATAGGCTTTTTTTAGATCAATCTTGATGGCCATGGTCCCTCTACTACCTTTGGTTCTGCCAATGGTGTGAATTAATTCTTGGATAATGATTGCATTATCAACACCTCTCCTGCCTGGAACGAAAGCAGTTTGGTAAGGGGAGACAAGCTTGTCCAAGTGAGGTCTGATCCTGGAAACTAAAATCTTGGTGATGATTTTGTAAACTGAATTACATAAGCTGATTGGTCGGTAGTTCCCAATAGTTTCCGGGCCTTGAATCTTGGGAATGAGAACAATATGAGTGTTATTGAGATACTCGGGAACTTTCCTATCTAAGAAAACTTTTTCGACCTCTTTCCTCACTGAGTCCCCAACTATGAGCCAAAACCTTTGAAAGAACCCAGCATGTAACCCATCCGGAAAATAAATTTATTACTTAACAAGAACAAAATTAAGTTAAAAATAATTTTTTTTTTAAATCTAAAACAAAACTATCAAGAATGGACATTTTTTTATAGGTCAAATCAAGAATTAATAATTAGAATAAAAATAATCATAAGTAATATTAAACTTAGGCAAACATGTTAATATGCATCTAATTACATTTATTTTTTAATAATTCAATTAGTTATGTATAATTTTATGATAAAAAATTGTATTTATTTTTAAATACAACTATGCATATATATAAATTACAAGCTAGTAAGAAATAAGCATTTAAGTCCTACATAAGAACTTTTTTCTTTTGAAAGCAAGTCCTACATAAGAACTTATAATGTAAGATTCACGCGATATGAAAAAAAATAATGTCTATACATATACATCCTCCCTCTCATATTATGTGGATCTACATTGATGTATTTTCGATCCACACCATGTGAAAGTGATGCTGCAAATATTGAACCCTAGAAAGGTCTCACTGCAACCATATAAATATTAAGGGCATATCAATGCAATTTAAAAATAATAATAATAATGATTTCAACTTTGAGGGTAGTTTGGTAAATTCAAATCACGAGTAAGATTAGGGTTTCATCTGCATCACCACTCTACTATATAAACCCCTCCAAGACCAAAACCTCTTCGACAACCCTCACCCAAAACCTCAAAATTTTCATTCAGTCTCTCTCTCTCTCTCTCTCTCTCTCTCTCTCTCTCTCTCTCTCTCTCTCTGTGTTTGTATTCATTGTAAATATCGTATAGTGTGTGGCCTGTGAAGCACCAATATTGTCCGTACCATCTGAGATACCCTCTTTGATGTATACAACTTTTTCAATTCTGAGGCCTCGGATAAATTTTTTTTTTTTTTTTTTCATTTTTCACAGCTTTTAAATTGTGGGTTTCGTTTTATTTTATATATTATGTTGCAATATAGGCTGTGAAGACTTAATTTTATACCATCAAACTATGAAAGCCCTATGAGGCTTGTTGATGTTACTATAAATCATTGCTGAGCCTTTTATATTCTCATATACATTGCTAATTAGTGTTTTTATTGAATTTTCTTTGAGTTTTCCTTGATGGGTATTTTTTGTTTTGGGTGTATTTGATGTTATGTATGAGATTATGTGAAAAAAAGGCAACAAATTAGAGTCTCTGATGCGCTTTCTTGATAGCGTTTTTAGCGCTGTACGTTGCCGACAGTGATCTGGGAGCTGAGATTCTGGCAATTGCCTCATGTTTTCTGTAAGGCTTTTGCATTCAGATGTTCCTACATTTATTAATATGATCTGTTTTTATTGATAAAGTGTCAAGTATTAGCTCAATCATGAATAGGATTGTTACCCAATTGTTAAAACTAAAACTACACCACACTTTAGTTTGTAGAAATAATTTTATGTAATTAGTTTGAGGTAATGTTCTACTTACATATGAATTGTAGTTATATAGAGTTTTATGGATGTACTTTTTATTGAAAGTTCACTTGCGTAGTTGTTGAAGTTTAAGGCAAACTTACACAGACTGTGTTTAAAATGTGAGTCATTTTACACATGGTATGTATGGAGTGTGGAAATTCTTGATGTGTGACAATCATGGTCCTAAAATTCGTTTGTCAAAAAAATTCACTCTCACTCATACTCCCTTCCTTTTGGAAACTAGACTTAAATAATAATGCTTGGACTACAACTAAAGCCACAACACTAAAGCCACAACTTTGCCACAAGCTGTGCCAAAAAATTGTGTCTTTTGTTGTGGTTCTAGCATTTTTGTTGTATAAAAAGCTGTACATGTGCATAAAAAGTGATGTTAAGTAGATACTTATTTTCACAAATATATACCATTATTCATTATATGGATTTGTTATTTTGTTTAATATATTACTTGCAATATTTTCCCACATGGGTTGGACCTCACCAATGTGTTCTATCCATGTGAGGTGATGTTGCATGTAACATGTTTCACATCATATCACTTCTATTGTATGAGCTATAGTAGATTAATATACAAAAATATGACAAATGGCTTGGTAAGGTTGTTATGTATGTAGATTTATTAATGCTTAACAATGGGGTAGTAGTTATACATGTTGATTTATTCATGCTTAACATGTGATTCAGTTAATTTTGTGGTTTTAGTGTCATGTCCATTGATCTACTGATGGTAGAATTCAAATTGAATTTAAATAGTTATTAGTTTTTTTTTTTTTTTTGCTTGTTTTGTAATATTGTTATTAACCTTCATGCTATATCGTTTTTTAAATTAGATTTAGTTCTTAAATTTACCCGTTTATCTTTCTTAAAAAATAAGTTTTTTAAAGTAAGCTGTACCCCAAAAAAGTCCTGCTTTAAAATGCTGTACATAAAAATAGGCCTAGTGAGTGGCTAATGGACTATAAACATATTGTTTATATTGAAATTGTGTGCTAAATGTGATCTCTTCATCTGGCTCTTACTGCTGTGTTGATATCTTATGTAATTCTTTTCTGATAGTGGCCTGTGATGATTCAAATTGTCCGTACCATCTGAGATACATTATCTTTGATGTATTAAACTTTCGCCTTTTCTGAGGCCTTAGGCACTTCTCTATGTTGCTTTATAAGCCTTTTTTTTTTATGAGGTTCGTATATTAGATTTTTGTACCTATAGTTTTGATATTGCTATGGTTTATTTGTTTGCTTGGTTGAAAACTATAAGAATGTGTTATGTGTTTAGTAACGTGGAAGGCAACAAATTAGAGTCTCTGATGCACTTTTTTGATAGTGTTTTCGGTGCTGTACGTTGCCAATAGTGAAACTGGAGCTGAGAATTTTGCATTTGCTTTTTTCCAAAAAGGCTCATGCTTTCCGATGTTCCAACATAAGTTTATTGTTATTATCTTTTTGCTTAAATATATTTTTTTTGAATTTGTGGACATGATTTATGATGAAGATCTATTACAATGCTTTTGAGTGCAAATGGTATGTGGCATTTGGGAACAGACTTATTAATACCTTGATGCATGAATGTGAGAGTTATAGAATGCTAGCCTATTGAGACATTGTGATGTCATGTGCACATGTTGTTATGTGTTGTTTGGTCCATGTATAACAGAGTGGTGTTGCTTGCTTAGTGTAAGTGGCTTCTTTTCTGTCTTGTGCTGATTGAATGATATGATTGTTGGCAATGCATGTTGATCGTTGTAGTGATATCTTTTTAGTTTTTTTGCATCTGAATTTGTAGTTAGTTTCCACCGAGTATACCTTAGCATGTCTTTTATAAGACAGAAATTTTTTGTTGGAATTTATCGTGATAGCCAATTAATTCAATAAGATTTGGTGGAAAACTTAATTGTTTATATGATCATATCTTTTGTAACAATTCTTTGTTGTCACTATTCTGATACGGAGTGGTAATCATTTTTACTTCTCCACCACTCACAGTTGATCACAACAGAGTTGTGGTAAAAGTTGTGGCACGATAATTGTCTCTACAATCCTTCTTCTTCTATAAGAAGAATTCTAGTACGGCCTTTTGTGTCACAGCTTTGCTACAACTTTGATGTGATAAATTGTGAATGGTGAAGAAAAAGTGATTAGTCATTTTGTAATGGTTGCTGCAACACTTATTTCACATGGGGTTGGATCTCATGCTTGTGAGGAGGTTTTTTGTATATACACACAACTTTTGAAATTTCAGCCGCAACTTTTGACTTTTTGAGTTTATTTTTGGATATCATGCTTGTGAGGTTCACATCAATCATCAATGTTTGGTTTTTTTTTTTTTTTTTTTTATCATTCATCACTCCTTAATCAATTTTCAATTTTCGTCACTCATTACTTAAAATGTCCCAATTTCACCAACCTCACTCATTTGGCACTCATCACTCAATTTTGACTTTGTTTCTTAAAAAAAAAACTCAAAAAGTCAAAAATTGTGGCTGGATTTTCAAAAGTTGTGTATTTACAAAAATGCCATCATAACTCTATTTTCATAACTTAAAAACATCTAAAATGTGATTTCATTTTTCATAATTTATCACTCAAGTGATGGAAACAAAAACTGAAAACATCCCTAAACAAACCATTCAGCCATGGGACTCACATATTTTGAGTCATGAGTGATGGAAACTGGAAATCCAAATAGCCCAAATCTCCTTGGTAGAAGTAACCATGATATGTATAATCACACCTCTTACATGGGATGCTCCCATGTGAGAGAGATGTTATGCATCCATCATAGGTTTTTCCCCATTTCTTTATTGAATCTGTTCTAAGTGTAACAAGGATCTCAAGGCCTTACTCCATTTAAGTCATTATAATGATGTAGTATTTTGGAACATGCTTGTTCCTTGATGCATTTCTGAGATTATTGTAGTGAATTTTTGATAGAATGAAATGGTTGCTGGCAGCATATATTGGTTCGTGTGATTTTTTTTCTTGAAGTTTTTTGCAACTGAAAACACCTATTTTAGGTTTTCTTGCTACACCTTCTGTTCATATATATTGTAATAGACTATAAATTCAATAAGACCCGGTAATCCCTCCTGAATGAGATGGTTTTTTTGTACTGGTTGCTACAACATTTCTTTCACACAGTTGGATCTCATGTTCGTGAGGTTCAAAGCAATGTGAGAGGGATGTTGTATACAATTGTTACCCAAGATAGGGCTCATTTGGTAGAGAAGTTTGAGTAATGTTGTTTGTAGTTTTTTGAAATACGTGTAAGTGAAAAAATGTATAATGTTGTTTAAAAATTGAAAATAAGTTGTTTAACCCTACCAAACGGAATCTTCTTGACGTGGTATCATGCATAACCATTATATATAACATATCTCTTACATGGGATGAACTTCACATTCATTCCAATGTGAGAGGGGTGTTATATGTCACAGTTATAAAATTTTACCTCTTCCATGTTTTTATTTAATTAATTCCCATTGTAACTAGGTTCCAACATCTAGCAACATTTTAAGTCATTGTAACAATCGCAAGAAGTTTAGTCCATCATGATTTGTCATCTATTTGTTTTTAAGTTTTTTTCCCCTTGTATTAACGCATGAGTTAATGCTACTTCATGTTAGGTATTCCTTAAATGTATTTTGCCTCATAATTTAGTTTCTGACGATTACAAACAATAATCATGGTGTTTGATTTTGCTTGTGTATAAAATACCAATGTAGGAGCACTCGTTGAAAAATGTAAACTATTCACGCTTTGCTTGGCATGTTATGAGGAAAAGTATTTTATTTGCCTTTTGTCCGATTTTACTGTAGGTTTTTATTTGAGATCCTTCTTTCCCTAGGAAAGATTATCTTTGTATACATTTTGTAATCTCCTTATTCTTTTGCACCCCATCTTTGGTGACCATGTTTTTTTTTTTTTTTTAAATAAAATTTTCTACATAGATGGTTTGAGTTGCTTTAAAAAAAAAGATGTTCAGAGTTTTTTCTTTGTTGAGGTTGTTGTTGAGATGATGATAAATGTTTAATCCCAGCTCATTATGAGACCTTTCGAGGTCTGGGAATGTAACTATCCACATGTATCTGATCCTCTATTTCATTTATCTTATGTCCTTAATCATGGCTCCTCTTATTTACACTTGTTTGTCAAAGTTTGTCTCAAATTTGTTTTTGAGATTTTCTCAAACGAGATAGTGTGCTTTCAGTTATAATGTTCTATTTAGTGGTTCATTTTGTTGGGTCTATTGTTGTAAGCGGTAAAAAAAAAAAAAAAAAAAAAAAAAAAAAAAAAAAAAGCAAAAATCAATCTCTTCATCTTATTGTGAAATCATTTCATATGAGAGGTTTATTTTTGGTCCGTATCAGACATCTAATTTTCAGTGGGAATCTGACTCTTTTGGCTTCATCAGGAAATTATTGAGGAGTTTTTACTATGGGAAACCTTAACTGGTTGTTAAGGTGCAAAAAAAAAAAAAAGACAAAAAAGTCAGAAAAAAAAAAGTTAAAAAAAAAGATACCAAGCGGTACTTATAAAATTGAAGAGAATGTAGATGATGATTTTTATATATCACAAAGGTCAGATGGGACAGTGGCTATTTCCTTTCAACGAAAATCAGATTCTCACATTTCAAGTTCTTCGTCCTCTAGGCAGTTAGAACTTAGAAGATAGACAGTTAAATAATGGAAAAACAATAGACAGCTAACTCAGCATCCACTTTTGCTTAGCCAATCTCATCCTCTCCAAAATCAGTCAAAATCTCAGTTTCCCTTGGGAATTAGTTTCAAAAATGTTTCCCTTGAATTGGCATTTACTTTTCCCAGAAAACTTGCACCAGAAAAAGAATTTCAGTTCTCCTTACTCATACAAAATGCAAAATTTACAATAATAGAATGGCTTTCTCTAATGGGGAAAATCTCCTTAGGCAATGAGACAATTTTTTCAACCCTTCCAACCTCCCACTTACAGTTACTTATTATGATTATGAAGAAGCATGGTTTGATGCTCTCTTTCAGAAAAACCAGTATCATTCTCCCTCAGTTCTCACCAAATTCCAAAGATTATTACTCTTCTTTGTCCATTATAAGTTACCATTAAGTATGTTGTGAGAAAGACATCAGTTTGTTGTACATAAAAGTATGAACTATGCTAAGTTTGCTTCAGTAGAATAAGGAAAAAAAAATGGAGAATAGAAAAATGTTGGAAGCAGCAACTCAAATATCAGATGAAGACCAAAGTGATTCTCCTCTTCCAGATTACTTTCAAGATGCTCAAGACATGTATGGGATAACATTTCAGTTGAATTATTGCACCAGATCAGTGTATAAGATTTTCAGCATTTTTTGTATCAGAATAAATTAGAGGATTTTACTTTTGGTATTATTAGACAAATTACTTTCGGTGAATTAGACAGTTCTGGCAGCTCGTATCAGACCTTTCACTGTTCATTTGCAATCTGCAGTATCATTTGAATTTTGGTGGTATCAGGAATTATTGAAGACTTTTCTCTATTCATCTACCATACTCTTTTGGCAGTATCGGCAATTATTGGAGACTTTTTTTTTTGGTTAAACTTATTGGAGACTTTTCACTATTGGTGAATATTGTTGTTCATTTTACTTTCCATTGTATTATTGCAATTTTATTATTTACTTTTGTAGGCTATATAAGACACACCTTGTTTTGGATTTGGGGCACTTAATTTCAGCTCTATGTTTTCCTCAGTTTCCAAACTTTCCTTTGCAACCTTCTTTTGTATCCCAAATCTTCATTTGTATTCCTAACCTCAATCTTCCCTTGTAATATTATAAAATATTTAAATGAATTTTAGAGTTTCAAGTATTACTTATATTTTGCCACTTTCGTTTAACCTTCCTCCAAAGGAAAAAATAATCATCTTAGACTATAAGAAAAATCATAATTTTTTTTTTTGTTTAATTTTTCAAAACCATGTTTACTGTGCCCAAATTGGACAATCAAATTAAAAGATATGATTATATCAAGTTTTAACAGTCAAAATGCATTTGCATAGCTAAGGTGAATAACATGTGGTTACTACTAATTAATTATGATTGATCTATTAAAAGAATTAATATAATTATTGTGGGAGGAGTAGATTCAATTCTGGGCCAAGGCCCAAAGGGCCTTAAAGCTCGCACTAAAAAGGACGGCCTAGGCCCACTATTATGAATCATAAAGTAAAGTGTCCCCCCAGATGATTCTCGAGGAGTTCAGGATATGCTACCAACACTAAAACTCTCATCCGAGGAAACAAACATGGGTGACCTCGGATAATACAAAGGAGTAATCCTAGAAAACCAGTTTCCTTTTCGTAATCCAAGGTACCATTCTCCTTAAGCATATCATGGGAAACTCCCTGAGGGGATAAGCATCACAAAGATTGTCACCTCCGCATTAATGAGAGGTTCTCCACCTAATCCCTGCCACATTAAATGCATGTGAGACAATTTGAAGTCTTGAACAGTACTGATATCCCCAAAAGTTCTGTTTCAGGATAAGAACGAGGGGAAACCAATAGGAGGAAAAATATCCAGAAAAGATCTAGTTAAAGGTAAGCCCGCCGGAGGGATAAGGGAAGGAAAAAGCCTATAAGAAAAGAGGGGTATGAGAAAAAGGGATCAAAAAAAGAAAAAAAAAAAAAAAGAAGAAGAAGAGTGGAGAGATTTTTTCTTATCTCCGAATCCCATCACCAGGAAAAGTGTGTAATGATTGTTGCTAATAATATTAATACAATCATGCTTTCAAAAATTAGTTGTTTGTGTTTCCCATTGTGGAGTTTTCATCTCGTACATTAGATAAATAAATTATGTTATTCGAATATCCAGGCTGAAATATATCTTTAAGGGCTTTTTGGCCTTTTTAGATTGTTTTTGACCTCCACAATTATTTAGATATATATATTTTTTGGGTTGTCTTCTATATATATATATATAACTCAAAGAAAATCCAATTATATTTTAATTGGATTCTCAATTTTGCACCACATATCCCATCTAATTTTTAATTTTTGTGCTAAGTGAATTATTAAGTGTAAAAATCGATGAGTCAAAATTCAATTAGATTTTAAATTAGAGTCCAATTTTGTGGCACGTATCTATCTAATTTTTTAATTTTTGTGGCAAGTGACTTATTAGGTGCAAAAACCGAATAGGATAAATCCAATTAAATTCTAAATTATATATGTATAATGAGAAATAATTATATATTTTAGAAATGCATAGTTTTAAAAAAAAAATTTAAGCTAATACCATGTATAATTTGAACATCTTCTAACAAAAATGTATTATTTGAAATGTATAATTATGATTATTTTTAATTATACATGTGCATATGCACGAAATTATACACTAGTAATAATAATGATAAAGATCTATGCATTTTAGACATTCTAAGAGATTGGATTATCTTTCCTCAAAAAAAGAGATTGGATTATCAGAAAGTTCATAAGTTTTAAACAATTAATTTATTTTAAGTCATTAAGTGTCTAAAAATGATAAATATTATGGGGAAAAAAAAAAGAAGCAAATCTAGACGATTAGGATAGTAAATTAGGACTCTGAAGTCAGAACAAGTACTAAAAATTAATTCAGAAGAGTCAAAACACCCAAAACTTAAAACAAAGCACCAAAAAAAAAAATTGTGATTTTTCAGATTCCAGCTCAACTCTTAAGCCCAAGGCTTTTACCTTTTTATAAATAGAGGAAATCCCTTCATTTACAAAGCACACAAAAATCCTTTGAAAGGGTTTTTGAGAAAAGAGACATAAGGTGGTTGCTAATCGTTTTTGTCATCTATTTGCTTGTAGGTTTTTTTTCCCCTTGTATTAACACAAGTTAATGCTATTTGTTGTTAGGTATTCCTTAATTGCATCCAGCCTCATAATTTAAGTTCTGATGACAAGCAATAATCATGATGTTTGATTCTGCTTCTGTTGAAATACATTTGTAAAATGTAAACTATTCATGCTTGTTAGGCATGTTGTGAACAAAAGTATTTTATCTGCTTTTTGTCATATTTTACTTTAGATTTTCTCATTAAGATCCTTGTTTCCCTAGGAAGATTATTTTTGTAAAAATTTTGTAATCTCCTAGGAAGATTATCTTCATATGCTATTGGCATTCTGTCGGGGGCGAAAAAGTTTTCCTTCCGACAATTGAGATTTATATTGGGTTGGGGGCCTAAACCGAAACTTGACGATGGGCTTGATGCACGGTCCAAAGGCTATCGATGAAGATCCAAAGAATTCATTGTATTTTATGCCTTGGGCCTAGATTGAGACTGACAAGAATGGCCCATAAACAATCCCTACAGCAGACACGTCAGCATGGTTAAAAAACATACTGTAAGAAATAGCCCAGCAGTAAAATGTTTCTGCAAAAAATAGTCTAGCGGTAAAATGTTTCTGCAGAAGATAGCCCAATGGTAAAATGTCCCCAGCGGTAAAGTAAGACCAAATAGAATAAACTTCTAACTGTTAGCTATTTCACAGATTAAGGTAAGTATCCACATTTTCAAACTCATCATCCATTGGCTCCGGAGAAGAGTCTTCTAACACAATAATATGAGAGAAAAATTCTACAGTGATAGTTACATCATAACCTTTAATAGTAAATGAGTAAATGAATATTATGAGTTCCATTATAACAAATAATGAGAAAAACTTAATGTGAGATGAAGGGAGAGAGAGAGAGATCTTAGCTAGCGCAGCAAGATCATTATGGTGCCAAGGCATGCTCGTGGATATAGTGTAGGTAGTGAGTAGAGAGAGTCATTTATGAGTATTATGAGTAATAAGTGAGAGTGTATAGTAAAGCTGCTGGGGCTTTCTGCTAGAGGTAGATGAGTGTTTATGAGTAGAGCTATAAGGAGTGTTTGCTAGCTAGGAGCTGGGGAACTTAGTTTCTAAGCTTGAAGCTAAGAAACTCAGTGCCTTAGAACTTTGCTAGAGCTTGGGGAAGGCTAAAACAGAGAGGTTAAGGAAGAACCTCTTTCTCTTAGTGTGTCTCTTAGTATATCTTGGTCTCCCCCCAAGTGTTAATGGAGAGTTTCCATTTATAGTTGAGTTTTAGGGGGTAATTAACAAATAATCTCTGCTAAATCTCTCAATCTTCAGAAAATCCTTAGAAATTCATTCCTAGGATTTTAGCTAAGAGTGGTAAGCTCAACTTTTAGAAGGTTCTTGCTGTTTTGGGTAATAACAGCTGGGATTCTGACTTAGCATTGAATGTTGATTAGCCTTGACTGATGGGATTAGAGCATGCATTAGGCTAATGATCTTGGTTATGCTGTTACTAGAATCAGAATTCCTTAGGACAGATTATATCACCCCAAGCCAAGTGTCAATCTTGGAGCCCTTGCTGGAAACTCTGCTAGGATCCCCTTGGTGCCCTCCAAACCACATTTCTCTAAGTTTCCCCATTTAAGGTTCATGTGCTTGGTCCATGAACTAGAGAATACACATTTTTAGTATGAAAAATGAATTGGCTTCAAGTTGTTTCAGGAGCTTTAATGACCTGGTCATGACCACTCTTGGTTCTTGACTGGATGGGTTGGAAAAGAAAGAAGGGACAGCTGGCTGAAGCTTCCCAACTTTCTGTCATGTCACTTTCAGCTTTATGTCACATGAAAAATGATGGAATTTCAGCTTGTGAAGAAAGGGTTTAACCCCCTAATGGACATGTGTCCTCTTCTGATCTAATTGGACAAGTTGGGACTTGATGGAAATGGGCTCCAGCTATTGAGTTGTGCTGAAATTTGGCTGGTTAACTCACGTAAGCTTCAGCTGCTGGGATTTGTGTATAAGCTGGGCTGGCTCAGCTGGGCTTTGTAGTTGAGCTTCTTTGGGTTTGGATATCCCTACAAAATGAAGAGTTTTGCCATGAGTGATATACGTGGGCTTTTATAAATTTTGTAAGAGTTGTATTTCTTGAGAGATGAGTAATTATATTTCCCATGAGTGAGGGATTTAGTATATGTAAAACAAGTGTCAAAATGACATTTGAGTTTTGTAAATATATGCCAAAATTGCATTTGGGCTTTTATGAAATAGTGCCAAATTAGTATTTGGGCTTTGTAAAATAGTACCAAATTAGTATTTGGGCTTTAGGGGTGCCGTGTCGTAACGAACTTTTAGAGGTGCTGTATCGTAACGAGCTTTAGAGGTGGTTTTGTTGGGCTTTTTTCAGATTTTGCCCACAAGTTAAATGATTTTGGGTTTTTTTTTTTTTTTTTTTTTTTTTTTTGTGGAGCTAGCATAATTTTGTGGCTCAATTTTGGTAGCAATATGGTGAGTATTTTTGTGAAAACCTAAGTTGGATAATATGTGGGATATAATGGGTAGTATTTGTGAGAGGGCCCAAGGCAATTTATGGGGCTTGTGTGGGGATTTTTTAGGGAGTGGGTTAATGAAATTAGGGCCCGAAAATTCGTACCTCAACACATTCTTATTTACACTAGTTTGGCAAGTTTGTCTCAAATTTGTTTATGAGATTTTCGCAAACTTTAGTGTGCTTTCAGTTAAAATGTTCTTTTTAGTGGTTCATTTTGTGGGTTGGCTCTTCTATGTTAAGGTTAATACTAATAGAAGTGATTGCTTCATCTAAGTGCCCGTTAGGTTCAGCTTTTTGGGGCCAAAAAGCACAAAACCAAATTTTATTTTTTTTGCCATGTTTTCACGTTGGATCCCAAGCAATTTTAGATTTTGCACTTTCGGCCCTAAAACTTGAAAAACACATTTTCATGTTAGACCCTTAGTGTGAGTTTGCGTATAGATAAAAAATGAAAATTATTTCACTATTCAGCTTATTTTTGCTACTATTCATGGAGCACACTGTACTATTTCAACTAACTTTTACCTTTATCTATAGTACTTTCAACAATAATTTTTCAGTTTCAGCAAAATAAGCGGTATCCAAATACACTCTTAAAGGTACAATAATGTAATGCAAAAACGCAGTACAAATCGGGAACCATTAGAAACTTTCTCCCATATCCTTTAATAACCTTTACAATTTTTTCAAAAACCCACCAATTTTACCCTTTTACCTAACCACAAAACAAAACCCATTCTCAGAAAATCACCATGTTGCTGGACTCACCTTGCTGGTACATTTTTCCTTTATGTTTTCTTGCGTTTTCTTGTGCATTTTTCATCTAGTACATTTTTCTTCTACATTTTCATCACAATGCAACTTCAAGTGACCTTGTGAGATGGGCAGCCACAGTTGTTGATGAGAAATTGGGAGTGAGTGAGAACTAAAGAGAACTTTAGGTGTTTACTAAAGAGAAGTGACAACAAATCTCTCTGGTCATGTGTCCTTGGATGCTTGTCACTTCACTCAGGCTACGACCTTAATCTGTTCGCTGCAAACAAGGTTTCAGCAAATACTAAGAAATTCTATTTTACGTACATATTGTCATTTTTGGTAGTTTATAATTTAAACTACAATTTTGATAAAATTTAGTCAAACACTCACAATTTTCACAAAACACCTTTTAACTTTTACGAAACACTTTTCTTTTAAATAGAAAAATCTTAAACAGCACAACACATATTTTCATAACACTTTTTCATTCACATGTATTTTCACAATACTTAAACAGTGTTATTAGAACAACATTACCAAACGGCTCTAATATCATACCTCAATTTTAAAAAACGCCTTAAAAAAAAAAACACTGTTACAAAAAATTGAACTAAACTGACTCTAATTTGTGCTGGATTGAGATTAGGTACATTAGTGAGATTTTAAAGTGAAAAAGAAAAAGAAAAAGTAAAAAAAAGTTGAAAATAAGCAAAAGAGAAAGTAAAAAAAAGTAAAAGTTAACCACGAAATCATTTCATATCATGGATTTATGTCCGAATCAGACACTTTTGGCTCCACCAGGAAATTATTGAGTACTATTTGAGAATATTACTATACACATTTTACTTTTTACTTTTATTGTTCATCGAATTATTGTAATATTACTATTTACTTTTATACTCTATATAGTTAGGCGAAAATAGCCAAATGACACATTTTTTACTTTTGTCCGATTTTACTGTAGATTTTCCATTTGAGATCCTTGTTTCCCTGTGAAAGATTATCTTTGTATACATTTTGTAATCTCCTTATTTTTTTGCACCCCCTTTTTTGATGGCTATGTTTTTTTTTTTTTTTTTTAAGTAAAATTTTCTACATTAATGGTTTGAGTTGCTTTTTAAAAAAAGATGTTTGAGTTTTTTCTTTGTTGAGGTTGTAGTTGAGATGATGATAAATGTTTAATCCCAGCTCATTATGAGACCTTTCGAGGTCTGGGAATGTAACTATCCATATGTATCTGATCCTCTATTTCATTTATCTTATGTCTTTAATCATGGCACCTCTTATTTACACTTGTTTGTCAAAGTTTGTCTCAAATTTGTTTGAGATTTTCTCAAACGTGATAGTGTGCTTTTAGTTAAAACGTTCTATTTAGTGGTTCATTTTGTGGGTCTATTGTGTTTGGATACCGCTTATTTTGCTGAAATTAAAAAATTATTGCTGAAAGTATTGTAGATAAAGATAAAAGTTAGTTGAAATAGTACACTAGGATCCATAAATAGTACCAAAAAGTGTAGTGAAGCCCATAAATAGTAGCAAAAATAAGCTGAACAGTGAAATAATTTTCATTTACAATCTCAATCCTCATCTTATTGTGAAATTATTTCATATGACAGCTTTATTTTTGGTCCGTATTAGGCATTTAGGACCCGTTTAGTACATGTGTTTAAACACATGCTTTCAGTTTTTAAATAATATTACATGTATTTTTACACACTTTTTTACCTAGACGTATTTCTAAAAAAATACAAACAACGTTAGGAGAAAAACATTATCAAACGGCCCTCTAATTTTCAGTGGAAACCCGACTCTTTTGGGCTTTGGCTCCGTCAGGAAATTATTAAGGAGTTTTTAGTACTATGGGAAACCTTAATTGGTTGTTAAGGTGTCAAAAAAAAGACAAAAAAATAGTCAGAAAAAAAAAAAAGTTAAAAAAAAAGACGGTACCTATAAAATTGAAATGAAGCTGTAAAAAAGGTAAGGTGTTGTGTTAGAGCATCCACATTAGTTCTTCTAAATTTTCTGTCTATTTTACACGAAAAAACCTACTCTTTCTATTTTACACTCTCACTTTTATAAAAAACCCACATTAGTTTATCTATTTTACAATATATTTCAATAAAATATTCATTCTTCTCATTTTTTTATTATTATTTCTCTCAACTCTCTTTACCTATATACGCGTGCTCTCTCTCTCTTTTCAGAACAGATCACCACACTCTCTCTCTCTCTCTCTCTCTCTCTCTCTCTCTCTTTTCTACCTTCTCTCATTCTTTCTCAAAAACCAAGCTCCGGCGATCACGAACCAAGCTCCACGACCAGCCGATCCATGAACCAAGCTCCACGACCCGTTCCTTTCTTCACCGGCCGATCCATGAACCAAGCTCCACGACCCGTTCCTTTCTTCACCGGCCGATCCACGAACCAAGCTCCGGCGACCTAGATCCTTTCTGCACCGGCCGATCCACGCTCCACAAGCACCGATCTATCTCTCCGATCCACAAGCACCGATCAGTTAGTAACTCCGATTAGGCAAGACCCATACCCATGAGCTCCGATCAAGCGAGACCCACGAGCTCCGGTCATTCCAGTCAAGCACCGAACGTTCCGATAAGCACCGATCTCTCTTTGTTGTTTGTCCGTTTGGGTTTGTTTGTGTGTGGGTTTGTTTGTGTATCTCTGTGTTTTTTTTTTTTTTTTGAGCAAGTGTGTCTTTGTGTTGATTTGTCTGTGTGGATGTGTTTGGGTTAATTTTCAGTTGATTTTGGGAAAATTTTTTGTTGATTTTGGGTTAATTTTCAGTTGATTTTGGTTAATACTCTGTGCTAAGTGGTTATTCTGGCACGCTTGTAATGGTTGAGAGAAGTAGTTTGATGGAGAGAGAAAAAAAAAATCATTTACACGTGAACAGTAACCGTGTATATTTACACGGTTACTGTTCATTTGCACAGCCGGGTGTATATTTTACACAATTTTACACCCAATGACGTGAGTGTTTTTTTGACCAAAATGTGTAAAAATGGCTACTTTATGTATTTTACAAGAGTATCCATGAACTGATGTAGATGCTCTTAACAGACATCTTGCCTGTTAGCAATCTTTTTGTCTTTTTTCAGATGTCATTTTTTTCAACTTGTATTTTTATGTATTTTTCTTTCATTTATCTCATGTTTTGTATGGTTGTGAACGGGTACCACCAACAACTTTCTTGAAATTTGTCATACGAATTTTTTTTTTTTTTTTTTTTTTTTTAAGTGTTAATAAGCACCGAAAGACACAATAATTAACAAGCACCGAAAGGCAAAATAATTGTCAGAGTTGTTAACGGCCCCACATCACCCTTTAATTTGAGAATATTTGTACACATTTACTGTTCATCAAATTAATTTATTGTAATATTACTATTTACTTTTGTACTCTATATAAGGATCTTCCCTTGGTTGTATTGCATCAGTCATCAGCCATACCTCTTAAGTTTTCTCCAAGCTTTCTACACCCTTTTGTAATCCAGAAAATCATTAGTAGAATCAAGTACCATCTTCCATCAGAAATCTTTCCTTTGTAATACGTGAAGAATTGAAATCAGTTTCAACACTTGATCTATTATTCAAAATAGGTTCAAGTAAGTCTTCAATTTGCTTTCTTGTAGTCATTTTGTCCTGCAAATCTTCATCACTCTTGTTTCATTGTTGCTCACTTGTTCTCTTCTTAGTAGTGAGTGTTGGGTTTATTTGTTCTAAATTGTTGATTTAGTTAATTCTTCTTCTTCTGGGTCTGACATGTCGAACCAAAGTGATACAGTAAATAATGAGGAGATGAACATAGGAAAAAATCTAAAAGATTGGAAAATGCCTTCAGTACCTATTAATCAAATTTATAAGCAATCTATTTTTTCTAAATTTTCAATTAAGTCAGATTATAAAATAAAAACTTTTGAAAGAACCTTCCCTTTAGATAATGAGAATGAGTCAATACAATTATTCGATGAGGAATTAATGGATATGCAATGGAAGTATTCATTTATTCATATTGGATTAGTTCAAGTAGCAGTTAAGCCACTAATAAGACAGGGATTAAATACAAGCGTATCATTATGTTTAAGAGATGGTAGACACCTTAAATTTGATGACTCTCTATTAGGAATGATTGAAACATCTTTATATGAAGATCCAATTTATTTTAATTGTTTTCCAAATTATTGTTTAGCTATGTCTGACCCACACTTATTGCGTGGATTAGAATTGGATATTAAAATTAATAATAATATGAGTACAGGATCACAACCTTTAACAATAGTGTATAGGATTTGTTGTAAATTAATGAAATCTAGATTAGAACCACAAGCATTTGATAGAAGCCCAAAAGGTTACACTGCGTTAATACAAACAAATGCTAGGAAGTATAGTGTTCAAATTCCTAAGAGACCTGAATCGAATCAAAATACACTTCCAAATCAATCCATACCTGAAACAGTTGAACCTGCTCCTAAAATTGAAGAGAATGTAGATGATGATTGTTATACATCACAAAGGTCAGATGGTAAAGTGGCTATTTCCTTTCAACGAAAATCAGATTCTCACATTTCAAGTTCTTCATCCTCTAGGCAGTTTGAAGATAGACAGTTAAATAAGGGAAAAACAATAGACAATTAACTCATCAACAAAATTCTAATAAAACCTTTTTCTCAAGTCATATCAGCATCCACTTTTGCTTTAGCCAATCTCATCTTCTCCAAAATCAGTCAAAATCTCAGTTTCCCTTGTGAATTAGTTTCAAAAATGTTTCCCCTGAATTTGCATTTACTCTTTTCCCTGAAAACTTGCACCAGAAAAAGAATTTCAGTTCTCCTTCCTCATACAAAATGCAAAATTTACAATAATAGAATGGCTTTCTCTAATGGGGTATGAGATAATTTTTTCAACCCTTCCAACCTCCCTCTTACAGTTATTATGATTATCAAGAAGCATGGTTTGATGCTTTCTCTTTCAGAAAAATCAGTATCATTCTCCCTCAGTTCTCTCCAGATTCCAAAGATTATTACTTTTCTTTGTCCATTATAAGTTACCTTGGATCATGTAATGTGATTATGAATTCTTGTTACCATTAAGGATTAAGTATGTTGTCAGAAAGACATCGGTTGTGACAATATTGTATGAACTATGCTAAGTTTGCTTCAGAAGAATAAGGAAAAAAATGGAGAACAGAAAAATGTTGGAAGCAGCGACTCAAATATCAGATGAAGACCAAAGTGATTCTCCACTTCCAGATTACTTTCAAGATGCTCAAGACTTGTATGGGATAACATTTCAGTTAAATTATTGCACTAGATCAGTATATAGGATTTTTAGCATTTTTTGTATCAAAATAAATGAGAGGATTTTACTTTTGGTATTATTAGACAAATTACTTTTGGTGAATTAGACAGTTCTGGCAGCTCGTATCAGACCTTTCACTATTCATTTGCAATCTGCAGTATCATTTGAATTTTGGTGGTATCAGGAATTATTGAAGACTTTTCTCTATTCATCTACCATACTCTTTTGGCAGTATCGGCAATTATTGGAGACTTTTCACTATTGGTGAATATTGTTGTTCATTTTACTTTCCATTGTATTATTGCAATTTTATTATTTACTTTTGTAGGCTATATAAGACACCCTTGTATTGGGGCACTTAATTTCAGCTCTATGTTTTCCTCAGTTTCCAAACTTTCCTTTGCAATCTTCTTTCGTACCCCAAATCTTCATTTATATTCCTAACCTCAATCTTCCCTTGTAATATTATAAAATATTTAAATGAATTTTAGAGTTTCAAGTATTAGACTTAAGAAAAAATCATAATTTTGCAACTTTCGTTTCATTTATATTTTGCAACTTCCCTTGTAACCTCAATCTTCCCTCAATCTTCCCTTCATTTATATTTTGCAACTTTCGTTTAACCTTCCTCCGAAGGAAAAAATAATCATCTTAGACCATAAGAAAAATCATAATTTTTTTACGTTTAATTTTTCAAAACCATGTTTGTTTACTGTGCTCAAAGTGGACAATCAAATTAAAAGATATAACTAGATCAAGTTTTAACAGTCAAAATGCATTTGCATAGCTAAGGTGAATCACATGTGGTTACTACTAATTAATTATGATTGATCTATTAAAAGAAGGACAAAGTTTAGCTACAAAATTGATTGTAGCCTCAGGCTACAAACTCACTCAATATCTTTTTATTGGAGGTGAATTTTGACAAATCCATCATTAGATTACATATTCTTCTTATATACTCCATGTTTGCAAAATTTTAAGAAAATTAAAGATCAATAGCTATGATATCAATAAAATTTTAAATTGTAAATTTTTGTAATTTAAAATTATGCATGAAATATAAGATTATAGATTATATTGTAAATAATATCCGATTGACACAAAAATGGACATGTGTATTAAGAGCATAAAGAACATATAATTCAATGGTTAGATTTTCAAAATATGCAGTAATATTTATTTTATTGAATGACTTTGTAGCCTAAAGCTACAACCAATTTTGTCGCTAAACTTAATCCAAATTAATATAATTATTGTGAGAGGAGTAGATTCAATTCTGGGTCTTAAAGCTTGCATTCAAAAGGGCCTTAAAGCTTGCACTAAAAAGGATGGGCTAGGCCCACTACTATGAATCATAAAGGAAAGTGTCCCCCAGATGATTCTCGAGGAGTTCAAGATATGCTACTAACACTAAAACTCCCATCCGAGGAAACAAACATGGGTGACCTCGGATAATACAAAGGAGTAATCCCGGAAAACTAGTTTCCTTTTCATAATCCGAGAAACCATTCTCCTTAAGCATATCATGGGAAACTCCTTGTGGGGATAAACATCATAGAGATTGCCACCTCCGCATTAATGAGAGGTTCTCCACCTAAACCCTGCCACATTAAATGCATGTGAGACAATTTGAAGTCCTGAACAGTACTAATATCTCCAAAAATCCTGTTTTAGGATAAGAACGGGGGGAAACCAATAGGAGGAAAAATATACAAAAAAGATCTAGTTAAGGGTAAGCTAGCTGGAGGGATAAGGGAAGGAAAAAGCCTATAAGAAAAGAAGTGGGGTATGAGAAAAAGGGATCCCAGAAAAGAAAAAAAAAAAAAAAGAAAAAGAAAAAAAAGAGAAGAGTGGAGAGATTTTTTCTTATCTCTGAATCCCATCACCACGGGAAAAGTGTGTAATGATTGTTGCTAATGATATTAATACAATATTGCTTTCATAAGTTAGTTGTTTGAGTTTTCCATTGTGGAGTTTTCACCTCGTACATTAGATAAATAAATTATGTTATTCGGATATCCAGGCTGAAATATATCTTTAAGGGCTTTTCGGCCTTTTTAGATTGTTTTTCACCCCCACAATTATTTAGATATATATTTTTTGGGTTGTCTTCTATATCTATAACTCAAAGAAAATCCAATTATATTTTAATTGGATTCTCAATTTTGCACCACGTGTCACATCTAATTTTTTAATTTTTGTGCTAAGTGAATTATTGAGTGTAAAAATCGATGAGTCCAAATTCAATTAGATTTTAATTGGAGTCCAATTTTGTGGCACTTATCTATCTAATTTTTTAATTTTTGTGGCAAGTGACTTATTAGGTGCAAAAACCGAATAGGATAAATCCAATTAAATTTTAAATTATATATGTATAATGAGAAATAATTATATATTTTAGAAATGCATAGTTTAAAAAAAAGTTTAAGCTAATACCATGTATAATTTGAACATTTTCTAACAAAAATGTATTATTTGAAATGTATAATTGTGATTATTTTTAATTATACTTGTGCATATGCACAAAATTATACATTGGTAATAATAATGATAAAGATCTATGCGTTTTAGGCATTCTAAGAGATTGGATTATCAAAAAGTTCATAAGTTTTAAACAATTCATTTATTTTAAGTCATTAAGTGTCTAAAAATGATAAATATTATGAAAAAAAAAAAAAAAGTAAATCTAGACGGTTAGGATAGTAAATTAGGATTCTGAAGTCAGAACAAGTTCTAAAAATTAATTCAGAAGAGTCAAAACACCCAAAACTTAAAACAAAGCACCAAAAAAAAAAAAAAAATTGTAATTTTTCAGATTCCAGCTCAACTCTTAAGCCCAAGGCTTTTACCTTTTTATAAATAGAGGAAATCCCTTCATTTACAAAGCACACAAAAATCCTTTGAAAGGGTTTTTGAGAAAAGAGACAGAAGGTGGTTGCTAATCGTTTTTGTCATCTATTTGCTTGTAGGTTTTTCCCCCCTTGTATTAACACAAGTTAATGCTATTTGTTGTTAGGTATTCCTTAATTGCATCCGGCCTCATAATTTAAGTTCTTATGACAAGCAATAATCATGATGTTTGATTCTGCTTCTGTTGTAATACTTTTGTAAAATGTAAACTATTCATGCTTGTTAGGCATGTTATGAGTACAAAAGTATTTTTATCTGCTTTTTGTCAGATTTTACTTTAGATTTTCTCATTGAGATCCTTGTTTCCCTAGGAAGATTATCTTTGTAAAAATTTTGTAATCTCCTTTTTTTTTTTTGCAACCCCTTCTTTAATGGTCTTTTCTTTTTTTTTTTCCCTTAAATAAAAAAAATTAAAAAAAAAACTTTTTTGAAGTTTTTGAGTTGCTTTTTTTTTTTTTTTTTTTTTTTTTTTTTTTTAATGTTAATTTTTTCTTTGCCTAGAATGTTGTTGAGACAATGATCAATGTTTAATCCCAGCTGATTATATTTATGAGACCTTTCGAGGTCTGGGAATGAAACTATCCACATGTATGATGCATCTGATCCTCTATATCATTTATCTTATTTTCAGTTTCTATGAATCATTTTTTACCAATTATTTCCTTAATTATGGAACCTTTTCTTTGTATGCTATTGGTATTCTTATTTACACTTGTTTGACAAGTTTGTCTCAAATTTGTTTATGAGATTTTCTCAAACTTTAGTGTGCTTTCAGTTAAATTTTTCTTTTTAGTGGTTCATTTTGTAGGTTGGCTCTTCTATTTTAAGGTTAATAGAACTAGAAGTGATTGCTCCATTTTAGTGCCCATTTGGTTCAATTTTTTGGGGTCAAAAAGCACAAAACCAAATTGTAACTTTTTTGCCACGTTTTCACGTTGGACCCCAAGCAATTTTAGATTTTGCGTTTTCAACCCTAAAACATGAAAAAACACATTTTCATGTTAGACCCTTACAGGTACAATATTGCAATGCAAAAACGCAGTACAAATCGGGAACCATTAGAAACTTTCTCCCATGTCCTTTAATAACCTTCACCACCAACGGACCCACATTAGGGCAGAGGGGGGCCATTACCCACGTTAGTTTTGATTTTCATAAACATTTTTGTGTTTATAATTTGCCCCCCCCCCCCCCCCCCCCCTCCACTTTGAATCCTGGTTTCATCCCTGACCTTCACAATTTTTTTCAAAAACCCACCAATTTTACCCTTTTATCTAACCACAAAACAAAACCCATTCTTAGAAAATCACCATGTTGCTAGACTCACCTTACTGGTACATTTTTCCTTTATGTTTTCTTGCGTTTTCTTGTGCATTTTTCTTCTAGTACATTTTTCTTCGACATTTTCATCACAAAGCAACTTCAAGTGACCTTGTGAGATGGGCAGCCACAATTGTTGATGAGAAATTGGGAATGAGAGAGAACTAAAGAGAACTTTAGGTGTTTACTAAAGAGAAGTGGTGACAAATCTCTCTGGTCATGTGTCCTTAGATGCTTGTCACTTCTCTAAAACTACCACCTAAACCTATACGCTACAAACAAGGTTTCAATAAATACTATTCCATCTGTCCCACTTTGTTTGTCCTGTTTGAAAAATCAAACTTTTTAAGGGAACATCATTTATTATCTTGTCTAGCTTTTAAAAATGTATAAGTTTCCAAAACTACCCTTAAATAAATTTATCAAAAAATTGAATTAGTAAATTAATAGGGGTATAATAGGAACATTAGTAAATTAATGACTTTTATTTTTAAAAACAGGACAATATTTTGGGACATTCCAAAGTGGGATGGAAGGAGTAAGAAATTTCATTTTATATATATATTGTCATTTTTGGTAATTTATAATTCAAATTACAATTTTGATAAAATTTAGTCAAACACTCACCATTTTCAAAAAGCACCTTTTAACTTTTAAGAAACACTTTTCTTTTAAATAGAAAAATTAGGGGGCTGTTTGACTGTGTTGTTTAAACAGCACAACACAGATTTTCACAACACTTTTTCACCATACGTATTTCCACAACACTTAAACAACGTTATCAGAATAACATTACCAAACGGCCCTAATATCATACCTCAATTTTAAAAAATTCCTTAAAAAAAAAAAAAAAAAAAACACAATTACAAAAAGTTGAACTAACTCTAATTTGTGCTGGATTGAGATTAGGTACATTAGTGAGATTTTAAAGTGAAAAAGAAAAAGTAAAAGTAAAAAAAAGTTGAAAAAAGCAAAAGAGAAAGTAAAAAAAAAAAAAGTTAGCCTCTAAATCATTTCGGGAAAAATGCTCATACACCCCTTAAACTTTTAACTACTGGTCAAAAGACCCCCTTAACTTTTTTATTGGCCAATTTACTCCTTAAACTATTCATAACTGCCAAATTAATACTTCAGTTAGTCACACGTTAAAACACTAACGGAATAAACACATGCCACTCACGTGGCTTTTAAATACAAACTGAAAAACACCCAAACATCCAAAACCCAACGGAAGAGAAGAGAACCAGTCCAGGTCCGGCAGAGAGAGAGAGAGAGAGAGACTGCACGCCGTTCATAGCCACTGCCAAGCTTCTCTCCGCCGTCTCGCCGCCCTTGTCCCGGCGGCTCCTTGGTGGTTCCGCCGCACTGCTCAATCTGGGTATGTCTTTTTTTTTTTTTTTTTTTTTTTCTTCTTACGTCTTGCTATTTAAATTTTCTAAGAACTTTTATTTTTTTTTAATCTCCATGTGCGAATTTTTATTGTAGAAATTCTTGTTTTGGTTTAATTTCTGGGTTGGGTCTCTATGAAATTCTTGGTCTGTGAAAGGCACATGGAGAAAGTAAAAAACCAAGAATTTCATAGAGACCCAACCCAGAAATTAAACCAAAACAAGAATTTCTACAATAAAAATTCGCACATGGAGATTAAAAAAAAATAAAAGTTCTTAGAAGATTTAAATAGCAAGACGTAAGAAGAAGAAAAAAAAAAAAAAAAAAAAAGACATACCCAGATTGAACAGTGCGGCGGAACCACCAAGGAGCCGCCGGGACAAGGGCGGCGAGACGGCGGAGAGAAGCTTGGCAGTGGCTATGAACGGCGTGCAGTCTCTCTCTCTCTCTCTCTCTCTGCCGAACCTGGACTGGTTCTCTTCTCTTCCATTGGGTTTTGGATGTTTGGGTGTTTTTCAGTTTGTATTTAAAAGCCACGTGAGTGGCATGTGTTTATTCCGTTAGTATTTTAACGTGTGACTAACTGAAGTATTAATTTGGCAGTTGTGAATAGTTTAAGGAGTAAATTGGCCAATAAAAAAGTTAAGGGAGTCTTTTGGCCAGTAGTTAAAAGTTTAAGGGGTGTATGGGCATTTTTCCCAATCATTTCATATCATGGCTTTATGTCCGAATCAGAGGCTTTTGGCTCCACCAGGAAATTATTGAGTACTATTTGAGAATATTACCATACACATTTTACTTTTTACTTTTATTGTTCAACGAATTATTGTAATATTACTATTTACTTTTGTACTCTATATAATTATAAGGATGTGTCCTTGCTTTCTACAGCCTTTGTGATCTAGAAAAAATCATTCGTTGAATCCATTACCTTCTTCTATCTAGAAATCTTTCCCTTTGTAATATTTGAAGAATTGAAATCAATTGCAACAGTTGATCTAAGTCTCTAAACTGTTTTCTTGAACTGTCATTTGGTCTTTTGCAATCTTCATCACTTTTTTTTTCTGTGTTGCTCTCACTTGTTCTCTACTTAGGAGTGTGTTCGGTTATCGTGCTAAATTTGCTGATTCTTGATTTTGCTAATTCTTCTTCCTCAGGGTCTCCATGTCGAACCATAATCAAAGCGATATAGTAGTAAATAATGAGGAGATGATTATAGAAAGAAATCTAAAAGATTGGAAAATGGCTTCAGTACCTATTAATCAAATTTATAAGCAATCTATTTTTTCAAAGTTTTCAACTAAGTCGGATTATAAAATAAAAACGTTTGAAAGAACCTTCTCTTTAAATAATGAGAACGAGTCAATACAATTATTCAATGAGGAATTAATGCAAGAGCATAGGCAGGAGTATTCATTTATTCATATTGGATTAGTTCAAGTTGCAATTAAATCACTGATAAGACAGGGATTAAATACAAGTGTATCATTATGTTTAAGAGATGGTAGACACCTTAATTTTGATCAGTCTATAATAGGAAGGATTGAAACATCTTTATATGAAGATCCACTTTATTTTAATTGTTTTCCTAATTTTCCTTTATCTTTGTCTGATCGAAACTTATTGGATGCATTAACATTGGATGTTAAAATTAATAATATGGTGAGAGGATCACAACCTTTAACAATTATGTATAGGATTTGTTATAAATTGATGAAAAATTTAGATCCAAAATCAATATGTAAAAGCACTTCGTTGATACAAACAAATCCTAGGAATTCTAGTATTCTAAGTCTGTTTTGTGTATCCAAGAGTTAAATCCTTTTGGATATACGCCACTGTCAATTTCTTTAAGACCTTCTCCCCTATTTCCGTGTATGTATGTTAAAATATTTAGTATTCTTAAAAAAAAAAAAAAATTCGTAAATAAATTGAATGGAATCAAATTACACTCCCAAATCAATTGATATCAGAAACACTTGAATGTCCTAATGTTGGAAGCAGCAACTCAAATATCAGATGTAGAGGATGAAGGCCAAAGTGATTCTCCTTTACCAGATTACTTTCAAGATGCTCAAGACTGGTATGGGTATCATTTCAGTTGAATTAATATAAGATTTTCAGCAGTTTCTGTATCAAAATAAATCAGAGGATTTTACTTTTGGTATTATTAGAAAAATTACTTTTGGAGGAATTAGACAGCTCTAGCAGCTTGTATCAGGCCTTTCATTATTCATCTACAATATCATTTTGGTGGTATCAAGAATTATTGAAGCATTTTCACTATTCATCTATGGTATTGTTCTGGCGGTATCAGCAATTATTGAAGACTTTTCACTATTCGAGAATATTGTTGTTCATATTACTAGTCATTGTATTATTGTAATTTAATTATTCACTTTTGTAGCCTATATAAGACTCCCTTGTTTGGGATCTGCTTATTTTCCAACGTTTCCTTTGCAACCTTCTTTTGTATCCCAAATCTTACCCTCAATCTTCCCTTGTAATATTTTAAAATATTTAAATGAATTTTAGAGTTTCAAGTATTATTCAAGATAGCTTCAAATAAGTTTTAGATTATTAATTACTTTGTCTTGCAGCATACTTTCTTCATGATTCTTAGTTCTTTGTTATCCTCTTTATTGGTTCCTGGGATACAAATAGGAGCACAAGTAACAGCTTCACCTATAAAAAAGGTAAGTATCAAAGATGAAATCTTGAATTTAGAGAATATTTGTAGACACTTATATTTTGCAACTTTTGTTTAACCTTGTTCCAAAAGAATAAATAATAATTTTATATCATAAGAAAAATCGTAATTTTGACTGTTCAATCTTTCAATACATCATTGAAAATAAATCTAGTACTTCTTAATGATCAGAACAATGTATTGTGTGCTCAAATCGGATGATCAAATTAAAAGATATGACTAGATCAAGTTTTAATGGTCAAAATGCATTTGCAAAGCTAAGGTGAATCACATGTAGTTACTACTAATTAATTACCATTGATCAATTAAAGGGATTAAATATAATTAATTAGATATAATTTTTTTTTGGGTCGTCATAATAATAATTGTAGAGATCCACGTGTTTAAGATATTCTAAGAGATTGGATTATCAGAAAGTTCATAAGTTTTAAACAACTAATTAGTTATTTTAATTCATCAAGTGTCTAAAAATGATAAATATTCTGGAAAAAAAATCTAGATGGTTAGGATACCAAATTAGGACTCCGAAGCCAAAAAAAGTTCTAAAAATTAATTCAAAAGAGTCAAAATACTCAAAACTCAAAACAAAGCACAAATGTAGGATTGGGTCCAAGTGCCGATTTCCTCCAAGATTCAAATTGTTTTGTGATTTTTCAGATTCCAGCTCAACTCTTAAGCCCAAGGCTTTTCCACCTTTATAAATAGAGGAAATCCCTTCATTTACAAAGCACACAAAAATCCTTTAAAAGGGTTTTTAAAGAGACATAAGGTGGTTGTTGATCGTTTTTGTCAATCTCAATACACTACCTCCTCAAAAATCCAAAGTTTATTACTTCCTTAGCATAAATTTGATGCAAAGTGCCTTCAATCAATATTCAATTCCAAATCATTGAAGAACTATTGTTATTTTGCTCAAATCTTCAAATAACACAAAGAACATCTCGAGAACACTTCGAATGAAGGAGGTGTTGCCCATCCAATCCAAACCCCAATCCAAATCCATACATCTGAAGGTACTGCCCAAATTCCAAACTTGAAGGAAGAACATGTTGCACGATGATCAACAATCACAAGAACATCTAAGACCACTCTTGGATGATGTTGGAAAAACATATGCACCATGTTGCCATCATACATGTTATATGCAGCAGAAACAAAACTAAGATCTACTTCATATACTTTCTCAAAAAAAAAAAAAGATCTACTTCATATAATGCATAAACCACAAGCAAGTATGAATATGAAAATTGTAAAGTAAAATCGTACCATTGATGCATCTACCTTGCAAAACAAAATAAATCTCACCAAGAGCTCTTGAATCTTCACCCAAAGCTTTGATCAATCCTTGTACAACTTGATCTTCACCTCAATGATTTTGTGTGGCTAAGATTGTTGGCTCATCCTTTGTTGAAAATGCCATAGAACCGAGTATGCTAGGAGAGAGAGATTAGGTGAATAATGTTATTAATTTAATGTGTGAGAAAATAGTTTATAAAAATTAAAATATTAAACTGTTTAGAAAACTTGATTGTCCATAATATGTCAGCATACTCATAACATTCCTTTTTTTTTGTTGAAACAGTTATAGTTTTAATTGTATTGGATTTAGCTCACAATTTTGGGGACCTTGGGATAGGGAAGAGAGTGTACGACCAACCTATGTTTTTTGATTTTTGAATTTTTTTTTTTTAAAGTCAATCACCCCCTTCCCCCACTTCCCTAACAAATTTGAAGCCTTTTTGGGGCTTCCTTTTTCTTATCTTTTTTTATTTTTAATTGAAGACCTTAGGTGTACGCTAAAATCCGTGGTCTAAAGCTGGCCATGAGTTCTATCATTATAGTTTGTCAAATACTCCACACAGTAAAGCTCTTTTTAATTAAATCTATTTATCGCAAAATCTCTAGAATTACAATTTTATAGATTAAGATCTACTTTTTGAGAGGGTACATAATGTTTCGGGTTAAACCCAAGCTCTCACAACATGTGAGACTTAATAATAGGGACGGAGGCAGGACTTGAAGTTAGGGGGGCGGCTCTGACCGTTGTCTTTGCTACTTCTTAGCTGCTGAGGATTTTATTTTTTTGAGTTTTTGATGCGTACGTCTTCTGCTAGGTAAAGACACAATAATTCTGTTTAAAACTTTTTAAAGGGCTGGTTGTTTGTTTTGAGTAAAATTAGTTAATTAGGCTTAATTATTTTTAACTTTACTATTGGTAATTTTTGTTATTGCACTAATTTTTTTGGGCTTGTATATTTTGTTTTAAATTTTAGATCTATAAAATTTTTAATGGCCTTTAAATGAGAAAAATGCTAGAGATATAAACTTTTATACAAATTGCTAATATGATGAGTGGTTATTGACAAGTAAAAAAATGATGTAATTGATGGGTCCAAAATCCAAATGCGAACTAATAAGAATTTATACCTTAATGGTTTGTATAAATGTTATTGTAGGGGTAAAACTCCCAGATCAAACAATGGGCCTTGGGCCCCATATAGAGTTCAATCACGTCCGAGGAGAAAGTATGGCCGCCAAAAGGGCTCCCGGCCCAATTCTTATGGGCCCAAACTTATTTAAAAGGCGGTCCGAGGAGGAGTGTCTCCTCGGACGTGCCAAATATGGCTCAAACATGCATCCTACCAACAATAAAGAATCACTCCAAAGAGTATTAGTAGCAGGAACGAGTCCCACAAGTCCGAGAGAGGGAAGAGAGTGTAGGATGTCAAGGGAGATACCACAGTTGCCACATTAAATGCAGGACAGCTACTTTTCTGGCTGCATTAATGTGGAGAGGATAGGTGAACAGTGTTACCTTGGCCACTACAACTCACAAAAAGATAGGGGAGATGTCCGATGGGACGGGCACTCAAGTGAAGGTCCAGATGATCAACAAGTATAAGATTCTGATGACTTCAAAGGGGCTATATAAGAGAAGTGAATCCCCATGAAGAGGGGACCGGAAAAAAGAGGAAAGAAAGAGCAAAAGAAAGAAAGAAGGAACATGGCCTATGATCAAGAACAGAGGTGCACTCATATGTCTTCTCGGACCAAATAACCAGAGGACCTGAGGGGGATATTCTTATGTTCAATTGTTATATGGCCCAAAGTTAACTAACACTCACTTCGTTAGGGTCTAGTTCTGTAACCCGCTCTCTACAAATTCATTGTTTAGGGCTCCTTGGGCCAAAATCACCTACCTGTTGGGCTTGGGCCCCAAAACGAGGCCCTACAGTTATAGATAAGTTTGTACCTATAACATTAGTCTAAAAAGAATCAATGATATTGTTATAGGGCAAAATGTAATTTTATTGAACAAAATTGCTAATATATATATATATATATATACATAAACACACACACACAGGGGTGGCGCCATGACCAGCCCAGGGGGTTCAAATGAACCCCATGACCTAGCCCAAAATAAAATTTTATTGTTTTGACCCCCACAATAAAAATTTGAACACCCTAATCCTAATTTTTTTTAAGCCCAACTGAAATTAGTTTGAATATGATTATCCTGGTGCCACTTTCTCAATATTTTCACAATAAAGGTTAAATGGTAAATTGTAACTAGTTTTTATTTGGATCCACAATTGATATCATTTTTTTAACTACCATTAATAACTTGTCACCTAGATTTTGTTGTGAATTTTTTTGTAAAATTGTTGTGTTAGTAGCGCAACTTTTAAAATATTTAATTTTCCAAGAAAGAAAAAAAAAATGTTTCAAATTTTTGCTCATTTGTTTAGAAAAGAAGAAGAAAAACTCTCCAGGACTCCAGCTTACTTTGGCATTGACAGCATAAAGTATCTACATCTGTGTTTCTTTCCTCATTTTCTCTATCTTTCTTTCTCCCTTCTATGTTTTCTTAATTTTTCTCTATGTCCGGTCAAGTAATTTGATAAATGCTCTACAAATTTTGAAGTCTAAGAAATCTTTTACGGCTTGCTCTAATTTGAAGAGAGTGAACTCGTGTATGGTAAAAAACCATACACTTCAAAAGCAAAAACTTATTACTATTCTTTTTCTTAGTTTCACGTTTCCTCCAATCTCTCCTCCTAGGTGTACTACTAACTTATTGTTCTTATTTATTCTATATTTTTTATTTAATTGATATAACTTATAAATATAATAAGTTTTTATTAATTTGACAAAAATGTATGATTAGTTATTTAATTCTATTTGTTTATGCATCCAATGATTGTTGTCTTAACGATCTTTAAACTATTAATAATTTTTTTGACTATTGTACAATATAGTTGTATTGTATATAATGTGGAAATTATATATATAAATAATCATCTTATTTTTCACTCACCTACCCCCGCCTACAAATTCTTGGCTCCGCCATTATTGATTCCCCTAGAAAAAAGTTATGGAGCCGCCACTATATATATATATATATATATATATATATATATATATATATATATATATATATATATATATATATATATATACATATATGTGTGTGTATATACTATATTTTTTAATAAAAAATTTGGGGGGCCATTGCCCCCCTCAGTCAATATATACCCCTCTCCTTGCCTAAAGCGTATGAGTCCCACATATTGTAAAAGAATTGGATGTATACACCCGAAATATAATATCATTTTGTCTATTTTTTATAATAGTATACAACAGAACAACCACCCCTCCCCCGCCCTAAGATAAAAAAAAAAAAAAATTATGATTCTTTTGAAAGGGGGAGAAAAAAAAATGAGAGTAGAAAATATATATATATATATATATATATATAATGTACACATGCGGGTAGATTTTTTTTTTTTTTTTTTCCAGAAACCAAGCGGGTAGAACTTGAAGACGTCAGTTTGAGACTTTTTGAGTAAAATAGCATATTTATAAGAATCTTAAAGAAACACAGCCATCAGCCAAGTATATTTTATGTTGTTTATTATAGGGCTGTTAATTATTTGTTAGTGATGAACTGAACTAAAATATTGTCATGTGAATATCATTGACGAAATCCGCTGCCAAGTTTCTGCTTTTCAGTTTTCTGATTTCTGTTATGTTAAACGCATATGTAAGGTCCGTTTGGGAACAACTTATTTAACTGAAATTGAAATTTTTTTGCTGAAAGTATTATAGATAAAAGTAAAAGTTAGTTGAAATAATACAGTGAGACCCATGAATAGTATCAAAAAATGTAGTAGAACCTATGAATAGTAGCAAAAATAAGTTAAATAATAGTAAAAATAAATTGAATAGTAAAATAAATTTACTTTAAACTTTAATCCCAAACACAGTCGTAATATTGCTCTAACAAAAAGAAGCTAAAGATTGTGTGGGGCTACAGATTTGGTTGGAAGACTTATTAGTCTTTCTAGATGTTCATTAATTTGGTTTTGAATAAATTCCCAGGGCTGTTCCAGTCTGGTTTCTCCAAAAAAAAAAAAAAAAAAAAGTCATTTGAAACCTTTATATAGGGAAAGTAAAAATATTTCATTATTTTGGGCTAAATTTTAAACATGTTCACCTCAGCAAAAGCCAATATTAATGAATTTTTGGTTAAATTGCTCTTTGCCTCTTTGGCTTGGCTAGAGAATTGAAAGATACTAATATATGAGTATCGAAAAAGGAATGTGCTCTCTTTCTTAACAGTTTCTTAGAAAAGGCCCAACAAAATATCCCTACTACATTAAATGCATTTGAGGCAATCTGAAGTCCTGAACAGTACTAATATTCCCAAAAGTCCTGTTTCAGGATAAGAACGGGGAAACCAATAGGAGGAAAAATATCCAAAAAAGATCTAGTTAAGGGTAAGCTAGCTGGAGGGATAAGGGAAAGAAAAGGCCTATAAGAAGAGAGGGGGGGGGGGGGGGGGTATGAGAAAAGGGGATCCAAAAAAAAGGGAGAAAAAAAAAATAGAAGAAGAGAAGAGGGGAGAGATTTTCTCTTATCTCCGAATCCCATCACCATGGGAAAAGTGTGATGATTGTTGCTAATAATATTAATACAATATTGCTTTCATAAATTAGTTGTTTGAGTTTCCCATTGTGGAGTTTTCACCTCGTACATTAGATAAATAAATTATGTTATTTGGATATCCAGGCTGAAATATGTCTTTAAGGACTTCTCAGCCTTTTTAGATTGTTTTTTGACCTCCACAATTATTTAGATATATATATTTGGGTTGTCTTCTATATATATATATAACTCAAAGAAAACCCAATTATATTTTAATAGGATTCTCAATTTTGCACCACGTATCCCATCTAATTTTTTAATTGTTGTGCTAAATGAATTATTGAGAGTAAAAATCGATGAGTCCAAATTCAATCAGATTTTAAATTAGATTTTAATTGGAGTCCAATTTTGTGGCACGTATCTATCTAATTTTTTTAATTTTTGTGGCAAGTGACTTATTAGGTGCAAAAACTGAAAAGGATAAATCCAATTAAATTCTAAATTATATATTTATAATGAGAAATAATTATATATTTTATAAATGCATAGTTAAAAAAAAAGTGTAAGCTAATACCATGTATAATTTGAACACATTCTAACAAAAATGTATTTTTGAAACGTATAATTGTGATTATTTTTAATTATACCTATACATATGCACGAGGTTATACACTAGTAATAATAATGATAAAGATCTATATGTTTTAGACATTCTAAGAGATTGGATTAGCAGAAAGTTCATAAGTTTTAAACAATTAATTTATTTTAAGTCATTAGGTGTCTAAAAATGATAAATATTATGAAAAAAAAAAAAAAAAAAACAAATCTAGACGGTTAGGATAGTAAATTAGGACTCTGAAGTCAGAACAAGTTCTAAAAATTAATTCAAAAGAGTCAAAACAGTAAACACCCAAAACTTAAAACAAAGCACCAAAAAAAAATAATAATAATAATAATAATTGTGATTTTTCAGATTCCAGCTCAACTCTTAAGCCCAAGGCTTTTACCTTTTTATAAATAGAGGAAATCCCTTCATTTACAAAGCAAAAAGGTGGTTGCTAATCGTTTTTGTCATCTATTTGCTTGTAGGATTTTTCCTCTTGTTTTAACACAAGTTAATGCTATTTGTTGTTAGGTATTCCTTAATTGCATCCAGCCTCATAATTTAAGTTCTGATGACAAGCAATAATCATGATGTTTGATTCTGCTTCTGTTGAAATACTTTTGTAAAATGTAAACTATTCATGCTTGTTAGGCATGTTATGAACAACAGTATTTTATCTGCTTTTTGTCAGATTTTACTTTAGATTTTCTCATTGATATCCTTGTTTCCCTAGGAAGATTATCTTTGTAAAAATTTTGTAATCTCCTTATTTTTTTTGCACCCCCTTCTTTAATGGGTTTTTTTTTTTTTTTAAATGTTAGTTTTTTCTTTGCCGAGGATGTTGTTGAGACAATGATAAATGTTTAATCCCAGCTAATTATATTTATGAGACCTTTTGAGATCTGGGAATGAAATTATCCACATGAATGATGTATCTGATCCTCTATATCATTTATCTTATTTTCAATTTCTATGAATCATTTTTTACCAATTATTTCCTTAATTATGGAACCTTTTGTTTGTATTCTATTGGTATTCTTATTTACACTTGTTTGACAAGTTTGTCTCAAATTTGTTTATGAGATTTTCTCAAACTTTAGTGTGCTTTCAGTTAAAATTTTCTTTTTAGTGGTTCATTTTGTGGGTTGGCTCTTCTATTTTAAGGTTTATAGTAATAGAAGTGATTGCTCCATCTCAGTGCCCGTTTGGTTCGGCTTTTTGAGGTCAAAAAAGCACAAAACCAAATTGTAACTTTTTTATCACATTTTCACATTGGACCCCAAGCAATTTTAGATTTAGCGTTTTTGGCCCAAAAACATGAAAAGACACATTTTCATGTTAGACCCTTAGAGCATCAGCAGTGGGGCTTGTATATGCCAAATGTTAGGAACATTTGACATTTAAGCCCCAAAACTACTCAACAGTGGGAAGGCTATATGCAATATGCCAATGCCAAATTTGGGATTTAGCTACAGTACCATCTCAAATGTAAGATGGTACTGTAGCTGAATGGTATAAAAAATAATAATTTTTTAATACTCTCATTTCTCTCTCTTCTCTCATTTATCCCGGTAAATTTCTCTCTCCTCTCTCATTTTTTCTGTTTCTTTTCTCTCTCTTTCTTCCTGCTCTCTCTTCTTCAACGGAATGGGGGCAACGGCGTGGAGGCTCGATCAGAAAAGCTGTGGTGGAGGCGTGGAGGTCGTGGGTTTTCGGCGTTAGGGTCGAATTTGGGTGGCGTTGGGGTGGTGTTTGGGTTGGCGTTTTGGTGGTGTTTGGCGTTTGGCGTTTGGGTCGAAGATGATGATGATGATGATGGGTTTGGGATGAATCCAGACGGCGACAGGCGACCCTCTCTCTCTCGCCATCGCTGCCAGCGTTTGGGTGATGTTTGGTGTTTGGCGTTTGGGTCGAAGATGATGATGATGATGACGGGTTTAGGATGAATCCAGACGGCGACGGGCGACCCTCTCTCTCTCGCCATCACTGCCGGTGAGAACAGATGGGTTTGATTTTGGATGTTGATTTTGATTTTGGATTTTGATTTTGGTTTTGATTTTGATTTGGCTAGATTTGGCTGTGCTGTGTTGCCATTGGATTGTGTTTTTTTTTTTTTTTTTTTGGTTCAGCTACTGGGGTTTGTGGTTATGGCTGGTGGGCCGACGGTGGAAGTGGTGGAAGTAGTTGTGGCTGGTGGGTCGACGGTGGGGTGGGTGTCTATGGCTCCGTCGAAGTGGGTTTTGGGTCAGTGGGTGGCAGGGTGGGTTTGCTGCCTGGGTTTTTTTTTTTTTTTTTTTTTTGGGTGTTGAGGGTAAATTATGGGTTGTTGCTGGTGGTGGCGGTGGCGGTGTCAGGTGGGTAGTGCGTCGGTGGTGGTGATTGTGGTTTTTTTGGGTCAGTGGGTGGCAGGGTGGGTTTGCTGCCTGGGTTTTTTTTTTTTTTTTTTTGGGTGTAGACAGTAAATTATGGGTTGTTACTGGTGGTGGCGGTGGCGGTGTCAAGTGTGTAGTGCGTCGGTGGTGGTGATTGTGGTTGTTGAACAGAAATAAAGAGAGAGAAAGAATAAATAATGTGTTTTATTGTAAATGATGGTAATTATGGGATATATTATTTTATTGTGTAAAAATATTATTTTAATAAGTAGAATAGGAAAATAAAAGTTGGGATGTTGGGTGTATTGTAAAATGGTATTGTATAATTGATAAAGTAGGTTTTTGGGATGGTAAAATAAGATGAGATATAAGATCCGGATGTGGATGCTCTTAGAGGTACAATACTGCAATGCAAAAACGCAATACAAATCCAATAGGGAACCGTTAGAAACTTTTTCCCATTATAAGGCTTGCTTCCTATTCTACCTTAGATTTGTTAAGAGGGCTGGGTCATGTTTTATGTTTTTTGTGGGTCAGTGGGTACTGGGTGGGTCTTGGCAGGTTTTTTATTTTGTTAAGCCTACGTTTTTTTCTTTTTCTTTTTTTTTAGGTGTAAATGTAATAGGATTTGTTTTATGTTTTTTGTGGGTGGGTCTTGGCAGGTTCTTGGCTGGGCTGAGCTTGTTTTTGACTTTTTGTTATGCCTATGATTAATTTTTTTATTTATTTTAATCTTGTGTTATATATATATATATTTTAGTTATTGATAATATAATGAATAAATCTTTATTTATGCAGGTTGAAATTGCTAAAAACTTGTTATTATTTAGTGAAACTACAACAATACTTTTTATATAAATCATGTTCTATTTCTCATTGGCTCTACACTTGAAAGTTATTTTTTATTTTAACCTTTATAAATATATTGTTTGATTAGAAATGCCTACTAAAAAATATGTATCAGGATATGAAAAACTTAAAAAAAGAAACAAAGAAGAAAAATTAATTGAGTCTCAAGAAGGATATTCAATGGATAAATTAGTTATTAGTAATAAACAAAATATAACACAAAATTTAGATGAAAGTATCACAAATGAACAAGAATTTGAATAAAAAAAGTATCGATTAAAAAGGAGATGTTAGAAGAACTTGAATACAAAAATTTAATTAGTCAATTTGCATCTCAAAAGGCAAGAAAAATAGATTTTAAATAAAATATATTATAATATAAAAATATTAAATAAATATTAATTTAATTAATACATAAGTATAAAAAATGCCTCATTTTAGTTCTCGTCTTAGGCCCCAAAATGTCTAGGGCCGGCCCTGCACCCATATCCTTTAATAACCTTTACAATTTTTTCAAAAACTCGCCAATTTTACCCTTCTACCTAACCACAAAAAGAAAACCCATTCTCAGAAAATCACCATGTTGCTGGACTCACCTTGCTGGTACATTTTTCCTTTATGTTTTCTTGCGTTTTCTTGTGCATTTTTCATCTAGTACATTTTTCTTCTACATTTTCATCACAAAGCAACTTCAAGTGACCTTGTGAGATGGGCAGCCACAGTTGTTGATGAGAAATTGGGAGTGAGTGAGAACTAAAAGAGAACTTTAGAAGTGACGACAAATCTCTTTGGTCATGTGTCCTTGGATGCTTGTCACTTCTCTCAGGCTACCACTTTAACCTGTAAGCCGCAAACAAGGTTTTAGCAAATACTAAGAAATTCTATTTTATGTACATAATGTCATTTTTGGTAATTTATAATTTAAATTACAATTTTGATAAAATTTAGTCAAACACTCACAATTTTCAAAAAGCACATTTTAACTTTTATGAAACACTTTTCTTTTAAATAAAAAAAGTTAGGGGGCTGTTTGGTTGTGTTATTTAAATAACAGTTTTCGTTGTTTAAACAACACAACACATATTTTCACAATACTTTTTCATCCATATGTATTTCCATAACACTTAAACAACGTTATTAGAACAACATTACCAAATAGGCCCAAATATCCTATCTCAATTTTAAAAAACGCCTTTAAAAAAAAAAAAAAAACACAATTACAAAAAATTGAACTAAACTGACTCTAATTTGTGCTGGATTGAGATTAGGTACGTTAGTGAGATTTTAAAGTGAAAAAGAAAAAGTAAAAGTAAAAAAAAGTTGAAAAAAGCAAAAGAGAAAGTAAAAAAAAAAAAAAAAAAAAGTTAACCTCGAAATCATTTCATATCATGGCTTTATGTCCGAATCAGACACTTTTGGCTCCACCAGGAAATTATTGAGTACTATTTGAGAATATTATCATACACATTTTACTTTTTACATTTTTCTTTTATTGTTCAACGAATTATTGTAATATTACTATTTACTTTTGTAGTCTATATAATTTTAAGGATGTGCCCTTGCTTTCTACACCCTTTGTAATCTAGGAAAAATCATTCGTTGAATCCATTACCCTCTTCCATCTAGAAATCTTTCCCTTTGTAATATTTGAAGAATTGAAATCAATTTGCAACAGTTGATCTAAGTAAGTCTCTAAACTGTTTTCTTGAACTGTCATTTGGTCTTTTGCAATCTTCATCACTTTTTTTTTTCTCTGTTGCTCTCACTTGTTCTCTGCTTAGGAGTGTGTTCGGTTATCGTGCTAAATTTGCTGATTCTTGATTTTGCTAATTCTTCTTCCTCAGGGTCTCCATGTCGAACCAAAATCAAAGCGATATAGTAGTAAATAATGAGGAGATGATTATAGAAAGAAATCTAAAAAAATGGAAAATGGCTTCAGTACCTATTAATCAAATTTATAAGCAATCTATTTTTTCAAAATTTTCAATTAAGTCAGATTATAAAATAAAAACGTTTGAAAGAACCTTGTCTTTAAATAATGAGAACGAGTCAATACAATTATTCAATGAGGAATTAATGCAAGAGCATAGGCAGGAGTATTCATTTATTGATATTGGATTAGTTCAAGTTGCAATTAAACCACTAATAAGACAGGGATTAAATACAAGTGTATCATTATGTTTAAGAGATGGTAGAAACCTTAATTTTGATCAGTCTATAATAGGAAGGATTGAAACATCTTTATATGAAGATCCACTTTATTTTAATTGTTTTCCTAATTTTTGTTTATCTTTGTCTGATCCTCACTTATTGGTTGCATTGACATTGGATGTTAAAATTAATAATATGGTGAGAGGATCACAACCTCTAACAATTATGTATAGGATTTGTTATAAATTGATGAATACATTAGGAACAAAATCAATATGTGAAAGCACTTCGTTAATACAAACAAATGCTAGAAATTCTAGCATTTTAAGTCTGTGTTGTGTATCCAAGAATTAGGTCATTTTAAATATACACCATTGTTAATTTCTTTAAGATCTTCTCTCTTCTTTTCGTGTATGTGTGTTAAAATATTTAGTATTCTCAAAAAAAAAAAAAATCATAACTAAATTGAATGGAATCAAATTACACTTCCAAATCAATTTATATCAGAAACTCTTGAACCTCCAAATGTTGGAAGCAGCAACTCAAATATCAGATGTAGAGGATGAAGAACAAAGTGATTCTCCTTTACCAGATTACTTTCAAGATGCTCAAGACTGGTATGGGATATCACTTCAGTTGAATTAATATAAGATTTTCAGCATTTTCTGTATCAAAATAAATTAGAGGATTTTACTTTTGGTGGAATTAGATAGCTCTAGCAACTCGTATCAGACCTTTCATTATTCATCTACAATATCATTTTGGTGGTATCAGGAATTATCGAAGCCTTCTCACTATTCATCTACGGTATTGTTCTGGTGGTATCAACAATTATTGAAGACTTTTCACTATTCGAGAATATTGTTGTTCATATTACTAGTCATTGTATTATATTGTAATATAATTATTCACTTTTGTAGCCTATATAAGACTCCCTTGTTTGGGATCTGCTTATTTTCCAAAGTTTCCTTTGCAACCTTCTTTTGTATCCCAAATCTTACCCTCAATCTTCCCTTGTAATATTTTAAAATATTTAAATGAATTTTAGAGTTTCAAGTATTATTCAAGATAGCTTCAAGTAAGTTTTAGATTAATACTTTGTCTTGCAGCATACTTTCTTCATGATTCTTAGTTCTTTGTTATCCTCTTTATTGGTTCCTGGGATACAAAGAGGAGCACAAGACAGCTTAACCTATAAAAAAGTAAGTATCAAAGATGAAATCTTGAATTTAGAGAATATAATTGTAGACACTTATATTTTGCAACTTTTGTTTAACCTTGTTCCAAAGGAATAAATAAAAATTTTATATCATAAGAAAAATCGTAATTTTGATCATTCAATCTTTGAATACATCATTGAAAATAAATCTAGGACTTCTTAATGATTAGAACAATGTATTGTGTGCTCAAATCGGACAATCAAATTAAAAGATATGACTAGATCAAGTTTTAATGGTCAAAATGCATTTGCAAAGCTAAGGTGAATCACATGTGGTTACTACTAATTAATTACGATTGATCTATTAAAGGGATTAAATATAATTCATTAGATTTTTTTTTTTTGGGTTGTCATAGTAATAATTGTAGAGATCCACATGTTTAAGACATTCTAAGAGATTGGATTATCAGAAAGTTCATAAGTTTTAAACAACTAATTAGTTATTTTAATTCATCAAGTGTCTAAAAATGATAAATATTCTGGAAAAAAAATATAGATGGTTAGGATACTAAATTAGGACTCCGAAGCCAAAACAAGTTCTAAAAATTAATTCAAAAGAGTCAAAACACTCAAAACTCAAAACAAAGCACAAATGTAGGATTGGGTCCAAGTGCCGATTTCCTCCAAGATTCAAATTGTTTTGTGATTTTTCAGATTCCAGCTCAACTCTTAAGCCCAAGGCTTTTCCACCTTTATAAATAGAGGAAATCCCTTCATTTACAAAGCACACAAAAATCCTTTAAAAGGGTTTTTAAAGAGACATAAGGTGGTTGTTGATCGTTTTTGTCAATCTCGATACACTATCCCCTCAAAAATCCTAAGTTTATTACTTCCTTAGCATAAATTTGATGCAAAGCGCCTTCAATCAATATTCAATTCCAAATCATTGAAGAACTATTGTTATTTTGCTCAAATCTTCAAATTACACAAAGAACATCTCGAGAACACTTCGAATGAAGGAGGTGTTGCCCATCAAGTCCAAACCCCAATCCAAATCCATACATCTGAAGGTACTGCCCAAATTCCAAACTTGAAGGAAGAACATGTTGCACAATGATCAACAATCACAATAACATTTAAGACCACTCTTGGATGATGTTGGAAAAACATATGCATCATGTTGCCATCATACATGTTATATGCAGCAGAAACAAAACTAAGATCTACTTCATATAATGCATAAACCACAAGCAAGTATGAATATGAAAATTGTAAAGTAAAATCGTACCATTGATGCATCTACCTTGCAAAACAAAACAAATCTCACCAAGAGCTCTTGAATCTTCACCCAAAGCTTTGATCAATCCTTGTACAACTTGATCTTCACCTCCATGATTGTGTGTGGCTAAGAGTGTTGGCTCATTCTTTGTTGAATATGCCATAGAACCGAGTATGCTAGGAGAGAGAGAGAGATTAGGTGACTAATGTTATTAATTTAATGTGTAAGAAAATAGTTTATAAAAATTAAAATATTAAACTGTTTAGAAAAATTGATTGTCCATAATATGTCAGCTTACTCATAACACTCCTTTTTTTTTTGTTGAAACGGTTATAGCTTTAATTGTATTGGATTTAGCTCACAATTTTGGGAACCTTGGGATAGGAAGAGAGTGTACCACCAACCTATGTTTTTTTTTTTTTAAAGTCAATTACCCCCTTCCCCGACTTCCTTTTTCTTATCTTTTTTTTTATTATTTTTAATTGAAGACCTTAGGTCTACGCTAAAATCCTTGGTCTAAAGCTGGCCATGAGTTCTATCATTATAGTTTGTCAAATACTCTACACAGTAAAGCTCTTTTTAATTAAAACTATTTATTGCGAAATCTCTAGAATCACAATTTTATAGATGAAGCTCTACTTTTTGAGAGGGTACATAATGTTTCGGGTTAAACCCAAGCTCTCACAACATGTGAGACTTAATAGAAGGGACGGAGGCAAGACTTAAAGTTAGGGAGGCGGCTCTGACTGTTGGCTTTGTTGCTTCCTAGCTGCTGAATATTTTATTTTATTTTATTTTTTTGAATTTTTGATGCGTGCATCTTCTACTAGGTAAAGACACAATAATTTTGTTTAAAACTTTTTAAGGGCTGGCTGTTTGTTTTGAGTAAAATTGGTTAATTAGTTTAATTATTTTTAACTTTACTATTGGTAATTTTTGTTATTGCGCTAATTTTTTTGGGCTTGTATATTTCGTTTTAGATTTTAGATCTATAAAAATTTTAATGGCCTTAAATAAGAAAAATGCTAGAGTTACAAACTTTTTTACAAATTGTTAATATGGTGACTGGTTATTTATAAGTAAAAAAGTGATGTAATTGGTGGGTCCAAATGTGAATCAATAAGAATTTATACCTCAATGGTTTGTATAAATGTTGTAGATAAGTTTGTACCAGTAACATTAGTCTAAAAAGAATCAATAATATTGTTAAGGGGCAAAATGAAATTTTATTAAACAAAATTGCTAAAATTATACACGCACACACACAACCTGGCCCAAAATAAAATTATATGTGTGTGTATTTATAAAAGTTTACTGTTTTGACCTCTACAATAAAAATTTGAATACCTTGATCCTAATTTTTTTTTTTTTTTTTAGCCAAACTGAAATTAGTTTGAATATGATTCTCTTAGTACCACTTTCTCAATATTTTCACAATAAAGGTTAAATGGTAAGTTGTAACTAGTTTTTATTTGAATCCACAATTGATATCATTTTTTTAACTACCATTAATAACTTGTCACCTAGATTTTGTTGTGAATTTTTTGTAAAATTGTTGTGTTAGTAGCATCACTCTTAAAATATTTAATTTTACAAGAAAGAAAAAAAAAATGTTTCAAATTTTTGCTCATTTGTTTAGAAAAGAAGAAAAAAAACTCTCCAAGACTCTAGCTTACTTTGGCATTGACAACATAAAGTATCTACAACTATGTTTCTTTCCTCATTCTCCCTGTCTTTCTTTCTATGTTTTCTTAATTTTTCTCTATGTCCGATCAAGTAATTTGATAAATGCTTTACAAATTTCGAAGTCTAAGAAATCTTTTACGGCTTGCTCTAATTTGAAGAGAGTGAACTTGTGTATGGTTAAAAAACCATACACTTCAAAAGCAAAAACTTATTACTATTCTTTTTCTTAGTTTCACATTTCCTCCAATCTCTACTCCTAGCCTCCTAGGTGTATTACTAACTTATTGTTCTTATTTATTCTATATTTTTTATTTAATTGATATAACTTATAAATATAATAAATTATTATTAATTTGACAAAAATATATGATTAGTTATTTAATTCTATTTGTTTATGCATCCAATGATTGTTGTTTTAACGATCTTTAAACTATTAATAATTTTTTTGACTATTGTACAATATAGTTGTATTGTATATAATGTGGAAGTTGTATATATATATATAAATAATCATCTTATTTTTCACTCGCCTACCCAGACCTACAAATTCTGGGCTCTGCCATTATTAACCCCCCTAGAAAAAAGTTCTGGAGTCGCCACTATATATATATACTATATTTTTTAATAAAAAATTTGGGGGCCATTGCCCCCTTTAGTCAATATATACCTCCGTCCTTGCCTAATAGCGTATGAGTCTCATGTGTTGTGAAAGTGCTAGATGTATACACCCGAAGCATAATATCATTTTGTCTATTTTCTATAGTAGTATACAACAGAACAACCACCCCTCCCCCGCTCCAAGATTTTTTTTAAAAAAAAATGATTCTTTTGAAAGGGGGAGAAAAAAAAAAAAAATATATATATATATATATATATATATATATATATATATATATATATATAATGTACACATGCGGGTAGATTTTTTTTTTCAGAAACCATGCCGGTAGAACTTGAAGACGTCAGTTTGAGACTTTTTGAGTAAAATAGCATATTTATAAGAATCTTAAAGAAACACAGGCATCAGCCAAGTATATTTTATGTTGTTTATTATAGGGCTGTTAATTATTTGTTAGTGATGAACTGAACTAAAATATTGTCATGTGAATATCATTGACAACATCCGCTGCCAAGTTTCTGCTTTTCAGTTTTCTGATTTCTGTCATGTTAAACCATATGTAGAGACCGTGTGGGAGCGACTTATTTAACTAAAATAGAAATTTTTTTGCTAAAAGTATTTTAGATAAAGGTAAAAACTAGTTGAAATAATACAGTAAGACCCATGAATAGTACTAAAAAATATAGTAGAACCTATGAATAGTAGCAAAAATAAGCTGAATAGTAGCAAAAATAAGCTAAAGATTGTAATATTGTTACTGATGCTCTAACAAAAAGAAGCTAAAGATTGTGTGGGGCTACAGATTTGGTTGGAAGACTTATTAGTCTTTCTAAATGTTCATTAATTTTGTTTTGAATAAATTCGCAGGGCTGTTCCAGTCTGGTTTCTCAAAAAAAAAAAAAAAAAAAAAAGTCATGTGAAACCTTTATATAGGGAAAGTAAAAATATTTCATTGATACTTTCAGGGAAATTCATTCCTCCTCATATTTTAAAACAAAATGCTATCTCTCATGTCACGGAGTTCTTCTTTCTTAGCACCGTTCCCTTGAGGTAGTCATTTCTGTTGTCCATCAAATATATTAGGTGGAGCCCAACTACTTTCCCTTATGTCACTATTAATATAGACGGCAACTCGATAGGTAACCTCGAAAAATCAGGTGCGGGGGGTGTGGCACGCTCAGCCAATGGAGAATGGTTGTGGGGTTTCTCCTTACATCTGGGAGTTACGAATAATACTATGGCCGAACTGTGGGGTCTTAGAGAGGCGTTGACTCGAGCATGGGCCAAGGGTCATCATCGAGTTTGTTTTGAAACTGATTCTCTTCTTGTGAACAAATGGCTGACTACTCATACAGATTATCCTATGGAATTTTATAACTTGATTTCGGATTGCAGGTGGCTCCTCAACAAGGACTGGGAGGCATGTGTTGAACATATATGGAGAAAGGCGAATAGCTATGTGGATTTACTGGCAAAGAGGGGTGTTTTTCAATCCGAAATGGGAGTTTTGTATGATACATGCTCCACTGTTTTGTGGCAATGTTTATATTGGGATTCCATGGGTTTTGTCTCATCCCGGAGTCATTGCGGTTAATAAGGGTCCAGTAATGTTTTGTTTCGTGTCAGCTAGACCTCTCCTCGGTGTTGGTTTGGTTGGCTTGTGTTTAGATTTCCTGCTATTAGTTTGTGTGGTGATGTGTTTTCTTGTTAAGTAAGTCTTGTTGTAATATTTATGTTTGTAAGACTTATGTTTATGTAATATAGCTCCCATTTATGCCCAAAAAAAAATTATTATTATTATTTTGGGCTAAATTTTAAACATGTTCACCTCAGCAAAAAGCCAATATTAATGAATTTTTGGTTAAATTGCTCTTTGCCTCTTTGGCTTGGCTAGAGAATTGAAAGATACTAAAATATGAGTATCGAAAAAGGAATGTGCTCTCTTTCTAAACAGTTTCTTTGAAAAGGCCCAACAGAATATCCTTTTCAAATGCCCTCCAAAAGTGTACTTATTTACCCCACTCAAATTGTTGTCATGTCCTTGAATCATAACCTTATCCAATGCTCGAACTGAACCGCTCATATTTGAGCAAATCAGACAATGAACTCACCTCTAGTGTTTGAAAGCTATCTGGATTCTCTGGTCATCTAGGCCTTAATTGTGCTTTTCAAAGTTTGAGATTGTTTTTTAGCTTTGCTTGAATTATTGTACCAAATTTAACCAAATTTTCAAAGTTTTAAAAGTAATTCTAGTACAACATAAAATTTCACAACTTTTGCCACAATTTTTATCATAACTATTTTATGTGGTAGATTTTGATTGGTTACATATCACTTTCACATGAACCCACTACTTCATCTTTACCACTCACAGCCTACCACATGGACAATTGTAGTTAAAGACGAAAGTTGTAGTATATCATATGGTCTTAGAATTTTTGAAGTTTTAAAAGGTAAACCATTGCAAATTTGCAATGTTTTTAAGTGCTTTTCATGAATGTTTAGTTTTGACTATTCACAATTAGGCAGATTTCATAGTTGAATGGTTTGTGAAGCAGCCTGTTAAATCTGAATTGACTAGTCATAAATGATAAAACTTGCTTGCTATCACACAGAGGAACTATTTTTGAACAGGACTAGCAGCTTGAGACACAGACTACCAGTCTTTTTCATCTTTGAGTTGCTTTGCACAAATATCCTAAAATAGTAAGGTACTTCTCATTTTGTTAGTATCTAACTAGGAGGAGGCGAATCGAAGTGTGTGGAATGTGGATAATATGAATCAAATAATGGGTTAATGTATAATTTAGAAATTATGACTGTCTTGATTCATTGTCTACATCTGAATTTAGATATTTATTTTTGAGAATCATTTTTTTAAATATTTATTTTGAAACTAAGATATCATGACATTCTTAATTTATAGAGTCTACGTTTGAATTTTATAAATAAACTTTCGACTAGATAAAAAAAATAAATATGTTCTTAGAATTTATCAACAAAAATTATTATAATTCATCCTCATTCAAACTAAGTTGAATCAACTTTCTAGATACTAATCAAAATAAGCAAGACGGGGTGGAATTAAATTGCTTTGATCATGGCCATTCCATGAAATTAGAAGTCGTGGCCTTGAACCATATGGATATAGTGATATACAATATATGGAGGCAATAATCTCAATTTAATATTCACCATTTTTGTGGGTTTTAGGTAACTCAATTGATAAATTTTTTTGTCGTTGAATTGGATATGAATTCACATCTTGCTATAAAAAACTAATTGGTGTTTTAGTTTGAATAATCATTATAGAGTGAATACCACAAATTTAAATATATCGCATCAATTGAGAACAAATCACCAATCCCTAACCTAAAAAAGCTTTGATAAAAGTAAAATTCTTTTGACACAACTAAATCCATCTATTTATAAATTATAAGCATTAAAGTGCTTCAAATAATGGTAACTTGATGATGTATATGAACTTTGTTTTAGAAATGGAGTTGGTTTTTTTTTTTTTTTTTTTTTTTTTTTTTTTTAGGGGTGGGGGTGGGGGAGTCCCACTAAGAAGAGAAAAATCTGTTGTTTTAGGGTAAAATACAAAAAACAACCTATGAGGTTTGGGCTAATATTAGACACTACCTAGTCTTCTAAAAAAAATATCAAATTTACTCCCTAAGCACAAACCAAATAACACTATTTGTGTTCATCAAAAATAACACTATTTGTGCTCATTTCCCCAAAACTATTGCGGCAAGGTTAATTGGCACAATGCGAACCCATGGGAATTGTATTGTGACAATTATAGGTATAAGAAAGCTTTTCAATAATAAATAGTATAAATAACAATCAGAGAATAGAAGCAGAAGAGGACTTGGAGAATCAAGAGAACTATCCAACAATTTTAAGTGTGGTTTGTACTTAAGGGTCAAATTAGATATTTTTGAAAAGTTTAGGTAGTGCCTAAAATTAGCCCAAAACTTAGGAGTGGTTTTCGTATTTTACTATTTTCTTTATAGTCTATGACGATAGCTTGAATTTCTCTCTCTCTCTCTTTTTGTTTTAATAAAAGCTTTAATTTCAAACCTTTCTTTTTGAACAAGAATAATAATATTACACTATTTTGTTATGGTAAGGTGTGAAACGCACCTTAAAAAAATATAAAACCACATTGAAACATGTAAAAGCAGCCTAAAAAATTGTAAATAGTTAGAAAATATGTCATCCCTTAGAATTTTTCTAACTTTTCCTAGTTAGGTTGAAATTATTAAACATAAACTCCTAATCCTAAACAACCCCCCTCCCCCTCTCTTTTTCCAAGAAAAATTCTCCCCAAGGATGCAAACCTCAATTCTATTTGTTCTTTTCAATAATAGAAATTTCATAGAAATGCACTCGTGCCTTTCATGAGTGGAACTTTTCCACTTTAGAGAAAACACCAATAAACCATAAAGAGTGGTGAAACTTTCCTTCATTGAAAATTCATAGAAAAAACGATCTAGATTTCGTGTGCACAAATAAGAACAAATAGTAAGTCAAAGTCATAAAACGTAACCAATTTTTATTAACATGTCTATGAACCATGAGTGGATAGTGTTCATGTTTAATCTGATAACCACCAACGCCATGGTTGCTTTATTCAAACCGAAGGTCAGATAATGTGAATTCAATTTTTCCTCCTATTGAGAAGGGTACAATAGCAACAAAATTTTCATGTTCACATGTGGAAGACAAATATACCAAATGTAGTGCACAATGTCAAAATCCACAAAACGACTAAAAATTTCACATATTCATTTGGACCATTTGGTCCATTCTCCTGGCCATGTTCAAAATCACTAAAAAAATCCAAATCATAAACCTCAATTTGTTTCAAAATTTCAATTTTCCTCCTATTGACAAGGGTACAATAGAAAGAAAATTTTCATGTTCACATGTGGAAGAGAAATATACCAAATGTAGGGCACAATGTGCAAATCCACAAAACCACCAATTTCACATGTTCATTTGGACCATTTAAGTCCATTTTCATGGACATGTTCAAAACCACTAAAAAAAAAAAATCATAATCACAAACCTCAATTTGTTTCCACGAACTCAGCAAACACAACAAAACAGTCAAAACTCAAACACAAACGCAAAACACAAAACACAAAACACAAATCTTTCCCCTCTCTAAACTCTCTCTCTCTCTCTCTCTCTCTCTTTCTCTTCCACATGAAAAGCTTAGAACTTGAGAAAAACCCAATTGAAGAATAATAAAGGCCATGTCTTTTCTCTTACCCAACCTCTCTCCCTCTCTTGTTCTTCATCACAATCACAAATCAAAAGAAAAAACCTTCATTCACCAATCACTCTCCCCTCACCAACCAAAACCCAATTCTCACTCTCACTATATCTCTCCTCTCTCCCTCACCAGCCTCCAAACCCCTCCTCCACTACAGGGTGTAGCTCAGGTTAACACTCCCCCTGGTGCACAAGATAAGCACCAAAAAGATGACTTCTATGTCAACCTTGGCCTTGCTGTAAGGACGCTCAGAGAAGACCTTCCTGTGCTATTCACCAAGGACCTCAATTATGACATTTACAGGTTATTTCTCATCTGGGTATTTCATATTCTTTGATTTTCTTATCTGGGTCTGTTTTATTTTCTGTGATAAGTGTTTGGGTCCTGAGAAAGTTGGAATTTTTTGTGGAATGTTAGAATATATTAGGCTACATCTTTTATATGCTGAACTGTGTTATAAAGGCCCAATATAAATATTAATACATTAGGCTTGATATGATAACCCTAAAACCATAGTAGTCCTATTGAATTTTACAAAACCATGGTCCGCTCAAATTATAGAAATGTCCTAATATATAATATCCTAATATGTTCTAAGTTCTAACATGGAATTTGATTGTTTTCAGGGATGATATTACATTTTTAGACCCATTGAACACGTTTACCGGTATTGAAAACTACAAATTGATCTTCTGGGCATTGAGATTTCATGGTAAAATTCTGTTCAGAGAGATTTCACTTGAGGTATATAGGATTTGGCAACCTTCTGAGAATGTGATTTTGATAAGGTGGAACTTGAGGGGTGTCCCTCGGGTTCCATGGGAGACCAAAGGGCAGTTTCAGGGGACTTCAAAGTATAAATTGGATCGAACTGGGAAAATTTATGAACACAAAGTTGACAATTTAGCATTTAATTTCCCACAGCAGCTCAAGCCGGCTGCTTCGGTGTTGGATTTGGTGGGTGCTTGCCCTGCAAGTCCTAATCCAACATTTCTGTTTGGGCCAGATGATGTATATTCATCTTCATGGGTGGAGTTTTATCGGGCAGTGAGGGGGACATTGAATCGAGAAGGGTACTTACTTTCACAAGATGGTTTGGTTACTTGTTCATAGTTTAGTGAGCAACTCCATACATGATTTATACTCGAAATTCAATATACATATTTATTAGTATTTAGTGCATTTCATTTTGTATGATATATTATATTGGTCTATAGCAAATAATGGTTTTTGATGGCCAAGGGTGTATGTACATAGGCAGGGATAATGGAGAGATCAATGTAATTCTTGTTTTGGTGGAGGCAGAGTAGCTTGGGCATATATGGTGAGCTAATACAGGTCAGAGATGTTACATATATATGTATACAAAACCTTGATTCTGTTTCTAGGGAATCTAATTCTACATTTATTCTGTGACAAAATTGAATCCTTAGTTGATTTACTGCTAACATATGATTGAGTTTGTCTCTTATATCCATGGTTTGTTTGGCTCCAAAGATTCTTCACCCATAATTTTATATGATGCTCACCTTGATTTGAGGTTTAGCATGGAGGAAGTTCATGTTTATCCTTAGAAGTCTTCCTTAGGTGAATTTTTTCCCTGATTGCCCAACTTTGCATCTCATAGTCTAATTCCCCATGCTATCTTTGCTATTACTTTAACTCTGTTTACTTTCTTTCCTCAATTTGGTCTTTTCTCTCAAGCCTGAATGGCTGACTGACTCAACAGATGTAAGGTATCAAGATTATTTTATTTTCTCAACCACAGCACATGGTCATATATTGTCTATAGTATACATTTTTAAGAAATCAGTGCAACATAACATTGAAAGTAGATGAGGACTTTAAATTTATAATTGAACTGCTGTTTGTTTCTTAATCCTGATGCTCCTCTTCTATTGAACCAGTTCAGTCAGCCAAAACTAGATGTGAATTTTAAAATACCATTCTCCTTTGTGCTTCCTAAACTCTTCAGGGATGTTACAATAATTCAAGTGAATGTACGGTTTGAACAAATTCTAATAATCATTTGGAGAGTATTAGTAATTGTGGAAGAACCTCAATGATGGGCAAGGATTGGTCCAATGGGTTTATGAACTTCGGGGCACAATCAATTGAGAGCCATGCTCATGAAATGGAAAACACTAGTTTTGCACAGAGGAAAAAGGTGTGCTTTGTACGTATATAATGGAAAAACTTGTGTTTGGATGGCAGATTTTCACCTCAAATTTTTTGCCGAGTCCTATAGGCTATAAGTCTATAACAACTTAACACACGCATAAAGGAGCCATTCAGTAATTTGTGAGAATCAAGAGTGCAAAGCATACACAACTTATGAAAAAATATCAAATCTTTATTACTTAACTGCAAAAGTACAAAAGATACTAAGGTTTGCGCTCACAAAATACTCACTAGGAATTATGCCTTAGTCAAGACTAACCACCAAAGCTTATAAATTAAAAACATGCACAAAATACATTGATCCTACACAATTCAATCTATTTTCTTTGCCTTTATTCATGCTTTTGACACTCCTAACAATCTAAGGGAACCTGTTTTGCTTTACAGCCTAAGTTACATGTTGATACAAGAAATAATTGTGGTACTTAGCTACCGGGTCTAGGAATTGCCCTTAGGACATAAATGACTGATGCCTTGGAGCCTTTCCATGTTGTTAGCAGGCATGCAACCACTTGATAAATGCCACACCATGTTGGTATCACTTGTTCTGCGAGTAATTTTAGTGTCACCTAAAAAACCACGACTTTTACCACAATTATCTTACGTGGCAGACTGTGATTGATTGCCTAATATTTTTACATGAACTTGTCACTCATTTGTTTGGCGCATAGACAATTGTGGTAAGGGTTGTGCATTTTTTTTTTTTTTTTGGTACTAGATTTTTGCTTGTATTAGTTGTGCACTGTCCATTGATAGCCTAAGTTCTTGCCCAACCCCAATCTTTGCCAATGCATACGAAGTGAAGGGTTTGGCCCATGTCAATAGCACCTCCCAAATCTGACCACACAATGCCACAACAAATCATCACCTATTTGCAGGCCAACAATGCATCATGCATGCCACAACTCAATCTGATTGCCCACATGAACCAACATGCCATTGCCAACGCGTTCCAGTTCCACCTTACAAAGAAGCAATCAATCCGTTGCTCATCAACGCGTTCATGGCTAATCCACACAAGGTTGCTATGACTCATCATCGCACATGCTGCTTACAACACACGCATGGCCTGCAAAATAACAAAGCATGACCGCGAGTACATCACATTTACAAGGCCATCAAATGTTGCCATCTCAGATTGATTGTACAAGCATTGACCACAAATGGGAAGCATAGCCTGCTACTGCCTAAAACTCGTTTCTTAGCCTATGACATAACTCCTCATGCCCATGGGTTTGTGTTTGTGGCTTGGGTCCAAGGTGCCTCTACATGCAACCAACCATCTCAAGGATCAAGGGTCTAACAAAAGTACCTTACCACTCAAATCTAGTTATTTTTTTATTCCCCAAATTTGTAGAACTCAAAAGGAGGAATTATAATTTAATGGTTCTTTCATCTACTTCTATAGAGTTTTATAGGAATGAAATATTTATCCTCATCATACACTCCACAAGTCCCAATCTATTCTCCTCCACCCCCATTTCTCTCTTCTTCTTTTTTTAAGAGAAAAAAAGGGGTAAAAATACCAAAACCATAAGCATAGGGTGTTCCTCAAATATGAACACAGTTATCTTGAATATGGTTCTTTTGTGAGTCCCTACAGAGTTTATAGCAAAGCTCATCTAAGAAAAATTTTCCACATCCTAAGCTATTTTGTGTAGAGAGTACCACATTGAATTAGATGTGCAGTGCTAGAAGGTTGATGTGCTAGTTGAAGGTTTCCAGCTAATATATACGTAGGTTGGATGTTCTGAAATGGTCTGAGTCTGGTTTGCTTGCTTATCGGACCATGCTCCGGCCCATCTAACTTTGGGTCTTGAACGTGAGATGCAGAATTAATTGGTTAGATGTAGACTTTGGTGTGAACTTATGTACTTGTTGGGCCTCCACCTAATAGCTTAAGCTTTTGGATTGGAATGCCCATTCCTCCCCATTGCTGAAAAAAATAAAAAAATAAAACCCAAACTATAATATAAAGGTTGCTCTTAACCTTAGAAGCATTTGTTAATGTAGAGTAGAGGTGGCAAAATTGGACACAACGCACTAACTTGACACAAAATTAGCAGGTTATGACTTGAGGCTTAATGAGTTCGTATTATATTCGGGTTGACACAATTGACTTGTTTAATAAATGAGTTGAGTTAGTATTCAATCCATAGAACCCATTTGACCCGTCTAACTTGTTTAATTAAATGACATTTTATCAATATGCTCTTCAAACCCTAGGTATATAAACTTATTAATTATTATGGTTTATTTTCTTTAACATATTGTGATTGATTCTTTGTGATATTGAGATATACTTTAATTTTGAATGATTATTTGTGATGTAGTTACTTGTTAGTTCTGAATTTTATACTAAAAATATTTATTTGTTTGTTTTTTCATAATATATTTTGATAAAATCTAATAAACAATTCGATACAACTGACCTGTTTAATAAATGGGTTGTATTAGGGTTGAAGAATCATGACCCGTTTAATAAACATGTTGGGTCAGTGTTGACCTATATAGTCTAATATTCATGAGTTGACACGACATGAACCCGACATTTGAACACGAATTACCACCCTTATTAATGGTAGTAAAATCAAAATTTGGAATTCCTTTACTAAAATACCCTTACTTTAATGGGAAAATCGAGAAAAACAAATCAACTGAATAATAGTGTCTCATGCAGCATAGAAAGAAAACAAAATCATTTCATTATGGCTTAAATATCCTTCGAACTAGGGTCTTTTTGGATATACACCACTGTTAGTTTTTTTAAAAACTTCTGCTCTCTCCTCTTGTGTGTGTGTATAGTATTCTAAAAAAAAAAAAAATTCCTTCGAACCATTAATAAAAGGCATTTTGGCCTTGTTTTAAAATTGTGAGAGTTTTTAGGCTTTTTTCACACTTAGAGCATGCACATTAGTAGAACTATTTTTTTTTTTTTTAGCAACTTAAAAAGCTACTACTCCTGGTATTAATGGTTATATTTTTTTACAACTTCATTTTATATTATTTATTTATTCTTCCTCTCTCTCTTCCTCTTCCTATTTGTGAACAAACAGCAAACTCACACCATTGCCAGTCACATCCACCACCACCACCACAAACCCACCTCAACAACCCACTATAACAATCCACCCACAACAGCAACAACCCGATTACAACCATAACAGCAACAACCCAGCCACTAATCCTAGCAACAATCCAACCTCCAATCTCACCAATCCTAACAACAACCCACACCACCACTAAAACCACCAATCCAAACCACCCAACCACATAAACCTGACCCACACCACGAACCCAAACCAACCCACCACCACAAACCCACACTAACGATCTCAACAAACCTAGGTAACACCACAAAGAGAAGAGAGGCTTGGTTCAGTCGGGAGGGAGATAGAGTCAGCGCTAGAGAAAAAAAGAAATAAGGAGAAAAGGAGAGAGAATGAGAGAAAAAAGAGAGAAGACCGAATAAACAATATTTTTTTTTTTTTGGGGCATTTTTTGCTATAGTGAACTGCCAAAAATGGTAGTTTACTGTAGCAAGGTTGTTAAAATTTTTAACTATGCCACCACTGATGTAGCATGTATTTTTGTTGTTTATGGTGTTAAAAATAACAATTTAGCTTTTTAGCATTACCAATACTAATGCTCGTTTACTATCCTTTTTTTTTTTCACTCTTAATAAAGCATGTGCCATTTATTAATAAACAATTCATTCTAAACTGGTGTCGCTTAACACCGGATGACAAAGCCTCTAGTGCAATGCATGGCTTAATAAAAAAATTATATATAAATTTTAAAAAATATTTTTTGATAATATAATTAAATTCAATAACAAATAAAATAGTAAAAATATTATAAGAATTATGGCAAGTTTTAAATTTCTAAAAGCTCTTTGTAGTGTCATATATATATATGACACTTAAAAAAATCTTTCCATTATACTTGCTAACATGTAGAGTAGTGAAGTGCTAACCATATATAAATTTCTTACATATATAACCAAAAAAAAAAAAATACCATAAATTACAAAAATAAAACAAATTACAAAAATTGCAAAAATATAAGTATGTAGAGTTTCTAGATTGCAATGTAGATGTAAAAGTTTACCTATAAATTATTTTAATATTGCCATGAGTGAGGAAATAATCAGCATAATCAATTAAGACCACCAAATCAAAGATGAATTGCATTATCTAATTTTTTTTTTTTTTTTTAAATCATAGAATTTAAGCTATAATTGAACTACATTAGTGTCTAGACCTTCAATGGTACTACACTCAAAATAATTTCAAAAATAGATAAATAAAGCTACAGAAAGAGAAAACAAATATATTATTGCAATGTAAATGTAAAAGTTTAAAAATGTAAACACATGCAAGGTTGTAGGTAGAAGAAGAGAAGAATAGAGGTTGTTGGCAAAAGAATAGAAGAATATAAAAAAAGAATTGTATTGTAGGTATTCATTATAAATTATTTGAGATATCTATACAGTTCATATTAAAGAATTTGATATGAACAAAAAGTCTAATGTTAGTTGAATAGAATTTTAATATTTCTCTATTCATAACAAGTCACAAGTGAAAAAGTTGTCAAATATATTGTATTCCTAATGGTACTTTTAGAAACACACACGCACAAAACACTTAGACGTTTTTAGATTGATATTGCAGAAAGAAGAAGAAGAAAGTTAGAGATGACTTGCATTAACAAAGCAGTCATGAAAGTTAAGGCGGAGCAGGGATGCTTCCATACGTGCCTCACTTGACACTGCACACTCTACAGCCGATTTAATGGTGGAAAGGGCACTAGGGCATGATGGATGTTGCATAGTCATCAGAGGACAACTGAGCAGAGACCATCCCCACAAGAAGTGGAAATAACAGGCAGAACTTAATTGTAGTGAGAATTGATGGGATAGAGTAATAGGGAGCCATGATAAGGATATAAAGAAGCAGATAAAGAATAAGGTTTTCTCGCTTGTTTTGTGGTTAATGCAGTAGAGTTCTCATGTATTTATACAAGATCTCTGTTTCATGGTAATGGCATGCATTTTTCACCAGCATCGAGTCAACCTTAGGAACAAAAAAACTATTTATTTTTTTAATTTTTTTATATATAAAAAAATGCAATAAATTTTAGTATGATTTATGCTATAAACATATTTATTATGTTTTCCAATGAGTGTGTAGAGTGAGAATAGAATCCTCTCCATTTCACTTGAAATAGAGAAAATCTATTTCATATTTAAAATTTTATTTCTTGGATCTAGTTGTGTACATAGTATTAGGTTATTTAAATTTTAAATGATATAACATTAAATACATCTTTAGGTTTGTGATATTTAATCAAGACCACAAAATTAATCTATTTCAAATAAAAATGATCCTAATATGTAGGGAGAAGTCATTTTTTTGTTTAATCAAATGCGCATGTAAAGCGGCTATATTATTTAGTAGACAATTTCAACTCTCTCTCTCTCTCTCTCTCTCTCTCTCTCTCTCTCTCTCTCTCTCTCTCTCTCTCTCTCTCTCTCTCTCTCTCTCTCTCTCTCTCTCTCTCTCTCTCTCTCTCTCTCTCTCTCAAAGTAATGAAAACTACGGTACATTGATGCTAATTAAAGCATATAATATAACACTCCAAACAAACTAAAGTAAATGAGTTATTTATTTTTTCGGAAGTATATGGCTAGCCAAGGATGCGCTACATGTCAATATTACTCAGCCACGAACTTAATTGCAAAATTTATACAAACTTATAAGCTAGATATATATTTTGTAGACTAATATAGAGTTAGACTTGGATTTAATGCACTGGACCTATTAAGATAATGATGCAAAATACCATCATAATGATTCCAATTTACAATGGCATTGGACAAGCTTTGCCCACTTATATATACTTAGTTAACTTCTTTATCTTCCTTTTTTTTTTTTCTTTTTCTTTTTTTTTTTAAGAAGAAAAAAGAAAAGAAAATTTAGGATTCATTTAACCCATTATGAATGAATTAATTTGGATAATTAGTATTAAGGTTGTTCATAGGTTGGTTCATGTCAGGTTTGTGCCCAACCCGCAATTGACCTGATCAGATTGGTTGGGGAACTTCCAAACTTGCAAATGACCCGTAAGAGTATTGGTTTAGTCAATTCGGATTTATGTCGGGTGGTGGTTGTGGACACAACAGAGGAGTCACCACCTAGTTTTGCAATGGCCTAAGAACCATGAATATAGCGTCCTATTGAGGAAGGACCATTGATCTTACTACTAGAGTATGGGTTCGAAATTTAGGTACGTCCTTGGGAAAGTGTCCAATATTGTTTATCTAACTCATGCACACACTAGCATACATCTAATAATCAACATGGCATCAAATATCCCTAAACATACACCTATCATACTTCCAAGTTCCATCATGCTATATCACAACCCAAATCTAGCATACATCTATCATGCTTCACAAAACATCCTAACATACATCTAGCATGACATCTCATATCAAGGCAACAAACAAATCATGGCAAAAACATAAGCACCAAACAAACCATGTTATTATACAAAGCATGGTGCTTACATATACATGTTCATCAAAAGAAAGGTAAGGTTTTTAGAACGAACAAATGCATGTTCATATGAATGCAAGACTTACCTCACTTACCTTACAGCATCATAGCACCTATGGCATCGATGAATGGACATATGAATGCATGTCCATGGTATTTAAACAAAGAAATAAGAACAAACCCTAATTTAGACTTGTTAAAAACATGTGAAATAGAGATTCAAAACTATATACAAATACATGGGGGATCAAAGTAGGAGTATAGCATGTGAAATGAATAAGGAAAACAAAACAAAACGTAAATTAAGTTTTCTAGAAAACAGCCTGCATATGCAAACAGAAGCCTGCGTACACAGGCCAAATCCTGCGCATGCAGGTATTTGGCCTGTGTATGCATGCATAAAGCATGCGTGTGTAAGGTTGTTCAAAAAACCCTACCCCAGAAACAGTAAACACAAAAACAGGGCAATACTTAAAATTGTAAATATAACACTCTAACATGCTTTTAAAACAGAAACAAGACTAAACCTAGGCTAAACAAACATGTTATAACATAAACAAGATTAAAATAAAACTAAAGGCAGAAAAGAAAGGAAAGTTTGAAATATATACCTTAAAACAAAAAGCTCCTAGATTTGGTTTTTGACTATTTCCCTTAATCAAATATATTCACAACCACAAAATAAAAAAAAAAATATATATATATATATATATATATATATATATTGATTAGTAAACTTCAAAACTAGCAGATCAATGCCAGAATAGGTCACAATCAAATAAAATTGACTTAAAGGTGTTTTGTGAAAAATTCCATTTTTTATTCACTATTTCTATTGTATCTTAGGTTTTTCCCTTAGGATTTCTGTGTGTTTTTGAAAAAGTACCATGTATGGCTATTTATATTGTGAAAAGTGGGGTTTGAAATGGCTCCCAGATGATGAGGGATTCATTCCAAACCCCAGCATTAATGCAGAAAACTTGCATTTTTTATGTCTCTAAAACTCTACCTGCGTGCGTAGGCTCGTGCTTGCATATGCATGCTTAAAGGCCATACACGTAGGTTCACACCTGCCTATGTAGGCCGAGGGCTTTCTTTGGCCTTTCTTTTCCAAAAATAAATTTTTTGCTTATTAAAAAGTTATATTTTCCATTTTAACACCTTTCAAGTCAATTTGTAATTTGATTGGGCCTTAAACCAATGGGTCCAAGAATTTCTGGATCATTGGAGAATGGGAGCTCAAGTTGTAAAGGGTACAAAATGCGGCGTCTATAATGGTCGGTTTTGAGTGAGCCAAAAACCACAGAAAAGCAACGAGATGCCAACATCTCTTTAGATCCGGTAAGATCTTGCCAAATCTGTCCAAGATTCGGTGAGATCTGGCAAAGATCTCATTGGATCCAAAGAGAGATTTTCATGAATTTGTGCTAAGAACTTGTCGAATTTGATGAATTTCTGTCAGATTTGGTGTATCTTCGCTGGATCTAGCTGTGTTAGTCATCAAAATTAGTTGTATCTAGCTAGAAAAGTCACCGAAAAGTTTGAGAAATCATCATAATTGATGTATTTTAGTTAGGTCAGGTTTCATAGGTTTTGGAGAAGGAGACCTGTAACCAACCTGTTGGCGTCAGGTTTTTGAAGGTTCGGACCTACGTCTGACCATCGGAGCAATCGGATCAGATGGTAATGGGTTGGATGGGGTTGGGTTTAGTGGGTTGATCAGGTGTTTGGACACCTCTAACTGGTATATTTTGTGGCAGAGGCATTTCATGACAGTGGGTGTCTTTTCATACGAGGCATTTTTTGTAAGGTATCATATACTTTGAAATAGCATCTGCTATACAAAAATTACTGTTTACCATCAATTCCAAACCTTTTTTTTTTTTTTTTCCGTAAGATCTGAACATAAGTTCCTTAATTGATGAGAAAAATCATAAAAATCATATGTTCCATGCTCAACTTTATTCTCTATCAATCACACTTTGTCATATGTGGATTTATTAATGTTAACGGTAAGGGGCCCCCAAATATGTTGAATTTTTTTTATAACAGGTAAAATATAAGACCCCAATGCTTTTTTTTTTATTAGAGCTCCCCCACCTAGATATAGGTAGGATTTGTACGTATGACAAACACAAATAGTGCTAGATTAATATTATAACATAAATCTTTTAGTCAAAATGTCAAATATGTGGTACCATTAATCTAATACACATGTCAAAACTAACGAATTTATCTCTATGTTTGACAATTGGCGAAGCAAATCTTGAATTGATATTTGAAAATTCATTAGTGCAAAGATTAGTGGCATATGATTGTTTAGTCTTGGCCCCAAGCAATATTTTTGGTTCTGTCCCATGAAGTAGAACACTCAAGACTTTACTAATTGAGTTAATTAGAACCTATCATGTGAGACTTTAAACACTACTGGTTGAATAAAATTAGAGCGACTAAGAATTGAACCCTCATGATAGAGCCACTATTTCTTTAGCAATGAAACCTTTCTTTGAGAAGGTGCTAATTAGGCCACTAAGATCTAATGTTGGAAGCAGGATGTTGCCAGTAACAACAATAAAACTTGTTGTGGCAGAGTCTCTTTTGCCCAAATCAATAGTTCAAGACCAACTAGGTGCACACAACCGAATTAAAATCAATAATCTGATGAAAATAACATCAAAAGAACAAGGTTTTAATAATAAACAAGCTCTGGTCTATAGCCACAACTTATTTTTTACTTATTTAGTTTATTTGATTTATATACAGTATTTTAAAACTTTACTTTTTCTATGTAACATTATACTTTCTCTGGTATATTTTTAAAACTAAATAAATTCAAGAATATAAACTCCTCACAAGATCACCTAATATTATGGGTTAAAAATAATAAGTAATGTTGATATCTTTTAGAATTTATTTTTAAATTTATCATCTATACTACTATTCTATACTACTATTTAAGGGGCTTCCCCTGTTTGGATTCCTTAATTTTTATGTCTAAAATATCCTTATCATACCCACTTACAAGTTTTCAACTAACAGGGATAAATATGTAAATTAAATTTCCTATACTTTAAGAGCCACAAACTCACGTACGCTTTAACAGTTTCTCTCACTCTCCTTCAAATTGAAGACATTCAGTTTAGCACTACATCCTCTTCTTTCTTTTTCTTCTACTTTCAAATTTGGTTTCTAAACAATTTAAACAGACTTTGTCAGAGGCTCCAACAACTTTTTAGGTTCTACTTTATGCAAGTTCCTCTTTCTAATCCATGGGTGAATGTGATTAGGGATTAAGGGTGTTCGACGGTGGCTTATTACCCGTGGTTGACTCTGAAATTTCAAATATGAGGGTTTGTGCTTGAACTGGCTGCTTGGAAAAGGATATTGGTAAGAACTCTTTCTTTTTATTTTGCCCTAGAATTAAACACAATATATTTTTAGGGTTTTTTTTTTTTTTTTTTTTTTTTTTTTAAGGCCCTCACGTTGAAAAATTATAGATAGTTTTTATAATTGCCCGCGGATGGTTTATCAGTCATGTATTACAACACAAACTCTTTCTTTAATGAAGGACTGACTTCATTTTTTTTTTTTTTTTTTTTTTTTTCAGCCCATGTAGTTTCGTGTAGATAGCTTCTTGGTGGTGTAGTTGTTCTTTTTTCTTTTCTTTTTTTTTCTTTTTTTTTTGACTTCTTTCTCTAGCCGATATGATTTGGTGAGAATATGGACATCAGATATCCTCAATCCATGAGAGACTTCTTTTGGACTTCTTTTTCCAGTCAAACTAGGACTGAATAAGTATTTAAATTCTTATCTTTTGGATTTTTTTAGAGGGTATTACATGCTACTTTGTTTTCCAATATCCTAAAAAAACAAAAAAAACTTCTCATTCAAAATGTATCAGTAATTGGTTTTCCTATATAACCCAATAACCTCATCTGTCATCTACTTTCCCATTATTGTTGATTAATTCAAATTTAATCTTCTGTATATATTAAGAGGATTTAGAAAGTTAGTTATTGCTTTTTTTCCTGTCAAAAATACCCCTAAATTAATTAACCAACAACTTAAAAATGGAGTTAAAATAGTAAATTGGAAAACGAAAGTTAGTTATTGCTTTTTTAACTGTCAAAAATACCCCTACCTAAGTTTTAAAAATGGGGTTAAAATAGTACATTAATAAACTCCTACTTCTATTCAATAGCATAAAAAACTCCCCACGTGTTGTCAAAAAAAAAAAAACGTGTACAATAAATCTTCCCCAATTTTCTCCTCAAGAAAAGAACTTCCCACTACTCACGTTTGTAAGAAATAACTACCCCTCCAATAAAAAAAGCAAAAACCATCCCACTTAAAAAAATAAAAATAAAAATAAAAATTTTGTCAGTACATTTGTAAGAAAATAACTACCCCATACAATAAGCAAAAACTATCCCACGTTAAATAAAAAAAAAGTGTCAGTTGAAATAATTTTCATAAGAACTTCTCATAAAAAAAGAACTTCTCAGTTGAACCCACATCTACTCCTACTATTCCGGTTTGAAATAGAATTTTTGTTTGCACATCAACAAAAACTCTTCTCAATCATTACCATTCCTATTCCTAATTGAAATACAGTTTCTATCAGGTGGCTACATCTTTATATAAAAGGAGCCTGCGTGTGGTTTAATTGAATATATAGAAGAGAAAACACATGGATCACATTACTTTTTATTAATGCCGTGGAACTTTTCAAAATTTTGTCCTTCAACAAGAACGAACTAAGGAACGGGAGGCGACGAGCTGAAGAAGAAGATTTTTCAAATGGTAAGATTTTTCTTTTGTTTAATTGATCAATTAATTTATTTTTCTTTGCTTAGTTTTGTAATTCACTCTGCTCTCAAATTGAACTTTCACACTTCTCTACAAGATTTAGGTAATCCGTTCGTTAAATACTTATTGCAATTCTCCACTGATTTAGATAGATTCACTAACCGTTACATCCAACGTAAGATTTCAAAATCGTTTCTAAATTAACATTGGTGCCTTTACAAGTCTGAGTAGAAAGAATTGTAGTATTCAGGTTTAGCACATTATAAGACAACTGAAATTTTGTATGATATAGGGTTTTTTTTTTTTTTTAGTCGTGTAGGTGTAAGGAATTTTTTTTTTTGCTAATGCCAGCAGATGTGTTTATGAACAGTTAAAAGTGTTCAATTTTAGATAAGTTTTTTTTTTTTTTTTAGAAATAAATTTTAGATAAGTTAAAATCTAAGATTTAGGTAATCCGTTCGTTAAATACTTATTGCAATTCTTCACTAATTTAGATAGATTCACTAACCATTACATCCAACGTAAGATTACAAAATCGCTTCTAAATTAACATTGGTGCCTTTACATGTCTGAGTAGAAAGAATTGTAGTATTCAGGTTTAGCAAATTATAAGACAACTGAAATTTTGTATGATATAGGGTTTTTTTTTTTTTTAGTCATGTAGGTGTAAGGAATTTTTTTTTTTTTTTTTTTGCTAATACCAGCAGATGTGTTTATGAACAGTTAAAAGTGTTCAATTTTAGAAAAGGTTTTTTTTTTTTTTTTTTTTTTTTTAGAAATAAATTTTAGATAAGTAAAAATCTAAGATTTTTAAGTTTTTACTTATCTAAAATTTTAAAAGGAGTAACCGAGTAAGAACCATGTATTCCGGGTGACTTTTTCATTTTATTTTTTTAAAAAAGTGATAATTGATTATCCTAACCAATTTTTATTAAGCCATCAACGTGTAGGTGTAAGGATTTTTTTTTTTTTTTGGCTAATATTAGCAGATGTGTTTATGAACAGTTAAAACTCTTAAATTTTAGATAATTTTTTTTTTTTTTTTGTTGAGAAAGATATTTTAAATAAGCTAAAACTTAAGATTTTTAAGTTGTTACTTATCTAAAATTTTAAATTTTAGTTAAGGAGTAACCGAGTAAGACAAATTTCTAAACAATTTTATAAGTTTTATTTTATTAAAAAACTTTAAAAAAATAAAAGAAATGATAAGGATTAGAAGTTAAGACTAAGAGTACAGCTTGAATTGCCCAATTCAAATGGGAGAACGTGTGTGTTGTGGTGGTGGAAGTTTGTATTTGTGTAGAAGTTTAGTATTTTAAATTTTAAATAGTTAATGGATGTCTTTCCTATGTGAAAAAAAATAAAAAATAAAAAAATTTCATGGTTATCTTAATCTAAAAAAAAAAAAAAATAGTGTTTGCTATTTATTCATAGACTGTTTAAAGTCTATCTATTACTTTTTTTTTTTTTTTTCCAAATTGTAATAAGTCCGTATAATATGTCACTTTTGTTGTCTCTTAATTCACTGATGGGAAGCATTGATTTTAATTTTTAATCAAATTTGTATTAACTAGATATGAGTTCCGGAAATACACAAGCACATTCTATAGATAATAGAGATCGTGGAACAACAGACATTGAACGCAGTCAAACTGATTTAGAGACAAATCAAATAATGGTATTATTCCCACATTTTACTAACTGAATGGCATATACCATTTTTGAAATCATTTTGTTTACATTTTACTAACTGAATGGCATATACCATTTTGTTTGATTATTTTCTTTCTTTCATTTTAGAATTCTTTTCATTTTTTATGTTGCATTATAGTCTTCATTTTTTATTTTTTATATTATTCCCTATTTATTTTTTTTATTTTTTTTCATTTGATAGTGCAAGTTAGCTAAGAGTGATATAAATAATTCTGAGTATATTTTAGTAACCATTAAATTTGATTATCCAAACATTTTAGTAGGGAGATTGTGAAAAAGAAAAATATATGGCGGATCAAAATTTTAGTAACAAATAAATTTTATGAAGCTTTAAAAAAAAATTCCAAATAAAATGACTACAAGCATATCAAAAGGAAAAACAATTTAGGTGGGTTTGTGGGAGACATGTAACGACAGTATAGGAAACCCACACATAATGTAGGAGAGAGGTTTCATGAGAATCTCTCATAAGATAATTTTCCTCTTTTCTTATTTATTCATTACATATAACCTTACAAAATTTATTAGCAAAAAACTAGCCTCTGAGCACGCGCGTGAGGCTCTTCTATTTTTTGAGTAAGGGTTAATTTAGAGTATTTATTATAATTTGGGATTACTACATTTTCCAATCACAAAAAAAAAACCTACGGGTGTGATGAGTGTCATGTGTGGAGAAATAATTTTCCAATCACACCCCTAGATTTTTTTGTGATGAAAAATTATTGTGATTGGAAAATTATTTCTCCACACATGACACTCATCACACCCCTAGGTTTTTTTTTTTTTTTTTTTTTTTTTGTGATTGAAAAATGTAATAATTCCAAATTATAATAAATGTTCTAAATTAACCCTTACCCAAAAAATAGAAGAGCCTCTGAGCACGCGCGTGAGCGCGTGCTCAGAGGCTAGTTGTTATTATTATTATCTTTAATGGGTGATAGATTGGGAACAATCTTTGATATTTCACTCAACAAAATGCTGATAATGAGTCATGACAATGAAATTAAATGCTTTTTTTTTTTTTTTGAAGTGAATGAAATTAATTGCTGCGTTATAGGAAGGGCTTATAGTATATTTGAAAACTGTAAACTTGTATGGCTGAAAAAAGGAGCACATGGCACTCTCACATGCCCAAATAAGAACAGAATCATATTGATCAATTAATACAAGGTAAAGTTAAAATGAGGAGGGCACACTCACTGTATTTTTCAGTTTTAAGTGATGATAGCTAGCATTTTTTTATAATGATAAAATTTTATTTGAAAAAGAAACCCCAAAAGGTTATCTCTTGTAACAAATTAAACCATAACTTTTAAATTATTATTATTATTTTTTTTCATTTTAAACCCTATACTTTATAAATGACACGGTATCTAAACACTATGTTCATATATATATATATATATACTAGCCTCTGAGCACGCGCTCACGCGCGTGCTCAGAGGCTCTTCTATTTTTTGGGTAAGGGTTAATTTAGACCATTTATTATAATTTGGAATTATTACATTTTTCAATCACAAAAAAAAAAAAAACCTAGGGGTGTGATGAGTGTCATGTGTGGAGAAATAATTTTCCAATCACAATAATTTTTCATCACAAAAAAATCTAGGGGTGTGATTGGAAAATTATTTCTCCACACATGACACTCATCACACCCGTAGTTTTTTTTTTGTGATTGGAAAATGTAGTAATCCCAAATTATAATAAATGCTCTAAATTAACCCTTACTCAAAAAATAGAAGAGCCTCTGAGCACGCGCGTGAGCGCGTGCTCAGAGGCTAGTTTTTTGCTAATAAATTTTGTAAGGTTATATGTAATGAATAAATAAGAAAAGAGGAAAATTATCTTATGAGAGATTCTCATGAAACCTCTCTCCTACATTATGTTTGGGTTTCCTATACTGTCGTTACATGTCTCCCACAAACCCACCTAAATTGTTTTTCCTTTTGATATGTTTGTAGTCATTTTATTTGGAATTTTTTTAAAAAGATTCATAAAATTTATTTGTTACTAAAATTTTGATCCGCCATATATTTTTCTTTTTCACAATCTCCCTACTAAAATGTTTGGATAATCAAATTTAATGGTTACTAAAATATACTGAGAATTATTTATATCACTCTTAGCTAACTTGCACTATCAAATGAAAAAAAATAAAAAAAATAAATAGGGAATAATATAAAAAATAAAAAATGAAGAATATAATGCAACATAAAAAATGAAAAGAATTCTAAAATGAAAGAAAGAAAATAATCAAACAAAATGGTATATGCCATTCAGTTAGTAAAATGTAAACAAAATGATTTCAAAAATGGTATATGCCATTCAGTTAGTAAAATGTGGGAATAATACCATTATTTGATTTGTCTCTAAATCAGTTTGACTGTGTTCAATGTCTGTTGTTCCACGATCTCTATTATCTATAGAATGTGCTTGTGTATTTCCGGAACTCATATCTAGTTAATACAAATTTGATTAAAAATTAAAATCAATGCTTCCCATCAGTGAATTAAGAGACAACAAAAGTGACATATTATACGGACTTATTACAATTTGGAAAAAAAAAAAAAAGTAATAGATAGACTTTAAACAGTCTATGAATAAATAGCAAACACTTTTTTTTTTTTTTTAGATTAAGATAACCATGAAATTTTTTTATTTTTTATTTTTTTTCACATAGGAAAGACATCCATTAACTATTTAAAATTTAAAATACTAAACTTCTACACAAATACAAACTTCCACCACCACAACACACACGTTCTCCCATTTGAATTGGGCAATTCAAGCTGTACTCTTAGTCTTAACTTCTAATCCTTATCATTTCTTTTATTTTTTTAAAGTTTTTTAATAAAATAAAACTTATAAAATTGTTTAGAAATTTGTCTTACTCGGTTACTCCTTAACTAAAATTTAAAATTTTAGATAAGTAACAACTTAAAAATCTTAAGTTTTAGCTTATTTAAAATATCTTTCTCAAAAAAAAAAAAAAAAAAAAAATCTAAAATTTAAGAGTTTTAACTGTTCATAAACACATCTGCTAATATTAGCCAAAAAAAAATAAAAAAATCCTTACACCTACACGTTGATGGCTTAATAAAAATTGGTTAGGATAATCAATTATCACTTTTTTAAAAAAATAAAATGAAAAAGTCACCCGGAATACATGGTTCTTACTCGGTTACTCCTTTTAAAATTTTAGATAAGTAAAAACTTAAAAATCTTAGATTTTTACTTATCTAAAATTTATTTCTAAAAAAAAAAAAAAAAAAAAAAAAACCTTTTCTAAAATTGAACACTTTTAACTGTTCATAAACACATCTGCTGGTATTAGCAAAAAAAAAAAAAAAAATTCCTTACACCTACATGACTAAAAAAAAAAAAAAACCCTATATCATACAAAATTTCAGTTGTCTTATAATTTGCTAAACCTGAATACTACAATTCTTTCTACTCAAACATGTAAAGGCACCAATGTTAATTTAGAAGCGATTTTGTAATCTTACGTTGGATGTAATGGTTAGTGAATCTATCTAAATTAGTGAAGAATTGCAATAAGTATTTAACGAACGGATTACCTAAATCTTAGATTTTAACTTATCTAAAATTTATTTCTAAAAAAAAAAAAAAAAAAAAAAAAAAAAACTTATCTAAAATTGAACACTTTTAACTGTTCATAAACACATCTGCTGGCATTAGCAAAAAAAAAAATTCCTTACACCTACACGACTAAAAAAAAAAAAAAACCCTATATCATACAAAATTTCAGTTGTCTTATAATGTGCTAAACCTGAATACTACAATTCTTTCTACTCAGACTTGTAAAGGCACCAATGTTAATTTAGAAACGATTTTGAAATCTTACGTTGGATGTAACGGTTAGTGAATCTATCTAAATCAGTGGAGAATTGCAATAAGTATTTAACGAACGGATTACCTAAATCTTGTAGAGAAGCGTGAAAGTTCAATTTGAGAGCAGAGTGAATTACAAAACTAAGCAAAGAAAAATAAATTAATTGATCAATTAAACAAAAGAAAAATCTTACCATTTGAAAAATCTTCTTCTTCAGCTCGTCGCCTCCCGTTCCTTAGTTCGTTCTTGTTGAAGGACAAAATTTTGAAAAGTTCCACGGCATTAATAAAAAGTAATGTGATCCATGTGTTTTCTCTTCTATATATTCAATTAAACCACACGCAGGCTCCTTTTATATAAAGATGTAGCCACCTGATAGAAACTGTATTTCAATTAGGAATAGGAATGGTAATGATTGAGAAGAGTTTTTGTTGATGTGCAAACAAAAATTCTATTTCAAACCGGAATAGTAGGAGTAGATGTGGGTTCAACTGAGAAGTTCTTTTTTTATGAGAAGTTCTTATGAAAATTATTTCAACTGACACTTTTTTTTTATTTAACGTGGGATAGTTTTTGCTTATTGTATGGGGTAGTTATTTTCTTACAAATGTACTGACAAAATTTTTATTTTTATTTTTATTTTTTTAAGTGGGATGGTTTTTGCTTTTTTTATTGGAGGGGTAGTTATTTCTTACAAACGTGAGTAGTGGGAAGTTCTTTTCTTGAGGAGAAAATTGGGGAAGATTTATTGTACACGTTTTTTTTTTTTTGACAACACGTGGGGAGTTTTTTATGCTATTGAATAGAAGTAGGAGTTTATTAATGTACTATTTTAACCCCATTTTTAAAACTTAGGTAGGGGTATTTTTGACAGTTAAAAAAGCAATAACTAACTTTCGTTTTCCAATTTACTATTTTAACTCCATTTTTAAGTTGTTGGTTAATTAATTTAGGGGTATTTTTGACAGGAAAAAAAGCAATAACTAACTTTCTAAATCCTCTTAATATATACAGAAGATTAAATTTGAATTAATCAACAATAATGGGAAAGTAGATGACAGATGAGGTTATTGGGTTATATAGGAAAACCAATTACTGATACATTTTGAATGAGAAGTTTTTTTTGTTTTTTTAGGATATTGGAAAACAAAGTAGCATGTAATACCCTCTAAAAAAATCCAAAAGATAAGAATTTAAATACTTATTCAGTCCTAGTTTGACTGGAAAAAGAAGTCCAAAAGAAGTCTCTCATGGATTGAGGATATCTGATGTCCATATTCTCACCAAATCATATCGGCTAGAGAAAGAAGTCAAAAAAAAAAGAAAAAAAAAAAAAAAGAAAAAAGAACAACTACACCACCAAGAAGCTATCTACACGAAACTACATGGGCTGAAAAAAAAAAAAAAAAAAAAAAAAAATGAAGTCAGTCCTTCATTAAAGAAAGAGTTTGTGTTGTAATACATGACTGATAAACCATCCGCGGGCAATTATAAAAACTATCTATAATTTTTCAACGTGAGGGCCTTAAAAAAAAAAAAAAAAAAAAAAAAAACCCCTAAAAATATTTTGTGTTTAATTCTAGGGCAAAACAAAAAGAAAGAGTTCTTACCAATATCCTTTTCCAAGCAGCCAGTTCAAGCACAAACCCTCATATTTGAAATTTCAGAGTCAACCACGGGTAATAAGCCACCGTCGAACACCCTTAATCCCTAATCACATTCACCCATGGATTAGAAAGACGAACTTGCATAAAGTAAAACCTAAAAAGTTGTTGGAGCCTCTGACAAAGTCTGTTTAAATTGTTTAGAAACCAAATTTGAAAGTAGAAGAAAAAGAAAGAAGAGGATGTAGTGCTAAACTGAATGTCTTCAATTTGAAGGAGAGTGAGAGAAACTGTTAAAGCGTACGTGAGTTTGTGGCTCTTAAAGTATAGGAAATTTAATTTACATATTTATCTCTGTTAGTTGAAAACTTGTAAGTGGATATGATAAGGATATTTTAGACATAAAAATTAAAGAATCCAAACAGGAGAAGCCCCTTAAATAGTAGTATAGATATATAAACTTTTTTTATATGAATTATTAATCAGTGCTCTAATGATACTCTTTAACATTTTCTTCTATATATATATATATATATATATATATATATATATATATATATATATATATTAAAAACCATAAATGGATAGTCAAAGGTCGGGTTTTCCATGTGGTTGTCAAAACTCATAGCATATGACTGGGCCCATTCTCCTTATCCTTTTGTAATTTTCCACGCGATACGAGCTCTCTCTCTCTCTCTCTCTCTCTCTCTTCATGAAGCTGTCAAAGCCATAAAAGTCAACAACATATGAACGGAGCCGCAACAGGTGGTCAATGAATAGGGCTGCCATTCAACTACCATCAACTTTCCCCTCTCAGGGCGGCGGTGCCAAATTCTGAAGAAAGTTTCTTTTTCTCTTGAGTCTGGAGAGAGTCACACAATACGTATTAACACGAAAAATGGAGGGGTTAATTACTGTCTTACTGAAACTCTTCGAAGTAGAGCACAAGAACCCATCGGAAGAGCCTTTGAGACGATGGAGATCAGCCGTCTCCCCCCGCCGGCGCTTCCGCATGGTAGTCGATCTCGGCAAGTTTCAAACTAGCGCTTAGATTTAAGTTTAGGGCCTGTTTGTTGTTACTAAAAAACACAAAATGCAAAATTGTTTTCTACGTCTCAACCAAACTAACTCAAATTGCACCGAGTACGGATTTAGAAAACTATTTTCTGAAAGATATGATTAACTGTGCTTGTTTTGTTAGATTCAGATTTGTTTATGTGGGGATAGGGGTTTTATTTTCTGTTTTGCTTTGGTTCTTGTTTGGCCGCTGAGAAAAAGAAAAAAAAAATGCGAAATGCCCATTACAGAAGATACAAAATCAATTTGGTACTCTTAACGTTATTGTCTGGCCTAGAATTTAACTTTCCTTTATTTTTCTCTATTTTCTCTGCACTTAAAACAGATTTGATACGAAGTAGATAAGAGAAAAAGAAATCTAGAATTCAGTAATATTTGAAAGGTGATGCACCTAACCAAACACAACACATATCAGTTGAACCAAAAAGTGAAAATTCTTACATATATATTATAGCAACAGAGAAAAGAAAGGGTGCACAAAACACATCGGGGCTAGGTGATGGAGGTGTCAGCATGATCCTGGCAGTGGTGCTGGTGCAGGGGCAGCGTTGTGATTTGCTAAAGTGTTTGTTGAAGCTGGGATATAGGTTTCAGGGCTTGGAGCTGATTGACGAGTATAACCCTTTAGAAGCTCTCGGCGCAGCAAAGGTAAATCACTAGCGAAGGCCTTTTCGCTGATCTGGGTGTCGTCTCTGGTCGGAGAATTAGGTACAGGCAGAGAGATCGGAGGGACTTGAGCTTGCAGTGAATCTAAGACCTGGTTTTTCTTCATCATATTCGTAGCCTCGCCCTTATGTGCAGGCATGCTTATCAGTAAAAGCGCCTGTGTGACCAAGACTAAGAGAAGCATATTCCGAGATAATATCATTTTCAGTGGAAGAGATAGATGATCTCGAAAACTGTGTGAAGAAATTGGGGGCGTATTGTTATGGTGTGTGGTCAGCTGTGACCCCATGAAGCCTTTAAATAATATGTTTGGAGATAAGAGATCTCTCAAACAGCTGTTAATGGGGGCCAATGCAGTTTCTGCTTGCAGTGTATATGTCTTCTAGATGGAATATCTTGAATTCGACTTAGTTTATTCCTCTAGAAGTTTACTCTTGGTTTATGTGCTACGGACAGATTCAATGAATCATTCTTTAACCTACTTCTGTTATCACCATTCGTGCTTATCTATCCAACTACCAGTCTACCTTCCAGATACCTCCCAAGTCCACTTATCAATTCAGACAAATTTGTGATACGCGTATGATGTAGTGGGTCCATTCTAGAAGACTTGCAGGTTGTATGTTACACATATGATGTAGGACTTTTATGGGGTTAGAATTCTCTAGAGTAAAACGAAGAGTGTTGATTTCCGATGGGAAACGTCTAAAATCAAAACACTAGACTACCTTTGTATATTACACACATGATGTGGTGACTTTAATGGGGTTAGACTTCTCTAGAGTAAAAGGAAGAGTATCGTAGGCTATAAATGAGCTGAACTTTATTAAGTAGTGAGTGTTTAAGTTTAGCTCGACAACAAATATAAAATGTTCAAACTTGGCTAAAACTTGAATCAAGCCTATAAATGATGTTTGAACTCGAGTTCGTCAAAAATTCTAAAAACTTGAGTTTGTTTTAGCTTGATTCATTAGTCAAGATGAACTTGAGGTTAATATCAAGCTTGATATCAAACTTTTGAACTTAAGATCTAACATAAGTATATTATCAAATCCCATATCAAGCTTGTTATCAAGCCTATTTGGTTTGGATAAGTAATCTCAACTCCTAATTACTTCGAGTCTTAATAACTTATGAGTTTAATTGTCAAGCTCATATCAAGCTTATTACTATACCTATAAACAAGTTTAAGCTCAACTTATTTTATATTGCTCCCTAATGTTCACGAGCCTGTTCAGGAAAAATGTTTTTTGCTTGAGCTTAATTTGTTTATTAAATAAGGCTAAAATTGAAGCTTAAGTTTAGCTTGTTTATAAACAAACAAACATGAATGAATGAATTTTTTATTGAACTAAACACGAGTTTTTTTATGAACAACTTGATTCATTTATAACCCTAATGAAAAGTGTCCATTTCCATTAGTGTACGTCTAAAAACCATTAGTGTACGTCTAAAAACAAAACACGAAGGAGCACATTTTTAATTGATTGAAATTGTTTGGAAATATAAATGGGAAAGTGGAAATTGTTGAACAACAATTTAGGCTGTGTAGCCAGGCCTTAATATATATAATATCAACTTTATTTTTGTAAAATTTCTTTATGAGCTTAAGATTGGGTTTGAAGACACGCATAATTGGCGTAGTATGTGACCTTATATGCCATGTCACACGTGAGATCCATTATTATCAAATGTAGAATATCTGTGGGAAAGGAGCATTTCATATAATTAATTTGGGTTGCTTGTGAGATTTATAGGTCCATCAATTGGTTATATTTGATTCAAGCAGGGCCTTTACGCCCTCACATTTAGGTATTGCCCAAATAGTGATGCATTAAAAATTATTTGTAAGGATTTTTCTTCCCTTGCAAATAGGGATGGTGATGGATAGGGTATATCCATACCCAACCCAATTAATTTATTCATGAATATCCAATTACCTTATCCAATTAGTACCCATACCCAATTGTTACCCGGTTTGGATAAGTTTATTCATTGATATCCATACCCTACCCAAACCCGATTTTTATAAAATCACCAAATATGCTTAAAAACCACTAAAATGAACAAAATATCCTCAAAATATCTAAAATGAGCAAAATACACATGAAACCTCTAAAATGACCAAAATACCCTTGATATCTCTAAAATCACCAATTATGCTAAAAAATCACTAAAATGACCAAAATCTCTAAAATGAGCAAAATACCCATGAAACCTCCAAAATGACCAAAATACCTCGGAAATCACCAAATATGCTCAAAAACTACTAAAAATTACCAAAATACCCCCTAAACCTATGAAATGACCGAAATACCCTCGAAACCTATAAAATGACCAAACTACCCACGAAACCTAAAAAATTTCCAAAATACCTTCGAAACTTTAAAATTACGAAAATACCCCCAAAACCTAAAAAATAACTGAAATACCCCCAAAACCTAAAATTTGACTGAAATACCCCCGAAACATAAAATTACCAAAATACCCCCTCAACCTAAAAAATGACTGAAATACATCTGAAACCGAAAAATTGACCGAAATACCCCCGAAACTTAAAATTACCAAAATACCCCATAAACATAAAAAAAATTACTGAAATACCCTTGAAACCTATAAAATGAACAAAATAACCCCGAAACCTATAAAATGACAAAAATGCCCCGAAAACCTATATGACGATAAAAATACCCCCTAAACCTTTAAAAAAAAAAAAAAAAAAAACTAAAATACCCTCAAACCTATAAAATGACCAAAATACCCTTAAACCTATAAAATGACCAAAATCCAAAACCTTTAAAATGACCAAAAGTAACCCCAATGTAAACACCACATTTTTGTACCCCTTACGACTCGGGTCCCCATCCCCTAATGATGTTGGAATTTTAAGGCCCAAGGTTGGTTTAGGGCCCAATCAGATGAAAATTGACTTGAGGAAAATGTTTATGAAAAATATAACCTATTTTTGGACTAATTAAACTATTTTTGGAAAAGAAAAGCCACGAAAACCCTAGGGCATGCGCACGCATACACGCATATGCATATGCATGCTCAAGTTCTGCGTACGCATGCTCCCTACATGCATGCCTATACACGTGCATGCGTGCGCATGCTAGGGTTCCATAAACTATGAAAGGAAATGTTTTCTGCACTAAACTTGGTTTTGAATGAATCCTACATCGTCTGGGAGCCTCTCCAAACCCCTATTTTTCGACTATATAAAACCATAAAATGTACTTTTTTAGAGAGGAGGAATTGTAGTGGTAAAACACATAAGATTCACTAGAAAATAGTGAATCAAAGAATTGACTGAGGTGAAGGGTCAAAATCAAGCTCTAAAGAGTTCTAGTGTTGAGGTAAGGTTTCTAACTTTGGCTCTTCACTTTTCTTTGATTTTCTTTGTTTATGTGTGTTTTTATATAGGTTTATGTGTTTATAATATGCTTGTTTAGTCTAGGTTTACTTTACATTTGTATTCTAAGCATGTTAGGTTGTTAGATTCTTTGTTTTAGTATTTATATTCTACAGTTTCTAGATTAGGATTCTTGGGTGTGTATGCGTACACATGCTAATTGCATGCGTATGCATACTCGCAGTATGTGTATGCATACAAATAGGTGCGTATGCATACCCTATGTATGTGCACGCATACTTTTTCCCAGAAATCCTAATTCACATTCTATTTGTTTTTCTTTTGTTTTGTTCACATGTTTGGCCTCTGTTTAACCTAGTTTTCGTATCTCTATATATTTGTTTGCTTTGCTTGGTCCTGTTTTGTCTTATTTTATCTCTTTTATGCTTACTGGGGTTTCTCTTATTTAAATATCATAACATGTTCATTTTAAATCTGCTTTGTGATGTTGTTGCCCTTGATAATATATGCTTAATGCCATGATAGATGAATGCTAGGTTTGAGCATGATTATGACATGTTGATTACTTTAGATGCATGTTAGAGTGTGTGTGTGTGTGTGTGTGTGTGTGAGAGAGAGAGAGAGAGAGTAAGAATAACATGTTAAATATGCATTTGCCAAGATTAAGACTGGGAACACAATGAGTGGAAGTCGACCCATGGGTCAGGTGGGGTTGGGTGCCTAACACCTTTCCATCCCTATACCTGAATTCCGGACACATGCTCTGGTAAAAATCGGTGGCGCTATATTCATGGTTATGGTTGAACAAACAAGAGATATAAAGGGTACCCTCTTTTTGATAGAATCTAGGATCTTTCTAAGTGTAGGTAGGTTCCCTAAAGTTAAAAGGACAGATCAATAAGTCACTCACAACTAGGTGGGCCATGATTCCAACCGAGGGCCTAAGTGGACCTTTGTGGATTGGTGGCAATCCGTTGACGTACTCAAAGCCCATCATAGGTAATGGAACAGATTGTGAGTTGGTGGGATGAATTTCGAAAGACTTTGGCCTAAATGGAGCATACTCATCTTCCCGCTCATCACCAATCAGGGTAAATGGGACAAAAGAACCAAGTGAAGTGTGTGCAAACAAGTATTGAACAAGCCTTTATTAGGATTAAGAAGTAGGACGCATTGGAATCAAACTTTCTATGCCTAACGAAGTCGCCATTGTGGACGCAGCATGTTTTCCTCCTTGACAAGGGGAGTACACCTCGGCCGAGTGAACCAGTGCAGAGAAAAGATTGGAGTCGTCATCTAGATTAGGTCTAGGAATCATAAATATAGTGCCCTTACGTGAAAGAACTAAGTCTTACTACCAGAGTATGGGTTCAGAGTTTTGGTATGGTTTAAGGAAGGTGTTAGGCACCCAAAACTGCTCGACCCATGGGTCGGCTTCTAGTTATTGTGTCTTTCGTCTTAATTTCATTAAAGGCATATTCAATATTGTATTCTATACTCACACACATACTAGCATATATCTAAGCATACAACATGGCATCAATCATCCCAAAACCTTAACATACATCTATCATGACACCTCATATCATCATATCCAAGGCAGCAAACAAATTATGGTAGGATCAAACAAACATGTTATTGCATCTCATTATTAAAGGAAAGACAAACAAGCAAAAATCATCCATGTTCATCATCCCAAGCAAGATCATATCCCAATCAAATGTATGTACATATGAATGTAAATTTTACCTCGCTTACCTTACTGCATCATAACACCTATGCATCAATGCATGATCATAGCATATGCATGTTCATTGTAAAATAAAGAAAACATAAGAGAAAACCCTAATATACTCTTGTTAAAGACAAACAAACAATCAAACAGAGAAACAGAAACTCAAAAACATAAAGAAGGATCAAAACAGAAGCATATGGTGTAAAAGAAAAAAAGAAACAGAAGCAGAAAAACTCAAATTTGGGTTTTTGGGCACAAGTATGTGTGTGCATACATAGGCCTGCATACGTAGGCTAGTTTTATGCGTACACATACTTCGAATCTGCATGCTCATACAAAATCATGCGTATGCAGACACGCCTTAAGAACCCTAACCTAGAAACTCAAAAACGCATAAAACAGAGCAAGACTTAAAACAATAAATCTAGCAACCTAACATGTCTTAAAACATAGAAACTACATAAAACTAAACTAAACAAGCATATTAAAACATAAACAAAGCAAGAAAACAAGATTAAAAACAAGATTAAAGCAGAAATGAAAGAAAAGAGTTTAGAACTCAATACCTCAAAACAAAAACTCCTAGACTTGATTTTGACCGTTCCCCTCAATCATATCTATTCACAATCAAATATACCATGTAAGGTTTTATATAGTTGAAAAATGGGGATTTGGAACAGCTCCAAAACAATGTAGGATTCAATCCAAACCTCAGCTTTAATGCAAAAAACCTGCTTTTCATAGCTCTCTGAAACCCTAGCTGTGTACATAGGTTCATGCCTGCGTACACATGCATCAAACCTACGTACGCATACGCGTGTATGCATAAGTAGGCCGAAGGTTTCCTTGGCTTTTATTTTCCAAAAATAGATTTATTTGCTCATAAAAAAGTTATATTTTCCATAAAAACTTTCCTCAAGTTAATTTAGAATCTGATTGGGCCCTAAACCAACCTTGGGCCTTAGAATTTCAACATCATTGGGGAACGAGGGCTTGACTCATAAGTGGTACAAAATGCAGTGTCTACACACATATTGTTTCTTTCCAATTTTTATACACATGTTTCTTAGTTTATATAACTTGTCTATATTTCACATTTGATACCTTGATGGATCTTGTTTAAGTGTTTCGGCTAAGACAAGTTGCAAGTCTTTCATACCGTGATCTCTCTTCTTGCAAAGTTTTTCAAGAGTTCATTGTATTAGTTAGACTTATGTGATTTTATGTGTAATAATTAGGGAGTTTGTTATTCAAACTTCTCTCATAATTATACTTGTGGTTTTGTGAAGAATTGCCAAAGGGGGAGATTGTTAGGGTCATATTTTCTATGTAATTGGCTAATCCTTAAACAAAATGCACTTTACTTATAATTGTGTAGATCTAAATTGGGTTTAATGTATCAAGAAGTATGTTGTTCTAACATATTAAGTGGTATCATTAAAGACATGAAGGTTGATCCAAGAAACAAGTGAAAAAAAACTGTTTCATTAAATCTTGACACAAGCTGCTATCGAGGACTAATGAAGTAGCTCGACACAAGCTCAATCTATCAAGAATAACGAATTCAGAATTCTCAAATTTGAATTTCGGCTCATGATGACTTGAATGATTAGGGTTTCTCTCTCTACAACCCTAGTCATATATAAGACTTATTTTAAAAGTCATCAAGTACGAAAATAGAGACCTAGAACTCATATACTTTGTGTACAGCTACTGCATTTGTATGACTTAGGGTTTTGTAACCAAGTGTTTTCTGATCTTCATCATTTATAAAGTGAAGAACTTTACCAACAACAATCAATCAAGTTGCTAGAGTTAATCACGTATTGGAATCCATGCAAAGGAGTTAGTTACAGATTGAAGATTTATGCAAGAAAGAAAGAAGTCTATTACAAAATCAAGTCCAATTGGTTATTAGAGCAAAGGTTCAGCTGTATGTTGGTATTTTGGAATAGTCTAGGATAGTGATAAGATTCATTATACTTATAACCGCTTGATTATTAATTAGTGGATTTTTGGGAGTGGTGACCTTAAATTCACCTGGTAGGATTTTTGCCTTGCAAGAAGTTTTTCCCATTCGTTAAATCCGTTGCATATTAGTTTTTCGGTGATTTGTTAGTACCTCCATGATTTGTATGTAATTTGACCTAATTAATCAATTTAGGTAATTGAATTAATTAACCAGGGACAACCATGATAAACTATGATAAAGATGTTATCAGTTGGTTTCAATTTGCTCAACTAATAAAGTTTTTTGTTGTCGAATGTGGGCATGAATTTAAATCCCGCTTATATAGAAAACCAATTAGTGTCTTAACGTAATGGTATAAAGAAATCATCAAAATAGATCTTTTAACCACCACAAACTATTCAAAATCTTACATTGAATTTTGTAGTTTTATTTTTTTAAGAAATTTAGTAGAACTTTATGTACTATATGTAGTGATGTTATTCTAGGGTGACAATTTTACAAAGACTATTTTTTTACTGTGAATATATTTTAAACACGTAGGGAAACCCAAAACAACAAAATAAAAAGTTCTATGCCCACATGAATTTGGCATCAGGTCATAATCTTTTTTTTTTCCCCTGAATATAGTTTTATAATCTATTTGGGTAGGAAGGTAGAAGAGTGAGAATAGAAAATGATTGAATGATAGAAATTTTTTTTTTAATTTTCTATCATATGTGTTTGGTCATTGGTGGGAGAAACATAAAAGTGGAATGATGGAAATTATATTATATTATACCCTTATTATAGTTTTAAATAATGGAGTAATAGTTTGAAATAATGGAGTAATATGGGCAGTAATATCTTTTTTAACTTCAAATCCATTTTCCCCCTCTTTTTCTCCGTTTTGGGGAGATTAATTTTGTGAGCCTGGGTGTAAAATCACCTACCAATTTTCCTTCTCCATTTTCTCTCATCTTCCAAACAATGAAAACACCTGTCTAACCACCCCTCCTTTTTCCATCCTCCTTTCAACCCAACCAAACATAGCTTAAAAGCCTAGTGGTTGTCTGCCCAGCAGAGGGGGTAACCCCAAAATGAAAAGTCCAAAAAAAAAAAATCAGCATTAAATGGGACAAAAGAAGGACGCAGCAGGACATGCATATTGCAATGGAAACCAAACAAGAAAAACTTTCACGCTTCCCTGCATGGATTAAGTATTTGTGACGACAATCTTAAATTTTACAAAAAATCACATTGGAACAGGGTCCATTCAATTGTTGTACCAAAAATTATGAAAACCTCAAAATTGATTCAGATTTTGGCATTTATCAACCAATGCATGTGAGGGAAGCCTCAAAATGGTCCAGACATTAATGGATCTGAAGGAGTCCAAATCAAAGTGCCATGGCAGAAATACGATAAACAATAATGACCTGCCAATCAAGCATACTAGAAATTGCGATAAACAACAAAAATGTACCATTTTATATCACTTCCATCGCAGTGACTGCCTAATTCCAGTATAGATGAGTCCTAATGACCTCCCAATCAAGCATACCAGAAAGAATGAGATGGCATCGCTGACTTTGCCAATAATGGCTTTAATCAATGGCATGCTAATGTCAGATAACTCGAGCAACAGGCTGAAGTAATATCTCCTGAAACATATTAATTAACATGTTAAAAAGGCAACCAATCTTACTTGACCTCAAAATCACCAATGAAGCAATTATATTTGAAGAAGGCACCAAAAAACAGATTAGAAGATTCCAAGCTCTGGCATTTGCTCTAGCTTTAAAATTATAAAATTGTGGCTTTTCCAAATGGAATTTACAATCCATATGTCTAAATAAAATTTGGATCCTAAAAGTCACAATTATGCCAAGTGATTATCTTCTCTTGACAACAAGTGAATACACTTACATAGCTAAAAGTGGATTTTTGGAATTCAGCTAAAAGTGAATTGTAACAAATTTAGGTAGTGGATTTTTGGAATTCAGCTCTAATGTATCCCTTTCTGGAATGATGGGGGTGGATTTTGGGCAAGAAGAGCCATAATTACTTGAATAGCTAAAAGTGTTCCAATTTTACAAACAGTGTACAATGTTCATGCGGTTCACAGATTTATAGAAAATCATATGTAAACTAGAAAAACAGAGACACATACAGGGGTACAGGTACAGGTATGATATAATGACACGAGCAATTTCTAAAAAATTATAATATGACATGGTAGATAGGACACGGGTACAACACCAATACGACACAAGTACGACACCCCAAATAAAGTGTCTGTGCTTCCTAGCCATAAGCTGGGCTCATCTGTGAAATTGGTTAGAGGAGCTGAAAGGATGCGGTTTTTGTAGTTCAGAACCATTAGCTGTACACAAATCATGTTCTGCTCCCTCAAGCTATGAAAAACCATACAAAAATTACAGCAGTATAACTAATCAAAGAAATCAACTTTAATCTTCATGAACTCACTGGCCTTCCTAAAGTATCTACAGAAGCACTGACTGATATCCTCACACCAGCACCATCCCAATTCAACTCTAAACTCTAGACGTTGTCAAACTCTAGATAGGAAATTCCCCTGATGCAACATATCTAAGTATTACTTAATACATGATATTTCACCAGTGTATGGTACAATTTATTGCTAATATAATCAGATAAGTATGACTAGAATGAGAGAGTCACATGATATTCCATAGAACACCTCATCTTCACACAGCCTCTTTTAGTCCTCTTGGAATAAACCTATTAAATCAATTCTCCATCATGGATTAACAAGTAGAATCAATCACTTGCTGCCTTCAATCTTAAGAACTAAAATAAAAACGAAAGATGAGCAATTGATTTCCGGAATCTCCAACAATTAAAGTTTGTCAACTAAAAGTGCACATCCTAGTGATAATTGCAATTATGCGGTATGGATGAAATGATAAAAAAATCCGGAGAAAAGATATAACATACCACCCTCTTAAGGCCCTTAATTCCTTCATCCGCTTTACAGGCATGGAGAATTGGCTCATCACGATATAATGTATTGGAGATGACACAGTATCAAATTTTCGCAGGGTAAGCTTTTTCCACCAGCTATAATTCTCAGTCTGGCTATTTCCTGGTGCTTCAATGAGTTGATTCTGTAGTGTCCATAGGTCAAAGCGATCTTCGTACATTGATACAACTGCCTCCACATTTAGATACAACCACTGGCTAAAAGCCACCTATAAAAAAGCATGGATATAAGTCTTGGTGAGGTACTTTTGGCTGAAAATTCAAATATGCAATAGTAATATAACACAGTACATAAAATCTTAGAATGATTTTTTCTTTACATATAATATTCAAATTTTAAAAAACAAAGTGAAATCCCATAACTTCTGCCCCACCCCCCTTCATTTTTCTGTCTTTAAACCCTGGAAGAAAAATGTAGGCATAATCTATAAGTAACCTTAATTCTTTTTTTAAGTAACCATTTAATTATAATCACAAATCAGTCATCACCATGGCTCTGCTCAAATATAAATAGGAAAAAATAGAACCCAACATAATAAAATATATGAACCAACCCCCCCCCCCCCCCCCTTTCACCCCACCTTTTGGAACCCATGCTTGCATCCTTTGAATTGTCCCTTTTCTCTGGCTTTTCGTACCTTCAGAGCAGAAATGCCAGTAAGGATCTTGTTTTTGATTGTGTTTCTATGTTTTTCTGTTGATTTTGTGTTCTCTTTTTTCACTATTTAGTTCTCCCTTTGTCTTTTTTTTTTTTGATAAGTAATAAAGATTCATTGATATCAAAAAGAGAGAGACACCCAAGTACACAGGGAGTATACAAGGGTGAACAAATCAAAAACAAACATTACGAAAATCAAGTAAATCCAAAATAGAAGAAAAATGATGGTTTCTCCACACAGAGAACCAATCAAGTAAGGTTCTAAAAAAAAGAAGCTTGAGATCAGGCATGGAACGCTCATTGTCTTCAAAACACCTACTATTTCTCTCCTTCCAAATACACCACATCAAACAATGAGGAACAACCATCCATATATCTCCATTACAATGGTGACCAAAACGACCTTGCCAGCAAGCCAAAAGCCCAACAACAAAGAATGGCATAACCCAGCAAACTCCAAATAACCCAAAAACCATATCCCACAACTCCAAAGCAACCGGGCAATGAAGGAAAAGATGGTCAATAGTTTCACTATTTTTTTTTTTTTTGATGGGTAAAAAGATATATATTCAATAACACCACCTTATGCAGAAAAACATAAGGCAGAGAGAAAAATACATAGGGAAAAGAAAGAAAAGAAACTAAGTACACATGAGAGAGCTAAGGAACATAGAGAGAGAATCACTAGAGGTGAGTCTCCAAACCCTAGACCAGTCAAACAAAGTGCCACTGAAAGAGGCTAAAAGCTGGTCATCCGAACTATCCATGTCCTCAAAAGTCCTCCTATTTCGCTCCCACCAAAGACACCACATCAAGCATAATGGAGCTAAATTCCAAATGCTAGACGAGAGCTTTCCAGGCCAATTCCACCAGCCGAATAGAGTATCCGCAACTGATCTTGGCAAGACCCAAGAAAACCCAAAAGATCTAAACACCAAACTCCACAACTGATAAGCCTTTCCACAATGTAGAAACAAATGATCCACCGTCTCCCCATTACTGCGGCACATGATACACCAGTCGACAAAATCCCATCTACCCCTTAAATTATCACCTGTAAGGATCCTATCCCATACAACAATCCATACAAAGAAGGAAACACGCCGAGAAGCCTTAACCTTCCAAACACCTTTCCAAGGGAAAATAATGGGCAAGGGGCTTCTTAACTTATTATAGAACGATCGAATATCAAAGTCCCCCTTCCTTGTCAACTTCCATCGAATACGGCATATAACACCAATCCAAAATGCAAACCTTTCTTTTCCTTAAGTTGTCAATTGTCAGACATTTCCCCAAGGCTGCGGTCCATACAAAGAAAGCCACTCTAGAGGGAATCTTCTGCTTCCAAATGCTTTTCCAAGGGAAAAACTGCTCACTATGGCCAACTAGAAGATGGTAGTAAGCACTAACCGTGAACCCCTTACTCTTACAAGGCAGCCAACATCTCTTATCCTCCCCGTTCCCCCTACAGGAGTGCAATAAATGGAATTGATGAAGCTTCTGAAAGCTTCCAATTCACGATTATGCACCTCCCTACAAAACTGAAAATCCCAATGGAGGACTCCATTGGTGAACCTCATTAGATCCGCCACACTTGCCTCTTTGTTACAACAAATCCTATATAAATCAGGATAGTGGTCTGCGAGAGGAGAAGATCCACACCAACGATCTAGCCAAAACTGCACTTTTGATCCATCTCCAATTTCATACAGAATAAACCGAGATAAAGAGTGCCACCCCCTTCTAATATTTTTCCACAAACTAACTCCATAAGGACCAGAGAAAGAGCTAGAACACCAACCACCCCAATCACAACCATACTTCACCTCTATCACTTGACGCCATAGAGCATCCCTTTCTTGCCCAAATCTCCATAACCACTTCCCTAATAAAGCTACATTGAAGGTTCTCAGGTTCCTAATCCCCAACCCACCTGAAGAAAGCGGAGTACACACTGTAGACCAATTAACCAAATGAAATTTGGGCTCAACTCCTAGGCCACCCCACAGAAAGTCTCGCTGAAGTCTAGCAATTCGGTTGGCCATAGAAGCAGGAATAGGGAATAAAGAAAGAAAATAAGTAGGAAGATTAGAGAGAGTGCTTTTAATTAAAGTGACTCTACCTCCCTTGGATAAATATAATTTTTTCCAACTTGCTAATTTTCTTCATCGATCATTAAAACTTTTGTTCGTTTCCATCTTGTTTTCCTTTGTTTGTATCCACATCTAGTTCTCCCTTTGTATTCACTATCATTATCTCCTCCGTCTATGTCTTGCATCCATATCTCTTTGTCTGTCGTTAATGATTTATTTTCTTAGTCTTCATTAGATTTCATTGTTTACTTATCAAAAATAAAAAAATAAAAAATTCCATTGTTTACATATTTTTCTTGGATCATTTCAGTCTCCCTTGCAGTTTGTTTTCCTTGGTAACCATCTTGTCAAACTGTCCTTTCGTTTTTTCTTGACTGTGGTTTCCTGCTTGTCCCTTCTCCATTATCATTTCATCTTCCTCAAAATGATCCATACAGATTTTTTCTGTTACTTTATTTTTCTTTATTTGTGTCACTTGACTCAGTTCCCACTTTCATAATATTATATTAATTTTCTTGCTCTCTTACTATTGTATTTTCCGTTTCCTTTTCATCCTTGCGCTTCTTTTCTCTCATGCAAGTTTTGTTGTATGTGTTTTTTCTATCTTCTTGCTGTAAGTTGTGTTCTTCTTTGATAGCAATGGGTAATTCATTATCTGATGATTTGCCCTTTGCTCAAGTTGATAATCCATAGGTTACGCGCCCCAATCTGGTGGCAGAAGGGGTGTGTTATGTTTCTGATGGTGGCTCAGAAAAGAGTAGTTAATCCAACGGTTATGGGTATGGTTGATGATTTTCCTCAAACTTTGGTGCCAGTTTGCTGTGAGCAACAGATCCATGTTGGGAATTATCCTGATCAGATGCTTTTAGTGGTTAGTGTGGATGTGTTTTGTGATTATTCTGCTCACCTTTTTCTCAATCTGCCTCTCCCATTGACCATGTGACTTGATCAGATTCTGCTATGGTAGTTTGTGATAAACCACCAATTCCTATTTGCTGTTATCCAAGACACCACAAATCCATTCCACTAAACTACTTCCATCACCAAAATGTAAAGCCTTACCCAATGACCTTACCAATTCCCCGGTTTTTTTTTTGATTAATTGTAATTTATTAGAATTGGTTAGGGAGACTCCTTGGGTGATTAATATAACATATAGAGACACCACTTAACCCAAATGTTCAAAACAATTCCCAACCCAAATGTTCAAAACAATTCCCGTGTTACTAATTGTTCAAAAAAAACTCCCCCCCTTCACCCTTCTGTTCCATCTTTGACAAAGGCTGCTTTGCAGCCTTGTGTTTTGGAATGATCATTATTTGTTGGACTGTCCTAGCATCAGCACTTTGAACTTAGGCTACATAATCAAAATGGACATTTCATCAAGAATTATTTCAGATTTTGCAGGTCTAAGCTCTTGATCATTCCTCTATGTTGCTAAGTAAGAGAATTAAGTTGCTTGTGCTATTGCTATTTTTGTAATGGAATGTCCACATATGTTGTTTGGCTTGAAGATCTGCCTTTGTGTTTTTTCTGCCTTATTGGCAAATGATGTACTTCAATTATAAATCAATAAAACTTTCTATCTTTTAATCAAACACACACCCCCTCCCCCCCCCCCCCCCCCAAAATAATAATAATAATAATAATAATAAAAATAAAAATAACCTTACACAGAAACACCCACACTATTACATATGTAAGTGCCCTATAAACTATAATCATAACTTACAAAACAGCTCTAGTGAAATGTACCCAAAAAGAGAAATGTAATTGAGACAGAACACTTTTCCACACATAATGAACATGTTGGAAAATATTAATTAATACGTTTCTGAGAAACCTTTTGTTAGGAAAAGGGAAGAAAAGAAAGGAATATTATTTTGGCTGTCAGGTGACAACCATTGTCCAGCAATAATATAGTTTAAGTCTTAAGACACAAGGTAGTGAGTAAAGAAACAGGAGATAAAATGAATATATATATATATATATATATATACAGCCTCAAGTAGATTCCTAATGCCTATCGGAAGTAGTTATGAGATAATATACAACTAGATTGGGCAGGGTTCTAAATAAAGCATAAATTGTCAAATGTCCAAGCTATGAACCTGAATGGTTTCTAAATAGCAGGTCAATATACTTGGCAGGATCAATGCATCACAACATTATGGCGAGAGCATAACACTACAGCCATAACAACATTCATGTCATATAAGCGGTTAAATAAATTCTGACCAAGATTTAGCTCATGCCCAAAAAAATAGTAAATAAGAGTGCAAGTAGCAATATAGCTTAGAAAACCAGTTGTGCATAACAAATCAAGAATCATTTTTCTAAGCTCACAAACACTACCTCATTTCGTAATCTTTGGAGTGCCCGAGTAGACAAAGTACACAATGCCAGACCTAGGCTATTCATTTCATTTGACAAATTGCCGTCAACAGAGATAAGCTCCAAAAATATGCTTGCAATCCCATCAGCTAAAGTTATCACCAAATCTTCCAATATGGAAACTCCATGCAAAAGAAATATGCTATTGTCATAACAGCAGTCCTCCCTGCTAAAACACAAATGAAGGTATAGTAAGTGTGGGAAGATCAAATATAGTTTGTCAGAAAAAAATGGAAAGTGAGTTTTCGATAACCTCTACACACACAAAAAGATTTTTTTGACCCACTCATTTGCAAAAATCACATTTTGTAGAAGCACCAATTTGACACTTTGATAGCTCAACTATTCCAAATATTCTCTTTGGAAGAAGATGAATGCAAAGCCCAATAGGCATCTGTGGAAGTTGATTAGGTCGTTAGTATTTTTTTTTTTTTTTTTGAGAAGAAGGTCATTGGTTATTTTGTAACAAGTTTTTAATTGATTTTTTCTAGGGTCAAGGGTATTTTAATAATTCTATAATTGTTGGTTGTGGGCCTAGGGTTTTAGCTTATTAAAAGATAAGTGATCTTTAGCTTATGGGCTTTTATGTGTGTTTCTTGGTCCAATTCAATTAGAGGTCTGTTTACTAGTCAAAGTAGGAGTTCCAGTATATTAGGAAAAGTAAATGTCTAGACTCTCTGAAGGTTGTCATCATACAAAAAGAGAGGTTGGTTAATAGAAAAGTTGAGTGTTTTGAATATTGAGGCACATTGACCATATTGTGTTCATTTTCTCATTTTCTCTTCTCTTTGATATTGTCGCTATACAAGTCACTGTTCACACTACTACTCATGTGCTATATTCCCAGTGCACTGTTCACAGATTGTGTACAGATCTGATTTCCATTTCTTTTTAACCCTAAATCAAATCCTTTCCCTAGTCATTCTTGAATCTTAACCCTCCTAAAAGTTCTAAAATCTAAATTCTCTAACCCTAAGGGTGAAACCTAGGACAAGCACTTCTTGGGGTTAAAATCACATGTTAAATAAGAGCCAACCTCCTAATTCTTGCTTATGATCCCATAAAATACATTATCACAGTCTTAGGCATCCTACTTTCAACACTAATAGCATATTACCTCCATTCCACAGATAGAGATGCTTCAATGCAGTCTTTGTTGGTAAGACAGAATGAGGGGAGGAGTTGGGATGTAAGATTCTTATATGACTTCAATAATTGGGAGTTTATTTTTTATTACACCTATCAAAAAAAAAAATTTGGGAGTTAAATTTGGTGGCCTTGTTTCTCCATCTTTTAGAATCTCATATCTTCTTTAGAGAGGGTGGTGATCAAGTGAGATGGAGGTTTCAAATGTCGTTCTCTTCCCATGGAAGGCATTTGGGGTTGAAGGCCCCACGGACATGACAATGGCATGAGGAAAGATACTCACTTGTGAGTATCTTATCAAGAGGGGTTACATGATAATTGGTTGGTGTTGCATGTGACAGTATAGCGGGAAGACAGTGGATAATCTATCGAGACTTGCACTGCTGCATTTGATTTGTGGAGACTTTCTTTTAGATCATTTGGGATTCAATGGGTTTTATCAGAAAAGGTTATCAACCTTATGTTTTGTAGGAGAAATTGGGTTGGTAAGCATTTGTCAGATTTTGCAATATTGTTCCATTATGTTTTATGTGGACCATATGGAGGGAACACAATTGATGCACTTTTAAAGATATGGAAAGTACGAGGTCTCAGTTGTTAGTACCCCATCACTAGTTCCTTGTATGAATGGTCTCATGTTAGGGGTTTTACAACTAACCATTTTATTGCATCATTTATAATGTTGTTGCCATTTTTGTACATATTTTTTTTCTTGTTGTAATTCTTTAGGCTAATTTGTGTCCTTTGTACATTAAGTAGTCCCTTTTTAATAAAATTATTCTTACCTATCATTAAAAAAAAAAAAAAAAAAAAAAAAAAAAAATTTAAGAAAAATTACATCTTTGTTACTCAATTCTATCTTAAAGTTTCTTTGTTGATTGGTGAGGTTAAAAGGGAAGATAAGATTTACAATACACAAGACAACACTGTTACCACTAGAAAGCACGAACACTTCATTTGGGATGTCGTACTCATGCCGTACCCTTGTCAAACACTTGACACGCCTGGGACACTTCTACATGCATGTCCTAGCCATGTCCTTTAAAAAAACACAAGACACAGCCAGGACACAAGAACAAAAGGAATTGAATCACAAAACAAAGAGATGATTCATTTCACAAAACAAAGAGAGCATTCATGCTCTGAATAGTAACAGTGCATTTGAAAATTAATAAATATCTTTATTATTGGTTTGTATTTTAATTTCTAAACATCTTTTAATAGTCATGGATTTGCTTTATTATCCATTATTACTCTTAATTTGATATATATTTAACATTATAAATGCTTAATAATATATATATATATATATATATTTAATAGATAGATAAATGCTTAATAATATATAGAAAATATAAATAAAAATATATTTAATAAACATGTTCCACCGTACCCGTGTCCTATATTTTCAAATATAGCCGTGTCGCAATGTCGTACCCGTACCCGTACCCGTATCCAGTGACAAGATGATAACTACAATAGTTAACTATGTGAGAGATCAACCAATCAGGAAGGGCTTCAAGCTAGAAACAGTGGTGGAGCCAAATACACTAAGTTTTGAGATTGATTAAATTATTTTTTCTAAATCAGTTATAAAAAACCAATATATTGTTTTTTAATAATTCAAAAGTTACAACAATAGGAGAGGGGGATTTGAACGTTGGATGTCTAGTTGAAAATACCAAGTACCAGTTGAGCTACAAGGCTCTTGGCTCAAGAGAAAACGATTATCCAAGCAAACAACACTAGCTCAAGAAACTAGAAGTCATGATATCAAATAAAATTGTTCAAAGCAAATTATGTCGGATTTGACTTGGAATATCTTCCCAGTTCCATTTGTGTTTGGACTATGTCATAGCAAAAGGTCTCCCTTTCCATTTATGTTGCTGTTGCTATATTTTCCAGTCATATAGTGGATAAAATATAGGCAGTGATCAAGGATATAAAATCCAAACCGTTGAAAAACCAGAAAATGGAGACATTCAAGGTTTTAGGGTTGGATTGGGTTTCAACCAGAGGTCGGACATGATAACATCATAATTAATTTAATAATTAAATAAATAAATTGAAAATTTTTGTAAAAATGAATAAATATGATTACAAAAATATCTAAGGAAATTAAATAATTTTCAAGCAAATTTTGACAACTTATAAACAACCAGGCATTAAAAAACAATTAACATTATAAATATTCCTTCATGTGTAAAACATATATGCAAACAAACAAATAATTTTGAAATTTCATATTCAATCATGCCAAGTACATTAAGCCACAATGAATATACAACAACAACAAAACCTTAGTCCAAAATTTTTGGGGTCAGCTATGGATCCTCAATAAAACCACAATGAATGTGTATGATTTTAATTATAATATTTTTACAATATATATATATATATATATATATATATAAATTTTCCTTTTAGTTATGGATAATGACAAAAAAATGATATAATGAAAGACACTGAATATATTAATTATAATAAACAACAGTGAAAGTCTATTTATCTTATTGTTCATGCATACACATGCGTGTGTTTAAGAGCATGTGTTCCCTTTTGTTCTTATTGTTTTAGCCAGTAGCATGTGCCCCACTGAACATACCAAGAAATATCATATTTTACAGTTTTCTTAATCAAATCTTGCAGAAGATAAATGGAACATCAAAATGAGAACTTAGAGAAAACACAACCAAGAAACAGACAATAATAAATGAATTTACCTCTGAGAGCCAAATCTTAAAAAGCACAATAATTCTGCATATAGGTCTCCCTTGCCTGACTTTCTAATGTTCTGTAAAACAGTGTCTTCTCCTTTTAACTTTTCATATATCAGAGAAGCAAGTTCCTGATAAGACGAGGAACAACATCGACATCTCATTCAACATGATAGTTGTATCAAAATCTACAAATTGATAAATTATTTATCCAAGTTACCTTGCTAGTGGTGCTGTTTTCAAGGCAAAGCACGTTTTCCAGCCATGCCATGCATACAGGCTGACAGGATCTTTGAATAATATCAGGGAAAACAGTCAACCAATCTTCCATCTTGGCAGTTTTGGGAATTGATGAGATATTAGTCACCTGGAAAAAAAAAAATTAAACCCTAAGCTGCAGAAATAAATTCAATAGACTGCAAAAGTCCTAAATATTTATTTCTCAAAGTACTGGATTATGAAATATACTTTTGCAATTGGAAAGAAAAGACTGCTTGCAGCTTTGTAAAGGTCACAAGAGTCCCCCAATTTCTTTTTATAAGTGGTTATTGGAGCCCCACATTACCAATCAAAGAATCCAATCAACTATCTCAGTAACTTTTCATTCTTATAGGGTTCACATAAAATGCCCACGGTCACTCTTAACTTTACATGCGTCTTTCAACTTGACTAGTTCACATCAGTGACTAGTTCACTGCTATAAATTTGATATACGGCACAATCAGCTAAAAATTAACTGCCTCATGAAGTAGAGATCACTAGTTCAAATCTCCCCTTTCCCCTTCCCTTGGGGCCAAAACTTTCTTTTGAAAAAATAAACAATAGATATATGAAAACAGATAATTTATCAACTCGAGCACTTTAGAACTATTTATTTGCACTGAAAACATTGAATGAGGAGGCAAGTTTTAATTTTTATCACAATATTGGCATCTTTAAGAAAAATAATAGGCCAATCCATGTTTGGAAATTAAGAGTACACACTGTGGCAGACAAAGCAGGATCAAATAGTCAGGACTGTTGATATCATGTGTAATCTTGCACTAACATTCAAACCTTCAGGGTTCATTTGTATCTATTTAAGACCATCCAAGATAATAGCAAACACAGCCACACTTTGGATATATCAGTCAAATATTGGTAAGAACAAGCATTCAATGGACAAACAAAAATTGAATGAACTCTCGGCATAACATAATATCAGTTAATATTGGTATGCAATTGTGGAGATTTGATGTGATGAGTCCCACATTGGCTTTTTACTAGGTGGATCTTGGGTATATAAGTGATTACAAAGAGCCCCAATTATTAATTAACTAGTTTTTTTGGGTATAAACGCAAATATGGCTAGCACTTTCCTTGAATTCCAAATAATTTGGATTTGATTTGACTTGATTGTATGAGTATATGTTGTGTGGGCATGTGCTAAGTTCCACATCAGGTGTTTACTAGGTAGATCTTGGGTATATAAGTGATTATGAGGGGCACCAACTATAACTTGACTAGTACTTTTGGGCTATAAGTGCAGATGTGGCAGCTCTTTCCTTTGGTCATTATAACATGTGTTGTGAATGCATAAATGTGTTATATAAATAATTCATAAAAACATTATAAAAGAAAAAATTTTAAAAAAATTTGGAACAATTTATAAATGAAATGGTTTTTAATCTCCCATAAACTTGATATTTGACAAGTATGACAATTATGGGGAAAACACATGATCCAACCATGAGTTTAACGAAATTCTAAGCCAATAAAAACATATTGGCTGGTATAACATTAATCAAATATCTATCCTTATGTATGGTATTGTTAAATTGTCAAATATTTTCAATAAGCAACATATCTTAATTCTCAACCCAAGGCCTTTATGCCCCTCCCTCCCCCATACTAGGACACATCAATACATATATACAGGCATAAACTTATCTATCTTGCCATGGAAACCAAGAAAAAGAAAAAAGGTTGCTGAACCAACAACTTTATATTCTTTTTTCCCAATAATGTTTTGAAATCAGCATGACTGTCAACCAGACATGTAAAATGCAACAGTTTCTACTAATATAATAAGTTCTGGAAAGTAACCATAGTAAAAGGAAACAATAGAGACAGTGCCTGCCTCTTCCTCAACTTGCTGAAAAGAAGCCCAAAGCAAATGCAGTCTTGGACCCTCAGGAACAGCATTCAAACTTAAAGGTCCCTTAGCACGGTGTTCTTCAAATTCACGGACCCTCTCCTCCAAATTTTGGCAATGTTCAAGAGCTTTTAGAGAGTCCAAAAGTTTTCCTTTCACTACATTCAAAGCATAATTTGAATCAAGTTGATCATCATTCTTCATGGCACTGCAAAAAACAGCAAGATGTCTATGTAACTAAGAGAAAGAGGAATAATAAATCAAATCCATGTATATTCAAAGTGCCCTTCAACCTCTTTTGACAAGCTTACCCTTACCTACCAGAAGAGGTTCCAGAGGCCACATCATCATTGTAGATGTTCTTTGGAAATTTTAGAAAAGACTTCTTCCGTACAGGAATGACTCCAGCCGTGTATGTGAGAAATACACTGGCCATCAGAAGTACTTGATCAACAACAGGTATCCAATCAGAGGTTGTTGCACCATCAGGGTTTACCAAAGACCCCAAGCAAGTACTCTTCAAGGAAGTTCCCCTGAGACAAGGACTTAGTTTCAAATATGAGACACTATGAGTAAGCTCCCACATTTTCCATGTAGAGATCCGGAGAACATTACAGGTTCCATAGGAATACTTTCTACAACTGCAAGTATATAACAGAAATGTGAGGTTAACATCATTGCTAATTCTTAAGTTTCAATCACTTATCTATAAATAAAAATAATTTTAAAAAAATGATACTGCAGTTATAATATCATACATAAAGTATTTTGTGTTAACAATTGATAATGGCTACATATCTATGCAAAAAGATAATTAACCATTAGTCATTTGAATTTTAAGTAAAAAACTTTCCTGTTATCTAGGATCCAATAAATTAGAAATTATGTTCAGCAAGTCTACATCTAGGAAGCATGGACACTTCATTTGGGATGTTGTACCCGTGTTGTACCCATGTCGGATACTTGACATGCTTGGGACACTTCTGGCAGTGTCCTTTTCCAAAAAAAAAATGCACAACATGGCTAAGACACAAGAACATGAGGAATTGAATACCCTTTCTCAAAACAAAGAGAGCATTCATGCTCTGAATAGTACTAGTGCATTTGATTCTTAGTTTGTATTCTACTTTCTAAACTCCTATCCACTATTACTCTTAAATTGATATATATTTAACATTATATGACAAATAAATGCTTATAATATATAGAAAATAAAAATAAAAATATATTTAATAGACATGTCCCGCCGTACCCAAGTCCTATTATTTTCAAAAATTGCTATGTAACTGTATCATACCCGCACCCATGTCCGTGCTTCTTAGGTCTGCATATATCTGGCTTAGTTCAGAAATTCCCTATTCTAGGCGGAAAAAACAAGAACACATACACACACAAAACACAATTTTTCAGCATCTGTTGTTTCCAGGGTCTTCTCATAAATAAACAAATTTGGTTAAAGCCCGCATAATAGAGTTTTACAGTCATCAACATACTTGACTTTCCAACACATAACATGACACACACACAATTTGAAGTGGAAGCAAAAAAGCAAGAGTACCCTTGTGGCATTCTGAAAGTCAAATTCTGGTGGGGCGTGCAGCCTCTGTGGTTGATGAGACATGATGGTGAAGAAACACATTCTGCCATTGATAACAATTTCAGTTCCCCCCTCCTCAATCAACACATTGCGTATTATCAACTGGAATAAGCTTTTTCAACACCCACCATATCAGATTTCTACACACAATCAGCATACATATACATGTTATAAATTAATCAAATTTCCACAACCCCACAAAACGTAAAGTGAATAGGAGTTGGAAATCTGGGGAGATGGGAATTTGAGAATTGAGAATGTGAATAAATTTATAGTTGAAAGAAGTGCCTTTTCAAATTCGTGAGTAGGAAGAGTATAGAGTTAATCTGAGTTAAGTGTTTGGCAAGAACATGAAAAATAAATAAATAAATAAAAAAGCAGTAGTTACCAATGAAGGAGAAGGGAAGTAAGTAAGTTTGATGAAATTGGTAGAGAATAGCAGAGCGTCATAAAAAGAGTGATGAGGATTCGATTTGGATTTGGATTTAAACGTCCCAATCACAACCCAGGTGTTTTTTCTTCTTATTTTTCAACTCACCTCTCTCTCTCTCTCTCTCTCTCTCTCAAAAGACAAAAGACCAAAAAATAAAAAGTCTATAAAAACAATTTTCCAAAAAATAAAAAAATAAAAAATCTATACACACAACTTTCTACCTACAACTCCAAAATAACGTTCACCAGCTCATTTACAAAATTTTATTTATTTCACCTCCTCACTTTTTAAAATGCTTTGGATCAAATTATTAATTTTATATTATATTTTATTAAAATATTTTTTTTTACTCTTTTGTGGCACACATTAATTAGTCACTTTCTTCCTTTATCCAAATTACATAAAAATAGAGTATTCGTTTGGATGTTGTTGAAATGAAATGAATTGCATGTCTGCGTTTTGATATGTGGGTCTCATGCACTGTTTATGAGACCCGTAACTACTTTTTTCAGCAAAAATAACTTTAAAATTGGGTCTCACGGTACTATTCACACATTTAAAAATTATTTTACTACAATGTTTTCAGTTTTTAATTTTCAGCAATAAGCGATATCCAAATAGACCCAGAATAAGAAAAAGAAAAATTAATAGTGACAGTATAAATTATACTGTTACGATAGCGACTATGTATTTTTACACAACTTTACATAGCATGATGTGGGTGGATTTGGGGATTTGTACACTTCCTCCCTTCATAGGCATGATTAAGGGTAAAACTTAGCTTCAATTTTTAGGTTCACCGATTAAAGTCAAACACATTTATTTTGAAATTATCTTTTAGAAACTCAAGTATGAGTGTATGACTACTTTACAAAAAATGAGAGCAATGGAATACACAATTTTGGTAGCCAAACTACATTACAATACCTCACTCCTTATGCAAAAGAAACTTTGGCTGAATATTTTATGTTTCATAAACAACAATTTCAAGGCAAAATGTGATACCTTTTTTTTTAAGGATTTTTAGTAGCTATTGGTTTAGGTAGGAATAGGTGAAATTTAATAATTTTGCAAAGTTTCAAAATTTGCACTAAACTCATGTGTAGGGACACATTTTGAAGTCCAAACGCAAAATGTAAAGGGATATTGGCCCAATGAACCCAATACAATAAATTTGTAAAGAGTGAGTTAGAAAACTAGGTCTTAATGAGTTGGACAACGAATAGAATGAGTTTGAAATGTAATCAAACAAAAGCAAGAAAGATTGATCCAACTAAATTCGCTCTTAGCACGGTCCGAGGAGGTGAGTTCTAATATAGATCAATTGAACAGATTACAAATACAATTTTGATTGGTGCAGTTCTCCCTTTCTCTCTTTTTCCGATCCTTTATCCATGGAGGATCTCTTACATTATATAGTCCCTTTTGGACGATCTTGATCCTACATTTGTTGATCATTTAAGCCACTACTTAAGTGTTTGTCCCATCAGATACCCTCTTTAACTTTCTGTGAGTTGTGATAGCCAAGGCAGCACTATTCAGGGGTTTTCTTCACATAAATGTGGCTAGAAAGTTAGCTGCAAGGCATTTAATGCGATAGCAGCAGCTTTTCCTTAGATATTTCATAGCTTCCACTCTTCCAATATGTTCACGATATACGTCTCTCTCAGCGAAATTTCCTAGAAGGTCACTTTGAGTAATAAAATATACATTTGATCTGTGCTTTGTTTATCCGAGGAGACACTCCTTCTCGAACCACCTTTCCTAACCTTTCCACTTGCATGTTACTTATGGTACTTTGAACTTAACACCCTCACTATTGTTTATTCGTCCTCGGACCAATCAATGTCCTTGGCCAAAGCCCAAGGCCCAATATACAATCTTAGGCTCTTATCCCTACATCATGTTTTGAAAGAACAAGTTCAGTCCAAATTTAGAAATTTTATGTTTTTACACTGAAATCGCATTTTGAATACGTGAGTTCAATGCAAAAATTTGAAATAATTTTGTGTTTTACAATGGAATTGTGTTTCCAAAACACAATTGTAAGGCAAATGCGTTTACATTGAAATTGTGTTCAAAACACAATTTTAGTGCAAGATGTGATAAACTTAAAACTTATTTTCAATTGTACATTATGTCCCGTCAACTTTTGACAAATCAATATAATTTTTGTAAAATCTTGTTTTGAAAACACAATTTTACTACTATAAATTTTGTTTTCAAAACATGATTTCGCAAATAGGTTACTCTCCCAAATATTTTTTTCACAACAATGTCTTTATTATTTGTTAATAAAATAATGTTATGTTTGCCAATAAACCCCGCTATATAGCCTATAGGATTAAATACTAATAAAAATAATGGCTGAGGATTAATGGGTTTGAGATTTGTCATTTACGCTCTGTTTGTTTCGAAGTAAAATATTTTCCGTAAAATATTTTCCTATTTTCATGTGTTTGTTTGGATGTAAAATATAGTCAAAGCAGTAAAATTTTTTCAGTTTGACCAAAGTTTGTGCCTAGAAACTTGTAAAACATTTTACCAAAAAATCAACGGTAAAACATTTTACAAAATTCTCACTCCCTCTCTCCCAACGCTTTCTCCCTTTTCTTCTTAGTTCCTCTCTCCCTCTCTCACACTTCTTCTCTCCCTCTCTCAAACTCTACCAAGCCAAACTGGTGAGACCAGCAACAACACCCTCCAGAGACAACACCCACCAGCAACAGACCACCGGTGGCGCCACACTCCCTACCAAATCTGATCTGGTTCTTCAACTTCGAAATCACCCTTCAAGACCAAGATTGAAGAGATCAGAATCATTCATCAAATAGTTCTCCAATCTCCACTTGCTCTAAGATTTTCAAGTTGAGTTTCTGGAGGTCAGATTGTGGCGGAGTTGCTTTTGGTGGGTCAGATTGCTGTGGATATGGTGAGTGGATGATTTTTGTGTTGATGGATTTTGGGTATGGTTTGTGTTTGTCGACGGTGGCAGAGGAGAGGTGATGGTGGCTTGGTGGACAGCGTGCGCGTTTGATGGATTTCAGGTATGGGTTTTGTTTGTCATGGTGGTGGGTTGATGGTGGATTCACGGATGACTTGGATTGTTTGATGGGTTTCATGTGTAGCTTGGTGGGGTGGATCTGACAATCGTTGCTGTGTTTTTCCTAATTGTGACTTTGGATTTACCGGTGATGCTTCAATGGCTCCAACTAGACAAACTTTTGCTTTGATTTGGTTGGATTTGCTCTGAACTAGTTGGACTTTGCAGTGATCTGGTGGGTTGTGAGATTGGAAAATTTTTACAAAGTGATTTCCTAAACATTTTCATGTAGGCTACCAAACACCGTAAAATGAAAATATTTTACGGTTTACATTTGAAAATATTTTACATTGAAACAAACAGAACGTTAATCTTTGAAACCAAAACTATAGCGTTCAAGTGCCCTTATATTTTCAACCGAAAAAAAAAAAAAAACAGTTCCCTTATATTTTCTTTAAAAAGGGGGAAAAAAAAGTGCTCTTAGATTTGCTCATTCACTGCTTTAGTAAATTTTTTAGCCAAATTGCAAACTCTACCCTTAAAATTTGGGGAGCTTTTGGATTTTATATCTTGAAGTTTCAAAATTTAAATTTTACCCTTGAAGTTATGTTTTGTTTGCATCAAAATCCCCTTTATCCATAATTTTCATTAAGTACTACATAAGCTTGCTACACATGTTTAGTTCGTTCAATAAAATAATGTCATGTCATTATCATTATGCAACGTCATTTTCATATCATTTTATTGGAAGAACTCATGAAAATAATGATAAAAGGATTAATGATGCAAACATAACATAACTTAAGGGGATAAAATCCAAAATTTAAAACTTTAAGATCTAAAATCCAAAACCCCCAAATTTTAAAGATGTAGTTTGCACTTAGCCTTTTTTTTATTTTGATGGTGATGAGGATGGTGACATGGATGATTACGTTTTATTATTGAATGCGAAGACTATTAGGCATTGTTGTTTGTTGGTGTGGTACTCTGATGTGGCATTTGGAATGGAGTAATATTTTTGGATTCTTGAGAATGTTGAAAGATTACCATGTTTTGTTGCAAATCATACAAGGGAATCATATGCTAGGAATATTTAGATTCCTACTCAACCCTTTTCTTGTAGAAATGTGAATTCCTTTTAAAATAGGAGATATCTAGATTCTCAATCTTAAAAGAAATTACGTATGTTATAAATTGACAATTTTATTTTAGTATCTCCTATTTGGGATTGGCTATATGCTATCCCCCCTTGGTTTATGTGTTGGGGTTGGGACAGAACCAATTAAATGTTGGTTTTGATTCGGCACAAGCACAAGTTGCACAACAGTTTGGCAATCTTAGTAAAGGGTAAAGACACAAAGCAGGTTGGTTTTCCCTAACAAAGCTCCAGTCTTGAGAATAACATACTTACATACATACAATAGCAAGCAATCAACGCTTCTTTCAAGACCCATTATTTTACACCCCATTATGAACAAGAATAGACTACTTTTAAAAAAAAGAAAACAAAATATTTTAACATGCTAGTTGATCTCTCAATTCAGAGATCTCTTCAAAGATAGGTAATCTCTTTGATCTAAATGGGCCCCATTCATTAGTCAAATTCTCAAGCCCCTTGACAAAATCATCATCAAGGCCCAACATATCAGAAGGCTCGAGTGATGGATTTGTGGACTTTAGTTCTAAAATCAACTCCTCAGCTCGTTTCCTCGACTTGAAATCATCATAACCTGGAAGTCTACCCATTAAAACGTCTTGAATAACCGAATATGCTTCATCGAATCGAGACTGTTTGATCAGACAAAGGCCCAAGTTGCAGGCCTTGTTAGCGTCTGGATCAATCATCTGGGCTTTACGGTACACTACCTCTGCCATCATAAAGTTTGATTTCTGCATGTAGGCCCAACCTAAATTTCCCTGTGAATTTCATCTCGAGATGAGGATTTTTGAATTCTAATTCTCCTAATAAAGAAGATAAAGTTATACTATTTAGTAACAAGGTTCTTGACAAATTTATTTTGTTAACAAAAAGTGAAATATGAGTAGTCTAAGCCTTAAAATTATGGTACAACTGCGAAGTAAAATACTATATATTTGATTATAAATATCGACGAAAGTGTCTGGATATGTATGGTGGCTAATTTTGTTTGAGATTGAGCTTACCAAGAAATTGGATATCATATATTAATTATATAATAAAAGTAGGGCCTAAAAGTTGTGGTTGTGCCAATGGATCTCATGTTTAATTAATTGTCAAGTGGTTGCACTAAATTACAACAATTTTTCAAATAGAAACAATAAATTAATTGTTCTTATCAACTTCTTCTCGATTTTTTTTATAAAAATTATCGTTATCAGTCTTTTATCACCGGAACATTACTATTAACATTTGAAAACAGTAATAAAATTAAAATAAGGCAAGTAGAATGCCATCATGTTTTGTGTTTATTTTTATCTCATTTTTGGGATAATTACAGTAAACCCACCTGAGGTAAGGCCCGTTTTCGCCTTGCCTACCCGTGGTTCAAAATTTATCACTTTGCCCACCTGAGGTGCCTTCCGTTAGGGATCTGTTACCCACCTCTCCGTTTGGCGTTAGAAAAACACATTTTTAAAGAAAAACAAACATAACAAAGATAAAAAAGTTAGGACTTTTTATTGCTTAAGAACTTCTTTGAGAACAAAACACAGATCAAATGCTATTCCTGATTAAAAGTGATTTCATTGAGCATTTGTTTTTTTATTTTTGTTTTTTTTATAGATCTCTCCAACTTTTATTCAAACCAAACCAAACCCAAAAAGAAAAAAAATTCCAAATCCCAGAAAACAAATTACCAGAAATATATTTTGCTATTGATCCTTGTCCTCCATTCTCTGCAACCAATCACAAAAAAATTCATACATATAAATATAGTTGTTGGAGATTGTGGTTCCTGCGAGTCCGGTATGTGCGAGTCCGGTATGTGCTAGTAATGGAGTCGCCGATCTCGCGAGCTCCAATCCGATTGATCGCGATCTCGCCTGCGAGATTGCGATCAACGTCGCGATCTCGCGACGGCGCGATCTCGCGAAGGCGAGATCGCGATTGACGCTTCGCGAGATCGCGCCGGATCGAGATCGCGATCGACGGCGCGATCTCGCGAAGCGTCGATCGCGATCTCGCGAAGCGTCGATCGCGATCTCGCGAACGCTAGATCGCGCCGTCGAGATCGCGATTGACGCTTCGCGAGATCGCGCCGGATCGAGATCGCGATCGACGGCGCGATCTCGCGAAGCGTCGATCGCGATCTCGCGAACGCTAGATCGCGCCGTCGAGATCGCGATCCATTCGCGAGATCGCGACGTTGATCGCGATCTCGCCTTCGCAAGATCGCGCCGGCGAGATCGCGACGTTGATCGCGATCTCGCCTTCGCAAGATCGCGCCGGCGAGATCGCGATCCGTTCGCGAGATCGCGCCGGCGAGATCGCCATCTCGGATCGCGATCGTTGATGTTTTTTTTCTGGATTTGTGGCTTGTGTTTTTCTGGGATTTGGAATTTTTTTTTTTTTTTTTTGGGTTTGGTTTGGTTTGAATAAAAGTTGGAGAGATCTATAAACAAACAAATATAAAAAAACAAATGCTCATTGAAATCACTTTTAATCAGGAATAGCATTTGATCTGTGCTATTCCTGTGCTTTGTTCTCAAAGAAGTTCTTAAGCAATAAAAAGTCATAACTTTTTGATCTTTGTTATGTTTGTTTTTCTTTAAAAATGTGTTTTTCTAACGCCAAACGGAGAGGTGGGTAACAGATCCCTAACGGAAGGCACCTCAGGTGGGCAAAGTGATAAGTTTTGAACCACGGGTAGGCAAGGCGAAAACGGGCCTTACCTCAGGTGGGTTTACTGTAATTATCCCCATTTTTTATTTATCTCAATCTAAAGGGATTAAGATTAACACTAATACCCTTAAGTCAGTAACTTCACTTACGTGAAATAGGAGTATTGATGAGCCCAATGTACTGGGATCTACCCTAATAAATTCTTTATTAAACCTTTCAGACGCAAACACAACCAACCAGTGATGCCAATGAAAATTTGGAAAATATTGAAATAGGCATTTTGAAGCCTAAATGCGACTAAGTTAATGTTCCCTCTAATATAAACGGTATTAATAGTTCATTTTTGAAATATTCTACAATTTTTAACTTTGAAGGTAAGGCATGATCATGCCATGATCTTTACTTGCAAGATTTGTGAAAACATTAAGTCAGTCATGGGAAGAGATGATCAAGAAAAACTTTACAAGGAATTCTTTTTTATCTTTCTTCTTTTTAAATATTCTTCCAAGTTTCTCATTTGAGAGCATTATGTTGTATTTATACTTTATATGGGGTTTATTACAGCGATGAAATATATATTTTTTTTTACATGAATGGTGGATTGTACCATGAATTTAATTATTGAGACTCAATATTATGTGAGATGATGAAATATTGTGTTACTAAATATACTTTATTAAATAATATTTATTTATTTTTAAATAAAGTATATATATATATATATATATATATATATATATATTTTATAGAGTATTAAGTGTTTACACTTTCATTGATTATTTAATATTTTGGTTGATGATGTTTACATAATGTATACTATATTAAAACTCAACTACCAATAGTTTACTCTACCTAAACTCTATTATATGTGTTTCAAGAAATCTAAAATTCTACTGAAATTCTATTATCAAAGGCTTTAAGTAATCAAAAATAAAATAAATATTTATTTTAATTTTAATATAAATTAACACACATCTTCAAAAAAATAAAAATAAATTTATACAATACACACCATGCTTGTGCCAAGTGTTTTAATATAAATTTACACGCTACATGGACCATATATAGGTGATGAGATTGGCCCTAATCAAAGGATTTTTTTTAATCATGGAATTTGATATATATATATATATATATATATATATATTTTATATAATTTTTTTTAGAATACTAAATATTTTTAATACACACGGGAAAGAGGAGAGAATGTTTTTTATTTATTTATATAGTTAGTAGGTTTTCAATAGGATTATGTGTGTGTGGTATGCTTTGTTATATATATATATATATTGGAGGTTTTTAAAGAGTTTTACACTGAACCCTCATAGAATTTAATCTCATATTTTTAAGTATAAGGCTCCTCTGATACCAGAACTAGCAGTCTGATAAATAAATGTGAGGCTGTCAATGAAAGATATCATGTAATTAAGATATATGCATACCAATAATCTTGAAGTTTCTTGCTTAACAGAAACTTGGAACTTCTTGCCATGAGATCGTGCAGTTTTTGTGGGTTTTCCATTGAAGGCCTCTCCTTGGTAGATCATTCTTAGCTTCCTCTTTAGAAGCTCAATCTGCTCCTCTATTTTTCCTGATTTCTACATTAAAAAATAATCACTTTATATATACTTGTAACACATATGCACACATATATAGTATCATAGTCATTCATGAATGCATACATTATATGAGTTGGATTCGAGTTACACTTGGTATAATTCTAAGTAATGTTATATCACCAAATAACTTGTTATTGAATTTACATCTATATATTCTCAACATGTATGCTAATTTTCATGTCAATCGGATGTTATTTACCATTCGATTCATAAACTCACATTTTATGCATTATTTTAAACTATAAAACACTTGAATTTAAACAATTAATTAATGACATGACTATATATATATACCTTGTATAGGTCGATGAGGACATTATCAAGTGAGTCCTGGGCTGATTTAGAGCAAAGGCCTCTAAAAGACTTGACAGCTTCGATCGCTTCTTCAGTTCTATCAAGTTGTTTCATCACCACCGCCATGTCCTTTAAGGCACTGTCTACTCTATCTCCTGCATTTATCGCCTTCCAAAACAAAACAATTGCTGCTTCTGGCTCCTTATCAACCAACTGAAACACGACGCAAAAGTTAAAGAAACTAAAAACCAATTAATGTGGAACCAGGCTCTAATGTTATCATTTATAGCTAACTTTTAATTAGGACCTGCAGAAATTAATATTCAGTTGAGTAAGTACTAATTACTAAGTGTTCTTTGAGAACAACTTATCTTATTTTTTACTAAAAATATTATAGATAAAAGGTAAATGTTAAATAAATAAGTATGTGACTCATATGGAACCTGTAAATAATATTAAAAAAATAAGTAATAAGCTAACTTATAATTAAGTGAATCACAAACATGCACTAAGTAGAAAGATTTAAATTATTCAGGGAAAAATTGTTTTCAAATAATTTATTTTAGTTAATAAAATTTTTAGAAATCAACCATGCTTAATGATTTAAAAGAAGAAAAGTAAGAGAATCAACGGAAGATTGTAAACAAAGGGGCAATAACCGAGTCTCTTACATGAGAAAATATTTGAAAAGCTTAGAAAAAGATAGTTCAGTAGACAGCATTCAATCAACTTATAGTAAATACTAAGAAGGGGGTATTAATAGAAAGTTGTGATTGGTAGAATATAAAATAGAATACGCAAAGTAATATTAAGGATTTATATCTCCAATATGGGGATATTAATAGCAAAAAATGATTGTAGACTTTGTAGTTGCTACTCCCTAACATGACAACTATTAAGGTGTGATCACTAATTGTTTTTAGAAGCAGTGATCACTCAAATAATTAAACAGTTACGAACAAAAAAAAAAAAATCATAGGATATGGTTTGGCACTAAGTCATTAAAGTAAAAAGAAGAAAAAAATGGCACAATAGAGGGCTAGCAGTAGCTACTTGGCATTTCATACAATAATCATATATAGTGGTATAGACTAAAAAAAAAAAAAAAAGATAAAAACTTCATTTTTTTAGAGAAGAAAACAAAGGTAAACTAATTACTAAATATGTGGAAGATATTTTTAAAGGGAAAAGGCAGAGAACCCTTTATTAAGAAAAGCCGGCTGTGTCAGTCTATCTGAAGTACATAAAGAAACTGTGACAAAATATCCTCAATCCGCACATAGAAATAATCTGAGACGTTTATCGTATTTCTAGCTAGATTATGAATAGCGTTGTTACCTTCTCTCTTAGTATGTGAGTAAGGGTAACCGATTAAAAGACCTATGTTCCTCAAAAAAAAAAAAAAAAAAAAAAGATTAAAAGAACTAGAAAGAAACTTTACATCCTGGGATCAGAAGGGCAAAAGAGGCCAGAAGAGATCTATATATAATGCACACATGAGTTTATATTAAACATGAGGATGCAAATTAAGAATTAAGAATATGAATAAAACATACACACAAAATTGAACATACCTGAGCATGTTTAGCTTTAACATAAGGACCATCACCTTGAGGAACCTTGTGTATAATATGATACAAATCTTTCTCTTGCTTCCCTTTTGAGCTCTTCCTCGAAATTCTATCCATAATTCTCTCTCTCTTTTTCGGTCTAATTTTACAGACACACCAACTTTTCTTTTTATGAAAGACGGTTGCCCAGATTTAATGAAGAAATATGGGTCAGATGCAAAAGAATGAACCTAGACGAGTTTGTGTCAATGTTCCTAACGCAGCCAATCCATTGCGTCCATTGGGACACGTGTTACTTTAAGGCAGCCGAAGGTTCAACGTTTGCCAATTTTGCCTCGTCCCTGCCACCTCTACAAACAAATTATTTGTACAGTAGGGACTACGACCAGTACACCTTCAACAACATTTTCATATCGGTTTCGCAAACATTTGCCCATATGGCCCGCCAACTCACGCGCATCTTTGTGTCAATCACATCACTCATGAATTAAATAATGATGATGACGGTGATAATGATAATAGTAATAATAATAATAATAAAAATAAAGAGGGATACTGCGTTTACGACATTTTTAAAATACTTTCACAACAAATCAGAAGTGACAAGTTATTATTGGTTTTAATTTGAATTCACAACTTAAATTACTCTTTTGTCTATCCATAACATCCAATAACATATTACCATTTAAAATTTGTTGTGAAAATATTATGAACATAACATTTCTTTAATAATAATAGTAAACTCTTAATTTGAACAAAAATTTAGACACATAGATGTGGCATTTTTTTTTCTAACATGTGATGACTTGTTAACGCGAAAGAGCTATGCCTTGGGTGTCTAGGACTTCTAATTATTGCGTTGAAAACAACGACCTCTTATTTCAGAAGAAAATCTTGACCCGCAAGTATGACATTTACGTCCAAAAATAAGACAACTTATTACACACACACATTAAAAAAAAAAAAAAAAAATGCTTAGGTGTTTAGAACCTCTCATTATTGCTCTGAGCTCATTTCTGCACAAAATTTTTTACCTGTAGGCATAACATTTTTGTTTGAAATAAGGTCGACTTGCTTATGCAAAAGAGCTATGCCTTGTTTGTGTAGAACCTTTGGTATTGCTTTGTACTCATTTTCACATGAAAACAATGATCTCTTATTTCGAATGAAAATCTTAACCCGTAGGTATGGCATTTTTTTCTGAAATACGACCGACTTGTTTGAGCAAAAAAGTTATGCCTTGGATGTCTAGAACTTCTAATTATTGCTTTGAGCTTTTTTTCACATGAAAATAGTGACCTCTTATTTCGGGCGAAAAATTTTTTTGTCCAAAATAAGACCGACTTGTTCGCGCAAAAAAAATAAAATAAAATAAAAACCCATACCTTAGGTGTTTAGAACCTCTCATTATTGCTCTAAGCATACTTTCGTGCAAATGATTTACTCATTTATAAATTTTGGTCTCCGCATTTTGTACCCATTAATAAATTTTGGTCCCCGACCCCAATGATGAGCTTGACATATGCCAACCAGGGGTAATTAAAGAGTTCACAATAGTTTGGAAGTAATCACAATTTAAAAGTGCTCAAATCGCTTTGAAATCGATACTAAAAAATGACCTTTACTCACTGTTTTGACCATAACTTTTGATCAACAAAGAAGTTTTGAGTGAGGTTTATTTCATTAGAAAATAGGCATCGTGGACTTCAATTTGAACACAAATTTTGCCTACTTTGGACTTATATTGAGTAAGTTATGGCCGTTTGAAAACTTCATTTCAAGGGCCCAAAATATCATACTTTGATGTGGGCTGGCCAATAGACCCTTGGAATATCCAAAGACAATTAAAAAGCCCAAAAAAAAAAACCCTAATTTTAACTTATAAATACTCATCTTATGTCTCCAACCAAAATGCTAGCTAGAGAGAGTTATTTTCCAGCCTCCATCTTCTCTAAAACCCTAATACTCTTTTCAAAAACACACACACACATAGCCCCTTAGCACATTTTTTACAAATAAAAAAAAAAAAAAAACTTTTTTTAGTTAGTTCTAAGGAAAAAACTATTTTCTCAATTTGATTTCTCAAAACTAATCCTGTTCTTGAGTTGTGATTATCAAAAACTATTGTATTCTTTAATTCTCTTGATCTCTTAACTTAATCTTTGTATTGTAGGCACTAAAGGGCCAATTAAATATTAACCAAGTTGTGTTTCATAAGTAAGGTAAGTCTCTCTTCATGACTTTTCCTTGATTAGGGTTTTTATAAAATGTGTTCTTGTTTATTCTTTATTTATTTACATGTTATATATGCTGAAAGATATGTTTTGCTTTGTTCATTTTTGTTTTATTATGTCTCATCATGTTTTGATTGATGAGTTGAATGATTGGATATATCGATGAATATGTTTTTATGTGTTAAGTGTTGTTCTTATTTGTTGTTAAATCCAATGCATGTTTAGGAATAAATTTTGTTTTGTTTATTTTGGATATCTTTGTTGTTAGTTTAAGTTGTTTTATATTATATTAGAAGCATGTTAGGTTGTTAGTTTTATTGTTTAAGGTTTTGCTCTTTTTTTTGTATTTTTGGTTTCTTGGCTAGGGTTTTCTGGGTGTGTATGCGTACGCAAACTTGAAGTAAGCGTACACATATAACTGGGCTGCGTATACAGGCCTATGTATGCGCACGTATACTCGTGCCTAGAAACCTTAATCCAAGTTTTCTGCTTCTGTTTCTTTATTTCTTTTATATAATATGCTTATGTTTTGACCCTTTTATTTGTTTTTGGATCTCTGTTTTTCTGTTTGATTGTTTGTTTGCCTTTAACATGTTAGATTACGGTTTTCTTCCAATGTTTTCTTTATTCTACTGTGAACGTGCATATGATTTGATCACGCATTGATGCATAGGTGCTGTGATGCAATAAGGTAAGTAAGGTAAGACATGCATTCATGTGTACATGCATTTGGTTGGGATATGATCTTGTTTAGGTTTGATGAATATGATATGTGAACTTGGAATATGCTTGTGTTCTTGATGCTTTCCAATAATTCTTTGATGCTATCATGACCGTGTGATATCTTTATTTGTTTGCTGCCTTTGATGAGATGATATGATATGCATGATAGATGTATGCTAGATTTGATGTGAGTTGCCATGATAGATGTATGTTAGGTTTTGAGATGACTAATGCCATGTTGATTACTAGATGCATGATAGTGTGTGTGTGTGTGTGTGTGTGAGTATAGATAACAATGTTGAATGAACATTTAATGAGATTAAGACATAAGACATAATGACTAGAAGCCGACTCACGGGTTAGGTGGGGTTGGGTGTCTAAGATCTTTCCATCTTCATACTTAAACTCCGAATCCATACTCTGGTGGTAAGACTAGTCCTTCCACGTAAGGGCGTTATATTTATGGTTCCTAGACCTAATCTAGGTGGTGACTCCATCTTTTCTCCGCCCCGGTCCACTCGGTCAAGGCGTACTCCTCTTTTCTAAGGAGAAAACCGCTGCACCCACAATAGGCATGGAATTTTCGTTTGAACTAAGATCGACTTGCTTATGCAAAATAGCTATGCCTTGCTTGTTTAGAACCTTTGGTATTGCTTTGTGCTTGTTTTTCGCATGAAAACAACAACCTCTTATTTCGGATGAAAATCTTGACTTGTAGGTATGGTATTTTCGTCCAAAATACGACCAACTTGTTTACGCAAAAAAGCTATGCCTTAAATGTCTAGAACCTTTAATCATTGCACCAAGCTTGTTTTAACAAAAACAACAACCTCTTATTTTGAACAAAAATCTTGACCCGTAGGTGTAACATTTTCATTCAAAATAATCCTAATTTATTTATGCAAAAAAACTATGTCTAGGGTGTCAAGAACCTTTGGTATTGATTCATGCTAATTTTAACGCAAAAACGACTTCTTATTTTAGACGAAAACCTTGACCCATAGGTATGTTATTTTTGTTCGAAATAAGACTGACTTGTTTAAGAAAAAAGATATGCATTCAATGTCTAAAACCTCTAACTATTGCTCGAAACACGTTTTCATGTGAAAACAACACCTCTTATTTCAGATAAAAATCTTGACCCTTAAGTATGACATTTTCCTTTGAAATAAGACTGACTTGTTTACACAAAAGAAAAGAAATAAAAAAAGATATGACTTGGGTTTCTAGAACTTTTAGTATTGCTTTATGCTTGTTTTCTTGAGAAAACAATGAACTTTCATTTTGGATGAAAATCTTGACCCATAGGTATGACATGTTCGTTCGAAATAAGACTGACTTGTTTACGCCAAAAAAAAAAAAAAAAAAAAAAACTATGCCTTAGTTGTCTAGAACCTTTGGTATTGCTCTATGCTCATTTTTTCAAGAAAATAACAACCCCTTATTTTGGATGAAAATCTTGACCCGTAGTTATGACATTTTCATCCTAAATAAGACCAACTTGTTCACAAAAAATAAAACTATACCCTGTGTGTCTAAAATATTTTAAAACAATTTAGTAGTATAATCCTTTACGATGGAATGAAAATCTTTTGTCTCACAAATTGTGCTCTATTTTATGTCATGTTGCACTGCTCAATACAAGTTCTCTTACATATCATGAGTTCTACTATAAGGATTTGTTTGGTTGGAATGGTAAAAAAGTGGGATAATAGAAAATGGAGAAGGAATAGAAAAGTGGGAGGATAGAAAATATTTTAGTTTCTATCATTTCTGTTTCGTTTGGGGTGGAAAAGTGAAGTGATGGAAAAATAAACTTAAGGTAGATGCATTGCAAACTCTGTTGATCTCTTCAAATTTAATTCAAAACTAGAACGCAAAAGAACTTTCTTAGGGGCTTGAACGTGCCATCTACAAACTATGTTATCTCCTTGATGTTTGCAATCCAAAGTCGTCAAAATCCCCATCTTGTATAAAATCAATTTTGGTATTTTGGACATTAAGTAATTGAAGAATAGGAAAAAACAAAAGAAAAAAAAAATTACATAATTTTCCTAAAAGAAATCAAGATAATGAGGTGGTATAAAACTTTCAAATTATTTTGAGTAAAAGAATTATATATATTTAAAATTAATATACTCAGATCAATATTTTAAGTTATTGCTTTCAATCTTTAGGTACTGTACTTAAATTCTCCTCTTAAAATTTTAACACCTGTCAAATTAGTCAACTTAGCAAACGAACATTAAAAGGCCCATCTATTTTTGTTTTCTTCCCTTACTTTTTTTCCTAACCTGCAAGAAAGCACAAAGCAAAAGACTTCTTCTATTCAGATCTAAGAAGTTTTCTTCAATTCAAATCTTTATCGGTTAACTAGCAATTGAAACACACTCTCTTTCTAAAAATTTTCCTTCTAGTTGTTTCTTTCTTTTTTCTTTTTTCTCTAAGAAAAATCGTACACACATTTGGCTCCTCACTCTTCAAATCTGTGTTTTGGTTTTACCTTTGAAGTTGAGGCAACTCTTAACCTCTTTCGATCTCTTTGGATTGTTCATTTGTTCTATGTAATTTTCTAAATTTGAAAATTTTCATTTGATTTTCTTGCATCTCAGGCTCTATTTATCTGCAACTCAAAATATGGTTCAAAATTCTAATTGGTTCCCAAGGAAAAAAGAAGAAAGTGAAGAAAGAAAGAAGAAGAAATTATTGAGGATTGTAGTTTTAAATGAAGCTAGATTAAATGCAACCAATTTTATCATAGACTAGGAAGGGGAAAAAACGTTAAGAAAAGAAAAAGAAAAGGAAAAAAGAAAAAAAGAGAAAAGAGAGAGATAGATAACATCTGTTTGCTAAATTGTCTAATTGGACAATTGTCAAAAATTTAAGAGGAGGAACCTAATTAAATAACAGTATCTAAGAAACTGTATATAAGTTTTGCTTGAGAGAAAATGGGGAAGAGAAAATTAGAGAGCAAAGGGGGTAGAGGAGTGTTTGGTCAGAAAGGGAAAGAAGGGAATGGTGGAGCGCGACAGTTTTCTTCCTGAGCGTACCAAATTTTAGCTTCTCTGATTTGGAGAAAAAGAAAAAGGATAGAAGAGATGAGGTGATGGTAATTTACATTCTCTCCTCCTCTCCCTTCCCCCCCCTTTCTCTCCTCCCCTCTTCTTCCCCCAGTTTTTACGCGTCAATATTTTTTCTTTTTCTTTCTTTTCTCCACTTCAAGTTAAAGTTTAGCATGCATTTTTTTATACCAAATCCATTTTTTTCCTAATAAAATATTTATAAAAAATATTATTTAATATAAGTGTGAAAGTAAATCTCTACAAATAATATTTTTTATTATTTCAATTTTATTTTCAATGAGTTTTCAATTCCTTCAATTATTATTATTATTATTATTATTTTTGGGAGAAAACAGAAGTCCCAACTTTTTGAGCTTGGACCCTTGCAGCTTTATTTCATTGACTAATATTGCAATTTGTCACGAACAAACTTACTGAAGTCCAAGCTTTTTTAGCGCTATCAAATTTATCGAGTTAATGGTCACCTTGAGAGTGTGCAATGGTTTGACAATTCAGTGTTTTCCAGCCCATTCTTTTCATGTTGTGTCATGGAGAACCTTTGGTATTTGTTAGGCATTAATTGGTTTGTTTATGAGCATTACAGTGATTTGGATTAAAAAAAAAATTCAGACCGTTTTGTTGTTGACCATATAATGATTGATCTTTATCATCAAGATAAAACACTTATTATTATTTTTTTATAGGTGAGATCCGAACTCTAAATCTCTTATTTAATAACAAGAGGTTTTGTCAATTAAGTGACAATAGAGTTTACCAATTAAGTTAGCTTAGAACCCACTAGTATAATTATGGTTTTAATATCTTTTGAATTCTCATTAAAAATTAAAAATATAATATATATAATTATAAAAATAAAAATAAAAAGGGCTTTTGAATCGTACAAATCAGACTTATTAAAATGAGAACTTGCAAGCCATTTTAGTGAAAGCTCGTCGTTTTGGGCCCAAAAGGGTCGGCATGTAGTCCACTAGGCCGGTTCTCTTTCTTTGTCGAATCCAGTTAGTGGGCCGGTTAGTAATTCAGTGGGCCATTTGGGTCAAGGCTGGCGCAGCAAGACCAAACTATTTGCCATCAAAACGACAAGTTGTTTAGTTAGTTAAATGTCAGGTGCCTTAAGGTGAAGTCGTTTAGACTTAAGCTGTGTTGTTTTATTATTTTAATATACTCATATTAATATTTTAAGTTATTGCTTTCAATATTATTTTTATTCTAATGTTCAAGTAAAAACAAAATCTTTCTTCCATTTATTGATCTATGATGAGAGAATATTTAGCTGATAGGAAGAAGTTTAATTCTCAGTGGGCCAAATTTGGGTCAAGGCGCAGTAAGACCAAACTATTTGCCATCAAAACGACAAGTTGTTTAGTTAGTTAAATGTCAGGTGCCTTAAGATGAAGTCGTTTAGACTTAAGCTGTGTTGTTTTATAATTTTAATATACTCATATTAATATTTTAAGTTATTGCTTTCAATATTATCTTTATTCTAATGTTCAAGTAAAAACAAAATCTTTCTTCCATTTATTGATCTATGATGAGAGAATATTTAGTTGATAGGAAGAAGTTTAATTCTCTAAGAGACGCGTGAATTATGACATATTTTACCCCACTTAGTTAATTCAAAACTTACGAGTCTCGTAAATTTTGAGTTTGACAATCTTGGGTTTGACAACCAATAAAATTGTTCCAACATTCAATCTAGGAGGCTATGGGCCTTACTCCACTGGTATAAATAAGCTATTAGGTAAAGAGTGTTTGTCAAGTAACTAAAAAACTAGCAAAACCCTAAGTGTTCAATCATCCCTTTATGGAAAAATTTCTGCAATCTCTTCCTCCTCTTTCTCTTTCTCTTCCTCCTCCCTAGAAGGGGTTTGTAGCGTTTATTTATTTTTATTGATTTTTTTTATAAGTTTGTGATATTAATGGATACCATTTTTCCTCTTGTGACCAGGGTAGAGATTTATGTCTGGATCAAAGTTCTTACAGCTATGGCTCTCTTCAGAAGTGTTGTTCTCTTTTTCTATAGAGCTTGGACAAATAGGCGTAGCGCAAACAGCAATGTTGCACATCCCTATGCATGTAATAATGAAGATACTATGTATGTAACACCCTAGGGCTGGGATGTCAACTGGCCTAATCAGGCCATTGGAAATTTTCTAGCTTCATCATGTTGTCAACTTTTAGTTTGATTATACCGTGATTCTTTTGAGGCCACAAAGTCTGAAATTAGATTTCATTATTAAAATTAAGTCTAAATAGCTTGTTCAAATGTCCATTTCATATCTTTCTAAAAAAAAAGGTCATTTCATAATATTAAAAGTAGTTATTTCAAAATCATTTTAAAAGCTACACGTGTCGTTTACATAGATTTAGTCTCAATCAAATCTAATCCACTAAAGGTACTTTTTTTTATTGAAGGAACACTTTCTGAAAAATGCGGTCTAAATTTAATAATATGTCTGAAATTCTATATATATATATATTTCATTATTAAAATTTTCTGAAATTAGATATGAAATAAAACTAGAAGAAGAAAATGAACGTATTTATCCAACCCCAAACACTCGGATGATAAACTGTCAGGTGCCTTAAGATGAAGTTGTTTAGACTTAAGCTGCGTTGTTTTATAATTTTAATCAGTCAATTGAAAATTTTAGCGAAACCTTCCGTGATTTTATCAAGATAACATAATTTTGTATTTCTCAACCACATCACTTGGTCATATATTGTCTATACATGATTAAGAAATCAGTGCAATATAATAGATGAGGACTTAAAATTTATATATGAATAGAGTTTGTTAAAAATAGACTAATTTTGGGCCATTGTTACTCTAGTCTACTCTACTTTACTCCCTCTCTTTTTCCCTCAATTCAAACGGACCATTAAATCTTGAAGCGCCTTTTCTTGTTGTGAGCCAGTTAAGTTAGCCAAAACACATTATGTGATTTTTGAAATACATTTCTTCTTTGTGCTTTCAAAACTTTTCATTAGGGGTGGCAAAGTAAGCCTAAACCCATTTGCCTACCCAAACCCACTCATTCTAATTGAACCCAAACCCACCAAATTATTAGTTGGGTTAAATGAGCATCAACCCAATTAGATCCAGTGATTGTTGGGTTTTAACTAAAAACCCATTTAACCTAAAAATAATATACCCAAATTCAACCCAACCCTTCCCATTAAAAAAAAGAAAAAAAAACCCAACATACCCTAAACTATGCATAGGGTTACACTTTACACCCTAAACTATTCGAATGCACACTTTGCATCCTAAATTATTACACTTATAACACTTTGCATCCTAGTGTTACTTTTGCTATTATGTTTAACAAAATGCTACTGCACATGACAAGCACATGCAATATGATTAAGTATAACAAACTTAAAAGACTAAAACACTCTACTTCAAAATCAATTAAAACAAAACCCAATTTTTTTTCGCATCTCTCTCCCCCTCTCTCGTGTGTGCAGCCTCCTCCCCAAATCTAGATTTTTATAAACCCTAAATCCCCTAATAGAATATTGTTTCTGCTTCCAACAGATTTCAAGCGGCTATCTGGTCGCATATCTGAGAAGTCTTGTCTTGTTGGTTTATAACCAACAAATCTACCTTTTAACTTTCCAAACTTAAACACATACACACACACTAATTTTTTGAACCTTTGAACCTTAGACATTGAAATAAATGCATATGCCATTAATTTATATTTTGACATAAATTCTAAACTTTGATGAGATTGAATCTTAAATAAAAATAATGGAAATTTAACTATCATAAATAATTACTTTTAAACTTTTACTTTTCTTAAATTCGCAACTTTTGGAAAATGTAAATTTGTATAAAACTTTCAAAGAAGAGAAATACGTGATGTGTATCTAAGAGTTAGACCTTTTTGGATATACATTACTGTTAGTTTCTTTAAAACCTTCGCATCTCTCCCCTTGTGTGTGTGTGTTAAAATACTTAGCATTCTTAAAAAAAATAAAAATAAAAAAATTGCCACTTAGGAACTGTTAGTGATAAAATGGAAATTTTTAGATACTCTGCCTAATTAAATATTTATCTATAGGTGACACTTTCTTGCTTATAAAATGATTTATTTTTCATTTTTATAATATATCAAAAATAATAATAAACAAAACAATTATAGTAGCAGTCTAAGATCTTAATTAATTGGTGTTTTAACTTAATAATAAAACGTCATTGATTTGAAATTCTGTCATATCTATGGAAGTCCAAGATCTTAATTAGTATTCCTCAAAATTTTAGAAAATTTCCAATTCTGATTCCCATAACAAGAAATTGTTTAAATTTATTATTGTAATCTAGGCGAAACATATATGATATCTTTTTTCTTCTTTTTTTTGTGTGTTTTTTTTTTTACAGAAAATGTTGTGCAAAATAAGCAAAAAGCCACCTTTCTATGGTTAGACAATAAACAAATGATTGAACTCTTGTTTTGCATGCAGGTCTGTCAAAAATCGACGCCCTGACCTTAACCATTTCTCGACGTAATAGATCCAACTTAACGAGAAAGAATCTCTGATGAAGCACCCCTCTTGTGTTTAGTATTCCCAACAGAACTCAACAGCGATTGTCATATTGCCAATAAGATGACCACAAAACCAATTAGTTTAGAAGTAACTTTCATAGGGCGTAATATCAATAAATCCAACAGGGCAACCAAAATGCAAGTCAACTATCTTGGAACATAGAACCTAAGCATATATCTTCCTTTAAATTACAATATAGCCTACCAACTGCATTCAGGAGATTCTGGCAATATGCCCTTAATTTCTAAAAAAAATTGGCAATATGCCCCTGTTTGCAAACTATATAAGGGCGTGCCTTTCTTTCGATACTCGATTCGTAGAAAATCGAGTTATGACCGATCAAACTTAAAAAAAAAAAAAAAAAAAAAAAAATTGCATGGAACTCGACTTTCAGGAAATCGGGTTCCATGCAAAAAAAAAATTTATAAGTGTGATCACCCCATATTCAGGGAGCCCTATAGTGGCGTTTTTAAGCCCTATAGTGACGTTTTAAAGCCCTATAGCGGCGTTTTCTGCAAATTTTTAATAAGTGTGGTTGCCCCATATTCAGGGTACCTATAGTGGCGTTTTTAAGCCCTATAGTGACGTTTTAAAGCCCTATAGCGGCGTTTTCCTGCAAAAAATTTTGTAAGCCCCATACCGGGTTCAAGGAGCCCTATAGTGGCGTTTTTAATCCCTATAGTGACGTTTTTAAGCCCTATAGCGGCGTTTTGGAACTAGACTTCCCTAAAATCGAGTTCCATGCATTTTTTTTTTTGTTTTTTTTTTTTTTTTTTTAAAGTTTTATTGGGCATAACTCGATTTTCTATGAATCCAGTATTTCATTGAAACTTGATTTTAAGGTAATCGAGTATCGAAACAGGGGCATATCCCTATATAGTTTCGAAATAGGGGTATATTGCTAAATTTTTTAAAAATTAAGGGCAAAAGGCTAGAATCTCCACTGCATTCACTGCAAAGTTCATTAACAGAATGGAAGAAAAACTAGGAAACATAATTCAGTTATGTTTATTCTCAATCGGTGTCCGGAGAGTAACATAACATTTGGTTCAAACCAGCATAAAAGAAAACTTTACAGCTTTTGGGTTGTCAAGAAAGAAAAATCCCAATTGGGTCTACCAGTGTTTCGTTTGATGCATTAATATTTTCTTTTTCTCCCATTTAGTTAGTCTTCATGATCAAATAACGGCAAAAGAGATTTCCTTTCATTCTCTGCATTACTGTTTTTTTCTTCCCAGCAGTTTCTTCTGTAGATTGTGTGTCCCATTCATCTATTAAACCTCCCCGCAGTAAAGCATCACCAAAATTCCCAGAGAAAAGAGGTATACCCTGCAGACAATTAACAATTTGTGTCATTGTAGGGCGTTTCCTTTCATCTAAGTCCACACAGTGCACTGCCAGCTTTGTAATTGCCACTCCATCACAAACATCAAAATCTGGTGCACTGTCAAAGCTCTTATGAACAAGTAAACCGCTAACTCATTGTGAGCTAGAATTCAACTTTTGCTTGTACTGTCTCTGTGCCCATCCTGCAGGAAATTCACGAGCAGAACAAGTAAAACTTTTGAAAATTAAAGAATTGTGGCTGGAGCTATAAAGTTAATTGAGAATTCATGATCACAACGCCAATGCTAACCTGATCAAGAATGACATGAGCAGGGTGAACATTGCAAACCAGGTAATTCCGTTCATGCAAACGCTCAAGCACACGAGCAACTCCGAGAGCCGCCTGCATTCTCTGGGTCCAAGTAAAATCATCTGCAATTTTTCAACAAGACAAGACATCAGTGACTTAATTTCATAATCATGGTTTATAGAATCCACATGAGCTCTCCTACCTTTTTCGATAAGGTTGAGAAGAGAATCCTTTGATCTAACATCATAAACAACACCATAATGAAGTTTTCTTTGCTAAAGGAGTCGGTTAAGACTTCCAAATCCCTCCAGCTTAGTTTTTTTTGGTTTGCCATCAATTTCCATCTCTGATTATTCAACAGTTTTATAATATGAATTATTCATAGAAACCAAATATCACGCAATCTACATACAGAGTCATTGTCTCTCTCAAAACTGACTCAAAGAACACACACATATATTTCTAGTGTGTGTGTATATATATATCTGAACATGCGCGTGGAAAGTTTTGTTTTTGAATCTAATTTTTATTTTTATTTTTATTTTTCACTCTATCAAATAACATAAAATAGAAAAAATGTTTCCTCCGAAATATATGGAACGGAAGCAAAAATCTTAAATATAAATATACTTACGAGCAAGGTTCTCTGTTTCCTCATCGAGCTTCCTTGTCTTTAGAGTAGTGCTGCTTGAAACAACTTTCTTTGTCCCAGCGGTAGCTGCACCAATATATAAATTCATAAATTAACTTTTACAATCTAAAATCTTAAACCTATATCATCAACAACTTAAAAGCAGCAATTACTACAACTCTTCCATGAAAACCTCTCTAGCAAACTTTTATTAATAAACACATGACATTAATCAACCCCTCCATAAAGAGTATTTATAGTAACAGAATTTCTCCTACTAAATAATACACCTACCTCTACTTGAGAAAGGGAAAACAATTTAACTAGAAAAAGAAAAACAATTAAAATCCTAATTCCACTAGGAAAGAGAAAACAACATAAAATATTAAAACCTCTTATCCTTCCTTAACCAATCTGCATCATAAACCTAAAAGAAGAAAAAAAAAAAGAAAAAAAAAAAGAAGACAACGTAGAATTAAACAAAAAGATAATCTAACTTATGAGAAACTCATTCCACACAGATACAAATCTTCATGGATGTTACAATAATTCAAGCGTATGTATGGTTTGAACAAACTCTAATAATCTTTTAGAGAGAATTAGTAATTGTGTTTGGATTGGGGGAGAGGAGAGTGGAACTTGGTGGGGGTTTACGTTCCCCTAGTTTAGACTTAATTTTTCTGCCACCAAAGCTTATAAAATAAAAATCATGCACAAAGTACATCGAGCCTACATAACTCAAGTCTGTTTTGCCCTTTTACTCAAGCTATTGACACCCCAAACAATCTAAGGGAACATGTTTGTTGACACTCACAATCAAGGATCCGCCTCTAGGACACAACTGATAGTGATGGCTGCCTTGGAGCCTTTCCATTTTGCTAGTTTGTGTTGTGAATTTGGGTGTGGAAATAGTTGTGTCCGTAGAAGGACTTGTATTCTAATCCACCTCCCAAATCTGACCAATACTTGCTATGTAAACTGCGTAATAAAAAATAAACACCAATTTTACCATGAACACTGGGCAGCATCAGCTGGCAAATCAAGGAGCTTCCAAGAAATAATTTGGAGAATGTCCAAGATTAACTTTGGGAACAAAAATGCTTTTTCAGATGTGCAGAAGTGATAAAAAGCCGTATGTCATGCAAAAGATTCAAATAGAACCGAAAATATTACCTGCATATTTTCCGGCATCATTAGGTTTTGAAGATCTAATTACACAGAGAAGCTATCCACACAAGTCAAGTCAAAGAGGAAGCCTATCTAAAGGTTTTATTGCTGCAGCAACACAGAGATCAGGCCTCATGTACTTCTCATATGAGACTCTCAACTGTCCTTTTCCAGCAGCTTTATGGAATCCTAAGATCACCTTTGCGCAATCCCTGCAGCGATCAAATAAACATATTTGAGATTCTAAGGAAAGTGAGAAGTAAAAAGGTACTGAATCTTGAAAAGTACCTGACTTGGGACTCTTCATAGCATGCTTGTTTGCAAAGCAGAGGGGTCCAAGCTAGAGACATGTGCAGGGTGCATTTTGCAACATAGAGAGATGATGCACATAGCAGTGAGGGCTTAAACATTAGAGCTTCATATTCAACTAAGCAGAGTTTGATGAGGTAGAATGTCAGGTGTTCAAGCTGGGAGAAATTTCCACAAGGAGATACAAACAATCAGCAAATTTAGAATTGCAAGCATATCTAGTTCAGACACCAGACTAAACACACATTCTTTATTTTCTAACAATTAGTAGAGCAGACTTTTAAAAGCTACTAAATACCTTTGAGTCTGACTGAGCAGCCTTAAGAAATTAACCTTAACATAAAAACACGAGCAAACACATTAAGACGGAACTTCAATTGCTTAAGAATAAGCCTTTTCCAGGAGAGCAAAGCCAATGTGTATTTGTTAGAATCAAGCACTATTTGTCAGAGTAGCCACATCTATATCATTATTTTTTAATTAAATCTCCCATGTTTAGTTATTTCTTTAAGTACTATAATGAATATTATATTTTGAATCTCAATTAACTATATATATTGAAAAACAACTTAAAACTTAATAACAAAGAAAACCTAGTTCCAAATATTTTTTACTTTTATATATTACACATCTAAGAATGGTTGGGAATTTTAGAGGGATGTGGTGAAGGAGAGAGAGAAGACTATACTTGTTCTATCGAAATCTTCTCTTAAATATGTTGTTTTATAAGAAGGAACTGATTTTGAGCAAGATAGCATAAATGAAACTAGTCAAAGGTAGGTAAATGTTTATGTATTTTCTTAGTCATGGCTTTATAAAGGTTCAAAGGAACATTTAGAGTTTGTCTTTAGCTAGGTACGTAGTAGATATGGCTTTTGGTTGCTACATCGATCTTTGAGGAGATGGCAATCTTGAGCTGTGGATTTAATGTGACATTGCAACAATTTGTTTGATGTCAATTTCAAGTGATTTGGCTAGTCAAACCAGTTTTCTTTTCTAAAATGATTGATTCCTTATGAAATTTCTAAATCAAAGGAATTTCACGCCAGTTAGTGTGATGACCGAGAGAGAGCAACCAGCAGGTCCACGCTCAAGAAAGAAAGAAAAAATTTGGAAAAGCAGCCAGCAAGTCCCATGCCCAGGAAAGCAAAAAAGAGAGAGGGGGTAGTTCAGTTATTGATGCAACTATTCATCTTCCTTCTATTCTTTTCTCCAAATTAGGGAGATAGAATTTTTGTGGATCAAGGGAGAAAATACCTGGGCCTTACCAATTTTTCATCCTCACTTTCTCTCCAACTAAACACTCAAAAAACTAGTTTTCTCTCCACTTTTCTCTCATCTATTTTCTATCCTTCCTATCTCATCCTTAACCAAACAGGCCCTAAGATTGATCTGACAGTATTGTTATCACACTTAAAACTTTTCATCTTGGTTTAAAACATGTGCCTTAGGTGGATCATCTCGGAGGGGATCATATTGTAAAAGGAAAACAAAATATGTGTAGCACAGTAATCATTTATATTTTTAGGTCAATAGTGTTTTCATATATTAATTTGGATCCAAATGTAGTTCACTTTCTCTCTCTCTAGAGTCCTCTTTCCACCGACTAGTTCACACTTAAAACTTTTCATCTTGGTTTAAAACATGTGCCTTAGGTGGATCATCTCAGAGGGGATCATACTGTAAAAAGAAAACAAAATCTGTGTAGAACAGTAATCGTTTATATTTTTAGGTCAATAGTGTTTTCATATATTAATTTGGATCCAAATGTAGTTCACTTTCTCTCTCTCTAGAGTCCTCTTTCCACCGACTAGTTCATATTAAATATTACAAATATAGTGGGTTCTAGTTAGCTCAACTGGTAAAGTCTCTGATGATTGTATAAGAGATCTGGGGTTCAATCCCCGCTTACACCAAAAACTGATTGGTGTCTTGGTCTGATGATAAAGAGTTATTATCAGGAGCGGACGCCATAGGTTGAAACTTTCTCTCAAAAAAAAAAAAATATTACAAATATAAAAATTTATCTAATACCACATTATTTAAAACTTTGCAATGAATTTTCTCTTTTTCCAATAAAATAGGGAGGACTTGTCCATTACAAAAATTATGATGAGTTTATAATTAGATCAATTTAATTGTAATTTTAATTTTCAATCATAATGAAAAGTAAGCGTAAGTTGGGTAATAACACTGTTTTTTTTTTTTTTTTTTCTTTATTGGTTATATTTTGAGTGAAGGAAGGAAAATTAAATTATGAACATCTTCGTTGGTAGCATTAAAAAAGGATAATGTTTGACTACAAACTTGGTTATAACTTGAGGCTATAACTCTCACTAAAAAAATTAACATGACTAAATATTTTAAAATTTTAACTATTCTTCATGTTCTTAATACATATGTCAAATTTCGTGCTAATAAGATATTATTTGATATTCAATTCATAAATTTACTTTTTATGCATAATTTTATACTACAAAAATTTAAAATTTAAATATTTGATTAATAACGTAATTATTGATCTTTGACCTTTTGGAAAATTTGTAAGCATAAAAAGTAAAAGAAGACAATTTAATGTAATGGTAGATTTGTCATAATTCACATATAATAAAAATATATTGAGTAGAGTTGTAGCTAATAGGTATTGACTACAACTAAATTTGTAGCCTAACTGTGCTTATTGGACAATATTTAGCTACAAAATTAGTTGTAGTCTAAGATTACAACTATACTCAATATCTTTTTGGCGGAAAGCACATTTTAGTCTCTATATTTTTAGACTATTCCTATTTTAGTCCCTACATTTTAATTTTACTGCTTTTAGTCCCTATCCTAAAAAATGCTTCCCGTTTTGGTCCCTGCCGTTATATCAGAAACGGAGAAAACTGACGTGGCAAATGGCAGGAATAAATAATACTAAATTAATGTCCACGTGGCCTAAATTAATAATAAAAAATATTTTTTAGCATTAAAAAATGCCACGTCAGCATCTAAATTAAAAAAAATTAATTATTAATTTTAACTAAATAAAAAAAATTAAAAACTAAAAATCATATGAATTGAGATCTGAGTGTGTCTTGAACAAAAACAACAAGAACACAAACCCAGAAATTAAAAAAAAAAAATTAATAAATTAATTTCTGGAGAAGCTCAGGAAGCTTACGTCCAGTAACGAAACCTTGCGAGTGTCAAGCTCTAACTCGGCAGCCCTACGGTCCTGCATGATCTGATCCAAATCTCTCTCGTACTCAAGCGAGTCATCCAGTCCCACCGACTCATACTAGTCCTGCTCATACATTCTCCGATAATCACTGCATTGCATTTCACCAAGTCCCACATTTTTCAACATTTTTCAAAAAACGAAGGAAGCAAATATCAAGATCGGATTGTGAGTCAAGAGAGTACTTACTCCAAGAAAGTGTCGTGGAGAAGGTCCTCTCCATCGTCCTCTTCCTCGACCTCTTCTGGCTCGTCTCAGATGATTTTGGGATCCACGACGGCCTTGTCGTCGATGTCGATGTCGTCATTGTTTATGAAGTTCTCGGAAGTGCGAGGGATCTGATCGGTGTTGAATCCGGCGAAGGTCGGTGATTTCGACGTTGAAACAGGTGCCGGAGTTCCCTCCGTCTTCCCCTCTAGCCATCTCTCCTCAGATATTTGCTGTGATTTTTTTTTTTTTTTTTTTAATTTCTGGGTTTGTGTTCTTGGATCTGGGTTTGTGTTCTTGTTGGTCTTATTCAAGACACACTTAGATCTCAATTCATATGATTTTTAGTTTTTAATTCTGTTTTTAATTTTTTTTATTTAGTTAAAATTAATAAATTAATTTTTTTTAATTTAGATGCTGACGTAACATTTTTTTAATGCCAAAAAATATTTTTTATTATTAATTTAGGCCACATGGACATTAATTTAGTATTATTTATTCATACCATTTGCTACGTCAGCTTTCTTTGTTTCTGATGTAACGGCAGGGACCAAAACGGGAAGTGTTTTTCAAGATAAGGACTAAAAGTGGTAAAAATAAAATGTAGGGACTAAAATGGGAATAACTTGAAAATATAGGGACTAAAATGTGTTTTCTGTCTATCTTTTTATTGGAGGTGAATTTTGACAAATCTACTATTGGATTACATATTTTTCTTATATTCTTTATACTTGCAAAATTTCTAGAAAATTAAAGATTAATAACCATATCATCAATAAATGGTTTAAATTGCAAGTTTTTGTAATTTAAAATTATGCATAAAATATAAGCTTATAGATTATATAGTAAATAATATTTGGTTGACACAAAATTTGATATGTGTATTAAAAGCATAAAGAATATACAATTTAATGGTTAAAATTTTAAAATATGTAATAATATTTTTTTTATTTAGTAAGGTTGTAACTTACAACCAGTTTTGTAGCTAAACTTTCTCCTTAGAAAATATCATTTGTCATACCTAAACTGCTAAACTCATTGGCAAAGTGAGCTTTGCCAATAGATTTCATCAACATATTCAGCAACTTCTAGTTGATTGCAATTGTCATCAATACTTGGTAGCTTTTCCAGCTTCATAACTTCACAGCATTCCTCCAGTAACTGCAACATAATACCAATTGTAATTGAAATTCACAAGAAAATGGTAAATACATTAGTAAAATATAATGAGTATGCCTCAACCTTTGATCCTGCCACTAATAAAGATGTATAAGATCTCCTCAGTTTCGATTTCCTGGAAATGACATCTAATACCGTACTTGGGTTGCCATTGCCATCAGATGGAAGCTGTCCTTGAGTGGCTTCATGTGGAACCCCAACTGCAGCATTCTCAGAAATAGAAGATGTCACTGCTTCCTCCTTCTTCTTGCTTCTTAGAGGAGATTGCAACAACAGATGTTGACTTGTTAATATTTGATATGTTCTTCGATTTTGAAGTCCTTTTGAGTCTGACTGAGCAACCTTAACATGAACACACAATTAAAGGAGTAGCCACTTTAAGACGAAACCTCAATAGCTTAAGAATAAGCCTTTCCCGGAGAGCAAGGCCAAGGGGTATTGTTAGAATCACGGGCAACTATAAATGGCAGTCATTTTTAGACAAATCATCCACACTAATGGTATGTGCTGCATATTGGTCAATTGGTTAATTGAGGTACTTTTTTTTTTTTTCCTTGCTTTCTCTCTTTGCTTTTCCCATATCAGTTATCAATGTATTCTGATGATTTGCTCAATTTCTTCGCTGACAGGTACACTTCAAATTTGATTTTAATGCAAGAAACTGTATCTCATGGTGAGTGGTGACATTGTTAGACGGATATCTCTCACAAGCTACAATAAAGAAGAATGAAATGCAGTTGGTTGGTCTTACTGCACTCTTGCTGGCATCATAACATGAAGACTTTGCCGTGCCTGGTAATGTGGGCTTGTTACCAAGTGGGGTATTAAAGTGGTTGGATTTATGTATAAATTGCTAAGATAAAATCACGCTCCGGGTCCATGCCTTTAATAATAGGCCAACCCTACCCTACATGGGTGGGTAACAGTAACAAATTATGAAGACTTTTGGCATCCAAGGGTAAATATTAATGAGTACAACTCACATGCTTCTCATCACAATTCGTTTTAATATCACTAGCTTTTGCCAAATTACATGCTTACATGGCATTGTTAGAAAAATTGTTGGAGCATCCAACCCAAAAGTTCCTATTAGGTGGAAGCCCAACAAGTGCATAAATTCGTACCGAAGTACATCTAACCAAGTGTGAATCTCAAATACTCCATATTACGTCCAAGAGCCAAATGCAAATGGGCTGGGGCACGGTCCAACAACAAAACAAACCAGACTCTAATACCATTTGGAGCATCCAATTGAATGTCGAAAGTTTTAAAAACACGTAATAAACCACAACTCTTACTATAACTTTTCATGTGGAAATTGTAAATAGTAGAGAAAAAATTGTGAGTCTATGTGAAGTGATATACAGTCAATTATAGTATGTCACGTAGGATAATTATGACAAAAATTGTGACTTTTTATATGATATTAGAATTATTCATTGAGTGTGTGGATAGCGTTTTGCGTCCACATTTTGCGCATTTAGCTGAAAATTACCTAGGTCCCACATTACTGTTCACAAACCCCACAAAAAGATGAAAAACGCAGATTAATTATTTTGTACCATTCACATTACTATTCATCTAAAGTTACAGTGCTTTCAGCCCAAAAAATCAGCTAGGTTATAAATTATTTTGCTATAGTACTTTCAGCAATAAATTTTTAGTTTTCAGCAAAATAAACAGTATCTAAACAGACCCTAAGAGGCTGTTTGGATGGTTTGTTTTCATAACTCAATTCTCTGTTTCCATAACTCATAACTCAAAAATGGTGGGACCCATAGCTAGAAGTCTGTTTGGCTGCACCATAACTCTGTTTCTATCACTCAATTCTCTGATTTTTGAGTTATGAGTTATGGAAACTAAAAACACATTTTAGGTGTTTTTAGTTTCCATAACTCATAACTCAATGGCATTTTTATAATTAAACACACATTGACCCACTAGTCATAACTCAGCCACGACTTTTGACAATTTTTTGACTTTTTTTTTTCTTTCTTCTCTTGGGTTCGGTCTTCTCCTCTTGTTTTTTTTTTTTTTTTTTTTTTTTTTTTTCACTGGGTTCGGGTGATCTGAACTTTTTTTTTTTTTTCCTTTCACTGGGTTTGGGTTTTTGGGTACTGAAAAAAAAAAAAAAAAAAAAAAAAAACTGCACCTAGTGACAGGTGATAACAATTTTATTTGAATATTAATGCAAAATTTGACTAGCAGGCGCCATTCTACTCGCAAGTTAACAAAGTATTGATTTCCAAGGAGAGGACACAAAATCTCTATAGAATAGAAATAATTTATAAGTTTAGGTTGATAGTGTTTTCGAATATCGATTCGGACCCAAATTTAGTTCACTTTCTTTATCTCTAGTCTTTTTTCCACTGAGACTAATTTGTATTAAAATATTACAAATTTAAACATATATCTACTATGTGATACCAAATTATTTAATTATAATTTTAAATAATATAAAACTAGTGACTATACATGTCGTTGGATGATGAAATATAATTTTAACTTTGAAATGAGTTTTCTCCATTTGTAATAAAAAATTGGGAGGACTTGTCCATTACACAATCATGATGAATTTATAATTATACCAGTATAATTGTAATTGTAATTTCCAATCATGATGATAAGTAAGCTTATTTCCCTTAGCTCTCTCTTCTCTTCCCTCCTCCATTTCCTTTCCCTTTCTCACTCCTTCATATAACCCAACATACTGTGAATGCTCTTGATATTGGATTTCCTTATCTTTTGATAGGAGAAATGGGATTTCCATTCCAGACATTAATAAGTTTACATGAACAGTGAAATGTAAACTGTATACATTCAATACAATTGTAGATAATTTTTGCCAATTTTGGAGAAAGTGTACAATCCTTTTAGCCTACAATGTACCTCACCTAAAATTCCTTTAAAATAGGACTAATTTAGTTTATTTTGCAACTAACAGAAACTTTAGATGAGTTTCTCTCTAAAATATTATATTAGTTTGCTTCCAAAAGATAAGTGTAACCTGGCCCTCCTATCAAGAGATAAATACTGCTAATAGCATCTCACAATACAATACATAATTTTCTCTCTTTATATAAATATATATATATATATATATATATATAATGAATTCTCTTGTCATTTTGATTTTGATTTTTTTTTAATATAAGGTAGAATTTCTACTCTAACCTAATCTAAGTGTATATATGTGTGAAGCTCCCTCATGGAGACTTGAACCCTGGCTCTTGCCCCCCACACCCCACAAACACTTATACTTGTGAAGTGACCACCGCACCAAAAGTGCATGGTAGTCTTGTCATTTTGATTTACTCTCTTGTGATTTGGCCAACTTTGAAATTAATAATAATAATAATAAATAATAACATGCCAAGGATGTAGTGGATTACGTAGCGTGGATGGAAAACCGTCCCAGTTATATTGATTCCTATATTTATGCTGATTTATCCAAATCCGTTTAGTTAATAAAAGTACAAGTTTCTCTCAAATAATATTACTTTAAAAGATAATGGAGTATTAAGTTTAGTATTTTTAACATATCTCTAATGTGTAAGCCATTTTTCTCAATTCATATCTTAGATTAGCAAGAGAGGGAGAAAGGGAGAAGTATAGCATGTTTAAAAACGAAAAAAAAAAAAAAAAATTTGACTCAAGGCACTTGTGATTTTCTACAATAATTGAAATTTAATTTCCTACTAGTTAAAGACCCGTGCGTTGCGGTTTACTTAAAAATATATATGTAAATAAATTAAAAGATTCAAAACTATATTAATAATTAGTTAGTCACATTATAAAACATATTAATGTTACGACATATAATTAATACTTACATTTGTGTCAATTTTTATGAGCACAGTGTGTAATATATAAATTTTACATATTAAAACATAAAATAATGATATACAATCAAAAAAAATATTAAATTTATTTTAAATTATATACTTGAAACTTTTGCTAATAAACTTTTAGATGAAGTAGAATTTTTAATTTCTTATAGTTTAGAAAATAGATTTTTATTCATAGTAAATTATTGCTAAAAGTGTTTGATCTACATTAACTATCTATTGCCACTATATTGATAATTAATGACAATTAACTATTTTTATGCATTTAGTAGTATAACCTATTACCAAAATACTTTAATTTTGAAAGGAAAAAATTGAAAAGGAATGTGCATTTTGAGGAGATAAAACATGGAATTTGGGATTTATGAGCATTAGTTTGACTTTTCTAATGCATAATGTAAACAAAGAAAGAATAAGTGTTAACCTTATGTGTAGAGTAAAGTTGCTTGAGATGATTATATATGAGATCTTCACATGCTTTGTAACCAAATTAACAAACAAACTCTTCATAAGAGTGTCATTAAAAATTAAAATAAATACTAAACTAATACTCTTAACTCACGGAAAAACACTAAAATTTGTAAAACTTAAACCTTTTCAATTGTGTGATTGAAAATCTTAAAAGTAGATAAATTAACACTTCAATTAAACTGATCACAGAAAAACGTGTATTGACAAAATAAAAATTGTAGATAATTCATATAGTGATGAAGAGGAAAAAAAGTATTAAGCTTTTGTATCTATCCAAAAATTAATATAGCAATAGTTTAAAAGTTGTAAACTTACTAAATTTAGTTGAAATTGAATTTTATACTGTTAAAATTTTAGCTAATAGACTTTAATCTCAAGCAAACTATCTTTGTAAAACAGTGTCATTAAAAAGTAAAATCAATACTAAATTTAAACTTAAACTCTCTTAATTCAAGAGAAATAAAAAGTGAAACTCGTAAAACTTGAACCTTTTCAAGTTTCTAAGCACGATTGATGAAGATAAATAAAATAATATATTCATCTAAAAAATCATAATAATAGAAAATTTAATGATTGATAAAAATCATGTCTAACTGAGAAGTTGATATGAACAAAAGTATAATGTTAGTCTAATTTGTGGAGTTAATGTTAATCTAATTTGTTGAGGTGTAAAGGCGAAATCTAAATCTTTAAAACATCATGCTTTTGCTCAATTATTCTCCTTTTTATTGATAAAAATTTTACTACTCAAGAAAATTAATTTAATCTAATAATGCACATATAAACATAACACAAATACAAATGGAACCCTTGTTGTAGGAGAGAATACAAAATTTGATAATTCTTAAATAATTAATAGATAAAGCATATCATATCATATACTATATAATAAAAGTTGGGCTTAGACGTCGTGATTACGCCAAGTGGCTTCACCAAATTGAAGAAATTTTTTTAGATTTTTAGATTTTAAAAAGAAAACATTTAAAACCAACTAATATTAGATTAGCATTAAATTTTTTGTTCATGTTAGCTTCTAATTACAAAGACCAACAAAAACTAATTAGATAAACCCAATCTGAATCAAATATCATCCCAAAACCAATTAGATAAAACAGGAATACAAAAATTTCGATTTTAAAAAGAAAGCATTTAAAACCAACTAATATTAGATTAGCATTAGATTTTTTGTTCATGTTAGCTTCTAATTACAAAGACCAACAAAAACTAATTAGATAAACCCAATCCGAATCAAATATCATCCCAAAACTAATTAGATAAAACAGGAATACAAAAATTTCTAATTAAAATGAATTACAAGGAACAAAAAAAACTAATTATATAAAGACTAAGATGCATAAAACATAAAAAAAATAAAAATAAAAAACAGAAAGGAGAAGATGAATTTGGTCACAATTGAAATCTTATCCACATCAAATACCACTTCCAAATATTAATATTTTACTATTATATATTGACTCCTTTAATTTTCAAACTAAGTCTCTCTCTCTCTCTCTCGGTTAAAAAAAAAAAAAAAAAAAAAAATCTCTCTCCCTCTCCTAGAAGTCGTTTGACATGGAAGATGTCACTACCACCACTGGCAAGTATTTTTTTTACACTTTACATGCACTTGATTTGTCCTTCAAAATGAAAATTTATTATGAGTTTACAACTATTAAGATTTGTAGATTCTGCCAACAAAAAGTAAAGAAACACTATTCTTGCAAATAGATCATATAAGCAATGAACAATTGAAGGTAACCAATATAGTCATACATTTATTTTACATAGTAAATTTGTATCAAATTACAAATTTATCTGCTTCAATTGTGTACATTTATTTTATAATAAATTTGTTTCAATAAACTAATCTTGAATTATGAATACTTAAATAAACCAGGATGCTATTGTCGTTGCAAATTTGCAAAGACGTGATATTTATAATATGTACCAACAAAAGAAAAACTCCATTCAAGAAATTGATCTCCTGACAAGTCTTTTTCTTTTTCTTTTTTCTCTAAAAACTATTGTTATTATCAGTACATTGGCTTCAGTAGTTGCCATGCATAAGTTTCTTCCTTATGGGTTAAATGGTTGAACAACATATAAATAAGAAAACAAGAGAAGATGAAGATCCATTATGGTTGCATAAATTTTTTTAGATTATTAAGAAAATAGATATATATATATATATATATATATATTTGATCTTATCTTCTTCTTTTATAATTTCTAAGTTGATAAAAATCTTAATTTGATAACAATCCAAATTTTAATCATTTTATTATTAATTTATTTTTTACTATTTTTTTCCTCTTCACAGTCATACATGGTTACTTTTTTCTTTTCTTTTCTTTTTTTAATTTGGATTAAAAAAAAAAAACCAACGTCAATAGTTAGGAAGAGTTAGACACGTGCATGAGTTGGAGAGTTATAACTTATATCTATTTGATTATTGAGATAAACCAATCTTCATTGTAATTCTTCCCTCTTCACGCACGGTTTTTTTTTTTTTTTTTTTTTTTTTTTTTTTTTTTTTTTTTTTTTTTTTTAAGGTGAATAGAAGGAGTTACATACACATTGGAATATACATACACATTCAAGTCTACTTGGTAACCCCATAAAGTCATTTGTTTGTTTATAAATAAATAAATCATTATCCGATTTTTTGTATATCTAATAACTCAAGTCTTTTTCCTATAGAGACAAACCAACTAGAGAGAGAGACAAACCAACTAGAGAGATACATTCACGGCTAGGACCCTTTGAAATTATCAAGTGAATTGAAAAATTATTATAATTATTATTATTTTTTGAGATTATCTATTAGATGAAAACTTTTGAATCCTAATTGAGTTAGGATTTCTAATATATATATATATAGAGAGAGAGAGTTTTTATTCAGTGTATTCTTCTTCTTCTTCTTTTTTTTTTCTTTTTTTTTTTGATATAAAGTAGAAACACAACTTATTATTCTAATCAATTCTCTCCCCCATTACCAATAATTCTCCTTCTCTCATAATTTGTGAAATCCATATTGGAATGCTTTATCAAACCTACCATCCAGGCTATTGCAAGTATGTATTTCCTTTTTTGTTTTCGTGTTTTGTGTGTGTGTGTGTGTATATATATATTTAAGGTTTTGCTTATGAGTCATAAAAGCAATTTTAAATCCATGAAATCCATTATATATTGTGTTATGTTTATATGTGCTTATTACATTTTTATTTTTGTTCAGATCTCCTTTATAAGTTCAAAGTTTTTAATTTAATTTTTTTAGATAAGTAATTTTAATTATATTATTGAAACAATTTTTTTTTGATTTACATATACTTTTCTATTAAGCCGTGCATCCCACAGGCATAATAAAAGTCTAGCTTAGACGTCGTGGTTGTGCCAAGCGACGTTTTTTTTTTTTTTTTTTTTTAGAGTAAAAAACTCTAATGCATCTTAAATTGCAACAACCGCATACTACACCAAAAAAAGAGGTCTAATGCATCTTAAGTTGCAGTAACGTACATTACATTAAATCAAAAGGTCTAATGCATCTTAAATTGCAGTAATCGTATACTACACTAAAAAAAGAAAGAGGTCTAATGCATCTTAAATTATATGATTTTTTTAAAATTTTAGATAATGCAATTCATCTTGATTATTGATATTATTTTTTGATTTGGTGTTCTTAATTGATCATGTTAATTATTTCCTCACTTATGGCAACATTAAAATGGCTATGACTAGTAATTTATAGGTAAACATTATATTGCAGTCTAAATACTTACATTTTTGTAATTTATGGAATTTTTTTTTAGTCATATATACAAAAAAAAATTATATATGATTAGTACTTCTGCTCCTATACATGATTGCAAGTATTATGGAAAGATTTTTAAGTGCCACACACACACACACACACATATGTATACATACATACATATATATATATATATATATAAAATTAAAATTTACTACTAAGAGCTTTTATAAATTTAAAACTTGCCATAATTTTTAAAAATATTTTATAATATATTTTTTTGCAAAAAAAAAAAAAAAAAAAAAACATAATATACATTTTCTATGTAACTTAATTTTAAAAAATGTTTTTTTCTATTTTATTTGTTATTAGATTTGATTATATTATCAAAAAATATATTTTTTAAAATTTATATATAATTTTTTTATTAACTCGTGCATCGCATGGGCATAATACTAATATATATATATATATATATATTTATAGAGTTTTATATAATGGATTTCATGGATTTAAAATTGCATTTATGACTCATAAGCAAAACCTTAAATAAAAATAAATAAATAAAACACACACACACACACACACAAAAACAAAGTAGAGAAATACATACCTGTAATAGTCTGGATATGGTAGGTTTGATAAAGACTTTTACTATGGATTTCAAAGACATCAAATTGCCTAAAAAAAAAAAAAAAAACAAAGGAGAGTTAGATTTCTAAACAAGATAAAAATTGTAAGAGAATGAGAATTATTGAAAAAAGAAGAAGAAGAAGAAGTTGTGCCTAAGAATATATAAGAATACAATGAAAAACAATATATATATATATATATATATATATATATAGGAAAAGAGAGAGAGAGAGAGAGAGAGAGAGAGAGAGAGAGAGAGAGAGTGTTTTCAATTGTAAGGAAATTAGATTTCTAATCATTCTAGGAATTATATGAGAAGAATAATTAACTTAAGATGTATGTTTGTCCACAAAAAAAAAAAAAAAAAAAAAAAAAAAAAGTCATCAGACCGAATGAAAAAAATTAGAAGTAATTATCTCAAAAAAAAAAAAAAAATGTCATATAGATTGAATATGTAGTTGAATACGTTGATGTTTATTTATTTATTTATTTTTATACGTGTACTATGTTGTTTTGTTTTACATGTAGTAATTTAATTTAAATATGTGTAATATGTTTTTTTTTACATGTGATAATATAATTTAAATAAAAAGAGGGTTAGATGAAAAGATTGGATTGTAATCAAATTAATATTTTTATCAAATTAGAAATTATAAAAGAAGAAGATAAGAACAAAAATAATGATATATTTTTTTTTTAAATCTAAAGAAAAAAAATTCTGCAATTTGGTGCAGCTACTTAGTGCCCCCCTCCAAAATTTTTTTTATTTTTTTTATTTTAGGTATATTTTATAAATATTTAAAGGTTATATGAAATAAAATAGGAGTTGGCCCCCCAAAAGAAAGTATTGATCAAATAATCTAGTAATTTTTCTCAAAAAAAGAGAATTTAGAGTTGATATACAATTGCAATAGAATAAAATAATTAGATAGTGAGTTTTTTGAGTAAATAGTGGAAGTGTGGAACCACTAATTTTTAGTTCAATTTCAAAACTTATTAATGCGTTCAAATCATTCAACATTGATAATATATGCAATTTGGTTGAAATTTCATATTCTCAAGATTTTATCAAGAAAAAAAAATAAAAGATCATATGAGACTTCAATTATAACATTATGATTTTGATTTGTCAAAAATGGATGAAGTTTTGCAAACAATTTATGTATTAAAAAGGAAATTATGAATAATTTTTCTATAAAAATAATAATTGATGAAGTTTATTATATGAAGTATTATTGCTGAGCATGATTTTGATGGAAAATATTATATTCATTTTTTTTTCTTTTTTCTTTATTTTTTTGTTCTATATATTTGTATGTTGTATACCCAATTATACAATGTTTGTATACTTATTAGAGTTTAAGAAGATTATAAGTTTCTCTTATAAAGAAGATTTTGTGTCTAGGTGTGTATATATCAACATTAAAGTTAATAATTTTGTGTTTATGCACATAACTTACTTTAGAATAAGAAAATTAAATTTTATATTTTCATACACACATATATATTATGTGGATTTTTTTAGGGAAGTCTCTATTTATGATTTGAGTTTATCTTAACATAATAGTTCGGCCCTTCCAATTCAAAATTTCTGACTCCGCTACTGCAGTAATGCTCTTTTCATGGACCTCGTAGTGCTCTATTCATGGATCCCACACCTTTTATCCCAAGTGCCCTAACTATGCAGTAGTGCTCTATTTTATGCCCCAGAGCTAACCGGCTGTATCTAAAGCTCTTTGAGAAGAGTTCATGGACCCCGTAGTGCTCTATTCATGGACCCCCACACTTTTTATCCCAAGTGCCCTAACTATGCAGTAGTGCTCTATTTTATGCCCCATAGCTAACCGGCTCTTTCTAAAGCTCTTTGAGTAGAGTTCAATCATTCCCAAAGTTGAAACCAGCAAAGCCTTAAACCTACATGGAAAAACTTGTGCAATCTTTTCCTCCTCTTCCTCCTCCTCAGAAGGGGTTGGTCTCTTTTATTTATTTTTATTGAAATTTTTTTATTTACTTTGTGATATTTATTGATACCACTTTTCGTCTTGTGTACCAGGGTAGAGATTTATGTTTGGATCAACGTTCTCACTGCCATGGTTGTCTTCGGAACTGCTGTTCTCTCTTTCTATATCACTTGGAAGAAGTGTAGATCAAACAACAACGATGCAGATCCTGGCCTTGAACTTCAGGGCCCGTAACTTTGGGAATAACCATGTCTGAGACTGGTAAAGATGGCAGATGAGCTTGTGTGTTATGCGTTTGCGTTGATAAATACTAGTTATTTCTATTAATATAGTCCTTGCTTTTTTTGTCCTTTTAGATGTGAACACGTCTAAGTGTATTGAACCAGCAAAGATTGTGGGTAGACTTTATGTATTTCTGTATTTTCCTCTTAGTATATATATATAGATAAATGATGTTTGGTTTTACAATGTTTCAACATGGATTTTGTATTTTCACAAATGGGTTATGAAACTTATCACGAACTTGTATAACCATTAATTGTAAACAAGTCTATGTATGTGTTCTTTTCAAAACCCTTCTTGGGCTTAGTAGAAGTACAAAAGGGCGTGCCTCAAAACAACTAAAAACCGCCGTAGAGCAAGCTTACCTACTTGGCTATTCATCTGGTGACTTCACGATCGCCAAAGAAGTCCCAGGAAGCATCAAATATTTCCGGTAAGACCCAAGGAGGAATTCTTAGATTGCAAGCGCTATCTCGTGGTGCAACTTCATAAAAAACAATTAAAATAAGATCATAGAGATTGAAGCTTTGAGATATATACAAGATTCTCAAAGTTTATACAAGGCAGAGTTCCAGTGTCATAGGATTACATATGTTAATTAATGAGAGATTTACGGAGATAAATATTTCTTCGATGAGGTTGCTGAGATGAGCTGTGTTTTCCTTAACAGAGGTGTTCTTTGAGTTCTTTAATATCAGAAATATTGCTGTCAACACTCCTTTGTGAGAATTTTCCTCACTGGTGTTGCGAATTCAGAAAGTTATTGATGCTCTTGACTCCCTCGTTCGAAAGTCTGGACTTAAGGTTGTGATAAGTCCCATTTTTATTTTATTTTATTTTTGATAATCTTGTGATAAGTCACATTGATAGAAAGAGATGATGAACTGTTTGTTGTGATCGCCACAAAAACTTTTGTTTCTTGCCCAATCTAGTCGTAAATGAATATTGAGACTCGTGCCAATTAATTATTTAGACTTAACGTGAGTCCATCCCTGCAATAAGATTTCATTTAAAGGTTCTCTATGTACAAATTGCATTACTGCTAATAATTGAAACAAAATCATCACATTCTCTCTCAACGTTCCAAAAGCACTAACAAAGATCTTGCAACACATGGAAGAAAACATATCAAGAAGAGTATGAAGCTAATCGTAGCAATGACAAAATCACAATTTCTTCTCCAACTAATAATTTATGCAAAGAAGTCTTGTTTCCTTTGGACTTTGTCATATGTGTTATAGGAAAACTTGTAATGAATATGCCATTTTTCAGGTTCATGTTAAACATGCTTGATTGAAAGAATCGACAAAGATTTGGACCCCTGAAATTCATGAGACATTCATGTTGTAATATATTAAAGTAGTGTGAACAGGCACCATATATTGAATGTTGAAAATATTATTATCTGCATAAAAGGAAGAGGTTACGCGCCAACCTAACTTCAATTAACATCTTTTGATTGGATGTTTACCAACTTGGAGGTATATTCTTCTAAAAAGACTAAAAAACATGAAGTCTAGGACGACTTATTTCTAGTCCTTTGATTTATTCATTCTCTTTCAAAATGGGCAGGGGAAGATGTAATCATGTCAAATATCCTTATTATTGACAATAAAATGTTGCTCATATCATATGCATGGGTCATTGCTATCTTTATTTTCTACTTAATTTATTTATATTTATTTTGTTTTCCAACGTTTTTGGAGACGGAATTTTATGTTTAACTGTCCAATTAACTTCAATATCCCATCTTAATATCATCTTGTCATGTAATCAAAGCTGTTAAAATTTTCTACCTTCATCATGTTGACAACTTTTGGTTTGATTATACCATGATTCTTTTGAGGCTACAAAGTTTGAAATTAGATTCTATTATTAAAAAATGTCTAAATAGTTTTGTTCAAATGTCCATTTTCATCAAGAAACATCTTAAAAGCTACAAGCATTGTTTACACAGACTTTGTCTCAGTCAAATCTAGTCCACTAATGGTATTTTTGTATTGAAGGAACTCTTTCTAAAAAATGCGGTCTAAATTTAACAATAAGATATGAAATTATTCCATTATTAAAAATTTCTGAAATTAGATATGAAATAAAACTACAAGAAGAAAATGAACATATTTATCCAACCCTAAACACTCAGATGATAAACTGTCTAAAATTAGATTAAAAAAAAATGAAAATATTTTTTAATTAATAATTTCAGAATTATTTTAAAAAATCCAAAGGGATCTATCTTTTTGAAATTAACTGTTATTCTAATATGTCTTCTCAACAACAATGAAATTTATTGTATTTATAGCACATTTATTTAAGCACCCGCGAAAAACTTCATATAGTCTTTTCACGGGCTTAACTAACAAGATAGATAGGTGTAGTTAATTTTGATGTAGGAAATATTAGTTTATTTTAACGAATTACCTAACTTGTTTACCATTAGCAAACTGCAATGGAAGACTAATTTAATGGTTAGTATCAGCAATGGGTTCATATTTTAATGGTTGCTTAGATTCTTAGGCCATACTCGGAAAGAACTTTGTTGCGGCGCCCAACATCGATCTATCATGGTACTTTTTAATTCTTGGGGGAATGATCAGATGTGAGATGTGTTCCATAATTCTAAGATTATTTTTCAAATGAGACACCCATGGCCATGAGTTTTAATAAAAATAAGAATTTATTGACTGGTTCACGTCTCGAGTAGGTATGCTTATCTATTTTATTTCTCTCTCCACCTCGTTAAAGGGTACCTGTGGTCTTCATGAAACTCCAATGCAATCTATTATCAGGTGTACAATGGCGATGTTAACTTTGCAACAGAATTGAACAAAGATTTAAAAAAAAAAAAAAAAAAAATCAAAATGATATGGGTATAAATTACATGCTCGCAAAAAGAAAAACAAATTGAAAGAATGGATTTTTTTTATTTAAAAAATGGAGTGAATCAGATTCAAGAAAGTGCCAAAGGAGAGAAGGTTTGTGGAGTATGGAGTATAAAAAAGGTGACAACAACTCTTTGCCTTGCCACAAATCCAGATAGTAATTTTATGGCCCGCGCAACCTAGCTGTTGACAGGGTCTGCGTAGAGAAAAGAGGTGAGTTTAGAGCAAGAAAAAAAGGGTAGGACTTTTGGGTGATTAGGATAGAAATGGTAATCCATATTTCTTGATAATTAGTTTCACTGCACCTTCCCAACGTCTCATGTAATTCATTTCCATATTCCCATTCCACCTGCTTGGCTACGTAAAAAGGAAACAACGAAAACTTCGCTATCAAATATCAATGACATGAGGAATAGCGAGCCCAGGACTCAAATTCAGAATTCAGAATGTGACTTTATTTATAAAGTGGTGGCATTTTATTGTAAAAGGTTAGGTATTATCACAAATCCCATCAAAAGAAATATTAATAAAACCCATAAAAAAAAGTATTATCACTATTATTATGTAAATAAAATAATAACTGTTTATTTTATATTCTTATTTTTTCATACTATAAACTATTATATGATTTCTTAGGGATAACAATTTTATTTGAATATTAATGCAAAATTTGACTAGCAGGCACCATTCTACTCGCAAGTAAACAGAGTATTGTTTTTCCAAGGAGAGGAAAATCTCTGTAGAATAGAAATAATTTATAAGCTTAGGTTGATAGTGTTTTCGCGCGGATATCGATTCGGACCCAAATTTAGTTCACTTTCTTTATCTCTAGTCTTTTTTCCACTGAGACTAGTTTGTATTAAAATATTACAATTTAAACATATATCTACTATGTGATACCAAATTATTTAAAATTTTAAATAATATAAAACTAGTGACTATACATGTTTGTTAGATGATGAAATAAAATTTTAACTTTTAAATGAGCTTTCTCCATTTGTAATAAAAAAAATTGGGAGGACTTGTCCATTACACAATCATGATGAATTTATAATTATACCAATATAATTGTAATTGTAATTTCCAATCATGATGATAAGTAAGCTTATTTCTCTTAGCTCTCTCTTCTCTTCCCTCCTCCATTTCCTTTCCTTTTCTCTCTCCTTCATATAACCCAACATACTGTGAATGCTCTTGATATTGGATTTCCTTATCTTTTGATAGGAGAAATGGGATTTCCATTCCAGACAATAATAAGTTTACATGAACAGTGGAATGTAAACTAAATACATTCAGTACAACTGTAGATAATTTTTGCCAATTTTGGAGAAAGTGTACAATCTGTTTAGCCTACAATGTACCTCACCTAAAATTCCTTTAAAATAGGAGTAATTTAGTTTATTTTGCACCTAACGGAAACTTTAGATGAGTTTGTCTCTAAAACATTATATTAGTTTGCTTCCAAAATATAAGTGTAACCTCACCCTCCTATCAAGAGATAAATACTACTTCTTCTTGTTGTTGTTGTTGTACCCAAGAGATAATGCCTTAAAACTATATTCTTCATAATTTGTTAAAATAAACTGAAGGGAGTACTTGCATTGCAAACTCCGTTGATCTCTTCAAATTTAATTCAGAATTAGAATGCAAAAGAACTTTCTTAGGGGCTTGAACGCGCCATCTACAAACTATGTTATCTCCTTGATGTTTACGGTCCAAAGTCACCAAAATCCTCATCTTGTATAAAATCCATTTTGGTATTTTGAACATTAAGTAATTAGAAGAATAGGAAAAAAAAATTAAATTTTGCATAATTTTTCTAAAAGAAATCAAGATAATGAGGTGGTATAAAACTTTCAAATTATTTTGAGTAATAAACTTATATATTTAAAATTAATATATTCAGATTAATATTTTAAGTTATTGCTTTTAATATTATCTTTATTCTACTATTTAGAACATTTGGCTGGTAGCAAGGGCACATAAATTATGACATAGACCACATCTCACAAAAAAATTTCATTTTTGACTTCTTAAACTTTGTCTTATTACTTCTCATAAAGTTTTTTTTTTTTTTTTAATTAATGGTTGAGATTAAAAGTTACTTTTTGCAAGTATCAATATCAACCATTAAAAGTAATTGCATCAAGTGCAATATCTTAGGAATTGCACCAGATCCTAATTCCTATCCCTTCTCCTTCAATATAAAAAAGGTTATTGAGAAGAGTATTCTAAAAGCTAGCAAAACTCGAAGTGTTCTGTCACCCTACTATGGAAAATCTTCAGCAATCTTTTCCTCCTCTTTCTCTTTCTCTTCCTCCTTAGAAGGAGTTTGTAGTTTTTATTTATTTTTGATGGGACTGACGAACTCAATTTACCTGGACAATCTCATCAAATACACTCGTCCACTTCGGTGCGACATGGATGAGGACAGGGAAACCATTAATGGGAGCATTCAATACCTTGAGTAGTTACCAAACAGTTGGCAGATCGTTGGAACCTCATCAAAACCCATATTCATGAACCTTGAGGTGTTACAAAGAAGGCACTAAAGCCACAATCAAGGCCCCCAACGGCTAAGAACCACAAAGCTGTATATATACACTTCAAACAGCTTTAAACCAAGTACATAGACACACCTAAAATCCCTCATAGTTACACTGATACTTTGTGTTATTTCCAAAAAGTTTTCTTATACTGATTTTGGCATCGGAGACATTGTGACAAGCACCACACCAATGACCACTTTGAGGGAGCAATCTTACTATAGTCACAGGGCCCTAGACAAAGACCCAACTCCATTTGGACGCACTCATAAGGACCGACGATTTTGGCATCATTAGTTTGGTGCCGTCTGTGGGGACGACATTTTCGTGCTTAAGTGCGGAAGCGTAGTTCTCAACTTATCTCTACGTTCAGATGGAATCCAATCAGGATTCAGTAGCCTTAGCTTAGCAAGTCCAGGCTCTTGCGGCCACCATCAAAGAGCTCACCAGACAGAATCAGGAAATGAGGCTACGACTTTAACAAGAGGAGAATCGGTCCAGAGCCAACTAGGAGGATGAGGGAGATAGCCATAAAAGAAGTGACCGTCAAGGACCTACTACTCCGGATGAACAAAACTCAGATCTTCTTTGAGAGATGAGGAAGGAGATGGACGAGCTAAGGAATGCCATTAAGGGTCAAACGGATCGAAGCTTGGATAGAATGGTCAGGGCAACAGGCTCGCCCTTCACTACGGTGGTCTTGGAATGCCCAGTGTCGTCAAAATTTCGATTGCCTCAGCTTGAGCCGTTTTACGGACTTAAGGACCCCCAAGACCACCTCAACACCTTCAAGACAACGCTAGGCCTTCAATAGCCTCCTGACAAGATATTGTGTCATTCCTTCCCCACTACTCTCAAAGGAGCTGTAAGGGAGTGGTTTACAAAATTACCAACATCGCCCATCGACAATTTCGAGCAGTTGAGCAACGCCTTTTTACGCCACTTCATCGGGGGACAACGCCCTAAGAGGCCAGTAGACCACTACCTCACCATTAGACAAAGGGAGAAAGAAACCATGAGGTCATACGTGAAACACTTTACTCGGGAGACCCTGGAGGTAGACGAAACTGATGACAAGGTGCAGTTAACGACCTTTAAATCAGGGTTGAAGTCCAGAGAGTTCGTGGTTTCACTTGCGAAGAATCCTCTTAAGACAATGGCATAAATGCTCCTGAAGGCATAGAAATACATGAATGCTGAAGATGCGTTAGCCGCCATAAAGGACATGGAAAAGCCAGGAGACAAGGGAAGGAAGGAGGACGATCTTCGAACGTCCAGATCGTCGGACTAATGACGAGAATAGGAGGAAAGACGAAAAAAAATCCTCGAGCAGTAAAATTCACTCCTTTAATTATGCTTGTTGACAAAATTTTGGCACAGATTAAGGATGAGCACTACTTAAAATGGTCAAGGCCATTACATTCATCCCCCAACATCCATGACAAGAAGAAGTACTGCCGGTTCCACAAAGATCACGGCCATTACACAGAGGATTGTAGGGACCTAAAGGAGCAGATAGAGGAGCTTATACGGAAGGGGAAACTGCAGAAGCATGTGAAAAAGGGGGAATCTAGTAGATTCAAAGGTGACAGCAAGAACCAACGTAAATTTTCACCTAGTGACGAGGATCACACATCCTAACACTCGCCAAATGTGATCGGGGAGATAAAAATGATCACAGGTGGCCCGTCCATAGGTGGGTCGTTCAAATCCCTCAAGAAAGCATATCAGAGGCAGGTGAACATCGTCTACAGGATCCCCCCTTTTAAGCATAGACGGACGGACTGAGACATGTACTTCTCAGAAGATGATGCTAGGGGAGTGAAGCAGCCCCATAACAATCCTTTGGTCATAATGCTCATGATAAAAGGATTCAATACCAGGAGAGTCTTCGTAGATAATGGCAGCTCGGCAGACATCATCTACCTCTCCGCTTTCTAGCAGCTGAAGTTAGATCCAAGAAGGCTGCGCCCATTTGACTCTCCCCTCGTCAGCTTCAGTGGAGACAGGGTGTATCCTAAAGGCATAGTGACGCTGACAGTTATAATGGGAACTCACCCAAGGCAGTTAACTCGTCAATTGGACTTTTTGGTGGTAGACTGTCCATTGTCTTACAATGTGATCCTCGGGAGACCCATTCTTAACCGCTAGAAAGCAGCCACGTCTACTTATTGCTTGAAGGTAAAGTTCCCAACAGAGAACGATGTGGGCGAGGTGAAAGGAGATCAAGTATTGGCTAGGCAAGGCTACCAGGCCGTGCTAAATGCCAAAGAAAACCACACATGGATGATCAAGGAGAAGGAAGAAGAGAAAGTGGAAGCCCTGGAGACAGTAGAGTTGGTCGGGGGAGAAGCAGCCAAGAGGACCAGGATAGAGACGACATTGAGTCTCGAGATGAGGACGAGACTTGTCTAGTTCCTTAAAGAGAACCTAGATGTCTTTGCATGGAGTCACGAGGACATGCCAAGAATATCCCCCAAAGTCATCAAACACAAGCTAAACGTGGACCCTGAGAAGAAACCCGTCCAACAGAGACGACGGGTCTTCGCTCTAGAATGGAATTAAGCAATCACAGACGAAGTTAACAAGTTGTTATCGACAGGCTTTATTCGGGAGGTTTACTATCCAGAGTGGCTCGCTAACGTCGTCCTGGTGAAGAAAGCAAATGGGAACTGGAGAATGTGCGTGGACTTCACGGACCTGAACAAAACTTGCCCAAAAGATAGTTTCCCTTTGCCGATGATAGACCAGCTGGTGGATTCTATAGCCGAGCATAGGTTACTGACATTCATGGACACTTTCTCAGGGTACAACCAGATAAAAATGGTTGAAGAGGACCAGGAGAAAACCGCTTTCATCACGTGTCAGGGGCTCTATTGCTATAAGGTAATGCCCTTTGGACTGAAAAATGCAGGAGCAACTTACCAGAGGTTAGTGAACAAAATGTTCAGCAAGCAAATCGGGAGGAAGATGGAAGTGTACATGGATGACATGCTCGTAAAAAGTAAGGAGGAGCCTGCCCATCTAGACGACCTCAAGGAAACATTTGCCATACTCAGACAGTACCAGATGAAGTTGAACCCTAGCAAGTGCGCCTTTGGAGTAGTCTCGGGGAAGTTCTTGGGATTCATGTTGTCCTAAAGGGGGATAGAAGCAAATCCGGAGAAGGTAAGAGCCATACTCGATATAGCATCGCTCAAGACTATCAAAGAAGTCCAGAAGCTTACAGGAAGGATAGCAGCACTCAATAGGTTCATCTCTAAAGTAACGAACAAATGCTTGCCCTTCTTCAAGACACTGAAGTAAGCTTTTGCCTGGATTGACGAATGTGAGGCAACGTTCCAAGAACTCAAGTGCTACCTGAGCAATCCACCTCTCCTAAGTCCGTCCAAGGAAGGAGAAACTCTATATTTGTATCTGGCAGTATCAACCACAGCCGTGAGGGCAACCCTAATTCAAGAAGAGGACAAAAAACAACTCCCAGTTTACTACGTCTGTCAAGCTTTCCAAGGAGCAAAAGCCAGGTATCCCAGGATAAAAAAGATTGCATTTGCACTAATAGTAGCTTCGCGCAAATTGCGACCGTACTTTCAAGCGAACCCCATCCTGGTAATGATGGACCAACCCATCAGGAAGTCCATGAACAAGCCCGAGGCAGCTGAGAGAATGGTCCAATGGGCAATCGAGCTTAGCTAGTTCGACATCGAGTACCACCCCAAGACAGCCATTAAGGCACAGGCTCTAGCAAACTTCATCGTCGAGTTCACGCTCTTAGACGAAGATAGGCCCATGGACAAGACAGAACAGTGGACGATATAGATCGATGGTTCGTCAGCCCAAAGAAGGTATCACCACCCCAGACGAAGAAACGCTTAAGTACGGAGTCCAATTAAAGTTCCCTGCCACCAATAATAAAGCCGAGTACGAAAGAGTACTGATGGGGTTAAAGGTTGGGAAGGCACTAGGAGCTAAATACTTGCTCATCCAAAGCGATTCTAAGCTGGTATTAGGGCAAATAAAAAAGGAGCATGAAGCAAAAGAGGAAAGAATGCAAAAATACCTCAGGCTAATGAAGCGTCTGACACAGGAGTTTGATAGGGCAGAGTTCGTGCAAATCCCCAGGAGTCAGAACACAATAGCAGACGAAATCGCAAAGCTAGCATCGTTAGAAGAAGGATCAACGAACACAGGCTTAAAATGGAAGTCCAGGAATGCCCTAGCATTGAAGAAGTCCCTACATTTGCGATCCAGAGCATAGGCAGCTAGATGACACCGATCATATCATTCCTCCAAGAAAGCCATCTCCCACAAGACGCCGAGGAGGTCAGGAAGGTTAGGAAGAGAGCAGTCAGATTCACAATCCTGAATGACACCCTGTACAAGAAGGGCTTCTTCATGCCCTACCTGAAGTGCATAGATGAAGAGGGAGTTTAGTATATTCTAAAAGAGATTCATGAAGGGGTGTGTGAAGACCATGCATGCCCTAGATCCTTGGTAAGTAAAGTCATCAGAACTGGTTACTTCTGGCCTACCATGCAGGTGGATGCGAGGGAGCTCGTCAAGAAGTGTGACAAGTGCCAAAGGTTTGGGAATGTCCAACACCTTCCAACCGAGAGACTGACGACGATATCCTCGCCTTGGCTGTTTGTACAATGGGGAATTGACATCGTCAGCCTATTGCCCTAAGGTAAAATACAGGTAAAGTTCCTACTAGTCTCTATTGATTATTTCATGAAATGGGTTAAAGCAGGCATTAGCAACCATCACAGAAGAAAAAATCCAGAGCTTTGTATGGAAAACATAATTTGCAGGTTCGGGATTCCACAAACGATCATATCAGATAATGGGCGACAGTTCGACAGTCAGAGTTTCAAGGACTTCTGCTCAGGTCTAGGGATCAAGAACCAGTTCTCATCCCCAAGACATCCACAAGCAAATGGGCAGACGAAGGTGACTAATCGGATACTACTCAAAATCATCAAAGCCAAGTTGGACAATGCTAAAGTGGCCTGGCTCAAAGAACTGCCCAATGTTTTATGGGCTTACAGAACTATAGCTAGAACCCCAACAGGAGAACCCCCTTCAAGCTCACTTTCGGCATCGAGGCAGTGATCTCGGCCTAGGTAGGAATAACCAGCATCAGGCGAGAGATGTTTCACGAAGAAAGCAATGACAATTAACTAAAAGTCAACCTGGATTGCTTAGATGAGGCCAGGGATGAAGTTTCAAATAGAATGTCCAAGTACCAGCAGAAGATGGCCAAATACTACAACAAAAGAGTGAAGCTCAGACGACTTGACATAGGGGACCTTGTCCTGCGCAAAGTCACCCCAGCAACCAAAGACCTTATCCAAGGGAAACTCAGCCCAACCTAGGAAGGACCCTACTGGATCGTCCATTACTCTAGACAAGGAAGCTATCACCTGGAGACCTTAGACGAACAGAGACTGCCACGACCTTGGAACATCGAGCATTTGAAGAAGTACCATCAATAAATGTAACAAAAAATTGTATTCATTATTGAAAGCAATAAAAGGACTATTCAGCCAATGATTCAATACTAGCAAGTCACAAGTAGAAAAATGGCTCACAAGTAGAAAAATGACTAAGTAACAAGATTCCGCCTAGATGGATGTAAGTTACTAACGAAACCACAAAATGGGTGTAAGTCACAAAAATAAAAATGGCTAAGTAACAAGATTCTGCCTAGACAGATGTAAGTTACTGACGAAGCCATAGAATGACAAGATCCCTTAAATAGGTGTAAAGTCACAAAAATAAAAATAGCTAAGTAACAAGATTCCGCTTAAATGGATGTAAATTACTGACGAAGCCAAAGAAACGATGAGATCCCATAAATGGGTGTAAGTCATAAAAAATTGGCTAAGTAACAAGGTACTGATGGAGACAGTGAAATGGCAGGATCCCTTGAAGGGGTGTAAGTCAAACATAAAATCAGCTAAGCAACAGATTTCCGCCAAAGACGGATACAAGTTATCAATAAGGCAATACTCCATCAGAGTCTCAGCGTAAAGTTTAACTAAATAGCAACGGTGCAAACTACTGACGAAGAAGAAAGAACCAAAGAAACAAAGCAAACTGATACGAGAATGCAAACAAGTAAGTCTAAAATTACAAACAGAAGTAAAAGTCCAAAGACAACGGGCAACCAGCATTGCATTTACAAGCCCCTAAACACGAGGTAAAACTGTTCTCAAATTGGAATATTGTTCTCAAAATAGAATTAAAAAATCCCAAAACACACGGGGCACTTTAAAAAAAAAAAAAAAAAGATTACAAAAGAGAAGTAATAGAGTCAAGCATCAGCAGCAACATCAACAAGAGCACCCTCAAGAGCATCACCTTCAGGAACCAAGGACTGGGAAGCCTCGTCAACAACCATCTCTTTATCCACCTCTTCTAGACCCAAATTTTCTAGATCAACTCCGGTGGGGTGCTTGACGAAATACCTCCTCAAGAGCTCAAAGCCTTTAAAGTACCAACTGAAGAGCACTATGTTGTACTCGTCAGTCTGCTAGAAAGCCTCAATGGCTCTAGCAGCGATGGTCTTAAGCTTCTCATTGGCAACCAGAAGTTGTTCATCCTTCTCCAGAGTTAACTGCCACTCGGCCTTAAGGTCATCACTCAAGATCTTATCCTTTTCCTTGGAGGTGTTAGCCTCGTCCATGGTGACAATTAGGTCTTTCTTCAGTTTGGAGTTCTCCGCTTCCAGAACCTCCATCCTAGACATCACGGACACGACCTTCCTCCTGAGTGAGGTACTCTGTGGTGATATGAAGACTTTCCCCCAAGACCTGAAAAGGAAATTAAGGCCTTCAAGAAAAAAAAAACTGAAATTACACAAGTACACTACCTGGAAGATTTTGTGGACATGACGAGCCACGACCTCGTTGGAAGGCACCCCCGAGAAAATCTTAAGGTCCTCAGCAGTGACTACCTCATGCGCTCTCTCCACAGCTAGTCCAACGTTGTCCCAAACACTAGACAGACGAGAGTCAGCCTTCTCCTTGTTAGTTAAACGCGGCTTCTTCGAGATAGGAATGGGGATCTCTTCAACTGAAGTGGCAGGAGAGGTCGTCCTCGTCATCTTGGTGCCATGAACAGCTGGACTGACAAGGGCAGATGAAGTCGCAGGGGGGCCTTTCCCGGTAACACGCACTGTCCTTTTCCCAAGATTGGACAGTGGCTCGTTCTTCTTGGATCTCATCTTAGCATACATATCCTGGTTGAATTTCGTCATCATCCCTAAAAAATAAAATAATAATAATAATAATAATAAAAAAAAAAAACCACAACAACAACAACAAAGGGTGGCAGGGACAAACTAAATACTTACTTTTCTTCTCTTCTCTTTCAATGGTGCGCAAAACATAAACAGAGGGTTTCGGGCCAAGGCAATATAGAGCCAAAGTACGAGGATCGACCAAATCGTTGAAATTGTCAATGGACTTCGCGTATTCAATGGCAGTTTCAACGCATTGCTTGTATCTGCTCTTGAAATTAGGTCGTCTCTTAATTGCACAAGGAGCCTAAAAAGTTAGCAATGATGGAGTAAACGAAACCAAATGAAGAACAAAGTGCAGAAAGAAACAACGACGCACCTAGACGTAGGATTCCCCACCGATAGAGCAACCAAGGAAGATCACCCCACATCTCGCTAGAGGGAGTCTCCCAGTCATCCCCGGATGCAAAAAAGAAGCGAGACTTCCAGTACCTAAATGACGAGGGTAGATCCCTGACAATCCTAGTCCTCCTCTCCCAAGGCACCAGTTTGCAGTACCCATGCTCTTTAGACTCCTTTAGACGATATAAATAAACCAGCTCGTCCACCCTGATCATATCCCCTTCAGTAGCAACTAGCCATATTTCCATATAGCTGACCACTATTCTCCATGAATTAGGCATAAGTTGCCCAGGAGCGATGCCGAAGCGATCTAGGTGCTCCATGATGAAAGGGTGGATGGGAAGCCTAAGCCCACATTGAAAGGTAGCCTCATTGAAGCATACCTCCTCGGGCGAAAAATGACAAGCTCATTCCTTTTCTTGAGGAAGACGAACCCTAACCCTCTCATGGAATTGAAATCTATCCCTAAATCTAGACAACGTCTCCTCATCCAAACCACACACCTCCTCGAGGGCGTGAAAAGCCCTAACTTCCCGAGGAACGGAGACCGCTGTATCTACTTCTACCCCCACAGGATTGTCATTAGACGACAACCCGGTCTCCAACTCACTCGATCTCACCTCAAACATTGCCCTCCGCTCACTTAATAAACCCTCAAACCAGTCGATTGATTGACTAAGCAACGGGAATAAACTACCCAACACACCACCTAAACTACTACCCTCAAAGACAAAATTTGCAATCGAAGGGAGAAAAACACGGGAAGTACCCAAAGAAGCCCCTAAATGCGCAAAAAAGAAAGAAACTGAGGGGCGGGCTACCCTAACCTCAGAGCTATTGACCATGAAAACCAGATACAAAGATGTATCCTAAAAGCAAAAGCCCCAAAACAAACACAAAACAAGAAGAGAAAGATTAGAAATTGAGCATGACCTGTATCTAAAAAAAATAAAGAAGGGGGAGAAGAAAAACATACCACAGAATGCACCGACTCGAAGAAAAACGCAGGAAAAAGTTGGAGAAGAAGAAACTCAGAACAATGATTGGAAGTTGGAGAAAGTGAAGGGAAAGAGAAAAGAGGTGAAGTTTGAACCAATGCACAAAAAACTAAAATTCAGCGAGAAACCCCAAGAGTCACACAATTGGAGCATTAACTCCACTGGTCAGAACACGCCACATGGCCACGATATGTGTAGCACCGCCACTGCGCATTAAATGTGGGGCAAAATCCCAAGAGCTGTGTCGGATCAGGAAACCTTTCATCTTCTGATGGTCATCATGGCATATCACAACGACCACAGAACCCGGGAGGCAGCTGATGGGACTAACGAACTCAATTTACCTGGATGATCTCATCAAATACACTCGTCCACTTCGGTGCGACACGAACGAGGATAGGGAAACCATTAATGGGAGCATTCAATACCTTGAGCAGTTACCAAACAGTTGACAGACCGTTGGAGCTTTATCAAAACCCATATTCATGAGCCTTGAGGCATTACAAAGAAGGCACTAAAGCCACAATCAAGGCCCCCAATGGCTAAGAACCACAAAGCTGTATATATACACTTCAAACAGTTTCAAACCAGGTACATAGACACACCTAAAATCCCTCATAGTTACACTGGTACTCTGTGTTATTTCCAAAAAGCTTTCTTATACTGACTTTGGCATCGGAGATGTTGTGGCAAGCACCACACCAGTGACCACCTTAAGGGAACAATCTTACTGTATTCATAGAGACCCAAACAAAGACCCAGCTCCATCTGGATGCACTCATAAGGACTGACAATTTTGTCATCATCAATTTTTATTTATTTATTTTATTTGATACCACCTTTCTTCTTCTGTAACAAGGTAGAGATTTATGTTTGGATCAAAGTTCTTAAAGCTATAGTTAGCTTCGGAATTGCTGTTCTCACTTTCTAAATGGCTTGAAAGAAGTGTAGACAAAATAACAACGTTGCAAATCCTAGCCTTGAGCTTCAAGGCGTTGGGGACAACCTTGTCTGAGATTGTGTGTTATGGGTTTGTATTGATAAAAAATATTTACTCTGGTAATCTAGTCCTTGCTTTTCTATCTTTTCTGATGCGAACACGTCTAAGTGTTGAAACAGCAAAGGGCCCGAATGGCCTTCATATCCTCCCATTCTAATGGCCTTCATAGTCCTTGCTTTTATATCGTGTTGCTATAGCAACATTTTTTTTTTTTTTTTTTTTAAAGGTGTGAGGATGGAAAAGTGGGAGGATGGAAAATATTTAGTTTTCCCTCTTGTGTGTTTGGCTGGAAGGGTAGAAAAGTGGGAGGGTGGAAAACTCTTTTATTTGGTTGGAGAGAAAAAGGGAAGGATGAAAAATGTAATTTAAATAATTTGACTATTATACCCTTGTTACATAATATGTAAGAAATAGAGTTATTTGTACTCATTACATAATATAAAATTTATCACATCATATATATAAATTTATATTATTATAATGTAAAAATTAGATCAGGTCACGTTGAAAAAAAAAAGAAAAAGAAAAAAAAAAGAGAGAGAAGAGAACGTTCAGGTCTCGTGAAAAAAAAAAAAAATGTTCAGGTCACGTTGAAAAAAAAAAAAGAAAGAAAGAAAAAAGAAGAGAATGTTCAGGTCACGTTGAAAAAAAAAAATTGGGAGGGCATTATGGTAATAATACTATGAGGCACTTTTCTTTCATGAGTTTTCCTCCCAATTTGGGGGGAAAAATTTTGTGGGCCCGGGAGAGAAAATTTTCTCCCGGTTTTCCATTCTCCCTAGTTTTCCTCTCCTGCCAAACAGTGGAAAATCCACTTTTTCTTTCCTATGTTATCCATCCCTCCGAAAATCAACCGAACCAAACACAGTGTAAAACTCTCTGACCTCTCTCTCAAGTCTTGCCACTCAATCACTCTCCACACCAGACAACAGACACCACACCAGGTAAGTTAGACAGTCCTCAACTCTAGCCCATCTTGTTATTCTTGACCCATATTAGTAAATGATTATGAATTTAGAATAACTATTATTTTATTTCTGGGTAATCGTAGTCATAGAAACGCGCTTTGTGAGTCAGCAGCTCCACCAAAGCATCAAGTTTGCTTTAGCTTTTTGAATGTGTTGAGTGTTTTTGGTTGCTGAAGAAGAAAACAATGTAACAATAGATACGTTTCACAGGGTGCTGTTTAAAAGCTTCTTCTTTTTTTCTCTTAAAAAACATATCAAGTGGATATTTTGGTTGATGTATGAACAGGTTAGTCGTTTGTGTGAAAAGTTTGTAAAATTTTTCTTAGAATCTTGAACTTGTTGTGTATTGATAGTGGGCCTAACAGCCAAATTTTTTTATTAAAAAAAAAATGTACTGTTATTTTAATGATTCAAACTGAATGAACATGTTGTGTATTGATATTGGACCTAACAGCCAAATTTTTTTTATAAAAAAAATGTGCTGTTATTTTAATGATTCAAACCAAATAAACCGATTGAATGGACCACAAAAAACCGTACCGCTTTAGGTTGAAAAACCGACTTTAGTCGGTGTACATCGGTTCCAATTATGAGAATACTGATCCCTATTGGTTTGATGATAAATTTAAGAAAAAATCACACTAATCGAATTGCGCACGCCCCTAGTTTTAACGGTAAAGCCAAATTCAAAATTTGGCCACATGCCTCATGGAGCTCAGTTAAAAGGTTTGGGCTCACATCAATAAAATAAGCGATAATTAATAGAGAAATGATATGTCCACAATTTTTTTACAACATTTTCACAATAAATTATAAGCTGCAGGTTGTTAGTGGTTGTTATTGTTAGAGCAAAAAAATAATCTTAGTGTTAGGTTCAAATTTGAACCGGTAACAACTAACCACTTGTGATTTGTTATGAAAATGTTATAAAAATGTTGTGAACGTAGCACCTCTGTAATTAATATAGGATTGTCAACAGGCTTAAAAGTCATAAAGAATATTGACATCAAAACAACATTCTCAGTAGAAGACAAGCGGCAAACACAAAGGAACAAACAAGTTACTATTTCTTTTTGGTTTCAAGTAAAAGCATGGTAGAAATAATGGACTTAGTTCCAAGATTCAAGCCATGAATTTGTGAGTCCACTTTCCCTCTCTGTTGGTCAGATGAAATTCCTAGATTTTGTTCTCCCACAAAAATTTCTGCCATAGGTATTCTTAATTGTTTGCCATAGGTATTCTTAATTGTTTATTATTTAAATTTTTATTTGTGTTTGCTTTTCTTTGATGCTCATGTTGATCTCTTTAATGATTATGGTTAGTATTTGATGAACTGATGTGTCTTGAATTATTTTTATACCGGGTATTTTAGAATTCATGGCCAATTGATTTTACTACTTTGGCTCATTCCTTCTATACTCCGATTGTTTGATAAAATTCCCCAATGAAAAGACTGTCATTTTTAAGATCTGGGATTGTTTAGTAAATGTGACAAGTCCCATTTATAGAAAGAGATCAAGAACTTTTGTTTCTTACCCAACTTAGTCCTCCCTGCAATAAGATTTCATTTAAAGGTTCTCTATGTAAAAATTAATTACATTACTGCTCAAAATTTAAACAAAATCATCACGTTCTCTCTCAACGTTCCAAAAGCACTAGTAACGATTGTAGCTATGACAAAATCACAATTTTCTTCTCCAACTAATACCTTATGCAATGAAGTCTTTGTTTCTTTTTGACTTGGTCATTTCTGTTATAGGAAAAATTGTAATGAGTATGGCATTTTTCAGGTTCATGGTTTCAAAAAGTAAATTAAATCTTTAATGAACAGTAGTAATTTATTTTCTGACGTTTCTGTGCTTGTCAAACTCTCTCTCTCTCTCTCTCTCTCTCTCTCTCTCTCTCTCCATATATATATATATATACTGACTGGATTTCTCAATCAGAAAGTAGGGAATTTTATCAGAAGAATGTTCTAAATGTTTTAATGGAAATCACCATTCAGATGGTGTGTCTCAGAGTTTTATGAGATTCGTGTGTAAAATTAAACAAGCTTGATTGAAAGAACCGACAATGATTTGGATCCCGAAAATTCAGATGGTTAGTCTCAGAGGTTTATGAGATTTGTGTGTTAAAATTAAACAGGCTTGATTGAAAGAACCGGCAATGATTTGGTCCCCTAAAATTCATGACACATGCATGTTGTAAATATTGTAAATATATTAAATATTAAATATTGTAAATTCATGTACATGTAGTGTTAATGGGGCACCATATATTAAATATTGTAAATATTATTGACTGCATAAAAAGAAGAGGTTACGCGACAGCCTAACTTCAACTAACATCTTTTGATTGGCTTTTACCAACTTCGAGGTTCATTTTTCTAAAAAGGGCAAAACTAAAAAACATGAAGCATAGGATTACTTATTTCTAGTCCTTTGATTTGTTCATTCTTTTTCAAAATGGGTATGTGAAGATGTAATCATGTCAAATATACTTATTATTGACAATTAAATGGTGCTCATATCATATGCATGGGTCATTGCTATCTGTATTTTCTACTTAATTTATTTATATTTATTTTGTTTTCCAACATTTTTGGACACGAAATTTTCTGTTTAACCGTCCAATTAACTTCAATATCCCATCTTAATATCATCTTGTGATGTAAACAAAGTTGCTAAAATTTTCTAGCTTCATCATGTTGAAAACTTTTGATTTGATTATACCATGATTCTCTTGAGGCCACAAAGTCTGAAATTAGATTCCATTATTAAAAAAAATATATCTAAATAGCTTGTTCAAATGTCTATTTTCATCCAGAAACATCTTAAAAGCTACTCGCATTGTTTACACAAACTTGGTTTCAGTCAAATCTAATTCATTAAAGGTACTTTTGTATATAAGGAACCCTTTCTAAAAAATGCGGTCTAAATTTAACAATAAGATATGAAATTATTTGATTATTTAAAATTTCTGAAATTAGATATGAAATAAAATTAACTTGTTTAATTTCGATGTAGGAAATATTAGTTTATTTTAACGAATTACCTACCTTGTTTACCATTCGCTAACTGCAATGGAAGACTAATTTAATGGATAGCATCAGCAATGGGTTCATATTTTTTAATGGTTGCTTAGATTCTTAGGCTGTACTCGTAAAGAACTTTGTTGCGGCGCCCAACATCGATCTATCATGGTACTTTTTAATTCTTGGGGGAATGATCATATGTGAGATGTGTTCCATAATTCTTAGATTGTTTTTCAAATGAGACACCCATGGCCATCAGTTTTGATTAAAATAAGAATTTATTGATTGGTTCTTGTGTACTTATTATAGTTATTGTGTAAAATAGATTGCGATTCTAACTTTTATATAAAAAATAAAATAAATAAAGTATGAATAAATCTAAGGATAAATCCAATTTCACACCCAATCAATTGTAAATGAGAGAATGAAGTACTCTTAGTAATAATATATGTATTTTTAAATCTCCCAAAAAAAATAAAAGAGAGGAGGTGATGGTAATTTACATTCTCTCTCCCCCCCACACACACACATTTCTCTCCTCCTCTCTTCTTCCCCCAGTTTTTACACGTTGATATTTTTTCTTTTTCTTTTTTTTCCCCACTTTAAGTTAAAAGTTTGGCAGGCATTTTTTATACCCAACTCCATTTTTTCCTAATAAAATATTTATAAAAAATATTATTTAATATAAGTGTGAAAGTAAATTTCTATGAATAATATTTTTTATTATTTCATTTTTATTCTCAACCCAAGAGTTTTCAATTCCTTTATTTTTTTTATTATCAAGATAAAACACTCATACATTTTGTTTATAAGTAAAGTTCGAACTCTAAATCTCTTATTCAATAACAAGATGTTTCGTCAATTGAGTGACAATAGAGTTTACCAATTAAGTTAGCTTAGAGCATTCACAACAGTGGAGCTAAAAAGCTATAATGCTATTTTAGCTCCACCAATATACCAAAAATGCCTTGCAGCAGTGGAGGCAAAGTCATAATTTTTTGCTGATTTGCTACAGTGCACATCTATCTATAGATGTGCACTGTAGCACACATCTATCTATAGATGTGCATTGTAGCACACATCTAAAAAAAAAAAAAAAAAAATTATTCAACACTCCCGATTAAAATAATACTTGGCTATTTTTTTTTTCTTTCTTTTATTCTTCATCTCACCGTCCTCTCTCTCATCACTCTCAAGCTCCCATCTCTCCATCTCACCTCTCTGAAACTATCCGATTCACTCTCACCATCTCTCAAGCTGACCGACGCTGTCCCAACCGAAGCTCGACCCACCGCCGCCTCATCCGTGCCTCTCTCTCTCTCCGTACCGAAGCTCGACTCGCCGCCTCATCCGTGCCTCATCCAAAGCTCGACCCAATCACTCTCACCTCTCTCTCTCAGCTCGCCGACCCACCCCAAGCCCCATCGCCGACCCAGCTCACCGATCTCCCCAAGCCCCATCGCCCAGTCCGTGCCTCTCTTTCTGCTGTGATTGAGTTTTTTTTTTTTTTTTTTTTAATGTATTTTCATATGGGTTTGGTGGCTGTGGTGGTGGTGGTGGTGGTGGTGGTTGATTTTGGCTATGATAATGGTGGTGGATGATTTTGACGGTGGGTTTGTGGATTTTGGTTGTGGTGGTGGAATGATGTTTGATTTTTTTTTTTCTTCTGTGGGTTTGATGGCTGTGGTGGTGGCAATGGTGGTTGTTGTGGCTGTGGTGGTGGCAATGGTGGTTGTTGTGGCTATGGTTTGGTGGTACGGTGTTTGATTTTTTTTTTTTTTTTCCCTGTGGGTTTGGTTGTGTCTGGTGGTGGTGGTGGTGGTGGTAGTGGTGGTTGTGGCTGTGGCTGATGGTAGAGGTGGTTGTGGATGGTGCTGGGTTGTTTTTTTTGGTAGTGGGATATATTATTTTATTGTAGAGGATATATTATTTTATTGTGATGTTTATATTATTTTATTGCGTTGATAACTAAAATAGATTCACTACTGCAGCATGTGTGTAGGTATAATAGATAAAGTAACTTTTGGTGGAGCTAAAAAACTAAATTTTTAGCTCCACTGCTGTGGATGTTCTTAGAACCCACTAGTATAATTATGGTTTTAATATCTCTTGAATTCTCATTAAAAAATAAAAATATAATATATATAATTATAAAAATAAAAAAGGCATTTGAATCGTACAAATCAGACTTATTAAAACGAGAACTTGCAAGCCATTTTAGTGAAAACTCGTCGTTTTAGGCCCAAAAGGGTTGGCATGTAGTCCATGGTTTTAAAAACCGGTACGGTGAAAGAACCGGAATAGGGTGTGTTTATCTATTTTATGATCCGACCGGTGGTCGAACCGACGATGTCATAAATAATAAATAAATAAATATTAATTATAAAAATAAATAAATAATTTTATAACTAGTCATTTTAACTAAAAAATTTAATAATAGTAAAACATTAAATATTAACTTACCAACTTTTGGACACCACTTAACAAAATTCAACCAACACACAAAAAGAAAAAGAAAAAGAGGTAAAGTGTAACAATTACAAACAATTTTTAGTTATTTTTTAATTTGTCAAGTAACGAAAAGAAAGTCACCAATGGGTAATAATATCCTTGCCCACTTATACTTTTTTCTTACCTATCCTACACTTATACGTTTATGTCACACCCACCACACATTTATTCAAACTTTCAAACAACTCTCTGGAGTCTGGACTTAAAAGTTTCTTTCCTATCCACTTTTTGCTTAAGTTTCATTTCCGGATTTCCCTCTTCAATATTCTCTCCCTCTCTCTGTCTCTCTCATCAATATGGGTATGTGCAAGTGCAACTGTGCAAGAGCAGAAAACAAAGGCTGAAGCGGAGTGTGGACAGATAAAATCATATAAAATTTGCTTCGTTTTTGGGCTCCTTCCTCAACACAAAGATAGGAGATCTGATGTTTTTGGAGTCACTGTTGGTGTCTTAGGCTTCACCACTTCAAGCTTGAGAACATTTTCAAAATCAAAATCTCTCCTCTCAAATCCGAAACAAAATATTTCTTTCTCTCTCTCTCTTTAAAAAAAAAAAAAAAAAAACACAGCATCTGTAGTTTTAACGAAGAACTGCTAAAAATCGGTTCAACCGTACTGGTTTCCGGTTTTCCGATTTTAACGGTTTTTCTTCTATTTTCGGTTTTTAACAATAACCGGACCGGATTAGTATCTAGTTTTCGGTTGAACCAGCCGGTCCGATCCGGTTTTTAAAACCATGATGTAGTCCACTAGGCCGGTTCTTTTTCTCTGTAGAATCCGGTTAGTGGGCCGGCTAGTGATTCAATGGGCCAAATTTGGGTCAAGGATGGCGCAGCAAGACCAAACCATTTGCCATGAAAACGACAAGCTGTTTAGTTAGTTAAATGTCAGGTTCCTTACGATGAAGTTGTTTTGACTTTTTTTTTTTTTTTTTTTGGGAATCAAGTTGTTTTGACTTAAGCTGCGTTGTTTTATAATTTTAATATACTCAGATTAATATTTTAAGGTATTGCTTTTAATATTATCTTTATTCTACTGTTCAAGTAAAAACAGAATCTTTCTTCCATTTATTGATCTATGATGAGAGAAAATTTCACTGATGGCAAGAAGTTTAATTTTCCAAGAGACACGTAAATTATGACATGCCCTACCCCACTTCGTTAATTCAAAACTTAGGAGTCTCGTAAATTTTGAATTTAATAATCTTGGGTATGACAACCAATGAAATTGTTACAATATTTAATATAGGAGGCTATGAGCCCTACTTCATTGGTATAAATAAGCTGTTAGGGAAAGAGTGTTTGTTAACTAGAAAACCAGCAAAACCCTAAGTGTTCAGTCATCCCTTTATGGAAAAATTTCTCAATCATCCCTTTATGGAAAAAATTCTACAATCTCTTCCTCCTCCTCAAAAGGGGTTTGTTGCTTTTATTTATTTTTATTGGTTTTTTATTTATTTATAACTTTGTGATATTGATGGGTACAATTTTTCCTCTTGTGTACCAGGGTAGAGATTTATGTTTGGATCAAAGTTCTTACAGCTATAGTTCTCGTTGGAACTATGTTCTCTTTTTCTATAGAGCTTGGAAGAATAGGCGTAGAGCAAACAACAATGTTGCACATCCCTATGCATGATGCCAGGGACGAAGCTATGCTTTGGCATTGGGGGGCAATAGCCCCCCCCCCCCCCCCCCTCCCTCAAAACTTTTTTGGAAATTTGATTTATGCATATATATATATATATATATATAGACACAGGTTTAATATTTGACTCCAAAATATATACACTTAGCCCCCCTCCAAAATATTTACAAATTACCCCATGAAACATCCCCAAAAAAAAAAAAAAAAAAAAAAATCGATTGACCTTCCTTTTTGCCCAATTTCCCTAAGAATAATTGAAAACCCTTTAGACAAAACCTTAAAACCAGAAAAACAAACCACAATCCTCTCTCTGCGATGTGTTGTGTGAGGAAGAGACTCTAGCTGCTCTGCCCCTCTTTTTAATTTTATGAAACCCAGTCTCCGTCTCCCAGCTCTTGCTTCTCTCTCTACTTGTATGCAATGACAAAGGATGGAACTAGTAGTGATGCGGGTCTTAACTGATATTTCTCAATATTCTAGTATAAAGGAGTGGCCTCTAATATTTAGACCAAAAAAGAAAAGAAAAGGTTTTTAATAAAAATAAACTTGTGGCTATCGTTAGAGGACTAGAGTACTGGGTAGTGCTGTAAAGACTTATAAGAAGAGGAAAAAGAAATTGGTTCTTTGTTTGACTTTTGTGTTCTTAGGACAATAGAAAAGTTGTTTAGTTGATGTTTTGCAATGAATTGTTAATATTAATATTGTTGTGACTTTATTATCAATAAATTATTAACATTAAATTTGTTATGTTCTATGGGCATGTTTATTTGGGTTTTTGTTTGGGATTAATTTCATGGGGAATGTTGTGGATTTGGGTGTCCCTAGCATTATTCAAAGAAAAGTTATAAATAATTCATAAACTAATAATGATGATTTAGTGTTGCTAACCTCTAGTGTTGATGTCCTAATTTTTGAAAATCCTAAAATAAAATCTTGAAAAATCACCAACAATGACATTGGTATTAGTTTATATATTGTAGTGTGATTTTGGATTGCATTTGCAAATATAAGATTATGATGTTAATGAACATGATAAAATTCGATAAGCTTACATTAAGCTTGCCCCCCCTAGGTTCAAAGTCTGGCTCCGTCCCTGTATGCATGTAATAATGAAGATACTATGCATGTAACACCCTAGGGCTGGGATGTCAACTGGCCTAATTAGGCCATTGGAAATTTCTTAACTTCATCATATTGACAACTTTTGGTTTGATTATACCGTGATTCTTTTGAGGCCACAAAATCTAAAATCTACACGCATCATTTACACAAACTTTGTCTCAGTCAAATCTAGTACACTAAAGGTACTTTTTTATTGAAGGAACACTTTTCTGAAAAATGCGGTCTAAATTTTGCAATATATGATAGTGATTGCTGCCTTGGAGCCTTTCCATTTTGCTAGTACGTGTTGTGAATTTGGGTGTGGAAATAGTTGTCTGTAGAAGGACTTGAGAACAAAAATGATTTTTGAGATGTGCAGAAGTGATAAAAAGCCGTATGTCATGCAAAAGTTTCAAATAGAACTGAAAATATTACCTGCATATTTTCCGGCATCATTAGCTTTTGATGATCTAATTACAGAGAGAAGCTATCCACACAAGTCAAATCAAAGAGGAAGCCTATCTAAAGGTTTTATTGCTGCAGAGATCAGGCCTCATGTACTTCTCATATGAGACTCTCAACTGTCCTTTTCTAGCAGCTTTATGGAATCCTAAGATCATCTCTGCGCAATCCCTGCAGCAATCAAATAAACATGAGATTCTAAGGAAAGTGAGAAGTAAAAAAGGTACTGAATCTTGAAAGGTACCTGACTTGGGACTCTTCAGCATGCTTGTTTGCAAAGCAGAGGGGTCCAAGCTGGAGTCATGTGCAGGGTGCATTTTGCAACATAGAGAGATGATGCACATAGCAATGAGGGCTTAAATATTAGAGCTTCATATTCAACTAAGCAGAGTTTGATGAGGTAGAATGTCAGGTGTTCAAGCTGGGAGAAATTTCCACAAGGAGATACAAACAATCAGCAAATTTAGAATTGCAAGCATATCTAGTCCAGACACCAGACTAAACACACATTCTTTATTTTCTAACAATTAGTAGAGCAGACTTTTAAAAGCTACTAAATACCTTTGAGTCTGACTGAGCAGCCTTAAGAAATTAACCTTAACATAAAAACACAAGGATTAACCACATTAAGACGAAACTTCAATTGCTTAAGAATAAGCCTTTTCCTGGAGAGCAAAGCCAATCTGTATTTGTTAGAATCAAGCATTATTTGTTAGAGCAGCCACATCATCTATCTCTTTCTTATTCTTTCAAGTAATATCATTATTTTTTTATTAAATCTCCTATGTTTAGTTATTTCTTTAAGTACTATAATGAATATTATATTTTGAATCTCAATTAACTATATATATTGAAAAACAATTTAAAACTTAACAACAAAGAAAACCTAGTTCCAAATATTCTCTACTTTTATATTTTACACATCTATAACTCAAATTTAATGATCACTGTTAAAATTAAAGGTGCAAGAGGAAGAAACTAAAAAGAACTTATTCTAACATTACTCTTTAATTTATTTAGTAAAAGATGTACAATTTAGTTTTGTTATGTTAGAATTGAGAAGCATATGAATGTTGTATAAGAAATAGTAGTGCCGTACGAGTATAGCATAATGAGCTCACTACCAGTATAGCATAAATGAGCTTATGCAGTTTTAACTCCATCATCGACAAATTTAAGGGCAGACGTATTATTCCACCATATTATGGTTGAAGTAGCTTTATGCGTCCTAGAGGCATTCGTTGCAAGTAATGTGTACACAGCACATCAGTCCATCAAAAGGAGGTATAAAATTCAATTCTACAATTACAGTTTAAAACAGAATTTCCCTACAATATCACCACTTTCAAAGTAGAACCTACAATAGGATGGTACAGAATTCAACACTAAAAGGATCTATAGAGCCATTGTTGCCCAGCCATGAAGGCATGCCAGTTAAAAGGGGTGGCATGGTGGTTCATGATTGAGCAATGGTCACATAAAAGTGATAAAACTCAGAGAAAGTCAGGCAGTAAATGAAACTTGTACAAAAGTTTGGCTCATATCTGATGGCATAATTTGGGACTTCGTAAAAAGTGAAAGATAAAACCATGTGTGTTTTGAACACACACCCAGCACAATTATCATTATATTACATGACTAGTCAAGAATTTACTGATACTAAAATTAGAGCGCATGCGAATTTGTAAAATAATAAGTTAGTCAAATTCTAACATGATACGGCAACATTAGCAAGTTTTGAAAATTATAACATGATAGGCAGATAGGATACAGTTACGACAAGGGGACAGCACCCCAAATAAAGTGTTTGTGCAACCTAGATCATTATATTACATGAATAGCTAAGAATTTACTAATACTAAAATTAGAGCGCATTTACGTATCCATCTCAATTGAATGAGACTGCTCCGACTTCCAACCCTCCTGCCATTTACAAACTGAAGCTGAAGCTGAAGTGCTATTGAAATTGATATTTAATCACGGTAAATACCATTTATACCCCTCTTTATTACAGTTTTTAAGTTTTATATGAAATTTTGTATTCTATAATTTTTTACAAGAAATAAAAGAAAGAATAAAGTGAAAAGCTTGACAAGTATTTTCTTTATATAAAATAAAATGGATAATTTGCTTTAGGTTTTGTTTGGTTTGTGTTGGTATTGAGTGGAACTTGATATTAACAATTTAACATTTCAATTATGCTCACAAAGTTTAAGTAAGGAGTATCGTTCATTCAACTCTCGGCAAAGGAGAATGTCATTTCATTAATAATTTAGGTAAAAATATTTTATTAAAAATAAAGTATTTCATTAGTAAAATTGAGATTCAAGGGCATTAACTTAATTTATGTAATTTATTATGAGTTTTTTTAATAATATTTTGAGACATTTTAATAAATAACTAAATCAATAAATAAACTAATTTAAGAGCAATTTTTTCTTCTTTTCTTTCTTTTTTTTTTTTCCCTTTTTTTTTTTTTGAAAATCTAAGGGCACTTGAAGACTAGTTTTGCTCTCATAGTTTAAATGACAAGTCTCAAACCCATTACTTCTCAACCGTTCTTTTTAATTATTATTTTATCCTATAGGCTATACATTGGGGCTTCTTGGCAAAAATAACATTATTTTATTAACAATTAATAAAGATTTGTTGCAAACAAATTATTTGGGAGAATAACCTATTCACAAAATCATGTTTTAAAAGCACCATTTCTAATGGTGAAATCATGTTTTAGAAACAAAATTTTACAAATATATATGAGTTGAATTCAAGTTACACCTGATAAAAATCTCACCATTGAATTACATGTTTTATATATACTTAACATTCATGCCAATTTTTATGTCAATTGGATGTTATTTACCATTCAATCTGTAAACTCATTTTTTATGCATTATTTTAAACTACAAAAATTTAAATTTAAACAATTGATTGATAACATGGAGAATATACAAAAATAATGTAATCTAACGGTGGATTTATCAAAATTTATATCTAATTAAAAAATATTGAGCGGTTTAATATTACTTAGAGTTACACCAAGTGTAACTTAAACCTAACCATATATATATATATATATATATATATATATATATATATATATATATATATATATATATATTTGTTTAGTCAAAAGTTGATGGGACTTAACGTACAATTGAAAATACAATTTTAGTATTATCACATTTTGCACTAAAATTGCATTTTGAACACAATTCCTTTAAATGCTACGTCCACAATATTTTCACAATAAATCTTAAGTGATAGGTTGGTACTGACTATTACGAGTAGGAAAAAAATAATTGAAGTGATGAATTCAAATTAAAACCAATAACAACTTACCACATGATTTTTTGTAAAAATGTTGTGTACGCAGAACTTTTAAAAGGAATTCATTAAAAAAAAAATGGAAGTATTAAAAGGAACTGAAATGCATAACGCATCATTGATTAGCAATGGTGATAATGCTAGAGTACAACATGCAAAGTTACAAGTAACTTGGCTAGAGCACAAGATGCAAACTTACATCAAGTATCTTGATATGTGAACTGTAATGAAAATCAACACCAATTTTACCATGAACACAAAATAGAAATATCAACCACAATACATGGGCAGCAGCAGCTGGCAAATCAAGGCGCTTCCAAGAAATAATTTGGAGAATGTCCAAGATTAATAACCAGCGGAGGTCTATTTCCTCAATTTTGTAAAATTGCTATGAGATAATACTTCAAGGATGAAATTAAGTAGGTCTTCCTGCATAACTTTCAGAACAAAAACACTTTTTAAGATGTGCGGAAGTGATGAAAAGTGGTATGTCATGCAAAAGATTCAAATTGAGCTGAAAATCTCACCTGCATATTTTCCAGTATCATTAGGTTTTGCTGATCTAATTACAGAGAGAAGCTATCCACACAAGTCAAATCAAAGAGGAAGCCTATCTAAAGGTTTTATTGCTGCAGCACCACTGAGATCAGGCCTCATGTACTTCTCATATGAGACTCTCAACTGTCCTTTTCCAGCAGCTTTATGGGATCTTATGATCATCTGTGCGCAATCCCTGCAGCAATCAAATAAACATAATTGAGATTCTACGGAGAGTCAAAAGTGAAGGAGGTGCTGAATCTTAAAAAAATACCTGAGTTGGGACTCTTCATAGCGTGCATGTTTGCAAAGCAGAGGGGTCCAAGCTGGAGTCATGTGCAGGGTACACCTTGCAACATAGAGTGCTGATGCACATAGCAGTGAGGGCTTAAACTTAAGAGATTCATGTTCAACTAAGCAGAGCTCGATGAGGTAGAATGCCAGGTGTTCAAGCTGTGAGCAATTTCCACAAGGAGTTACAAACAATCAGCAAACAAATTGAGGATTGCAATCATATCTAGTCTACAGATTAAACAAAATCTGAGCATTTACTAACTACAATTAGTAGAGTGGGCTTTTAAATGCTACTAAAATACCTTTGAGTCTGACTGAGCAGCCTTAAGAAACCTTAACATGAACACATAAGGAGTAGCCACATTAAGACGAAACTTCAATTGCTTAAGAATGAGCCTCTCCTGGAGAGCAGAGTCAAGGTGTTTAGTTAGAATCAATAAAAAGTGCAACTATAAATGGCTTTTTGACAAATCATCCACATCAATGGTTTGTATACAAAAAGTAAAAAATCAGCAAAGTAACCAGCAACGTTTTATATATATTCCCAGAAAAGCAGGATCATTTGGACATATGAACTCTGTAAACATGAGGCCAATCATTCTGTGCAGATTTTTAAGCAAAAAGCGATCTCCCAGCGGGAAAGAAAGCCAAGAGGCAAGTTCATCCTCATTGTATACTCCACAATTTAAAGAAAAGAGGAAAAAGAACTTGTAAAAGAATGCTCATGAGTGGACACTAGCATACCATTGCAAGCATTTGATCTCTTGTGTACGACTCGGCTGAGATGCTGATTAAATCCTTGACCTGTATGGAAAGGAGCACACAAATCAGGTAAGCATGTAAATTGGAAAAAACTCATGACATTAAAACAAGATGTGATGAGAAGCACGTGAATTGTACTCATTAATAATTACCCTTGGATGCCAAAAGTCTTCATATTTTGATGCTAGCAAGAGTGCAGTAAGACCAACCAACTGCATTTCATTCTTCTTTACTGAAGCTTGTGAGAGATATCTGTCTAACAATGTCACCATGAGATATAGAGTTTCTTGCATCAAATCAAATTTGAAGTGTACCTGCAACAAGAGTGATTAACTTTCAGTGAAGAATTGGGCAAATCTTCAGAATGCATTGATAACCGCTATGGGAAAAGCAAAAAGACAGCAAAAAGAAAAAACATGTAATCAGAATGCTTTGGAAGAAAAGATATGTACCTCAATTAACCAATTGATCAATATGCCCCGCATATGAGCTGTAATGTCTGTCTGAATTGACATGTAATTTTCCATTGATGGATTCTGTGCCTGCAATCAAGCCAATTTAGCATATAGGCAGATCACTGAAACGGTTTGGACAGTTGTGCTAGAATGCCAAACTCAGACAATAACATAGAGCTAAGAATTTCAGGTCCCATATGTCTTGACAGAAAATACAACTAATCAGTCATTAACTAAACATAAACAAAGTGAATAATGTCATGTCAGTCAAACACATTACTCCTGTTTGAGGCAACCATGAAAGTGTAAAGCTTCTCTTGATAAGATCTAGCAAAAGAAATTGTTTGAAAAGTCATACTCCTTTTCAATTTGTTTATTTAAGTTTATAATAAGAAGGATTATTTAGAAAATTGATAAACCTTTTAATTTTAGAGAAAATGTATTAAAAGCTGTCTCCTGAAATAGTTAAAATTTCTAAGGTGGACAAACCAAAACGCGACAGAGGGAGTACTAGTTACCATCTGTTTTCTTCATAACTTTAAAAATATGAGTGATAAATCAAGTAATCTCTTATCAGACTGTCTTGTCATAAGATACAGATAATTAAAAACTAAAACTGAGAATATATGCCACCCGCATACTTAAAAAAAAAAAGGATTTGCTGTAGATACCCACAGATCCCTGGTAGATTGGGATCCCATTCCTTTGATTTCATTCCTCTTTCTACTTTATCAGTTCCCAAGCTATTGCATTACAACACTTGAGAAATATAATGTAAAAAGTTTGTTAACCATACTATCCTGACCAGAATAAATAAATAAAAAATGGTAGAAGAATAAAGCAATAGATAGGAAGACATTATAAATCACCTCTGTAACCCAATAGTACTGATAGATCTCATCAACATATTCAGCAACTTCTAGTTGATTGCAATTGTCATCAATACTTGGTAGCTTTTCCAGCTTCATAACTTCACCGCATCCCTCCAGTAACTGCAAGATAAGACCAATTGTAATTGAAAGTCGCAAAAAAAGGGTAAATACATTACATTAAAATATAATATAGTATGCCTCAACCTTTGATCCTGCCATCAATAAAGATGTATAAGATCTTCTCCGTTTCGATTTCTTTGGAATGACATCCGATACAGTACTTGGGTTGCCATTGCCATCAGATGGAAGCTGTCCTTGAGTAGCTTCATGTGGAACCACAACTGCAGCACCAGCAGATGGAAGCTGTCCTTGAGTAGCTTCATATGGAACCACAACTGCAGCATTCTTAGAAATAGAAGATGTCACTGCTTCCTCCTTGTTCTTAGAGGAGATTGCAGCAACAGATGTTGACTTGTTAATATTTAATATGTTCTTGGATTTTAAAGTCCTTTGTGCAAGGGTAGCCTGGAGTGTGGTCTTCACAGTTGGCTGTATCATTAATAATATTAGAAGGGAATCAAATTGCTGATACTAATAAAACATATGGACACATCTAGTAATGATAAACTGATTAATTTTGATACTATTGGCTTTTAAGAAACAAAAATTGGATTCTCTGGTAATTATTGATAAAGTTAACGTAAGCCCAATATCAAAACAACATGGAGCATCATTAAAATTTATAAAAATAAAAATAAAAAACTATGTAAAAAAAAAAATGTCACATACCCTCACAGATTTTCTTGTCAATGCGTGAGCCTCTACATTAGTTTTGCCCCTGGCATCATACATGCAAATTAAATTAGTATGTAGAAATCTCAACCTTATCCAGTAACCATTCTTGGAAACTGAAAAAGAAAAGGTAATATTAAATATATTTGCTTACAATTGCAAGTACAAAGTAGTAAAATGAGATTATTAAAGTTGAAAAGGCATGTAAAGTTTCTGTGTTCCTGTTTCTGAGAAAGGAAAAAGAAAAACAGAATCCAAACTCTACATAACAGCCTGACATTTCCTTTTCTCTAAAAATTTGGAAAGACACAAATTGCTTAAAGTCATATGTGGCATCTACAAGAAAAAGAAAAAAAAATGATTCTGAGCACACGTCCATCAGTTTAGGCAAAGAAAGAGAACAGTAGTCATATAAGGTGAAATATTCACGGCGTAAAAATGCTCTATGTATATATTAACGCTATGCAGAATAGTTTTAGCTAAAGAGTATGACTGGGGAATCCAAAGTCAAGCTAGAATCACGTTTTCTGCTTGGGTAAGGTCAAATATATAATTGCAGTAGATTTAAATGCTTTAATTAGCAGTATTAACATATAAATACACTCCCATGCCAGGTGCAAGCCTTACAGACTAGAACACTAAGGGCAAGTATACTGCCATTTCATTTATGCAGAAGCAGAATTGAATGAACAACTAGCAAGATTATTTGAAAGATTTTCAAGTACATCTAAACAGGCTGTGAGATAATAATGCTTGTATGTATCATTGTTACTCACATTATTAGGAAGCCATCACTCATTCGATTCTGCCAAAGATGGCTCCTATTGTTTATCCGGGATGCTACTTTCTTGCCAGCTTTAGGAACTGAACCCAGCAATAAAATTATTAACGACAAAAAAAGAAAAAAGAAAAATCAATGCAGATTTAGTTGAGCATAAATGCATAAAATGATAACAGCTGGCCCATTTATGAACAATTCTCTAAAATTTTAACATTGTAATTAATTTAAGAGAAGATATACATATGATGCACAGTAGACTGCATCATGTCTACAGGTTCTGGCCAACTAAAGGATTAACTAAAGCCAACAACACATTCTGATCAGTATGGCTCTTTGCCATTGCACGTAAAGAACTAGGAAAATCACCATAGCTAACCTGGATATCCACTTCTTTCTTTGCCCTTGTCAGAACTTTCAGCATTTTCCTGCAAGCGAAATAGATTCAATATAAAAAAGAAAAGGAAAAAATATTTAGCAACAAGAACCTAGAACTGGAGAAAGAAACAAATCATTAGGAAAAGCAGAAGAAAACTCTGCAATCCAGATCTTTATTTAAAATAGGAAAAGAAAAGAGAGAGGAGGAGGAGGAGGAGAATCACAACTACCTTTTGGATATTTGTCTGTGCCTGGGTCACCCTCTTTAGCACCGGTAAAGACTTCCTTCAAGCAGAGAGTGATAATAAAAATTGTGTCAACAGCAAATACAAGATTTATTCATGTCACATAGAACATAGAATATTTGAATGATACCTATTTGATATAAGAGAAGTTCTTATAGTCCTTCTGATAAATAAAAGAAAGTGTCATGAAGAGAATGTCCACAAATATAAGTTCTAAAAGACATGAGACACATACAAGTTTAAAAACACTCATCAGCAAAGAGCCTCCAAATGAGAGCGCTTATTCTAACAATATAAAGAGGGGAAAAGAAAAACCAGGGTTACAAATACCTGTCGTTGGTAACAACAGAATCATGGCTTTGACCCATGGTCTTGTTCCTGAAAGAATCTGAAGAGGCCTTCTAATGTTTAAAACTTAATATTTTTTAAACCAAGTAACTACCTATTGTAATACAAATCATAGAAATAACAATAGTAAAAAGGATAACAAATCACCTCTATTGGAAGTGTGTACATCACCAACACCTTGACTTACATTTTCCTGCATTTTGCCCTTCATTAGAACAAAAAAAAAAAAAAAAAATCAGCATCTCTTGCAGGAAAAAAAATAAAAGAATTCAAAAAAAAAAATGTGAAGGGAGGAGAGAAATATTTTTCTTAATATGTAAGTTTTGGCCCCAAGTGAAGGGAGGAGAGATTTGCACTAGTGACCTCTGCTTTATAAGGCATGGTCACTAGTTGATTGTGCTATCCCTTCGGGTTATTTACTAATATATACTAAGAAATGCTTATAACCAAGGCAGAAAAAGGAGTTTTTTGTAAACTTAGAAACATCATTCTTAAATAAGTCAACAAGTTGTGTTAGAAACAGAAAAACAACTGACTTTACCAAGCTATCATATTGACTTTAATTTCATGGGCATCCTTACAAATAATAGATTTTGGAAACTAAGTCCAAACCCATTACCTGGAAATTCCAAAGATTAAGAGAAATCATTCTTTTAATTTGCCCTTCCCAATTATGATATGCATTTTTTTTTATTGTAAGAGATTCTTCCTACCCTCTTGTTTCAAGACCGTCACTTCTCATTATTTAATATGTGTGTGTGTGTGCGTGTGTGTGTAAGCGCCCGTGCATGCTTCTAGTAATAGAAGAATTAACTAAAAATCAGAATATGCTCCAATGTGAGTTTCATATATCAATTACCTTCTCTAAGGTTATCATTTCAAGATACTTGCAATTTTTTAAGAAGGGGACTTGATGCAGTTTTAAAACCATTTTTTCACCATTTAGAAATGAAGCAGTAATTAAGCAAGTTTTTTAATTGGCTATTTTGTTCATCATTTTTTATTAGTACATTACACATGCACCAATGGGCTTTGAACCTGCACCCTCATACTTGGCCATTCTTGTGTGAAGTAGAAGTTCCATTTGAGCTAGAGCTCATTGGCCTATTCCATTCTTCATTCATTGAAATGGTATACTAGCAACAAATCTTGATACTTTTTAGCAACATTTATTAAGTACGAATACCATTAGAATAAATAAGTCAGCATCATCGATTAGAATGTTTTATACCTTTCTAATAAATATATTATAAAAAAGACAAAAAAAGCAGAAGATCAATGCAATGAAACTGTAAAGGAAGCTAAGAATCAGTACAAAATTATTTCAATCGGTTTTGGTTTCTATACCGTAAAGGATTTCCTTGATGATACATTTATAGTCCTTCCACCTGCACCCATGGAAACCCTAGAAAGAAACAAAACAAATGTTGTACTTGATCAAAAAAATTTACTAGCATGGAGAAACTAAAAAGAAAAAACAAAAAAATAAAAGACAAAAGAAGATACAGAAAGACCCATGAAAACATACTAAAGAATAGTACTAATATTTACTTTTACTAAACCATTTCATAATCAAGACTGCTATGATATATAAATCCTGAACTACGAACATATCATTTTGACATGCATGTAGATGAAAATGAATGATTATAAGCCTGCTAATCAAGTTTTAGAGTACATACCGTTGCAAAGATGTTCTTTCACTTTTACTTTTCCTGCAATTCAATAGATCATGTAGCTTTAGAACCCTACTAGTTCCAGAGCCAACAAGGCTAAAAACCTATAATAGCATTCTGTTCCCTATTCTTTGAAATTTTTTTTTTCAAAAAAAAAGGGTACCATCAAAAATTATTTCAAGGGGCAGGAAGCAGCAACTTATAATCCAGACATATATAATTACAAGGATTTTAACTCTCAGTATTTAAAAAAAACACACACACACACACAATGGGAAACTCTCTCCCCCCAACAAACCCACTTCTCCCCAAAAAAAGGAAAGAGCAATAATAGTAAATTAGAAGGTAATTTTTTCAAAATGAAAAGATACTCACGTAAGCTTGAGGCCAACCGGCACTGCCTTCCTTGAAGAGTTTCCCAGGGCATTGCTGACATCAGCAAGTGCTTTTCTTCTGACATTTGTACTTGCTGAAAAAGCCAGTCTAAAACTGTTAAAAATAGTTGTCAAAGTATAACTCGAGCTCCGTTGACAAATTTACTCTATTTAAAGAGCCTTACCAGAGGTAATTAGTTTGCCTTTGTTCTTCTCCATATTATTCACACCCTTCAGATAAGAAATAAGAATGAATGTTGAACTCCATACTCATAAAAGCATCAACATTGTCAATAGTCTCTATACTTTGCTACTAAGAACAACCAAAACTACCAAGGAAAGGACTGAAGAAGTATTACCCGCACACTAGTCAGATTAGCCCTTTTGCTAGCAATTACAGATTTCCCTTCGCTGAGAAAACAACAAGAGTAGATAAATAAAAACAAAGTAAAGAAAATACAAGTTCCCCTTAGCCCCATGTTGGTTGCCAAGAAAACCCAACTAAGAGTAACTGAGTTTCATGCTACAAAATAAGAATAAGTAAATTTTATGCCTTATGCTGTTTTCTTATTCTAAAAGTGTGAAACTAACCTCATCTAAGACAAATAGATGTACAACAAAACTATTAAAGTTTGATAAACCAAATTATGTCAGCAACAGCAGCCAATATGCATAGAAATGATAAACCTTACATTGTTGCCAACAGGGTCCACTCAAACAAAACAAAAGTACTGAACAGCTGCTAGGCTTTCATAGTTTAACCCTCTTGTTTTATTGAATGGAAACCGCAGTAACATAAAACATAAAAATATTAAAAACCCATATTTTTTTTTCTTTTATCTCCTCCCTTTCCTCAAATTAGTAATAATCTAATAACAAATAGCATGCATACATAAACTTACTTGCTATCAGCATCAGCTTTAGCTGGTTCACTTTCCACATAAACCTTCAAATTTCTAACACCCACTACATTCAAAAAAAAAGACTTAAAATTAAAATTCAAAGCAACTTAAAAAATTGCTAAGTTGAAGCGCGCTACACACACACACACACACAAGAGAATGTAATGAAAAATGTACCACTTTTGGAAGCGCGACTATCATCGCCAACACGGTTCAAACCGGCAGCGAATTTTCCCTAACATTGTCAAGAAAACAAGTTTTGTAAAAAAACATGAATGAGCGAATCAAGAATCCGATTACAGGGTTTAGTGTGCCGTACCTTCGCAGTCACCATTGCGATACTCCTTTTCTTGATTCCTTCAAATTCTCTAAACCTGATCGAAAATTTTTGAGTGAAATTTGCAAAAAATAAATAAATAAAATTCGCTAAAACCTAAAATTACTATAAAAGTTCATAATTCGCTAAAATGAAAAAAAGATTCATGAAATTAGGGTTTGTACGAAAAATAAATAAATAAATAAAAATTGGGCAAAAAAGAAAATCTATACATGATTGTTATCCCAAACCCTAGATCTTTCAGCATTTTCATAAAGAAAGTGATTGAGTGAGAAAATACGAAAAATTAGGGTTTTTGGATTGTACCTAAAAAGCTTGAGGAGATCTGATATTTTCTTCAGCCACAGAGAGAGAGAGAGAGAGACCGTTGCGTTTGAATCTGAAGTGAATTTTCAGAGAGCGCTTTGTTTGTTTTTTGAAAAGAGTGTGATTTTACGTTAATATCCCTGTCCTTGTTGGAGAATTATTTGAAAAATAATGTGATTTTGGGGAATTGGATGAAAATAATGTGGTTTTACATTAATGCCCCTAATATTGTTGCGGAATAAAAAAAGTAATGTGATTTTACGTTAATACCCTTGAAGTTGTTGGGGAATTAGGAAAAAATATATTTTATTGGCCCATGCAGGTCTCGAACCTGCGACCTTCGCGTTATTAGCACGACGCTCTAACCAGCTGAGCTAATAGGCCAATTGTTGGAATTCGTTTTGTACATTAATATACTTATATGTTCTGTTTTGGATTTAGTGTGTCTAAATGCTTTTATACTAATGGTCTGTTTGGATTGAAAGGGAGGGAAGAAGAGTAGAGTAAATTTAGTACAAAATTAGCTTATTTTTAGCCTACACTACTCTACTCCCCTCCACTCCCCCTCATTCACCCCTCCATCCAAACAGGTCATAAATTTTCCATTTCAAAATTAAATAATAAGACAAAACTTTCCTCTAAATTGATTTACTTCCAAAAAAAAAACCAATAAATCACTCACATTGAACTTGTAATACACCAACAAAAATGGATTTTAGCTATAGTGTCAAAATTACAGAGCATTGTAGTTTAGGGAACATATCTTCTTTGCTGCTTCTCTTTCCTAATCTCTCTTCCCAAATTTCACACACACACTCTCTCTCTCTCTCTCTCTCTCTCTCTCTCTCTCTCTCTCTCTCTCTCACTCTCAAAAAGCAAAAAAAAAAAAAAAAAAAAAGACACTCAAATACAACAACAACCAAAACCTTAGTCCTAAATCATAAGTCCTCATTCTTGAATGTACAAAGTTAAAATGAAAATGAAAAAAAACAAAAACAAAAGAAAAGATTCATGTAATTAGGGTTTGTACCAACAAAATTAACAATAAAAACTAGTCCAAAAAAAAAAAAAAAAAAAAAAACTATACAAGATTCTTATTCCTAACCCTAGACCTTTTGGTCCTTTCATTCACATTGGAAACACATGGAAATAAATTTTTTTTAAAAGTGGTTGAGTGAGAAAATACGAAAAATTAGGGTTTTCTCAATTGTACCTAAAAAACTTAAGGAAAAACACTCAGATCTCTCCATTCTGATATTTTCTTTGTCCACATGAAAGGCCACCGCTCACTTTGCCTTTGAAAACGTAATTTTAGATTAATATTTAAAAAAATAAAAAAATAAAAACACTTTGCCTTCCGCTCACTTTGCCTATTGAAAAAAAAAATGTGATTTTACATTAATATATTTTTTTTAAACACTTTTCCCTTTGAAAAAGAAGGGGTGATTTTACATTAATACTCTTATACTTGTTGGCGAATTAAAAAACAAAAGTGATTTTACATTAATATTTTTTAAAAATAATGTTAAATTAAAAAAATGATTTTACATTAATATATATATATATATATATATATATATATATATATATATATATATATTTTAAAGAGAGAAAAAAAAAAAAGTACTATTGGCCCATGCAGGTCTTAAGCCTACAACCTTTGCATTTATTAGCACAACGGTTTAACCAACTGAGCTAATAGGCCATTTGATATCTATAATTTGTATTTTTGTATTAGATTGTCTTTTATGTATACTACTTGTATTTTATTATTAGATTGTTTTTGCATTAGTATTACTCAAGTTATGAATATTGTTTCAATGGCTTTTTAGTCTGTAAATATTCAATACTAATAAGTGTCTATTTGGCAATGACTTTTTTCCAATAGCTTATTTATATAGTATTTATCAAAAGATGTAACTTGTAATAATATTTTTGTTAAATATGTAACAAAAAGATAAAAAATCGATTATTTCATTTTTTTTTTTTTTTAAAAACCTAAGGCAAAAAACTAAAAGCTTTCACCTTTACCCAAAAGCTCCCTAAATGTACCATCATGGTATTACACGGATGGAGGACATTCCAACACTTGTGGAAACGGGAATTAATGCTTATGAATGAGATGTTTCAATAGCTATATATATATGATGATGAACAATATTGTTATTGATTTGATCATCCACACACACGCCAATTGAAGTGTTAGAAAATCTAGTTTTGCATCTCATACAAAACACACAGTGGAAGCAACAAATACGGATCTACTTCATTCATGAGTGATAACATGTAACCTTGAATTCTAGAACAAACAATAGAAAACGTACCTTGATGCAGTGAAATTCAAAACCAAGACTTAAGAATACCTCTAATCAACATCCCAATTCCACATAGTGCCCAAGAAGAGTGGTCTCTCAATCAGTCTTTATGTACGTTGATTCTCAAAGAAAGTTCTTCTTCTTCATTGTAGAGAAAAACTGTTTTTTTTTATCATACGTACATTTTAACTACCTTGGTAATTACTTCATTTAATAACTCTTATTAAATAAAAACTGATTATCTAATTGGGTTAGCCTTTTGGGCCTGCCCAATTGGGTTTTAGTTTGTGGCTTGAGATGGGACTAAAGGGAACAAATAAGACTCTAGCTCCAATGGACCTTGGGCTTATCTGTCAACTCTTGACAAGTCCAAAGTTACCATTAATTATATTTAATATCACTATATAAATATAATTATACTCTAGGCCTTATTAATAAATTATATCCCAAGACTCTAATGATATCATTTGACCCTTCCATGAAATACCATAGTGAACAAAGTAATAATGAACTGTCACTTTGTAAACAACTATTTTATCCTTGAGTACTCAGTTTAATCTTTTACTAAAGTGGACGTCCTGAATAACCAATCCCCATTAAACTTATCTCAATGAGATATTTCGTGTCTCTATAAAAAGAGATTATGGATTTCATCTTGAGAATATGTGTTTCCTCAACACTACGTGTGATTATCCAACATATTGAGGTTTTGACCGTGAATATTAGATCTCACTCCTGATATATCAAAGTAACCTACATTTCATGATCAGGTTCACTATCCTCTCAGGATTAAGAGTCAATGAAATTAGAAGTCGTGAGATTAATTATTCAGGTGACAGTTGTTGATTGAATAATTAATCTCATAGTGGTCCAGTTCAATATGTCTTAACTTTTAAGACACATCAACACATCAACTAGAAGTCTCCACTTCCATGATCAAGATAAATCATCTTAATTGATGTGTTATAGTCTTCGTAGATGAAACGCCCAATTTCATCACCGACTATGAACTACGTTTTGAGTTTATAAGAAACTTATGATTTATATCTTCTGTGACTAAATCACATAAATCACATACAATGCATCTCAAGGACTATGATAATGTCCCATTAGTTCATTTATAAATAGTCTCATATAATTAAACAATTAATTATTTATGACATGCCAAAAAATTGGATTTTAGGGCATAAACCCCAACATGAAGTACCTAAAGAACAAAATAAAAAACAAAGAACCTATAGAGAGCATCGGTGGGATGTTAGCCAAGACCCTTTGAAAGCTAAGTTAATAATAGAAGAATCTCCAAGAACTCAGTAGTGTGAGAGCTAGGGATTTTCACCTACCTTAAGGAAAAGGGAGCTTGGTGTTTATATAGTGGTGTAGAGCTGGCCCAAGATCCCTTGAAGGTAGGGGTTTTCCTTGTAAAGAAGATCCGGAGTTATGGCTTCGAGATCCTAGGGCTCCTCTTTCCATACTAGGAAGATATGAACATGTAGTAGGGTTTTTAGGTGTGGTATGCAAGCTATTTTCAAATACGGATACATGAGTGGAGTGCACGAGAATGTTGGTGGGACACAGCGTGCTCAACCGTTTGTATGTGATTTATCCATCAGTATGGAGATGGAGGGTAAGATGCAACCGTCCATTAGTACATATACTAACCATCTGTCAAGAGCAAACATGCAATACTTCACGGATCCTTGGAGACCGACGGGTATTCTAGGAGAGTATGGTCGTGAAGGGTGGTGCTCACATCGTCGGGTCTTGAGGAGGCGAGGTGTTCAATCCCAACAGATCACAGAATTAGAATTTCTCATGAGCCGAAAATAACCATATCAATATATATATATATATATATATATATATATATATAAAACAAAATTTTCCTTCAAATTGATTTACTTTAAAAATCTAATAAATCACTCACATTGAACTAGCAGCACGTTAGCAAAAATGCATTTTACTACAGAGCTCATCCAAAATTACTTTGTTTAGGCAACATATCTTCTTGGTGGATTCTCAAAAAAAAAAAAAAAAAAAAAAAAAAAAAAAAAAAAAAAAAAAACACTCAAATATACACCAATAAATCACCAAATAATTGTTTTCTTTTTTAAGAAAAATAACAAAATTCAATTCAAATATCTTTTAGTATTGTTGATGGGTTGGTGATTTCAATTCTCAATTTCATATTTACACCCACATTTAGATCTCTTCAACATACTCTTTGCTTTACTAGAATCTATCATTGTTAAGATCAATAGCAAACCCTCATCTATGTATTGGGGTATAGGGGGTTGTATATATGGTTGTCAAAATCCTGATCTAGATCCTACGATCTTATGATTTTACGATCCCACCTACTCAAAACAATCCAAATCTTTCAAGGATCTTAGTGATTGTTCAGGATCGTACGATTCTAATGATTCTAAATGATCCTGTTTTCTTGTAATCTTCTTTAACTTGACAGAAGGCTCAGTTGAACAAATGAAAAAAGGACAAAGTTTAGCTACAAAATTGGTTGTAGCTTAAGGCTACAAACGCACTCAATAAAATAAATATTATAACATATTTTGAAAATATAACCGTTGAATTACATGTTCTTTATGTTTTTAACATACATGTTAAATTTTGTGTCAATCAGATATTATTTACTATATGATCTATTAGCTTATATTTTGTGCATAGGTTTAAATTACAAAAACTTGTAATTTAAAATAGGGTAAAATGCAAAACTAACCCTCTAAATTTCTTCAGATTTCATTTCAGTCTTTTAACTTTGCATTTGTTCATTTCAGTCCTCTAACTTTCAAGTTTATTCAATTAAGACTTTTCCATCAATTTTTGTTATATGTTGTGGTTAATTTCTCAATTTTATAAATTTTTCTTCAAATTTTTTCAATTAAAAAAATTCAATTAATGATTGAAAAATATTTTCCAGATTTTTTTTTTTCAAAAAATTTTAACAAAAGTTAACGGAAAGGCATTAATTAAATAAATCTGAAAATTAGAGGACTGAAATGAATGAAAGCAAAGTTAAAGGATTAAAATGAAACCTAAAGAAAGTTAGAGGATTAATTTTGCATTTTAGCCTTTAAAATATTTATTGATGACATAGCTATTAATCTTTAATTTTCTTGAAATTTTGCAAGTATAGAGAATATAAGAAGAAGATGTAATCCAATGGTGGATTTGTCAAAATTCATCTTTAATAAAAAGATATTAAGTAAGTTTGTAGTCTAAGACTACAACTAATTTTGTAACTAAACTTTATCCAACGAAAAATAACATCCTAATGGACCAAGTTTTGCTATTCTAATGTAGAGAGATAGAGTGTTAGTTGAACCAAATGAAAAAAAAGCATTCCAATAAAGTGTTACATTTTGAAATTTTTGTCCTCTTTAAATGATGTTTACAAATGGATGTAATAATGTATGATAATTACATCAAATGGATGCAAATTTTTGGTTTTTTTATGAATGTATAATTTATGTGATTATTTAGCATACCAATTTGTTTTTTTTTTTTTCCTCAAATAATGAAGGATCTTACGATTCACAATTCCACCTATCTCCCATGATCTTACGTAGAATCCTGATTTTGATAACCTTGGTTGTGTGGGTGATGGTGTGGGCAAATGCGCAACTAGTTATGCTTGGTAGTGTGGGTTGCGATGAAGGGCAATGCAATATGAGAGAGAGAGAGAGAGAATAATATTTTAAGAAAATGGAGAAAGAAATAAAGGTTAAAAGTGGATTTTATTAGAAATTAAGTAGGTAAAATATAAAAGTAGCTTCTTAAGTTAATAATTGGCACAAAGATTGGCTATGCTAATGTGAATACCCTTACATGACTATTCCTAAAACTATCCATGAATACTTATATAAAAATAAAATTTAAAAAAAAAAAAAAAAAAAACTATCCACATATATTAGATTATATGACTCATTAAATCATTTAGGGCCAGAAAAAAAAATTTTGGTTCAGCTTTTTGAAACTGTGATTTTTGAAAAAAAAAATGATGGTTTTAAAAAGTGCAATATGAAATTGGACTTAAAAAAACAAATATATATATATATATATATATATATATATATATATATATATATATATATATATATATATATTTGGTAAAAGTTATCAAAATGTGTTTTTTTAAAAAACTAGGGTTTAACTAGCACTTGTAAAAGTGGTGTTTTGATATATAAATTACCAAAAAGGACAATATATATCTTTAAGGAAATTTATTTTATACTTTTGGTTTCACCTTCTTATTAAAATAAATACATAGTAAATAATAATATTAATAATATATTATTGTTATTATTATTATTGTCTTAGTTTGTTTTTTTTTTTTTTTTTTTTTTTTTTGAGGAGCAAGTTGTGTGGCAGATACGAGATGTGCTGAAATTAAAGGGGTAAAGTTGGGTATTAAAGTTTGATATTTTCCTTTTTCATCATAAGAAGTGTCACGGTTAAAATTAAAGGATATTTGGAGCCAACTCCTCAATTAAATATTCAAACTATGTGCTAAAAATTTTGTTTGAACTTTGCATATTTCGGGCCGGGGGGGGGTTGGGGCGTGGGGGGTGGGTAGATTTTTTTTTTAGAGGAGCGAGTTGTGTGTCAGATGTGAGATGTGCTGAAATTAAAGGGGTAACGTTTGGGTTTTAAAGTTTGGTATTTTCCTTTTTCATTGTAAAGTGTCACGGTTAAAAGGATATTTGGAGTCAATTCCTCAATTAAATATTCATATTTACACCTACATTCAGATCTCTTCAACATACTCTTTGCTTTTCTAGAGTCTACAACACTGTTAAGATTAATAGCAAACCCTCCTCTGTGTTTTGTGGTATGGGGGGTTGTGTGGGTGATGGTATCGGCAAATGTGCAGGTAGTTATGCTTGGTGGTGTGGGTTACGGTAAACATGGCAGTAAGGGAGGTGGGTTTTGTGAAAAGCGGTGAAGGGAGTGGGTTGCGATGAAGGGCAATGCAATGAGAGAGAGAGAGAGAGAGAGAGAGAGAGAGAGAGAGAGAGAGAGAGAGAGAGAGAGAGAGAGATTTTGAGAAAGTCGAACAAAATATTTTAAGAAAATGGAGAAAGAAATAAAGGTTAGGAGTTGATTTTATTTGAAATTGAGTAGGTAAGATATAAAAAGTAGCTTCTTAAGTTAATAATTGGCCTAAAGATTGGCTATGCTAATGTGAATATTCTTACATGACTATTCCAAAAACTATCCATGTATACTCATGTAAGATAAATCTAGAGTTGGAGCGAAAAATAAATAAACATAAAAATACCTCCAGTTATAATTGTTTAAGTGTTTGGACAAAAGAAGACTCACTATATGATGATAGTGTTTATAAAAGGTGTCTTTTAATCTATAGCCTTTACCTTATATATTTCCTTTTGATGGAGACAGGCTATATATATAAGCTAGACTAGGGGTCTTTTTAAATTAAGATTTGTTTCATAACTCCCTTCCATCAAGGAGTTTAAAACTTGTAACTTCAAGGTGTTTATTAACCAAAGGGTTATACCAATTGAGAGTTACTTAGAATTTGTTATTCACCATTTCACCATAACGTCTTTCACAAATAAAATCCTTAAGACATGAGTTTTATCTTCACGGGCCACATAAAATTCTCTTTAAGGAGATATAATCCTACATTCTACCACTTGGCCCACATGAAATTTAAATAACTCAATAAGTGATTATCACTATGCTATAGCCACAATATTATCCATGTCACTAGTTGTGAAATGCTCCCACTCAAATAAAGAATCCAATACATGAATCATGGCGGTAATGCCCTCAATTATTATGAGTACTTCCTTCCATGTATTATAATGTATGGTAAACCTTACATGAGTACTTTATGAGCCATTAATTTTTTATGAATAAACTACCTATTAGCCATTCGGGTCCTCTTTTATACATCCCCACAGATATATCATCCTTATATATCTCTACAAATATATCTAAGTTAATACATATACTTTATGTGCACAAAAAAAAAAAAAAAAATCATATATTTTCTTCTCCAAAAATAACCAAATATGTGTCCAAAACATAGAATAATTAGAGAGAAACTAAAAACCAAATGAGTTAACAAGTTCCATATGTCCAAAAGACTTTTATACTGCTTTGCCGACAAACCTTTAGTTATGAAATTCACATATATTAGCTTAATAATTTTAACACAATGGACACTTTCAATTTCTTAAAATTCTCTCTTAGACTGAGTTATTTTATGTTGATATGTTTATTTTGGCTTTCACAATCATTGTTCTTAGAGAAGAAAATTATAACCAAGTTATTTTTAAAATCTTTAAAGGTCTCATCATAAAACTGACAACCTTAAGACCTATCCATAATACCTGTCTTATAGCTTCATAACATATAGAATATCTTACATGACAAAATCAAATCACTACTTCCAAGTAGTATGTCATTCATATTTAGGCATAAAAACAATACATTTACTCCCATTGATCTTAAGATTTCTAACACCCACTACATTCAAAAAAGACTTAAAATTAAAAAATAAAACAACTTAACAAATTGCTGAGTTGAAGCGCGACACACACACACACACACACACAAGATAGAATATAATGAAAAATGTACCACTTTTGGAAGCGCCACTATCGTCACCAACACGGTTCAAACCGGCAACGAATTTTCCCTAACATCGTCAAGAAAACAAGTCTTGTAAAAAACATGAATGAATGAATCAAGAATCTGATTATGAGGTTAGTGTGCCGTACCTTCGCAGTCACCATTGCGATTCTCCTTTCTTTGATTCCTTCAAATTCTCTGCACCTAATCGAAAATTTTAGGATGAAATTTGCAAATAAATAAATAAATAAATAAAACTCGCTAAAACCTAAATTACTTAAAAAGTTCATAATTCACTAAAATGAAAAAAAAGATTCATGAAATTAGGGTTTGTAAGAAAAAAATTAGGCAAAAAAGAAAATCTATGTATGATTGTTATCAAAATATATATATATATATATATATATATATATATATAAAACAAAATTTTCCTCCAAATCGATTTACTTTAAAAATCTAATAAATCACTCACATTGAACTAGCAACACGTTAGCAAAAATGCATTTTACTACAGAGCTCGTCCAAAATTACTTTGTTTAGGCAACATATCTTCTCGGTTGATTCTCAAAAACAAAAAAAAACAAAAAAAACAAAAAAAATCTCAAATATACACCAATAAATCACCAAATAATTGTTTTCTATACCTTTACAAGGATTCCAGACGTCTAGAGAATTCATCTTGACCTTAAACCTGCCAACATTTTATTAGATGTAGAAATGAATCCTAAAATTGCAGATTTTGGAATGACAAGTAAGGGTGTGCAGCCATCCCACCAATCTACCAAAAATGACCCACTCTAGCCCAACTTGCCGGGTTGGGTTGCCTTTTAGAGATTGGTGGGTTGGGTTCGGTTGCCAAATTTTATTTTATAGTGGGTTAGGTTGGGTGCAGGTCAGCAGATTTACAAATTCGCCAAACCTAACTCGACTCACATAGATTTGATATATATTTAAAATATATATTATATGATTTTATTATTTAATCTTTTGGTTTAATGAACTACCAACATATTTATAAGATTATAAATCAACTTTTTATTTTGTGTTGGTTTGATGCACTAATCAAATAGTTTTTATTAGTTTGGTACTATGCTCAGGTTTGATTAGTAAATCTATTGCTATTTGTATTGGTAATCTTATAAATTTATTGTTTTTATGCTTATATATATATATATATATATATATATATATTTTTTTTTTTTTAAATGTCCAACCAATGGGCCAACCCGATTCACTTGGGTTGAGTTAGGTTGGACCCTTGGGATAGGTTGGGTGGGTTTGAGTTTTTTTCAACCCGACCATGGTGGGTTGGATTGAAAAACACCCTTAATCTGACCCAACCTAACCCATGCACATCCCTCTTTGCAAGAATGGTGGTATTAGATGAAACTAAAGGCAATACAAACAGAATTGTAGGGTCTTAGTAAGTACCAACATGCTAGAGCTAATGTATAGAATTGTGCATGCCTTTTAAAGTGAAATAATACCAAAATGTCATAAAAAAGTTGGAAATTAAAATTTTTTGAAATTAAGATTACCATTAAAATTAAGACTTGATTTATTATTGATGAAATGTAGTGGATATGTGGCTCAATAGTATGGAATGTCTTGACAATTTTCAATGAAATAAGATGTCTTTAGTTTTGGTATGTTAATTTTGAAGATTGTGAGCAGTAAAAAATAAAATAAAATACTTCTTTTCGTAATGGAAGGAATATGGAGTACATTCTTTTTTTTTTTTTTGACTGAAGAAGGTAGAATATGGAGTACATTCTAAACTATGTGAGTAGGAATATAAAAGGGTATATTTCCTTCTTTTTCTTCTTTTTTTTTTTTGTTCTTCATTTTTTTTTTTAGAAAAGAAGAAAATAAATAATTATGAGAATGTAATTTTTCTTCTTTAACATGGCATGTTCACATTGATATATTTCTAGTTTTCTACAAGCATGGAAAAATTGGCGTGAGGGAACAATTTCAAATCTCATAGATCCCACATTGAACGGTAGTCCAATATCTGAAATAATGAGATGTATCCACATGGAATTGTTATATGTTCAAGAAAATGTAGCTGACCAAGTATGGCTTTAGTTGTTCTCATGACAAATAGCAATTCTATCTCTCTCACTGTACCTACACAACTTGCAATTTTCATGGGGAGCAATGTTTTATCAGCCACATCATTGCAACAAGATATTGGTTCCAACATAACTGTCGATAAGGTTTTAATTACTGTAGCATCCAAACCACCAACCTAACAAAATTGACCCAATCCAATCCAACCTGACACCTTAAAATGGTTTTTGTGGGTTGGGTTGGAATTTTATTTTGAGTGGCATGTTGAATTGGTTTTAGGTTTATAGGTTTTTAACCCATCTAATCCAACTTGACCCCTATATATGAGAGAGAGAGAGAGAGAGAGAGAGAGTTTATTTTATTGCCTTTATTTTACTTTTTTGAGTTTGATTTATTTTGTATTTAAAATATTAGTTCTAATAAATTTGAAAATTTGCAATACAATTTATGCATATTATGTGAATTTTAATCATTTATATAAAAGTAATTAAATAATTAATGAGAATCCATTTTTTTACAAGCAGGGGCGGCACCAAGTGTAGTTTAGGGTGGTCATGTAGTTCAGGGTGGTCACATGATCACCCTGACTTGAATTTTCTTTTTTTTTAATATACCTTTAAAAAAAATGAATTTTAAATTAATATGGGTCGTTGACCACCCTAGGAAAAAAAAAAACTTGACCACCCTAAAAAAAAACTTGAACACCTAAATAACAATTTGAGCCCATTAAAAATTAATTTCAACTTCTCCAAAATTTTGGTCTGTTGAATGTTAAACTAAAAAATTGTGAAAAATGTTATGTTCACAATATTTTTGCAATAAATCCTAAGTAGCAAGTTGTTACTAGTGGATAAAAAAATAATTTCAATGGTATGTTCAAATTAGAACTAGTAAAAACTTACCACCTATACTTTATTGTGTAAATATTGCAAAAATGTTGTGAATGTAGCACTTTTGAAAATTGTCCAAACAAAAAAATTAGCCTAAAAGTCCAAATCAAACGTTTAATTTGATTTTTTAAATTGTGTTTTCAAAGGGCATATTTTAAAATCGCTTTTTTTTTTATTATATATATATATTAAAAAAATGCACACTTTTCAAATAGATAGTCTATTTGTGCTTGCTTTAGTCTTTAACCGAATTTGTTAGATTTATGTGATACATTTTTTTAAAAAGGTAATGCATTTTGTATATATTGTTACTTATTTAGGCAATATGTTGGTAATTGAAAAGGATATCAGTAGTTTAATGATCGCTTAATTGTGTATATTGAAAAAGAAGTACCTGATAACATTTACAGTGAATTATCATATCATATAACGATTTCAAAATATGAAAACTTGTGAAGGTAATTTTAAAATTTTATATATTTGTGTGTGTTTTTGTGTGTGTGTGTGTGTGTGATGTTAATATATTCAAATTCTATTTTTATTAAATTTTTTAATGACTATCCTGAAAAAAATTCCTAGAGCCGCTCAGTTTATGAGGCATTAAACATGTAAGCACCATCTCAAAAGAAAATATTGTAAGAACAGCCCATTGAAGCACGTGGGTTAGGTGGAGTTGGTTTTTACAAATGATATGTAGGGTTGAGTTGAGAATTTCTCAATTTGACAAGTTTAGGTTGGGTTGAAAAAGAAAAAAAAAAAAAAAACTTTTCAACCCGATATATGTACGCCCTAATTCTTAGATAATGTTTTGCCCGTAAGGATTATAGTAAACTCGTTGACTAGAAATTTCACTAAACTGCAATTCATCCAACTATATAAAATTTTCCCAGGCATATCTAGAAAATTATAATTAGAATGCCATACAGATTGTCGTGCCCCAAAACCAGAATACTTGAATCCTTTCCAAATGCTAAGGTATAACAAGTTTGCTTTATCTATTACTTATTTATGCATATGATCTAGAATCGTAATTTTGCCAATCCATATAATATATAATAATACATGATTGATCAGATCATGACTAATAAAAGAGACCAAGTCAGTTTTCCTCTACACATTTCTCCGAATTTGTTGAATGAGGTAATATCGGGTGCTCCTGATTAGACTATAGAAACATTTTCTTGGCTTTCTCAAGGTATCTTGCGAACCACTTTGAGGAGTTGTGCACAAATGTAACCCTTTAAATATGGTTCCTGTTTTATAAATCTTACCACAACATCCTGTATCACCTATGGACTATAGCTAATAATATCAAAGATGGTGCTTCAAAAATTCCCACCATTAGAATTTGTAATTGAAATTGGGACATCAAAAATATACTCTGTAGGTACAAGGAAAGAGGTCTATGCCTCGTTGTGTATCAGTGTATCACCATGAAAGAAACGATTTACCCTCACCATTGTAGCTTGTCGTGATTGCGCCTCGAAGCGCTTTTGCCTTGGCAAATTTGTGTCGGACTCTGGCCTAAGCTTGATGGTGGGCATGGATAGATATCAAATTGGGGTTAGAGATTGCAAGTTTGCATTGAAACACTAGTAGTAGATTAGGAGAAAGAATCCAAGACTCTTGTAGTAGGTCCTTCATATTTTTTTGAGGACATGTCCAAAGTTTAAAAATTTAAATCCCTCTCTCAGCACCAAAAAAAGAAAGACATAAATAAATAAAAATTAATTAAATCCCTCATTTTTTTAACTATAGATTTATTTATATATATATATATATATTTTAAAATGATAGTTTAGTAAACTTGTATGTGACGTGGTTTTGTCATTTAACTTTCTAATAATCACATGCAAAGCATGTGATTGCTAAACTTAACATCTAGATGGATTATGATTTGCAAATTGTTAGGGTTGTTCAATTTAGGTGATTATTATAGGTTTTAATAAGTGCAAAGTGTTTTGTAAGTACCCAATAATTTTGGGTAGATCTAAGCAATTAAACAACCCCAAAAGGGGGGGAAATTAGGCTATGTTTTTAACTGTTTTGAATTTTTTGTTTTTAAGAAAGAAAGAAAAAATAAAAAAATAAAAAAACCAATTTTCTTGTGTTTTAAAAGTGGGAAACGCATTTGATTAGTTGAAAAGAAAAAAAAAAAAAAAAAATTCCAAGAATAAAGCAGAAATTTTGTTTGGTAACTATTTTTGAGAAAGTTCAATTTTTTTTTTTGTTGTTCAAGTATTCACAACATTTTGTCTAGTCACTCCTAATGTTAATCTTCTCTAATACATCTAGAGGAATTTTAAACTCAAATGCTTTAAAAATAGCATTCACAACCTAGAGGAATTTAAAATTCAAATGCTTTGTATATGGCAATCAACTGTATAGCATGAAACTTATAAATGAAAATTTCAATCTACCGTAAGAAAAATTGGCATTTAAATATTATAAGAGACAATCAATATCTAAGGTTTATAACAAGGCATCAATGATGCCTATAATTTGCAGAGCCAACATCAAACAAATCGATGATGCCTATTATTAGCCAACATTAATTCTGCATTTTGATAAATCTACTGCAAAGTACATATTGTAGATAATTGTGAGCATAATCAAATTTTGTATAATCAAAATTTGTATTTCATATCAAGAAGATTTTTCTTAGAAGGGACGACAAGCATAATTTAATTACTTCTCATATTGACTTTGGCAGTAAAAACCAAAACCAAAAGCAACAACAACCAAGCTTTAGTCCCAAAATTTTGGGGTTAGTTATGGATTCTCAACATACTAGTTAGGGTCGGCCACATATATAGAGATGATTTCTCACAAGAAGCGGCCAAGAAACTCCATACTCCATATTTTCTAGTTCATGCTTGTTCTGGTTCTAAATTCCAAATCTAGAAGAGAGATCTGACAAATTGGAATGACTAAATCAAATTCAAATTACAACAGAATGGTTTTTATGAAGGTCTGTAAAGTATAAACATTTCTGTTTTGTAGTATCTTAAAGGTAAAGACATTATCCCAAACAAAGACATTTTCAGTCAATTACAGAAACCAAGAAACCTTAAAAAAAAGAAAAAGACCTGCTTGCTTACCCTTGAGAGAAGCCAATCTTCCTAATCACGGAATGGCGTGAGATCAATGTTCAAATGTTGCTTCCCCTTGCTTACTCTCTATGAGATATCAACATAGAACATCCAAGTCAATATAGAGTTTTGGCCTTTCAATCTAGTAAATAATTTTAATACACAATAAGTCAACCAAATTCTTGTTAATTTCATTTGGGATGTGAAGAATTCAATAAGATTGTATAAACCATCAATGTTACAAGAGACATCGGTTGGATCCTTTTCAATATTTGAGCTTGTACACTTCCTTGGTGCAATACAATGAAAAGCATTTAAATTTTCTATAAAAATTTTCATGTTGAAGACAGAAAATCAAACAAAAGTTTACATCCATTTTGAAGATCACTGGAAACATTCAAGTCACAAAACAAAACGCAGACAGCCACCAACTTAGACACACCCACCAACTCACACACACACAAATAACAAACATAAATGAAGACTATGCTTATGTAGCAACAATGCTGAGACAATTGAAGACCAACAAAACAAAATAATGAGGCCATTAATTTATAAGCTGGACCATGTATGGAAGTTATAAAAGAAAATTTTAAAATAACAAATAAGATTAATTTGACTCTTCTGGAAGTGATTGCTGGGCCACAAACTATCTGATGCTCAAGTGAAGAGTCCAGCAGAGAGAAGAAAGCATATATGGATTAATAAAGAACCATGGAAGATTCAATCACAACTTGTACAAATTGAGAACCTTAGGTATCAACCTACACAACACAACAATAATTGAAATTTTCAGTTGAAAGATATTTATGTTTCCCCCTTTCCTTTCCAAGGCTAACTTTGTTTCAAGGTGGTCAAAGGCAAAAGGCGACCTTAAGGAGCCAAGGCCTGATGCTGATATCGAGTGAGGTGTGAGGCGACAAAAAGGCGCTAGCCTGATTAAAGTGAGGCACCTAACTCTAAATATAGTTATTATACATATAGAACTTAAAACATATGAACCTCATGTATTGAAATATTATAATCAAAGTATTTTTGAAATAGACAAAAGACAAAAGGAATTTCTTTGATTTCAAAACAGGCTTAACATGGTTTAGGCTCTATTAGTTATTCTAAAAATAGGTTTTACAACAAGCTTCTATGTATTAATTAATCTAGCAATAGGTTTTACAAAAAGTTTCTGCAAATTAATTAATCCTACAATCGGTCTTGAAACAAGATTAAATAAATAATCTAATTATAGGTTTTACAACAAGCTTCTATATATGTAATAATAAATTTTTTTATAAAACATTTCAGGTTCTCACCTTAGTGCCTTTCTCATGGCTTAAGGCAGTAGCCTTGCTCGCCTAGGCTCTAAAGGCAAGCACCCTTGCCTTTGAGCCTTAGAGACAACTTAGTTTAGAGCCTTTTTGCAGGTATGGAACTGTCCGGGGAGCAGGGCCAGCTTGTATTCTTTGGTGCATTTGGAGAGAAAGAAATCAACAGATATTTGAGGGGAAGGACATGTCTATACCGAATCTCAAGTTTCGTTTCTTGAAAACTCTCTTTGAATGGGCGAGACACTCTTCAACCATCTCAATCTTTTCTCTGATGAAGTTTTTAGACTCTTTGCACTTGTATTCCTAGTGGTTTGGATCAGCCTTCGACGTCTAGGATAGATAGGGCTCTGGTTTCTCATGATTGGGAGGCTCACTATCCGGATGTGATTTAGCGGGTTTTACCTCGTCCTATTTGAGACCACTTCCCCATATTAGTGGAGGCAGGAGGGATATTGAGGGGAAAGAGTCCTTTTAGGTTTGAGAACATGTGGTTAAAGACGGGTGGATTCACAGATAGGGTTCATTTTAGGTGGAATCGATATTCCTTCTTAGGTACCCCCTAGTTTTGTGCTTGCCAAGAAGCTGAAGGCTCTGAAAGAAGATATTATTCAGAGGAACCGCAGTGAGTTTGGAAATGTAGGTCGTCAAAAGAAAGAATTGTTGGAGGCCTTGAAATTATTGGATGTTAAGGAAGGGGAGTATGGCCTTTCTGAAGTGGAGATGGGTGAGAGGGTTGTGGTGAGATCTCAAATACAAAACCTTCTCTCTTTGGAAGAAATCTCGTGGAGATAGAAATCGAGGATGCTATACATTAAGGAATGAGATAACAATACTAAATCCTTCCACAAGTTGACTAATTCTCAAAGAAGGTATAATCATATTAGTATGTTGGAGGTGGATGGGGTTATGTATGAGGAGGAATCAGAGATGGCGGACCAAGTTGTACAGTTTTATAAAAACTTGTACAAGGAGACAGAGGAGTGGAGGCCTTTTGTGTAAGGTTTGGGGTTTGATCAAATAGAGGGTATAGAGAGGGATTGGCTTGAACGGAGGTTTGAAAAGGAGGAGATTCTTCAAATTGTCAAAGAGTTGGAAGGGGATAAAGCTCCAGGTCCAGATGGTTTCACAATGGCCTTCTATCACCATTGTTGGGGAGTTGTGGAAAGAGAAGGCTTAGCTATATTTGAAGAGTTTTATCAACACAGTAAGGCGAATCCGTACATGTATATCTACAGTCCAATTCTCTGTCTTGTTGAATGGGTCTCCAGCTGACTTTTTTGGGAGTTTGAGGGGGTTGAGACAAGGAGACCCGCTATCTCTTATGTTGTTCCTGGTTATGATGGAGGTCTTCAGTAAGATGATGAAAAGAGTTGAAGGGGTTGGTTTACTTCGAGGTTTTAAGGCTGATGGCAGTCGGGGTGGGGGGGTATGTGTCTCGCATCTATTGTTTGCGGATGATACGATTCTATTTTGCAATGCAAATGAGGAGCAGATTCTACATGTTCGGATGCTTCTTCTTTGTTTCCAGGCTGTGACAAGTTTAAAGGTTAATACCATGAAGAGCGAGCTGGTTCCCATTGGGGAGGTTCCTAATGTCCATGTCTTGGCAGAGATTTTGGGTTGTTGGATTGGTTCTTTGCCTATGACTTATCTTGGTATGCCATTGGGGGCGTTCCACAAGTCCCCCACTATTTGGAATCCTATCTTGGAGAAAATTGAGCAGAAGCTGGCTAGGTCGAAGAAGACGTATTTGTCAAAAGATGGAAGATTGACGTTGCTGAAGAGTACATTATCTAGTCTTCCTACTTACTTTTTTTCTCTTTTTACTATCCCTACACATGTGGCCAATAAAATTGAGAGGTTGCAAAGGGATTTCTTGTGGAGGGATTCCAAGACACATTTGGTGGGATGGGACAAGGTGTGTGCATCTCTAGAAAATGGTGGGTTAGGAGTAAGGAAATTAACTACTCTTAATAAAGCCTTACGAGGGAAATGGCTATGGCGGTTCGGAGTTGAGGAGACAAGGCTTTGGAGAAGGGTAGTAGCTCTAAAATATGGGGAAGAATGGGGGGGATGGACCTCCAAGCTAGATAGAGGGGTACATGGATGTGGTTTGTGGAGAAGTATCTGAATGGGTTGGGAGGTTTTTAGCAAAAATATTCGGTTTGAGGTAGGGGTGGGGGATAGAGTGAAGTTTTGGACAGATCAATGGTGTGGGGAGTCTCCACTTCAATTAACCTTTCCAGGTGTGTATGGGATTGCTTCCAACAAAGAGGCATCAGTGGCTTCTTCTCTTGAACAGTTGGGGACAGAGGAACGAAAAAGCTGGGATGTTTGTTTCATTCGGAGACCAAATGATTGGGAAATGGGTGGTGTGAATGAATTTATCCATACTTTGGGTTCTAATTTACCTCATACTGAGAATGGAGATCGTATGCAATGGAAGTTGACGAAGAATGGGTATTTTGACATCCAATCATTTTATAATAAGTTAAGAAACCCCTTGCCCATTATCTTTCCTCGGAAAGGTGTTTGGAAATTTTAGGCTCCTCGGCGAGTTTCTTTCTTTGTATGGACTGCTATATGGGATAAGATCCTTACAGGTGACAATTTGAGGGATAGAGGGATGGATTTTGTTGACTGGTGCATTATGTGTCGTTGTAATGGGGAGATGGTAGATCATTTGCTACTTCATTGTGGTAAGGCTTACCTGTTGTGGAGTTTGGTTTTTAGATCTTTTGGGATTTCATGTGTCTTGCCAAGATCGGTTGCAGATACTCTCTTTAGTTGGTGGAATTGGCCTGGAAAGCATTCTTCTAGCATTTGGAATTTAGCTTCGTTGTGCTTAATGTGGTGTCTATGGAGGGAACGAAATTGGAGGACGTTTGAGGACATGGAAAGTTCTGACGACCAGCTATTGGCTTCTTTTAGTGGCTCACTTTTTGACTAGTCTAGGGCTTGGGGACTCACCACTAGTGATTCTCTCCCTATGTTCCTTAGCACTCTTCTTTGTAATTAGCAGCTTTTCTTTTTTCTTTCTTCTCTTCTTTCTCTATAATTTTTCTCAACCTTATGTTTTTCTGCATAAGGTAGTGTTCTTGAATATACATCCTTATTACTTATCAAAAAAAAAAAAAAAATCTTTTAGCTTTCTTTTCTTTCTTTTCTTTCTTTCTATTTTTCAAATCTTTGTATACATCATGTATATGCTATTCATTTTTAATAAATTACAATCACTTATCAAAAAAAAAAAAAAATTTAGAGCCTTAGAGACGCCTTAGTGGCACCTCATCTTGCCTGAGAGCACGGCTCACATTTGACTACCATGCTTTATTTTGCATTCAATTTACTGTCCTGTACCAGCCAACATTAGTTCATATTGAAGTAGATATCAGAAAGGGAATAGGTTGAGAGGAATGGCTAAAATAAGAAGGAAGAAAGAAAAAAGGAGCTGAGTGTACAATTTATTGCACTATCAGGCTAAAATGACAACAACCAAAAAAAAAAAAAAGCGACAATAAATACTTGTAGTTCAACAACCACATGCCAGTATTTTGATAATGGGATCTACTTCACATGAATCAGACACGTCTGCCATGTTGTAGATCCCATGAATCAGACATGTCTGCCATGTCCATGGTATTGCTCAAGAGATGTTTACTTCTATGACACAAGAATTAACAGATATGTGACCTCTCATATCAAGAAAGGGGAAACAAACTTACAGCAATTGCCACAAGCTCCTCCAGCAGTTCTTCCAAATTGCGCAGAGGCTATAGTTATAAATGAGCAGAAATGTTAAAGTTTCTCTATTACAAAGTAGCCTTAATAGGAATCAAACTCTGAGAAAATTGCCCAAAATGGCCCATGTATCTGGGAAAGCAAGATATAAAAACTCACCCATTGGGTGGGACCATCAACAGGTGCATTCAAAGGATCATCATGCACCTATGCACCCAAAAGAAGCTTTTAGAAACACACCATACGATCTAAGGAAAGATAATAACATAAAGGTTTTAAATATATAGACCTTGGAGCTCACAACATTATCGGATTACAATATTAAAAGCTAAAATGGATAAGATTCCCATTTGTACACTTGTAACTAATAATAAAAACCACCGAAAATTTTACAGATGACAAGTCCTATGTTCCATTGTACCTATGTAACTTATATTTATAATCCTTATCTACTTTAATTTTCAGTAACCCCAAGCATGGTATAAGTATATTATTCCTAAAAAAGGCTGATACAAAAATGTTTGGATCCTGCAGATTACTGTACCTCCATGAAAATTCCATCAACTCCAACAGCAACTGCTGTCCTTGCAATGCATGGGATTAATTCACGAAGACCACCACTAGCAACACCTCCACCATCCAACTGAATGAAAAGGCAGAAGTTAAGCTCTTCACTAAGGTTAAAGGAATGATAAATTAAAATCTGCATGCTACAACAATTTGATAGTATTGAAACAAGTGGAAATCTCATGAAAGTAGAACAGGATAGAAACACGGCAACAAAAAACATTATGGACAAGCACTCCAACTCAAGATTCTTTACAACAGGATACTCATTATCCAATACCACCTAATATATACCGCTAACAAATAATCGTTTTCATTTCAAAGGCAGGATGATATGAAGAGGAATGAATTTGACAAAGAAAAGACCCTAGAAACAAACAGTGGAAGTGCAATAAACAAGATCAAGATAAAGATAAGCATAATGAACTGGTTCTTATTTTGTTGTGTTGACAGTTGGAAGAAAACAAATTATGGATATTATGGGGGATTGTTGTTTGTAGCTGGTATTACTGATAATAGTTCAATTTTCATTGTTATCCTTTTGGCGCTCGTGAAGTAGCACTCCAAATAATGAAAATTTTATTTTCCCAAAACTATTTCATTTGTTTTTTACACAAACAAAAAACTGTAGAAAAACTTTCCAGATTTGAAACAAAAATTTTAAGACTATCGAACCTTTTTCCCAGCAGGCTGTTGTAACGCATGTGTGACATCAGCTACCTGCAGTGAAACATGAGAATCAGAAAATAGTATGTAGATGAAGGCAGCATTAGCCTATATCACCTTGAGTATTGAGATTAAAAAGGATTAAGAAGTTACTAAGCATGCAATTGAAGCTTAATCAGAGGGAAAAAATGAAGAGAGAAAAAAAAAAGTTCTTTGAAAAAATGTAGAGGTGGCAGTTAGAGGTCACTTTAAACCATTGCTTAAATGTCAACTTGTTAAATGCCTACCCTTGTGTCAAACCAGATTTTGTTTCTCGTCACAAAACATATGCACTCACACATTCTATATTATCCACAGATTGACCTGTTTTGCCATAATTACCTCCGTATTCAGCTCATTTAGTCTGAATGCTACATGAAGAACATAAGCCAGATGAAGGAATAGGAAGACCTAGGATGAACAAGTTCAACATAATTTATTCTGCCTTTTCATAGGGACTGGACTTCAGAATTGATTGATTTCATTTAAAAGAGTTATTCAACAGATACTGGGTTGAATTAAGGTGTAGCTTTCAGTGTGTTTGGGTTAAAAGATTACCAGGAATGACTTAAATATCACAAAAAGAATAAATTTGTGCACATGTTGATTAAAACACCTTTGGTTGTTGAAAAATACCAAATTATATCCAAGAACAATGTAATGAATTGGTCTACTTGCGTGTGCTTTTGTGCTTGTTATCATGGGCCATACAAACCTTGAAGACCTCAGAAGACCATGATAATGAGGTCGGAATCTAATGCTGTAAGACCTTGTAATTTCTACTTAACACTTCATCTAATTAATAATAACAAGCAATTATATAAATAAAGAATAGCTTGCTTACTTAGTTCTTGCATTAAAAATCTAATCAGGATAAACATCAGATTTGGAGAAAAAGAGTTTAAAAGTTGAAAAAAGAAGAGCCCTTTCCTCGAAGTTCTTGAATGCCTGAAAGAAGAATATATCCAAGTTTTGGAGACCTATCTCATGTGCTTTTGGAAATAGTAGAAATGTGGCATTTTACAATCTTTAAGAGCATATGCTAGTCAAAGATAGCACCCAGTGGTATTGTTTACAGTACGATTTCATGGTTTTCTTTGTTTAATGAGTTCCAAAAGGATTGCTTACCAATTTTTGTATTCATGAATGGACCAGCACATTTCATGAAATACCTAATTTTTTCTTTTCCTTTATGTTTTAAGCCTTTTGTTGTTTAGGGTTGTGCGCTGCTTAAGAATGCCACAACAGATTATTGTAACTTTGGGGGATGCTCTTGTTCCATAACATTTCCTGCTTTAATGAACTTATTCCCAAAAGAAAGTCACAATATATATTATCCTTTATTTAAAAAAAGAAGAGATGATTACTTAAATTACATAACATCACAATAAGAGAAGCCTAAAGTAAAATGAACAGTTGACTTACAACAGGAGAATTGGCTTCTCTCATCCATTCGAAATTGCGTGGATCAACAATCAAATCATCTAGATGCCAAAGCCCAAATACAGTGTCAATCGAACTAGAAAATATCAGCAATGCTACCATGTTTGTTATCCCAATACACTCAAATCAATGACTAAATAACGCAAAACTGGAGTCAATTCATGAAAATTTAAGGCAAGAAAGGGGGAGGGGACTTGTACAAAATGAGATTTTGCTTTTGAATTGAGCATCATAGGTAGTGGGACTGGCACAAAGGCATTACCAAATTCCAAAATGGATACATAGATGGCATTGTGGCTCAGCTATATCTTATACTAACTGAAAGGGGGCTTGTAAAGTTAAAGTCAAACAGAGATTATCAAAGAGAAAGACAAAAAATTGTGTTTTATAACTTACTATAGCCAAACATAGTGCCCCTCTCACAAACCATCACATTTGGATTTCCAGCAAATCTAATTTTCTCTGCAGAATTTACCATGACCTGCAAATGTGAACATTAATTACTTAGCAGAATTCCCATAACAATACATATCTAGCCTTCAGCTAAAATATGTCAACAGAGATTCTGACTTATTGGAAAAATATCACTCACAGAAGGAGCACAGAACTGGCCTTTCTTGATATTGACAATTTTCCCCGTCTTGGCTGCCGCAACTAGAAGATCTGTCTGTCAATGTAAGAGGTCACAAATGAACTAAAATGAGTGGCATGCCATATCATACAAGCTTAAGTCATCAAAATTCCTTATCATGGAAGGACAAGGTTCCAAATGAGAAAAATATTGACTTAACCTGACGACATAAAAATGCTGGAATCTGAATAATATCTGCTACTCTTCCAACTGCTTCACACTGGCAAAATAAGAGAAAAACAAATGTTGGAAATGATTCATCATATGTTGAACACCAATTCCAGACTTTCTTACCTTTTATATTAGCAGCAGCATTCATATATCAAAAACATTACAGATAACAAAACAAGAAGTACTAAAAATTAAAAAAGAACATTAAGCACATGAATCAGGCCAAATTGTAATTTAATATCTCATGTTATAAGAGTGCGTACAGAGGCAACAGGGCACCAGGCCACCAGCCACATGACAAGATCCATCTAGGAACAGGTAAACCAAGAACAGAAATGCCACAACAAAGAGTATTTCCTGACATATATCTATACACAAACACTTAAAAACAAGCACATTTACTTATCTTTTGAAAGATTAAACAGAAATTACCTGGATTGTTTCGTGCACATCAGTCACTATAGGGATGTCATACGCCAATTTAACCTTCTCAAGCATCTGCAATCAAAAAGGACATGTGGAGTATGACTGGAAATTTTATTGGTCTAGATAAATAATTGTGCTTTGTGCCTATGCATCAGTAAACATTGCACATAGTCTATTAATGAGAGAGAACACTAAATAACTTCTTTTTATATAATTTTATTGACAAAAGGGAAAGCAATTGTACAAAGGATGTTTACACAAACTAACCTAAAGAATTACATGAACAGGAATCAACTTCGCATAAGGTATACAGATACATGTAATAAACAATTTACCATGATGCCAACAAATGCTCAACTGAGCTGAAATTGAAATCTTACCAAATAATACTATTATATCTAGTTTATTCCAAACTTTTTTATGAATTTTATACATACATATAATTATATGTATATCCACGTATATTTGAATATATCAAGTTACAGCAACTGTGACCTTAAAGTATATGTTCAGCATCTTAATTGGATATCAATAATATCCGAACTATTTGAACATTAATGAGAAACTGCAAAACCTATAGCTGGCAATGCTGCATGTCTAAAATGATATAATTTTAATCCCATGCAAAATTTTATGACTTTGATGACTCTAATGTGATCTAAAGTTTTAAGTTACTGCAACATTCATGGGAAATACAAACCCAAAAAAAAAAGGCATCCATGGATGACATGGTATAGACTGCCACTTAGAGTTTTCATTGCTATATGTAGATATAATTATTTTCTGGACATCTTTTTTTTTTTTTTGTCAACCCTAATTCAATACCATGAGAAATTTTGAACATTTACTTAAGGTCAAGCAAAATATCTTCCAACAACAGAACAAGCCTTTGCAAACTATATAAACATTATGGTACTTGATTAATGTTTATCTCTGGTTTGATTTAGACTTTAGTCTGTTCAAAGACACTTATTACAAAGCAAAAAATAAAGTTTGAACTTTACACTGAAAACTTTAGACATCTAGCATCAGCAATATTCAAAATCTCAATTAAACAATGGATTAGACAAAATAACATGAGCCAGCACCTTTAAGCCTTCAACCATTCCAGGACCCCGAAATGATTTTGAAGATGTTCTGTTAGCTTTGTCAAAGCTTGACTTGAAAACCAATGGCAACCCAACTCTACAAGATTAGAAAGAACAATCACTAACATGGGAAAAATCTACAATAGAACATTTCTAAGTGCAAGAGATGAAGAATTGAAATCCTATTTCCCTTTTCTTCTGATGAACAAAATACAGGGGTCCATGACTCAGTCCTCTAGCTACAATAATCATAATGATGGAGACGATATAAAGCAAAACCCATCTTCTTCAACCTCCTCTTTTTTTCAATTCAAATGAAGAAACATAATTCTTAACCACATTTTGAACGAGAATATAAATAAACCCATATTCCTCAACCTCTTTATTATTTTCATATAAACAAAACAACCATCTTTCTTTCTTTCTTTCTTTTTTGTTCTTAATGCAAAATTTTGTAACCTCAATAAGAACTTCCAAATAAAAATCAATGTATAGCTGAGACCTCTATCTCAAACAGAACCTCCTTTCCTTATACAAACAAGATGGATGGTAAGGTCTTATGTTCAAGGTCCACCGGGTGCATGAGTAACTTACCAATAAAAATATCTCACCCCTCACCTATAATCACCACCACTGCCTCATTGCTCAAATCCAACCCTTTGAAATAGAATCACACCTTCCCAATTCAATTTCCCCTTTTCATCTACTCTCTAACATCCATTAAATTTAGCAGAACCTTGAATTCTGCTAAATTCAGCAAAGAAGAAGCATTTAACCAAACCACACTTATCATCCGATTGTACAACCACAAACCCATTTGAGGTTATTGCCAGTACTGTATTTAATGCCATGAAAGGCATTGAAAAAACCCAATCCCAATTCAGCATTGGCTGCCTCAGGTCATGTTTGATGTAAAAATTACCAAAGTATTACGTAGATCCTAAGAGAGAGAGAGAGAGAGAGAACATACTTTGCTGCAATAGTCTTAATGTGCTTAGCCATTCGAAAAATATGCTCCTCGGATTCAATCACATTGGGACCAGCTAACAAGAAAAACGGGTCAGCTGCCTGTTATTACACATTCACAAACACACATTAGATCATATATTCATCCAAATCCCAAATGCATAACAGTCCATGAATGACACAAATAGTTAAAGAAAGAAGAAAACTTTTTGCAACAAATTCAAACCTTGAGCTGGTTAAAGAGCAGTGCTGATGATTCCATCTGGACCCAGATGACAATTTCAAATCTACATGCAAGAATTTGGTTTCAAATTACATAATTTTGACACCCAACAAATAGAAAGAGGAAATGAATTAAGAAAAACCAAAAACAAAATTCCTACATACATTTTCTCAGCAACCAAACGAAAGATCTGACTGGAAAAATGCGTTGAGTGACTGAGTGGAAGTGTTTTATTTATATTGTGAATGCTGTAAATGCTTTCAGAGTACCGACACAAAAACTGAAAAGACGATAAATCTTATACCCCCAAAGTTTCGGCTAATACCCACTAGATCCAAAATATTTCAAAATTGACCAATTTGGTCCCTAACACTGTCTGTTTATCACGTTCCACATTTTCTCCAAATTTCTCTGACCTCTCTCTCCAACCCAAACCACTCTCCTTTGAAACACTCTTTAACTGTCAGTCTCTCCTCTCTCAGGCAGCGTGGTTGTGGGTCGCCGGTGGTGGAGTCTGGTTTGCTGTGGGTTTTCGGTGGTGGTGTATTTGCTTTGGGGGGTGATTGTGGGTTCTGATTAGTCGTGGGGTTTTTGGGTTGTGGCTGGTGGTGGTTTACGGTGCCTAAATTTCAAAGGATGTGTTAGTTACAGCTGCCTCTGTTAAGAATTTTCAGCTTGTTCACCAAAATGTTTCGGTGGCAGAACAAGAAAAAGTAACACTACAATGAGTCATTATCAAGCTAGTCTTCCCTGAAATTATTTATTTATTTTTTTTCTCTCTCAAAAAAAATTTTTAGACTCTATTAATTGAGAATTATGATATACAGTAGAGAATAGAGAGAAAGACATTCTATTTACTAATAAGAGACTCTCTCATTCTCTTTTGCAACGCTCACATACGCTAGAGTAGCATGATTACATCGTAAAAAAAAAAAAAAAAAAAAAAAATCTTCAAAGTCCAAACAAATTTTAAAAAAAAAGTGAATCTTCACTTCAAAATCTCCGAATGCCAAGAAAACCAGAAAAAAGTGTCAAACGACACCTTCTTGATTTACAAGGACATCAAAATGATGAGTTTTTTTCTTTTTCTTTTTTTTTCTTTTCTTTTTTTGGTTTTTTTTTTCCAACTTAGGAGCGTTATTATGCCCGGCAAGGTTGCCGTGCAACCTCCGCCAATCCCATAGTTGATACAACACCTTGCTCATTCTCCACAGTTCTATGTTTCTTTTCTCCCTTAACATTTGTAGCCTCCTTATTCACGTTTTCTACTTGCTTCCTTTTTTGCCTAGGTTCCACATCAACAATTGAAAAATTACTAAGGTCTTATGGTAAGCCTCTTCCAACTCATCATTGCTTTTGAGCTTTCGATTGTAGACTTCTCCACGGACTCAACTACTTTTGGGCTATGCATTGCCACTTCTTTTGGGCCGGCCCTTACTAGTACCCTTGCTACCTTGCCCGTTACCACAGCCAACCTTAAAACGTATCTCTGATCCCTCAAAAGCCACTTTGAGTCCCACTTCAAATGCTACCCCACTAGAATTAACATTATCCTTATCCACTTTTGTTTTCAAATTCCACTTTTCATTCATGGGATTATCTTCCTTGACTTCCATTTCTATCAGATCACATCTGTTATTATCTTGAAACCCTGTGAATCCGGATCCTCTCCATTTCTATTTGAAATGGAGAGTGTCCATTTTATGGACAGGATTCGTTTGAAATAAATCTAAGGTCTGAAGCATGCCACGTCAATTAAAATCCAACTGACTTAACTCAGCAAGTTCAACCGAGGTTAGCTATAAAGGTTAACTCTTCTCTCTGCCTTTCAGCTACCTAAAAAAACAAAAAACTCTCTCTTTCTTCAGATCTTTCTCTACCCAAAATTCAAAAACTCTCTCACACCATTGCTCAATCTCCATGGCTACAGCTTGCAGTCATTACGTCCCACACCTCCACTACCGGCGGAGTTCCGATATGTTACTATCTCTCTCCTTCGGCTGCTGGAGGTGCTATCGTCGGTGCCACCACCACTAGTGGCTACCGGGTCCTCCTCTCTTTCTCTTTATTGTCTTTTCTCTTTTATTTTTCTTTTTGTTTCTCTTTTTATTTGCCTTTTAGAAGTGACTGAATCCCTTAGAGTTTTGTTTAGTGACTGGGTTTCCTTTTGAGTATAAAGCTTGATGATCTGCTTTGGGTTTGAAAAATTGGGGCTTTTGGGTACAGTCAAATGTGTTTTGATTAAGTATCTGCCTGTAGTTGTTATGTGGTGTTGTATTTGACATCAGTCCAAAAATTATGTTGCTTTGTCATGAACTCATGATGTATGCTAAAAATCGTTATGAAATTTCTCTTCTTCTTTTTTTTCCTAATTTTTTTAGGTATCTATTCATTTTCTAAATTTGGATTAACTATGCAGATGGGTATTTTGTTGGTGGATAATATATTTTGTTTCTTGTAGTTCATTTTAAAGATATAAATTGTGGCTCTTGATAGGTAATGAGGTACAGTGTTTGTGAGCTTAGAATAATGATTCTTGATATGTTATGCACAATTGGTTTTCTAAGTGTAGGGGCCTTTTCTTGTATGGTATGGTATGTTGGGCTGCCTCCTGCGGTAATGGGCTGGGTTGCCTCCTGCGGTGATGGGCCCTAGTGTTTCTGAGTAAGGGAGCTGGGGTCGGTCCAATTGTAACCCAACTTGGGCCGGTTTGTGCACAAACTTATGCCGTATCTGCTAGGAGTGAGTTTACGGCAAGCAGAACTGTTGCAGACGAGTTATGACAGGCTGAACTATTGCAGACAAGTTATGGCAGACAGATATAATAATAACTAAAACAGAGTACTTTGACTTATTTAAATAAACGGCTATGTATTCCCTGCTACTAAAGCATGATTACAGTCACAATGATATCAATCACAGAGAAAAAATGAAGAGAATAACATTGGCTAATTTAAATGGGCATAAATTAAGTTTTTAAACTGTCTGCCGTAGTAAGGCCAAAGAGGAAAGAACACCTTTTCTCAACGCAAATAACCCCCCAGGAAAAGGATCCTGCCGTGGGGATTAATAGCTTCGAGGGAGTCGGACATGAATGGTTGCTGCCCAAAAGGAAGATGGTGCTTGTTTACGTTTTTTGAAGAAGGTAAGATTTGAAGGGGGAGAAAGGGAAACCGATCTATGGGTGCATGCCCTCTTTGAAATAACTCCCGTTTTTCTTAGTTTTCCTTTCTTTTCTTTTTGTTTTCTTTCTTATCCTTTTTCTTTTCTCTCTTGCTCTATTTCTTCCTTTCACTTCGAAAATATGCTCTGTTTTCGATCCCCCTCTACAGGGAATGGCAAGGGCCTTTTTATAGCGCCTGTCGTGGCTAGTGTTTTACGGTCTTGCCCCTTAACCGCCTTTGTCTGGTCTGGGTGTATTTGCCGACCACACTGTGCGACACCCACCCTCGCCAGACAGAGGCGGATTTGTTTTATTCCTCTGTGTGTCGTAGCATTTCTTCCTGCCACGATATTAATGCCTTCTCTCTCCACTCTCAGAGTATGCACCCAATGGTTCCCCCTCAAATTGCCTCTTTTGGGTGGTCTATCATCCCAGCAGGACATACCTCCCAAAAGAGGCTTGGGCAGGAACCGTAAATAGATCTTTTCCCCTCTCCCCACCACCAAACCACACCCCCCTTTACCTCTTACCTCTGGCCCATGGCCCTACCATTTCCTATATTGGCTGGGTACAGGCTGGTGGCGCCTGGGCCTTGCGTGTGCTTCCCTTTCAAATTTGTCTAAGAGTCTGCCTGCTGCTCATGCGTCTGCCGCAACCTGAAGACTCTCCGTCTGCGTTTCCTGGCCTTTCATGCGGGTTTTCCTTTGGTTTTTCGCTCCATTCAGGAGCTGGGCCTCGTATGATAATGGGCTTTTCATTTCTTTAGCCCACTTTTGATTTTCTTTACTACCTGCCACGTTGAATTGTCATTCCTGCCGTAATAACTTAATCCTGCTGGACCTCCTTTTGGGCCAGCTGCTTATTTCTTGTCTCAGTGGCCTATTATGGGCACTGTTTTGCTTTCTACTCATGGGCTCCTCTGTCCCTTTGGGCATCCACGGCCCAATTGCTTTCTTTGGGCTTCCTCGGCCCGTTTGCTAATTCCACACTCCCATGGGCTTTTTACTAACTTCATTGGGCTTCCCCGGCCCAATAACCTTATCCTTATCTTTGGGGTTCATGGGCCTGCCATAAACCCCTTACTCTCTTAGTTTGCACTGCCTTGAGCCTGCGGCGGCCCTTTCTCACTTTTCTAACTCATACTCTGCCCATGGGATGCTATTTCTTTCTTTCCTGGCTTCTTTTGAGCCCGCTTGCCTTTTCAAGACCCATTTATATATTTGTTGGGCCTGTGACCCATTATTCCTGCCGCTTGGGCCTAATGGGTTTTTTGCTATTTATCTTGTCAATTCTTTGTGGCCTTCATTATTGGGCTTTCCTGTCTGCTGGGCTTCCACAAATGGCCCTCAACACTAAGCTATATTGCTACTCACACTCTTATTTGCTATTTTTGGGCATGAGCTAATTCTTGGTCAGAGTTTATTTAACAGCTTATGTGACATGACTGATGTTATGGCTGGATTGCTATGCTCTCACCATAATGTTGTTGCATTGATCCTGACAAGTATATTAACCTGCTATTTAGAAACTATTCAGGTTCATAGCTTGGACATTTGACAATTTATGCTTTATTTTGAACCATGCTTGATCCAATTGCATATTATCTCCTAACTACCTATAGGCATTAGGAATCTACTTGAGGCTATATATATATATATATATATATACACACACACACACACACATTTTACTTCCTCTTTCTTGTGGAAAATATTTGCATTTTTGGTTTCTTGAATTGTTACCAATCATGCCTAACAAGTTTAGCCCAAATTTTTAAGTTTATATGTTAAGGCCTTCCAAAATATTCTGGTGATGCTATTTTGGTTCAAAAGAATGTTTGAAATTTTGGTGATGCTATTTTTCTTTTAATAAAAAATTGTCAAATATTGCTAGTTGAACTTTAATTCTTCTGGGGCATTTCTATGTTACATAGATATGGTATTCATTTATTAACTTTAATTCTACTTGGGCATTTCTATGTTATACAAATATCGTGGTACTAATTTAGACAATAAAGCAGAAATTGCAATTGGATTTGGGCACAATTGAGCTTATGAACAAGAGTTTGTTTATGCACTTTTTTATTTTCCATTTATTGTCGAAAACGGTTATATGGAGTAATAACTAATAACTATGTCTCTTGTTTTCTTATTAACAGGATAAAATATTAGCCTCTGCTGCAATGAAGTTTAATGTATCTTGCCAAAAAAATGTTTTGAAGCATTGAAGCCATGTATCTTGTTGTCAATAGGCTAATTTTTCAGTATCAACGAAACACTGAATGTATTCTTTAGTTTTGACACTTACTAGTTTTCATGTTCATTTACAAAAACGTTTACATGGATTTAGATTACAAACCAAGAAGAATGTAATAAAATGTAGTTATTCTTTTATTGATATTGGTTTGAGAATGTAATAAAATGTAATTAATTGTGTGCCTTTTATTTCTAATTTCTTGTAATGCTTCAAATTGAACAATTTTGATGATGCCTGTACATTCACAAATTGATGGAAGAGTTTGATTCAAAAATAAACAAAGCTTTATTAAAATGTACACTTTGATTACAAGGCTATTATATCACTCAGAAAGAACCTAAAAATATGCACATTCATGGAACCTAAAAATTACATTCACAAATTCTACAAGGATGCAAGTTGAAGCTGAAGGGTAATGAATAAGATTATGCCTAAGCAAAATACTTCCATTCAAAACAATTTTTGAATCATACAAGTGGCTACTAAAGGCAGGTGTTAAAGAGCTTGACTACTGAAGAAAGCAATGGCAAGAATTGGAGAATGGAAAGAATGAGATGTTGGTTACTTTGAGGGTAACCACCTCCAACAGAGTAAGAACAAGAAAGATAGAGAAAGGAGAGTAACTGAAGTGATTCCAAACTTGTTTATTATCATCCCAAAATTGGGGGTTATATACAATTACAATCTCAGTAATACCAAATGTAAAACTGCCTAACTAACTCTCACTATCTAATCACTTACTAAGCTTCACATCATGCACCTACACTGCACATGCCTCAATATAGCCAAGTACATGCACCCTTTATCACCACAATAGGCACACCTCATCACACTACTAGGCACCACCCACACACTACTAAGCACAGCACACACACTACCTTAACAAAGTTTCTACATATATCCAAAACATATATTTTTCTACAAGATTTCACCAGAATGGTAGAACTTGTATAAAGAACTAATACAAGAGTGAGAACATGCGGTCTACACTAACAAAAAACAATCTAAAATTTAGCACTAATCCCCCTCCACCTCCAACAGCTGCCTTTTCTCACTCTTGGCGGTAGAACAATTAGCTCATAAGGACCACCATTGTATAACCATTCATCAACGGAAGCAACTTCTCATATTGGGTATAGCATCCATTTAATCATGCCATTCAACCTAACAAAATAACAAAGAGTGATTTCAATGATAAACATATATCAAAATTTCAAACTAACAGCAGGCACAGGTGAAGCTATAAGTTCACTATCACTACTAAATATGTAAATTTGTTAAGGGTTTAGCTTATGAACTTCCATATTAAGAACTCAACTAAAAGACCAAAATTAAAAGTGAAACTGTGAAATACAAAGCAGATCATATAGTCTGAATGTTCAAGAGATACTTTTAATTTCTTCGTAATCAATGACAAAATATAATAATTGCATAGCCCAAATTTAATGGGGGCAACCAAACAATAACAAATGTATTTTGCATTAAGGAGAAGCAAAGATGAGATATTCACCTACTAAAAAAAAAGGCGTAGAAGCAAAATTACACTCCAATAATTGAAAAGGGGACCAAGGCAAGCTCCAAGGTATTTAGTGGCAAATGCAGGTGAAATTTTTTTTGCATGAATTTGATTTCAAGACAAGCCAATTAAATTCACAGTATGCTTAACTGTTTAAAGCTTCTGTGTGGGACAAAAACAAGAAATCAAGGAAAGAAAAAAATTAAAAAAAAAAAAGAAGAAATTATTTATAGCAAAAAACGAAAAAAAAAAAAATTAAAGGAGGAAATCTTTGACAAAGAAATCAAGAAAGGAGGGAAAGAACTTTTTGATAAACAAATAAGAGTGTGAGTAGCAATATAGCTTAGAAAACCAGTTATGCATAACAAATCAAGAATCATTATTCTAAGCTCACAAACACTGTACCTCATTACTTATCAAGAGCCACAGTTTATATCTTTAAAATGAACTACAAGAAACAAAATATATTATCCACCAGCAAAATACCATTCTGCATAGTCAATCCAAATTTAGAAAAGGAACAGATACCTAAAAAAAATTAGGAAGAAAAAGAAGAGAAATTTCATAATGATTTTTAGCATACATCATGAGTTCATGACAAAGCAACATAATTTTTGGACTGATGTCAAAGACAACACCACACAACAACTATAGGTAGATACTTAATCAAAACACATTCGGCTACATCCAAAAGCCCCAATCTTTCAAACCCAAAGCATATCATCAAGCTTTATACTCAAAAGAAAACTCAGTCACTAAACAAAACTCTAAGGAATTCAGTCACTTCTAAAAGGAAAATAAAAAGAGAAACAAAAAGAAAAATAAAAGAGAAAAGACAATAAAGAGAGAGGACCCAGTGGCCACCAGTGGTGTGGCACCGACGATAGCACCTCCAACGATCGAAGGAGAGAGACAGGAACGTACTGGAACTCCGTCGGTAGTGGAGGTGTGGGACACAATGGCTGCAAGCTGTAGCCATGGAGATTAAGCAATGGTGTGAGAGAGTTTTTTAATTTTGGGTAGAGAAAGATCTGAAGAAAGAGAGAGTTTTTTGTTTTCTTGGGTAGCTGAAAGGCAAAAGAAGAGTTAACCTTTGCAGCTAACCCCAGTTGAACTTGCTGAGTTAAGTCAGTTGGATTTTAATTGACATGGCATGCTTCAGACCTTAGATTTATTTCAAACGAATCTTGTCCATAAAATGGACACTCTCCATTTCAAATAGAAATGGAGAGGATCCGGATCCAAAACCTGTAGGACCAGTTTGGTTAGCTTTTGAATTTGAAACCACCAAATCCTTATTGATAGCTATATCAATATCCCGAATTAACTCCTTAAAAACTGCCGTGTGCTTCCACGACAGCTAATTCTCGGTTGTCATTCTCGTTTCACCACTCACCGCGTCTTCATCATTTCTGACGTCCTCTGTGGCTAAACCTTCCATCAGCACTGTTGCATTCATAGTTGACTCCTCTCGGTTTACATAATCCACCTCCCTACTTGTGACAGACTTGATAATCCTACTCAACATCGCTCTTCTTAAGATTTCCATGGATGACTTTGGACGATCTGAATCAAAACCTTTAACCTCGACTATTGTTTTCCACGCTGGATTGAATTGAGGTGCTCTAATCCTCAGACCAAATTGTTGTTCATCTACCGTCAGTGTTCCTCTGCTACTAAGCCATAATACACAGTCTTTGTCGTCGTGCGATAGAAGCCCGCACTAGTAACAAATATTGGGTAAACGCTCGTACTGAAACGGAACCCATCCCTCGCTATTTTGGTCCCACAAGATTTTTCAGCCCCTGCGTAGCGGTTTAGAGATATCCACTTCTACCCGTACCCTTATGAAACTACCTCCTTTCATCTCACCAAAATCCTTCGGTTTGGTGACAGTACCTATAGTTTCTCCGATACTAAGTGCAGCATCTATTGTCAACAACGAGAAAGGGAGGTTGTGGAGTTTAATCCAAAAAACCGTCTTGTAAAAACAGAGATCTTGGATCGAAACAACACCATTGTATCTTTGAAAAACCACGAAGTGTCTATCGAAAGCCCACAGTGCTCCCTGCATGACCTTCTCTGCATCCATGTCCATTTCAAAAGCTAGCAACAGTATATTATTTCCTCCATCAGACACCTCAAAGTTACCCCAAGTACGCCATAGTGGTTGAAAAGTCTTTACCACCACCTCAACATTTAATGATCTACCAGTGAAGAACTTAGCAGCTAACACGAAATCTAATTTTTTCTTTCCCCTTGAGAGGTCCACCTTAGTATCTTCAACCTCCGACAGAGACAATGTTTTCCACTTTTAAGCCAAATCCTCCATTTCCATGCCATGACCTTGTGGATAACCACAGCCACAACCCGAGGAACAGAAAACCACACACAAACCCTACTAGTTCTACAACTAGAGGGTACACAACGTCCTTCTCAATGAGAAGGGAAACTCTATGCTATAGTGGAGAGAGCAGAGCTACCTCCTCCTGAGAACCATGAATGGTTTTTTTTTTTTTTTTTTTTTTACCACATTCTTCCCTGAAAGTTAATTGTAAATATTGATTTTAATGGAAGAGTTGTAGGGGCTTTACCTTCATCTTGCAGGTACTACTGCAAAAATATTTACGGAAAGGCAGTTGTATGACTATCCCCAAATATGTAACGACAACACTTCTAGAGAATGTTATTTTTTGAAATTGATAGTATCTATTCATAAAAAAGTTACTTGTGCATTGATAGTATTTTTTTTTTTTTTTAAGGGTGAAAACTATCGACCATATTATTAAGAAAAACCAGCTAAGTCAGACTGAAAAATAACAAGAATATTTGGAGGAACGGACTCTATTCAAATAGTAAAGCTGGAGACATTAATCGCATACCTACTAAACTATGGGCTATTGCTAACTTATTTTATTCTCTCCCGGTATGAGAATAATATATAATTGAGTAAAAGACATAAAAAGTAACTTAACATCATCAATCAACGAACCATAAACGTTAGAAACTTTGTATAATTATCTGGCTTTGAATGAATTACTTGGTCATACTAAAAAAAAAAAAAAAAAAAAAAACCCTCTAAACATGTAGGTCTTGTGTTAGCTTAAGGTTGTATTGATAGGTGTACACTTGTTGCCATTACACTATTAAATAAACAATTATTATTATTATTATTATTATTATTATTATTATTATATATCTTAGAAGATCATGACAAAAGAACCTGACAAAATAATTTTATTATTATTATTATTATTAATGCAATTGTTATTATTCTTAACATATTTTCAAAATTATTATTATATATCTTAGAAGATGATAAAAGAACCTAAAAAAATAGTTATTATTAATATTATTATTAAAGCAATTGTTAATGTTCTTAACATAATTGGCTTTAAAAAAAACGTTGATTACATTAAAAAATGAAAAAAGACAATGAAGTCCTTTTTGGGAATTTACACCCAAAACAACTACTTTATATTAATGTTATCCAAACGCTTACTGTGACTTAAAAAAAATAGAAAACACACTTTTTTATATTTTTACCAAAAGTTTATTTGTGGTTTTAAAAAAACTATTTTTTAAAAACACATTCTTTAAAACAATTTATCCAAACAAGCCCAGAGTCACAGAGAGAAGAGAGAAAATAACGGAGTTTATTGGCCAAGTTGTCTTTGGAGGATTAAATTGATAAGTTTTGAAATATTTTGAATTTAGTTGGTATTAACTCAAACCTCTAAGTATGTTCATAGAATTTATCTTAATTCTTTTTCTTTTTCTTTTTTTCTTTTTTGGTGAGAAAAATGATAAATCTATTTAGTATATAGAAAGATGATAAATGAAAAAGCTCAAACTGTCGACCTATTTTTAGAAATGTTATGTCAACAATATTTCACAACAATTTTATAATAAATTCTAAGTAGTAAGTTGTTAATGGTTATTATTGTTAATGGCTATTACTAAATAAAAAAGCCATTTCAGTGATGATTTGTTGTAAAATTGTTACGGACGTAGTAGTGACTTTGTTGGAAAATTTGAGAGATGTCAAGTGTGAACTAGTTGAGCTACAATACTCCTGGCAAAAAAATAAAAATAAAATTGGTCCCATATTTAGGGGCTAGTTCCAATTTGATTCATAATGTTTTTTTCCCAATTATTTTGGTCCATGTAGTTAGGGTTGTGTTTGGGACAAGTTAGAAGGTTTTTTTCAACCCAACTTGATCATGTTGGGTCGAGTAACGAAAATTCTCAACCCAACCCAACACGTTATAGATGTAATAATCAACCCAACCAAATCCACATAGGTTGGGTTGGGTTGAATATCTTATATCTTGTAAAAAAAATTGGGTTTCATAAATTATTTATACACCATTTTTAATTAAATTATTACAATTCATATGATGTGCTTAAATAATATTACAATTTTCTAAATTCACCAAACTAATTCTCAAAAGGTAAAATAAATCAAACTAGAAAATTAGAATAATGATAATAAAATAAACAATATATGTTGGGTTGGGGTTCAAATGGGTTAACAAATATATTCAACTGAACCCTATTCTACCCAAGGCTTAGAACAAAACTCAAACCCAACCTAAGCCATGAAAACCAACCAGGTGCATTGGATTTGATGGGAATGGGTCAGTTTCCTTGGATTGGTGGGTTTGATACACACTCCTACTTGTTATTTAAGTGACGTAAAATGATGACGTGTTGATAGGATGCTCACTTGGCATATAGGTGACTAATAAAATAATAAAGAAACTAATCCAAGTAAAAGGCAAAAAAAGAATTATAAAAATAAACTCAAAGTTCTCTTTTTATTTCTGTTACCTTCTTGAGAATCAAACACAGCTCTAATTGACTATCAAGGATGGGTGCTGACATGTAAGTATTAGACATACACTACAGAGGGCAATTCTCTACAAATGCAAGGTATTGTGGTGGTCAAATTGCTTTTTATCATTGCATGGTCCATACGGCGATTATCTATTATTCTTTCAAAAGGAGTATATATTAAGGGGGTATATTCATGGAAAAGGTGATCTACTCTTTTATGTTGGACTGATATTTAGTCTTGATAATGGCATAATGCTCTTTACTTAATAACTATTAACTAGTGATGCAGTTCTTCTCAAAAAAAAAAAAAAACATTTTTTTAAAGAAAGTTTTAACATGTGGCATTCGCTCTTAATGATACTTTTTATCATTAGACCAAGACATCAATTGGTCTTTGGTGTAAATGGGAATTAAATCCTAGATTTTTATTCGACAACAAGAAACTTTGCTGGTTGAGTTAATTGGAACCCACCAAAATAAAAATAAAAGCTAGAGATGCAGCAGGTAGAGAATATGACATTAATTGATTGTAATTTTATTTTGCTAATCATTGTGTAATATTTATCTCTTGCTCATTTTCTTTTGTTACATTTCATGTGTTGTTGGAGATCATATATAGCAACTATACTCAACGAAAAATGTGATATTTTACATAGAGGGTTTTTTTTTTTTTTTTGACCTTGTGTTGAGGTCCAAAATATTGCAATGAACTAAGCCTTTAAAATCAAGAAAGACCCAGCCCGTGAGCAAAGGCCTCACCCCTTGAAGAATGAGCAAGAGGAAGTCCGGCCCACAAAAGAATAAGCCTTGGGCCTTAGGTAAAGGAACGGACAAGAGAAGCTTGGGCCAACAACATGTGAAGGGAGTGATCCTTGAAGGAGCCCAGAAAGAGAGTGAATAGGAGCTAGGCCAGGTTGCACAGGATCCACCAAATTCAGGGGGGATCCTCGGGAAATGCTGAAGAAAATTAACTAGGATGTGGATAGCTTAGGAACAGATGGTGGCTTAAGAATCAACACTTGATGAAGGAGCCTAGGACCTCGGGTAGAGCAGGAAAGGTGAACAAAGAAGGAAGGTGGTTGGGAGGCTTTATGCCTTCATCATCAGCAAGGAGGAATCTGCCCATTTAAAGGAAAGAGACAAAGTGTGAAGTAGTTAAAGCTCTGAGATGTCTTTTTTTTTAGACATTGGGGAAAGAATAAGAAGCCTTGACTTGGGAAAAGCATTTGGACTTACTCAAACAGGATCTCCCATAAGAGGAAAGTCAGCTGGGGGCTTTTGGCTACCAAACCTTAAAAGGGGAAATAATGAAAGGAAGAGGAAAGGACCAGCCACCAATGTTTTAGACATAACATTGGTTCTAGTACCCAAAGCACCAAAAGAATGGATTGGTGTCATGAAAAAAACCTAGAAGCAACACTATAAAAGGGGCTAAAGCTCTAGTAGGCGCATTCAGTAACCAGCATTCAAAGCATAAGAAAGCACTAGAAAGAGATTTGTGAGCCTTAAAAAATAGAGTGAAGAGTGAGGCATTGTGAAGAATCTTGAAGTTAATTCTTAAGGGTACACTTGGATTCAAAAGAATTCAAACTTCACAAGAGTACACTTGGATTCTTAAGGGTACACTTGGATTCAAGGATTCTTAAGGGTAAACTTAGATTCAAAAGGATTCAAACTTCACAAGTTTTGGAAGCCTAGAAAGAGCTATCTAATTCTATGATTTTTTAACTTTATTGAACCTTGTGATATATCCCAGCAAGGAAGGATTCAATGTGCTCAAAACTTAACATAATAAAGCATAATCTCACTCTATTTTAAGGATCTCTGACATTTTATTTGCACTCTCCCCTTTTATTTCATTTGCTATTCCTTAGTTATTTATTCAACCAACATGTGTGTGTGTGTGTGTGTGTGTGTGTGTTTGTGTTGTGGAGCTCATGCCTTGTGCATAGATTGGCTCGTAATCGGCCCAATAAAGCCGTGGTGAGTCAAGCCCAATCCAACCAACTATAAAAAAACCATTATTTGGAGGCCCAAGATCCTCCATTATCATTGGGCCTGGGTACTATCCAAAACAAGAACCCACACCTTGTGAGTGCTAGTGTTGTAAGTCTTGTCTTTCCACTTCCTCCTTCCCCATTCCCTATGTTTTATGTCTATATTATCTCACAAAAAAAAAAAAAAAAAAAAAAAAAAAAAAAAAAAGAAGAAGAAGAAGAAGAAGAAGATAAGTGGTCTAAATGATCACATCGGTCAATTAGTGAGTGAGTCTTCGGTTTTTAAGTCTCGCTAGTACTTACAAAGGTTAGACCCTTTTTTAAGTGCTAGTATTGTAAGTCATGTCTTCCCACTCTCACGTTTCCCATTCCTTGTGCCTTATGTCTATATTATCTATAATATATATATATATATATATATAGATATAATATTTTGCTTGACATGACTGGTTTTATGTATTTTGGGGCCTAAGGCGAAGATTAAAAAAAAATTTCCAGAGATATTAACAAAAAAAATGGTTTGAGCTTTTGTTTTTTGGGATTTTTATGTTTTGTTGAGAGAGAAAGAGAAAGGGAGAAAGATTTGAGTTTCTAGGTCACAAAGAACTAATTAAATTGGATAAAATGTGGGGGCTTAGGCAGTTGTCTAACTCGCCTAAGACAAGAGTTAGCACTGTTGCTTGAATTGTAACGTCCATGGTTGCTATGAACTTTGAACATTTTCTTAATGTGATGTGTCCTATATGAAACTTGGCTGTAAAATTATCAAACAATCCATTTATTTAATTCTTTTTCTCTTGTTTCAATAAAGGGTAGTTTAACTGGCGCAATAGGATAGCTAGAACTTCAAAAGAAAAAATTATAGATATAATTTTTCAAAGTCTATCACATTATATGAAATAAAGGTTAGTTTATTCTCTATGAACTTCAAAAGAATAGATGACAAATTTTGATTGGTATAGTATAAAGCAAAACACAAAAAGTAGTATAAAAATGAATTCACAACAATCTGTAAGGAATTCAAATTATAGTTTTCTAAATTTACTTGAAAAATCAATATAATCAGATAAGTTGTATGTAGTTAGTGAAATTTCTAGACAATGTGCAGGCAAAAATTGCTGAATAGACTATTTCCAGCAAAATATTAGGCGCATGGAATGCGTTCAAACTTATTTAGTTAGTTAGACTTTTTTTGAAAGTCGAGTTTGGCAAACTCGACTTTGGGCTAGTAAGCAAACACTATAGTGGCGTTTTTTTTTTAGTGGCGTTTTCTATAAAAACTGCCATAGGCACTAAAAAAACGTCACTATAGTGTTTGCTTTCCAACCCAAAGTTAAGTTTGCCAAACTCGACTTTCAAAAAGAGTCCAACTAACTAAATAAGTTTGAACGCATTCCATGCGCCTAATATTTTGCTGGAAATAGTCTATTCAGCAATTTTTTCCCAACGTGCATATTACAACCCTTATTGGCAAAATATTATCTAAGATATAACTCAGTAATTGAAACCTTGTTGTCAGTTATGTTGGAACCATTGTCTTGTTGCAATAATGTGGTTGGTATGACGTTTGTCCGCATGAAACTTGCAGGTAGTGTCAGTAGAGGGAGAGCAATAGAATTGCTATTCATCATGAGACCAACTGAAGTCATGTTCGGTCTGTCACCTACATTTTTTTGTACACATAGTAGGGAAATTATTATGTATTCTCGGAGTACCATAAATGCGTATTCTCTCATCTCACATGAATGATGGATCCTACTAATTAAATTCATGGTGGGACCCACTATTCATGTGAGATGGTAGACTATGCATTTATGGTACTCCGAGAGTACCTAATAATTTTTCAAAAAATATATTGGAATTTATTTTTCTTTTTTCTTTTTTTTTTTGGAACATGGTTTGCGAGCTCACATTGATGTATTTCTACAGGCATGGAAAAATTGGAGAGCAGGAACAATTTCTAATCTCATAGATCCCACATTGAGCAATAGTCCAATAAGTGAAATATTAAGAATTATTAGGTACTCTCGGAGTACCATAAATGCGTACTCCCCCCTCTTACATGAATAGTGGGTCCCACCATAAATTTAATTAGTAAGACCCATTTTTTTTCTACATTTGTTTTCGTTATTTTTTGGATATAAGTTGGGGTTTAAATTATTCACTTTTCATAATTAACATTTTTTTGGAAATTAAAGAACTAATTTAATTGAATAAAATTTGGGGGCCTTAGGCAATTGTCTAACTTGCCTAGGACAAGAGTTGGCATTTTTGCTTGAATCGTAACTTCTAGGGTTGCTATGAACATTGAACATGTTCTTAATGTGGTGTCTCCTTTATGAAACTTGGCTGTAAAATCATCAAAAAATCCATTAATTCAAAAAAATTTCTTGTTTTAATAAAGGGTATTTTAACTGGCGCAATAGGATAGCTAGAACTTCAAAAGAAAAAATTTTAGATATAATTTTTCAAAGTCTATCACATTATTTGAAATAAAGGTTAATTTTTTCTTTATGATCTTCAAAAGAATAGATGGCAATTTTTGATTGGTATAGTATAAAGCAAAACACAAAAAACACAAAAAGTAGTATAAAAATGAATTCACAACAATCTGTAAGGAATTTAAATAATATTTTTCTAAATTTACTTGAAAAATCAATATAATTAGATAAATTGTATGTAGTTAGTGAAATTTCTAGACAACGTGCATATTACAACCCTTATTGGCAAAATATTATCTAGGATATAACTCAGTAATTGAAACCTTGTTGTTAGTTATGTTGGAACCATTGTCTTGTTGCAATAATGTGGCTGATATAACATTTGTCCGCATGAAACTTGCGGGTTGTGTCGGGTGAGGGAGAGCAATAGAATTGCTATTCATCATGAGACCAATTGAAGCCATGTTTGGTCTATCATCTACATTTTCTTGAACACATAGTAGCCCAATGTGTATACATCTCAATATTTCAGTTATTGGACTATCGCTCAATGTGGGATCTATATTAGAAATTGTTCCCTCTCTCCAATTTTTCCATGCCTGTAGAAATACATCAATGTGAGCAAACCATGTTACCAAAAAACAAAAAAAAAATTCCAATTTATCTTTTACCCTTTATAAGCGTACTCACATAATTAAGAAGGTATTTTACATTCTTTCCATTACGAAAAGAAATAATTTTTTGGCCACTCACAATCTCCAAAATCAACACAACAAAACTAAAGACATCTGACTTGATTGAGAATTGTCCAAACATTGCATATTCTAGAGCCATATCCACTACATATCAATATTAATAAACCGATAATTAATTTGAATGTTAATCTTAATTTTTCTGTTCAAATTATTTAATTTCCAACATCTTTTTGGCTTTCTTGGTGTTACTTCAATATAAATAGCATATTAAAATGAACTTTATCGGGTAGGCACAATTATATTCATTAACTAGAGCTTGTTCTTGTACTTACTAAGTCCCCACAATTTTCTTTGTATTGCCTTCAGTTTCGTCTGATACAAACATTCTTGCCATTCCAAAATATGCAATTTTAGGATTCATCTTGGCATCTGGTAGGATGTTACCTAGCTTTAAGGTCACAATGAATTATCTGAAGTCGAGAATCCTCATGAAGGTATAAAATCCCTCAAGCAATGCCTCTTATGATTTTGTAACGCATTTCCCAATCTAAATTTGCACGCTTCTTTGGATCTATAGATTCAATAAATCAAATTACTCACCAAATATTTTAAAAATTACCTTCTTAAGAAAAAGAACAAGATTCTAATTGAATAAAATTATTTTGAGTATAATGTAGAAAATAACAATGAAATGAAAAAGTACCAAATATGTAATGATCAAGGCTTGTATTAGGTACAAACTCATAAATAAGAAGTCTTTCACTTCCTTCTAAGCAAAATCCAAGAAACCTAACTAAATTTTGGTGTTGGAGCTTGGCTACTAATAGAACTTCATTCTTAAATTCTAGATTGCCTTGTCCAGAATTCCTTGAACGTACAACTATTTCTTGTCCATCAAATAGCCTACATACACACATATGTATGAGAATAATGTAGATTCTAGAAATAAAATAATTTAACTAAACCCTAAGGAATTAAATAATTCATTTCATATCATAATGTTTTCCTAGCCTATGAACTTCCCCAAATCCACCTTTCCCAAGTTTATTTGCATCTGAAAAGTTGTCTGTTGCTGCTTTGATAGTGCTGAAATGGAATTGTAAGGATTCCACACTTGTTATTTGATTCACTGGTTCACAAGAGGAACATGTTTATTCATATTCAATTGATAAAGTTACACTCTTTAAATTAGAGTAACAGATCTACAAAGGAACCTGTTAATACATATCCAATTGATTCAATTGCATTTTTTAAATCAGAGTAAAACTGTCATTCAACCAAAAAAAAACCCTGTCACATGGAGGTGCTTTTTTTTTTTTTTTTTTTTGGAACTATGCAGGAGATTGAAATGGTTGAATGGTTACTCTGTGGAGATTGATCAAAATTTATAAAGATATTTGCAATTAATAGCCAATAGTTAATTCATTTCAAATGCAAATTTCTAATATATATATATATATATATTAGAAATTTGCTTATATATTTCTGAATATTTACTTGACGTGAAAGCCAAAAACAATATGGGAGTTCTAACTTTTATGCCTTTTTCTAACTGAGAGCATAAATATATATCTTGGTATCTTTTGTCGAAGGCAAGAGAGTGCATCACCAGCTGCTACATCAGTGCAGCTCAGCTTGCCACACAGTGTAGCAGTTAGTGCACTAGGTGATGCAGCATCAGCTGCCACACTAGTGCAGCCCAGCATGCCACACAATGCAGTAACTCGTGCATCAGAGCTGTCCAGACAAGCACTTGACCAAGCAAGACAAGTAAATTAGTTACTAGCTGATGTAGGAACAGATGAAACTCATATTGAAGCTTCAAGTAGAAATCCAGAGATCTTACCTTGTGTTCCAAAGTTGAAGAAATTGAAGAAATGTGCAATTTCATCTAAACGACAATGTAGCTTATCTGATATATGTACAGAAACGATGTATAGTTTTGTTTGTTAGTTTGGTTAGTTTAGTCAGGCACGTGTAAGAGTTTGTTAAGTTTGTTGAGTCCTGTTCACACATGCATCTACCTGTTAAGTTAGTTATAGAATAGAGTCCATATATATATTTGTACAGCTATTGATTCAATGAATGAGATGATCATTTTTCAGCTTTCATCAAAATTAATTTTCTAATATGCTATCAGAGCAAACTTCTAGACAGTTCTAAACACCTCTATTTCTAGGGTTCATCAGATCAAATTTGGGAATTTCTCAAATTTCTCATCTACCATTGTTACTTTCTTCAAGCTTTTTCCTAACAACGATTATTACTTTCTTCGAGCTTTTCTTTTTCTTCGATGGCAAACACAACAGCAGCCAATGCTTCCACCACTGAATCTTCATCTTCTTTGCAAGATTCATATAATCTCAATGACCCTTTGTTTTTGCATCCTGGAGAGAATCCAGGAGCTGTTCTCACTTCTCAACCATTGTTTGGAGGAGAGAATTACCCTGCTTGGGCAAGATCAATGAGAAAATCATTGATTGCCAAGAACAAGCTTAGTTTCATAGATGGTTCTTTAACCATTTCTTCTCCATTGGTGAATTCACCAACTGTAGCTCAAGCTTGGATTCGTGCTGACAATATGGTTGGCACTTGGATCATCAATTCAGTCTCACCAAAGCTCCAAGCTAGTATCATATACAGAGACACTGCACTTGAGATTTGGACTGATCTCAGGGACACGTTTAGTCAAGGAAATGGCACTAAGGTCTTCAACATCCAGAAGCAAATTGTTGAGATTCATCAGGTGGAGCAATTTCTCACTGACTATTTCACTCAGCTCAAAGTCTCGTGGGATCAACTTCAAAATCTTAGTCCATTTCCCCAATGCACCTGTGGACAATGTGTGTGTAGTATTAATCAGAGGTTAAAGAGTCTTCAAGCTAAAGAGTCCACAATGAAATTCCTTATTGGAGTGAACGATTACTTTTCCCAAGTCAGAACACAGATCTTGTTTATGGATCCATTGCCTTCTGTCAACAAGGCTCACTCTTTGTTCATCCAAGAAGAGATGCAAAGGTCTGTGCATAATACTGTTAGGGTTGAATCCACTGCCTTAGCTACCAAGAACTCAGGAAACAACTTCAAAGGCAAAGAAAGGCCTTTATGTACTCACTGTGGAAAGCTAGGCCATACTGTGGACAAATGTGCAGGGGAAATTGCCATGTAAAATAGAAATCTACAATCTTAGCATTACCAGACTGTGGAGGCGACCACAGCAATGCTAGTGGTTGTTCAATGAAAGAGGAGTTGTCATATCTTAGATTGCAACTTGGGTTAACGATGCGAAACGCTATCTTCATTTGGCAACAGTCAAGGACTTTGGCCACCAAGTTTTTTAAGCAATTGTGGCATTCAGTACGATTGATATCTCTTGTACTCTGCACCAACCCATACCTAAAACCATTACCCACTGGCCGATTATCTGCCTTGAACAACATTTGTTTTCGTAAAGCATCATCTACTAGACTGTTCACTAGTGCAATAACTTGGAAACCAGTTTCTTCAGGTGAAGTTATATTCTGGTCATTCCATATTAAAATCTCTGGTTCTGTTGTTGCCTTAACATGCATTCCTTGCACCATATGATGGCACTTTTAGTTGCTGGACACTGAGTTGTGATATGATGCCTCGCATGGTAAACACAGGTTTGGCAGCTACTAGTAGAAACATCATCTCGGCAGAGAAAGAGGAGGTAGATGCTACAATTATTAGCGGTTTTGTGGTCATAGCTGTGGCCTTGGAGAGTTCTGGAGTATAAAAAATCCATGAGAGCTGTTACGTTGGATTTGTAATAGGGGTTGTCGGTTACATTATAACTTCCAGGACAAAAGACAAAACATGGCTCTAGCTGGGAATTAATGGAGCCAGTGAGCACAAACACTGCAAATGATAGTAAAAGAAAGGCTCCGAAGTTGTGGAGAGAAAACATTATCCTTCAACAGAGAAATTCATTCATGAGCACTTGTTTATTGCAGATTATATATCCATAAGAAAATTATTTAAAACATACCAGCCTACCAGGAATTAACCTTTGGCTACTAGAATATATATTAGGCTTGATGAGGTTGATGAATTTCTCTCCCTGACTGATCAGAATATGAACAAGCTGTTAATTCTGAACTTGGAAATTAAAAATTCAAAGATGCAAGTTTAGTTCTGGGGGGGCTGAGTTTACCAAGTCCATTGGCAAACAATGACAAAGGTTGCAACCATGCTCAGATGCTCTCCTCATCTACAGAAAAACATTGGTCATCAAGTCAAGCGCCTGCGAGAAAACAAATTTAACTTAGTTCTTTTTTTTTTTTTCTTTTTTTTTTGTTAGAAAAAAATAGAGGGTAATTCAGAACCTAGGCGAGTTAGGCGAAGTGCCCGAACCTTACCAACTAAACCATCACGGTTCGCAATTTAATTTAGTTTGTGTTTGGTATATAAGGTATCAATGCTGGCTCCCCCTAGGCAATTGCTCCATATACCAACCAAAAAAAAAAAAGCCTTGCTTCTGTACAAATCAAGATACTTTGTTTTTGTCATATAAAAAATGCTTGTCATGAATTACATAACTTAATTGATTAGAACCATGTGGAAATTTGTTTTTCTAAGCTGGCCACGAAAATGTACATTGTGCACCATCTATACATAAAAAGTTCATTACCTTTTACACCTGCAATTTGTGTATAGTGTTTATACGATGCCAATTTTAATGTGCGTGGTAAGTCAATTTCAATTGTGGGAGAAACTATTCAATACAACAGAAGGATCATGTCAATAGTGTTTACTAGTCCCCCAACCAATAAAATATTACATTGTATTAAATTACTACCTCCAACAAAATCCAATTTTTTAAGTGAACATCATTTAATGCATTTTTTATAAGTTAAAAATGTATAAATTTTCAAAACTACCCTTATTAATTTAAACTATAGATAAAAAATAGCAAAGTAAAGGATAAGATAGAAATTTCATTTATTAATTTTGGAAAGAGAACTTCATTTTGGAACATCTTAAAATGAAATAGAGGACCAACAATTTGAAATGAATGGAGTATTATTCCCTTCTCTTGTTTGAGAGTTTTAATTGAGGGAATTGAAAGTTTATTATCTTATTTGGGAGTTTAAGTGGTAGAGAATAAAATGTATAGAGGAAACACTCATTTTTCTTTATTCTCTTAAAATCTCAAATTTTCATTCCTCCCAATTTGGGAGGAATGGGAGGGAATTGAATTAGATTTAATGATATTTTTTACTAAAACTCCCAAAATACCTCTATATATTCAGAACTTTATTTTAAAATAGGAGTCTAATAGTAATACTGTCACAAAATAATTCATTCATTTCTCTCTATCTTACTTCCAAATAATGTTACTTAACTTCTATTTCTTTCCATTTCTTTATTTTAAAACATTCAAAAAAAATTATATAATTTCATTCCTTTCTCTTTCTTAAATATATTTTATTCAATTCTATTTCATTTTATTCTTAATGATCATTACATTCCATTTCTTTATTTTAAAACATTCAAAAAAATTATATAATTCAATTCCTTTGTCTTACTTAAATATATTTTATTCAATTCTATTTCATTCCATTCCTAATAATCATTATATGCCATTTCATTCCTTTATGAACTTTCAAACGAAGGCGTAAGAGTCACAAAGAAGAGAGAAAAGAACCCTTGATTCCTAGGGAAAACATGAATATAGGATTTTGGACAGGACAGGTGGAAATCAGGAGGAAAAACGTCTGTTAAAGCAATAGGAAATAAAGGAATTAGAATATATGGCTTTCCCATACCATGGATCCTAAGACAGAGAGAAAAAACCATACTTCAACGCAATGGTCTTAATGTGCTTAGCCTTTCGAAAAACATGCTCTTCAGATTCAATCACACTGGGACCAGCCAACAAGAAAAATGGGTTTGCTGCCTGTTGATATTATAAACACATTAACATGTATAAATACATTAGTTCAGATATCCATCCAAATGACTAATAATAGTCCATGAATGACAAAAATAGTTAAAGAAAGATGAAAACTTTTGCAACAAATTCAAACCTATAGCTGATTAAGGAAAGAGCAGTATTGATGATTCCATCTGGACCCAGAAAACAATTTCAAATCTGCATACAAGAATTTCGTTTCAAATTACATACTTCTGATACCCAACAAAAAGAAAGAGGTAATGGATTATGAACAGCTAAAGAACATTTGAAGTTTTTTTTGTTTCATTGGGTCTTCTTCATACATTCTCTTAGTAATCAAATGGATCTTAAGAATTCAGAGAGAGAGAGAGATAGAGATCTGACCAGAAAAGTGAACTGAGCTTGGAAGAGTTATATTGTTAATGTTGTAACAGCTTTCCCATAAATAAATAAAAATTTAAAAGCTACTACTATAAAGTATCGACACAAACATCAGCACTCCCAAAGCGTTTTTGACGGTCTCTCTCCCTCGTTAATTTAATATGAAAATTACTCCTATAATTTTGTATTTGTCTTGTTTCATGCATATGTTGTTGTTCTTTAGTTTGCTAAAATGTGGTTTTTTATTTTTTTATTTTTTTTTATATTAATACAAGATAGAAATTCTACTCTAGCAGAATTTAAGGGTGTGTTTGTTTCATGTAAAATATTTTCCGGAAAATACTTATTTTTCGGAAATGCTATTTTCTGGAAAAGAAAATATTTTTAAATGTTTGGTTGCATTTCAGAAAATGTTGTGAAAAATATTTTCTGGTGTTTGGTTGTGTTGTTGAAAATACCATAGAAAACACATTTTCTACTTATTACTCACATTTTCTCACATTTTCTCAGCTGCCAAACAAATATATAATTTCATTCCTCAATCCAAAAACACAAATAAAACCCAGAAAAAAAAATTCATAATCCGGTCGCGACTAGGTTCGACAAGAGGCGAGATCACGCGAAGCCGATCGGTGTTGCGATCGCGATCGGCGCGAAGGCGAGATCGCACAAAGCCGATCGGTGCTACGATCGCGATCGGCGCGAAGGTGAGATTGCGATCGGGGACGACGATCTGGGTCGAGGACGATCGGTTTTGGGGTGCGACGCGATCGGGGACGACGATCTGGGTCGAGGACGATCCAGCGACGCAGTCCGGGACGACGATCTGGGTCGAGGACGATCGGTTTTGGGGTGCGATGCGGTCGGGGACGACAATCTGAGTCGGGCTCTTTTGGGTTTTCTGGGTTCTTCCTCTCTCTCTCTCTCTTTCTCTCTCTCTCTCTCTCTGCGCGCGGGCGCGTCTCCCTCTCACTTAGCTCTCTCTCTGTTTTCTGGAAAATGGGTATTTGAAGGTAAAATAAAAACGGAAATCAATTTACACCCGTTGACAGGCCAACTGAAAAGCATTTCCGGAAAATGCATTTTCCGTGTGCAACCAAACACCCGTAAATACGGAAAAGCATTTCCGGAAGTGATTTTCACCCAAAACAAACACAGCCTAAGTGTATATGTGTGTAAAACTCCCTTCTAGAGACTTGAATCCTAACTCTTGCCCCCAACACTTTACAAACATTTATATTTGTAGAATGACCATTGCATGAAAGGTGTGCAATAGTGTGGTATTTTTTCTATTATACAAGCATTGTGCTCAAACAATAAATACTAAATAGACCAATGAGAAGCTACCTAAATATATTATTTTTCTCTACTTTATAGTCCATTTGGATTGAGGGAGAGTGAGGGGGAGTAGAATAGAGTAGAGTAGATTTAGCACAAAATTAGTTTATTTTTAACCAACTCTACTCTACTCCCCTTCACTCCCCCACCTTTCTCTCTCCATCCAAACATGCCATTAGAGTTTAGACTGTGCTGGATGATTAGCCCCAACAAAAAATTGACCTCACTTCAGCTTGTAAAGGTTGGCCAAAAGTAAGACTAAAAGGTATGTATATTGGGCCTAGACTTTAACTCCGCCTTATGTCTTTCCCAATTATTATTATTATTATCATTATTTTTGTTCCTAAACTATTAGAAAGTTCATTTAGATAGAGCTATTCTCTTCAAGGGAGTCAATACCGTACCGGAGACTGTACCGGTTTGGCCAGTGGTACGATATATTTTGGATACTAGTCAATATCAGTGTACCGTTTCGGGTTTACTGCTGTTTTTTATATTTATAAATAAATAAATAAATAAATAAATATATATATATATATATATATATATATATATATATATATGTATGTGTGTGTGTGTATATATATATTATAATAAATATAAAAGTTTACCATAAAACATTTCCTCAATTCAGAACTAATTATTCATGGTTTTAGACTTTAGTATCAATTAAAAAAAAAAAAAAAAAAAAACACACACACACACACACACACACACACACACAATATAAAAAATAGAAAGCTTAAAAGTTACCATTGCATACTAAGAAAACAAATAATACTAATAAGTTAATGCAAATAAGTTACCATTCTGCCCTAACAACAATTCAAAAATTATAAAACTTAAAAAAAAAAATTAAATTTTTTTTTTTTTTCTTTTTGTACCGGCCGGTACGCCTGGTACATGGCCGATATGGCCAGTATTTTTTTCGGTACAAAACAGGGGAGTTATATGTACTGGTTTGCTTGCCGGTACGGTATGGAATCGACTCCCTTGATTCTTTTCCCAACTAGGAGTGGTTGACTGACCCTTATCGTGTAAATTAAAGTTCAAATGTTGAGTACCAAATATGTAAATTAACCTACATTGTATTACTTTAAAAAAAAATTATTTTACAAATTCTCTAATTTCATGATTCTTGTCTTGTTGTCATTTATAGTTAGACATAAAACCGTGTGCTAGAGGAAGAGAAAAACACAAAATATAATAGTTCTTCCTTATAATAGTTTGTATTTTGTGATAACTTGTTGATTCTCGAACAACACTTTTAGATAATGTTAGTCCTAGTTTTTAGTTAATTCAATTGATAAAATATTTTATTATTAAATAAGATATTTGAGTTTCAATTCTTGCTTATATGAAAACCTATTATTATGGTCTATCCTTAAAACTTTAAATCTTTCAATTTTCCATTTTAACCTTAAAACTTTGAATCTTTCCATTTTCCATTATTTTTTGAACTATTTAAAAACATTTCATGTGAGCATTAAGTATTAACTAAAAACATTTGGTTTTAAACGACTAACTTAGTAAATTATTTTATTTTATTAAATAGTATTTTTTTTCTTTGTTACAACTTAAAACAGCAGTAGTTAATAAGGGCCCGTTTGGTTTAAAGGTGTCTCAGTTTTCATAACTCAGTACTCAGTTTTCATAACTCAAACCCAAAACCCATAACTCATAACTCAAACTCTACTTTCACTGAAAAATCCCAAAACTCTTGTTTGGTTTAAAAACCCAATCACATAACCCATCTTTTTAAGTCAACTTTTTGCTAAAGTTGTGGACTCCACCACTGACTATACATAGTTATGAAGCCGTTTCCTACCAGCGCGTCCAGATTCTTTTATTCTTTTCTTTTTTTCCTCTCCTTCATTTCATCCCATCAGAAAAACCCTTTTTTTTCTTTTCTTCCCTCACCTCCCACGTCAACACAGAAGTACAACATAGCAAACCCAAACTCAAAATCCTTAGATCAGAGACCCAAATCATGAAATTAGACACAGAGGTGAACCGATCTTGGTTGAGCTTGAATTGATCTCACGGTGGCTCGTGGTGGTTGCTCATGATGGTGAACGGTGGTTACTCGTGGTGGTTTCTCTGTATCTCCCATCTTCAATCTGTTTTTGATTTTTTTTTTTTCTCTCTTCTCTGTTTCTTTCTCAGTTGTTTTTGGTTGGTTTGAATTGGTGGTTATTGGGTTTAAAGTGGTGGATTGTTTCAGTGGTGGAGATCAGGTTATGGGTCACGGTGGAGATCGGGTTTGATTGGGTTTTTGGGTTTCAGTTGGTGTTTCGGTGGTGATTTGTTGCGGTGGGTTGCTGTGGCGGCGCTGGGTGGGGCTAGGTTTGTGTTTTAGTGGTGTTGTGGTGGTGGGTTGCTGTGGCGACGCTAGGTGGGGCTGGGTTTGTGTTTCGGTGGCGTTGTGGTGGTGGGTTGTTGTGGCGGCGCTGGGTGGGGCTGTGGTGGTGTTTGCAACGGTAATACCCAACAGTTCTGAACGGACAAGACAACACAGAAGCTGTGGGCTCCACGAGGTCAAAAATTTTACAATCTTGCCACTAAGTTATGTAACTCAAAAATTGAAAACACCAATTTGGTGTTTCCGGTTTTCATCACTCTCACTCAACCCAAACTGAGTTTAAGTGATGAAAACAGGGAGAGGAAATCAAGCCAAACACTCAGTTCTCAGTGGGTCCCATGCAATTCTCAATTTGAGTGATGAGAACTGAGTCATATGTCTCAAAACAGGACTAATCCAAACAAGGCCTAAGTTTGTGGGAATGGGCGGGTCAAGTGATTCTTGGGACTTAAAAGAAAGAGAACGAGATTTGGGTGGGCTTAGGCCATATACAAGTGGGTTTAGTTGGGAATGGCTGTTTTGAGCCCAAAACTGAAAAATTGCGTGACTTCGTGATAGGTTGCCTCAACAAAGGCACTTTGAGGCCTACAAGTTACAACAAAAGCAACATGTCAGTTCTTCAAACTCTGATAAACTCTCAAAGCCATAGCAAGATTGCACTAGGTTGAACTAAAGTTGATCATTTTGTTGTTATTGTCATTTTTTTTTAACCATTCATTTAAAAATAAATCTATTGTATGATACAGTTTAAATTTTATGAATCTAAAATGCGTACAAATTACCATAACATTTAGATTTTTAATAACATAGTAGTTTATACATGGTTAAATGTAGGAAATAAAATTTTAGCCATAAAATGGATAAAATAAAGACGATTTGAAAATGGAGAGATTTTTGTTAGTTGTTACCGTTCTTTCTTCTTGGCTTCGTTACATCATTAAATCTCCCGAGGATCATATTCATAGCATTCAAATTCCTAAGCTAACATACAAGTGCTAGTCGGGTATTGGGATTGGACATTCACGAGTAAAAAATTTCTGGCTGACCCAAACCCGGTTCATGGCCATCCCTACTTCAATAATTGACAGTCAAGGATGGGTACCTTACAAAGGGCAATTCTCTGTAGATACAGGTTGAATGCTTAACATGATCCTATAGATGACGATTGTTTATTATTCATTGAAATGGAGTATATAATAATTAATAAGGGTGTATGGTTATGGAAAATGTGATCTACTCTTCTTATTTTGAACCGAGAGTTTTCATAATGCTCTACCCTTAATAACTAGCGATGCAGATGTCGTGATAAAGGAAACACCCTTTTTTCTTTTTTTGTGGTTCTAATTGTGAAGATGAGAATGCAATTACTCACGGGCACGATTCTTAGTAATGGGGATGATGAGACACCTAATGAGAATGAGGTTAATAAAACTAGATATGACACCGATTTTTGCATGATTAGATGTGGAAGATAAAATTTTTTGGAACGAAGTCTTTAGGAATGATAATGAAGTAAATTGATATATGCTCAAAAATATATAAAAAATAAATGTTTAATAATATTGTAGGGGCAAGATTTGGAGCCCAAATCCAAATGTATGGAATCCTGGTCTAATAAGCCCAATACAAGGAATTTTGTAGAGTATGGGTCAAAGAACTAGATCTAGTTGAGTTGGGCAACGGCTAGATGGAGTTAAATATCAATTAAACACAAATAAAAGCCATTATTGCCAAAGGATATTTGGTCCGAGGAGACCAGAATTTCACGTATATAGGTCACAATATTAAGATTGTTTAACATGCTACAGTATTCACTCTCACTTTTTTTTTCTGCCCCCTTTTTCATGGGAGTTCTTCCATATTATATAGCTCTTTTCTAATCATCTGGACCTTACACTTGTTGATCATCTGGATCTCTATTTGAGTACCCATCTCATCAGACACCCCTTTCAGCCCTCTGTGAGTTATGGCAATCAAGATAGCACTGTTCAGGAGTCTTCTCCACATTAATGTGGCCAGAAAAGTAGCTACAGTGCATTCAATGTGGTGGTGACAGATTTTCCTTAGATATTTTGAGTTTTCTTCTCTCTCACGTGTTCAGGGGGTGCATCTTAATTGCTAGAGTACATACCTGGTCTGCGTTTGCTGTGTCTGAGGAGTTCCTCCTCGGACCTCTTTTCCTTTGTCTCCCACTGATGAGACTTGCAATGTGGATCATCTAAGTCGTGTTTTCCTCCTCGGACTTGTTAGTGTCCTCGGACAAAGCCCAAGGCCCAATACGTCATTTTGGGCCCTAGCCCCTACAAATATATAAATAATCCCCTCCTCCCAACAAAAAAAATTAATATATAAATAATATATTATACAATAGTTTCATAATTTTTTTACAACATTTTTTAAATAGTAGGTTGTTATTGGTTCTAATTTAAACTCACAATTGAAATTACTTTTTTACTCACTAATAACAGTCAGTAACAACTTGTTACTTAAAATTTATAATAAAAATATTGTGGACATGCTCATAAAAATTTCTATCATCACTTTTTAAAAAATTGTAAAACAAATGATAAGAACTTTCTTTATTGTGATCAATATCAATATCGGGCCGCACCTAAAGGGGAAAAATTTTAGTGATGTTTTTTAATACTAAATATCAATTAAATACTATTTATTTGACTTTCTATTATTTATATACATTTTTATTATTAAAACCATTCCTTTTTTTTTAGAGGTAAAATTGCTAATTAAGTTTTTGCATTTAGGTTTTATTTACATCTCTTTCACAAGTTGTTAGGAAAATTTTGTCAATGATTATTCGGTTTTATAGTTTCAATTGGGTAGGATTTCTTTTGTCTTAATATTTCAAGGGCCTTCTTTGAGGCGGGACAAAAAAAATACAAAACCCGCCTATATTTTTTTCTTTAAAAATTTATCATTTTACAATTTTAAGACATTTTTATACAATTTTGGAACCCTTTTACTTATACAAATTTGGGGTCTTAAGACCCTTTAAAAATATTTTTGTACAAGTGGGGCCTTAAGTCTAGGCCAAAGTGGCCTAGGCCTTAAACTGAGCCTGATTAATATGAGCAGATCCAAAATAGATTGGTTATGTGTTTAATGACTCTCATAGATCAAAGACCTATACATAGGGATGGCTAAACCCAATAGGTAATGGTACCCTACCCGACCCAATCCAAAAATGCTAGGTATTACTATATTACCTAGTTCATCATGGATAAAGATAATAGGGTTGAATTTTTGCCTAAACATGAAATTCACGGGTTAGGTTTGGATACTACCCAAACTTGATCCATACTATTAAAAAACAAAATTCTTAAGACAACTTGTTTTTGGCCTGCTCCCTTCAAGTTCTCTCTTCAGCCTCTCCACAAAGCAATAAAGCAAACAAATTCAAAGCAATAAAAAGAAGCAGAAAATAAATTTTCAAGCAGAAAGGAGGAGCAGAACATACCCAAAAAATATTCTCAAAAAAAAAAAAAAAAAAAAAACCAAAGAAAATTCAATTAGAACGCTAATAAAAGGGTAATATCTATCTCCCTTGCTCATCTCACCTGTGATGCTTCCAAATACATGTTGGTTTACATTGATACAGACAATCATTTTCATACTCACGCACATAGCAACATGTACTTAATACTTGTTTTACATATATTTTTACATGTACACATCACACACGACCACGAAATTACATGCACATACAATCTTATCTCTTCACATTTATATAATCTGAAAGAGAGAGGGTGGTTGGATAGAAATGTCCAGAAGCTGAAGTAAGAGAACCGGTTTAAGTGAGATATGTGGGTTGCCCAGCCCAATTAGGTGAGGATTTAGATCCTACCTAATTTGTTAGGTCCAACCCAAGATATCTCTAAGCCAAACCAAAACTTAGTCCAACCCACTCCTTTTCCATAGAAGCCCAGTTTTCAAAACTTATCTCTTACACTGATAACACTCAACCCAAGCCCAATCCAAATACAATACTTAGAAAATCACGTTGTCAAATATTTTTTTTAATAATAATAATAATAAAAAATAAAAAATAAAAACTGGGTTCGAGTTTGGTTTGGGTATCCATGAATAAAATGCTTTGGTTGGGTTTGAGTAAACTCGAGCCAAACTTGGTCCTTGGCCATCCCTACCTATAAGATATAATCTTCCTCCCTTCAAACAAAGTTTCAAATTAGACTCATAATTAAAGAGTATTTTTGTCTATTTGAGGAAGAAAATTTCATAATGAACTAAATATCACATAAATAAAACTGAGACGGATGATACGATTGACTCACTGTTAAAGTAGATTCCAACAAGGACCAAAGTCTTCTAATCATGCCAAATATTTATAAAAAAGAAAAAAGAAAAAGTAATATATGCTATAGGTATTAGGGATGGCAATTTTGCCTAGCCTCACTTGATCAGCCCTCTCTGCTTCACCCCATGTGAGTTTTCCCCACCCTGCAAAGGTGGTGGGGCTAGATTTTAACCTCGCACCATGAGACGGGGCGGGGATGAGTTTAGACTTTTTAGACCCAACCCGTCCCGCCCTGCCCCGCATTGAAAGGATTTTAAATTGTAAATTTTTCATACTCTAAAATCCTACTATTTAAACAAACATATCATCAGTTTATTTTATTCTACCCAACAAGACTTTTTGCCTTTTTTTTTTTTTTTCCCCCTCTAGCAAGGTTGGAAATAAGGTATCAATTTTAACATTTTCTTTTGTCTTTATCATAAACAAATTTATATACTATTGAATCATTGAATTTGTATTATGAGATTTTTCTTTTTGTTGTGATATTGTCTTGTTAAACACTTTAATAATATTATTCAATTTTTGCTAAAAATTAGTTTGATTTGATGGGATAAATTTATTTTTAATTTCAAATATATTTTTATTCATGAAACTAGTTTTATTAAAAACAATTGTAATAGTTGTGGAAAAATTAACAAGAAATAGAGTTTTACGAGGTGGGGCAGGGCTTTGCAGGGCCCTAAGAGACGATGATGGGTTAAGAAAATTTTCCCTATCATACGAGACGAGGATGGGGTAAGACAAAATCATGCGGAACGGTGCAAAGACCCCATCATTCAGACCTGCCTCGCCCTTTTGCCATCCCTAATGGGTACTAGTTATAAGTTTTACTATATTGAATTTACAAATTATAAAGAGGCAATTTAAATATTCATTTGTGAACTGATTGAAGTCCGTAATCACATTTATTGTGACATCAATTTATTTGTTTGATGTGGTACAACTTGTAATAACTTTAACATTTTTTCCCAAAACATTATTAAAAAACTTTTTTGGCTGGCAATCAAGGTCATGGCCCTCGGCAATCAAGGTCATCTCCATCCTTATCTCTTTCTAGCATCGATTAATAATGCAGTAATAATAATAAATAAAATAAAAACTCCCCAATGTCTCTTAATGAAAGAAATATGGGGCCGCTCCTTTTGGCTATACCAAGGCCACTTTCTTCTTTCTTACTTCTGCTTTCTAATCTTTTTCTTCCTTTTCTTATGACTTCACTTGCTCCTCTTCTTTTTCTTCTCCTTCATCAATGCCATTATCATTATGGTATCCAAGTTCTGCTATTCTCCAGTTCAAGAATTCATTTTTACTTCCGCCTGACAATTCAATTCCATTTCATTGATCTTTTTTAGATGAATTTCATTTGTGATTTTATTTCATGGAATTAAGTCATATGCCAAGACAGATTCCTTGATAAATGGTACAAATTGTTGTCCACGGAATAGGGTCACGTGTGATAACATTTGATCGCCATGTCATTGCACTACCAAAAAATTATACAATATGTATAAAATAAATAAATTACAACTAGTTATGTATAGAAAATATTAAATTATAAGTATAAATAATTTAAATTATATATATATAATAATTGGGATCAGGGTGAGAAAAACTTGTCTCTGTCCTTATCTCTTTGGGGTGAAAAAAATTGTGCAAGACATGATAGGTTACGCAGGGCAAAATGTTAATTCCAACCCTAATCCAAGTGCACACTAAATGAAATAATTTGAAATAGATTTAAACTTTAGTTAGAATTCATAAAACTATAAAGTTAAATTTTGAATATCCTTAAAGTATAGAGTTTATTTATAACTTGCGAAAGTACATGGTTTATTACACATTATTCTTTTTTATTTTTTTTAAAAGAGAATTACACTTCATTCTTAATGTGTCAAAAGAGAAGGAAAAAAAAAGCACCCATAAAGATATGATTTTAAATGAATTTAACAAGATTTACTTTCCCCATTTTAAAAAAAAAAAGATCAGTTTTGTTTCTTGGGCCAGCGAAAAGTCCGTGATTTATGCTAACATGTTAATTGTTAAGTAATCAATGTTACCGCGTAACCTCCACTTTGCTTAGAAAATATTTAAAAAATAAAAAGATAGTAGTATACATGTGTAAGACAATGTACATGGCAGATAAATAGATTACCTTTATTTCCCACAAATTATTTTACAATTTAAGGACATCTTTATACAATTTTTGAAGCCTTTTACTTATACAATTTGGTGACCTAAGAGCACTCACAGCAGTAGTGCTATATTGCTATATTTTAACTTTTCAGATACTAAAAACTTGTTGCAGCAGTGGAGCTAAATCTAAAAATTTTAGCTCCATTCACATCTATCTATAGATGTGCACTGTTCATGAGAGGAAAAAATATTATTTTATTCTGCCTTGCTTCTTTTTTTATTCTTTCTTTTCACACCGTGCCTCTCTCTCTCTCATTCACTCTCATCTCATCTCTGAAGGTCATCTCTCTCAACTCCGGTCTCTCAACTCTGGTCTGAAGCTCATCGAAGCTCACCCACGCCGCCTTCAATCATACACACCTAAATCTCTTATCTCTTCCTCACTTTTAGATTATCTCTTTGCTTCCTTTTCTCTTCTTCCTTTCCTCTTTTCTTCAGATCGGCATTGGGTTTGTGTAGTGGTGGACGGGTTGTGCAGTGGGTTTATGCGGTGGGTTTGGGTGGTGGTGGGTTTTTGTAGTGGTGGACTAGGGTTGTGTAGTGGGTTTGTGCAACTGGGGTTGGTGTGGTAGATGGCTGTGGGTGGTGAATCGTGGAGACTTGGTGGTTGCTGGGTTTGGTGTTGGCTAGATTTCAGTTCCAATATTGAATCGATGTGGGACCCTTTGGTGGTGGCTGGGTTTGAATCAGTAGTGGTTGTTTGGGTGTTGGTTGGGTTGTTGAATCGGTGTGGGCTGGGTTTGAATCGCTAGTTTTGGGTTCATCTGATTTGAGTTTATTTGTTGGTTTTGGGTGATTTTGGAATGTGTCTGTGTTTATTTTAGGTTGGTGGTTTTTTTTCCCCCTTGCTGTGGACTACTGGTGGTAGTAGAGGTGGTGGTGGTGGTGGTTGTGGCTGTGGTTGTGGTTGTGGCTAATAGTAGAGATGGTTGTCGTTGGTGCTTTGGATGTTTTTTTGGGTAGTGGGATATATTATTATATTGTGATATTTATATAATTTTATTGTGTTGAAAGCTAAAATAGATCCACTGCTGCAACATGTGTGTAGGTAAAATAGATAAAGCAATTTTTGGTGGTGCTAAATAGCTAAAATTATAGATCCACTGCTGAGGATGCTCAAGACCCTTTAAAAATATTTTTATACAAGTGGGACCTTATGTCTAGTCCTAAGTGGCCTAGGCCTTGAGCTAACCCTGATCAATATGAGCAGATCCAAAATAGATTGGTTAATGTGCTTCATGACTCTCATAGATCAACTACCTATAAGTAGGGATGGCCAAAAGCAATAGGTAATGTGTATCCTACCCAACTCGACCTAAAAATGTTGGGTATTACCGTATTTCTTGATTCATCATGGATAAATATAATTGGGTTGAATTTTTGTTTGAACCCAAAATTCACTGGTCGGGCTTGGACATTACCTAAACCCAATCCATACTATTAAAAAACTAAATCCCTAAAAAAAAATAATAAAAAAACCCAAATCAAATTCAAGCGGAAAGGAGGAGCAGAACAAACCAAAAAAATATTCTCAAATAAAAAATCCAAGAAAATTCAAATAGAACACCAAGGGCATGTTTGGTAAACTAAATGTAGATTACATTAAAGATAGTAATCTTTATTAATTGGAATAGGAGGCATTGTAATGAAATAACTCTTACTACCCATAAGTTTAGTTGTTACATATGGAAAGCTTGTAAAAGATGATGTATAAGGAAATTTTATATTTTGGAAATATATTTGTGTGGGGCCTAGAAGTGACACTCGAGGGCCCAAACATTGGGTTTTGGGCTTTGGAGGTGAGCCCACTACAACTAATTCATTTAGAGATGGGTAAAGCAAACCAATACATGGATTCTTTAACCTATGGTCTGAAGTTGGAAAATATGGACCAAGCAGAAAGCAAAGAAGATTGAACAAAAAATAAGAAACTAAAGCCTTGTATTCGTGTTCCCTTGGTTGGCCGAGGAAGGGGTTACATAGTTTATAACAATACAAGTTTGAGTAATTTTCTCCCTAATTCTTAGTTCCGACTTCCGATCCTCCCTTAATGGGCTATTGCCTTCCTTTTATAGTGGTTTGTCCTTAATCCTCACCCCCAACTGTAGGGTGGTAGATTCCTCCCAGATACTTATTTCTTCCCTCCTTTGGGAAAAGTGCAGGCTAAGCTACAAGCTGTTTTGGGCACTGTTTAGGCGTCACTTCCTCCATTAATGCGACTGTCCTAGTTGGTGCAGCAACTTTAATGCGGAGGTGATGGGTGCTTCCTCTACAGGCCTCCCTTTCTCTTTCCTCCGGTGCCTACCCTTGGCTGTTCGTCTTGGTCTAAATCCCCTAGTACAGTGATAGTTCATCTCTCCCTCCTTGGGATGCGAGGGGTTTCAACCAAGACCTCCTCCCCTGGTTAGCCTGACATTCTTTTATTTACCCATTGGGCCCATATGGTCCTCGATCATGGCCCAGTAGGGGTTCTGCCCTCAAATCTCCCCTCTCACCCCTTAACAATATTAATTTTAAAACATATTATATGCACTAAGGAATAACTGTTGCATCTATTTTAAAGAGGAATAGTTATTCTTCAATTTAAAGAAAAGTTGTTCCTATGTAATAACTAGTTCATGCAATAAAGATGCATGGAAAATGACCGAATTGCTATTACACATAAATAATTATTCCATTACGTGAGCTATTACAACATACCAAACATACCCTTATAAAAGAGTAATATCTTTTTCCCTTCCTCATCTCACTTGTGATGCTTCTTAGTACATGTTGGTTTACATTGACATAGATAATCATTTTCATACTTATACACATAGCAACATGCACTTAATACTTGTCTTACATATATTTTTTCATGTACACGTCACACACGACCACGATATCACACGCACATACAATTTGATCTCTTCACATTTACATAATCTAAAAGAGAGAGGGTGGCTGGATAGAAATGTCTAGAAGCTGAAGTAAGAGAACTGGTCTACGTGTGATATGTGGGTTGCCCAACCCAATTAGGTAAGGATCTAGACCCTACCCAATTTGTTAGGTCCAACCCAAGATAGCTCTAAGCATAATCGAAAACTAAGTCCAACCCACTCCTTTTTTTACAGAAGCCCAAATTTTCAAACTTATCTCTTACACTCAGAACACTTGACCCCAGTTAATTTCAAACCTTCTTTAAGCCCAATACGAATACAATACCAAGAAAATCATGTTGTCAACTATTTTTTAATAAAAAAACTATTAAAAAAAACTAGGTTTGAGTCGAGTTTAGTTACCCATGGGTAAAATGTTTTGGTTGGGTTTGAGTATACCCAAGCCAAACCTGGTCATTGGTCATCCCTACCTATATGATATAATTTTCCTCTCTCAAACGAAGTTTCGAGTCAGACTCATAATTAAAGTAGATTCCAATGAGGACCAGAGCATTCTAATCATGACAAATATTTATAATAAAGAAAAGAAAAACGAAAACGAAAAAGAAAAAGTAATACACGCTATAGGTACTTTAAAGTAGCTTCCAACGAGGACCAAATATTTAAAAAAGAAAAAAGAAAAAAGAAAAAGAAAATGCAATACATTTTATGGGTGCTTTTAAAGTAACTTCCAAGTCCTTTAATCATACCAAATATTTAAAAAAAAGAAAAAGTAATACATGCTATGGGTACTTTAAAGTAGCTTTTAACGAGGACCAAAGTCTTCTAATCATGCTAAATATTTTTAAAAATAAAAAAGAAGAAGTAATACATGCTATGAGTACTTTTAAAGTAGCTTCCAACGAGGACCATAGTCTCCTAATCATGCCAAATATTTAACAAAGAAAAAGGGAAAAAGAAAAAGTAATACATTCTATGGGTACTAGTTACAAGTTTTATTATATTCAACCTATAAATTATAAAGAGATAATTTAAATATTTATTTTTGAGCTGATTGAAGCCCATAATCATACTTATTGTAATATCAATTTGTATATTTAATGTGGTACAACTTGTAATACCTTTAACATTTTTGTCAAAACATTATTAAAGCACTTTTTTGGCCGGCAATCAAGGTCATGCCCCCCCCCCCCCCCCCTTGCATAATGACATATATAAATAATAAATATAGTTTTTTAAAAAAAAAAAAAAATTAGAATCATATAAATAACAAATATGTACTTATGTCATCGGAAAAGGAGAATCATATAAATAACAAATATGTACTTATGTCATCTCCATCCTTTATCTCTTTCTAGTACCGATTAATAATTATAACAAAAAATAAAATAAAAACTCCTCAATGTCTCTTAATGAAAGAAATATGGGGACACTCCTTATGGCTATACCAAGGCCACTTTCTTCTTTCTTACTCTTGCTTTCTAATCTTTTTCTTCTCCTTCATCCTTGCCATTAATTATCATTATGGCATCCAAAGTTCTGCTTTCCTCCAATTCAAGAACTCATTTTTACTTCCCCATGACAATTCAATTTCATTTCATCGTGATTTTTTTTTTTTGAGAAGAATTACATTTGTGATTTTACTTCATGGAATTCAATCATTTGCTGAGACATATTCTTGCATAAATTTTTGTCCATGGAATAAGGTCACATATTATAACATGTGTGACCGTCATGTCAGTGCTCTACAAAAAATAGGCTTTCTGCGGCGTTTTAAAAACGTCGCCAAAAACCCAAAAAATATCACTATAGACACAAATGGTCTATTGTGACGGTTAAAAATGTCACTACGTGATTGTCACAATAGTTGACTTTCCCATTATCTAGAAATCATATTAATTATAAGGATTTATTTTACATCTACAGAAAATTTAAATAATTTGTTGACTTGTAAAGTTATGAGATTTTATATCCTATGTAAAAATCAATGTTTATTTGGTTTTTTGTTTGGGACTAATTTTTTGGTGATTTGACATCAAGTTGGTCAGTTTTGAAAAGATTTAGACTTGACTAACATTCACCTAAATCTCAAGGGTGTTGACTGTCCTATCGAGAAATTGTTAAAGAAATTTATTCTATTTTATTTTGTTTTTTTATGGTTAATTGTTAAACAGTTAGTCAATAGATTTCGTTAATCCTCAATGTCCCTTGTATACGATCAATTGTAGCTAAATTGACACCATTTACTTTTTTTAATAAAGATGTTTAGAGTTCTTCAACCACTATTAATATCCATTATCAACCAAAAATAAAAAGACTATGAAGTGTTGTGACATGTTACTCGTGTGACTTTGCCTTGGAATGGTAAAAAAAAAATAGTTTATGATATTTCGTGGTTGCCTTGAATTAGAATAGCAAATATAACAATAACAAAGTCTTAATTCCAAAAATTTTGGTTCAGCTATGAATCCTCAGAAGGTAATCAAGACTAACTACATATATATAGTTACACTTTGCCAACTTATGGTTTGCCTGAAAAATACTTTACTTACTTGTAGTTTAAAAATTGACACTTTATTCACTTGAAGTTAGCTCTGTTTGTTTTTTGTTACCAACTTCTGTTAAAAACAGTGGTAAATTTGTATATTTATTATCCTTTTATGTCTCTCTCCTCTCAAAACATAAAAAACAAAAAAACCAAGGGAAAAGAAGATTTAAAAGTTAGGTTTTATAAAAATTAAATAATAACTTTTGCATCTTCTTTTCATGTATCAATTTTTAGATTTTCTATTTTAACACAATAAAAACTTTAATTATGCATTTCCTCACCTGAACCGGAAAACATCACCATGAAACCACATAATTTCAATTTTTAAAAATGATGTTAATCACAAATGAGCCCGTGTTGAAGTGTCACTTTACTATGAACTTTCCATGCCAAGTTGCCAACATAGCAACACCAATGGTCTGAGTTTTTATAAGTCGATTTTAGTTATAATATTAGCACATATATCAATCATATAAAATTTGCATATTTCCTGTTGAATTATTGAAGTGACACAGGAATTTTATTAACAAATTATTATTATATGTAGAGTTTCCTGTTTTCTAATGGATCTTCCTGGCAATTGAGACTTCCATTATATGGAAGGCCGGTCCCATGACATACAACTATTCTGCACTTGACAAAGTCTTTGCATTCTTTAGCAGGTATATTACATGCCTTAAAACTTAAAAGCATTCAACTTTACACTTCGAATCAGATGAAAAAGTTTTGGTTGGGTTTGAGTAACCCGAGCCAAACCTGGTCATCGGTCATCCCTACCTATATGATATAATTTTCCTCTCTCAAACAAAGTTTCGAGTCAGACTCATAATTAAAGTAGATTCCAATGAGGACCAGAGTCTTCTAATCATGCCAAATATTTATAATAAAGAAAAAGAAAAAGAAAAAGTAATACATGCTATTGGTATTTGGTACTATAAAGTAGCTTCCAACGAGGACCAAAGTTTTTTAATCATGCCAAATATTTAAAAAAAGAGAAAAAAAAGATAAAGATAAAGAAAAGGCAATATATTTTATAAGTTCCAACGAGGACCAAATCCTTTAATCACGCCAAATATTTAAAAAAGGAAAAAAGAAAAAGTAATATATGCTATGGGTACTTTAAAGTAGCTTTGAACGAGGATTAAATTCTTCTAATCTTGCCAAATATTTTTAAAAATAAAAAATAAAAAGAAGAAGTAATACATGCTATGAGTACTTTTAAAGTAGCTTCCAAGTTTCAAAGTAAGACACAAAAAATTGACTGATGTCTTGGTTTGATAATAAAGAGCTATCATCAAGAACGAGTGCCATAAATTGAAAACGTCTCTAAAAAAAAAAAAAAAATTAGCTTCCAACGAGGACCATAGTCTCCTAATCATGCCAAATATTCAACAAAAGGAAAAAAAGGAAAAGAAAAAAAAAAAAGGTAATACATTCTATGGGTACTAGTTACAAGTTTACTATATTTAACTTACAAATTATAAAAAGGCAATTTAAATATTTATTTTTGAGCTGATTGATGTGGTACAACTTGTAATACCTTTAACATTTTTGTCAAAACATTACTAAAGCACTTTTTTGGCCGGCAATCAAGGTCATCCCCCCCCCCCCCCCAAAAAAATAATGACATATATAAATAATAAATATGATCTTTTTTTAATTTTTTAAAATCATATAAATAACAATTTCTCAAAAAAAAAAAAAAAATCATATAAGTAACAAATATGCACTTATTTCATCTCCATCCTTATCTCTTTCTAGTACCGATTAATAATTATAACAAAAAATAAAATAAAAACTCCTCAATGTCTCTTAATGAAAGAAATATGGGCACGCTCCTTATGGCTATACCAAGGCCACTTTCTTCTTTCTTACTCCTGCTTTCTAATCTTTTTCTTCCTTTTCATAGGACTTCACTTGCTCCTCTTCTTTTTCTTCTCCTTCATCCTTGCCATTAATTATCATTATGGCATCCAAAGTTCTGCTTTCCTCCAATTCAAGAATTCATTTTTTCCCCATGACAATTCAATTTCATTTCATCGTGATTTTTTTTTTTTCTGGAGAAGAATTACATTTGTGATTTTATTTCATGGAATTCAATCATTTGCTGAGACATATCCCTGGATAAATGGTACAAATTTCTGTCCATGGAATAAGGTCATGTGTGATAACATGTGTGACCGTCATGTCATTGCACTACAAAAAATCAGACTTTCTGAGGCATTTTAAAAACATCGCCAAAAACCGAAAAAAATACTGCTATAGACACAAATGGTTTATTGTGACGGTTAAAAATGTCGCTACCCGATTGTCACAAAAGTTGACTTTCCCATTATCTAGAAATCATATTAAAGTCATATTAATTATAAGGATTTATTTTACATTTACATAAAATTCAAATAATTTCTTGACTTGTAAAGTTATGAGATTTTATATCCATTGTAAAAATCAATGTTTATTTGGTTTTTTGTATGGGACTAATTTTTTGAATAATGGATTTATAATTTTTGGTGATTTGACATCAAGTTGGTCAGTTTTGAAAAGTTTTGGACTTGACTGGCATTCACCTAAATCTCAAGTAGGGCTGTAAATGAATCAAGCCGATCATGAACAACTGAGGCTCCGCTCGATAAAAAACTCGTTCATGTTTGTTTGTTTATAAATAAGCCAAGTTTGAGCTTTTGTTTTAGGTTCATTTAATAAACAAGCCGAGCCCAAGTAAAAAAATTTGTTCACGAACAAGCTTCTGAGCTATTAGGCTTCATATAAAACAATTCAAGCATAGACTCATTTATAAGTTTATATGTATTAGATGAATATACACATTATATATATCTTAATAATAACATGGCCAACATGGGACCACTACCCATTACCTTAATTTTTTCCTTCCCTCTAAATTGTTTAAGAACCATTTTAGACTAAAGTTACATTTAAAAATAAATTAATTAATTAAATGGGCTACATATATGATCCTTCCCTATCAATCATCTAAAATAAAGTTATGAAACATTTTAGTATTTTCTCATTCATGATAGTTACAAACAAGTATTTTTCTTGTTCTTCATCATCTAATGTGAATGTAAAAATTGTATTTTGAACAATTGTTAAAGCTATAGACAAGGAATGATGAATGAATGAATTTAATTATGTAAAATTTTAATTTGAATAATGGCTAATCATAAGTAGAACTAGATGCATGATAAAATGAGTACACAATTTTCTTTTCTTAATTTTAGAAATTTAAGCATTTAATAATGTAATTTTTTTAAATCTTAAACTCAAAAGCTCGACTTGAGCTTAAGTTTGAGCTTGATATTAAGTTTGAGCTTGGCTTGACTAATTAATCAAGTCAAGACAAGTTAAGCTCAAGCTTTTTTGCTTTCCCATAAGCTTAAGCTCAAACATTATTTTTAAGCTTGTTACAAGCTCGAGCCAAGCTTGAGCTTTTGAATTTTCCTAACAAGCCAAGCTTAAACATGCACCATTCGATAAAGTCGGCTCGTTTACAGCCCTAAGATTCTCAAGGGTGTTGACTGTCCTATCGAGAAATTGTTAAAGAAATTTATTTTATTTTATTTTGTTTTTTATGGTTAATTGTTAAAGAGTTAGTCAATAGATTTCGTTAATCCTCAATGTTCCTTGTATACGACCAAGTGTAGCTAAATTGACACCATCTACTTTTTTTAATAAAGATGTTTGGAGTTCTTCAGCCACTATTAATATCCATTATCAACCAAAAATAAAAAGACTATAAAGTGTTGTGACATGTTATTCGTGTGACTTTGCCTTGGAATGGTAAAAAAAATGGTATATGATATTTTGTGATTGCCTTGAATTAGAATAGCAAATATAACAATAGCAATGTCTTAATTCCAAAAATTTTGGTTTCGCTATGAATCCTCAAATGGTAATCAAGACTAACTACATATATATATAAATATATATATATATATATATATATATATATATATATATATATATATATATTTCGTACATTTTAACATATTTGCAGTCCTAATTTTATTTTCTAATGAGAAAGCGAAGTCATAATTTCTGCCACTTCTTTAATTGACATGTCTTTTTCAACTACTTTTACTAATGTTATTTTTAATCTTTTTCTACATTTTTTCATCCCTAAAATTCTATTGTTTCTATTAAAAAAAATAATAAATAAAAAAATAAAAAACCTTTGAATCAATTCATCATATTTTATTAATACAATAGTTAGGGCACGTTTGGTAGACTGTAATAGACACTGTAATGTAATAATTATTCCTATGGTTTAGCTATTCAATAGTTTGGTTATGTTTTTATTACAGGAAATAGTTATTCCTTATGAATAGCTAGTCTTTAAAATGAAGAATAACTATTCCTCTCTAAAAGGATTGTAATAGCTATTCCTTAGTAGATGTAATAATTTCCAACACTAATATATTTCCAAATAAATAAACTTTCCATATCCACCTAACAATTATAAAAATAAAAAATCATTAAAAAATAACTCATCTCTCTAAAATTTAAAATATATTATTTTATAGGAAATATAATTGTATGAATGAGATATTTCCTAAAATAGATCATAAGTTTTATTCTAATGTTACAACTTACAACCAAACTAATGAATAGGTTTAGTTATTCTATTACAACATATTTTATTCCTGGTAATAAAGATTACCATTCATGTTGTAATCCACATTCAGTGTACCAAACGTCCCTTTACTTTATTCTTAAAATACTTGGCATGGGTAAGAATAAAGACTAGTAATTCTTGATCCTTGAGTAAGAGTACTATGACATTGAGAATTATTAAAGAGTAGTACGTAATTCTTGAACCTGAGTAAGGGTAATTAAATTTAAGACCCTGGACAACTAAACGCATGAGCAAAAGTTTCTCTAAAATCTAAATCCTGCAGCCGCCTCGAGTAGTGCCAGTAGATCTTTGTATGTATATATTTTTTTTTGGGATAAGTTACACTTTGCCAACTTATGGTTTGTCCAAAAAACACTTTATTTGCTTGTAGTTTAAAAATTGACATTTTACTCACGTGAGATTAGTTCTGTTTGTCTTTTGTTACACATTTCTGTTAAAAACAGTGGTAAATTTGTATCTTCGTTATCATTTTACGTCCCTCTTCTCTCAAAACATTAAAAAAAAAAGGATAAAGAAGATCTAAAAACTAGATTTTATAAAAATTAAATAATAACTTTTGCATCTCTACAACAAAGAGGTGCCATGTAATACAAAGATTCCATGGGTTCTGATGTTGAGGGTGAGGACCTTCAAAATATGAGGGTCGTCAAGTGCAACTGTGAGGTTTGGAAAACAGTCGAAATGAATTGGACCGTTACTCAAACTGGATTCTATGGTTCCTAGGAGACTGTCTCTGAATTTGATGAGACGGGTATCTCTGAGGGCCATAAGGACCGAGTTGTTCAAACCTTCTCTGATCAATGGTTTAACTCCTATTTGGACAAGTCCTATGTGGAGGTATCTGTGACCAGAATCCCTATGCGCTTTTATGGCTGCAGGGGATAGCAAATAACAGGTTTCATATTCCTTGTTAATGCTGTAGACTTGTTCTATAGTCCTAACATGGTAGTCTGTTCTGAAAGACTTTTTCAAGGACCATGACGAAGACTTATAGACCTGGGTTGTGGGAACTTTGGGTATGTTCCAATCTCCTAACTTCTGATCTAGATCTGAAAGCTGGTACGACTCACTGTTGATGGTTCCTTCTTCTGCTGGAATCTCAGGTGGGTTTGTGCTGCTAGATCTAATTGAAGTGGAAGAGTCACTCCTTCTAAACATCCTATTCATCATCTTTAGATTATAAACCTAAGAAATCAATTACAACCTAGAATACCTTTATCTTCCAAATTCTGGATCTATCCTTAGATCTGAAACAGGGTGTGTATGGACGCCTATTGTGCTTTGTTACCAACTTACGACCGCTCGGACACCATTCTGTAAACCTTGCTACTGCTTACACTATTTCGCTTCGTTGAGTGTACTTTCCCTATCTTTTCCGACCCTAACGCCTAACGCTCTCCTGGCTAACGGCTCAACGGGCATTACAGATTGACTCGGGCTTCCTGCTCAACTTGGGTACTCTAGACTTTCTGGGTAGCAAACAATCACAGAGCTGGACTTACTCCTAGATTTACTGGATAACGACATGGCACAATACCTGGCTTAGTACACATCTGTAACAAATTGTGGGAATAGAAACAAAAATGGAAAAAGAAGGTAACTGGGAAGTAAAGGATTAACTTAAACAGATAATCACAAGATAATAAACAGTTTGAATGAACGGGAGGCTCAGCCTACCACAATAAGAAAGAACAGTACAAACTGACTAAGATGAAGTAGTAGATGAAGAATGCAACATATGGGAGTGGAAGTGCTATCAAAAAATAGATGTAAAACAAAATAATGTTTGTTAGAGATAACATACTTCAAAGTAATGCACAAAATAATGGATAACTATGGCGGTTGAACCGGCCAACTGGATTTAAAATCAAAACTTACAGTAACTTACAAACACTTACGATCGAGCTCAAAGTGGCTCTGATACCAAATGGGGGTAAGCTACAACAAAGAGGTGCCGTTTAGAGGGCACTGGGGGCGGAAGCATATAAGGTTACAGATGTAGTTCTGGGTACAAATGTAAACTAGGGGAAGGGGATAAAAGAGAGTCATTCTGATTACAAGTGAAAGACCTCTTGAGGTGTTTACAAAATTTAAGCCTATGGTTGGACTTGAAATTTTAACCTGCTGAAGACTGAGGCCAAGGATGCCTTATATAGGAGGAGAGAGCCTTGGAAGTGTTCAGGAGATTGCTTCAATTACGGAGGGTAAATTGCATTTACTTCAGGTGAATATCTTTTCAGCCGAAAGCAATAGTGATTTCCATAATCCTGTCGGGGCACTGTAGAGTGAACAGTATCTGGTCACTGTTTGGAACAGTGTCTTGTCCCCTTATTTTTCTGGAATAGTGACTCTGCATAGTGTTCTGGACTGTGCAGTGAATAGTATCTGATCTGTAACTTTGCTGGTGCGGGTACTGTTCTGAATAGTAGCCGATTTTGCAAAGGTGGATCATGAGCTATACTGGGGCTTCTGGAGCTGTTCTGGAGCATCCGAAAGCAATTCTGGAGATGACTTAGTCGCTGTCCAAATTATAACCATCATAAGGATCTTGGGCATCCTGGAATGGGTCAAAAGGGACATGACTGCAAGAGGCTTCTGAAGAGGCAGGGGAGTTCTTTCCTTCTGACTCTAATTGTTCTGATTGGAGAAGCAATTGCTGGGCGAGATCTTTGAGTTCTCTGCTAGATTTTTCGGCAAATTGAGCGGATTCTAGGCTGGATTGTGATCTGGTATGGTGAGCAATGGTTCTCTGAACTGGAAGGGGGAAGTCTTTGTAAAGTTTGGAGATAGTATCAGATGGTCTGAATTTGTCCCACCATTTTACAAAGAATTCTCTATCGAGTAGATTTCTGTTGATAGCATAATTCCACATACTAATCCAGTGGATCTTGTATTGTACTGTCATATGCAAGATAGCCGGAAACTGGGAAGAGTGCTTGTCAACCTGGAACTTGGAGCTGAAATACCTTAGTGCATCTTGTAGAGGTTCTGGAAAGTTTTCATTGACTGATCCAAACATTTCCCACCACTTGAGGAACCACGAAGGTATCTGGCAATTGAATTTCTTGTCAAATTGGATGAACCAAGAGTGGTCATAGTTCTCATTTTGGAAGAATAAAACCTTTTCGAAAGCATCCATATAGTCATAATAATTATAAAGGGGTTCTGACCCTTTGAGTACTGTAAGTGTTCGGAGTGAGGAGGGATGTCCCCAATCTTTGCAGCTTACGAAACTTTGAATTATGAACTTATGATACAGGACTTTAGAAGGGTTATTCCTTTCTCTGATGTCTTCTATTCTGGCAGACTTTTCTTGGATGAGAATGCCTTTATAGAATTTGATGTTCTTTTCTGGGGTTTTGGGAAGGAAATGCCATTCATGGGGCAATACTTCCATTGCTAAGGCTAGAGGATCCGTTATATGGGCCAAGTGTGGCTCAATATAAGAGATATGCTGAACAAAAGGTTTTTTGAGGTAAGGAGCCCTTCCCGTTCTAGGAGGAAGGGTGAAAGAAGGTTGCCTGGGCGCAATTGGGCCGAGGGGATCTTCGACAGTGTATGGAGAAATTACCTTAGGAGGAGGTAGAGCTAAAGCAGAACTATAACTGTGTTGTCCTTGGGGCCTTTGGTAATTTGGTTTTGGGATTGTGGAAACCAAATAACGATTAGCAACAACAGAGGGAGACACAGGTAAGGTTTTTGGAGAGGAAGAGAAGGGAATTAATGGGCCAGGGTTCTGTGTCTGACCTGTACTCCTAGTGGTTGGTTTAGGCAATTTGGGAGGTTGGGGTTGTACGGGTTTCTTCCCGGACATTTTGGACTGGATTCTGCAAAAATTCACGGGTTAGGAAGTCAGGTATACTGTTCTGAGTTCCTGCAATGAATTCTATATCAAAATCAAAGACTGAAAGGATGGCTTGCCAACGTGCAAAAATCTGTTTTGATGCAATATTTTGAACATCTTTTTCTAAAACATGTTTTGCAGATTTACAATCAATCCGTATTAAAAATTTTTGATTCAAAAGATCACTTTGAAATTTTGAAATGCATAGTACTATAGATAAAATTTCTTTTTTAATAGTACTATAATTGAGTTGAGTGGGAGTCCAAATTCCTGAGTGGAAACAAACAATTTGTTCAGGGGAAGTGGGACTAATACGTTGGAGAAGAATGCCACCATAACCAATGTTAGAGGCATCTGTCTGGACGATCTTGAAGGAATGTTCTGAAGGGATTCCTAGACAAGGGAGTGTCTTGACATATTTCTTGAGTTGTTGGACAACCAATGTATGGGTGGGTGTCCAAGGAGAAGGATTGGTTCGAAGTTTATCAAAGAGAGGCTTGCATTGTTGCCTTAGATTTTGATAGAAATCAGAAATGTAATTGAGGGATCCTAAGAACCTTTGCAATTGGGTCTTATCAAGGATCTCATCAGGAAATTTTTCTGCAAACAGGATGGCTCTATCAATTGGCTTAATGACTGCATGTTTTATGTCAAAACCTAAGACCCTAACACTTGTTTGAAAAAGTTTAATCTTTGGGGCCGAGACAACAAGACCATTACTTTTGATGGTTTGGAAGAATGTTCTGAGATGCTTCCAATGTTTGTCTAGGGATTCTGAGAAGATAAGTACATCATCAATGTACACAATGATATGGCTGGAGAATGGATTAAAAATCTCATTCATGATGTTTTGGAATTCAGAAGGTGCATTCTTAAGACCAAAGGGCATTACATTCCATTCGTAATGACCAAAGGGTGTGGTGAAGGCTGTCTTGTATCTATCAGATTCTTTGATTTGTATCTGCCAAAAACCACTCTTCATATCAAACTTACTGAAAACCACTGCTTTGCTAAGTCTGTTAACTAAGTCTCTTTTGTTGGGGATAGGATACCTAATCCATTCTAAGACTTTGTTAAGAGGCTTATAATTGATGACAAGTCTAGGGACACCTCTCTCAATCTCAGCGTTTTTCTGAACATAAAAGGCTGGACAAGACCATGGTGACCTAGAGTTTCTGATGATTCCTTTCCTAAGAAGATCCTCTATTTCTGCTTTGCAAGTATCCATAAGTTCTTGACTCATTTGGATGGGCCTGGCTTTGGTAGGGATGTTCTTTTCCTGGAAATCACTGACATAAGGTAGTGCAACTTCGTGCCTTTTCCTATGCCAAAAGGCTGTAGGGAGATCAGAACAGACTTCGTGTTTGAGTTTTTCTTCAAACTTTCTGATGTCTGACTGGAAATTCTTGCAAGATAATTGCTCATCAGTTCTTTTGTAACTTAGTTCATGACCAAGGTACTCAAGGTGTTGGGTTTTGGCTTTGATAAGGTTAAGGGTCTTGGAGATGGTAACCTCATGGAGACTATTGATGTCTTTAGGTTTTGGACTCCTAAGAAACTTGAACTTAACTGGTTGGCCAAAGGGATGGGTAGTGATTCCTTCACTATCCGTGGTAAAAGGATATAACAGACACATGAACGGGTTTCCTAAGATAACCCTATCTGTCATATTTTTGACAAGAACAAAGGTGGTTTTAAAACACGCATTATCTTGGCAAACATGTGCTTTTGGGATTTTGAACTTAATCTGCATTTTCCCACCACTTGCGGAGGTCAACTTTTCTCTAGTTTTCCGGAAGTATTTAGAGGGAATGATTCCTTCTTGAATGCAGTTGAGGTCAGCGCCTGAATCTATCAAGGCAATTTCCTCAGTTTCAAATTCTTTGTTTATGACAATCCTGACTTTGGAATGCCATTTCTGGGAGTTAATCCGACTGATAGTTTGTAAGAACGATCCATTGGATAATTCTAATTTTCTATCTGCAGTAGGATTAACCACTTCATCATCAGAAGGGTTTCGTAATAAGAGTCTGTCCTTATTGCCTTGATGAGAAGTATGTTCAAAGTTATTGAATCTTCGATTTATAAGACCATGATTAACTTTGAGGATAATTAAATCTTGCCTAAGGGTCTTGGCCTCAGACTTCGTGTCCTTAATCTCTTTTTGGAGATCTTGGATGGTTATCTCTTTCTTGGGTTTGGTAAATCTATTGTAGATTTCTTCCAAGCCAACTTTGGGTTCCTGAAGCCTAGGTTCGGATGTACTAGTTTCCTTGGCTAAGGTTCTATGGAACTTACTAAGTTTTTGAGATTTCTCTTCTGGGTCCTTGATCTGTTCTATGAGATCTAGGAGCAGCTCTTCCTGTTGAGAAAGAACTTTGATAGTGTTGTTCCTGCAACAGCTATCTTGGCATAGTATGACATCATCTGAGCTACTAGAGGTGCTATCCTGAGCTCTAGGAGAGGATGAATCTTGGTAAATCTGACAGATTTCCTGGTTAATAGAACTATTGGGAGACTCATGTTCTGGATGGTCAAGATCTAAGATTTTGGAAATATCTTCAGATACTAAGGAATGGGTGGGAGACTTGCCTGGACATTCCTTCTTGAAATGTCCCTTTTTCCCACACTTAAAGCACCTCTTTGTTGTAGCTTACCCCCATTTGGTATCAGAGCCACTTTGAGCTCGATCGTAAGTGTTTGTAAGTTACTGTAAGTTTTGATTTTAAATCCAGTTGGCCGGTTCAACCGCCATAGTTATCCATTATTTTGTGCATTACTTTGAAGTATGTTATCTCTAACAAACATTATTTTGTTTTACATCTATTTTTTGATAGCACTTCCACTCCCATATGTTGCATTCTTCATCTACTACTTCATCTTAGTCAGTTTGTACTGTTCTTTCTTATTGTGGTAGGCTGAGCCTCCCGTTCATTCAAACTGTTTATTATCTTGTGATTATCTGTTTAAGTTAATCCTTTACTTCCCAGTTACCTTCTTTTTCCATTTTTGTTTCTATTCCCACAATTTGTTACAGATGTGTACTAAGCCAGGTATTGTGCCATGTCGTTATCCAGTAAATCTAGGAGTAAGTCCAGCTCTGTGATTGTTTGCTACCCAGAAAGTCTAGAGTACCCAAGTTGAGCAGGAAGCCCGAGTCAATCTGTAATGCCCGTTGAGCCGTTAGCCAGGAGAGCGTTAGGCGTTAGGGTCGGAAAAGATAGGGAAAGTACACTCAACGAAGCGAAATAGTGTAAGCAGTAGCAAGGTTTACAGAATGGTGTCCGAGCGGTCGTAAGTTGGTAACAAAGCACAATAGGCGTCCATACACACCCTGTTTCAGATCTAAGGATAGATCCAGAATTTGGAAGATAAAGGTATTCTAGGTTGTAATTGATTTCTTAGGTTTATAATCTAAAGATGATGAATAGGATGTTTAGAAGGAGTGACTCTTCCACTTCAATTAGATCTAGCAGCACAAACCCACCTGAGATTCCAGCAGAAGAAGGAACCATCAACAGTGAGTCGTACCAGCTTTCAGATCTAGATCAGAAGTTAGGAGATTGGAACATACCCAAAGTTCCCACAACCCAGGTCTATAAGTCTTCGTCATGGTCCTTGAAAAAGTCTTTCAGAACAGACTACCATGTTAGGACTATAGAACAAGTCTACAGCATTAACAAGGAATATGAAACCTGTTATTTGCTATCCCCTGCAGCCATAAAAGCGCATAGGGATTCTGGTCACAGATACCTCCACATAGGACTTGTCCAAGTAGGAGTTAAACCATTGATCAGAGAAGGTTTGAACAACTCGGTCCTTATGGCCCTCAGAGATACCCGTCTCATCAAATTCAGAGACAGTCTCCTAGGAACCATAGAATCCAGTTTGAGTAACGGTCCAATTCATTTCGACTGTTTTCCAAACCTCACAGTTGCACTTGACGACCCTCATATTTTGAAGGTCCTCACCCTCAACATCAGAACCCATGGAATCTTTGTATTACATGGCACCAAACAACTTGCTCTTATATACCGAGTGTATTATAAGTGCATGAGGACAAACATGTCCATCCAAGCTTTCGATAAGAGAAAACCAGGTGAGACCACTCTTATCCAAACTTCAGATGTTAGATCCACCGTTCAGGTACCAAGAACCCTGAAATGGTCTGAAATAACATTCCCTGCACAATGGTCTTTAGAAAACGAAAATTATCCTCTACAGACCCAGAATCCTGTTAGGAACCCAGATCCGGATTATGTCCAACAGTTAGCCGATGGAACGGTTAGACTAAGCTTCGACCAATCCAGGTTTAGGTCACCCTTTGAGTATGATGAACCCTTGCCCAGATCCTCATTAGATCTGTACCAGGAACCATACCAGGAACCAAGGTCTAGATCCATAGATCTAAGACAACCATTTAGGCAGCCAACTATCCTCTTGAAAGATAGACCTGCATCCCATAGTAGTTCGTCTAGAACACGAGCTCCTACATCTAGAAGAGACTTAGGTCCGCAATTCCAAGGTGTCAAAGACCACTCTCAGGTTAGTACCCCTTGTTACACAGCCAAGCAAGACTCAGTTGTTGATCAAGAAGAAGACAACAACAGTCAGGACAGTCTTAAACCCCCCTCACCATCAGGATCTGATTTTAAGAATCCTATTCAGCAAGAATCTGAATATGACCATCAGCTCCTCGTGTTATCAAAGGAATTCATCCCTGATATGGACTACCTCGAAAAGGATTTTAATTCCGAGGAGAACCGAATTAAAAGAGAAGCCTATCGAGCAAACCATACCAGAGAACAAAAGGTTGAAGTTTTGGAGAAATGGAAGTTATTCATGAAAGAGGTAAAAGCTGATTATCCTTTCTTTGAATACTTTGAGAAACATTTCAAATGGCATAAAAAGAACTGTGTCATTTCCAAAACCAACTGGATATTACTTCCCAAGAAGGATGCACCGAGCTCTAGCAAACCAGAAATTGTTAGGTCTAGCCATCCTCCTCAAGAAGCTATGCTCTTTAAACAGCGAGGTACCGATGTTATTGCCTCACCTTTTAAGTGTCCAACCCCAGATGAAAAGGTTGTCAGAAAGGTAATAGAGCAAAACAACTATACCAACCAATGTTTAGGAGTTATAGGGAAACAACTTGACAGAATAGAAGATGGGATTGATAACAAAGTTCTCCTCCAAACAGGAAACCTTTCAAAACCAATCCAACCTCTAGAAAACCCTCTAGTCAAACTTCCCACAACCAGACAAGCTAGCCTCAAACCAAAGGAACAATCAGCCCTTAGGGAAATGGCCCAAAAGCTTGATGATCTCGTGAAAAAGGAGCCAGTCTCCCCTTCACCAGATCTTACATCCACCAGTAGGGACCCTAGGCTTGAACCTCGGGCAAATACCCTACATGCCCATACGACCTCTAGCAGTTCTAGTAGGACCTCCTCTGAAACTGAACAGGAGATAGAACAGATAGAAGACCAATTTCGAGGTTTACAGGTAAATAAGCTTTACCAACCGAAGGTAACGCCAACTAGCCTTACCAAAAATTGGTATCCCAGACCAACACCCCCTGACCTCCAATTTGAGGAAAGGACCATGCAATTCACAGTTTCCAGTGGTAAACTCTATGAATGGAACATAGATGGTTTATCCGAACAAGAAATCCAAAACAAAATCCAGCACATAACCATGGTAGCAAATAACTATCTCAATGATGGTATTCCAAATACTGAGGTTGTAGAGCTTATTGTTTTAGGATTTACCGGAAAGCTGTTAAATTGGTGGAACCACTGTATGACGGCCACTTCTAAAGAAGACATTAAGCACGCTGTTCAAAAAGATGAGGATGAGAACCCTATCTTTGATGAACGCATAGGCAGAGGAGTTCCTGATGGAGTCAATACCCTGATCTATACGATCATGAAACACTTCATTGGTAAACCCAGCAATATCACATCTAGGATTTACGACCAATTAAGTAACCTTAGGTGTAAGAACCTTGGAGAATACCGGTGGTATGAAGATGTGTTCACCACCCGTGTCATGCACAGAAGCGATTGTAACTCTCCATTTTGGAAGGAGAAGTTTATCAATGGCTTACCCACACTGTTTGGACAGAAGGTCAAAGAAACTCTTGCTAGCTCGTTAGGTATCATAGATTATGACAACCTAACCTATGGAGATATCTCAAGCACAATCCGCAATGAAGGAATGAAAATGTGTAGAGATCTTAAAATCCAGAGTCAAGCCAACAAGAGCAAAGCCAAGTACGAAATAGGGAATTTCTGTACCCAGTATGGCTTACCTTCAATCATTCCCAAAAAGAAATACAAACACAGAGGCAAAGAATCCTCTGGAAAACCCCATAGGAAGAAACCTGCCTCCAAACACTATAGAAAACAGAGGTCCATAACTGATGATTTCTATAAGAAAGGCAGATCCCAACCCACGAAAAAGTCCACACCAAAGGCATCTGAAACATGTTATAAGTGTGGGAAGAAAGGTCACTACCAAAAAGATTGTAGAGCTAAGGCCAAAACCCTTATCAATACTCTCATCAGTGACCAAACCAGCAGGCAAGAGATCTTCAAACTTCTCGAACTCGACCACCTAAGCAGTGAGTCCAGTGACCAAGAAAAGCACCAATTGTTTGAAACATCCTATGAAACTTCTAGAGTATCTTCTAGTTCCTCTAGTGACTCGGATGAAATCTTACCTTGCCAAGATAGTTGTTGTAGAAACAAAACTATCCAGGTTCTTACCAAACAAGAAGAACTACTCCTCGATCTCATTGAACAGATCAAGGATCCAGAAGAGAAATCTCGACGACTTAGTGAGTTTCACAGAACCTTAGTCAGAGAAACCAATACATCCAAACCTAGGTTTCAGGAACCTAAAGTTGACTTGGAAAAAATCTACAATAGATTTACCAAATCCAAGAAAGAGATAACCATCCAAGATCTCCAGAAAGAGATTAAGGATAACAAAGTTGAAATGAGAAACCTTAAGCAGGAATTAACCATCCTTAGGGTTGATCATGGTCTCATGGACCTTAGGGTCAAAAATCTAGAGTTCACTTCGCAGCAAGGCAATGAGGACAGGATCTCATTACAAAACCCTTCTGATGAGGAAGTTGATGAAACAGTTAACCCTACTGCAGAAATAGAGACAGAGCCTGGAACGTTCTTGTCAACCATCAGTAGTATTAACTTCCAAAAGTGGCATTCCAAAGTCAGGATTGTCATAAGCAATGATTTTGAATTTGAGGTTGTTGCCCTAATAGATTCGGGTGCTGATCTCAATTGCATTCAAGAAGGCATTATCCCCTCTAAATACTTCCAGAAAACCAAAGAAAGGTTAACTTCTGCAAGTGGTGGAAAAATGCAGATTGAATTCAAAATCCCAGATGCACAGGTTTGCCAAGACAATGTGTGCTTTAGAACCACCTTTGTTCTTGTCAAAAATATAACTGATAGGGTCATCTTAGGAAACCCATTCATGTGTCTATTATATCCCTTTACCACAGATAGTGAAGGAATCACTACCCAGCCTTTTGGCCAACCAGTCAAGTTTAAATTTCTTAGGAACCCTGAACCCAGAGAGATTGAATATCTCCAGAAAGTATCTGTTTCTAAAAATCTTGACTTCACCAAAGCCAAAACATCTCTATTCAGTCCAAATCAGGCCAAGAACCTTGATCAAATTACACCATCCATCATATTTGATAATTCTTTGAGCCTTCTTCAATCTCATAAATTATCATCTCATCACATTACACATAAAAATATTTGCTCCTTGACATCTCATGTTTTTAACAAATATGTTTCCAAAAATAACCATTTTGTTAACTCATGGCAGGCAGAAAAGCAAAAATCTATTTGTAATAACCCCACTAGTAAGTGGAAAATGGCATCTTCAAGCAGGAACAAAGGAAAGACCCATGTCCAGGGCTCTCCTTCACAAGAGCATGAAGGCATTTCTTCTGGTACAGAACCCAGAGAAGTAACATCCCTTCTAGAACATGTTCCACTTCAAATAACATTTTCAGGAGGTAATAAAAATATCACTTTACACGAAGTTTTATCCAGGAATTTCCAATTTAAAAATGGAATGTATACAGGTCTTCCACCTTCCATCAAAATTATCCTCGATAACCTTCAAAGAGCTTTTTCCCAGAATAACAATCGCCTTTTCCAAAGAACCCTCAGAGCACTAGACTTACACCTAGTTAACCTTGAGGCAGAAATTGAGATTGGAAAGCTTTCCATTAGTCAACTCCTTGGCAAAGAGGATGTCCATCCTATGGATAAAATGACTATTATGGGCACTGATTATGCTAGGTTAAGTCTTAAGACTCAAAACCAGCTAAGAAGTGCTGTTGCTAACTTGCCTTCTGATATACAAGAACGTATATTTAGAAGCAAGGCTATGACTGAATCATGTGACCAATGGTTCAGGCATTTTGAGATTATGGTCACCACCCATTTTCCGATTCTTGGTGAAGAAGCAGATCCCACTGAAACTGCCCTCATCCAAGAAACTTGGAACCACTACTTCAAAAGCAGTCACAGGGTTTATGAAAAGCAACATCCTTTTCCTGGTCTAATAGTCAACTATGAAGACGGGGCAGACGAGGATGACAGAAACCCAACCTGGCTTTCAAGAATGTTTGAATATGGTTTCCTTAGACTTATCAAGCTAACAAACCATGTTCAGGTCAGCCAATTCCCCTTCATAATCCAACAGGTTGTAACAAAGATCAAAAGTCCATTCGTATCGATCAGATGCTGGAGCACTCTCCCACAGTGGGACGGTAACAATTGGATGACTGTTCAACCTGCTCACCACCTTGTACTCATCAACGGGTACTCTCACAATGACCCTTGGTATGATGGTGATTCCTACCTTTCCTATGAAGATCCTCTAGCCCTCGTAAAATGTTGGAAAAACTACTTCAGCAATGAACTACGAATTATCACTAGAGAACTTTGGGAAAACTACCATTTCGTAGGAAATACTGGCAGAGTTACAGTATTCACCACCAAACCATATTCAGAGGCTTTCAACACAGAAGGAGTTATCTGTCTTGACCCTCCTCAGTACACTGCCCAGAAAGCAGACTATGAACCTCTCCTTTATTGTGGGTTTTGTAATCTGTTTAAGGAATATCACGAGCATGAGCATTATGATGAACCTCCTGCTTTTGATCCATACGAAGGGTATCCTTCTGGTTATGATACAGACTAAAGATTGTGCTTCAGGATGCTCCAGAACAGCCTTTTGAAGCCCAGAATTGCTTTAGAACCACCTTTGTTGAATCGGTTACTATTCAGAACAGTACCCGCACCAGCAAAGTTGCAGACAAGACACTATTCACTGCACAGTCCAGAACACTATGCAGAGTCACTATTCAAGAAAAGCAAGGGGACAAGACACTGTTCCAAACAGTGACCAGATACTGTTCACTCTACAGTGCCCCGTCAAAATTATGGAAATCACTGTTGCTTTCGGCTGAAAAGATATTCACCTGAAGTAAAAGCAATTTACCCTCCGTAATTGAAGCAATCTCCTGAACACTTCCAAGGCTCTCTCCTCCTATATAAGGCATCCTTGGCCTCAGTCTTCAGCAGGTTAAAATTTCAAGTCCAACCATAGGCTTAAATTTTGTAAACACCTCAAGAGGTCTTTCACTTGTAATCAGAATGACTCTCTTTTATCCCCTTCCCCTAGTTTACATTTGTACCCAGAACTACATCTGTAACCTTATATGCTTCCGCCCCCAGTGCCCTCTAAACGGCACCTCTTTGTTGTAGCTTACCCCCATTTTGTATATATATATATATATAAATATCAATTTTTAGATCTTCTATTTTAGCTCATTAAAAATTTAAATTATGCATTTCCTCACCTGAACCGGAAAACATCACCATGAAAACGCATAATTTCAATTTTTAAAAATGTTGTTAATCACAAATGAGCCCGTGTTGATCTGTCACTATACTATGAACTTTCGATGCCAACATAGCAACACCAATGGTGTGAGTTTTTATAAGTCGATTTTAGTTTTTATATTAGCACATATATCAATCTTTCGTGCATATAAAATTTGCATATTTCCTGTTGAATTATTGAAGTGACTCAGGAATTTTATTAACAAATTATTATTATATGTAAAGTTTTCTGTTTTCTAATCGATCTTCCTGGCAATTGAAGTGGAAGGCAATTGAGACTTCCATTATATGGAAGGCCGGGCCCATGACATACAACTACTCTGCACTTGACAAAGTCTTTGCATTCTTTAGCAGGTCTATTACATGCCTTAAAAGCAATAAACTTTACATTTTGAATCAGATGAAAAAGTTGAGGCATGAGATTTATTTGAGCAAGTAAAATGAAAGATCAAGAAACTGATGGAGAAGCAGAAAGACAGCCTCTTGTTTCTCACTATTTCTTTCCAAAAAGTTCAATTGCAGCTGACAGCATAACTGCAACACAGTCCATGAATGATAGCCAAAAATTGGTTTATCATGAGGCCAAAAATTTGAACCTGGCTTCTTCAGTGCCGGAGGTTCTGGTGATCTATATTTAGGAATATGGTACAAGAATATCCCAATTAAGACTATAGTTTGGGTTGCAAGTAGAGACAGCCCTGTCAGAATTCTTAGGGCCTGATTGTTATGTGAGTTCAAACTCACATTTTCACATTTTGAACAACATTAAACACATTTTCATATTTTTTTTACTCACATGTATTTTAAAAAACTAAAAAAAAGTTATTAAAATCACATTTCAAACTAATCTACCAAATAACCCCTTAATGTTTTAAAATAGAAGATCTAAAAGTTAATATATGAAAAAAAAGAAGTAAAAAAATAAGAACTAAAAGTTAGGTTTTACATCCTTTTTTTTTTTTTTGAAGAGGAGAGAGACATAAAAAAGTAACAAAAATACAAATTTTACATTTGTTTTTAATAAAGGTGAATAACAGGAGACAAACAGAGCTAACTTTAGATGAGTAAAGTGTCAATTTTTAAATCACAGATAGACAAAGTGTTAGAACTACTTTCCCCTTCCCTTGTGTGTGTTTGTTTCTTCTCAGGTAACCTACATGTGGGTAAAATTTAATTTCTCCTCTCTTTTTTTTTTTTTTTTTTTTAACAATTGCTTTAGTTACACATGTAGCTTTCGGTCTTCAGACATTAAGAGACACATTTTGTTAATTGGTAGATGGAAAAGTATGACGGCCCCATGAAAACACTAATGTCAATGATTGATGCTAACGTGAAGCCTATAGGTGGTAATAAGAAAACAAAGGACATCGTTTATTGTAAAAAAACACGTTATGAATCTTTTTGACAACAACATTATCTGAAAAATGTATGCTCACGAAATATATATATATATATATATATATATATATATATATATATATATATATATATATATATATCTTTATTATCCTCTATAAGGTTTTTTTTTTTTTTTTTTTAAAGAACTTTACATATCTTAGATTATGTTTAAAGGGTCTTTTTAATATTCGTGTACTCTAATTTATTCACTAGTTGATCGATTTTAGCTTGAAGGGCCGTGTAGAGGTTTTTCGTCGAGTACTTTAATTTCCTCTTCAATAGCATGTCTCGGTGTTATTTTGTGTTTGCATCTCTCTTCCCTACTCGTTAAACTTTATATTTATCGCTTATTGTACTTGCCTATGGCTTATAGTAGTGTTCCGGTTTATTATGCTTCATTTACTCTTGTTCTACACTTAGATAAGTTAGAGTAAAAGTAATTAAGTCATAATTTAAAATTTGCGGTCTAAACAAGCATTGGTGTTTTAATAATAATTGAACTTTCATTTTCAAATTCATATAATCCATTTCTCACTCATTAAACATTTCTCACTCATTTACCACCTTTAGTTTTCTAAGGTAATGGGGTTTTTGAAATCAATAGGTACACAACGTTTTGGATTTTTTTCCAAAATAACACTAAATCTCAAACAATTTTGTTAGTTAGCACGTTCTTAAAACAATTTAGCAAACTAACATCTCGAGCGTAAGGGAGTCGATTTTGTTGAGCTAAATCGAGTGTGAAGAACTCGATTTCTCTGAGAGCAACGAACAACAAACATCATCAAACTAAAGACCCAGACAAGAAAAACAACGAACCCAAAAGACCCTGACAAGAAAACAACGAACCCAAAAGACCCTGACAAGAAAACAACGAATTAGAGGAAAACCTTCGCCTGGAGCTTCGTCGCGGCCGCCTCCGCCTCCTGGAACCTTTGCTGTCGCTGCCTGGGTTCAGTTTGAGCCGAATGGTTTGCATTAGGGAGATCTAGGTTCGTGGGGTTTGCCTTCTTCATGGTTTCTATTTGGGTTTGATCTTTCTGGTTTGTTCCTTCTTCGTGGTTTGTTGTTTGGTTTGATATTCTTCGTGTTTCTTCTGGTTTGTTTTTCTTCTTCATTTAGTCTGGGTTTCTTCATTCAGGTTTGTTTTTCTTCTTTTCTTCTTCGTGTAGTTTGGGTTTCTTCGGCTTCGTTTGATCTCTTTATGGAACTCGAGTCTATAATGCTTAATTTCCACGCATACAACTTGAGTTCAATATACTCGATTTAGCACAACAAAATCGACTCCCTTGCACTCGAGATGTTAGTTTCCTAAATAATTTTGAAAACGTGCTAACTAACAATATTGTGTTTGAGTTTTAGTGTTATTTTGAAAAAAAATCCTAATGTTTTACAAGTTATTGAAGTGATTGATTGTGATTGATAAAAGAAAAATAGCGAGTCTATGTAAAAATGACTATAAACCACTCTAACAAGTTGTGACAAAAGTTGTATTCGTGAACTTTTTGTTTTAAAATTCCTCTAGTATATCTTGAGGGCACTTTAATATATATAAAAGAAAGCAATTTGTTGAAAGACAAACCTCAATAAATTTCACAATTATTGACATGATATATTCAGGATTGGGTCTTAGGTTATATGTCTCTCTATTAGAAAAATGTTCTAAAATAATTAATTTTATTAGGAAAAATGCATCTATGGGATGTGTAAACCCTTCACCCCTTAAGGCTCCAAAAATTGTAGGCTAATGGAAATTCAATCCAATCAAAATCCTTAAGTTTCACCCAACAAGAATTGTTGTGTGTGTGTTGAATATCCTCATTGATAATAAATTTCCTATAATAACTTGAGACTTTAATTTTGTAAGCTAATCACTCACATAGTAAATTATCAACTTAAGTCACCCGATTTCTTATTTAGCTATACACCAAACAATTTCTCTCTCTCTCTCTCTCTCTCTCTCTCTCTCTCTCTCTCTCTCTCTCTCTCTCTCTCTCTCCAAAATCAAATTTTGAAATTAGATTTTAGCTTTCCTTCGCTATGACTCACCTTATCCATGGTAATTTAAATTTCCTTTTTAATAAAAACTAAAATTTTAATTTTATGTTATATTTTAAACATGAACCATGATTATTGGTTTTCTATATGAAATTAATCTCCACTTGATTAGTATTAATTCATCAAGTTATATGTTAAATACCTATTTATTTAGGTAAATTAACATTGTTAGATAATTCTATCATTAAGTGAAGTTGCAATAGCAACAATTTGTTTTTGAGTTTGAGTTTTCAAACTTGAATATAGAAAAAAAAAAAAAAAATTGTGCTCAATTTTATTACACATTTTTTCGTATAGTTAAAATAATACATTTTGATTTCCAACTCTCTCTCTGTACAAGGAAATATTCGTCCTCCTCATTTGTTCTTTTCTCTTTATTTTTTTTCGTACACCTTAGCTACTATTGAATTTCACCACCGATATTCAAGAGTAGTGAATTTCCGAAGTTGCCCTCCTCAATTTCCCATATTCTAGTAGTCGCTAAAGTGAAGTGAAGTGTTTTTTTTTTTTTTTTTTTGAGAAAAAAGTGAATTGCAGTGTTAACATGGTTTTAAAAAAAAAAGTGTCAATAAGTGGAAAAAGTCTAAAACTATTCAATAAGACAATAACCACATTTATTATTTGATGGCTTATTAAATGGGGTTATGATGCGCCACTAACAGAGTAAAAGCTCGTGTATTATGGACCTTGGCCACAATATGCAGAGCTCTGGGGATGATAAAGCTAGGATGATAATTGAAGTCACAACTTTTGCCTCCATAACTTGTCTTTGTGATAAATTGTGAGCGGTGGATTGACAACATTGTCAAATATATTTACTTTACCATTAAATCATGAAATTGAGGACCTTAATTGAATATTTAATCCATTCATTTAGTGGTCTATTAAAACATCATTAAATGGTTGATTAACGTATCATTAAAGATATATGTTGCACTTAATGATTAGAAAATTATTCACTACACTTTGAGAGTAGACATGCTACTCTCTCCTTTCAATAATTGATGGATCTAATCACATATTTAATTAGTAAGACTCACGATTTATACTGGGGAAGGAGGTACAATGTCATAATTTTTCTTCAAGGTTAGTGTTTCATGCATATATTGGGAATTTTGTACTCTAGTAACTCTCTCTCTCTCTCTCATTTTTTATGAGAAATCAAATCTAAGAGTTTTATACATATATTGGCAAAATAGCCTTCAAGTACATTTTGTAAGTCTAGAGTTGAACTCTGCCGCTCAAACCATTAAATTGAATGTTTAATATGAAATTGATTCTAAAAAAAAAAAAAAAAAGAGAGAGTTCCTAATTAGAGTTTGAACTCTCAATTTGATCATAATTTGAATGGATTAAAGGAATTCAATAAAAGGGAGATTTTTTTTGGTCACCTTAAATTAAGAATTTTCAACCCTATTAGGTTTCATTGTTTGGATTTGGTTTACTTCCAATATATTTTTTATTGGATATGTCATTTTATTTTAAATATACAATGGCAAGTGATAGTGGGTTTTAACCTCCACCTATTATTTAGTTAGTAGATGATGTGGCAGCCTTCATTAAAACAAAAAGAAATTTATTTTTATAAAGTACTGGAGGTAAGCCAAACTCTTAATGGTATGTTTGGTTGGGAGATTTTAAGGAGTATGAAAACAAAAAAAAAAAAGGAAAAAAAAAAAAAAAAGAGAAAATGGGAGAGAAAACATTTATGGTGAGTGTTTGGTTAAAGGGAAGGGAGGAAAAGAAACTAGTGGGGCTTGGTTGTTTTCTTCTCAGGCCAGCCAATCCTAAATTGGGGAGAAAACTAGAGGGTACAAAAATGGACAAAAGCACGCTTGTGTAGCTGTGCTGTTGCTCAACGTTAACTGGGTTTTGCTTTCTTTTTTTTTCTTTTCTTTTGATAAGTAAACTAGGTTTTTTTTTTGTTCATTCGTTTTTTTTTTCCATATGCTTTGTATTTTTTTTTGGTTCATCCCTTCTTTCTTTCTTTTTTTTTTTTTATTTTTTTTTTAATTTTTTACTTTAAAAAAAAAATCTAGTAGGGACATAAAAGTAAATCTATACAAACTGCATTTTTTATCCCTTCACTTTTTCACCCTAAACCAAACACTACAAGGGAAAACTAAAATATTTTATATCCTCCCACTTTTCTATTATTTCTCTATTTTCTATCCTCTTACTTTTTTACTCCTCCAACCAAATGTACCTTTATTGTTTTAACCAAATTGGCAAAAATAGCATGAAATGGAGACATATTTTGGGGTTGAAAAAGCCTTATAACCAGATTAAAAGCAAGCACATTTGGCAAAATAATCGTATTTTTACTACCCATAACATGCGAATCAAACTCCGTTGCCCAAGAAAAACATCCTTCTTGACGTAGGACATAATCTACGATTTGAGTTTTGTAATTTATTAATTTTAATATTTTTTTTATGTATTTTTAAAAAAATTTAGATTGGGAATACTTATTTCTTTGAATTTAGGTACTTTTAATGCTTTTAGGTCAAATTAAGTTCCTATTTTGGTTTGAAATTAATTATGATTTATTTTAAAGTATATTTTTTTGTTTGTCAAGTTTTACAAAGCCTTTAAATAGGCCTTCAAGTTAAATTTCAAAATTATTCTCTCAATCTTCTTGTGGATTCTTGATCCATTTCTTTTTATGGATTCAAGGACTCTCATAGATTTGAGATTATTTTTCAGAAGTAAATGTGTGTAAATGAGTATTTTTTCTTATTTTTCTTTTTGTTGAATTAGGCGTGTTCTACTTTTTGTCTATTTTGCACTTTTTTTTTTTTTTTTTTTTTTTTTTTTTGCGAGGAAAACCCCCTGCATCACTTCTTGTATAACATATAAATTTGGGTTCTGGAAGCACACCACCGACCATCACTCGGCTCAATCATAAACCATGACTGATCACCATTCATTCTAGCCATGTCAGACCAAGTTACAGGTCAGCAGACCATTGACCACCGGTGTTAATTAGGCTTGGATTAGAATTGGGTTGTGGGTTGTTTAGAGAAGCTTATAGGTAGAAAACAACTCTGCACAGAGAAGACAATCTCTGAAAATTGCAATCAAGGCTAAGTAATTTTCATCATCAAAATCTGACACTACTAAATAAATGTTGGGTGCCATTTAATTGGCTTAATTCTCATTAGTTCTCAAAGAACTAACTAACTATTTAGTTTCAAACTAATATCATTGGCTGCTGCATTAACAGATGGCTAACAACAATGTGATTGGCTGATATCTAGCTGATGAATTACAGCCTAACTAACTTTCTTACAACAGGTGACTTTTGGTAACCACTAAAGCTGCAAATCACCGTCACATGATAAATCTGCAACTTGAGTTAATTATGTCACTGCAAAATTTTGTTGCCTACAATATTACAAAGTGGGCATAATAAAATTTTTTGCCCTATTTTGTATGTACCGTACCCTATTTTGTATCTTCGCAATGAAGTGAAGTTATTCAGCAATAAATCAATAAATAAATAAATAAACCAGGAGACTTCGTGACAAATGTGCTTATTGTACGCTTATTTACAAAACTTTATCTGGGATATAACTCAGTAATTGAAAGCTCATACTTAGTTACGTGAGAACCAATGTCTTGTTGCAATGGTGTGTCCAATACAACAACGCTCTGCCTCTGCGTGAAATCTGCAGGTTGTGTAGGTACAGGGAGAGTGATAGAATCGCTATTAATCATGGCAACAACTGAAATCATATTTGGTCTTGCAACTGGTTGTTTTTGAACACATAGAAGTCCAGTGTGGATACATCTCATTATTTCAGTTATTGGACTATCCCTCAATGTAGGATCTATGAGATTTGTAGCCGTCCCCTCCATCCAATTTTTCCATGCCTGCAGAAGTATACCAATGTGCATATACCATGTTAAAGAAGAAATTTTTCGACATCTTAGTTTATCATTAATTTTTTCAAAATAATGGAAATGTAACTTTGAATATTCATACTCACGTAGCTTAGAAGATACTCCCTATCCTCTCCATTATGTAAACAGGTAATTTTCCGACCGCTTACAATCTCCAAGATTAACACTCCAAAGCTAAAGACATCTGACTTCACTGAAAATTGTCCTGTCATTGCATATTCGGGAGCCATATATCCACTACATATCAATATTAACAAAGCTAGTATCAATGTAAATGACAATAGAGCTCGTAATAGTTACATTCAAAATTTTCAATTTTCAATTCTTTTATGGCTTTCTTGTTGGTACTCTGACAGGTAATCTATTGAAATGAATTTTACTATGCATGTAGCTAGGATTGCATTCATTAGCTCTAGCAACTAGCAAGTTTTGATGCTTACTATGTTCCCACAATTCTATTTGTACTGCCTTCAGTTTGATCGGGTACAAACAGTTTTGCCATACCAAAATCTGAAATCTTGGGAGTCATTTCTGCATCTAATAGAATGTTACTAGCTTTAAGGTCACGATGAATTATCCGAAGTCGGGAATCCTCATGAAGATAAAGAATCCCTCTAGCAATACCTCTTATTATTTGATAACGCCTTTCCCAACCTAATTGTGCACACTTCGTAGGATCTAAATATTCATGAAACCAAATTAGTAATCAAATATTCTAAATTGAATTTTTCAACAAAAAGGAATTAAAATAATTTTCACCAACTGAAATTATTCTGATCAGATTATAAACTAATATTGAAAAGAACAGATACCAAATATGAAGTGATCAAGGCTTATGTTAGGCACAAATTCATAGATGAGAAGTCTTTCATTTCCTTCTATGCAGAACCCAAGAAGCCTAATTAAATTTCGATGTTGGAGCTTGGCTACTAAGAGGACCTCATTCTTAAATTCTAAATCTCCTTGTCTGGAGTTCATTGATAATCTTTTCACAGCTATCTCGTCCATTTGAAAGCTTACCCTGTATATATGTAAGAATATAATTATGATTGAATGATCTCTAACTCAACTTCAAGGAATTAGAAAGATTTGTTTCACACATTATTGTCTCAACACATTAGGACATATGATTAATAGTTCAGTTCATATAATAACATTCTCATACCTTGTAAACTGCCCCAAATCCACCTTTCCCGAGCTTATTTGCTTCAGAAAAGTTATTTGTCGCAATTATAATAGTGCCAAAATCGAATTGCAAGGACTTCACATCGAGCTCTTCAAAAGAAGAACAAGTTATATACACATTTAATAGAGGCAAGTTCATCTTCAAATTAGACTAAAACACTTGCATAGAGGAGCATGTAATGGATGAGTATTTTATTTACTTGCAGAGGAGAACTAATCAAAGCTTTACAAAGAGATTTGAAATTATTAGACATGATTCAATTCAAATCAAATGTAATAAATTTCTCAATTTAATACATAGACGGTGAGTTATTGGTAGCAACTGATGGTGGCCAGTGATTGGTTGTTACTATGGCTGAAGATTGGTGGTTGGATAGAGGGTGGGCTAAATGGCAACCGGTGGTTGACAATTGGTGGTTGTAATAACTGATGATTTGTGGCCAACGGGCAGTTGAAAGATGTGGTTGGATTGATGGTGGCACAAAAACTGGAAAACACAGAAAGTCAAGAAGTGCTCGTTGCAGCATAGAGGATTTGAAAGGGGAGGTATGAAGCCAAAAAAAATTTCTATGTGCTTCTAGTTTTGTTGATGATGGAAAATGGAAAATGTTACCATCTGTCGCACAAAAACTGGAAAACAGAGAAAATTTTCACCCAAATAAATGAAATTTTAAAAGATGGTAACATATTGAAACAAACTTTCTAGAGTCAAACTGGCAATAGATCTAATTTTATAAGATTGAGGTAGTCACATAATCAAATTTGGGGGGAACGGTCATTTACAACTATTTCTTTTTTGAAAATGCTAAATGCCGTTACCACAATTTTGCCATGTACTTATAAGAAAGACATTATTTCCTATATATGCTTCACATGACACACATTGTTAAAGTTGTTATTATAATATACTAAAAGTTAACCAATACCTTAAGAACATTAATTTAAGAAATATTTTTAGAAACTTTTTATAGAAAAAAAAAAAAAAAAACCTAATTTTTTTTTTACGCATTTTTATATTTTTCATGAAAATTGTATCAAAACTTTTCAATAATGGTCTAATAACAAATGCCTTAAGGGCATTTGTTAATAAGACTCTTAAAGTATCTGAAAATAGCTTTCAAATAACAAGCAACACTGAGAACTTACCTTGAAAATAATCCTTTGGCTTCCTCTTTCTCACTTTTAAAAAGATGCAAAGACTAATGACAAGTATCAGAATGATAACAGTCGTGACAATGATGGCAATTTGAGTTATGTTTCTTTCATTACCTGCCAAAACCAAGAGCATGTTTTTATTATAAAATGTGTATCTGCTGAATTTGACCTAATAATTAATTCACAAATAAATAACAACTCATCAATACGTTAGCTATGACTATGAGTATTACCTATAAGGTCAAAGAAAGGGTACTTCTTGATACTAGCCAAAAAAAAATGGGTTCAAAAAAAGGGTAGGTTTCAAACGTAATATTATAGTGGTGTTTAAATCTCATGCTGCTTTTCTTAAAATTTTAAAAAAAAAAAAAAAATCATGCTTTATTTTTTTTTTTTGGTAAACTCATGCTTTATATCTCAATGCAACATAGCGGATTTTTTTCTATAAATCTAGGAAAAAGTATTGTTTAAACCCTAAACATATTCTGCAACAAATTATTTAATATTGTGCGATAGTGGAAGCTTTGCTACCAATTGTTGTTAAATATGTGAGACAATAAAATATTAAGCACAACATACAAAAATTAATGTGGTTTAGCTTACTCCAAGTCTACCCGCGTCCGCTATTAATAATATGGATAGTGATTTGGCATGTACTCTTATAAATCATGAACTTTTGACATGCGTTGTAGACTCGATCTTGATTGCGTTTTCATGAAATATACCAACCAAAATCCTATCACTTTTAGATTTATAATACTTGATATGAAGCATGAAATTAATCCATTTTAAACGTTGATGATTTTTTCCCCTACAAAGTGGGGAGGGTTCATCCACAGAGTGGTCAGATTCTGCAATTAAATAAGTCCAAAATATTTACGGGAACTATCCATGAAAAATCCAAATTAGTATATATTTTACCATTACCAGGCAGTGGCGATGGCAACAATGGCGATGACCACGGTGGCAGCACAGGGGCTGATGCTTCTAGAAACAAAGAGTAGTTGCCATACCTTAGAAAGCAACTTGGGCTTATTATTCGAAACTCTGTCCTTGCTTGGCAACAGTCTTGAACTTTCTCAATCAGTATTTGTAGGCAATTTCCGCATTGAGTGCTATTGATATCTCTTGTACACTGCACCAACCCATATCTAAAACCATTCCCATTACCAACTGACGTATTACCTGCCTTGAACAACATTTCTGTTGCTAAAACTTTATCTCTCAGGTTGTTCATAAGACCAAGTGCTCCAAAATTAGGTTCTTCAGGTGCAGTAATATTATTCTGGGCATTCCACATGAACACATGTGGCTCTGTCTGTGGCACTCCAAAGAAATTAATGTCAGAGTACCTTAACATGCATTCATTGTACCATGCGATGGCACTTTTACCTGGACACCGAGTTTTGATATAATTGCTCACATAGCTGACACAGGTTTGGCAAGTATATTGGGAAACATCACCTCGGCAGAGAAAGAGACTGTAGATGTCAGTATTATTAGATATAGCTTTGTAGAAGCTGTAGTTTTGGAAAGCTTTGGAGGATAAAGAATCCAAGAGGACTGTGAGGTTGGATAGGTAGTCATCGTTGGCTAGCTCAAGAGATCCTAGTCCAACAGAACAATAGTGATAATTGTAGATTGGCTCAGGCTGGGAATTAATGTAGCTGGTAAGAGCGAAGACTACTAACGATAAGAAAAGAAAGGTTCTGAAGTTGCGGAAAGAAAACATTGTACCTCCTAGGCTTCAACAGAAAATTCGTTACTTGACCAGACTACATGCTTATACATAGCTGATTATCATTCATCCATAAGAAATAATTTTCTCCAAATAAATTATTTTCGGGCAAATTCTTTTACACGCAATGTCATAAACTGAAATTGTGAGTCAAATTCACGGTTTCAAGTATTGAAATACAAATTGTGTAATAATAACGCCCATTATTTTCTCATACTGTTAAGACTTTCAATCTTGGAAAAAATAAAAGTATTTGGGTAAAATGAAAAATTGATCCTCTGAGTTTTTTCAATTTTTTAGTCCTCTAACTTTGCTTTTGATTATTTCAGTCCTTTAACTTTCAAGATTATTCAATTAAGGCTTTTCCATCAATTTTTGTTACATGTTGTGGTTAATTTATCAATTTTATAAATTTTTCTTCTAATTTTTTAAATAAAAAAATTCAATTAATGATGGAAAAATATTTTTCAGATTTTTTTTTCCAAAAAATTTTAACAAAAGTTAACGGAAATGCCTTAATTGAATAAATCTGAAATTTGGAAGACTGAAATGAAATCTAAAGAAACTTAGAGAGTCAGTTTTGCATATTACCCAAACTACTTTGTCAAAGTTTCTTGTTTTCACCCTATAAAAAAATAAAATAAAAAAAATAAAAAGTCCAATAAGTTGTCTGGTCAAATTTTGTCACTTAAGCATGTGACAAAGGAAAGGAGATGCTTTCTTGAATTATTGGAGTAAACCTTTGACTTCTCTTATTTTTCTACTGTGCTGCAACTTCTAAGAAACATAAATTATTTGTCCTTGTAAAATCTGCATTATTAGCCCCTGTAAAATCAGCGTTTTATACCATAAGCCTTGAGACTCATAATTCTGTAGCAGGTCCAAATTAACAATCCTCTCTTGTTTGGATAAACTTTTTTTTTTCTTTTGAGGGAATTGTTTGGATGAACTTGTATTCGTTGGCTTATTTTATTAAATATAAAGATGTGGTTGCACTTTGAAAGTTGAGCTTTAAAATTTTATTTAAAAATTGAGCGTTAAAATAAATTTGTATTTTAAGCTAAAACAATAGACCAAACTAATCAAGAATCCCCCATAGACCCATACAAACTAGAACTAAGCCCAATACCCCAAAAAAACCTAATATATATTCTTGACAAAATGGCAATAGAAAACATAGCTATTGACAGAAGCAACTCTTTTAATTTTCTGATGATTCATTGAACCAATACAGAAGGGAGAAACTCACCTAAACACATTACTTCAACCTTAATTCTCAAAATTATTCCTTAATTTATCCATTAATGGAGAAAAAAAAACAGCATATTAGGCAATACGCCTTGATCACATGCTTACTCCCTTGCTAACCTTTCTCTATCTTACTTTTTAATTATTTACTATATGAAATTGCATACATGTGTGGTTCTTCGTTGTCTTTAATGATGTACTTTCATTTTCTCTACACCCAAAAATATAGTTAAGTTATAATCGGGTTAAATGCAAAATTGACCCTCTAAGTTTCTTCAGATTTCATTTCAGTCCTCTCACTTTCAAGATTATTCAATTAAGACTTTTCCATCAATTCTTGTTACATGTTGTGGTTAATTTATCAATTTTAAAAAATTTTCTTCAAATTTTTTAAATAAAAAAATTCAATTAATGATTGAAAAATATTTTTTAGATTTCTTTTTTCAAAAATTTTTAACAAAAGTTAACGGAAATGCCTTAATTGAATAAATCTAAAACTTAGAGGACTGAAATGAACGAAAGCAAAGTTAGAGGACTGAAATGAAATATGAAGAAACTTAGAGGGTCAGTTTTGCATTTTACCCAAAGTATTTTGTCAAAGTTTCTTGTTTTCCCCCTAAAAAAAATTATAAAAATAAAAATAAAAATTAAAAAAAAAAAAAAAAGTCAAGTCCAATAAGTTGTCTGGGTCAAATTTTATCACTTAAGCATGTGACTAAGGAAAGGAGATGCTTTCTTGAATTATTGGAGTAAACCTTTGACTTCTCTTATTTTCCTACTGTACTGCAACTTCTAAGAAACATACATTATTTGTCCTTGTAAAATCTAAATTATCAGCCCCTGTAAAATCAGCGTTTTATACCATAGGCCTTGAGACTCATAATTCGGTAGCTGGTCCAAATTAAAAATCCTCTCTTGTTTGGATAAACTTTTTTTTTTTTTTTCTTTTGAGAGAATTGTTTGGATGAACTTGTATTCGTTGGCTTATTTTATTAAACATAAAGATGTGGTTGCACTTTGAAAGTTGAGCTTTAAAATTTTATTTAAAAATTGAGCATTAAAATAAATTTGTATTTTAAGCTAAAATAATAGACCAAACTAATCAAGAATCCCCATTAAACCCATACAAACTAGAACTAAGCCCAATACCCCATAAAAACCTAATATATATTCTTGACAAAACGACAATAGAAAACCTAGCTATTGACAGAAGCAACTCTTTTAAGTTTCTGATGATTCATTGAACCAATATAAAAGGGAGAAACTCACCTAAACATTGATAGGCCAAAAAAAAAAACATATTGACCCCTTATGATGAATTAACCAATTAATTAACCAAGTGAATTAATTAAGTTAATTAACATGCAATAAGTGCGGTAGCACAAACAATTCACCAATTATACTAAGTATGCAGCGGAAAATAAATTGACACAGTGATTTGTTTTCAAATGGGGAAAACTTACACGGCAAAAACTCCCCCGGGTGATTTTAAGGTCACCACTCCCGAGAATCCACTATTATCAAAACAAGCGGTTATAAGTAAAGGAATCCCAATACTTTATACGAACCTACAGTTGAACCCTTACCCCAATACCCAATTGGACTTGTTCTGTAATGACAATCTCTCCTTTCAATGCACAACTCCTAGTACGTGTCTAACCAATTGCGCGGATCCTAGTACGCGACTTCAATCACCAACTAGAGAAGGTTGTTGGCTGCAAAGTTTTTCAGTTCATCCAAACGATGAAGATCAAGAAAATGCTTGGTTACAAAACCCAACGATGCACAAACACAACAACTTCTTTACAAGAAAGATGAACTAGGGAAAATTCTGTCTCCGGTCACAATTTGCTTGAACAAACTTTTCTCAACACTTGTGCAACTTGTGTCCACCTTTGACGGCCCTTAAAATAATCCTTTTTATATGTCTAAGGTTGTGAGAAAAGAAAGTCTAAGCACACAACCACAGATTAGAGTCAAAACAAAACTGAAATTCTATTTTTCATAAACCTTGAGAGATCCCCTATCTGTCGAGCTTCTGTCGAGCCACGAGTTTCATCAGCTTTACAGGTCTCGATAGATAGCTAGCTGTCGAGCTTTAATGAACAGCATTTTCTACACTTGAATCTTGGACAGACTTGCATGGCTTTAGTACTTAACTTGAAACACGGTTTCTTGAAGTATTAAACACATCCTAGATCTACCCAAATACAAGTAAAGTGTGTTTTGTTAAAGGATTAGCCAATTACATAAAGTAGTGACATATATTCCTAACAAATGAATCACATATATCCTAACAAACACATTACTTCAACCTTAATTCTCAAAATTATTCCTTAATTTATCCATTAATGGAGAAAAAAAAAACATATTAGGCAATACGCCTTGATCACATGCTTACTCCCTTACTAACCTTTCTCTATCTTACTTTTTAATTATTTACTGTATGAAATTGCATACATGTGTGGTTCTTCGTTGTCTTTAATGATGTACTTTCATTTTCTCTACACCCAAAAATATAGTTAAGTTATAATTGGGCTCCTTGTAATCAATTATAAAACAAAATTCGACCTAGTAAACACTCACTATAAAATTCAACACACACCAGCACAATTCAAACTTCTCATACCCCCCACTTAACGTCACTTAAATTCTTGATATTCTCATTAGGTCTTATTATGCTTCAAGTATCACATTGTACCATACCTCCTAATCTTGGAGTTAATTACCAAGTTAACTATAATATAATTTGTCATGACCTAAGAAAGCATTAGCCACATTTACATTAACTCCCAAAATGACTACTTAAATTATAATTTGGGTTTCTTGTAATTACCTTTAATCCCTTATTCGACCTATTAAACACTTGATTTAAGACAAAATACGTGTTCACATAATACACACTCGTCACTATGTATATTACCACCATTAATCTATACTTACATATAGATATACATTCCAACCTATCACTTAACAAGAGTGAGTAAAAAAAAAAAAAATCATTAAGGAGAGCTTATCCGGTTCCTTAATTATTACAAACGATTTGGTATGAACTAACAAAACTATTAGGTTCTAAAAGTTTAGAACAATTGGCAAACCGTAAACACAAACTCGTCTAGGTATAAATCTTAGAGTCTATAGAGTTTATTAGAAAATGCTCAAGGTACTACATGTCAAAATACAAGAACATTCAAGTTGTAGAAAGAAGAATTCAAATTCAATGAAATCCGACCGATCAAAAATTAGATCCAACCGATTGAAAATCGCAGACATGAAATTTTTGCAGAATTCTATTTCAGCTCAAACTTCACTTAAACGCTTTGGGTTTCAAATGAAACACTTCTAGTATATAAAGGAATACCCTAACTACGTTTTGAGAGCTTTTTGAGAGACTTTGGAGGTGCTCTTGTGAGATTTAAAAGGTATTGTGGCTTCCTCTTTCAAAGTCACTACCGGAAATCATTCTCATATCATTAGATTCGGTAGATTTGAAGTTGTTGCAACAAGATCAAAAACTGCTGATGATCTAAACCTTCAAGGGCGGTCTTGGAGTCACAAACTGGAGAGTTTATGTTGCTAAACCTTTTAGTGGGATCTCAAAGTCATAAGAAAGGTGGCTTATGTTCATGTAAATCCAAGAAGAGGAGTCCGTGGATTCGGAACTTGCACGTGATCGTATCAGTAAGTTACTACATGAGGTAGCATTTGATTTAGGGTTAAATCTTTTGTAAAAACTTCAATTCTCTTATAGTGGATTTGGTTTACCTTGAGAATAGCTAAGTCAAATCCTCTCTAAGTTTTTACCTTGAAACGGTTCGTTTCATTGGTTTTCCTGGGTAATCATATCGTGATGTTATTTACTTTTCCACATCTTTGCATGATATGATTTATTTGTGTTTAACCAAGTTTTGAAAATTAATCTAAATAATCACTTGATTAATAAACTAGGATATAAAAATTCATTTAAAGGGGTATAAATGAACAAACAAAAATGATTAGAAAATCCCATCCTATAAAGGTCACGGGGGATGTAAATTCCTATGGGTAACATGCAAGATTGGTTTTGCTAACACCACAAAATTAATCGCTTTCTAAGGCCTTTGCTAGTGGTCTTTAGCATAGTTGGACTTAAAATCCACTCTTCAGTCTACAGTCAGAAGACTCAGAACTAAGAATTTGAAGGAAGGTAACATGTGTGTAGAGTCTATTATGGGCGAGATCTAGAAATTAATTGATGCAGAAACATGGACTTCACATTTTCAATCAAAAATGACAACTAGGAAATGACAAAAATTCCTAGCCCTCTACGACTTCACATTTTCCACATCAGACTTCACAATAAAACTGCATAAGTCTTATTGTTACGGTGATTTAAGAAGGAAATTTTGCCAAGATGTCTTCTTATTTGTAGGGTCCTCAACAATGCTCTGTGAATAAAAATCTATTGTTCACCGATTGTAACTTTTTTTTTTTTTTTTTTTTTGAGAATCAAGACCAATCTTATTAATCTGCAAGACTGAGAAGATCAGCCATGTAAACAGGTTCAACATCTGGTGGGATGTCTTCCATCCAGACAGACAAAGGTGAAGAAAGAGGTGCCCATCTTGCAAGTGAGTGAGCTACCTTATTACAAGAACAACTTACATGAGAGAATTTTAAATCAGAAAAATATGAAGCTAGGAATAAAATGTCGTTTGCTATGTGGCTGTACTAGGCAAGAGAATGAGTACCATTCTTCAAGTTCTGCATCAACACTACTGAATCACTCTCCAAGATAACTCTATCAATCCCAATTTCCACTGCCAACTCCAGTGCCCTCCTTGCTGCCAAAGTCTCAACCTCAATTATTAAGTAAGGTAAAGAGACCAACTATGAGAGCAAGGCCATGACCAAACCCTCTGAGTTTCGAATGACCGCACCAAGTTCTGCTTTATCCTCCTTCACAAAAACAACCCCATCAAAGTAAATTTTGTACCATGACGGATCAGGGGCTGTCCATGAACCAACCCGAGCTGCTACTGCTGCATTATGGGTCTGATGAGGGGCTGTTACTTCGAGCTTCCTTTCCACTGCCTTCTCCAATAGTTGGCTAGAAGTGTAGGTAGATTTTCCCAATCTAAGATTATTTCTTCGATTCCAAAGATCCCAAACCACCCAACCAAATAATTCAGGCTCATCTTTTTTCTACCAAAATCATGCCAAGGAGGTCTGTAAAACAATTGGCTTGTCTCAATGAGCTATGGGTCCAATTTAGTTTCTCCCTCCACATGTCTTCGAGCTTGGGACAACTATATAACGCCTATAACACATCTTCCTTATGGCTCTTGCACTATTCACACTGATCCTCAGAAATGACTTTTCTTCGCATTAGATTATCTTTAGTTGGTAGGGAGTTTTGGCAGGACCTCCATAGGAAATTACAGATTTTGCCAGGAACATCAAGACCACCCCAAAGCACTATCCACAAAGGCTTCATTGTATCAGTATTAGAGGGGCCTGATTGTTGCTACAACACCTCATTTTGTAGAAATTTGTAACCGGATTTAATCGAGTAATCCCCATTTGGGGTAAATGGCCAAATCAAGACATCTCGCTACTAAGATTTGCACAATGGAATTTTTCTGATTAAGTTTGCCTCAAACTTATAGAATGTATGCTCCTAGATATCATCTTTCCAAATCCTCTAGTGTTGGTCAATCAAACAGCTCACCCTTGCATCTGCCTGACCGTGCAAGATTGGTGATATAATCCTGGGATTATTTTTCTTAGGAATCCACCTATCACCCCAAATTCTGACCGAATGTCCATCTCCAATCCTCCATTGCACCCCCTTCCTAATCACCTCCCTGCCATGGATAATGCTCTTCCAAGTATACGAGGCAGTGCTTGGAACCTTGGCTTGCATTATTGAGCAATCCGGGAAGAATTTTAGCTTGAACACCCTATAAAATAAAGAGGGCTCATCATGCAATAATCTCTAAGCTTGTTTCGCCAAGAGTGCATCATTGGACAAGAATAAATCCTTAAAGCCCATACCCCCTTGGCTTTTTGGTTTGCACAGCTCCTGCCACTTAATCCAGTGGATTTTGTGGCTATCTCCTCTTTGTCCCCAAAAGAACTTTCGAATACGTGCCTCAATTTCATGACATAGAGTCCTCAGTAGCTTGAAACATGAAATTGTATATGTAGGGAGTGCTTGTGCCACTGCTTTAATCAAGACTTCCCTTCCCATTTGTGATAGAAGCTTACCTTCCCATCCCTGTAACCTCTTCCAAACCTGTTGCTTTATCTTGGCAAAGCTATCCTTTTTACTTCTGCCAATAAAAGAGAGTAACCCAAGGTAGCTCTCATATTGATGGATGACCAAGACCCCAAGAGTTTGTTTGATCACATCTTGCATATCTTGAGGTGTTGATTTACTGAAGAAGAGGTTTGTTTTTTATCTATTTATTTTTTGTCCCGAAGCACCTTCATAGATCGCCAACAAATCCAGCAGCTTTTGACATTCAGCTTCCTTGGCTCTACAAAAAATTAAGGTATCGTTCGCAAACAAAAGATGTGTTATTCTAGGTCCGGATATGCAAATAGACACCCCTTGAATCTTATCCTTACTTGCAGCTGAACTAATAATGCCATGTAATCCTTCTATACACATCAGAAAGAGGCATGGAGATAGGGGATCTCCTTGACAAAGACCTCTAGTGGGAATTATGTGTCCATAGGGTTCCCCATTGATCAAGACTGAATATGTGGCTGAGGTAATACACTCCATCATAAGTTTAACCCTATGTTCATGAAGTATTTGATACACTTCATTTTCTTTCTTTTTTATAAAGTATTTGATGAAAAAAAAATAAGACAATATAAACTACAATTAATGAAGACAACGTGGAATTAAGAATTTTATGCTCTAAACATTTAGAGCCTGTTTGGCCAAGGTTTTTTCATCGCTCAATTTCCATCACTCATCACTCATCACTCATAACTCATCATTCATCACTCAATTTTTCACACTCATTTGGCATCATCACCCAATTTCCATCACTCAATATTTTTCACACTATTTGTGGGGCCCATACATGTCAGCCGGTGCAGTTTTTTTTTTTTTTTTTTTTTTTTTTTTTTTTTTTTTTTTTTCAGTACCCAAACTCACCGAAGTTATAAAAAAAATTAAAAAAAAAAAAAAAAAAAAGAAGCCAAAACTGAAGACCGAACAAGTGGGAAAAAAAAAAGTCAAAAGGTGGTCAAAAGTTGCGGCTATGGGTCCCCTATGTGTGTTTAATTACAATATTACCATTGAGTTATGAGTTATGGAAACTGAAAACAGCCTTTGGTTGTTTTCAGTTTCCATAACTCATAACTCATAACTCAAAAATCAGAGAATTGAGTGATGGAAACAGAGTTATGGAAATAGAGTTATCGTTTGGCCAAACAACCTTTTTGCTATGGGTCCCACCATTTTTGAGTTATGAGTTATGGAAACTGAAAATTGAGTTATCAAAATATTGAATCCAAACAGGCTCTTAGCATTCATGCCAAAACTTAACTATTTTCCATAATGGTGGTCCTAAATTCCCTCACAAAAAACCTTTAAAAAGTGTTGAAAAACATAAAAGAATATATTTCCTCGGATCAAAAGTAGATAAAGTTATGAGTGTATGAGTATCAATATAGGTCTCAAAAAATGGTCTGGATGACATAAATAAACAGTTATGAGTGTATGAGTATCAATATGGGTCTCAAAAAATGGTCTGGATGACATAAATAAACAGACTCGAATAACACGATACGATTGAATGCCCCACTTCCAACCTAGTTTAAACTCAGTGATATCAGAGTCAAATGAATCCACAATTCACGCTAGTTTAAACTCAAATGATTTTGCAAGACTGAAAGTTCCAACGATGACCAAAGTCGTCTAATCAAGCCAAACATTAAAGGCAAAGAAAAAAATACTCTAAACATTATTAGAGCAGTTTTGTAGCCGGCAATAGTTGTCATGGTCCCCAATGTAATGATCATAAGATGACTAGTGAATGGATAGTTTCACTTTCTTTCAAATTCATAGAATCCATTTCCCACACGTTGGGGACCAAAGACTTGTGGCATGCCAATTGAGCAAAACACAAATGAGTCATGAGTGTGTGACAGCACAGCAATAATAAAGAATTCACAAACCCACTAAGAGCTTGGCTTTGCATTGAGTCTAACACTCACAATTACAATGATTTAAGAAGAAATTTCATGACAACTCTTGTACTAGGTTGTAACTCGAACATTATCACATTAAAATAGACTTATCACTGATATCACTTTTTTTAAAGTTAATCACAAACATTTTATTTCAGTAATTGTAAAACAAAATATTGCGTTCCTAAACTTATTAGACAACAAAACTTAAAATAATAATAAAATGAAAAAAAAAAGTTCAAAAGAAAAGTAGTGTCTTGAGTCTTGACTCTCTTTACTGGGTATGAATATCAAAATGAGTGGATCCAAACTCATCATGCATAAGCATTTAACGTAGCATTCAATGGTCACCAAAGTCTTCTAATCATGCCTAACATTACTCATTACTTTTTTGGCCGGCAATCATGGTCATGGCCTCCGGCATAATGATATAAATATGTCTCCATTTTTATCTCTTTCTAACACTGAAAATATCTCCTTATTGTATCTTATTGAAAGAAATATGGGAAGCTTCTTATGGCTATACCAGGTTCATTTTCTTCTTTTCTTACTCTTGCTTTCTCATGTTACTTGCTCCTTGTCTTTACCTTCTTTTTCACCTCCTTTATCGATGCCAATATGCCATCCAGAACAGAGCTCTGCTTTGCTCCAATTCAAGAACTCATTTTCACTTCCCCATGACAATTCAATTTCATTTCATTGTGATTTATATCATGGAATTCAATCATATGCCAAGACAAATTCCTAGATAAATGGTACAAATTGTTGTACATGGAATGGGATCACATGTGATAACAAGACTGCTCATGTCATTGGCATCGACGTTAGTTGCAGTCAACTTCAAGGTACCATCCATTCCAATAGCAGCCTTTTCTCTCTTCAACATCTCCAGAAACTCAACCTTTCTTACAATGACTTTAGTGGCTCTAAATTGTCTCCTAAGTTTGGTTGGTTTGCGAACATAACACATCTTAATCTCACAACATGCAACTTAACCGGCGAAGTTCCATATGAAATTTCTTATCTATCCAAACTAGTTTCACTTGATCTCTCTTGGAATGGCAACATGAAACTAGAAGAGCAAAGTTTGCGAAGGCTTATTCAGAACCAAACCAAGCTAAGTGAACTTTCTTTAGTTACTGTTGACATGTCTTTGGTTTCACCAAATAGTTTCATGAATTTGTCTTCTTCTTTGATATCTCTTCGTCTTTATGATTGTCAATTAAAAGGGAGATTCCCATATAATATATTTCACCTCCCAAACCTCCATTTTCTTGATTTACATTACAACCACAACCTTACTGGTTCTCTTCCAAGGCAAAATTGGAGTAGCCCCCTTAAGGTCTTAGGTCTCTCTAAAACTAGATTCCCAATCGACTTACCCAATCTAATCAGAAATTTGAAATCCTTGAGAAAATTGTACCTCAGCAGGTACAATTTCACAAGGTTGTATCCAACACTCCTTCCTAACCTCACACAAATCACCTCTTTGGACCTCTCACACAATAACTTTGGTGGCCAGATACCATGGTTTTTCCTAAAATTTGAACGACTCAGTTTCTTAGATCTCTCATTCAACAATTTCATTGGTCAACTTTCTGATGTTTCTACAAATTTTATTGAACTTTCACCGTCAAATAATTCTTCCAATTGTCAATCAATCAATTACATTCCTTCCAAGCTAGAATATTTGTGTTTATCTCATAACTTATTGAATGGCTCGATTCCATCCTGGTTGTATTCCATACCACATTTGCATAATTTATGTTTGGATAATAACCAACTCACTGGGCATATTGATGAATTTCAATATAATTCTAATAGGTATCTTGACTTGAGTAATAACAAACTACAAGGCCCTCTTCTAGTGTCGATCTCTAAACTTGTGAGCCTTTATCATATAAATGTCTCCTTCAACAATTTTAGCGGCACTATGGAGTCAAAAATGTTCTCAAAGCTCAAAAACCTTCAAACTGCTGATCTTTCACACAACCCTCTTCTATCAGTCAACACTTTCAGTAATGTTAACTATACCTTACCCAAACTTTATGAATTATATTTGTCATGTTGCAACTTAAAGGAATTTCCAAGCTTTTTAACAAACCTTGAAAATTTAGAAAAGTTAGACCTTTCCCACAACCAAATCAAAGGCAATACACCAACTTGGCTGTTTGATGTGGGGAAGAATTCTTTGAGATATTTGAATCTATCAAACAACTTCTTGACAAGAATTGACCAACTTCCATGGAAAAAATTAGGATATCTTGATCTTCATTCCAATTCACTCCAAGGACCACTTCCGGTACTTTCGATTGGCATTTCCTTCCTTTCAATCTCAAGGAACAATTTATGTGGAATGATCCCTTCATTGATTTGTAATATTAGTTCCCTTAAAGTCCTTGATTTGTCTCATAATAACCTAAGTGACATGATTTCATTGTGTCTAGGAAACTTCAGTGATAGTCTCTCGGTGTTGGATCTACGAAATAATAAATTTTATGGCACCATCCCAGAAAAATTTGCAAAGGGAAAGAACTTAAGAAGTCTTAATTTGAATAGAAATCAATTGGATGGGCCTTTGTCACAATCATTGGACAATTGTATACACTTGGAAGTGCTTGATCTTGGTAATAATAAGTGTGGGGGGTAAAAGACTAATAGGCCCATGTCGATGTCTACACTGGGCCAAGGGCCCAGCCCAAGGAAAAACCCCTCCTCGACATGGATATAGTCGAGGATAAAAGAGGCAACCCGCCACTGGTAGTGACACTCCATATCGTTCCACAGGATAGGAAAAGCATTAAAGCAGAAAAGGACGAAGGAGAAATCAGAAGCGTCTAAGGGAAAGGCTGTCATTATTGCATTCAATGCCTTGTGCCTGACACGACCATACTTCTCTGTCCTTACAACCACTTCCAACAACTGGAGGGAAGGACTGATGGGACAAGTACCTACCCTAGGGATCCCATTCAGGAGGAAGGAAACTACTATAAAAAGGGAGTAAAGAGAAACAGAAAGGCGGGGCAGAGACCCCCCCACAACACACCAGAGGTCCCAAAAAAGGGGTCCTCAGGCCAGGCCAAGGACCAATCCTCTCAGATGAACCCAGTCCGTCTCAACTTGATCGTAAAGAACACCGTGATGACCGTTGTCCATACACTAAAGCCTAACTCTTTGGCCCACTCTCTACAAATTCATTGCACCGGGCTCACTGGCTTAATGTCTCATACATCTTGGGCTTGGCCTGAAAAACATGACCCTACAATTGGTGCCGTTTGTGGGAAGAGCTTGTGCGTTAGCAAGGGCAATGGCCAATCACGGTGGGATCAAGCCCCTGCCAGTAGGAGTCCATCAGGAAGACCATTGTGGCGGTGGTACAAGTTACACGAAAGCCTCTCCATTATTTCCTAAAACACACCGTCGTTGTCGTAACTCAGCTTCCACTCAGGTCTACACTTCGAAGCGTTGATTACGTGGGAAGGGTTGCTAAGCGAAACGTGGTCCTAGGGGCTTCTGACGTCAGACGTGTGCCTCGAGCACTTGACAAGGGGCTAATTCTCGCGGGCCTAGTAGTCCAGTCCGCTGAATCCCCTCCGGAGAAAGAAGTTGATGGCCAAACCAAAAGCCTAAGTGGTAGACAGAACCAAGGTCTTGCATGGTCCTCGAACTTAAACCTATGGGGAAACTAGTCACTCCAAGAGCCTAAGTACTAGACAAAACCAAGGTTTTGCATGGTCCTCGGACTCAAACCTATGGGGAAACTAGTCACTCCAAAAACTTAAGTGCTAGACAGAACCAAGGTCTTCCATGGTCCTCGGACTCAAACCTATGGGGAAACTAGTCACTCGAAAAGTCTAAGTGCTAGACAGAACCAAGGTCTTGCATGGTCCTCGGACTCAAACCTATGGGGAAACTAGTCACTCCAAAAGTCTAAGTGCTAGACAGAACCAAGGTCTTGCATAGTCCTCGGACCCAAACCTATGGGGAAACTAGTCACTCCAAAAACTTAAGTGCTAGACAGAACCAAGGTCTTGCATGGTCCTCAGACCCAAACCTATGGGAAAACTAGTCACTCCAAAAGCCTAAGTGCTAGACAGAACCAAGGTCTTGCATGGTCTTCAGACCCAAACCTATGAGGAAACTAGTCATTCCAAAAGCCTAAGTGCTAGATAGAACCAAGGTTTTGCATGGTTCTCGGATGCAACCCTACAGGAAACTAACTACTTCAAAAAAGGTCTAAGTCCTAGGCGAAATGGAGGTCCCTCGTGGTCCTCGGACCTTTGGCTTTATAGAAACTAATACACAATGGTACCTTTCTAAGTGTTTAGACTAGATACAGTCATGCCTCGATCCTCGGACCAGGCGCCTAAAGCGAGTTAAAGCTACGAATATCGTCGGAAACGTGGAAAAGAACCCTAGTACCCGGCGACCCCCTTGGACAGTTTATTTTAGGTTACACGTCCTCGGGCTTAGTCTTATATAGTTAACCTACTTAAAGTCGGCATTGTTGTGCCCGTCAGCTTTGATAAAATCAAAATGATAACTCTTTACTGGCAATGGCATCGGTTCTAAGTATCGTTCGGAAGAAAAGACACCAACACATCCATTCACGAAATAATTATTGCGGAAAAGAAAGGATACGCAAAATGAGATAAAATCATCTTTTATTAGATAAAGAAATAGTACAATGTACATAAAAGGGCTTAGACAAGCCTATATCAGAAGCTAACTATAAAAAAAAATAAAAAATAAAAAATAAAAAGGGCACACGGGAACGGTGAATCCTCAATCTAGCTCCAACAGCAATAGCGCAAGTACGGATGGCACCGGCGGTGGAAGAGAAGGAGAAGCGGAGGCGCCTGATCCACGACCTTGCTCTAGCAGCAACCAAGCAAGTCTGGATGGCACCGACGGTGGAAGAGAAGAAGAAGCAGAGATGCCAAAATCTCCATACTTGCTCTAGTAGCAATCGAGCTAGTATTGCTCTAGCAGCAACCGAGCAGGTATGGATGGTACCGGAAATGGGAGGCCCAAACCCTCACATGCGTGGCACACGGCGCCGGATGAAAATCCCAGTGCTGTCGCACCAAAAATCTTATGCAACCTATACCTTCTTCGGATTTTGGCTGAAGGAAGAGAGACTCCTTTCTTGTCCAGTCGAGGGGGAGAAATATCTTCAACCTTTGCCTCCCTTGCCCTAACTGGGCCATTCTGAATCTCGGAGATACCCAAGGCTTCTGAAGAGGGTTTTGTTCCTCCACCCTCACCCTAACCATGACCATTTCACTCCCTAAATCTCAGTCACTCTCATAGTAGGGACTTTGGGAACATTTGGGGAGTTAGAAACCTGAAAAAATCAAGGGTTTGCAAATAAAAGGGGACGATCTCCCACCGCGCATCTTATATAGAGAATAAATCTGGAGGCAATCAATTCGCCCCAAATCTCCAAGAAGGAATTACAAACGAGATCAATCTCGCTCAAATTCCAAAGTAGTCTTCAACCATTGGATTTATGTCACCTCGTGAAAGGGCCCTAATTAAAGCGCACCTCGTGTACCGAAACGACAAGAATGCGGCTCGGATAGACTAAAAGAATGTTTCACAGCCAGAAACGCGCCTCAGGCAAACGAAGAGATTCTGGCATTAATGGAGGGTAAGACTTGGCAAGTCGTGACAGAGGCCCGATGTCACCAAAACCCTTCTCTCCGTCTGAGGAGCCGGACAGCAGGATTTTGAGGGGTTATTGTGGGGGGGTAAAAGACTAATAGACCCATGTCAATGTCTACATTGGGCCAGGGGCCCAGATCAAGGAAAAACCCCTCCTCGGCCATGGGGAGAATCCTCCTCAGCATGGATATAGCCGAGGATAAAAGAGGCAACCCACCACTGGTAGTGACACTTCATATCGTTCCACAGGGTAGGAAAAGCACTAAAGCAGAAAAGGACAACGGAGAAAACGGAAACGTCTAAGGGAAAGGCTGCCATTATTGCATTCAGTGCCTTGTGTCTGACACGGTCATACTTCTCTGTCCTTACAACAACTCCTAACAACTGAAGGGAAGGGCTGATGGGACAAGTACCTATCCTAGGGACCCCATTCAGGAGGAAGGAAACGACTATAAAAAGAGAGTAAAGAGAAACAGAAAGGCGGGGCGGAGACCCCCCCAACACACCAGAGGTCCCAAAAAAGGGGTCCTCAGGCCGGACTAAGGACCAATCCTCTCAGATGATCCCGGTCCGTCTCAACTTGATCGTAAAGAACACTGTGATGACCGTTGTCCATACACTAAAGCCTAGCTCTTTGGCCCACTCTCTACAAATTCATTGTACCGGGCTCACTGGCTTAATGTCCCATGCATCTTGGGCTTGGCTTGAAAAACGTGACCCTACAATAAGATTAATGGCATCTTTCCACATTGGTTGGGAACTCTTCCAAACTTACGGGTTCTAGTATTGCGAGCAAATAGATTTCAAGGTACTATAGGCAATCCAAAGACTAAATTCACCTTCACTAATTTACAGATCATAGACATTTCTCACAATGAGTTTCATGGTTGTTTACCAACAAAATATTTCAATCGATTAAAAGCCATGATGAATGCAACAACAGAAAAAGGTGAATTGAAGTATATTGGTGAGAATTATTATCAGGATTCTGTGATAGTGATCATGAAAGGGTTGTCTTTGGAATTAGTGAAAATCCAAAATCTCTTTACCACCATTGACTTTTCAAACAATGGTTTCATAGGAGAGATTCCAAAGTCCATTGGAAAGCTTAAATCACTCAAGGGGCTTAACATTTCACACAATAAACTTACAGGTAATATGTCTTCATCATTGGAACATTTGACCAATCTTGAATGGTGAGATCTTTCCTCAAACAAGCTTACTGGAGAAATTCCATGACAATTGGTAGATCTTACAGAACTTGAAGTTTTAAACTTATCAAGAAATTATCTAGTTGGACTAATACCTCGAGGTAACCAATTCAATACATTTTCAAGTGATTCATATAAGAACTTGTGGAGATGACAAGGGACAACAATCACCAACATCATCAACAATCCTAGAGGATGATTTGAAGCTTCGGGTTCATTGGAAAGTTATACTCTTGGGGTATGGATGTGGATTATTATTTGGATTGGGTATGGGATATCTTGTGTTCAAATTTGAGAAACCAAAATGGCTAATGAAGATGGTTGAATGAGAAAAACAAAAACAAAACAAAAAAAAAAAAAAAAGAAAAAAAAAAAGAAAAAAGAAGAAGAAGGTGAGATAGTCCAACTATGCTTGTGGAAGAGTTAGACAAGGAATGATTTAGTGGATGCCAAAAGGTATATTCTTTTACATTAATATATTAGAAAATACTTTGCTTTGTAATTTGATTCCTTAAGGTTGTATTTTTATATTATAGAAATGACTTTTCTTTTCCAATTTTCTGGGGATTAGGAATGTTTATACAAGTATTAATGATGTGACTATTAATTTTCCTTTTGCAGAATAAAGAAGAAGGTTCTTCTCAAAAAGAAAACTAAAAAAAAAAAAAAAGAAGGTGTTTGTTGGATTCTTTGAAGAGATGGAGTTAATGGCCTTACTGCTACTTAAAAAGCTTCAAGGAGTAAATTAGGGTTTTTTTTCTTTTTCTGTTTTTCTTTTTCTTTTTTTTTCAGATAGAAATGACAGGAAAATGTCTACTAATGTATTAATGTAGTGATTTCTATTTCTTTTAGTGGAAGTCACTTCTTGAATTACTCCGTTTCTATTCAATTGCAATGCTAAATATGAAAGCATATAAACTTTAAAAATGATATGTCAACAAAAGCAGTAAAAAATATGTCAAACTTTCATATTAATTAGTCCATTTTCATTCAATAATTTAGCCACAACTTTTTAAAAAATAGGAGTGTGGGTTTGGCACGTTTAAAAACCACTATTTGTTCAAATTAATCTCAAAAATCTGCATTATTAGCCCTTGTAAAATCAGCATTATAAACCATAAGCCTTGAGACTCATAATTCAATAGCTTGTCCAAATTAACAATTCTCTCTTGTTTGGATGAACTCTCTTTTTGTTTTTTTTTTTTTTTTTTTTTTTTTTTTTGAGGGAATAGTTTGGATGAACTTGTATTCGTTGGCTTATTTTATTAAACATAAAGATGTGGTTGCACTTTGAAAGTTGAGCTTTAAAATTTTATTTAAAAATTGAGCGTTAAAATAAATTTGTATTTTAAGCTAAAAAAATAGACCAAACTAATCAAGAATCTCCCATAAGACCCATACAAACTTGAACTAGCCCAAAACCCTATAAAAACCTAATATATATTCTTGCCAAAACGGCAATAGAAAACCTAGCTATTGACAGAAGCAACTCTTTTAATTTTATGATGATTCATTGAACCAATATAAAAGGGAGAAACTCACCTAAACACATTACTGCAACCTTAATTCTCAAAATTATTCCTTAATTTATTCATTAATGGAGAAAGAAATAAACCAACATATTAGGCAATACCCCTTGGTCACGTGCTTAAATTACTCCCTTACTAACCTTTCTCTATCTTACTTTTTAATTATTTTACCGTATGAAATTGCATAAATGTGTGGTTCTTAGTTGTCTTTAATGATGTACCTTCATTTTCTCTACACCCAAAAATGTAGTTAAGTTATAATTGGGCCTCCTTGTAATCAATTATAAAACCAAATTCAACCTAGTAAACACTCACTATAAAATTCAAAACACACACCAGCACAATTCAAACTTCTCATACTCCCCCACGTAACCTCACTTAAATTCTTGATATTCTCATTAAGTCTCATTATGCTACAAGTATCACATTGTACCGTACATCCTGACCCTGGAGTTAATTACCAAGTTAACTATAATATAATTTGTTATGACCTGAGAAAGCATTAGCCTCATTTATATTAACTCCCAAAATGACTACTTAAGTTATAATTTGGGTTTCTTGTAATAACCTTTAATCCCTTATTCGACCTATTAAACGCTTGATTTAAGACTCAATACGTTTTCACATAACATACACTTGTCACTATATATATTATCACTATTAATCTATACTTACCTATAGCTATACATTCCAACCTATTACTTAACTAGAGTGAGTGAAAAAAATAAATAAATTAAACCTTCAGAAGATTTGGTATGAACTAACAAAACGATTAGAAAATCCCATCCTACAGAGAAGGTCACGGGGGATGTAAATTCCTATGGGTAACATGCATGATTGGTTTTGCTAACACCACAAAATTAATTGCTTTCCATTCACACAGCATCCAGGGCATTTGCTAGTGGTCTTTAGCATGGTCGGACTTAAAATCCATTCTTCAGTCTACGACTTCACATTTTCCACATCTGCTTTTAGCATGACTGCATAAGTCTTATTGTTACAGTGATTTAAGAAGGAAATTTTGCCAAGATGTAGGGTCCTCAACAATGCTCTGTGAATAAAAATCTATTGTTCACCGATTGTAACTTGATACACTTCATTTTCTTTCTTTTTTATAAAGTATTTGATGAAAAAAAAAAATAAGACAATATAAACTACAATTAATGGAGTATAACGTGGAATGAAGAATTTTATCCTTTAAACATTTAGCATTCATGTCAAAACTTCAACTATTTTCTATAATGGTGGTCCTAAATTGCCTCACAAAAAACCTTTAAAAAGTGTTCAAAAACATAAAAGAATATCTTTCCTTGGATCAAAAGTAGATATAAGTTATGAGTGTATGAGTATCAATATGGGTCTCGCTCTTGCAGATCAAGAACTAGTATTACTGTATGAGTGACTCACTCCTCATGCATAAGTGTACATAATGAAAGAGTTTTTTTATTTTTAATTTTATTTTTTAATCTACTTGATGACATAAATAAACTGACCCAAATAACACGATACAATTGCATGCCCCACTTCCAACCTAGATTGAATCAGAGTCAAATGAATCCACAATTCACGCTAGTTCAAACTCAAATGATTTTGCATGACTGAAAGTTCCAATGATGACCAAAGTCGTCTAATCATGCCAAACATTAAAGGCAAAGAAAAAATTACCGTAAATATTATTAGAGCAGTTTCGTAGCCGACAATAGTTGTCATGGTCCCCAACATAATGACATAAATATGGATTCATATCATCTCAATCCATATCTCTTTCCAAGACCAAAAATAGCTCTGCGCTACCTATTATTGAAAAGACTAGTTAGCCAATAAAAAGATTACAATTAAGGTTAGCAATAGAATTTATTTATAATTATTTTATTGCTTAGAAATTATATTAAGCAAAAAGGATTAATAAATTACTAAGCGTGTAATTGAAAAGGATTAATAAATTATTAAGCATGTAATTGAAGCTTAAAAAAAAAAAAAATCTTTGAAAAAATATAGCAGGGGCAGTTGGAGGTCACTTTAAACCATTGCTTATATGTCAACTTGTTAAATGCCTGCCCTTGTGTCAAACCAAAAATTTTTTCTCTAGTCACAAAACATGTGCACTCATGCACATTCTCCACTTGACAAAGCATAAAACCTCCTAGGATCCCTTGTTCCCCTCATTTATACTTTGTTTTATATTATCCACAGATTGACCTGTTTTGCCATAAGTAGCTCCATATTCAGCTCATTTGGTCTACTTAACACTTCATCTTATTAATAATAACAACAAGCAATTAAATAAATAAAAAAACAGCTTGCTAACTTAGTTCTTGCATTAAGAATCTAATCAGGGATAACATCAGATTTAGAGAAAAAGAGTTTGAAAGGCAAAAAGAGAGAGAGAGAGAGAGCCCTTTCCTTGAAGCTTGAATGCCTGAAGGAAGAATGTATCGAAGTTCGGGAGACCTATCTGAGGTGCTTTTGGAAATAGTAGAAATGCAACATATTACAATCTTTAAGAGCGTATGCTAGTCGAAGATAGCACCCAGCAGTATTGTTTACAGTATGATTTCATGGTTTTCTTTGTTTGTTGAGTTCCACAAGGATTTCTTAGCAATTTTTGTATTCATCAATGGATCAGCACATTTCATGAAATACCTAGTTTTTTCTTTTCCTTTATTTTTTAAGCCTTTTTGTTTTTTAGGGTTGTGCCCTGCTTCATAATACCACAACAGATTATTGTAACTTTGGGGGATGCTCTTGTTCCATAACATTTCCTGCTTTAATGAACTTATTCCCAAAAGAAAGTCACAATAGATGTTATCATTTATTTGAAAAAAATAATAATAAAGATAAGAAAAATGAAGACATGATAACTTAAATTACATAACATCACAATAAGAGAAGCCTAAAATAAAATGAACTGTTGACTTACAACAGGAGAATTAGCTTCTCTCATCCATTCAAAATTGTGTGGATCAACAATCAAATCATCTAGATGCCAAAACCCAAATACAGTGTCAATCGAACTAGACCACGAAAATATCAGCAATGCAACCATATTTGTTATCCCGATATGATCAAATCAATGACTAAATAATGCAAAACTAGTGTCAATTCCTAAAATTTTAAGGCAAGTAAGGAGGAAGGGACTGGTACAAAATGAGATTTCACTTTTAAATTGAGCATCATAGGTAGTGGAACTAGCACAAAGGCATTACCAAATGCCATAAATGATGCATAGATGGCATTGCGGCTCTACTATATTCAATATATTGTTGTTATGTTGCATCTTATACCAACTGAAAGGGCTCATAAAGTTAAAGTCAAACAGAGATTATCAGAGAAAGACAAAAATTTATGTTTTATAACTTACTATAGCCAAACATAGTTCTTCTCTGACAAACCATCACATTTGCATTTCCAGCCAATCTAATCTTCTCTGCAGAATTTACCATGACCTGCAAATATGAACATTTATCACTTAGCAGAATTTCCATAACGACACATAGATATGTATCCAAAGTCTTCAGCTAAAATATGTCAACAGAGGTTCTGACTTATTGGAAAAATATCACTCACAGAAGAAGCACAGAACTGGCCTTTCTTAATATTGACAATTTACCCTGTCTTGGCTGCTGCAACTAGAAGATCTGTCTGTCATTGCAAGAGGTCACAAATGAACTAAAAATAAGTGGCATACCATATCCTACAAGCTTAGGTAATCAAAATTCCACATCATGGACGGACAAGGTTCCAAATGAGAAAAATATTGACTCTTAACCTGATGACATAAAAATGCTGGAATCTGAATAATATCTGCTACTCTTCCAACTGGCTCAAACTGGCAAAATAAGAGGAAAAAAATGTTGGAAATGATGCATCATATGTTGAACACCAATTCAAGACTTTCTTAACTTCTATATTAGTAGTAGCATTCATACATCAAAAACAGTACAGATAACATAATAATAAGTACTGAAAATTAAAAAAAGAACATTAAGCTAATGAAAAGAGCCATCTGCTTATATCATCTACTTATTGGGCCAAATTGTGATTTAATATCTCATGTTATAAGAGAGCATGCAGAGGCAATAAGACACCAGCCATGAAAAGATCCATCTAGGAATAGACAAACCAAGAACAGAAATGCCACAAGAAGAGTATTTCCTGACATATACATACAAACAGACACTTAAAAACAAGCACATTTACTTATCTTTTGAAAGATTAAACAGAAATTACCTGGAATGTTTCGTGCACATCAGTCACTATAGGGATATCATACACTAGTTTAACCTTCTCAAGGATCTGCAATCAGAAAGGACACGTAGAGTATGACTAGCAATTTTATTGGTCTAGACAAATAATTGTGCTTTGTGCATATGCATCAGTAAACATTTCAAATAGTCTATTAATGAGAGAGAACACTAAATAACTTCTTTTTATATAATTTATTGACAAAAAGCGAAAGTTATGTACAAAGGATGCATACACAAACTAACGTAAAGAATTACATGAACAGGAATCAACTTCCCACAAGGCATACAGATACATGTAATTACCAATTTATCACGATGCCAACAAATGCTCATCCGAACTGAAATTGAAATCCTACCAAATAATACTATTATATCTAGATTATTCCAAATTTTTCACAAATTTTATACATACAATCATACATATAATTATATGTATTATCTACATATATTTGTATGTATCAAGTTACTACAACTGTGACCTTAAAGTATATGTTGAGCATCTTAATCGAAGATCAATAATATCCGAACAATTTGAATGTTAGCAAAACCTATAGCTGGCAACACTGCATGTCTAAAATGATATAATTTAATCCCAAGCAAAATTTTATGACTTTGATGTACTCTAATATGATCTAAAGTTATAAGTTACTGCAACATTCATGGGTGACATGAACCCCAAAAAAAAAAAAAAAAAAAAAAAAAGGCATTCACAGATGGCATGGTATAGCTTGCCACTTATAGTTGCCTTCATTGCTATATGTGGATATACTTATTTTCTGTGCATCATTTTTTTTTTTTATTGTCAACCCTAATTCAATAATAAGAGAAGTTTTGAACATTTGCTTAAGGTCAAGAAAAATATCTTCCAACAACAGAACAAGACTTTGCTAACTATATAAACATAATGGTTCTTGATTAGTTTTTTTCTCTGGTTTGATTTAGACTTTAATCTGTTCAAAGAAACTTATATTAACATTTATGAAGCAAAAAAGAAAGTTCAAACTTTATACCAAAAACTTTATAGACATCTAGCATCACCAATATTCAAAATCTCAATTACAACAATGGATTTGAAAAAAAAAAACATGAGCTAGCACCTTTAAGCCTTCGACCATGCCAGGACCCCGAAATGCTTTTGAAGATGTTCTGTTAGCTTTGTCAATTGTCAAAGCTTGACTTGAAAACCAGCGGAAACCCAACACTACAAAATTAGAAAGAACAATCACTACCATGGGAAAAATCTACAAGAGAACATTTTTTAATGCAAGAGCTGAAGAATTGAAGTCCTATGTCCCTTTTCTTCCAATGAACAAAATACAGGGGTCCAAGACTCAGTCCTCTAACTACAATAACCATAATGATGGAGACGATATAAAGCAAAACCCATCTTCTTCAAATGAAGAAACATAATTCTTAACAAAATTTTGAACGAGAATATAAATAAACCCATATTCTTCAAAGTCTTTATTATTTGCATAAAAAAATAAAAAAATAAAAAAGCAATTATCTTTCTTTCTTTCTTTCTTTTTTGTTCTTAATGCAAGATTTTGTAACCTCAATAAGAACTTCCAAATAAAAATCAATGTATAGCTGAGAGCTCTGGCTCAAACAGAACCTTCTTTCCTTGTACGAACAAGTTGGATGGTAAGGTCTCAGGTTCAAGACCCACCGGGTGCATGAGTAACTTACCAATAAAAATATCTCACTCCTCACCTATAATCATCACCACTGCTTCATTGCTTGAATCCAACACTTTGAAATAGAATCACACCTTCCCAATTCAATTCCCCCTTTTCATCTACTCTACACCATCCATTAAATTTAGTGGAACCTTGAATTCTGCTAAATTCAGCGAAGAAGAAGCATTTAACCAAACCACACTTATCATCTGATTGTACAACCACAAACCCATTTGAGGTTATCGCCAATACTGTATTTAATGCCATAAAAGGCATTGGAAAAACCCAATCCCAATTCAGCATTGGCTGCCTCAGGTCATGTTTGATGTAAAAATTACAAAAGTATTACATAGGTCCTGAGAGAGAGAGAGAGAGAGAGAGAACATACTTTGCTGCAATAGTCTTAATGTGCTTAGCCATTCGAAAAATATGCTCCTCGGATTCAATCACATTGGGACCAGCTAACAAGAAAAACGGGTCTGCTGCCTGTTGAGATAATAACACATTCACAAACACACATTAGATCATATATTCATCCAAATCCCAAATGCATAATAGTCCATGAATGACACAAATAGTTAAAGAAAGAAGAAAACTTTTTGCAACAAATTCAAACCTTGAGCTGGTTAAAGAGCAGTGCTGATGATTCCATCTGGACCCAGATGACAATTTCAAATCTGCATGCAAGAATTTGGTTTCAAATTACATAACTTTGACACCCAACAAATAGAAAGAGGAAATGAATTAAGAAAAACCAAAAACAAAATTCCCACATACATTTTCTCAGCAACCAAACGAAAGATCTGACTGGAAAAATGCGTTGAGTGACTGAGTGGAAGTGTTTTATATTGTGAATGCTGTAAATGCTTTCAGAGTACCGACACAAAAACTGAAAAGACGATAAATCTTTGGGTAAATTCCATTAATATACCCCAAAAGTTTCGGCTAATACCAACTAGATCCAAAATATTTCAAAATTGATCAATTTGATCCCTAACACTGTCTGTTTATCACGTCACAAATTTTCTCCAAATTTCTCTGACCTATCTCTCTTCTCGAGTCTCTGCTCTCTCTTTCTCTCTAACCCAAACCACTCTCCTTTGACACACTCTTTTAACTGTCAGTCTCTCCTCTCTCAGGCAGCGTGGTTGTTGGTCGCTGGTGGTGGGGTCTCGTTTGCTGTGGGTTTTCGGTGGTGGTGGGTTCCAAAGGTGGTGGATTTGCTTTGGGGGGTGATTGTGGGTTCTGATTTGTGGTGGGTCTTTTGGGTTGTGGCTGGTGGTGGTTTACGGTGCCTAAATTTCAAAGGACGTATTACAGTTGCCTCTGTTAAGAATTTTCAGCTTGTTCACCAAAATGTTTCGGTGGCAGAACAAGAAAAATTAATACTACAATGAGGGCAAAAATTGCCAAACAGTCTATTTTTGGGAAAAAATTAGGCGTGTGGCATCTTTTTGAAAGTCGAGTTTAGTAAACTCGGCTGGAAAACGAACGCTATAGTGGCGTTTTTTTAGTGCCTATAGAAGCGTTTATATAAAACGCCACTATAGGATACCTATAGTGGCATTTTCACAAACGCCACTAAAAAAAACGCCACTATAGTATTCGTTTTCCAGTCCAAAGTCGAGTTTGCCAAACTCGACTTTCAAAAAGAGTCCATCTTACTAAATAACTTTGAACGCATGCCACGCGCCTAATTTTTTCCCAAAAATAGACTGTTTGGCAATTTTTCTCCTACAAGGAGTCATTATCAAGCTAGTCTTCCCTGAAATTTTTTTTTTTTTTTTAAGGAAACTATAATAGACTTTATTAATTGAGAATTTTTTTTTTTTTAGAATAGTAAATATTTTTAATACATACATAGAGAGAGGGGAGAAGGTTTTTTAAAGAAATTTACAGTGCTATATATCCAAAATTGCCTAACTCTTGAATACACAGCACATGCTTTAAACTTCTTTAACTCACATTCATTTTCCAATGTGGGATTAACCCGCTGTTTTTTCTTTTGAGAATACTAAGTATTTATAACACACACTAGCATTATGATATACAATGGGGAAGAGAGAGAGGAACATTCTATTAACTAAATAGAGACCCCTTCATTCTCTTTTACAACACTAGCATACGCTAAAGTAGCATGATTACATCCTAAAGAAAAAAAAAAAAGAACAAAGAAAAAAGAAAATCTTCAAAATCCAAACTACTATAAGAAAAGCAAATCTTCACTTCAAATCTCCGGATGCCCAGAAAACCAGAAAAAGTGCCAAACGACACCTTCTTGATTCACAAGGACATCAAAATGATGAGTTTTTCTTTTCTTTTCTTGTTTTTTTGTTTTTTGTTTTCCAACTTAGGAGCGTTATTATGCCCGAGAGGGTTGCCCTACAACCTCCGCCAATCCCATAGTTGATACAACACCTTGCTCATTCTCCACAGTTCTATGTTTCTTTTCTCCCTTAACATCTGTAGCCTCCTTATTCACGTTTTCTGCTTGCTTCCTTTTTTGCCTAGGTTCCACGTCAACAATTGAAGAATTACTAAGAGTCTAAGGTCTTGTGGTAAGCCTCTTCCAACTCATCATTGCTTTTGAGCTTTCAATTGTAAACTTCTCCACGGACTCAACTACTTTTGGGCTATGCATGGATTGACTCACACCCTTATCTTTATTACCACTTCTTTTGGGCCGGCCCTTACTAGTACCCTTGCTACCTTGCCGGTTACCACAGCCAACCTTAAAACGTATCTCTGGTCCCTCAAAACCCACTTTAAGTCCCACTTCAGATGCTACCCCACTAGAATTAACATTATCCTTATCCACTTTTGTTTTCAAATTCCACTTTTCATTCATGGGATTATCTTCCTTGACTTCCACTTCTATCAGATCACATTCGTTATTATCTTGAAACCTCGTAGGATTAGTTTGGTTAACTTTTGAATTTGAAACCCAAATTCGTATCGATAGCTGTAACAATATCCTGGATTAACTCCTCAAAAATCTTAATGGCTATTACTAAATAAAAGCGTCATTTCAGTGATGATTTGTTGTAAAATTGCTACGAACGTAGTAGTGACTTTGTTCGAAAATTTAAGAGATGTCAAGTGTCAACTAGTTAAGCTACAAGACTCCTGGCAAAAAAATAAAAATAAAAATAAAATTGGTCCCATATTTAGGGGCTAGTTCCAATTTGATTCATATTTTTTTTCCCCAATTATTTTGGTCCATGTAGGTAGGGATGTGTTTGGGACAAGTTAGAAGGTTTTTTTCAAACCAACTTGATCTTGTTGGGTTGAGTAACGAAAATTCTCAACCCAACCCAACACGTTACAGATGTAATAATCGACCCAACCAAACCTACATAGGTTGGGTTGGGTTGAATATTTTATATCTTGTAAAAAAATTGGGTTTCATAAATTATTTATACACCAGTTTTAATTAAATTATTACAATTCATATGATGTGCTTAAATTATATTACAATTTTCTAAATTCATTAAACTAATTCTCAAAAGATAAAACAAATCAAACTAGAAAATTAGAGTAATGATAATAAAATAAACAATATATGTTGGGTTGTGGATCAAATGGGTTAACAAATATATTCAACCGAACCCTATTCTACCCAAGGCTTAAAACAAAACTCAAACCCAACCTAAACCATGAAAACTGTTAGGTTCTAAGACTTTAGGAACTAATGTATTAGAATTTCAATTTGTATATGTTGGCAAACCATGATCAAAACATTTAGTCTAGGTTTAGACTTGCTCAAAGTATGGTTTAATGTAAGTTTGGAATTGAGTAATTGCAGGAAATTACTGTTCGATTTCTACAAGACTCGATCGATCGAAGAATAGACTCGATCGATCAAGAATCGTGGATCAGAAATTTTCTGCAAATTTTCTAAATGCAACCCAAGCCCATATGACATGTAGGGTTAAGTGTTTCACTCCTAGTATAAAAGGAAAAACCCTAGCTACGTTTGAGAATTCTTTGTTGAGTTGTGTGTTGAGTCTTTTGTGAGATCTGAAAGGTTTGTACCTTCAAACACACACATAGAGCTATCAAGATCAAGATTCACACCAAGAACTTGATGGTTGTTTCAATTGCTGCATAAAGAACATTCAAGAAAATCTAAAACCTTTGAGTGGAGTTTCAAAGTCACAAGTAGGAGAACTTGTGGTTGTTGTAGATCAAGGAAAGAAGTAGTCCGTGGACTCGAAGTTATCATGGGGTCATGGTAGTAAGTTCTACGTGTAGTAGCAATAGGATGTTAATGGTCTAGTGGATTTGCTTTTTACCTTGAGGATAGCTAGGTCAAATCCTCCCCAGGTTTTTTACCGGTTTAGTTTTCCTGGGTCATCAATTCTTTGTGTTCTTTATATTTTCCGCTGCTTTAAATGATATGACTTTATTGTTTTAACCTAGATTTGAACAATAAACCTAAGTATTCACTTGGTTAATTAATTAGATTAAACAATCTAGTTTACAGGAGTCTAAAACCTAACAAAAACCAACCAGATGCATTGGATTTGATGGGATTGGGTCAGTTTCCTTGGATTGGTGGGTTTGATACACACTCCTACTTGTTATTTAAGTGACGTAAAATGATGACGTGTTCATAGGATGCTCACTTAGCATACAAGTGGCTAATAAAATAATAAAGAAACTAATCCAAGTAAAAGGCAAATATAAGAATTATAAAAATAAACTCAAAGTTCTCTTTTTATTTCTGTTACTTTCTTGAGAATCAAACACAGCTCTAATTGACTATCAAGGAAGGGTGCTGACATGTAAGTATTAGACATACACTAAAGAGGGCAATTCTCTACAAATGCAAGGTATTGTGGTGGTCAAATTGCTTTTTATCATTGCATGGTCCATACGGCGATTATCTATTATTCTTTCAAAAGGAGCATATACTAAGGGGGAATAGTCATGGAAAAGGTGTTCTATTCTTTTATGTTGAACCGATATTTAGTCTTGATAATGGCATAATGCTCTGCACTTAATAACTATTAACTAGTGACAGTTCTTCACAAAAATTAAAAATAAAAAAATAAAACATTTTTTTAGATAGAGTTTCAACATGCGGCATTCGCTCTTAATGATGCTTTTTATCATCAGACCAAAACATCAATTGGTTTTTGGTGTAAACGGGAATTGAATTTTAGATTTTTTATTTGACAACAAAAAACTTTACTGGTTGAGTTAATTGGAACCCACCAAAATAAAAATATAAACTAGAGATGCGGTAGGTAGAGAATATGACATTAATTGATTGTAATTTTATTTTGCTAATCATTGTGTAGTATTTATCTCTTGCTCATTTTCTTTTGTTACATTTCATGCATTGTTGGAGATCATATAAAGCAACTATACTCAACAAAAAATGTGATAATTTATATTGAGTTTTTTTTTTCTTTTCTTTTTTTCTTTTTTTCTTTTTTTTCTTACTTCTTTTGACCTTGTGTTGAGGTCCAAAATATTGCAAGGAACTAAGCCCTTGAAGTCAAGAAAGGCCCAGCCCGTGAGCAAAGGCCTAACCCCTTGAAGAATGAGCAAGAGGAAGCCCGGCCCACAAAAGAATAAGCCTTGGGCCCTAGGTAAAGGAAATGACAAGAGAAGCTTAGGCCAACAATGTGTGAAGGGAGTGATCCTTGAAGGAGCCCAGAAAGAGAGTGAATAGGAGCTGGGCCAGCTTGCATAGGATCCACCAGATTCAGGGGGGGTCCTCGGGAAATGCTGAAGAAAATTAACTGGGATGTGGACAGCTTAAGGCGGCATGCTCATGGGCAAAAGGAATGAAGGAGGTCATGTCCCATCAGCTGCCTAAAATTCAGAAAAGAGCTATAGGAACAAATGGTGGCTTAGGAATTAGCACCTGATGAAGAAGCCTAGGATCTCGAGTAGAGCAGGAAAGGTGAACAAAGAAGGAAGATGGCTAGGAGCCTTTGTGCCTTCATCATCAACAAGGAGGAATTTGCCCATTTAAAGGAAAGAGACAAAGTGTGAAGTAGTCAGAGCTCTGAGATGTCTTTTTTTTTTTTTTTTTTGAGACATTGGGGAAAGAATAAAAAGCCTTGACTTGGGAAGAGCATTTGGACTTATTCAAACAGGATCTCCCATAAGAGGAAAGTCAGCTGAGGGCTTTTGGCCACCAAACCTCAAAAGGGGAAATAATGAAAGGAAGAGGAAAGGACCAGCCACCAATATTTCAGACATAACATTGGTTTTGGTACCCAGAGCACCAAAAGAATGGATTGGTGGCATGAAAAAAACCTAGAAGCAACACTATAGAAGGGGCTAAAGCTCTAGCCAAAGGGGCATTCAATAACCAGCATTCAAGGCATAAGAAAAGCACCAGAAAGAGAATTGTGAGCCTTAAAAAATAGAGTGAAGAGTGAGGCATTGTGAAGGATACTGAAGTAAACTCTTAAGGGTACACTTGGATTCAAAATGATTCAAACTTCACAAGTTTTGGAAGCCTAGAAAGAGCTATCTAAGTCTATGATTTTTTAACTTTATTGAACCTTGTGATATATCCCATCAAGGAAGGATTCAATGTACTCAAAACTTAACATAATAAAGCATAATCTCATTCTATTTTAAGGATATCTGACGTTTTATTTGCACTCTCCCCTTTTATTTCATTTGCTATTCCTTAGTTATTTATTCAACCAACATGTGTGTGTGTGTGTGTGTTGTGGAGCTCATGTCTTGTGCACAGATTGGCTTGTAATTGGCCCAATAAAGCCACGGTGAGTCAAGCCTAGTCCAACCAACCATTAAAAAAAACCATTATTTGGAGGCCCAAGATCCTCCATTATCATTGGGGCTAGGTACTGTCCAAAATAGGAACCCACACCTTGTAAGTGCTAGTGTTGTAAGTCTTGTCTTCCCTAAGCCTGTCCAACAAAATCGTAGACCCGACCCACCCGGCCAATCTGACCGGACCCGAACCGTCCGTCACCCGACCCGACTACCTGGCAATCGATGGTGGGTCCTTACCTTCCCAACCCGATCCCGACGGGTCGAGTGGCGGGTCTTCCCTTCCAAAACCCGATCCACCCTACTCGACCGTGATATATAAGCCTTACACTCCTCAGTCATCACCATTTGTTTCTCAGTCCTCTTGTTCTCTCTCAGTCTTTAAGATCTCTCGATCTCTCAACACTCAACAGCTAACACCTCCAGCCCATCACCGATCTGCAAAACTCCATGGCACATCACCGATCTGCAAATCTCCATCGCCCATTGCTGATCTGCAAATCTCCTCCATCGCCCATCGTCAATCTGCAAATACCTCCCTTAGGTTTTATTTTTAGTCATTTTCGTTCTTCATTTCAGTCACTTGAAAGTTCAAATCTGCCATCATCTCTCTCTATTTCTGTTTGTGTTCTTTGGATTTGTGAGCTACTGGTGTTTGGATTTGTAAATCTCTTTGTGTTCTTTGGATTTGTGGGCTACTGGTGTTTGGTTTTGTAAATTTGTTCACCAATATAGATTTGTTCTTTCAAATTTGTGAAATTTGTACCAAGTTTGGTTCTTGATTTGTGTTTTTCGGTCAAAGTCGGATCCGACCATCGTCTACCTGAGCCCGATCTGACTCGACCCGTGGTTTTCACGGTCGGCGGCGGGTCCGCCGTCTTGCAACCCAACAGGATCGGGTCGGTTCCGGGTTGAGCCCAAACTCGAATCGGCCCGACCCGTGGACACCACTAGTCTTCCCACTTCCTCCTTCCCCATTCCCTGTGTCTTATGTCTATATTATCTCAAAAAAAAAAAAAAAAAAAAAAAAAAAAAAAAAAAAAAAGAAGAAGAAGAAGAAGAAGAAGAAGATAAGTGATCTAAAGTACCACATCGGTCAGTTAGTGAGTGAGTATTTGGTTTATAAGTCTCGCTAGTATTTACAAAGGTTATACCCTTTTGTAAGTGCTAGTGTTATAAGTCTTGTCTTCCCACTCCCACATTCCCCACTCCTTGTGTCTTCTGTCTATATTATCTATAAAATATATATATATATATATATATATATATATATATATATATATATAATATTTTGCTTGACATGGCTGGTTTTATGTATTTTAGGGCCTAAGGCAAAGATTAAAAAAAAAAAATTCCAGCGCTATTAACAAAAAAGAAGGTTTGAGCTTTTATTTTTTGGGATTTTTATGTATTGTTGAGAGAGAAAGAGAAAGGGAGAAAGATTTGAGGTACTACCCTTATGTGCAAGGTATTCCCTTTCCAGCCTCAGGCCTATGGCTATGCGCTGGTTTAATGCTTTGAAATAGGGGTCAATAATATCTTTTGAGAAGCTAACAAGGGCATTTGGTGCAAGATTTGTAACATGTAGTAGAGTCCCCAGGCCCTTAGACTCTTTTTTGTCTATGGCCATGAGGGAAGGTGAAACTCTCAAGACTTACTCAGACAGATATTGGGAAACGTACATTGAGATAGATGGAGATTTCGAGGATGTGGCAGTGAAAACATTTAAGGTAGGGCTCCCGACAGAGCATGAATCGAGGAAGTCACTAACAATGAAGCCTGCCCTCAATATGCGCTAGCTCATGGATCGCATTGATAAGTATAAGTGAGTAGAGGAAGATCAGACCCAGGGAAAGGGCAAAGCTAAGGTTTTCCCAGAGAAGAGAGATCCTAGGGGAGGAGGATATCATAATAACCATTCTCGAAGAGACTTCCCCAATCAGACATCATCTGCTAGGGCTAAAGTGGTTAATTCATTGTTTAAAAAGCCAGTCTATCATATACTGGAGAAGATAAAAAACGAATCATACTTCAAATGGCCCAATAAGATGGGTGGGGATCCGTCCAGGAGAAACCAGAGCCTTTACTGCCATTATCATCAGAAAAAGGGCACATAACAAAGGACTGCAGCACTTTGCAAGATCACCTGGGTCAGTTGGTGAAGGTAGGGAAAATGAGTCAGTTCTTGAATAGGCCCATAGTTGCACCAACAAGAGTGCTCCTCCAATCTGCATTGCATCCTTCTTCGATGCACTACAAAGTTGCCTGTAGAGCCAGGCCAATGCTGCACTACCCCAACTGTACCGTCTCGCATTGCTGATTGGGTTCAACAACAGCAGAGTAAACAGTGAGACCCGGTTCACCGACTTGTCCATGAACAAAAGGGCCCCCATCCATGCAAGTAGGTGGTAGCGGGCATGTTGCTGCACAACTTCGTCACCGACGTCCATGACTGGGGGAGCGACAAACTGTTCATCAAGCCAGTTGTATTTTATCCTCGCCCCAGTAAGGGTAGACTTGTTTGAGTTCGGTATCACGGGCGGAGGATCATGGCCCAACAAGTCTCAGCACACCACGCTCCATTTCAGGTCTGTCCTCCCAGTGACAGGCAACTCATCCACCGGAATCCCCATCATCACCTCTATATCTTGCAAGGTGATACCCATTTCTCCATGGGGTAAGTGGAACGTGTGCGTCTCCGGACGCCACCGCTCGACCAAGGCTGTGATCAAAGCATGGTCGACTTCCATATCAGGAACCTTGAATAACCCGGTCAAACCTGCTGCATCTATGTATTGCATGATATGTGAGTCTAGCCTACCTTGCGGCAATACACATGTACGGCGTCGAACCTTTATGATGCCAGACACCTCCTGCACACGGACGAGCATTGTGTTAGGTAGTGCACATAAGGTAATTATAAAACGGACATGTATTAATAATACAACTACATACCTCGTCGGCAGCGCGCCTCCAAAGCGGAGTTGAACGATGATCCGGCTGCCGGGTCAACTAGGTCTGATCGTCGGGTCCAGGCTGCACTCTATCTAGTGCTTGCATATCTGACATGGCAGCAAATAGATTGTTAGCAATCATTTGACAAGTAAACCACAATTAATATAAAATAAAAGTATGGACACAGTAAGACATATTATGATCCCAACAAGATTGTCAGCGTCACTTCTTGCCCTCACTTAACATGCAACCCAAAAGCGATCAAATTAAAGCTTAAATAAATAAAATAAGAACTTGCCATAATTTTACATAAAAACACTTTTTCTTTTTCTATTATCTGTAATTGAAGTAAAAAAACAAACAAATGACTAATTAATGTGCTAGAAACTTGATTGACACCTAGATGTTCAACATCTAAGCAATATTTAAATGTGATAGTTCTTTTTGGTTTATGAAGTCTTTGAGAGAGATTTTAACAGGGAAAATATCAATTACAATTATTAGGAGCTGCATATTAGGTTTCCAATTAAATTTAACCATGCAACACACAATATGTGATCTTTCCCAAAAAACATTTAAATTCAATTCTATGGCTTATGACCAATGCAGTGACATAGTAAATATAAATTGCAACAACTCGATGTTTAGGTTTTCTGTTCTCAGAACTGTTCAATCAACCTTGGTCTTTTCAACAAAGTAACACTCTCTACAAGGTCATCCTTGACAGCTCCCCATTTTATGTCCTATGCAATTGCTCGTTTTCAATGGACCACTAAGATCCCTACAGCTACAGGTCATTTGGTGTCAAGTTCTCAACTTAATATCTAGAAACCTATACTAATTATTCTACATTTCTATTCACTAGATATGTAAGCATACCATGACTCAGTCAACCCACTTCCCTGCTTGTTAGGTCTATTTTCAACATTTTAGGAGTTAATTCTACTCAATTTCCTGCTTGGTGAGTCGTTTTCAACTTTTAGGAGTTAGTTCTAGATCCATTTATATGAGTATGACTCTACCATACTCGAAACTATACCCAAGTCCAATATTAGCTATAAGCAATAGTCAGGATTCTACATTAGACCATAAGGCTTAAATTTCATCAAATAAAAACCAGGTACAACAAAATCCAATGAAGCATACAGGATGTATACCCTAAGTTTCTAGTACAAACTACAAATTACAAATACTATGAGAACAGAAAGCTTTGGAGGTCTAGGCACATTCAATAACATCCAATAATACAACAACCCTATTAATTGAAATTTAAGACTCTACATGGACAACTCTTGGCATTCAAAATATCCTTCTATTCCTCTCTCTCTCTCTCTCTCTCTCTCTCTCCATAAAAGGAACATAAAACAAGATAGTACAGAATTCCAAAACACTAACGAAAGCGTGAAAATTGTTTGGTTTTGGCAATAAAGAAAGCATACTTGAAAGATTAATCTTAATTTGTGGGACAGCACACTGATGAATTCATACAAAAGCAATTCAATTAACATTAACAGAAACTAACAAAAAGGTACCAAACAAAAGTAAAGTCATTGAGACATCTTATCACCAAAGTGTCTTACTATTTTAAAAGAGATTTTCTCATTTGGTTCAAGATTCAAATGAATGATGGAAGATTTGAGAACCAGCATTTAACAAAAAGATATAAAAGTATATGATTCACAGTCAACATAAAACAAATGAAAAAACAAAGATAGATTGAAGTAACAGTCAACATATTATAACTCACACATTAAAGAGAATGAAAGAGAAAGATAGATTAATCCCCCTCTGATAATCATAAAACAAATGAAAAACATTGAAGATTAATATAAACAATTGAAGATTAATAATCATAAAACAAAAGTTACAAATTTTGATGTGCATTTAGTCTCTATTTTCAATGTCAGTGCATAGATTAATATAAGAAATTTCACAAAATGGAAATCATGAAATTCATGTCATGGCTTGAACTCTAATGAAAGCAGCAATATATTCTCTATTTTCAATGTCAGTGCATACACTCATACTGTTTGCAGCAAATACAAATTCCATAATAAATGATGAAAGGAAACGATATCAACATGAAGTTCAATGTCCACACCTATTGCAGAAATGGAAAATATTTATATAAACTATACTTTCGCATATTAATAAATAAATTTTATTAATAGAATAGGTTACTTCATGTTCATTTGTCTTATGATAAATAATGATAATTTATTAATAGAACAGGTTACTTCATGTTCATGATGGTAAGCACACCATAACCTAAAAGAATTATGTACAAAGCTAAGTGATTATGTGAAATCAAGAAGGGGGTTGCTATTTGTAAGCACCCTAGGCACGAGACCAATTAACCAAAGTTCTAATCAACAATGATTGCAACCGAGTGTTTAATCAATTTGTATCTTCAAAAATACAACTACTTTTTAAACAACCCATTTTCAAATACTAAAAAATTTAACTAGCACACTTATTATCATCTTTTCTTCCCTACGCAAAATTTGAACCTGCGTCGTACCCAAAAAACAAATGAAAAAAATTGAAGATTTTGGTAATGCGAGATCCCCCTCTGATAAACATCCATTTCCCACAAAACAACTGCAGCATAAAACAGTAACACGGCAGAGCAACACAAATGTCATTGACACTACACTTTTGCCATGTCGAAGCATACAAGTGTCATATTATGATTGGCAGACAATAGTGGTGAGATGGTTATTTATGCCTTTCTCTTAGGATTTTTTAGTCCTTTCTGTCAAAAAGAGTGATACGAGTGTTAAGTACAAGAGATAACTTAATCTTACTCATCACAAACATGAGCCACAAAGCTCACTTGCTTAGTTATGCATAGAGATGCTTATCTAAGCTACAAGAAATACAAAGTTTAGAAAACTTTGTTTCAATGGCCATCTAAGGTACACATGTACCAATGTACACAAAACACACACTGTTTTTGTATTTTTCTGATTTTTCAATTTTTTTTTATATGAAAAACAAAACAAAGCACAACTGAAAAATAATCAAACAAAAACATGTTAAACAAAGCAAAGCATAAAAACTAGATGCAAATGCATGAGGAAAGAAGAAAAGAGAAGAAGATCATCCTATGGAGATAACACCGATGTTTTGACGAAGGAATTTGAAGCGTTTACTATTAAGAGGTTTGGTAAATAGGTCAGCCTTCTGATCATCGGTGTGAATAAACTTAAGAGTAAGAGTACCATCTTCGACAAGTTCCTTAATGAAGTGGTGTCGAATCTCTATGTGTTTAGTTCTAGAATGTTGAACCAGATTCTTAAAGATGTTAATGGCACTAGTATTGTTATAATAGATAGTGAGATGCTCTTGACAAATACCATAATCATGGAGGAGTTTTTGCATCCATAGGAGTTGGGTGCAATAGCTATCGGCAGCAATGTATTCAACTTCTGCAGTGGATAATGAGATGGAGTTCTGCTTTTTACTCATCCAAGAGACAAGATTATTACCCATATAGAAACAACCCCCTGAAGTACTCTTTCTATCATCAGCATTCCCAGCCCAATCAGCATCAGAGTACCCAACTAAGACATCACTTGTGTCCTTGCTGTACCACACACCAAACTCAGCAGTGGTTTTGACATACTTTATGATTCTTTTTAAAGCAGTCATATGAGACTCTTTGGGATTAGCCTGATATCTAGCACACACTCCAACACTGTAACTAATGTCAGGTCTACTAGCAGTAAGATAAAGAAAACTCCCTATCATGCTTCTATATAGAGATGGATCAACACCTTTACCTAACAAGTCAACAGTGAGTTTAACATTTGGGCTCATAGGGGTTCTAACAGAACTAGCAGATTCTAAACCAAATTTTTTCACAAGATTCTTAGCATATTTAGATTGAGATAGGAATATACCTGAATCTTGTTGATGAATTTGCAACCCAAGAAAGTGAGTCAGCTCTCCAATCATGCTCATCTTGAACTCGGCCTGCATGAGTTTTGAGAAACCATAAGCAAGTTCATTGTTAGTCAATCCAAAGATGATGTCATCAACATAGACTTGAATAACTATCAGTTCGCCATCTTTTCTTTTGATGAAGAGAGTCTGATCAGCCTTTCCTCTTGTGAACCTATGTGATACCAAGTATTGTGTAAACCGATCATACCAAGCTCTGAAGGCTTGCTTTAACCCATAAAGTGCCTTCTTGAGGTACAGTACATGATTCGGAAAGTGTGGATCAATAAATCATTTTGGTTGAGCCACATAAACATCTTCTTTGAGCAGCCCATTTAAGAAGGTAGTCTTTACTTCCATCTAATAAAGCTTGAACTTCAAAGCCAAAGCAAGGAGAATTTTGATGGACTCCATACGGGCAACTGGGGCAAATGTCTCATCATAGTCTACTCCTTCCATTTGTGAGTATCCCTGAGCTACAAGCCGAGCTTTGTTGTGAATCACATTGCCCTCCTCATCAGTCTTATTGCGAAATATCCTCTTTGTGTCGATGATGTGCTCGCCCTCCGGTCTAGGTACTAAGGTCCAGATATCATTCCTCTGAAACTGAAGGAGTTCATCAGCATTGCTTCGACCCAACTTTCATCCTAAAGAGCTTCCTCAACTTTTGTGGGTTCAACCTATGACAGATAACAAGAATAAGACACAAAGTTAGCAACACATTTGTCAACAGTCCATTTCCTTAATGTGAGTTCATTCATATTTCCCACAATAACTTCTGGAGGATGATTTAATTTAACCCTAGATGAAGGTCCTTTCTCTTTATGAGATTTAGAATCTGGTGAAGTGGGTATATTTGTAGAATCTTCCAGGACACTAGGAGTACCGGGGGTACTTGGAGGTACTTGGAGATGCAGGTTCTTGTTCAATAAGTTCTTGAACTTCCTTAGGCTCAGGAGAAAGAATTTCTTTGGGTAACTCCTCAATGCCTTTCTCAGAACTGGAATCTGAAGACTCATCAATAACAACATTCATTGTCTCCATTACCTTCATAGTTCTTTTGTTGTATATCCAATAAGCCTTGCTTGTGGAGGAGTAGCCCAAAAATATACCTTCATTGCTCCAAGAGTCAAACTTTCCCACATTCTCTCTATCCTTGAGGATGAAACAAGTGCTTCCAAAGATTCTGAAGTACTTCACAATCGGCTTCCTTCTTTTCCATAACTCATATGGAGTCTTCTTGGTACCAGGTCTAAAGTACACCCAATTAACCGTATGACAGACAGTGTTAACAGCTTCTCCCCATAAATTTCTAGCCACATCATTGTTGTATAACATGGCTCTAGCCATCTCCTGAATAATCCTGTTCTTCCTTTCTGCTACACCTTTCTATTGAGGAGTAATAGGAGTAGAGAATTCTTGAGATATATCTGATCTTGTGCAAAAGGACTCCATATATGAGTTCTCGAATTCTTTACCATGGTCACTTCAAATTCGATCAATCTTTAGGCTCTTCTCATTCTGCAATCTTGCGCATAAAGCTTCAATGTGCTCAGGAGCATCAGACTTGGATCGTAGGAGAATGACCTAAGTGTACCTAGTGAAGTCGTCTACCACAACCATGATGTATCTCTTACCACCAAGAGACTCGGTTCTAGTTGGACCCATAAGATCCAAATGTAGAAGCTTCAATGCCCTAGATGTAGCTGATGTTTGAGTGCTTGGATGCTTAGCTTTTGTTTGTTTCCCAAGCTGACATGGTCCACACACCACATTGCTCATTCTACTAAGCTTTGGTATCCCCAAAACTAATTCATGCATAGATACAATAGAAAGATGTTTGTAACTGGCATGTCCCATCCGTTGATGCCATAGATCTTCATTTGGCAAACGAATGCTATTGCACACAATATCAGCATCAGAAACCAATCCATAACAGTTGTCTAAAGTACGAACACCACTTATGAGTTTCTTTCCAGACTCATCCATGACAAGAAACTTTCCCTTTGAGAATAGTACCATGAAGTCTTGATCACATATCTGACTTATGCTTAACATGTTCACCCTTAGACCTTCTACATAAAGAAAATTTGCAATGTTTGGTAGTCTAGGTAAAGAGATAATTTTTTTCCCTTTGATTTGTGATTTGCTCCCATCACCAAAAGTGACATTGCCACCTTTCTTAGACTCAAAAACCTTGAAGAGAGATCAGTCTCCAGTCATGTGTCTTGAGCAACCGCTATCGAGGTACCACAAACATGTGTCCATAACTTTAAATGCAGACTTCATCATAAAACATACTTCATGTTTAGATGACAAATCAGTGGGAATGGTGCTTTCTTTCATCTGCCTTTTTCGAGCTAAGCCTTTAACTTTCACTCTTCTCAGACGAACTCCTTTGCACATTTTTATTCTAAGACATTCAAGTTTTTTCTTAGCCAAACTGAGATCTTTTTCAATAGTCATCATAAAAGAATTCAAATAACTTTTAGCCTTGTATTTTTTGAGACACTCAAACAAATAGAGATTAGAAAAACAAGATGTATTTGAAAACAAAGATCTCTTCAAGCCGGTTACAGCCATGACAACAGGGATCAATGGATTGACATAGCAAAGATTAAAACTTAATCAGAGTGTGCCTGCTCTGATACCACTTGATAGGCCAAAAACATATTGACCCTTTGTGATAATTAACCAATTAATTTAACTAAGTGAATTAATTAAGTTAATTAACATGCAAATACGTGGTAGCACAAACAAATCACCAATAAACTAATTATGCAGCGAAAAATAAATAACACGGTGATTTGTTTACGAATGGGGAAAACCTAATGGCAAAAACCTTACCAAGTGATTTTCAAGTCATCACTCCCGAAACTCCACTATTATCACAATAAGCGGTTACAAGTAAAGGAATCCTAAGTACCTTACCAACCTACAGTTGAACCCTTACCCCAATACCTAATTGGACTTGTTCTATAGTGATAGTTTCCCCTTTTGATGCATGGCTCCCAAGTACGTGACTAACCAATTGCGCGGATCCCAGTACGTGATTTCAATCACCAACTAAGAAGGTTGTTGGCTACAAAGTTCTCCAGTTCATCCACACAGTGAAGATCAAGAAGATGCTTGGTCACAAAACCCTACGGTGCACATACGCAGTAACTTCTTCAAGAGAAAGAGATGAACTAGCGTAAGAATTTCATCTCCAGTCACAATTTGCTTGAATAGAGTTTGCTCAATGCTTGTGCAACTTATGAATTGTTTCATGGCCCTTAAAATAATCCTTTTATATGTCTAGGGTTAGGAGAAAAGAAGGCCTAAAGATACATTCACGGATTCCAAGAAAATCAGATCAGAATTCTAAAATTCTTAAACCTCGACAGATACGAGGTGTCGAGTAGTTGTCGAGCAAGTGTTGAACACACGGGCTGAACAGCTTCCTTAAACCTCGACACATGCTAGCTGTCGAGTTTTAGTAACTCTGCACTTTTAGCTTGTTTTCTTGGACAGACTTGAAGGCTTCAACACTTGATCTTGAAACATGGTTTCTTGAAGTATTTAAACACATCTTAAATCTACCCAAATACAAGTAAAGTGCATTTTGTCAAAGGATTAGTCAATTACATAAAATCATGACATATGTTCTTAACATGTGAAACACATATGTCCTAACATTCGCAACTCAGACTCGCAACTCATCCTAGTCACGAGTGAGTTGCTAGAACACCCTATTTTGCAAAAAATGACTTTTTACATTCCTCATGTACCCTACTATAAATATCATTATACCCACGAAATGTAGAGAGCTTCCAGAGAGAATTTTGAGAGAGAAACTCTAGAGAAAAACAAGATTGACCCATCCACAGTCTTAGACATTTGATTCTTCAAATTCCTCTACTCTCACCCTCTCCATTGACATACCCTTGAGAGGTTCATTAGCCAAATCCTTATCTCACCATATCCATATCAGTGAGGAAGTAATTTGGTTCTTGGGAAGCAGTTTGGAGATGACCAATTTATTTGGTTGATGCAATGGGCTTATTGTGGGATTTGGAAAGCTAAAGAAGACACGGTCAGGCTTAACCTTACTAGAGCAAGAAGCTTGGAGAGTTTAGGTGCATTGGGTAGATTAGACTTGGAGGGTTTATTGCTATTCGTGTATCCCAACTTTATTCTTTAGTGGATCATTTCTTTGCTTGGAGGGCGGCGGAGAGGTTTTTCGTTGAGTTCTTCGGTTTTATCTTCGATAACACGTGTCAGTGTTATCTTTGTGTTTTTATCTCTCTAACCCTTACTTTGCCTTTGAATTGCTGTTGTGTTGTGATTAATTATGGTTTAGAGTTGTTTACTTATTTGGGTATTGCTTGTACTTATCATTTTGCACATCTATTGTTTGAGTATAAGCTTGTGTTGTTTAATTTGAAATTGAGGGTCTAAACATTCATTAGTGTTTTACACACTAAGTGAGCTTTCATACATATTTAATTGATACAGTCACACTCTTTAAATTAAAGTAAAAGATCTACGGGAGGAACCTGTTAATAAATATCCAATTGATACAATTGCATTCTTTAAATCAGAGTAACACTATCACATAGAGGTGCTTCTTCTTCTTTTTCTTCTTCTTTTATTTTTTCTATTTTTTATTTTATTTAACAATACAGGAGCTTGTAATGGATGAATGGTTACTCTGAGGAGATTGATCATAATTTACAAAGACATTTGCAATTAATGCCAATAGTTAATTCGTTTCAAATGCAAATTTCTAATAATTATTTTTTCTGAATATTTACTTGACGTAAAAGTCAACAATATGTAGGGGTGTCAATGTTCAACCCAACCCGTGAACACGACACGAACCCGACCCAGGTTTTTTTAGGTTAGGGTTTGGCCTTAATGGGTTTGGATCATAAATGGGTCGACCTAAAAGCGACACGATAAAAAACGTGTCATAAGCGGGTCAACCCGCATAACCCGCAATAGACACGTTTGACACGCCAATTTATTTGTGTCAACTCGAAATGACCCACTTAACACAACCAGTTTAACTCGTATAACAAATAAATATTTATTTTATTTTAGATTTGTCAAATGCCTTTTATATCCAACATATATTTTAAATTTTAAAAATAAAGTAAGTAATTACAAAAATTTACAATTGGAAATTGAAACTTTACAGACCCTGGAACTATAAATACCTTTTTTTTTGGGGGCATAGAACTTGCACAAATGAAATTGGATGAGCTTGTGAAAGATGTTATGAATTTGGGCATCAACAAAGAATCTATGGATGATAATCATGGTCATAGTCAGGATTAGTCTATTGTTTGCTCAAATTCTTTCAATATTGATACTTTGCATTTAGCGAGTTCCAAGGATATTATATTTTTGTTAAACTATGTTATTTTATTTTTGTTATTTTGAATTTAGGTTGAAGTGTATGCACTTCTTTTGGAGTGTAAAGAACTTATTTCTAGATGAATGTTATATTTTTGTTGAACTATATTATTTTGAATGTGGGTTGAAGACTTGAAGTGTATGCACTGTTTTTTGGGATGTAAAAAAAATTATTTTTAGATAAATGTTATGTTTAATATTATGTAGGTTGAAATGGGTTGTGTTATATTCGTGTCAACCCAACACGACTCATTTATTAAGCATGTCAAATGGGTTGGGTCAAGTCAACTCGCCTTATTAACAGGTCGGGTTAGGGTTGAAAGATCATGACATGATTATTAAATGGGTTGGGTTAGGGTTGAGCCATTTAGTCGAATACCCCTACCTCGACACGACACGAACCCGACATGCTAACCCGAATTGACACCCCTAATAATATGAGAGTTCTAACTTTTATTTATGGGCTATTATTTAAGTCAATGTGTTATGATCCTTGTGTCCCACATAGATTAAGTGCAAGTTTAACCATGTGTATATAACCTATTAGACACCCTTTCCTTGCAATCTGGGTTTTAAGGGAGAGTTATACCCATGAGTTTGTATTAATGGGAATGGATCATACATAAGTATTGTTGACTTAATAGACAAATCTCCTACTTTGTAGGAGGTGGGAATTGATTGGAGTGGCTAGTCCCTCCTTAAGGGAAATATCAAAGTGGATTGAGAAGGGTTTTTATTTATTTATTTATTTATTTATTTTTATTTTTGAAGACATGGATTAGTAGAAGAGTGTCCTATTTTGTAGGCATTTTACGTGGAGTTGGAGATATATATATTTTTACTAAATTGTCCTCAAGTTTTGTCCTTATTAAACCTAGGGTTTAGGGATATTTCTGAACCACATAAAAATCTAGTTTAAAAGGGGAATCCTCTAATAGATAGTATAGATATATATATTATAAAAAGACAGTTGAGCCCTTTGTTAACCAATGATACAAATATACCTATTTATACTGCATGCTACAGACCAATTTACTGTCTATTATTTGATTGACTAATCCATTATATTGGAATGGCTTAAAAGTCAAATGTTTTGGTAATTTCTCACCAATCCCATTCGCTTCCCTAGCTTTCATCTCTCAGTGTTAGTGTTGGCCCAGCAAATTACTTTTGCCATTGGTGTTCATTTGATGAATTACTCCTAAAATAAAAGCTCACATCAGAATACTACTAGTTGATGAGAGCTATTTTGAAAACACACAAAAAAGTCAAATTAATATTTGCATTTGGATTGATTTTTGTATAGCCATAAAGATGATTCTATAATATATTATTTATATTGAAGTAACGCCAAGAAATAAAGCCATAAAGATGATCGACTTTTGTATAATATTCAAATCTCAAGCTCAATTTTTATTGTCATATTGCATGATGCGCTCTTGGAGATGTATAGCAACTACTGTACCCAGGGACGGAGTCAGAACTTTGAGTTAGGGGGGGCAGTTTTACTGTTGGTTGTGTGTAGTGATTTCAACTTTTGATTCTGCTACTTAGCTATTGAGATTTTTTTTTTTTTTTTTTTTTTTTTTTTTTTTGTAGGTAAGAACAAAATTATTTTTATTTAAAATTTTTTAAAGGCAGGGTTATTTATTTTGGATAAAATTAGTTAATTGAGCTTAATTTTGTTTTTAGTTTTATTGGTAATTTTTGTTGTTGAGCTTTTTTTTTTTTTTGGGCTTGTATATTTTGTTTTAGATTTTAGATCTATAAATTTTTTATGGTCACTAAAATGAGGAAAATGCTAGAGCTGCAAGTTTTTTATAAATTACTTATGTAATAAGTGGTTACTAGTAAGCAAAAAAATTATGTGAGTTGTGTGTCCATATGCGAACTAATAAGAATTTGCTACCAAAAAGGTTTGTAAAAATATTATAAAAAAGTTTGTGAGTAATAGCATTACTCTTAAAAAAATTAATGATATTGTTAAAGGAAATAAAATATAATTTTATAGAACAAAATTGCTAAAATTAATACAAATATATATAATAATATTTTTTTAAAAAAAATTTAGGGTGGGCCATTGCCCCCCTAGTCCAAGGGTAGTTCCGCCCCTGACTGTACCAAAAAAACACGTTATATATCATATATTATCTTGTGGTCTTCATGTTTTTTTGTTATTTTGATCCATAAGTAAAATCAACATGATATGTTCATCATATTTGGCCTAAATTAATAAATTAATTTTGCTTGATTTCATTTTCTTAGTAAAGGTAGGTTTCACAGATACAACCAGTAGGATAACCAGGACATCAAAAAGAAAAACTACAAATATAAATTGTCAAAATCTACAGTATGATTTGAAATTTTCAACCGTGTCACATATGAATTTGTGACCGATTGACTTATAAAACATGAACTAGACAGCATGGTTACGTCTATGCACAAAAACTCAAACAAGAAAATGTCTTTATGCGGTAATCAGGAGCACCCAATATTACCGTTTAGAGCAATGTGTATAGGAAAACTGACTCGGTTTCTTTTTTGTAATTATGATCTGATCAATCATATATATCCATTATAAGGATTGACTAAATTACGATTCAAGATTTTTGGTCTTGAGGCATGACAATTACCAGAAATTCAAGATTTAAAAGGATTTGGAAACTTGTTATATGAATAAATAAGTGATATGGAATTATTAGTAAATAAGTGATATAAATAAGTTCAATTATAAGGAATTGAAATTATAGTTTTCTAGATTTATATGGAAAATTCAATATGGTTAGATGAATTGTAGTAAGTGAAGTTTCTATACACTGTTGCTTACTACAACCATTATTCGCAAAATATCATCATCTAGGATGCAAATCAGTAATTGAAACCTCATTGTTGGTTATGTAGGAATCGATATCTCGTTGCGATGATGTGGCTAATATAACATTGCTTCGCATGAAACTTGCAGGTTGTGTAGGTACAGGGAGAGCGACATAATTGGTATTCATCATGAGACTAATTGAGGCCATGTTTGGTCTGTCATCTACATTTTCTTGGACACATAGTAGTCCAATGTGGATACATCTCAATATTTCAGTTGTTGGGCTGTCGCTCAATGTGGGATCTCGCTCAATGTGGGATCTATGAGATTTGAAATTGTTCCTTCACTCCAATTTTTCCATGCCAGTAGAAATGCATCAATGTAAACATACCATGTTAAAGAAAAAAAAATATTTACATTCTCATGTATTATTTCTTTTTTCTAAAAAAAGAGAGGAATTCTACTCTTTTATATTCATACTCACATAGTAAAGAAGGTACTTCATATTCTCCCCATTACAAAAAGAAGTAATTTTCTGGCCGCTTATAATCTTCAAAATCAACATTCCAAAACTAAAGACATCCGACTTGATTGAGAATTTTTCAAACATTGCATCCTCTGGAGCCATATATCAACTGCATATCAATATTAGTAAACCAATCTTAATTTAAAAGGTAATCTTATTTGTTAGGTTCAAATTAAATAATTTTTAACGTTTTCTTGGCTTTTTGGGTGTTACTTCAACATAAGTAACAAGATTAAAATGAATTTTAATAGGCATGCATAGTTATATTCATTAGCTAGAGCATGCTCTTGTACTTACTAAGTCTCCACAGTTTTATTTGTATTGCCATTAGTTTCATCTGATATAAACATCCTTACCATTCCAAAATCAGCATTTTTAGGATTCATTTCCGCATCTAATAGAATGTTGCTAGCTTTAAGATCATAATGAATTATCAGAAGTTGAGAATCCTCATGAAGTTATAGAATCCCTCTAGCAATGCCTCTTATGATTTTGTAACGCCTTTCCCAATCTAAATTTGCACACTTCATTGGATCTATAGATTCAATAAATCAAATTTTAATCAAATGTTTTTGAAATTACTTTTCTAAAAAAAAAAGAAAAAGAAAAAGATTTATTTCTAAATGATATTATTTTGATTAGAATATAGAAAATAACAATAAAATGAAAAAGTACCAAATATGTAGTGATCAAGGCTTGTATTAGGTACGAATTCATAGATAAGAAGTCTTTCACTTCCTTCTAAGCAGAATCCAAGGAGCCTAACTAAATTTCGGTGTTGAAGCTTGGCCACTAATAGAACCTCATTCTTAAATTCTAGATCACCTTGTCAAGAATTTCTTGAAAGCCTTTTCACAACTATCTCTTGTCCATTAAATAGCCTACCCTGTATGCATGTTCATATATATATATATATATATATATATATATATATATATATATATAATATGTAGAAATAAAGTAATTCATCACAACTTCAAGGAATTAAAGTAATTCATTTCATATCATCATGTTTTCCGACCCAATAAACTTCCCCAAATCCACCTCTCCCAAGTTTATTTGCATCAGAAAAGTTGTCTGTTGCAACTCTAATAGTGCTGAAATCGAATTGCAAAGATTCCACACTTGTTATTTGATCCACTGCTTCACAAGAAAAACTTGTTTATACATATTCAATTGATAAAATCTTTAAATTAGAGCAACAAATTCATGAGAGGAATGTGTTAATACATATCCAATTGATACAATTGCATTCTTTAAATCAGAGTAACACACTAATGTTGGGTGCACGTTACACCCTTGGATTCCGGCACACACATTTGTCAAAGCTCATTTATGAGCTTGTTCCAAAAGTCTTCAAAGCTAGCTCTTTCATTTATTGATAAATGACCAAAGCATGGGAGAGGTCTAACTTCTCTTAATGAGAAGTGATGCAAGGCATGTGGGACACGCTGAAGGAAAAGAAAAGAAGAAAAAAAAGAAACTAAGGCCATTTAGCCTTGAGTGGAGAGTTGAAGCAAGAGAATCATTCTTGGCCATTTTGTGTGAGTTTCAAAGTGAGCAAGAAACACAAAAAGGAGAGAGCTTCAGCTTGAGAGGTGCAGTTCGAATGAAGAGATAGAGAGAAACACAGTGAGAGTGTGAGAGAGTAAAAACGAAAAAGGAGACATTTTTTCTTTGCTCAAGCTACACACAAGGAAGATAAATTGGTGGAGTTTTCTTAGAGTTTTTGAGTGTTACAACCATAAAGAGTTGGAGTGTTCAAAGGAAGATTTTACTACTAGTTTTGTGGTGAGATTGTATTTACTCCTTGAGATTTATTTTGTTGTATATCCAATTTATTGTGGACCCAAGTTTAGCACAAACTTGATAGTTGTAAGCTCTATTTCATAGTGGATATTTTTTGTAGCTGCCCCGTGGTTTTTCTCTCTACACTGGAGATTTTTCCACGTAAGATTTGGTGTTCTTGTGTGGTTGTATTTATATGGTACTTGCTGGAATTTTTTTTTTTTTGTTTCCATAATATTGTTATTGCTTAGTGGTTATATATTTTAATTCAAACATAGACATTGAGGGGGTTAGGATTTTTTCCCCAAAAACTAAAACAGAGGAGCTTTTAATGGATGAATGGTTACTCATAGAGGATGGTTGATCATAATAGTTCTAGCAAATATCATAATCCCATTTCACAAAGACGTTTGCAATTAATTAATATCCAACATTTATTCCATATCAAGTGTAAATTTCTAATAATTATTTGTTCTGATTTTTTTTTTCCCTCGCTGAAGTTCTGAAAAAATTATTTACTTGATGTGAAAGCCAACAATATGAGAGCTCTATGCCTCTATCTTTTATTTGTCCGCTACTATTTATGCCAATGTTGCTAGTAATAAATAAATAAAAACAATTTTTTTTATATTGAGCCAAAGTGGTCTCAAGCATTATTGGTTTGTTCTTATATAGAATCACCACTAATATCATTTTTTTGCTTACCAATAACTACTCATTACATCAATAGTTTCTAAAACAGTTTGTAAAAGTATTTGTAGATCTAGCATTTTCCTTTACAAATAAGACAAACTGGTTTTATTTATTTATTTATTTTTTTAAAGACAAACTGAAGTTGATATTTATTACCAAACTTCTCTTCTTGTTTTGGCAGCCTGTAATTGAGGGGAAATTACAGGGAGGACCACCAGGAGGACCACGTCAATAATCCTCCTAGTGGACCTAATAATTTCTCGTAATTGAGACTCTATATAGCTTGGTATTTTTCTTTTCCATAATAGGACGTGTATGCTAAAAAAAAAGAAGAAAAAAGATATTCATTTGCCAACCAAGTTTTGTAACTAATTTTTGTTGAATGAGTTTTTTTGTGAAGCAAACTTTTTATGGTGAGATAGGGAAGGGGTCTATTTTTAAGAATGAAGAGCAACTTGGCCAACATGTTCCAAATTATTGGGAATGGGATCATACATATACAAATTTCTTTTAAAATATACAAAATGTTATTATTCCGATAAATTTGCCAAGTATTTAAGTAAGACATGTGTTTGTTTGTTTAGACCTCTTCAAGCAAATTGTTTAACCTAATATATTAGCTAAGTAGTTACTTAGGTTAATTATTTAGATCTAAGTTAAACAACAATAAATCATATTATACAAGCTGTGGAAAATAAAGAACACCACGATATGATGACCCAGGAAAACCAATGAAACTAATAGTTTCAAGGTAAAAACCTGAAGAGGATTTGACTTATCTATCCTCAAGGTAAAACAAATCCACTATAGAAAATCGAAATTTTTACAATTAGATTTAACCCTAAATCTATTGCTACCTTTAGTAGTAACTTACTGACACGACCACGTGTAAGCTCTGAATCCACAGACTCATTCTCTCTTAGATTTGTAGCACACAAACACCCACGCTTGTAACTTTGAGATCCCACTCAAAGGTTTCAGATCACAGCTTGTTGATTTATGCAGTAACTAGATTCCACTAGCACTTGATTGTAAATCTTGTTTTGGTAGATGCTTGTAAAGTTAGAAGGTACAGAACCTCTCAAATCTCGTAGGAGTAACTCACAAGTCTTCCATGAGTCTTCAAAACGTGGCTAGGGTTATCCTTTTATATGTAGGAGTGTTGGATTGAAACCCTAAATGTTTTAGCGAGATTGGGCCTGTTAAAATTCTGCAAAATTTATTTTTCTGCAATTTTCGATTGATCGAGTGAGCTTTACCATTCGATTAGTCAAGCTTCTCAAAAAATTAATTCTTTTTCTTGTAGCTTGTTCATTCTTGAGTTTTGACCTGTACACGTTTGAGCAATGTCTAACACCTATTTTAGACATGTTTTTATTCTCGGTTTGCCAACACATACAAGTTGAAATTCTAAACATTTGAAAGTTCAATAAGTGTATAAACACCTTGAACGTTTAGACCCTTAATTTACAAATTAGCAATTCAAGCTTAATATCAAACAATTAATGTGCGGAAAATGAACATAAGCTTAATATAGAATTGATAAACAATCTAAACCAAATAAATTTACATCCACAACAGAAATTAAATGGAAAAGATTAAGGGAAGAGAGATGCAAACACAAGGACAACACTCGATGTGTTATCGAAGAGGAAACCGAAGCCCTCAGCGTAAAACCTCTCCGCCGCCCTCTAAGCGGTAAACAATCCACTGAAGAATGTAGTTGGGATACATGAACAGCAGAAGAACTTCCAAGCCTAATCTACCCAATGTACCTAAGCCCTATAAGCTCCTACTCCAACGAGGTTACGCCGAACCTACCTTTTCTTTAGCTTACCGAATTCCGCTACTTGACCATAACATCTACTAATATGAAATTGGTCCCTTCTTAACTGCTTCCCAAACACCAAATAGCCTCCTCACAGATATGGGTATGGTGAGAAAAGGTTTATACCTCTCAAGGATTTGACAATGGAGAGGAAGAGAGTAGAGGAATTTAAAGAGTCTCTATGTGAAGATTATGGATGAATCAATCTTGTTTTTCTCTAGGGTTTCTCTCTCAAAATTCTCTCTGGAAGCTCTCTCAATATCATGGGTATAAGGGTATATATATAGTAGGGTGAGAAGGAATGTGAAAAGTCAGTTTTTTCCAAGTAGGGTGTTTTGGTGACTTGACCTCGCGACTGGGTTGAGTCGCGAGTTCAAGCCGCGAGCTAACGGCCTGGCCAGCCTGGAACTTTTGTCCTATAGTGCAACAGCTAGTGCGACTCTTCAGCTTCTGGCATGCTTGGCACGTGTGCAACTATGTGGCGGCTTGCAAGTCGCGAGCCACCCGCGAGATCCAGTCGCGAGTCCCTGCTTCTTTGCACAATCTTGAGCATTTCTTCACACTCTTTTACACACTACCCTTACATGATTCCCACCTAAATAAAGGGTTACTAATTGCTAAAATACAAGCAAATTTGGCACGGAATAAAGCTAACAAGATGGTTGATAAAATTCAACCTTATAATCTCCCCCTTTGGCTATCCCGTGACAAAACCCTAAAACAAACTCTAGACTTAATATGTGAGTTGGGAACAGTTGAACAAAACTCACTCACATCTAACTCTAGAATTTGATCAGCTCTTGAATCATATGAACAAGTAACTCCTGAAACATAACAACACAATTTGATCATTGTATGCAGAAAACTTGTAAGGCATATGAGGCAAGCATAATGCGATCAAGCAAAATGGAATGAGAAATAAACCATGGCTTGACCAAACAGGCAATCACTATAAAATAGTGACCACAATATTCATTCACACTTGGAATGAACATCCGGACATACAAGTTAATAAGTTCAATGCAAATCACTTGCATGCCCAACACTCAACCAATGCACAATACTTAAAGTATATGCATCTAGGAACAAAATCCTACAAGGGCACAAGAGAGAGAATACTTAAAGAAAATGCATAACATTTAGCTAGAAGTATTGACAACAGAATATAAAGGCGGCAAAGCATGGTACAGACCATAAAAGCCTACAAATCACATGGAAACAAACCTTAAAAGCTTACAAAAGCACCATGGGCACAAACTACCATAAGAAATACTAAATAACAACTTTAAGTATTAACAAACCAAAGTAACAAAAGTGTTTTCAAACAGATCCATGAGTTTAAAAGCAAAACAATAAACTAAGTGATTAGACACATCAAACCCATAAACTATAATAAACATAAAGTAAAACTAAAACATAAATAGCTCCCCCTTAAACTAACACTCCCCCTCAAGAGCTGTCCATCTAAAGTTCTCCCCTTTTTTGACTGGAATGGCCAAAGGGTTACTACTGGGTGCTGAAGTTGTCAAACTTGGCTGAAAGTATGTTGAGCTGATCCTGAAGTGCTGCCATCCTGTCAGTATGCTCATTCTGGACCTCTCTGAGTCCATCAATCCTCTCCAGAATGATCTGGAATGCATCAGGTGGTACCTCTGATGAAGTTGAAGCTCTGCTCCTCTTGCCGGCTTCTGGGTGTTGAAGCTTGTCCTACAAGCACTGTCTCAGTCTCCATTTGATCACCCTCATCTTGATCACCTACCTCTTCATCACCTGGAAGACGAACTTGAATCCTGATGATAGTTAGCTTGTTAATAGCTGAAGGTGTAGGCATGGGGCTGATATCTTGAGGGATTTCAACACCTTTTGCTTTGAAAAGCCTCATAAGAAGGCTAGGAAAGATCAACTTGGGCCTAGAGGTGGTTTTAGTCTCATCCACAATAGTGTCAAAAATGTGAGAGTTGATGTCAATGAAGGTTTTCTCCTTAAGTTCCATGAGGAAGATAGCTCTGGCATTGTTGATTGTAGTCAGCTTCCTCACAGGATATAGATTGAACATCATGATGGTGGTTAGGCACCTCATGTCAGCTGGAAATGCGGTAGTGTTGAGGCATCTCCCTTCTCGTTGTCCACCAATGCGAGTTTAGACAGTTTCTATAGAAAGCATCCTGTCCTTGTAGTTGGTGATGTCAGAGTCCTCTAATCCTTCAAGCCCTAGCACCTCATCAATATCATCGGCATCTATGGTGAATTCCTTTCTTCTAACCCAACAACTCAACTCATCCTCCCTTATCACAGCATTTGCATAGAATTCTCTAATTAAGGGCACACAAACATCAGGTAGGTCACTCAATAATTTATCCCATCCTTTGCCCTCAAAGCAACTTGGAATGAAGGTATCCCTCAAATCCCTTAAGTCAACAAATCTTTCCTGAATGATGGTACCCCTCAAGAAGGAATCCCTATATCTATCAAAGTGTTGAGTCAACCTAAATAGGTTATGGTCCATTTTCAACCTTTTGTTAGCTTTCTTAGCAGGAGTCTTCTTCTTTGTAGGAGAAGGTGCCATCTGTGAACAAGCAGAAAAGGCCACAATACATAGCACAATAGAGGGACACTTAGAATATTAGTAACACGTTATTGTCAAAAATATATCACCAACGCACTCAATCAAGACACAGTTCAGAGACAGGTGTAGAAAGAGAAAGTTCAAAGCAGTGAGAAATAGAACAACCTATTTACACAACAACCTAAACACAAACATATTAGGTCACAATTCCAAGCACCAAAAGTATCACCACTATACAGATGAATTGAAACAAGGAGAACTGCATTAAAAAATATGTCTATGAGACATATTGAAATGATTATGATATGATCAAACCAGCATAGAGCAAACAGTATCCTCAAGATAATAGCAGCATTCATGAGAATAAGAAGCTATAGCAACAAGCAGACAAGACATTATAACCCAACAAACAGAACTTAACCAAATTGAAACAAAAATACTCACAAACAAGGAATATCACAAAAACAATATCATATGACAATGTGACAAATAATCATGGGTATGAGATAAACCAAACAACATAGAATAGATAATAAACTCTAATAGTGAAGAGAAACATGAAAGAGCCAGATATAGCAACCTAGTCCAAACAAGATCAATCAAGCCCAAACACTCAAACTCAACAACCAAGAACCCATCCCATAGACGGAACCACAGATATCACAAAGTTCAGTAACGAATCACAAATTCAAGAAAATAAAGCTCAATACACGAAATATGTAGTAAGAGAGAGAAAACCCATACCTTTTTCTTGAAGATTTGAGAAAGAAATGATTCAGAATGGAAGTTCTTAGGAGAGTGACACGGTGAGTTTGAGAGTTTTTCAGAAAAGGAAGAAGATGAATAGTAAAAAATGTTCGAGGGAAAACTGAAAAGGTTTAAAAACTGACCAAGTTTGCCGAAAACACGCGATTTTCATGACTGAGACAAGTCGCATGCAAGTCGCCAGGACCAGCTGCCAGAACACTAAGAAGAAAACTTTGCTAAAATTTTCTAAGTGTTTTTCGCGACTGGAAGTTCCACTCGCGAGAGAGTCGCGAACTGAGCCGCGAAAATCTCTATGTACCCCTCACGACTAGACCTTCCACTCGCGAACAAGTTGCCAACTTGAGCCGCAAAAAGCATAAAATCCAAATTTTGAAAAATATTTTTAGTCTTTTTCGCGACTGAAATAGTTACCCGCCAATGAGTCACCAGTGAGTTGCAAGGCATCTTTGTGATGGACTCGCGACTGGGGCATGCGACTAGTTCTACTCGCGACTAAGTCGCCAGAACAAGGCAAAACAATTTTTTGAATTTTTGACAATTTATGCAAAAACAAAGTACTTTCCAAAAACAAATAAAACACTCAAAAATATTTTTGTGATAGATCAATAAAGACAGTGCATGTGAAAACACATTTAATCAAGTACAATCATACGAATGAATATGGCATTCATTGAACATAGACAGGTGTGTTGTGTGTGAATATCAAAGATGAGATAGTCCTTAGTCTAATGTGAAACTTCAATGATCAATTCAATCAAGACATACACAACTAGCACTAGATAATGTGATCCATCTCAATTATAGAAACTAGCTTTTAACCCGTGCAAATGCACGGGAATTTTATTTAAATATTTTTTTAAAATTTTTTTGTTGTATTTTTATAGCATCTCAAAAGTATTTTTCTTTCTTATTTAACATCATCAAAAGTAAATCAAATCATACTTCATCATAGTAACATATACTAACACACTTTAAATAAGGGGAAAAAATTAAACTTACAGTAGTGGAAAAACAAATACCTTTGAACATCATACAAATTTAGATTCATAGCTCAAAATAACATTTATAATCCTAAAATACTACATAACAGCAACTTGCATGGATTCAGTTTCAGTCTTATTCCTATCTAGTCAAAAACAGTAAATAAAGATCTGGGAAGGGAAGGGACTCTTATGAATTCCATACAAAGGAAATGGAAAACATGAAAGCCCACTATAAATAGTAAATAAAAATGTTTGCAAACACATTGTTTTTGAAAGTATGCTAAAGAAGCAATGACAATAAAACAACCAAAAACACCTCAGTCAGAATCCAAGCTTCATACGGAGCCAGTGCCTGTGCTTTGCATTGTACCTGAAACAAAAAACAAACATAACCAATAGGAAGAGTAAGAGTTAAACAAAGAATCAGAGACGAAGAAGCAGGAAATAGAGAGAACCTGATGGTATTGTCAGTCCTCATGCGAATCTAGTGAGGGATAGGCCTATTCTGCCTCATCTTCTTAGCCAGCTTCTTCTTAATCATGAATGTCTACTGGGACAGCTAAGGATACCATAACAATAATAATAATTACTACACAATAATCATTCAGACCCATATCATAAAAGTTACTCAAAATCAATCAGCATTTAACAGTTGCAATCTGGTATTTCTGAAACCTTTTTTTGTTCCTCTGCCCCCGATAAAGTATTTTGCTCTATGCGTAGAATGAAATATTAGTAAGACAAACAGAAAGTTTGTTGTCTAATAACACATAAACAGTAGATACCATAGGTTGAAATTCAATCATAACTCTAAAACAAAGAAAGAACTGATGAGGTATCAAAAAAAAAATCTTTAAAGGAACATTAATAGGTTTATGTCCACACCCTTATAATTCCACAAGTGCGAAGGCTCCAACAAAAGGCAAACACAAATAGAGAAACCAAAATTTCGAATTAGGATATAACAAAAAACCAAAGACACAAATTTAAAAATGCTCATTACTGCCCAAAAAAAAATCAATAAAAGAAATCACAAATTAGAATTCATATTTCCAAAAGGCAAGAATTCAAAAATACTCCCTGTGAAAAATTACCAAAATCAATCTAAAAAAATTAAATTAAGTAGAAAACAATTCTAACCCAATTACCGTAGCCAAATCCAAATCTAACTCAAATACATAAATCCAAACCTATCCAACCAAATGACTAAACATAAAAATCAAGTTATGGTGTAATATAAAAATGAATAAAAAAACCTTTACCTGTAGTAGTTAAACAGTGGAGGGAGGCCATTTTTTTGTTGTATGGAGAGCAACGGTAGTGCCTGCCTGCAAATTGCTCTCTCTCTCTCTCCATTGATCTCTGTTTTTCTCAATGAATCCTTTTTTGTTTAGTTAAATAGTGTCTAACATAATACAATACAATGAAATAAACTCTCTCTGTTAAAATACAAACATGTACAGTGTCTACCATAAAATGGTATATCATTATAACCTGCAAGATCATGCTCCTTATTTTCTTTCCACCTCCATGTATTAAGAGTTCTAGAATAAAACAAAAAATCAGTAATTTTATCAAACAAATTGTATATGAAAAATTAAGTTGTTCTATTAGCAGAATTAGAAAAAAGATGTTAGAAATGAAAGATAAAGTATCATCAAGGATAACAGTAAAAGATGTTGGCAAAGGATTTGGTTTTCGTAGACCAAGGATATCCCAAATACATCCAAAAAGCAAGATTAACAACAATAAAACAATATGCCCAAATTTAATCACGATACCACATTTCAAATAAGATTGAAAAGGGAAAATAAATTTTAGAAATGGAAATAACCAATGATTTCAATCTTACACTTAATTTAATCTCAATGAAGTTATTTCAGTAATCTTTAAACAAAGAACAAAACAAAAGCAAATATCTAAAATTGAGCAAACAAACATTTGGATAGAAAACCCAAAAACCCAAAAGAAAAATGAATCAAATCTAAACCCATTAAACCAAAAAAAAAAAAAACTCAATTAAAGTAACATTTTCATACCCAAATCTAAAAAATGAAAAGAAAAAATACCGAAGCCCGTTTCGACGATCTGGGTGGCGGATGTATGGCCTAACGGTTTTTTTCTGTATGCTTGCAGTTCCGACGTTTTAAGTCTGGCGAGCGACCCAAATTGCAGTAAACATGAAATCATAGCTATCACAAGATTTAGGTTTTTACTTATAAAAATTTATAAAAAATCAAAAAACAAAGAAAGCCAAAAAAAGAAAACTCATTCTGTAACAGTACATTGCCGGTTGAAGGAAGCAAGGATTTTGGTGGTCAGAGTCCGACGGTGGTACTGACCTGAGATGACTCTGCCTCTTTCTCTATTTCTTTCTCCAAATCTCATCGCCTCTCTATTTCTATCTCTGCATCTATCGCCTCGCTTTCTCCTTTCTCCTGTAACAATTTTTTTTTTTTTTTTTTTTTTAAGTGGTTAGTTTCCTTTTGTACCAAGGGGCTTTTAATCAGTGTTATAACGTTACCAAACATTGCAACGTCCGGTTTTTTTTAAGTTTAACTCTATACGTGTCAGTTTTTTAGATAGGTTTTTTTGCTAACGTGTCAGCACGTGGTTAAAGGCTTCTGCTATTATATATAGTATTAGATATGCATATATGACCTCCCACAAAGGCTTGAGAACAATAACTTTGAAGCTTTTCATTTGGCTCCATGTTTGACATGACATTTGATCTATTTGAATCAACACATCTCATATTGAGATTGATGCATGAAATTTTTGATATTTCATATTGATGAGTAAGTCTTTGGCTTTTTGGGCATCATACACTTTTAATATTTTGGTTGCTTTCCCTTTTTCCTAGTCAAATACTAGTATGTGCGACTGACTTTTGCAGCTCAATAACTTTTCATTTGGAGATTTACATTTGGTGAGCTCTTTTAGCAAGAACAATAAAATAAAGTGTGGGAAGATATATAGACACAAGTCTATGCATATCTCAAGATCAACAAAACCATTCACTAATCATTCATGTCAAGGTTAAAGATCTATTTACAACAGTCACAAAAGATTTCAAAATTTTTCCCACAATGATATACGTGCAAAGGGAGCAAGCTATGCTCATAGATGCACAAAGTCATTTGCACAAAGGTACAAGGTAAAACATATTTTGAGACAAAACTTAATAATGTCGATCAATCTTTTTGGATTTTCTACTTTTTATGTGGTTTTTGGATTTTTGACACACAAGAAAGAAAAGATTGATAAGAAGCAATAACGTAAACACAACCAACAAAAATTAAACAAACAAACAATTTTCAAATTTCATAATCAATAAACAAACCAACAGTCACACAACATAGGAAGTATTAATGCATGGACATGTGGTAATGCTTATGCATGAGTACCCTTCATCACCCACATGTCACGTGCGTTTGGGGTGATAATCGTATAGGATTGGGTACTAGAGTTAGGACTTTCAAACCTTCTAGTGAAGCTTTCCAAGCAATTGGTGAATGCACCAATCATCTTTATCACGTTCATCATTCCGGGATCAACATTTCGATCTCTTGATGACTCAACAGCCCAAGTCCTCTTGTCATTTCTTGGCCTTCTTGACCTTTGGTCACTAGCATTCCTCAATGCTCTCAGCTTATGACAATTGGGTCGGGTGTGCCCTTGAAGTCCGCAGTGATGACACACATGATTCGTTCTAGGACCTCTTTGCGATTGAGGAAGAGATTTTGATCTGCCTTTAAACCTGACCACAGATTGATTACGGGGCTTGTTCAACACTCGCTGGTTAGTTACATTCTTCTTCTTCTCAATATTTCCCTTTTCAACAGTAGAGACAACTACAACCAGCTCTTTGGCCTTCACAAACTTTACTCCTTTGGAGATGTTCACAGCTGAACTACTTTCACCGGTGTATCCTAATCCGGTTTTGTCAGAGAAGGTCTTTTGAGAAGAAAGGACATCATCAAGCTTCTTTGTAAAGACTCGCTTCACCTTGGCATTTGCTTGAATCACCTTAAGTTCAAGGAATTTTACCTTGGTGTAAGCCTTAGTTAGCTCGCCATTTGGCATCTCTATCTCACACTTGGCCTCCTTATATCTCACTAGAAGACTTTTATAGTCCTCTTCAGCTTTCTTTATTTTTTTCACAGCTGCTTTGGCCACCCTAGCATATTCTCCTGACTTCTCAAGTAGAGAGTTGTAATTCTTTTCCAGACCAGCTGTATCTTCATCTTCTTCAGCATATGATTCTTTTACAATTCCCGTGAATTCTTCATCACTATGCTCCCCAAGTTCTTTCACAAGCAAATTCAAGTCCTCCGAAGACTCAACATGAGCAACAGTCATGAATGCTGAGAAATTCCCTTCTTTATCACAACTATCCTCCGAATCAGAGGTGGAGGAATCTGAGTCATTAAGAGTGGTGGCATACACTTTGCCCTTCGATCTCAGATAATTAGGACATTCCTTTTTGAAATAACCCTGTCCATTACACTTAAAACAAGTGACTCCTTGTGTAGATTGGGACTCCCTCCCTTCTCTCTTTTTGAAGTCTTTCTTTTCCTTTCCGGAACTCATAAATTTCCCTTTATCACCAAATTTCTCACTATTTTTGAACTTTAGAAATCTGCGGAAATTCTTTACAAGGTAGGCAACATCCTTTTCTACTGCATCCTCATTCGATGAACCATGATCTTCTACCTTTTCATTTATTGTCTTAAGAGCTAGTGATTTGCTCTTTCTTTGATTTGGTAACGAAAGTTCATACGTCTGGAGAGAACTGATTAGCTCTTAGACTTCGATTTCATCAAGGTCTTTACTCTCCTTTATTGCAGTCACCTTTGCACGGAAGCTCTCTGGCAATGAACGAAGAATTTTTCTTATAACTTTCGAGTCCTCCGTTTTCTCTCCCAAGTTAAACTTGCCGATGACCATTTCATTTAACATACTATAGAAAGAGTCAAAGGACTCATCCTCGCTCATCCTGAGCTCCTAAAACCGTCAGCATTTGTAGCTTTGTGTCTTTAACTTTCTTTGTACCCTTATAAGTGGTTTCCAAAATCTGTCGTGCTTCCTAGGCAACGGTGATATGAGAAATCCGATGGAATTCATTTGGGGACACACCACAAAAAATTGCATTAAGTGCTTTACTATTAGGATTTGACGCAACGAGAGTTGCCTTATCCCAAGTGGATTTGGCTGCCTCTAGCTTTGTCCAACCTATTTCAATAGTATCCTAAACAGCCTCATCAATAGAACACAAAAATGGTCTCATCCTTACCTTCCAAAAGGCATAGTTGCTACCATCAAAATATGGTGGAGCATTTAAAGATTAAGACTGGTCCATCTCAATATAGGGTCAAGGATCACACTATGGTAATGAAACCAATAAGAGTGTACCCGCTCTGATACCAATTGAAAGTTCAATAAGTGTATAAAACACCTTGAACGTTTAGACCCCCAATTTACAAATTACCAATCCAAGCTTAATATCAAACAATTAATGTGCGAAAAATGAACATAAGCTTAATACAGAATTGATAAACAATCTAAACCAAATAAATTCACATCCACAGCAGAAATTAAATGGAAAAGATTAAGGGAAGAGAGATGCCAACACAAGGACAACACTCGATGTGTTATCGAAGAGGAAACCGAAGCCCTCGGCGTAAAACCTCTCCGCCGTCCTCCAAGTAGTAAACAATCCACTAAATAATGTAGTTGGGATACATGAACAACAGAAGACCCTCTAAGCCTAATCTACCCAATGTACCTAAGCCCTCCAAGCTCCTACTCCAACGAGGTTACGCCGAACCTATTTCTTCTTTAGCTTACTGGATTCCGCTACTTGACCATAGCATCTATCAATATAAAATTAGTCCCTTCTTAACTGCTTTCCAAACACCAAATGGTCTCCTCACAGATCTGGGTATGGTGAGAAAAGGTTTTGGTAATGTACCTCTCAAGGATTTGACAATGGAGAGAAAGAGGTAGAGGAATTTAAAGAGTCTCTATGTGAAGATTGTGGATGAATTAATCTTGTTTTTCTCTAGGGTTTCTCTTTCAAAATTCTCTCTGGAAGCTCTCTCAATATCATGGGTATAAGGGTATATATATAGTAAGGTGTTTTGGCGACTTGACCTCGCGACTGGGTTGAGTCGCGAGTTCAAACCGCGAGCTAACGATCTGGCCAGCCTGAGACTTTTGTCCTGTAGTGCAACAACTGGCGTGACTCTTCAGCTTCTGGCTTGCTTGGCATGTGTGCAACTATCTAGCGGCTTGCAAGCCATGAGCCACCCGCGAGATCCAGTCATGAGTCCCTACTTCTTTGCACAATCTTGAGCATTTCTTCACACTCTCTCACACACTACCCTTACATGATTCCCACCTAAATACAGGGTTACTAATTACTAAAATACAAGCAAATTTGGCACGAAATAAAGCCAATAAGATGGTGGATAAAATTCAACCTTACAACATTTAATCCTAAATCTTTAGAACCTAACAACATGAATTACTAAGCTTCACATTATCAATTGTATAAGGGTTTGACTTTTGTCTAGTACTTCAAAGTTCACGTGTTAGTTGTGTGCCCTATCAAGTGTTCCAGTGCACTGTACATAAATTTTGTCATTTTATATTAGTAATTGAGAATAACTTTCAAATAACAAATGAAACTTTGAACTTACTTTCAAAAGAACCCATTGGCTTCCTCATTCTTAAAACGATGCAAAACTAATCACAAGTATCATAGCAAGAACAGTTGGGACAACAACGATGATGGTATTTCGAGTTGTGTTCCCATCCTTTCCTGTGAAAAATCAAAACCATGTAGTTATTGGAGATTGCAAGTTGCAAGGCATTTATCTGCTGAATTTGAATTAATAATTTATGACAACACAATGGAAGAGTTGAAAGAATTTTCTATTATCATTTTTTTTTTAATAAGGATTCTTCTATTATCTTAGTTGTCAATAAAATTACAACCCATCACCACATAATTAAGAAAGAAATAAACTTTTGTAGCAGTCTACATTCCGGCATATCGTGATATTGCATAATTTTATAGCAGTCTAGATTCATTTGATAAGCTAGAGTGAAAATTGTAAACTAGTCCAATACTCCTGCTTGGACACCATGACTACCATACGTCCATTCCCACTTCCTTCCCATAAAACGTAGTGAATTTTCTATAAATCCCTTTTTGTTCTTTTTAAAAAAATCATTATTGCAGTCTACTTCCAAAAACCTAGAGTGCACTGCATGAGCCCCTACATTGTGCTAAATTGCGGGCCAACTGCAGTGATAGAGATAATTCGAGGGAAATTCTAATTGAAAAGTTAATATAACATCCAAAAATTTAATTAAGCCTAAGGATGGTCAAATTATGGTATATTAATTCCTCAAGATTCTTATTTTTCTTTACAAGGGACTTTTACTTGGAAAACGATCCTCTCTATTAGGTTATAATTTAACCTTAGTTAATTAATCAATTATCTAATTTAATTACATGTTGTCGATACCATATTTTGTTAGTCCTCGATTTTTGTGCTGAATACTAGAAATTCCAAAAATATCATTTTCTCTTCGGAGGACCGCGGGAACATCTAGATCATTGTGGTTCAGCCCATTTCAGCATCGAAGCACTCAAAGTTCCATTTCGGGTCAAAGTGACCGAAATGCCCCTAGTCAACCCATGGTTGACTGAAGGTCAAAATTGGTCAAAACTACACCAAAATAACATTTTCCTTGATTTCACATCAAACCCAAGGCTTTCAGAAATAACCCAGAAACCTTAAAAACGATTGAAATACACTTAAAAACTAGAAAAAGAACAAAATGACTTTGAAGCCTAAAGAAAATTACTGAAATACCCTAGAACCTAAAAAATGACTTGGAAACTTAAAAACTTACCAAAATACCCTTAAAACCTAAAAATGACCAAAAATAAATAAAAATAAAACCTTTAAAAAGACCAAAAATAACCTGAAACCTCTAAAGTGACCAAAATACCTCTGAAACTCATAATATGAAAAAAAATAGCTCCAACATCTTTAAAATGACAAAATACTTTGAAACCTCTAGAAAGACAAAAAGGTATATTGTAACTTGTAAAATGACCAAAGTACTCTCCCAAACCTCAAAATGAAAAAAAATACCCTTGAAAACTCTAAAATGGCCAAAATACCCCAAAAACTCTAAAATGATCAAAATACCCCAAAATCTCTAAAATGACCAAAATACCCCAAAATCTTTAGCATGACCAAAAAATCGTATAAAATAAATTTGGTGCATAGCATATGGTCATCTTTGGAGGTTGTAGGGGTGTTTTGGTAATTTTGGATGTTTTAGGGTATTAGGGTCATTTTTTAGGTTCTTGGGCTATTTCGGTAATTTTTAGTTTTTGGGTTTATTTTGTCCATCTTAGAGGTTTTAGTAGTATTTTAGTCATTTAGTGGTTTCAAGGGTATTTTTATCGTTTTAGAGGTTTCTAGGTATTCTGGCTCATTTTTGAAATTATGGGGGTATTTTGGTCATTTTAGAGATTTTTGAGGAAATTTTGATTATATTTTAGGTTTCGTGGGTATTTTGGACATTTTGAGGGTATTTTAGTAATTTTGATGGTTCCAAGGGTAGTTTGGTTTTTTTCGTGATTTTGGACTATTTTAGAGTTGAATGATTTGGGTAAATGATACTTGGATCTAATTAGATAAATGAAGTCAGTGTACCTTATTGTACAATCGGCGTTCCATAAGATGGCACTCTTACTTAGTGGACACTCACTTGTAATCTGATATCCTAAAACTTTGACATAGGTTTGGCAAGGAATGTTAGAAACATCACTGTTAGGGACATATTTGATGTAATTGGCTAATCTAATCCTTTGACAAAACGCACATTACTAGTAATTGGGTAGATCTAGGATGGTTTAAGACTTCAAGAAACATGTTGTTCAAGTCAAATGTTAAAGCCATGCAAGTTTGTTCAAGAAACAAGTGAAGAAGTGTTGTTCATTAAAGTTTGACAGATGTCTCGACAGAAGTTATCTATCAAGGTTTAATGTTGAAGCTCGACAAAAGCTGTATCTATCGAGAATTATGAAATCAAACATTTCAGATCTGATTACACACATATCCAAGTGTATTTGGATAGGGTTTCTTTTCTCACAACCCTAGACATATATAAGGATTATTTTAAAGGTTGCCACAAAAGGAATTAGAGTAACCCTTCATACATTGTGTGACAGGAGACAGAATTTGTCCTTCGTTCATCACTTTCTTTGTAGAAGCTACTGCGTCTTTATGCCAAGGGTTTTGTGACTAAGGAGCTTCTTGATCTTCATGTTGATGAACTGAAGAACTTTGCAGCCAACATCTTCCTCAAGTTGGTGTGTTAGTCACGTACTGGGATTCGTGTATCATTGATTAGTCACGTATTGGGAGCCATGCATTGAAAGAAGAGATTGCCGCTACATCACAAGTCCAATTAGGTATTGGGGTAAGGGTTCAACTGCAGGTTGGTATAAGGTACTGCGATTCCTTTTACTTGTAACAACTTGTTTTGATAATAGTGGATTCTCGGGAGTGGTGACCTTAAATTTACTTGGTGGGGTTTTACCTTGGTGGTTTTCCCCATTCATAAACAAATCACTTGTGTCAAATTTATTTTCCGCAGCATTTAACTTAGTTGGTGATTTGTTTGTGCTACCACATTTATTGCATATAATTGAATCTAATTAATTCACTTGGTTAATTAATTGATTAATTTTACCAAAGGGGTCAATACATTTTTGGCCTATCAAGTGGTATTAGAGTGGGCACACTTTGATTTAGGTTAAACTTAGTTGTGTGATCCATTGACCCTTGTTTGTCATGGATAGAGGACAATCTCTTATTATACCTCCTTTATTTGATGGCACTAACTATGCATATTGGAAAGTATGCATGAGAGCTTTCTTGTAGTCTTTAGATTAAAATGTATGGCAAGTTGTGGAGATTGGCTGGACTAAGCCAAAGGAAGCGCCGACGGATTGGGATGATGCCAAGATCAAAGCGGCAAACTTCAATAGTAGAGCATTGAATGCTCTATTCAGTGCAATCACAAATGAGGAGTTCAAGAAGATATCCTCAACTGAAACTGCAAAGGAAGCAGAGACCATCCTCCATACAACCTATGAAGGAACTAAGACTGTCAAGGATTTAAAACTTCAAAGGCTTACTACGAGCTTTAAAGAGATTAAGATGGAGGAGGATGGGTAGGACATAGTAAACTCTGCCTTTAATCTTGGGAAAACTATTCCTGAACCCAAGATTGTAAGAAAAGTGCTTAGATCTCTACCTGAGAGATTCCATGCCAAGATCATTGCCATTGAAGAATCAAAGGATATTGACTCTATTCCTTTGATGGAGCTAGTTGGCAACTTGCAAACCTATGAATTGGGTTTGACTAGAATCGAGAAAGGAAGCAAAAGTAAGAGCATGGCACTAAAGGCCAAAAGCAAAGAGATAGATGAGTCTTCTAATGATGAAGATTTCAAGATGAAGTCCTACATCACAAGGTAGTTCAAGAAGTTTATAAAGAATGCCAATGTCAAAGGCTTTGATAAGGACCATAAGCAACCAAGTTCCCCTCAATTCAAGAGTCAAGATAGAGGAATGAAGGATGCTAAGGATGGTGGTTAGTACACTATTTCCTCCAGACCAAAATGCTTCAGATGTCAAGGTTTTAGACACATGAAACAAGAATGTCCAACATATCTCAAAACGATTGGGAAAAGCAAGGCTCTTGCTACTACCTTGAGTGACATCGAACCTAACATTAAGTCAGATAATAGTGATGATGAGGGAATCTTAAGTGCCTTCACTACTACAATTGATCCTATTGAGAGGATTACGAGAATAGCGGATGAAGAAGAGGATTTGGTGGACTCCAAGTTTGAGAAAATTGACAATCAAGATGACATCCATACAACCTATGTACAATTGTACAAGATCTCAGAGAAGCATGAGAAATTGTATAGGTTGGCCACCAAGAAGCTCAGTGATGTGGAACTAGATCGAGAGGAACTCTCTACCAAGGTTGATGAAGCCAATCAAACCATTAGAGCACTATAGTTCGAGAACAATTTCTTGGTTGAAAGGACAAAGAAGCTTGAAGCAGAACTATTCCAAGTTAGAACTCAATTGGAGAGGACTTCTAGTGCAACACTTAATGAGATGCTGAGTTACCAAAAAGTTGCATCTAACAAAACTGGTTTGGGGTATGATTTCTCTTTTCCTAATATTGCATCTTCTAGTACAAATTTTGTTTGTCTCGCTTACTAATAATGTTAATTCTGAGAACAATGAACTTAAAACTTAAATAGCTAGTGAGAATGTAGACAAAGGAAAATTTATTCTAGGAGCACTCCTAAGGTTGAAAATAAAGAGACTAGAAACCCTAGGAAAAAAGGGACAATAACAAAAAGTCTCAACAAAAGAAGCCCCACTTCTATCATCACTGTGGAGTTTTAGGACATACTCGTCCAAATTGCTACAAGTGGTTAGCCACACAATAAAGCAATAGTATGCTCTCATCTGGAAATCAGAATCAGTTTCCACCCTCTCTTTCTCCCCTTGGAGATCTTCTCAAGGCCATCATATTCCTTTCTGATGGAAAAATACATGTTTGTATCGCATACAAAACATATGCAGTGGAAAATTAACAGATCTACTTCATTCGCAATTGATAACATATACTATGTAAATTTCAAAATTCAAGAATAAGAGAGTGTACCTTGGTGTGGAGAATTTCAAAACCAAAGATCAGAAGTTCTTGAGAACACTTTTAATCTTCACTCCATTTCCACTTGTGCCCAAGCAGTGTAGTCTCTCAATCAGTTTCTATGAATTTGTTCAAGGGAGAATGAGAGAGTGTCCAACACTCACATACAAAACCATTTCATGTTCACCTTAATATTTTGCATGTTTCTCTCCTTATAACTAATTATCTAATTGGGCTAGCCTTTTGGGCCTTTCCAATTGGGATTTATTATGTGGCTTGGAGTGGGACCAAAAGGGAACAAATAAGACTTTAGCTCCAATGGGCCTTGGGCTTTTCTGTTAACTCTTGACAAGTCCAAAGTTACCATTAATTATATTTAATACCATTATATAATTGCACTCTAAGCCTTATTAATAAATTATACCCCAAGACTTTATTGTACATGCAACCCTTTCATAAAATATTCGTAGTAATACAAAATCATAAATGTAGACTACCAGTTTGTAGATTACTATATCTGAATCCTTGAGTACTCGGTTTAATCCTTTAAGTTATTCATTATATATTTATGAAATCCAATTTTATAAATATATACTTTAGTAATTCCTTACTAAAGTGGTTAGGCCTAACTTTCTGAATAACCGAACCCATTAAACTTATTTCAAGGGAATATTTTATATCTTCGTTAAAAGATTAGGAATTCTATCTTGAGAATATATGTTCCATCTGCCCAACATACTGAGGTTTTGACCGTTACTTTAGATCTCACTCCTAATATATCAAAGCAACCTACACTCCATGATCTAATCCATTATTCTCTCAGGATTAAGAGTTCATGTAAATATAAGTCGTGAGATTTATTATTCATTTGATAGTCGTTAGGAGAATAATAAATCTTACAACGGTCCAGTTCAATATGTCTTAACTCTTAAAACATATTAACACATCAACTAAAAGTCTTTAGTTCCATGATCAAGACAAATCATCTTAGTTGATATGTTATAGTTTTCGCAAATGAAATGCTCAATTTCATCACCAACTATGAACTAAAATTTTGAGTTTACAAATAACTTGTGATTTATATCTTCTGTGACTTTCACATAAATCACATACTATACATCTCATAGACTATATGATAATGTCCAAATATTCATGTTACCATCATTTTAGATAATAATAAAGCAACTTTATTAATCACAACATTAAGTCATACATAATGTCATACATAATGACATACATAGCATCATACAATAGGACTTTAGGGCACTACTCCTAACAATCTCCCACTTGCCCTAAAGACTATTGTGCACTAATCTAACTCCCATTCCATCCAAATGTGACTCGAAAGTCCTTTGAGGCAAGGCTTTGGTAAAGGGATCTGCTAGATTATTTGCACTTTCAATCTTTGCAACTACTACATCTCCACGAGCAACAATATCTCGAATGATGTGATACTTTCTCTCAATGTGCTTTACTTTCTTATGATTCCTTGGATCTTTGGATTGTGCAACCGCTCCACTATTTTCGCAAAACAATGTGATAGGAACTTGCTCCATTCTTACTACACCAAGATCATAAAGGAATTTCTTAAGCTAGACAGCTTTTTTTGCCACTTCACAAGCAGCAACATATTCAGCTTCCATGGTGGAGTCCGCAATAAAAGATTGCTTAACACTCCTCCAACTTATGGCTCCACCTCCTAAGGTGAACACATAACTTGAAGTGGACTTTTTGAAATCTAGATCTAATTGAAAGTGTGAATCTGTATAGCTAATGGGAATCAAATCCTCACATCGGTAAACAAGCATATAATCTTTCGTTCTCCGTAGATACTTAAGAATATGCTTTACAGCTTGCTAATGTTTTGGTCCTGGATTTGATTGATATCAGCTGACCATGCCAACTAAATAACAAATATCTAGTCTAGTACAAAGCATGACATACATGAGACTTCCTACTGTAGAAGCATAAGTAACTTGTCTCATCATATTTTCTTTCTCTTGAGTCTTAGGCCTTTGGTCATTAGACAAAAGAATTCCATGTCTGAAAGGAAGTAATCCTTTCTTGGAGTTCTGCATGCTAAACCGTTCTAGAACCTTATCTATATATCTAGCATGTGATAAGCCTAACATCTTATTCTTGCGATCTTGCCAAAGCTTGATCACTAGAATAAAGTTAGCCTCACCCAAGTCCTTCATATCAAATTGGCTTGACAACTAAATCTTTACCGATGTCAGTACCCCTACATCATTTCCAATGAGTAGAATATCATCAACATAAAGCACTAGGAACATTACTACTTTGTCTCTATGTCTTTTGTACACACATGGTTCATCAAGATTTTGTTCAAAACCAAATGACTTGATTGCTTGATCAAATCTAATGTTACATGACCTAGATGCTTGCTTAAGTCCATAAATGGACATTTTCAACTTGCATACTATATGCTCTTGGTTCTTTACTATGAAACCTTCCTGTTGCATCATATAGATTTCTTCTTCAAGATTGCCATTTAGAAAAGTAGTCTTGACATCCATTTGTCAAATCTCATAATCATAATGAGTTGTAATGGATAATAGAATTCTGATAGATTTAAGCATTGCTACGGGTGAAAAGGTTTCTTCATAATCAATACCTTCTTTTTGTGTATACCCTTTCACCACTAGCCTTGCTTTAAAGGTTTCAACCTTTCCATTTATCCCTCTCTTTCTCTTGTAAACCATTTTGCAACCAACATGTTTAATGCCGGTAGGTGCCTTTACAAGATCCCAAACTTGGTTGGAATACATAGAATCTAATTCAGATTTCATAGCTTTGACCCAATGATGTGCATCTATATTATTCATTGCCTCTTCATAAGTGTAGGGATCCGATTCAGCCTCTTCTGAGATAGCTTCATAAGTTTCTCCTAAACCTATAAATCTTATAGGAGGCTGAACAATTCTCCCACTATGACGGGCACCTGTGTACTAGTCATCTCATAAGTAATATCTTGTGGTATATCTAATATAGTCACATCATCCCTAGTTTCATCCATTGGTTGTTCATTTATAGGTTCATTCATTTTAGCTAATACAACTCTACTTCTAGGAGTAAAATTATTCATATAGTCATTTTCCAAGAATTTAGCATTTGCACTAACAAAAACTTTGTTATCCTTACGACTATAGAATAAATAACCCCTAGTTTCTTTTGGATAACCTACAAGCAAACACACTTCTGACTTTGGTTCCAACTTATCAGGCTTCCCTTTTAACACATGTGCTGGACAACCCCAAATGTGGAGATACTTCATACTAGGCTTATGCCCAATCCACAATTCCATGGGTGTTTTGGGAACAGATTTTGATGGAACTAAATTCAAAAGATGTAGGCGAAAAGCACATTTTGGTCCCTACATTTTCGCATGATTCCTACTTTGGTCCCTAAATTTTATTTTTACCGCTTTTAGTCCCTGTTTAGAAAAACGCCTTCTGTTTTAGTCCTTTTCGTCAGTGCCGTTAGGGCACTGACCTTCGTGGCAAACGGAATTATTAAAATAATAATAATAAATTTTATTTTGTCATTAAAAAATGCCAAGTCAGGATTTAAATTTAAAAAAATAATTTATTAAATTTAACTAAATAAAAAAAATAAAAAACAGAAATAAAAATAAAAACTCACATTAATTAAGATTAAAGTGTGTTTTGAGCAAGAACAACAAGAACACATACACAAACCCAGAAATTAAAATTCAAAAATTAAAATTTGGGTTCAAAATATACATTTCTTGAAACTTTTTGTTTTTACGTTACTAATAGTCTAATACTACTAGACTCAGATAGTCTCAAGAAAAAGAGAAAATAAATAAAGACAAAGGAACTAATTAAAGGGATGAAAAACACCGTCATAATAAAATAGGTCAGACCAGCATTCATTTCATTCATTCATGTCATTCAAAGCCACAAAGAAGGCGGCTCGTTGAGATCGACAGGCAAACCACACCGCACGAGACCCAGAAACGACGCCGTGGCGGAGCTCTCAGGGACATGATGTGTGGGTCCGGCGGAAGCGACAATAACAGCAGAGGCGGAAGCTTGAGGTTCTCGCTTAACTTGATACGAGGAAGATGGGTCAGACTCGGTGGCGACACAGTTGATGTCTTTGAGAACGCCGGTGTGTAAAAACTCGCCGAGTACGAGTTTGTTGGAGGAGGGAAGGTTGAGATCGAGAGGGAGAGGAAGCCCACCGCCGCCGCCTACAGTGGCCAGAACTGTTGGCGGAAAGTTCGTCTTAGCTTTGGCTCCACGGAGCGAACGAGCGGCACCGTCGTAAGCGAGTGCAGCTTCTTCGGGTGTGTCGAATGTACCCAACCAAACCCTAGTCTTCTTCTATGGGTACTTAATTTTTTTTTTTGAATCTATATCTGGGTTTGCTTTTTAAAGTTTAAAGCATTACTGGGTTTTTTTCTTTTATGTTGTTGTCATGTACAGTGTGTGTTTGGGTTGTTTTTGCAGTTTATTTTGTCTTTCACGTGGCCCCGATTGGAACATTTCCAAACTTTCATGTGTATGTGAATATTTTGAACCCAAATTTTAATTTTTGAATTTTAATTTCTGGGTTTGTGTATGTGTTCTTATTGTTCTTGCTCAAGACACACTTTAATCTTAATTAATGTGATTTTTTATTTTTATTTCTGTTTTTTATTTTTTTTATTTAGTTAAATTTAATAAATTATTTTTTTAAATTTAAATGCTGACTTGGCATTTTTTAATGACAAAATAAAATTTTTTATTATTATTTTAATAATTCCGTTTGCCACGTAGGTCAGTGCCCTAATGGCACTGACGGAAAGGACTAAAACAGAAGGCGTTTTTCTAAACAGGGACTAAAAGCGGTAAAAATAAAATTTAGGGACCAAAGTAGGAATCGTGCGAAAATGTAGGGACCAAAATGTGCTTTTCGCCAAAGATGTATTGCTGTATTTAAGGCACAACCCCAAATTTTGGTACAATTGAGTAACTCATCATAGACCTAACCATTTCTAAAAGTGTCTTATTCCTTTTTTTTGCTACACCATTTTGTTGGGGAGTTTCGGGTGCAGTCAGTTGGGATAAATCCCATTTTCAATTAAGAAATCCTTGAAAACCCTAAGAAGGTATTTGTGACCACGATTAGATTGAATGGACTTTATGTGTTTACCTAATTGATTCTCAACTTCAGCCTTAAACTCTTTGAATTTTTCAAAGGCTTCGGACTTCCATTTCATTAGGTACACATAACCATATCTTGAGTAATCATCGGTAAAAGTGATGAAGTACTCATAACCTCCTTTTGCTTGGGTTGACATAGGACCACAGACATCCGTATGAACTAATTCAAGCAACTCTTGGGCTTTACTACCTTTTGCATTAAAAAGTTGTTTGGTCATTTTTCCTTCCAAACAAGATTCACAAACTAGAAATTCATCAAAGTCCAATGGCTCTAAAAGTCCATCTTTAATCAGACTTTGAATTCTGTTTGAATTAATATGACCTAAATGCAAGTGCCAAAGATATGCATCATTAGTAGAAGGAAACTTTCTCTTTAATGATCTTACATGAGAGTCATTATCTAATTCAGAATTATATGATTCATGCTTATCAGGAATTAAAATATAAAGACCATCCACAATATTGCCAAAATAGATAAACTTTTTACCCTTCTTTGTTACAACATTGTCTTTAAGGATAACACAATATCCATGTTTACCTAAATAAGTTGCAGAAATTAAATTCCTACGAACATTAGGTACATATAGACAGTCTTCCAATATTAAAACCCTAGACTCAAAGCATAAATTAACAACTCTAACAGCTACAACCAGAATCATGCTCCCATCAACCAAAATAAGAAACAATTCCCTTTCATCAAGCTTTCTGGTCTCCTAGAACCTCTGCAAAGAATTGCAGATATGATTAGTACAACCTGAATCCACACACTAGGAATCCGTGGGATTTTGTACTAAACATATTTCAAGGAGGAATGAACTTTTCATACCCTTATTATTGGCAACTTTGAATTTTGGACAATTCCTCAATGTCCTTTCTCACCACAATGGAAACACTTTCCTTTGATCTTCTTTCCTTTGTCGACAACCCCTAAGGCAATTTGTTTACCATCTTGCTTGGTGAAGTCCTTCTTCTTCTTCTTCTTACCCTTGCCTTTTGACTTAGGTTGAGAAGTAGAAGTTTCAGCCATATTAGCATCAACACTAGAAGTACCAAGAATGCCTTCCACCGCTACTAACTCAACATTAATTTAGACAATGAATAAATCATTTTGTTCATATTATAATTGAGTCTGAATTCCTTGAATGATTCTGGTAGTGACTGGAGTATCATATCCACTTGGGATTCTCCATCAATATTGGCACCTAAAACTTCCAAGGTATTCAAATTAGAGATCATTGTAAGACAATGCTCCTTAGCTGAAGGCTTCAGCCATTTTGGTATTATAAATTTGCCTTGCCTTGCCTTGCCTTGTAGAACGACATTGCTCACCAAACATCTCCTTCAGACTTAGCATTATGTCCGAAGCTAGTTCTTCATCCTCCATTTGATGCTGTAGAACATTTGAAATAGATGCTAGGATGTAGCACTTGGCCATCTCATTAGATTTCTACCAATGATCATATCACTGTTTTTCCTTAGTAGAAGCATCTAACGAAGGAAAACTAGGACATGGTTGAGTAAGCAGATATTTGTGCTCTTCAATTGTAAGAACAACTTCCAAATTTCTTTTCCAGTCAACATAATTGGATCTAATTAGTTTGTTTTGATTAAGAATAGTAACAAGTGGGCTAAATGATGCCATGCTCAAATCTGAAAATAATAAACATGAATATAATAAGTAAACTGGACATTATCAATTTAGCATATAAGTATATAGTATGGAACCCTAATAAAAACCATAATATAATATACACAATGACAACCTAATCCCATGTTTAAAATTCCTTGGAAGCAAGTAAATTATAAACACTATGATTGATTGAGAATTATTCTCATTGTTAGTGCTATCATGATAACTCTTATCAAACACTAATAACATGCTGTATTTTCTTTGTCTCTAAGTAATAATGACATAGCTCTAAAGGGAGATTAACATTAAACTTAGTCCAATGTACACTACTAACTGAATTCTATGTGAATCATTAAGTAACTTTTAAAGTTATGATTTACAACTATGTTTTATGTTGGCTTTATTCCATAACAAAAAGTGTTGTAATTGCTTTAATTTTGTTCCTTGTATTTTGTGGGATTTTATTGTATTGGGTTTAGTATTAAGTTGGTGAAGAATCAAGCTTAAATAAAGATTCAGTGGATTTCGCAAGGAGCTCACGAAAAGCTAACCCGCGAAAGAGCCACGTGAAGAGCACATGACTAGAAGCTGAAGAGTCGTGTCAGGTTGTCGTTTTCGCGAGTGTCTCGTGGGTAAGGCCTTCCTGCAAGGTAGTTGCGAAACATTCTGCCTGGAGGTTTTTTAAGTGTGACTTGCTTACCCTTCACCTATGCTATATATACCTTCATTACTCACAAATGTAAAGGAGGCCATTCAGAGAGAAAAACCCTAGATAGGTTTTCTACAACACACACACCCATCTTTTAGAGAGAGAGCTACTCATCCTTAGTGAGAAATCATTTTAGCCTCTTCTCCTTCCATCTCCCATTGTCATACCTTGAGAGGAGATTTGTACCCAAACACAACCCACACATTTTCAGAGTATTTTTGGTGTTGCTAGGAAGTATTGGAAGATGCCAAGGGTGACAGATGCAATATGGAGCTTGTTGCGGGATCTGGAGAGCTAGACAAGATACGGTTCCAAAAAGCTTTGTTGGAGTAGGAGCTTGGAGGGCTTAGGTACAGTGGATAGATTAGGCTTGAAGGGTCTCTTGCTAACCCATGTATCCCAACTGATTGTCTAGTAGATCGATTACTGCTTGGAGGGTGGCAGAGAGGTTTTTCGCCGAGTTCTTCGGTTTCCTCTTCGATAAAACATCAGCGTGTTATCTTGTATTTGCATTCTCTCTTTCCTTACTCTTATGCTTTACTTTTAATGCTTGTTGTTCATGCTTATTCACTAGAGTAGTTTTATCAGTTTATTGCGCTCGCATTTACTCTATTCCGCACTTAGTATTAAGTTAGAGTAAAATCAATTGATTTGTAACTTTAATTTGGGGGTTTAAATAGCTTTTGTGTTTTCACACATTTTCGAGCATTCACAACTCCACGGTAATGTGGTCGTTCTTAATGTCAAAACACATATTATTCATCATTAAGAAGTTTAATCTGTAGTACCATGAATTAATTACCCTCCAAAGAGAGTAAGGCATATACGCCAAGGCAAGGTGCTTAATCACACTACTATAAACCGACAATGGAGGTCGTGAGATCCAACCCTTGTATCTCTCTCCCCCTAGATGTTTTGAATTAAAGGTTTTTATTTTGTAAACATGTGTAATCTAATCACACACAGCCTTGCTCTTTATACAATTGAAAACACTTAGAAAAAATTCAAAATTCCCTTCAAAGGCATTTTTGTGAGAATCTCGTGACTAAGCTCTTCGCGCGAAAATGAGTTAAGGGAAAATAGTGAAAACACAAAATTCAGACAGAAACTTTCGTGACTGTCTCGCAACTATTTCGCAAGTAAAGCTTACCCATGAAAAGTTTTGTGCTTCAGAGGCATTTTTCACGAGTAACTTTGCAAGAAGGTTACCCTCGAAAAACGCGTGTTTTCAGTTTTTAATGAGAAGATGTAGACAGTTTTCAATGATTTTTCATTAACAAACAACCACCATATGAACATAATATATAGAATTTGATATCAAAACCAAATTCCATTGATGTCATAGCCTTAAAGTTCAATTGAACATACTTGATTCAAATTTAAACAACATCATAACATCAATATCAGTTTTTATCCAACCGTAGTTTCAACAACCATGCAGAAAATTAAATACATATATAATCTTCTAACATCATGAAACTATTATCTCTAATTCCAAAACTTACAAAACATGTTATATAGATTCGAAATTGAAGACCGCTCTGATACCATTTGATGGAAAAATACATGTTTGTATTGCATACAAAACTTATGTAGCAGAAAATTAACGAATCTACTTCATTCGTAATTAATAACATGTACCATGTAAATTTCAGAATTCAAGAATAAGAGAGTGTACCATGGTGTGGTGAATTTCAAAACCAAAGATCAGAAGTTCTTGAGAACACTTTTAATCTTCACTTCAATTCCACTTGTGCCCAAGAAGTGTGGTCTCTCAATCAGTTTCTATGTATTTGTTCAAGGGAGAATGAGAGAGTGTCCAACACTCATATACAAAACCATTTCATGTTCACCTCAAAATTCTGTATGTTTCTCTCCTTATAACCGATTATTTAATTGGGCTAGCCTTTTGGACCTTTCCAATTGGGTTTTAGTATGTGGCTTGGAGTAGGACCAAAAGGGAACAAATAAGACTCTAGCTCCAATGGGCTTTGGGCTTTTCTGTCAACTCTTGACAAGTCCAAAATTACCATTAATTATATTTAATACCACTATATAAATATAATTACACTCTAAGCCTTATTAATAAATTATATCCCAAAACTTTATTGTACATGCAACCCCTTTATAACATATTCGTAGTAATACAAAGTCATAAATGTAGACTGCCACTTTGTAGATTACTACATCTTAATCTTGAGTACTCGGTTTAATCCTTTAAGTTATTCATTATATATTTATGAAATCCAATTTCATAAATATATACTTTAGTAATTCCTTAATAAAGTGGTTAGGCCTAACTCTCTGAATAACCAAACCCATTAAACTTATCTCAAGGGAATATTTTATATCTCTATTAAAAGATTATGAATTCTATCTTGAGAATATATGTTCCATCAACACTAAATGTGGCTGCCCATCATCACCAACTACGAACTAAAATTTGAGTTTACAAAAAACTTGTGATTTATATCTTCTGTAACTTTTCACATAAATCACATACTATGCATCTTATGGACTATATGATAATGTCTAAATATTCATGTTACCATCATTTTAGATAATAATAAAGCAACTTTATTAATCACAACATTAAATCATACATAATGTCATACATAATTACATACATAGCATCATACAATGAGATTTTAAGGCACTAATCCTAACACTTTCGAACTTGAATGGTTTCAATTCTTCCCCTTCACCACTGGATCAAAGGTTCGCTAAAAGGAAAGGTTCTTCCAAAGTGTGAGAGGAAAAAGACTTAAAGTGATTTAGTCACTTTTTTCTCACTCTCCCTCTTTATGATGTTGCATTACTTGTTTGTTTTGCTTTTTTTTTTTTTTTTTTTTTTTTTTTTTTTTTTGAGTCAGTCTAGTTTTATGCTTTGCTTTGTTTAACATGTTTTTTTTTATTTGTTTTCAATTTTTGCTTTATTTGTTTTTAATAAAAATTATTTTTTTTGAAAAATAAAAAAAATACAAAAACAGTGTGTGTTTGTGTATATTGATACTTGTGTACCTTGGATGGCCATTGAAACAAAGTTTTCTAAACTTTGTATCTCTTGTAACTTAGATGAGCATCTCAATGCACAACTAAGCAAGTGAGCTTTGTGGCTCGTGTTTGTGATGAGTACGATTAAGTTATCTCTTATGCTTAACACTCATATCACTCTTTTTGATGGGAAGAACTAAAAAATCCTAATAAAAAGACATAAATAACTATCTCACCACTAAAGCCTGCCAATCATGTATTACATTTGTGTGCTTCGGCATAGCAAAATTGTGATGTTTTGGCTTACATAATTGGGTATTTCTTTTCTCTCTTATATGCCTATGTATGATATGTTAAAAAATAAATGCAAAGAAAAATAAAAGCAAAAAGAATCAAAATTCTTTAAAATATGATTGCAAGTATGTTTCTAGGAGATGTGGGAGTTATAAGATGTATCTCGAAGGTGATAGTTCCCATCAAGCAGTTATGATTGTGTGTGAGTGTATTTGATCTTCTCATATTTCAAATCATCATATTATGAGAAACTTATGCACTCTTGCCATGTTTTTCACACACAACATGCAAATTCTTTGCTACTTTTGATACATGTGCAGGTACAATGTGATTTGGCCATCACAAGGAATACATGTGTTAATATATACTTACTAAACTGTCTTAACTTGTTCAAGACCGGCTCAATGACTTTGGGGGCCCTAGGCGAAAGCTTTAAACAGGGCCTTTTATTATATTTAATTATAAATTCATAGTCTTCTAAAAATATTAAACTTGATCCACGAAGACTAGCCCACTATCCATCCATACCACTAAATCTGATTTCTTAAAAAAAAAAAAAAAAAAAGTGTAGGACTAGGATCAATGCTTTAAGTGGGTCCATTCCATAGTCTTCTAGAGAATACTAAAGAAATCAAAATTTAAGAGTAAAAACAAAAAAGACTAAAGACTAAAGAGTATAACAAAAGTTAAGCAAAAAAGGAGAATAAAAACCCAGCAGCAAACCATGAAGAAGACCAAAGGGGCAAAGGGAAGACTGAAGAGAAAACAAAAAACGAACTTGAAATGAAGATCTGCGAACACATCAAGTCTATTGTCAACACCAATTGATGAGTAAGCCAACTAAAAAGAGGTTTTTTTTTTTTTTAGAATCAAGATGGAGGGAGTGAGTGTTTTTTCTTCTTTCTTTTTTCTGCCTTTTGTTACTTGTCTATTCTTTCTTTTTTCTGCCTTTTGCTATCTTTTCTTTTGCATTTTGTTACTTGTATATTGAGGAAACCAGTCTCTCTTTTTCTCCCTGTCCACATTTCAAGTAATAAACATTGGTTTTTTTTAATGAAATGTGGTACAAAGATTTGATCCAGAGGATACCTGGATGTGGTTTTTTTTTTTTTTTTTTTTTTCCTAAGAAAGCTAAAGATTTGGTGATTTGATTGGCCATCAAGTCTTTTCAACCTTTTTGTTTTGTGAGAAATGGTTAGAAATAACTTGTTTCTTCTCAATTTTCAATTAAGGGCTTAAATAATTTGGGTGTTTTAAATCTTTTGGACGGGCCTTAACCATTTTTTTTTTCACAACATTATATAATATATTAGTACTATTGGGGGCCCTCTTACAAGTGGGGGCCTTAGGCGGTGGCCTAAATGGCCTATAGGTTTAGCCAGCACTGAACTTGTTTTTGAAATATAAAATTGGTTAGACTTGTTTAGTATGTGTGTGTTTTTTTGGATCTCTAATGCTTTGCATATACATGTTGAGAGATGTTTTGAAAGCTTAATATGTTGCTTGGATCTTTGTTTGAGTTGCTTGATTGTTGCATTTATTTTTATGTGTTTTTCCCTTCTTTGAAAAACTCTTTTTCTCAAGCTCGACAGCTTCTCGACAGATCCTTGACAGATTCCTTTCTATTGAGCTTTTCATCTTCTTGTCTCGACAGATCTTATCACAATCTCGATCCATTGAGCTTCCTAAAAATTCTTCTTGATAGAAGCTCGATAGCTTCTTCGATCCATCAAGATACTTTCTATCTGGTCAATAGATCCTTGACAGCTTCTCGATCCATCGAGGCATTTTGTCGTCGACAAATCCTCAACAGCACCTTAACAAATTCTATCCATCAAGATTTAGTGCTCCACAAATCTCGACAGATACCTTGATCCATCGAGCTGTGATTTCTATTTAAGGGCTGTGCGTGAAATCAGATTTCATTTTCTGACCTCTCTTTCTCGATAGAAACTCTTTTCTTTCACCCTAAACACTTCTCCCTCACTCAAATCTCTCTACCCAGTACATTTTTGACCTCTACCAAGATCAAATCACTTAGTAAGTGTCCTAAAACCTTCATTTTTCATTTTTCATGCATTTTACACCTAGGTTTTGGGGTTTTTGAAAATTTTTTGGATTTTTTGAAAACTTTGTGATATTGTTGGGTTAGGTGTTATTGATTTGATATTGTATGCTCATGCATTGCATATTCCTTGCATTTTAACAATGCTTCATGCATTTAGATGTGTGCTTGATTATTGTTGATGTGTGCTGGTAGGTTTGGATTGGGTTTTACCCATGACGCAATTTTTTTTGCACATCATATGTTCAAGCATATTTCATACATACGTACCCTTTCCTTTCCTTCCTTTTGTTCTGGTTGTGATGTGTTTCATTTTTTTCTCTCCCCCCCCCCCTCTCTTTCTCTCTCTCTCTCTCTCTTTGAATAGACTGTGTTATGGCACCTAAACGTAAATCCTCTCCGGCTCAGAACCCTCTTCATGGTTCTGGGTCTTCTGCTTCTCCTGATTCTCTTCCCCTTCTTCATGTCCAGTTCCATGATGAGAAGGCTTGTAAGGACTTCTTAGAGAACTTCCAGCGACGCAGCGTTCATTCGGAACACCAAGTCATTCTGTTGGACTTTTCCAACACTCCTTTACCCGGTGTCAATCAGACTCGAGGATGAGAATCTCTTTGTGAGATATCCTTGAGGTGTCCCATCATGAATACTCCAATATACATGGTATTGATACCACTATACCTTAGTTTGCCGTAACATTTCAAGGTACATGTATTGTAGTCACTCCGGATCTTATATCCGAGATACTACATGTCTCGAGGGTATCGCATCCTGATTACCCCGGTTGTCAGCATCTTACGACTGTGTCCAAAGACGAGCTTCTCTCTCACTATTGTGAGAAACCTTCTCTATGGTGTGGGAAGCAAAACACCCTATGCACGAACTTTGCAAAAGGTTTGCACTTCCTTAACATGGTGATGAAATTCACTCTCACTCCTCTGTCTCATTATAACTCTATCACAGAGCCTCATACTCGATTTTTGTTGTCCCTCTTAGAGGACCTCACCATAGACTTCCCTTCTCACTTTATCACATCGGTCCTTAATGTTTATCAGGATACGACTACAAGTGATAAGCTTATCTTTCATTCCATTATCACACATATTTTTTGACACTTCTCAGTCGAGATTCCTGATTCCCTTCATCTCTTTCCCACCACGAGTGCCAACGACGCTGTTACTGTTCAACAGAGTGAGGCCCAACTTTGACCGAAGCAGCCACAGATGGAGACGACTGATATTGCAGCTTCTGTTGTTTGTTCTACTTCCGCTCCTTCTTCCTCGGCTGGTGGTGTGACCCTCGAGGAGATCATGGCACAGCTTCAATGCATGGATGCTCGCTTTGACACTCTCTCTGATGAGTTGGGTCAAGTAACCACTCATGTCGGTCATATCACATGACGACAGGCTTGCCTTGATGACTTTGTCGCTTCTCCATCTCCAACTCTAGAGGCTTTTGAGGATGAGGATGCTGATGATGGTGATGATGATGATGATGATGATGAGGATGATGATGATGAGGATGATAGCTCTTCCAGTGATGATGAGATAATGACCTCTCAGTGATGACTTGCCCTTTGTCATTTGTGACAAAAAGGGAGAGTAGTTTTGGGATGAGAGTAGTCTTGTATTTAGGGGGAGAGTTAGTATAGGATTTTTTTTGTTAGAGGGAGTGTATACTTTTTTTTTTGAGGGAGGTAGTGAGGATTTTCTGTATCTTTTCTTTCTTTAAGTTACATTTATCTCATGTATACCGGTCTTGTGACCATTTGACATACATTGTACTTATCTTTTGAGATATATATGATGATGTATGCTTTCTTCACCTATCTCTCCATGTGTTGTTTCTTTTCTCTCTTTATACACATGTTTCTTTATGTATGCAATCCTTTATTTCTGTTTCACTCTAATATGCCTTGATGAGTTTTGTTTAAAGTGTTTCAGAATAACATTGCAAAGTTTTTCAAGAGTTTATGCTAGGGTTAGATTTGTTTCTATTCTAATAAGTGGTTATGAGTTTAGAAATTTGAGACTTCCCTCATGATTATTTGTTTTGTTGTGGTTTTGTCATGAATTGCCAAAGGGGGAGATTTTTAGGGACATATTTGATGTAATTGGCTAATCTTTTGACAAAACAACTTTACTTGTAATTGGGTAGATCTAGGATGGTTTAAGACTTCAAGAAACATGTTGTTCAAGTCAAGTGTTAAAGCCATGCAAGTTTGTTCAAGAAAAAAGTGAAGAAGTGCTATTCATTAAAGCTCGGCAAATGTCTCGACAGAAGCTATCTATCGAGGTTTAATGTTGAAGCTCAACAGTAGTTCGACAGAAGCTATATCTATCGAGAATTACGAAATCAGACTTTTCAAATTTGATTAGACACATATCCACATGTATTTGTGTAGGGTTTCTTTTCTCACAACCCTAGACATATATAAGAATTATTTTAAAGGTCGTCACAAAAGGAATTTGAGTATGCCTTCATACATTGTGTGACTGGAGATAGAATTTGTCCTAGTTCATCACTTTCTTTGCAGAAGCTACTGCGTCTTTATGCCAAGGGTTTTGTGACCAAGGAACTTCTTGATCTTCATGTTGATGAACTGAAGAACTTTGCAACCAACATCTTTCTCAAGTTGGTGTGTTAGTCACATACTGGGATCCGTGCATCATTGGTTATTCATGTACTGGGAGCCATGCATTGAAAGGAGAGATTGCTGCTACATCACAAGTCCAATTGGGTATTGGCGTAAGGGTTCAACTGTAGGTTGGTATAAGGTACTGGGATTCCTTTTACTTGTAACCGCTTGTTTTGATAATAGTGGATTCTTAAGAGTGGTGACCTTAAATTCACCCGGTGGGGTTTTGTCTCGGTGGTTTTCTCCATTTGTAAACAAATTACATGTGTCAAATTTATTTTTTGCTGTATTTAACTTAGTTGGTGATTTGTTTGTGCTACCACACTTATTGAATGTAATTGAATCTAATTAATTCACTTGGTTAATTAATTGATTAATTTTACCAAAGGGGTCAATACATTTTTGGCCTATCAATCACCTCTGCAGAGAAAGAGGCCGTAGATGCCACCATAGGTATTGTTGTAGAAGTTGTAGTTTTGGAAAGCTTTGGACAAATAATCTAACAGGAAAGTGAGGTTGGTTCTTTAATCTTCGTTAAAGGTTTCATTAGATCTAGGATCCATATCACAAGTCCCAATTTTATTGTTGGCAACTGGGAATTACTTGAGCTGGTTAGTACAAAAGCTACAAACGATAGTAAAACAAAGGCTCGGGAGTTATGGAGAGAAGACATATTATGCTTCATCAGATAAATTCGTTCATCAACATATGTTTATGGCAGATCATCCATAAGTTATTATTTATCCTTTAATAACATTTTTTTTTCTTTGCTAAAATCCAAAACTGACCTTCTAAATTTCAACTTTTGTCATTTCAATCCTCTAAATTTTAGTTTTGTTAGTCTACTAAGTTTTAGATTTTGTCAATTCAGTTATCTGTTAGGCTTCTGTTAACTGTTGTTGTTTATTAACTAAAACGACGCCATTTTGGGCTCTTTTTATTATTATTTTTTTCTAATTTCATAATTAAAAAAAATCAAACACTATTATTACAAAAGAAAAGAAAAGAAAAAAAAAAAAAAAAACTAACGTTGTCATTCCCCTTCCCTTGAAAGCAGAACAAAAATTATCTCGATACCCGAACTAAGAAAATTGGGGGAAAGAGAGAGAGTGAGAGACTACGAGATTGGGACCTTGAGAGAAAGAGAGATTGAGACCAAGAGAGAGAGAGAGATCGACGCTAAGAGTGAAAGAGATTTCGGGAGAGGAGGAAGAGAGAAGATGGATTTTGCGGCGGGCTAGGGTCTACTCTGGCAGCTCTGGCTTCAACTTGGAGTTCCATTCTAAAAAATGGGACTCAGAGTTACGTTCAGGGGCATTTTTTTTTTCAATTACGAAATTAAAAAAAAAAAAAAAAAAAAAAAAAAAAAAAGGAGTCCAAAATGGTGTTGTTATGGTTAGTAAACAACAGCAATTAACAGAAGCCTAACGAGGGACTGAATTGACAAAATTTGAAACTTAGAGGACTAAAATGACAAAACAGAAACTTAGAGGACTAAAATGAAAAAAAGCTGTAACTTATAGGGTCAGTTTTTGATTTTAGCAAAATATTTTTTTTTGGGTTAGTAAAATACTATTTTGGTCATTAAATTTTTCCTTTTTTTTTTTTTTTTTTGTCCCTAAGCTAAAAAAATGTTTTTCTTCATCCCTAAACAATTGAAAAGTTCATTTTTTGTCTCCAAACTATTAAAATTATTTTATGGGAAATGTTAACAAGCATCGTGTAGTGCTTGTTAAGGTTCGACTAATGTGGGTCGCACTTAATAAAAAAATTGAATAAATGGAAGAAAAAGAGATAAAGCTAGTCCCACAGCCTATGTTAATATTTCTTTCTTCCTATGAAGCTGGCCCCGTAGCCCATAAGGCTGCTAAAAAAATGACATAAAGCTGCTATTAAACACAACTCATGTTTTATTATGTTTTTAAATTTTACTAAAAGTTTATTTTTCATCCATAAACAATTGAAATTAGTTTTTTTTTTTTTTTCTTCATTTCTATTTTGGTCTCTAAACTATTAAAAAAACTTTTTACAAAGTTTAGGGATAAAAAAAGAACTTTTTTAAATTTAAGGATGAAAACCAAATTTTTAGTAAAATTTAGGGATTAAAATAATATTTTACCATTTTTAAAAAAATCCTTTGACTACTTCTTTATTTCTAGAACTAATATATAATACTACTTGATATTCCCTAGCTAAACTCCACCACTGATGACAGCTGATTAATGATAAAGAATTCACAAACCTTAAAAGACTTCGTATTAGTCTCACAGTCTGAGTCTCTACAGTGGCATAGTTTTGTTGTTTTTAATTTTTTAATTTTAAAGTTTTTCTTTTTCTTTTTTGTTTTCTGTTTTTTGTATTTTGTTTTTGTATTTTATTTTTTTTTGTTTTTAAAAGAAGAAGTTTCTTAGTTACTAACATAATAAATTATGATTAAAGTAATGCCATTTTCATGTGGATTTATCACTAACAATCACTTTTACTACCATTAATCACAAATATCACTTTTATTAGCATTAATCATTTTGTTCATATCAACAAAATTTTCTATCTTTATTTATGAAAAAAAAAACAATTGTAAAACAAATTTTACTACTCCCAGACATAGACGACAGGACTTAAAAAAAAAAAAAGGTTCAAAATTGAATGATCACTTAGTGTATAAAACACTTATGAATATTTAGACCCCAAATTCAAAATAACCAATACAAGCTTATATTCAAATAATATATGTGCGAAATATGAAATATAAGCAATACCCAATTTGGCAAACTACTTTAACACATAATTAATCACAAACACAACAACAATTAATGGTTAAAGAGTAAGGGAAGAGAGATGCAAATGTAAGATAACACCGGCACGTGTTATCGAAGAGAAAATCGAAGAACTCGGCGAAAAACCTCTCCGCCGCCCTCCAAGCAGTAAAATGATCCACTAGAAAATTAGTTGGGATACATGAATAGTAATAGACCCTCCAAGCCTAATCTACCCGATGCACCTAAGCCCTCCAAGCTTCTTGCTCCCACAAGGTTATGCCAAACCGTGTCTTCTCTAACTTTCCAGATCCCGCAATAAGCTTCATATTGCATACGCCATCCTTGGCATCTTCTAATGCTTCCCAAGCTCCAAAAACACTCTCAACACTCTAAATGGGTGTGGGTTGTGTTTGGGTATAAATCTCCTCTAAATGGTTATAACAATGAGAGAGGGAAGAAGAAGAGACTACAAAGATTTCTCTCTAAAAATGAGTAGCTCTCTCTCTAATAAGGTGGGTGTGTTGTAGAAACCTCTCTTAAGGTTTTTCTCTCAATAGGCTTCTCATCAATTTCTTGGGTAATGAGATATATATATATATATATATATATATATATATATATATATATATATATATATATATATATATATATATATATATATTATGAGTGATGGGCAAATAGGTCACAATCAAAAATCCTCTAACCAGTGGAATTCGTGGGTCACTCACGAGTCACTCACGGGTTGCCTGAGTAGCGAAAACAGCTGGCACATTTAGCACATGACTCTTCAACTTCCACAACTAGCACTTGACTCTTCAGCCTCTAGCATGTGCTCCTCATGTGACTTTTAGTTGTCTTGATCAAATCTCCACCACTTAATACTAAACCCATTACAAATAAATCCCACAGCAATACAAGGAAATAAATTTATGCAATTACAACACTTTTTTGTCATGGAATAAGCCAACACTAACGTTATGAGAAAAATCATAGTTTAACAAAAATGATAAGAAATTTCTTTGTTATGATCAATATCAGTATGAGCAAATTCAAAGTAGCCAGATTGTGTAACGACTTACAGATTGGTTATGTGTTTAATGACTCTCACAGATCAACTACCTATAAGTTATATTTTGCCTCCATTCAGATGAAGTTTCAAATCAAACTCATAATTAATGTATTTTTGTGTATTTAAGGGAGAAAAATGGTAACAAACTCAAAATTAGACAAATAAACCTAAGCTGGATAACATGATTGACTCACTTTTAAAGTAGCTTCGAATGAGAACCAAAGTCTTCTAATCATGCTTAACATTAAAAAAGAAAAAGAAAAAGAAAAAAAAAGAGTCGTACATGCTACGGATACTAGAAGTTTTATTACATTAAGCTTATATTAATTGATGTGTCATGAATCATAAAGAAATAATTTATATATTTATTTAATTATGAGCTAATTGAATCTCATCAATCACACTCATTTCCACATCATTTTTTTTTTTTTGAGAGAGTTTCAACAAATGGCATCTACTCTAGATGATACTACAAGTATTATTACATTAAACTTATAATTGATGTGTCACTAATCATAGAGAAATAATTTGTATATTTATTTAATTATGAGCTAATTGAATCTCATCGATCACACCCATTTCCATATCAATTTATTTATTTTTTGAGAGAATTTTAACTTTTTTGAGAGAATTTTAACTTATGGCGTTCACTCGTAATAGTAGCTTTTTATTTATAGATTAAGACACCAATCAGTTTTTGGTGTAGCGGGGATTAAACCCCAAATCTCACATTCAATCAATTGGTAATGAAATAAATATCATATAAATAAAACTGAGCCGAATAACATGATTGACTCACTTTTAAAGTGGCTTCCAATGAGGACCAAAGTCTTCTAACCTGCCAAACATTAAATGGAAAATTTAAATAAATAAATAAATAAATAACTAAACTTGAGTAGTGCTATGTGTCCTGTAACTATTTTTTTTTTTTTTTTTATAGAAAATGTGTCCATTAATTATGTTTTACTACATTGAGCATATAAATTGATGTGTCACTAATTATAAAGAGACAATTAAATATTCATTTATGAGGAGATTGAAGCCCGTCAATTATATTTATTGTCACATCAATTTGTAAGTTTTATATGATAAAACTTGTAAAGTTGTAATTTACAACTATTTGTTTTGTTGGCTTTAATTCCGTGCCAAATTTTATTGTAATTTTATTCAATCTTTTGTACCCTGTATTTATTGTGGGATTTGATTGTAAGGGTTGTGTGATAGAGAGAGAGAGTGTGTGTGTGTGTGTGAAGACTCAAGCAATTGAAGACTGAAGAGTTTTCGCGGGTATCTCGCGACTAAGCATCCCGCGAAGTGACCCATGTGACTTGCACATGCTGGAATGCGAAGAGTCAGGACAGGATGGAAACAGCTGTGTCTCGTGAGTATCTCGTGGGTAAGGCCTTCCCGCGAGACACTCGCGAGATATTTTGTTTTGCTAGACTGTTAATTCTGATACACACTTTCTGTGCCTACACTATCTATACCCACATTACCCACAAATGTTGAGGAGTGCTTCTGAGAGAAAACCCTAGCCAAACACCTTGAGAATTAGAGATTGTTATACCCACAATCCTCTACACAATTGCTTATGGATTTTCCTCAACTCCTACCTCTCTATTTCCATACCATTGAGAGATTGATAGCCCAAACACTTACCACACCCTTTCAAAGTGTCAAGTGAGGTTTGGTGTTGCTGGGAAGCATTGGAAGAAGCCAAGGATGGCAGATGCAACATGGAGTTTGTTGTGGGATCCGGAGAGCTAGACAAGACATGGTTCTGAGAAGCCTTGCTGGAGTAGGAGCTTGGAGGGCTTAGGTACATCGGATAGATTAGGCTTGGAGGGTCTCTTACTAACCCATGTATCCCAACTGATTGTCTAGTGGATCGATTACCGCTTGGAGGGTGGCGGAGAGGTTTTTCGTCGAGTTCTTTGGTTTCCTCTTCGATAACACATCGGCGTGTTATCTTGTGTTTGCATCTCTCTTCCCTACTCTTTTACATTCCTTTTTACTGCTATGTTGTCTTGATTATAGATTAGAGTAGTTTGTTTGTTTATCTCGCGTTTACACTATTCCGCACTTAGAATTAAGTTAGTATAAAATCTATCCAGCCGTAACTTTAATTTGGGGGTCTAAACAGCTCTTGTGTTTTTTAACACATTTTCGAGTTTTGAATTGGTATCAAAGTGGGTACACTTGATTTGGTTTCATTATCTGAGTGTGATCCTTGTCCCCTTGTGTGTTTTGCCATGGATAATGCTTTGTATGCTTCTATGGATGTTGTTGATTGTAACATGCCATGTATTTGTGAAAATGCCTCTATAAGTGTTTATCCTCATGATTGTGATGCCATGTTACATGAATCTATAGGTGTTGTTGATATTCCTAACATCAAATTCTTGAAGAAAGATGCTAAGAAGTTTCAAAAGAAGTTGAGCAAGTTATTTTGTGAAAATGATGATTTGATTGCTAAGCTCAATGAATCCAACAAATTGGTTGAGAAATATAAGAATTAGAGCGGGTACACTTGATTTGATTGCTAAGCTCAATGAATCCAACAGATTGGTTGAGAAATATAAGAATCAGAGCGGGTACATTTGATTTGAATCCAACGAAGGATGATTTGATTGCTAAGCTCTTGTGTTTTTAACACATTTTCGAGCTTTCAATTGGTATTAGAGCAGGTACACTTGATTTGGTTTCATTACCTAAGTGTGATCCTTGACCCCTTGTGTGTTTTGCCATGGATAATGCTTTGTATGCTTCTATGGATGTTGTTGATTGTAACATGCCATGTGTTTGTGAAAATTCCTTTATGAGTGTTTATCCTCATGATTGTGATGCCATGTTACATGAATCTATAAGTATTGTTGATATTCCTAACATGAAACTCTTGAAGAAAGATGCTAAGAAGTTTCAAAAGAAGTTGAGCAAGTTATTTTGTGAAAATGATGATTTGATTACTAAGCTCAATGAATTCAACAAATTGGTTGAGAAATATAAGAATCTTGTTGAAATTTCTTTTGAAAAGCTAAAAGAGTTTGAATGTTTGAATATGGACTTGGATGCTAAACTTGTTTTGTCTAACAAACTTGTTGATGATCTTAAATCTGAAAATAAATCTCTTAAGATGCATGCCAAGTGTTTGATTGTTGAACCTGTTGCTAAAACAGAAGAAAATATATGTTGCAATCATGTTGTGGTACCCGATTTTGTGCCTATTGTGTGTTCTACCTCAAAGGACAAATCGGTGTACATTCCTCCACACAAAAGAAATCAAAAAGTGGAGAGAAATGCTCTTAAGTCTAAGCCTCTGTTTAGGTCTCATCCTAGGGAATTGAGTGGATCTAAGTTTGTTCCTACTTGCCACCATTGTGGTGTGATCGGTCACATAAGACCTCAATGCTCCATGTTGAAGAAAGAACAAAACCATGGTGCTAGATCCCTCCCTAAAAAGCCTAGTGGACCTAAATACATTGTTTGTCACCATTGTAGTGCCTTTGATCATCTAAGACCTTATTGCTCTAAGTTTCATGCTTTTAAAAGAATCAAAAGAAAAGAGAAACTTGAGCTTCTTGGAAGTTGTACTAAAAAGGATAAACCAGATTTGAGTGAAAATAGCATATTGTTAAAGAAAGTATTTAATACTCTTAACTCCTTGTCTATATGCATCTTCGATTCTCTTTCTTCCAACCCTTGTCTCACTTCTCATGAGACACTCATTCCAAACAATTGTTCCGTTTGGATGATGAAAGGTTCCTATGGTTGAGCTTTTGCTCTCTTGGTCCTTGATCTAATTCTTTTGATCTATGTTGGACCCCACATGCATTAGATGCTTCATTGTCATGCATTTGTGCATCTTGCATCTCTTTATATGCATTGTTTTTTGTTGTTTTTTGTTGTTTTTTTTTTGGCATTTGATCTTACTTTTATGCTTTTGTTTTGTGTTCAAAAATTCAAAAACCCATAAAAATTGAAAAATCTTCAAAAAGTTTGATCGATTGTGTTGTGTATATCACATGTGAGTTTGGCCTAGTACCTTCGTACTAATGGCGTAGTGCATTTACGAGCTTAGCTTGTTATGTATGCACATATATTTTTGTGGGAGAAATCTTGAAAACTATGTATGATTGTTGTAAATAGATCTTCAAGCTTGTCATAAATGATTGGTCAATAGTCTTGATGGTCTTGATACTTGCATAGACTTGAGCCTATATCTCTTCCCACTTTATTTTTATGTTTTTGCTATAGAGCTCACCAAATGTAAATCTCCAAATGAAAAGAGATAATGAGCTGCAAAAGCCTGTCGCACATACTAGTATTTGACTAGGAAAAAAGGAAAGCGACTTTTGTATCAAAATTTATGGTGCTTAAAAAAGCCAAAGGCTAAATCTAAAAGTTAAAATATCAAAAATTTCAAGCACCGATCTCAAAAAGAGATGTATTATCCAAAAAGGACTAGATGTTATGATTTATGCAGAAGCCAAACGAAAAGCTTCTATGATTTGTAATCATTCTCTTGTGGGAGGTCATATATGCTCATTTCTATAATTGAAATAGTCCACTTGATTTTGTACCAGTTGTGTATGACTTGATTGAATTGATTATTGAAACTTCACTCTGGTCTAAGAACTATTCCACATTTGATACTCACCCACAACACACAAGACTTTGATTTAATTAATGCTTATCTCATTTGTGTGATTGTATATGTTCAAATGTGATGTGTATGCTCAAGTACTTACTGATCAAACCCAAAAATATTTTTGAGTGTTTTATATGTTTTTGAAAGTGATTTTATACTTTCGTGCTTTTAGTTTTTGTTCAAAATGCAGTTTTATGTTTTTCTTCAAAAAACTGGTTCAGAGGTATTTTCACGAGAAGCTCGCGACTTAGAGCTTCCCGCGAAATGTGCTTAAGGGAAATTACAAAGTCACATTTTCATATAGAAAGTCTCGCTATTACCTCGAGAGTATTTCATGACTAAACTCTTCTCGCGAAATGTTTTTAGGCAAAAGCTGGAAATTTTTCAAGTTCATACAGAGGATATCGCGACTGTGTCATGACTGTTTCGTGACTAAGAGCTTCTTGCGAAAGCTTCAGTGTGTCTCGCAACTTTCTAACCCACGAAAAACGCGTGTTTTCAGTTTTATAAGGCAGATGTGACAAGTTTTCAAACCACTCTCATTTCTCTCGCTTAGACTCTCTTGAACCCTCTTCAACCTAAAACCATTTTTCACTCAAACCCTATCACTCTCAAGTTTATTTTCTGCATTTCCAACTTCAAGGTATGTTTTCTAAAACATTTTCTTCATGTTTTTTTGAGATTATGCAGAAATTTAAGTTAGGGTTCAAAAATTGGGGATTTTTCGAAAATGGGTTGGGGTTTTGAGTTTTTGTGAAAATTTTTCAAAATCTTCGATTGGCCTAAGTCCCATTTGATGTTTATGTATCTGTGTTGGCCCCTTAAGGCATTCTAAGCATGTATTGAGGCAGATTTCTCCATGTTCATGCATTGTTCATAGTTAGAATTCACTGTTGCATGCTAGGTGTTTGACAGAATGTCCTAGTGACATTCTTGTGTTGATTTGGACTCAACTGAGTTCCAATGCTTGGTTTTTATCTTGATTGATTATGTTTATCATGTTCTGGTCAGTGTTTGTGTGTTTTACACTCTATGTCCATTTTGTGCCTCAATGCCATGCCATGCATCACTAGGCATACCTCATGCATCTCATGCTACATCCCCATGCATCACATGCTGCACACATATGCATCAGCACATGCTTAGCACAGACACACACATGCACAGTGATTCACTTTATGCATTTTGCTTTTGTTTACATGGTTAAACACTTATAGCATGTTTTTTTTTGTCTGTTTGCTCTGTTTTGAGTTGTTTTTGCTTTGTTTTTAAGTTGTTTTACTTTTGTTTTGAACTAACTTGAATCTAATCAAGTTTTGTGTTCTGTGTATGTGTCTTTGCACTTGTTTTTTTTCTATTCTGTGTTCCTTTGTGCAGATGTCTTCTACTAAGCATACAACTCCTAAGAGATCATCCTCCAAACGTGCATGCACTGATTCTGATAACTTTAGGTTTGCTGAGGCTGATATGAAGTATAATGACTGCTAAAGGATAAAACGGTCATTATGGAAAGGGTCGTACAAATGGAATCACTTGAGGACACTTTCATACGTGAAGTGTTCAAGGACAGGACATAGACAAAGCTCTTGAACCCGAGTGGAGTTGTGTATTGGGAGATCATCAAAGAGTTCTTCCCCAATGCCAGTGTAGAAGAAAATCAAATAAACTGCTGGGTGAGACACAAAGAGTTTGTCATTACTAGGGAAAGTATTCAGGATTTCCTAGAAGTTCGTCCTCCCTCACAACCAATTACAGTGCAATATGAGGATAGATTGGGTTCTACTGAGGAGATGATAAGGATACTTGGTGGCACATCGAAGAAATCATCCATGAACATAATACCATTTTCATCGGAGATGAGGGCTTTGGCATATGTGATGATCCATAACCTATATCTGGTCACCAACCTTACCACTTTATCTGCTCCAAGGACAAAAATTTTGTATGATCTCTTTACTCATAAAGAGATAGATTTTTTTGGACATATCTTCCATTTGTTGAAAAAGAGCATTAAGAAGCAGAATTCAAGGACTGTAATGCCCTTCCCCACTCTCATTATGGGCCTAATTGCAAAGGAACGGCTCAAACTTCCGAGTGGCCTCACTGTGATTCAGAGGGACTATCCTATTGGTGCACACACAGTCACTAGAAGCACAGCTCACATCAAGGGCTCCAAAACAGGTGTGCATACGATACCACAGGATCGTGTTGAGGACGAGGGTGGAGATACAGAGGAGGAGATTGATAGATTCACTTCTGCTCTAGCCAGCACAAAGACCAGACAGACTTGATCACCTCTTGGATAGAGTGGACCAAATGTTTACAGTGCTTACCTCCCATGTGCAGCACACCGCGGACTAGTTTGCATACGTCCAGGGACAGATCACTGCATTGTCTTCACAGATCGACGACTTGTCCATGGCACAGGATCATATTCAGAGTCTGATCAGTTTTAGCCTCTTTGGCCATTCTGGTCAAAAAGGGGGAGAAAATTTTGAAGGGGAGCCTGTACATTTGAGGGGGAGCAGAGCATAGACCATAGCCTAGGCATAGAATCTTTGGTTCATACAGGCGGTTTAGCTTTATTTACGTTTTGGTTTAAACTGTTTCAGTTTTTATAACTCTTGGATAGTTGTGTTTACTACTTTCATTAATTTCAGTTTATATTCAATATGTTATGTTTACTTTATTGCTTTGTAGCATTTTTTTTTTGTACTATTAAGTAATTGCCAATATGTCTTGAGTACCTCACTCTTGTGCCCTTAGTAGGATTTTGTATCTTAGATGCAAATACTTCGTGTATTTTGCATTGATTGAGTGTTGGACATGCAATTGATCCGTGGGATTGCTCTTAATTGCATTGCGTGTCTGGATGAGCATTTACTTGCTAAATGTTCACTATAGTCATTCTTTAATGACTGATCTTGTTTGATCAAGATATGCTTACATGTTCTATTGTGTTTACTAACTTGATTGCATTTTACTTGCTTATATACGTACCATGTATTCAACTTGCCATAAGCTTAATGAAAGTTTTGTTTGTGTGCAAGTGTTTCAGGTTACAGGTACATATGTGCAAGTGTTTCACAGCTTCTAAATTAGGTGTGAGTGAGTTTTGCCACTGTTTCCAAACTCACGTTTAAGTGTAAAGTCTGTTTTAGGGGTTTTGTCACGGAATAGCCAAAGGGGGAGATTGTAAAGTTGTAATTTACAACTATGTGTTTTGTTGGCTTTAATTCCGTGCCAAATTTGATTGTAATTTTATTCAATCTTTTGTACCTTGTATTTATTGTGGGATTTGATTGTAAGGGTTGTGTGATAGAGAGAGAGTGTGAAGACTTAAGCAATTGAAGACTGAAGAGTTTTCGCGGGTATCTTGCGACTAAGCATCCCGCGAAGTGACCCATGTGACTTGCACATGCTGGAATGCGAAGAGTTAGGACAGGATGGAAACAGCTATGTCTCGCGAGTATATCGCGGGTAAGACCTTCCCGCAAGACACCCGCGAGACATTCTGTTTTGCCAGACTGTCAATTCTGATACACACTTTCTATGCCTATACTATTCATACCCACATTACCCACAAATGTTGAGGAGTGCTTCTGAGAGAAAACCCTAGTCAAATACCTTGAGAGTTAGAGATTGTTATACCCACAATCCTCTACACAATTACTTGTGGATTTTCCTCAACTCCTACCTCTCCATTTCCATACCATTGAGAGGTTAATAATCCAAACACTTACCTCAAGTGAGGTTTTGGTGCTGTTGGGAAGCATTGGAAGAAGCCAAGGATGACAGATGCAACATAGAGCTTGTTGCGGGATCCGGAGAGCTAGACAAGACACGGTTTTGAGAAGTCTTGTTGGAACAGGAGCATGAAAGACTTAGGTACATCGAGTAGATTAGGCTTGGATTTTGCTAACCCATGTATCCCAACTGATTGTCTAGTGGATCGATTATCGCTTGGAAGGCAGCAGAGAGGTTTTTTGCCGAGTTCTTCGGTTTCCTCTTCGATTACACATCAGCGTGTTATTTTGTGTTTGCATCTCTCTTCCCTACTCTTTTACATTTCTTTTTACTGTTGTGTTGTCTTGATTATGGATTAGAGTAGCTTGTTTGTTTATCTGCTCGCATTTACACTATTCCACACTTAGAATTAAGTTAGTGTAAAATCTATTAAGCCGTAACTTTAATTTGGGGGTCTAAACAGCTCTTGTATTTTTAACATATTTTCGAGCTTTCAAAACTAGTACTACCTTTAGAATTTTTTCCAAAATATTATTAATGCACTTTTTAAAGTATTTTGGCCGGCAATCAAGGTCAAGGCCTACGGCATAATGACATATAATAAATACTGTAATAAATATGTATGTATTCTTTGTCTCCACCTAACACCAATTCATTAAAAAACACACACACACACCACCGAAATATCTCCTCAATGTCTCTTGTTGAAAGAAATATGGGATGCTTCTTTGTTTATCTTCTCCTTCATCAATGCCATTATGCCGTCCAAGTTTTATCTGTTGGCAGCTGGGAATTACTTGAGCTGTTTTAGTACAAATGCTACAAACGATGGTAAAAGAAAGGCTCGGGAGATGTGGAGAGAAGAAATATTATGCTTCATCAGATAAACAAACGATATATAGTAAAAAATAAAAAGGCTCGGGAGTTCTGGAGAGAAGACATATTATGCTTCATAAGATAAATTCGTTCATCAACGTATGTTTATGGCAGATCATCCATAAGATATTATTTATCCTTTGATCACTCTTTTTTTTTTTTTTATTGCTAAAATCCGAAACTGAACTTTTAAATTTCAATTTTTGTCATTTCAATCCTTTAAGTTTTATTTTTGTTATTTTAGTCTTCTAAGTTTCACATTTTGTCAATTCAGTCCTCCATTGGGCTTTTGTTAACTGTTGCTCTTTATTAACCAAAACAATGCCATTGTGGGCTTTTTCTTTTTCTTTTTTTCTAATTTTGTAATTAAAAAAAAAATCAAACACTGTTATTACAAAAAGAAAAAGAAAAAAAAAGAAACTAACATCGTCATTCCCCTGCCCTTGAAAGCAGAACAAGAATTATCTTGATACCCGAACTGAGAAAATTGGGGGAGAAAGAAAGAGGGGGAAAGAGAGAGAAGATGGATTTCACGGCGGGCTAGGGTCTACTCCGACAGCTCTAGCTTTGACTTGGAGTTACGTTCTGAAAAATGGGACTTGGAGTTACGTTCAGGGGCATTTTTTTGTAATAACAGTTTCTGATTTTTTTTTTAATTACAAAATTAAAAAAAAAAAAAGAAAAAAGAAAAAAGAAAAAAAGAGCCCATAAATGGCATTGTTTTGGTTAGTAAACAACAACAGTTAACAGAAGCCTAATGGGGGACTGAACTGACAAAATATGAAACTTAGAAGATTAAAATGACAAAAATTGAAATTTAGAGGATTAGTTTTGAATTTTAGCAAAATACTATTTTTTTGGATCAGTAAAATACTATTTTGGTCATTAGATTTTTCCAAAAAAAGTTTTTGTCTCTAAGCTATAAAAAGGTTTTTCTTTGTCCCTAAACAATTGAGAAGTTCATTTTTTGTCAATAAACTATCGAAAATGTTTTATGGGAAATGCTAACAAGTATCGTGCATTGCTTGTTAAGGTTGGACTAGTGTGGGTCCCACTTTATAAAATATTGAATAAATGGAAGAAAAAGACATAAAGCTAGCCCCACAATCTATGTTAATATTTCTTTCTCCCTATAAAGCTGGTCCCATAGCTTATAAGGGTCCTAAAAAAAATGGCATAAAGCTACTATTAAACACAACTCATGTTTTATTATGTTCTTGACTCTAAAAAAAAAGTTTTATTATGTTCTTAAATTTTACTAAGTTTGTTTTTCATCTATAAACTATTGAAAATAGTTTTTTTATTTCTATTTTTGTATCTAAACTTTTGATTTTTTTTTAATACAAATTTTAGGGATAAAAAAAGAACTTTTTAAAATTTAAGGATGAAAACCAAATTTTTAATAAAATTGAGAGATGAAAATAATAATTTACCATTTTTTTAAAAATCCTTTGACTACTAGTTTATTTCTTGAACTAATATATAATACTACTTGATACTCCCTAGCTAACACCTGCTGTAGACGACAGCTGATCAATGATAATGAATTCACAAACCTTAAAAGACTTTGTATTAGTCTAACAGTCTGAGTCTCTGGTAGTGACATAGTTTAGTTTCGTTTTTTTTTTTTTTTTTTAATAGTTTTAGTTTTTAGTTTATTGTTTTTTGTTTTTAAAAGAAGAAGTTTCTTTATTACTATCATAATAAATTGTGATTAGAGTAATGCCATTTTCATGTGGATTTCTCAATAACAATCACTTTTATTACCATTAATCACAAATATCACTTTTATTAGCATTAATCATTTTTCTCATATCAATAAAATTTTCTATCTTCATTTATAGGGAAAAAAAAAATTTGTAAAACAAATTTTACTATTCCTAGACTTGGACAACACTACTTAAAAAAAAGGGTTCAAAATGATAAGAACTTTCTTTGTTATGATCAATATCAATATGAGCAGATTCAAAGTAGCTAGATCGTGTAACAATTTACAGATCGGTTATGTGTTTAGTGACTCTCACAGATCAACTACTTATAAGTTGTACTTTGCCTCCATTCAATTGAAGTTTCGAATCAAACTCATAATTAACGTATTTTTGTGTATTTGAGGAAGAAAAAATGGTAATAAACTAAAAATCACACAAATAAAACTAAGCCGGACAACACTTTTAAAGTAGCTTCCAACGAGGTCCAAAGTCTTCTAATCATGCCAAACATTAAAAAAGAAAAAGAAAAAAGAGAGTTGTACATGCTACGGATAATAGAAGTTTTATTACATTAAACTTGTAATTGATGTGTCATTAATCATAAAGAAATAATTTATATATTTATTTAATTATGAGCCGATTGAATCTCATCAATCACACTCATTTTCACATCAATTTATTTATTTATTTATTGAGAGAGTTTCAACCTATTGCGTCCGTTCTTGATGATACTACTAGTTTTATTACATTAAACTTACAATTGATGTGTGACTAATATTCATAAAGAAATAATTTATATATTTATTTAATTATGAGCTAATTGAATCTCATCAACAACACTCATTTCCATATTAATTAATTTATTTACTTAGTTTTTGAGAGAGTTTCAACATATGACGTCCGTTCTTAATAATAACTCTTTATTATTAGATTAAGTCACCAATCAGTTTTCTGTATAAGCAGAGATTGAATTATAAATCTCTTATTCAACCAATTGGTAATGAACTAAATATCATATAAATAAAACTGAGAAGGACAACATGATTGACTCACTTTTAAAGTGGCTTCCAATGAGGACCAAAGTCTTCTAATCATGCCTAACATTAAAGGTAAAATATAAATAAATAAAAACTAAATATCAGTAGTGCTACCTGTCCTGTAACTAAGTTTTACTATATTGAGCATATAAATTAATATGTCACTAGCTAATCATAAAGAGACAATTCAAATATTTATTTATGAAGTGATTGAAGTCTATCAATAACATTTATTGTCACATCAATTTGTAAGTTTTATGTGATAAAACTAGTAGTACCTTTAGCATTTTTCCAAAACATTATTAAAACACTTTTTAAAGTATTTTTGCCGGCAATCAAGGACAAGGCCTCCGGCAAAATGACATATAATAAATAATAAATATGTACGTATCATTTATATCTATCTAACACCGATTCATTAAAAAAAAAAAAAAAACAAATATATACCACCGAAAAATATCTCCTCAATGTCTCTTATTGAAAGAAATATGGGACGCTTTTCTTTTCTAACTCTTGCTTTCTCAGGTTTGTTGCTACTCATCTTTGTCTTTATTTATCGTCTCCTTCATCAATGCCATTATGCCATCCAGACTAGAGTTCTGCTTTGCTCCAATTCAAGAACTCATTTTCACTTCCCCATGACAATTCAATTCCAATTCATTGTGATTTACTTCATGGAATTCAATCATTTGCCACGGCAGGTTCCTGAATAAATGGTACAAATTGTTGTGCATGGAATAAGGGTTTTGGTGTTAATGAGATACCTATTGCGAATGAGGTTGATTAAATTGGATCGGTGGCGAGAATGACAATAATTGACTATAGCTCTCTATTTATTTTGCTAATCGTTGTACAATTTCCAAGTCTCATTTTTTTATTTTCATTGTTAAGAATATAAAGTGTGAGAAAGACTTAATAGTCTGTATATTGATGTGTGTATAATAATGTATAATAGAGAGCCTTATATAGGCTAGGTATATGTGCAGTACAAGTAAAAGGAGTAAACTACAAGTACAGTATACTGGGCTAAGCTAGTCTAAGCTATACACTAACATCCCCCCTTAAACTCGAGGTGGCAAGGAGGAAGCCAACTGGAGTTTGGATATAAGATCTCGAAGACGACAAGGCGGGTGAGTCTTGGTAAAGATATCAGCAAGCTGGTCAGCAGAGGAGATGGAGAATAACTTGAGATTTCCTTTCTTGAGATGCTGGCGAGTGATGTGGCAATCGATCTCAATATGCTTAGTGCGTTCGTGGAAGACATCATTATGTGTAATGAGATAGCACTACAATTGTCACAATAAAGAGGAGTGGTAGTGGGCTGTGGAGCATCCATGTCAACCAAGAGCCAGCGAAGCCAAACAAGCTCACAAGTGGTGTTGGCAAGGGCACGATACTCAGCCTCAGTACTGGAACGGGAAACCACATCCTGCTTCTTGCTGCGCCACGAGACCAGAGAAGTACCTAATAGGAAACAGAAACCTGTGATAGAGTATCGATCAGTCGGATCACCTGCCCAGTCAGCATCTGAATAAGCATGAGGCTTGAGAGAAGATCGAGAGGAGTAATGCAGACCATGATAAAGTATGCCTTTGACATATCGGAGAATCCGAAGAACAGCAGCATAGTGGATAGAACGAGATGGATCCATGAACTTACTAACCATACTCACGGCATGTGAAATATCCGGACGAGTAACAGTAAGATAAATCAAACTGTCAACCAACTGACGATAGCGAGTAGCATCGGATATAGGTTCACCGTCCAAGGGTGTGAGCTTTGCATTGTATTCCAAAGGAGTGGAAACAGTCTTGTTATCGGTGACACCGGCTTTGGAGAGAAGATCAAAAGCATATTTAGCCTGGGAAAGATAGTATCCATCAGAGGATGAGGTAACCTCAAGCCCAAGAAAATAGCTGAGAGTGCCCAGATCTTTCATCTCAAAATGCTAACTAAGGAAGTGCTGAAGAGAGCGGATATCTGCAGAATCATCTCCAGTAATAATCATATCATCAACATAAAGAAGAATAAGAGTGATTCCAGTAGAGGATCTTCGAACAAAGAGAGCAGTGTCATGAGGACTTGAAGTGAAACCTTGCTGAGCAACAACTGAGCTAAACTTTTCAAACCAAGCTCGAGGAGCCTGCTTGAAGCCATAAAGAGCACGGTGAAGGCGGCAAACTTGATTGCCTAAGTGTGGATAGCCAGGGGGTGGTTGCATGTACACTTCTTCATGGAGGTCTCCATTGAGGAAAGCATTCTTCACATCCATTTGATAAAGAGGCCAACGGCGAACAGTAGCCACAGCAATGAGACATCTAACAGATGTAAGGCGAGCAACAGGAGCAAATGTTTCCTCATAGTCAATACCATACTCCTGAGTAAAGCCCTTGGCAACTAGGCGAGCCTTGTATCGTTCAATAGATCCATCAGTCTTGGTCTTGATCTTGTAAACCCGCCTACAACCTACTACAGACTGACCAGGAGGCAAATCAACCATATCCCAAGTGTGATTCTTATGAAGGGTATCTAGTTCTTCATTCATAGCTTGCTGCCAAAAAAGGTCAGTATGGGCCTCACGATAGGTGTGAGGTTCATAGAGGGTGGCAAGAGCAAAAGAGCAATGATAATCAGTGAGATAAGGGGGAAGAATGCTTACCCGAGTGGAACGACGAAGTTCAGGACCAACAGGAGACTCAGGAGAGGGTGGTGCCACAGGATCCAAGACAGGCGGGTTATATGCCGGAGACAGAACCGAAGATGAGTCGTCTGGAGAGGCAGCGGATGTTGAAGAATCCTCCACAAGTTCAGGATAGAGAGGGAGGAAAAGATCAGTAAAAATGAGAGACTCTGAGGAAGAAGATGCAGGAAATTGCTGAAGACTCGTGAAAGGACGATGTTCCCAAAACTCAACATGACGGGAGACACGAAGGCGATGAGAAATGGGATCACAGCAGTGAAACCCTTTTTAAGACACACCATAACCAAGGAAACAATAGAGACGAGTACGAGGTTGGAGCTTTATTCGTTCATGAAGAGGAAGAGAGACAAAGCAAGCACAACCAAAAACCCGAAGAGAGGAGTAGTCCGGAGTTTGACCATAGAGAAGCTCAAATGGTGATTTGTTGTGTGTAGTTGGTGAAGGAATACGATTAATGGTGTGCACAGCAGTGAGTGCGGCCTCACCCCAAAAGCGCTCAGGAAGAGAGGCAGAAATGAGAAGGGTGTGGACAACATCAAAAATGTGACGATGTTTTCATTCTGCATGACCATTTTGTTGAGAGGTGTAAGGACAAGACCGCTGAGGAAGAGTACCATGACTGTCTAAAAAGGATAGGAAAGATTTATCATTATATTCTTGAGCATTATCTGATCAAAAGACTTTAACGGTGCGATTGAACTGTGTTTCAATCATTTTATGAAATGTTTGGTAAATAGACACAAGTTCAGACCTATTGTGAAGCAGATAAATCCAAGTATATCGAGAAAAATCATCCATAAATATGACAAAATATTTAGATCCCCCCTCAGTGGGAACAGGTGCAGGACCTCAAATATCAGAATGTATAAGATCAAAAGGGACAGAAGAAAAAGAGTCACTTTTATTAAAGGGCAATTTTTTTTTTTTGCCAAAATGACAGGAAGTACAATCAAAATTTTGAAACTGAACTGAACCTAAATGACCTTGAGAAGCTAACAACTGAAGACAAGATAAGGATGGATGACCAAGACGAGCATGCCATAGATCAGGTGAGGAGGTGGCAGTGGTAGCAGCTGCAGAAACAACTTGTGAAGGAATCTTCAAGTCATGAACCTCAAACATGCGACCAACCTTATGGCTTGTCCCAAGCACTTGACCTGTCCGGGGATCCTGCACATCCACACCATGATTAGTAAATAGAAGATCTATGCACATCCATAAATTTCTGTAGCTTGCGACAAACAGAGATGTCATGGCCTTTAGCACGACAAAACTTGTAGTGAATACCTTTGGAAGACTGAGAGGTGGGACGCCCGGAGTTTATTCGCGGAGGAGCAGTGAATGCAACAATGGGAGGTTGTGGTGAGGGTGTAGCCAATACATGATCAGATGATGTCATGTGATAAGTAGGCCAACGATTCTCCTCAGAAATGAGCTCCTTTACTGCAGCATCAAGAGAAGAAGTAGGAGATCGGCTAAGCAGAGAAGCCCTAGTAGGCTCAAAATCCTCATGTGAACCCATCATGAAGTGCATAAATTTACGGCGATCTCGATATTTGACAAAGAGCTGAATGTCCTTAGAACACACCAGTGGAAGATCTGCAGCAGAGAGTTGTTCCCACATAGTAGAAGTCTGAGAATAAAAATCAGAAATAGACTGACCTGTCTCTTGGCGCATTTGATAAAGCTTTGATTCAATATGAAACTCCAAGCTTGAATCATTAGTGCAGTTATAGCTATCGGCCAAAAATTTCCAAGCAGCCTCAGTAGTTTCAAGACGAAGAAGAAGATTATGAATAGAGGGAATAGAGGTATTGATAAATCAAGACAAGATCTTACTCTGAATACTCTCCCATTCCTCTAGACGTTCTTCATAATCATTTGTTGTAACAGCAGTCTTGGAAGACTCTTCAACAGTTGTGGCTTTGGACTTAGGGTTTGGTACTGGCTTAAGAATTGAACCAGTCACATATCTCCACAATTTACGACCCTTGAGAAAGACAATCATATTCTGAGACCATGCATGATAGCTAGTAGGACCATCTAACATGATGGTGATAGGACGTATGATATCTCGTTTACTTTGTTGAGCCATAATGAAGAAAATGACCAAAAAGTGAGCTTTAGAGACCTCAAATGCAGAAACGGAGCCCAAAATCAAAATCTACGTGAAAAACTGAGTAAGACAGGTCCTGTTGAAAAATTTTGACATGGTCAACGGTCAACGGTCAAGGGTCAAACTCAACGGTCAACGGTCAACGGTCTGGTCTGGTCAAGTCAACGATCAACAGATGACGTGTGCTGACATGGCAGTGTGACGTCACCCTAGGGCTGACGTGGCAGTTTGTGAAACGGAGCAGACGCGTGGGGCGCGTGTGAGCGCGTGTGGGCGCGTGGAGGCCGTATGATCTGGCGTGTGTGGCGCGTGAGGGAGAGTGACGGCGCGTGGCGGCACGTGCAGCGTGTGCTCATGAGGCAGAAACTTCAGACGGGGTGTGGAGGTGCGTGTGAGGTTTTTTCTGGCCGTTCTTGGTTGGGTTTTGCTCGGGATTGTCTGTTCTGTCACTCAATGCCTTTGCTTTGACAGTTGGATGAGCAAAACAATGAGATCCGAGAGTTGTTGGGACTGTGGGCGTGATGGCGGTGACTCGCTTCTGATAGTGGCTACTGGATGAAGGCGAGGGCAGCGGAAGAACGCCGGAGATGTCCACAGGAACCAGAAAGTCAGAGGAATGGCTCTGATACCATGTTAAGAATATAAAGTGTGAGAAAGACTGAATAGTCTGTATATTGATGTGTGTATAATAATGTACAATAAAGAGCCTTATATAGGCTAGGTATGTGTGCAGTACAAGTAAAAGGAGTAAACTACAAGTACAGCATACTGGGCTAAGCCCAATGGGCTAAACTAGTCTAAGCTATACACTAACATTCATATTACATGAGTTCTTGGGGATTTGTAGCAACTGTACTGAAAGAAACGTGGGATATATAAGATCAACATATGATACGTTCATCATATATTTAGCCTAAATAAACATTCTATATCTCAGGATTTGGAAAGTTTTAGGATTTTTGGTCTTGAACATGACAATTATAAGGAATTGAATAGTTTCCTCGATTTACCTCGAAAATTCAATATAGTTAGATGAATTTGTAGGCAGCTAGTGAAATATCTAGACAAAGTACATATTACAATGGCAAAGCATTATCTAGGATAAAACTCAGTAATTGAAGCCTCGTTGTTAATTATGTAAGCACCAATCTCTTGTTGCAATGATGTGGCTAATATAACATTGCTCGGCGTGAAACTTGTAGGTTGTGTATAGGTACAGGGAGAGCAACAGTATTCATGAAACCAATTGAAGCCATATTTGGTCTGTCATCTACAATATTTTCTTGAACACGTAGTAGTCCAATGTGAATACATCTCAATATTTCACTTATTAAACTGTTGCTCAACGTGGGATCTATTAGATTAGAAATTGTTCTCATTTTTCATATATGCCTGTAGACATCAATGTGAACACATCATTTTAAAGAAAAAAAATTATTTAAATTACCATATATTATATCTTCTTTTCTTTTTTTTCTTTTTTTGCGCTTTATAATCAAACTCACATAGTTAAGAAGGTACTCCATATTCTCTCCATTACAAAAAGAAGTAATTTTTTGGCCACGTACAATCTCCAAAATCAACTCACCAAAACTAAAGACATCCGATTTTATTAAGAATTTTCCAAACATTGCATATTTGGAACCATATTTATTGCATATCAATATTAATAATCCAATATTTAATTTGAATGTTCATCTTAATTGTTTTGTTCAAATTTTTAATTTGCATAATCTTTATGGCTTTCTTGGTGTTACTTCAAAATAAAGAACATATTAAAATGAATACAGTCAAGCATGCACAATTATATTCATTAGCTAGAGAACATGTTCTTGTACTTACTAGGTCCCCACAGTTCTATTTGTATTGCCATCAGTTTCGTCTGATACAAATATCTTTGCCATTCTAAAATCTGCAATTTTAGGATTCATCTCGACATCTAATAGAATGTTGCTAGCTTTAAGGTCATGATGAATTATCCGAAGTCGAGAATCCTCATGAAGGTATAGAATCCCTCAAGCAATGCCTCTTATGATTTTGCATGCTTCATTGGGTCTATAGATTCAATAAATCAAATTAGTCACCAAATATTTAAAAAACTACTTTCTCAACAAAAAGAACTAGATTCTTACCAAATGAAATTATTTTGATTAGAATATAGAAAATAACAATGAAATGAAAAAGTACTAAATTTGTAGTGATCAAGGCTTGTATTAGGTATGAACTCATAGGTAAGAAGTCTTTCACCTCATTCTAAGCAAAATCCAATGTGCCTAACTAAATTTCAGTGTTGGAGCTTGGCTACTAATAGGACTTCATTCTTAAATTCTAGATTGCCTTGTTCAGAATTTCTCAATAGTCTTTTCACAGCTATCCCTTGTCCATTAAATCACCTACCCTCTGTGCATGTCCACACACACACCTATATACATGAGAATAATGTAGAAATAAAATAATTTTACTCAACTCCAAGGAATTAAATAATTCATTTCATATCAAAATGTTTTTCTACCTTGTAGACTTCCCCAAATCCACCTCTCCCAAGTTGATTTGCATTTGAAAAGTTGAATCATAATATGGCTCAAAACTTGAATATGGCTCGAAACTTGAATCATAATATTTGATTGTCTGCAAAATATAGTTCATTGAGTTGTGTTGACAAGTTGCCTATAGAGTTGGGCAAAACACATTCAAATTGGTTTTTATTAAAACCCAACATTTTCAATTTGCTACCGTTTCTTAAAGATGTTAGAGCATCAGCATTTGGGCTTGTATATGCCAAATGTTAGAAACATTTGGCATTTAAGCTCCAAAACTACTCAACAATAGGAAGGCTAAATGCAATATGCCAATTCCAAATTTGGGATTTAGCTACAGTACCATCTCAAATGTAAGATGGTACTGTAGCTGAATGTTATAAAAAAAAATAATTTTTTAATACTCTCATTTCTCTCTCCTCTCTCATATATCCGGTAAATTCCTCTCTCCTCTCTTATTTTTTCTGTTTCTTTTCTCTCTCTGCCTTCTCTGTTTTTCTTCCTGCTCTCCTCTTCTTCAACGGAATGGAGGCAACGGCGTGGAGGCTCGATCAGAAAAGCTGTGGTGGAGGCGTGGAGGTCGTGGGTTTCCGGCGTGAGGGTCGAATTTGGGTGGCGATTGGGTGGCGTTTGGGTGGTGTTTGGGTTGGCGTTTGGGTGGTGTTTGGCGTTTGGCGTTTGGGTCGAAGATGACGATGACGGTGATGGGTTTGGGATGAATCCAGACGGCGACAGGCGACCCTCTCTCTCTCGCCATCGCTGCCGGCGTTTGGGTGGTGTTTGGCGTTTGGGTCGAAGATGATGATGATGATGACGGGTTTGGGATGAATCCAGACGGCGACGGGCGACCCTCTCTCTCTCGCCATCGCTGCCGGTGAGAACAGATGGGTTTGGGTTTGGGTTTTGTGAGAACAGATGGGTTTGATTTTTGATTTTGGATTTGGGATTTTGATTTTGATTTAGGATTTTGATTTAGGATTTTGATTTTGGTTTTGATTTTGATTTGGCTGGATTTGGCTGTGCTGTGTTGCCATTGGATTGTGTTTTTTTTTTTTTTTTTGGTTCAGCTACTGGGTTTGTGTTTATGGCTGGTGGGCCGACGGTGGAGGTGGTGGAAGTAGTGGCTGGTGGGTCGACGGTGGGGTGGGTTTGCTGCCTGGGTTGACGGTAAATTATGAGTTGTTGCTGGTGGTGACAGTGGCGGTGTTAGGTGTGTAGTGAGTCGGTGGTGGTGATTGTGGTTGTTGAAGAGAAATAAAGAGAGAGAAAGAATAAATAATGTGTTTTATTGTAAATGATGGTAATTGTGGGGTATATTATTTTATTGTATAAAAATATTATTTTAATGAGTAGAATAGGAAAATAAAAGTTGGGATGTTGGGTGTAATGTAAAATGGTATTGTATAATTGATAAAGTAGGTTTTTGAGATGGTAAAATAAGATGAGATATGAGATTGGGTTGTGGATGCTCTTAGGAAGTCTAGGCCCAAGCCAAATCCTAGGCTATTCCTCTGTAAATTTAGCCATTGAAGATCTGGTAGATTTCCCAAATTAGTTGGAACTGAGTTTCCGCTTAGATCAATTGTATGAAGTTGAGCTGCATTGCATAAAGAATTTAGGATTGGCCCAAGGATTTCATTATCACCAACCTCAAGTATTGGGAGGTTAGGGGGGGTGAGGCCTATGTCTGATCGAAAGATGCTTTGGAGTTGGTTACCTGGTAATGCAAAGACATTGATAGATGATATATTGCAGTGGGAGAAAGGGATCTTACCTCTTAGTTCATTTAGTCCAACTATGAAAATTGATAAGCTTTTCAAATGAACAAACTTCTATTGGAATTTCACCATTGAAGTTATTGTTTCGGATGTTTATGGTTTTAAGAAAGGTGAGGTTGCCAATGTAAGGTGTAATGGTTCCATGCAATTGATGCCCTTCTAGTTCCAAGGCCGTGACCCTTTGATGTCGGCAGTCGCATATAATTCCACGCCAGTTGCAGAAATGGGTAGAATCATTCCATGAACTGAAGATTCCATTTGGGTCATAAGTAACGGATGCTTTGAATGTGAGCAGAGCCAAATGATCAGTCTCATTTGCTGGGTGGCAGGTTGCAAGCATAGCAGGGTTATAGTAAAAGGGAGATGTTAACTAGTGCCATATGGCATTGGTTAAGAATCCATTTTAAGAAAGTTGGGGTTGTAAAGCTTCATTGGTTTGGACAAGCAAAAAACATGTGAAATTTTACTGCGATTGAGGCATAGAGATTCTAACCACAACTCTTGTAGTGCATAATTTTATTAGTCAAATGTCTCCAAAAAAGTAAAATATATGGCATCGGCATCTTCAATTGATATATTTTTCTAGGATTTAGTATTAATAAATGGGTCGTGTTAACGGGCACCTTATGGTGCCCGTTAATACCCAACATTTTTGCAGTCTTTTACACAACTTTACGTGTCTTTTTATCAGATGTGGGTCAACTTTATAGGAAAAAAGAAAAATGAACAAAGAGACCAAAATACCCTTTTTCACGTCTCTCACCAACTCAAGCCTAGTCAAGCGTCTCACACAGGGAAATTTGAAAACTCATGCGTCTTTCGCAGGAAAACAACACCAAACATCTTACAGAAAAGAAAAAACTGAAATCACAATCCTCTCACAGGAAACAAACAACATAAAAAAATATTTAAAAAAAAAAAAAAAAAACCATCTCACAAGAAACAATTAACATCAATACATCCAAAAAAAAAAAAACCATCTCACAGAAAAACAACAACATCAGTACATCCAAAAAAAAAAAAAAAACCCATAAGAACATATGGGAGAACATAAAAAATTTTTGAGGGAGACGAACTGAGTTAGAAAAGAAAGCTGTGAAAAAAAAAAAAAATAGAAGACAAGGAAGTTGAGCCAAGAGTTTCATATGGGAGAACATAAAAATTTTAAAAGATGAGAAAGGAGAAGCAGAAAGGATGAGAGAAGATAAGTGTAAGGGTGATGGGATACGTGTGGTTGAGAAAAAAAAGGAGAAGTAAAAGTAAATAAATTAAAGTAAAAGGTGGCTTGATGGTATATGTGTCTATCATGGAAGGAATTTTACAAAATAAAAATTATAAATTATATTACAATACAATAAATTAGCACAAAATTTTCACAACAGTTGAGTTGTCAAATTTTTTATGCATTATTTTAAATTGGCATGCATGTTAAGACCATATAGAACATGTAATCCGATGGTTGGATTTTCAAAATATGAATTCAGTAATAAATTATTGGTTTAAAATTTCAAGTTAATCAAAGATTAATAGTTATGTCAACAATCAATTCTCTAGATTCAAGTTTTAGTGGTTTAAAATAATGCATAAAAGATGAGTTTATAAATTAAATGGAAAATTACATCCGATTGGCATAAAAATTGGCATGGATATTAAGACCATATATAACATGTAATCCAACGGTTGGATTTTCAAAATATAAATTTAGTAATAAGTTATTGGGTAGTGTAACATTTTTTAGAGTTACGTCAGATGTAACTCGAACCCAACCCTATATTTCTTAATTCGATGTGAATTTTGTCAAATCTACCATTAGATTACATTGTTTTCATATATTTTTCATACTTACAAAATTTCAAAGTGATCAAAGATTAATAGTTATGTCATCAATCAATTGTCTAGATTCAAGTTTTAGTGGGTTAAAATAATGCATAAAAGATGAGTTTATTGATCAAATGGTAAATTACATCCAATTGGCATGAAAATTGACATGCATGTTAAGACCATATAGAACATGTAATCCAACGATTAGATTTTCAAAATATAAATTTAGTAATAAGTTATTGGGTAATGTAACAAATGCATTATATTGTCCAATGACATAATATTGTCAAAATTAACAAACAGAATATTGTCATAATTTTTTTCTTTTACAAGCTCAAGAGTTTATGTCTAATATTTCAAAGAAAAGATTGGATTCAATCCAATTTCACTTGAAGTACATTTTTTTCTTTTTTGGGTACCATTTGAGGAAGTACAATTATCTTTTTCAGGACATGTTGAGATGTTATGGCCAACATGCTTGCAAAGGCCACAAGACTTCTTTTTCTTTCCTAATTCTCTTCCACCTTTCATTCGTTTTTGCTTCGGACGACCTTTTGTCTTTGAGAGTGGAGGACAATTAATGAAGCAATCTCCATCAATCATATCATTAACATTAGCATCAATCATATTTTCCTTGTCCACTAAATTTTCATCATCCACCACTAGCAATTCCTTTTCACTTAATGATGCTTCACGACACCAACGTGGTGGTAAATACAAGGATGGAATTTGGTAATAATCTTTATGAAGGAATACACTAAGTACATGACGACAAAGTATACCCCAAAATTCAAAATTCTTGCAACTACAATATGTCATTTTACCATCCCATAATACTTTGTGCCTTTGATTAGTTTCATTTTTATAATATTGTAGCACAAATTCAATACCATTTTCTTGAAGCACCGAATATTGTGTTGCTCTCCCAAATTCCTCTTGAAAAATTTTGAAAGCATAGGGTGTCAAAACACTATGGAATTGGTCTTCTAATGGTGACAATGATCTTAAAGAAGAACCCCTATATGTCTCCAACATCGTATCATGTGATTGTGTTTGCTCAATATCTTCAATGGCAAGATCAACCTAAAATTACAAATAGTAAAATAAATTAAAAACTTTTGTATGACACATGAAGACTAGAAATATTTACAAAAAAAAAAAAAAAAAAAATTATACAACAAAAGAAATCAATGGTAAATAATGACTTACTTGTTTGATGAGTTGGATCAAGTTTGTGTGAGAACTAACAAATCGTTTAATAAATGCATTTATACTTTCCGATCTTCCGGTTGTCATTCCACCAAAAAAATGCACACAAAGGTAACATGGTACCCAAAAGTGCTTGATTTGATATAAACCAATTATATGTTTGTTAGAGAGCACGTCATATTTTGTCATAAGTTGAAGCCACTGATTGTCAAAATCTTCACATGACTCTAACTTGTATAACTTATAGAAGTCCATGCACCAATTTGAATATTGATTACAAAGAATTGATGTAAACCAACCGCTAAATTTAGTGGTAATATGCCATATACAAAAGGCATGCTTTGTAGCCAACAATTCTTTTGATATTACCTCTATAATCCATGGATCTTGGTTTGTCAAAATTGTCTTGGGTTGATTCCTCATTAAGCATGCAAAAGTCTGCTAATCAAATACAAATTTACTAACACATGAAAATATTTCAAAGGATATACGTAATTATTCTACTAATTAATCAAATAAAATTTAAAAAATAATTGTACAAATTTATAAGACAAAGAATGTACCTTCATTAGCTATTGAAAGGCACTTGTTGTTTCATTTCGAAGAAGTGCACAACCAAAGAGAATTGTCTTTCCATAATAATTGACACCAACAAAAATACCAAAAGACATATCATAAGCATTCACCTTATAAGTAGTATAAAAAACAACCACATCTCCATATTTTTGGTACCAATCAAAACAATGAGTAGGTGACGAAAAAAGATGTTCCAATCTATTTTCTTCATTGGTTGTAAATGCATATTGGGATCTAGAGTTCTCTTCTTTAGCAACTTTGCAAAATTGTAGAAGATCCATGGCATCATTCTTTGCATTCTTCCTTCTCATTTTCACATAAAGATTACAAATATCCCTTTGAAAAAATGGAAGTTGTCCATGTTTCAAATGCCTCTCAAGTTCCATAACACGCATTACCTCTCTAATTGAAAGTCCAGCTTCTTTCAATAAGAAAATGTGTTTTTCATCATCTATAGTGATAACTCGATTAGCTGGAAGAAATCGCACTTTCAAAGGGGAGAACAAATCATGATTGTGGTCTTCAACAAACTTATTGACATGCCATTCTTGAGGAAAAATATCAAATGACTTTCGCAAAATGATACTTAAATGAGCATTACATCCACATTTTAAAGACTTCCTTTTTCTTTGCTCCTTAGATGGATCCATTATTTTTAGTGGTTGTTTTCCTTGTCGATGACAAAAGAAATCACATCTTACTATTTCTCCATTTTTTTTTCTCAGTACGACCTTTTCGAATTGTAAAACCATATCGATTTGCATAATTTTTGTAGAAAATGAAAGCTTCTTCTTCACTAGAAAAACATTGACCAACAAAAGGCTCAAACTCATTTTCTATTGAATTTATATCTTCATGTTTTTCAATAACTCCCATTTTTTCTATTGGACATTTATTCCAATCAATTATTCCATCATTTGGAAGCTCATTTAATTCAACATAATTCTTTGAAACACTTCCATGAACCCCACTTGCAATCAAATCATCATCAACTTATGCTATATTAAAACAAAAATTAAAAAAACAATCAACATCATATTATGTGATATCTATGAATTATATATTACAAATAAAATGAAAATAATAATACCTTCTTGAGATAATTCATTTAAGTCAAAAAAATCCATTGGAACAAATTGATGAGCCTCACTTGCATCTACATTGTCATCCATTGGTGCTATATTAAAACAAGAGTTTAAAATATAAACGTCATATTCTATGATAAATGAAATGTAAATTTATAAATAAAATAAAATTATAATACCTTCTTGAAGGGGTTCATTTAAGTCAAAACAATATTTTGGAGTAAAGTAGTGACTCTCACTTGCAACTACAGTCTCATCCATTGATGCTATAATACATGTATTAGAAATAAAAATTAACATCATATTAATTTTGGTGCTATTTAAAAACAAGAGTTTAAAAATATTCTATGATAAATGAAATGTAAATCACAAATAAAATAAAATTATAATACCTTCATGAAGTGATTCATTTAAGTCAAATCAATCTTTTGCAACTACACCCTCATCCATTAGTGCTACAATATACATGTATCAAAAATAAAAATTAACAACATATTAATTTTAACCTATTTTTTAAAAATAATTATGAATCAAATAAAATACAATAGTGGTACCTTGTTTAATTATTCCTTAATCTTTTATTGACATTTCTTCATCTCTTCTTCTCTTTGATATTGGTAAAGGAGAAGAAATTTAGTTTGATATTGGTAAAGTGAAAGAAAGTGGGTGATAAAATATTGGTAAAGTGAAAGAAAGTGGATGGTAAAATATTAATAAAATAAGATTTGGTGGGAAATAAAAAGTGAAAGGGGGGGAAAATGTGTTAAGAGAGCAATTTTGTCTAAAGAAAAAAGAACCCTCAGCAGTGCCAGCCGTGTCCCATATTTAGGAGGGCAAATATGTCCAAATTTTCCTTGCAATGTCATGTCATGCTTTTTCTCTCATTTACTCAAATTTTTTATTTATATGGGACCCAAGAAGGAGAACCTTAACAAGCACCCTCCGGTGCTTGTTAACATTCTCCTTAATAAATTGATAATGTGCTTCCAAGAAAGTGAAGGCAGAATGAATTTTTAATAGAAATTTAGAAAACAAACCTCGGGGTCAGTTGACGTGGGTGGAGCAGCCACTACCGTCAAGTCGTCAAACACTCAAATTCTGAGTGCGTGCCAACGAAGGAATCACAAACGACAGCCAATATGTGGGAGCCAGTCATTTGTGGGCAAAATAAAAATATTAGGAATGACAGTCACAATTATTTAAGAAATTTCTAACACCTCGTAAGCATTTATATTTATGAAAGGGTTTGGCTTACCTCTATTATTTTTTTAACTGAAATCTCTTTTTATTTTAATGAGAAACTGCCACACCATCCACTAACTAAATAAAATGTGGAGATTAAAACCCACTATTATTTACTGTTGTGTATTTAAAACAAAATGATACCTCCAATTAAAAAAGTACTGGAGGTAAGCCAAACCTCTTATGAAATGACCATTGCGCTAAGGGTGCACAGTGGTGAAGTTTCCTAGTTTTTTTTTTTTTTTTTTTTTTTTTTTTTTTTTTTACAAGATAGAATTTCTACTCTAGCATAATCTAAGTGTATATATGTGTGAAACTCCCTCTCCCATAAGCATTTATACTTATGGAGTGACCACTGCACGCGATGGTGAAGTTTCCTATTTACTAACATAATAATTTGTGATTAGAATAATGACATTTTCATGTGGATTTATCACTAATAATTACTTTTATTAATGTTGTAGACGTATATTTTTCTTAGAAGTAATCATAAACATTTTATCTCACATTTACTACAATTGATGACAAATATCACTTCATTAGCATTAATCATTTTTTTTTTCTTATCAATAAAAATTGAGAAGTGCTCTGTCCATAACACCTTCACAATATTTTTACAACATTTTCCTAAGTGGTAAGTTGTTACTAGTTCTAATTTAAACATATCTTCAAAATTACTTTTTTACACACTAGTAAAAGCTAGTAATAACCTGTCACTTAGGATTTATTATAAAAATATTGTAAACATAGTATTTTTTCATAAAAAATTTACTATTCACTTTTTAAAAAATTGTAAAACAAATGTTAAGAACTTTCTTTATTATGATTATGATCAATATCAATATCAGGCCTAAAGGCGAAAAATTTTAGTGAATTATTTTAATACTAAATATCAATTAAATACTATTTACAACATTTGACTTTCTATTTTATATCCATTTTTACTATTAAAACAGTTCTATTTTTTAAGATGTAAAATTGCTAATTAATTTTTTGCATTTAGATTTTATTTACATCTCTTTCATAAGTTGATAGAAAAATTTTGTCAATGATTATTCAGTTTTATAGTTTCAATTGGGTTGGATTTCTTTTGGCTCAATATTTTAGGGGCCTTCTTTGAGGGGGGGGGGGGGGGGGTTAATGCACAACCCACCTATATTTCTTTTCTCAAAAAAAAAAATAATTATTTAAAAATTTTAAGTCATTTTAATACAATTTTGGAAGCATTTTACTTATACAAATTGTGGGCCTTAAGACCCTTTAAAAATATTTTTGTACAAGTGGGGCCTTAAGTCTAGGCCTAAGTGGCCTAGTGTAAATACCCAATTTTACAACTTGCATTTAACCAACCGGTAGATCTTTAGATTTGTGATACAAAACAAATCTTGATGATCTACGATCATAATTGTATGTCATGGGTTTTGATCGGACCACTTGATCAAAAGTTATCATACAAACAATTTTCAATGATCATGGCTCGCCTATACGATGGGTCTGATCACATCCTATTCTAAATACTTAATTTTGATTGGTTCTCACAAGAATTAATTTAGAATTAATTAAGTGTGATTTTTTATTGGATTTCATTTTATTTCATTTAAAAAAAAAGAAATAATAAAAAATGTTTTTCTTTAAGGCAACTTTTCTGCTCTTTTAAAAAATTCTGGAGATATGATCCATGAAAAATTCAAAAAAAAAAAAAAAAAAAACTCAGTAAACGTCATTATCTTCAGCAGCAATTTGAATCGCATTTTTGGCCTAGAAAACATTGAAATGTGGATTTCTCTATTTCTATAAAAGTTATAGAAAATTGAATTTCCTTTCAAAAAACATCAATTCCGAATCAATTGGAATTTTGAGCATCAAGTTATGGCCAAAATACGAAACAGATGCAGAAGATAACACAAACTCAGCATTATCTTCAATTTTCTCTCAAAATTTCAAATGGGGATCAGCAATAAATCTGTTCAAGCCTATCTAATAGACTTATCCTTTCCCTTTGCTTCAGAAGAAAGATTTTTGAAAAATAAATTAGATAAAGAAACAGATACATCCTGTGAACAAATTCAAAAAATGCTCAAAAGACGTTATTATTTTCAGCAGCAATTTGAAACACATTTTTGGCATGGATAACGTTGAAATTTGGCTTTCTCTATTTCTCAAAAAGTTGTAGATAATTGAATTTCCTTTCAAAAAAAAACCTATCTTGAATCAATTGGAATTTTGAGCAGAAAATTAGAGCCAAAATACAAAGCAGGTGCAGCATCATTTCAAAATTTTAATGGAGATCGACACCAAATCCGTTCCAGCTCATTTAAACAGGTTATCTCCTCCCTTAGCTTAAGAAGAAAGATAATAACTTAGATTTAAAACTAAGCCATTCCTTCCCCTATAAATAGAGAAGACCTCTTCCATTTTCTGGACCCCGAATTCCCTCTAGAGAGCTAGTGAGAAAGCAGAAAAGAAAAGCTGTTGAGTAACCATTGTTCTTACTTTGGTTGTAATTTAGTACTTCCTTGCTTTCTCCTTAACCCTTTAAGTGATCACTTCCCCCTTTTAATTCATGCTGGTAAGTAGTTAATTGTGTTCTTTAATTTTTTATACATGCTAAAATAAATGCTTACAAATCATTATTCACTTCTTTTAGGCTATGCTTGGATGAACATGCCTATATGTCTTATTGATTTTCTCTTACATGCTTAGATGAACAATTCTAGGTAATACACAATTTTCTCTTGAATGCTTAGATGAACACTTCTAGGTTGTAGCACAAATTTCTCTTGAATACTTAGATGAACATGTCTAGGTAGTTATTTTACTTTTTTAAAATGCTTGAACAAACATGTCAAAGTATTTTGATTTTCTCTAGATAAACACGTCTAAGGGATTTTTCTTTACTTCTTTTCATAATTGCTTGGATGATAAAATATGCTTAAATGTTTTATTTTTATTTGTTTCTCTTTGCAATTATGTTGATGACAAATAACATGACAACTTTGTTTTTCCTTCACATGCTTAGATGAACATGTCTAGGCTAGGAATTCTTTGTTTATATTGATCTCTTGGATGAACATGCCATTACCTTCATTCTTTTTTTTAACATAAAAATTGTTATCTAACAAGTTTCACTTTTTGTTTCTTTTTATGTCAAATTCCCCTAACACATATTTGTTTACAATTCCTGCAAATTACATGTTTATATGACATATTCTTTGTATTTGTTTGATATGACATGACATTGGCTACCTTAACCTAGGAGACCGGTTTTACCGGGCGAGATAGGTGCTTAATCCCTTCCCATCTCGTAAATTAGCTTCCGAACCAAGATCAAGGGTTCTAGACTATGCTCTTGTATATACAATTTTACATTTTTTAGAATGTAACTAGGAAATAAAGCAATGTAATTTACTTTTCTTAGATTGTATCTAGGACAAAAAAGCATTGTAAATAGCAATTACAAAATTTGATGTAAATTGTCATATATATTAATACAACAGAAGTATTTTTCATTAAAGGTTTTCTTATTTTTCCTTTTAAATTAAATAAGTGGCGACTCCATGTAAAACCCTCGATCTAGGGGGGAGTACATTTTACACCTAGGCCTTGAGCCGACCCTGATTAATATGAGCATATCCAAAATAGATTGATCATGTGTTTGATGACTCTCATTGATCAATGACCTATAAGTAGAAATGACCAAACCCAATAGGTAAAGGGTACCCTACCCGACTCGACTCGACCCGAAAATATTGGGTATTACCATATTACCTAGTTCATCATGGGTAAATTGGGTTGAATTTTGTCCGAACTCGAAATTCGTGGGTTGGGTTTGGATATTACCCAAACCCGATCCATACTATTAAAAAACAAATCCCTAAAACAACCCATTTTTGGCCTTCTCCCTTCAAGTTCTCTCTTCAGCCTCTCCATAGAGCAATAAAGCAAAAAAATTCAAAGCATTAAGGAGAAGCAGGAAAAGAAAAAACCCGAAGAAAATTCAAGCAGAAAGGAGGAGCAGAACAAACTCAAAAATTATTTTCTCTTAAAAAAACCCAAGAAAATTCAGGTAGGACACTAATAAAAGGGTAATATCTATTTCCGTTGCTCATCTCACCTGTGATGCTCCTTAGTACATGTTGGTTTATGTTGACACAGACAATCATTTTCATACTAATACACATAGTAATATGGTGTATGAAATATAAACACATCTATTTATGCCCATTAATACCAACGTGTCACATTATATTTTTAAAAGTATTTTTATTTATTTATTTATTTTTATTTTGAATGAAAAGATATACAATTAGCAAATAGAAACATACTTTTAAAAGTTAATAAATAAACCCTCGCACATACAATCACATCTCATGAATACCGTATTTACAAACTCATAGAATTACAAACCTAAACTCAACCTTCACTGAAGCAGCCAAAGACGCCACAGTGCTAAGAAGCTGTCAGAACTATCATTCACGTAATTTGTTGAATTGTATAAACATGAAATTCTCAGATATGTGAGATACAAAAAAAAATAGAGAAAAAATATGTGTCAAAGAGAATAATCACACAAGACAGTATTTACGTAACTAGGCAATTTGCCTACATCTACGGAGTTGCAGGGATTTTACTATTCTCAAGGAAAAAAAATAAAAGATGTGGCAGTACAGTTTTCTCTCTCAAAAACAACACACAAAATCCTAATATCCAAAACAATAGTTTTTCTATCCTGCACAAAAGATTCACAATGGGCTTCAAACCTCCGCTCCATGGACTAAACCTCAGAAAATCTCTCATTAAAAACCATAGCAATATTATTTTATATCGGATCATAATCCGGATCAAAAGCAGCTAGGCTCCACAAAGCCCAACATTTGTCACAATGACTTTTGATTTGTTTTGTTTTTCAATTTCTTTCACCTAATAAACAAGAATTACTTTCAAGTAAGAAGTCAAATGATGAAAAAGTTAGGGGATAAAAAACTCTTTTATTTGGTTGAGGAGAAAAGTGAAAAATGAAAATTTTAATTTATATAAATTGACTTATATGCCCTTATCTAAAAAATTATGCCTAGTAAAAAAAAAGTAAACAATCAACAACCAAAAAAAAAAAAAAAAAAAAACCAATCACACGAATTATATTAAAACAAAAATCATGCCCAATTAAATAAGTGAACCAACCATAAAAATAAACACTAAAAAAAATAACCGAAGATAGAAATACAAGATTTCCTCAAAAAAAAAAAAAAAAAAAAGAGAAAAGAAATACAAGCATTTATGAAATTGCGCCCAATTAGCCGAAAAAAAAAAATACAGCCATGCCAATAATAACAAAACACAAAGGCAGCACGTATAGAGATAGAAAAAGGCTTGTAATGTGGCATTTTTTCCCCTCCATTTGGGGAGTTTGAGCTTTGGTGGACCTGGGGATAAAACTCCCGAGCCCTCCAATTTTCTCTCCGCTTTTTTCACCTTCATTTTCCATTCTCTCTATAGACTCGTACCAAATGGAACCTAAATGGACTTTAATTACCAGTATGGTGAAATGGGCCTTGAGAATTTGGTGGCTTTGGTCTCCTTTGTGACTTAGTTTCCCCAATTAGTTGAATCATAGTTGCTGCAACCTGAAACCATGTTTCGATCAATCTTTTACCATACTTGAAACAAAAGAATTTAACCTTGTTTGAATCATTGCCGGTGCTTAGATTTTTACTTTTACATATATGATGTGGTTTATTTTGTTTGATTTTTCTCAAATTTCCATAGTAAATGATGTCTTATTAGTAATTTCTCAGATTTATTTAATACAAACAATTTAGGGTCTCATCATATGGCCGGCTCCAACTCTTTTTTTTTTTTTTTTTTTTATAGGTTCGGCAGCGTCCCCAGTAATTTCTCGAAGTGGCAGCTTCTTTGGCACTTCCCAGTCCTAACGACTCTTCAGTGGAAAGTTGAGTAATAAACACCTTGAGGAGCTTCATGAGTAATTAATATAACATATAGAGATACACTTTAACCTAAAAGGCATAAGTCCAATGGGTATGTGCTCAATTATGTTATACTAACTACTCATTTTTCTCATCTTTATTCAATGTGGGACTTCACTCACACGTGTAATCCAACATTATCCCCCTCACGTGTGAGTCTGCCTCTTTATGGGCTTCAAGACCTCTCTGTGGGTCATGAACAAGTCCTACTCACTCCCCCTTACCTAATGGGCTTTTTACTTCATCAATGCGTCATCCATGGTCTCTCGTACACCATCCATGGGAACGATGTGTCAACCCCGCATGCACATCCATGGGGACCCTGCACCACACTATTATTTAGCATCATTAACAATATTCCTTTGCTGGGCCTTTTTTTTTTTTTTTTTTTTTTTTTTCCCTTCTCCAAGATCTTTGTGTGTGGGCCGTTTAGGCTTTCTTTGTCCCCGTTGGGTAGGGACCATGAACACCTCACCACCTTCGCCGCACACCACCATGGGTTCTGATACCACTTGTTGGGGAGATAAACACCTTGGGAAGTTTCCTTGAGTAATTAATATAACATATAGAGACACACTTTAACCTAAAAGGCCTAAACCCAATGGGTATGTGCTCAATTATGTTATATTAACCATTCGTTTTTCTCATCTTTATTCAATGTGGAACTTCACTCACACATGTAACCCAACACAAACATGGTATCAATGAGTTGTGATTGTGTGTATGAGACCCTATTCATAACTTGTAAAAATATTATTTGGCAAACAGTTATTGGAAGGTGTACATAGTTGGATTTACACCATATTAAAATATCTGGATTTAAACCACTGCACATCTTTGGTGCGATGGTCACTCCATAAATATAAGTGTTTGCGGAGTATGGAAGGGGGGCAAAGGCCGGGGTTTAAGTCTTCAGGAGAGAGTTTCACATACATATACATATAGATTAAGGTAGAGTAGAATTTATCTTGTATCCAATAAATATGTGTGTGTGTGTGAATTTAAACTCATTTTGAAGAGTAGGCTGTTATTTTGCAAGGACAAGCTTGAAACTTGGACTTATTATGCGAAACTCTATGCTCGCTTGGCAACAGGACGGGCTTTCCCCATTAAGCAATGACGCATGACTAAGTGGAGTGATCCCTTCATTGATTTGCACTATTAGTTCCCTCATAGTCTATCTCCTAATAACTTGAGTGACATGATTCCTTCCTGTTTTGGTTTGTCTATGTTGGTTCAGCAAAACACTCAATTTCATGGCACAATCTCAAAAACATTTGCAAAGGGCAACAAATTAAGAAGTTTTAACCTCAATGGCAATCAATTGGAAGAGACATTGCCACGATCATTGGTCAACTGCAAACACTTAGAAGTGCTTGATCTTATTAACAATAAGATTAATGACATATTTCCTCATTGGTTGGGAACTCTGCATAACTTACGTGTTCTTGTCTTGGAAGCAAATAGCTTTCATGATACTATAGGTTATCTAATGACCGAATTTGGTTTCACTAATTTACGAAATATAAACCTTTCTCACCACAAGTTTCGTGATTGTTTGCCAAAAAAATATTTCAATCATTTAAAACCCACGATGAATTCAAGTGCAGAAAAAGGTGTATTGATGTATATAGGTGATAATTATTATCATGATTTATTGATCTAGGTCATGAAAGGGCTTTCTATATAATTAGCAAAAATTCAAAATCTCTTTGCCAACATTGTGATTTCTTGAACAATGGTTTCATAGGAGAGATTCCAAAGTCTATTGGAAAGCTTAAATCACTCAAAGGGCTCAATATTTTGTAGAATAAACTTACCAGTTATATGCCTTCATCATTGAGAAATTTGACCAATCTTGAATGGTTGAATCTCTCCTCAAACAAGCTAATGGGAGAAATTCCAAGACAATTGGTAGACCTTACATCACTTGATATTTTAAACTTACCAAAAAATTGTCTAGTTGGACAAATACCTCGAGGTAACCAATTCAATATGTTTTCATGTGATTCATATAATCCAAATTTGGGCTTATGTGACGTGATGAGATTGTTTTCGGAAGATATTAATGTCGACTATATACAAATTTGGGCTTATGTGGACAAAGAAGAATTAGTGGATGCCAAGGTATATTCCTTTACACTAATATGTTAGAAAACACTTTGTTGCATAAGTTGGTTCCTTTACAATGTCTTTTTTTTTTTCTTTTTTTTTTTTAAATAAATAAATAAATGATTTTTTTTTCCTCCTTTCTACTGATCAGGAATTCCTAGAATTATTAATGATGCGATTCATAACCTTTCCTTAAGCATTTATATCTATGTTTAACTATTCCCGTTACTGCCACAACATCTACTTTTGTATGCCTAATTTAGGTTAGTCTTCATTTACTATCCTTGCTCAGTGCTCCAGTATAACAAGAAATTTCTTCGGTGCAATACTGAACTGCTTGTTCAAAGAACGTAAATTTTGAAAGGGGAAACATTACGGCATGGCTGAAGTAGTAATAGATAAATAGGGTATATCATATTGCAATATTGTGATTACTAAACTATTAGTGCATACTCTTTCATGATTACAATACTGCATAGTTGTTGCAGCTGTTGTTGTTAGTTATGACTATTACATTCTTGTAACTATTACTTTTCCTTCTCAGAATAACGAAGATGGTGTTTGTTGGATCCTTTGAAGAGATGGAGTTAATGGCCCTACTGTTACTTAAAATGCTTCAAGGAGATCTAGATTAGTTTTCTTCTTCTTCTTCTTCTTCTGAAATACAAATGACAAGATGCCTACTAATGTAATAATTTCCATTTGTTTTAGTGGAAGTCACTTTTTGTCAAAATTTTCTGATTCAACATTACTCGGTTGCAATGCTGATGTGAAAGAATATAGATTTTAAAACTGATATGTCTACAATATAATATAGGAAGGAATAACTCCGTTACAGAAAAATTTGCTCTCCCCTATCTCCGTCCCCTTAACGTCTCTCCCCTGCCCATCCTTCCTCCATTTTTGTCCCAAACCTCATGCGCTCTCATCCCCTTTTTCATCGGCTGAAGTATTTCACCCCTTACTCATGGAGGTCTCAGACCTCACATGTCGCTCGGAATCAATCTCATGCGAAGACCTCAGATTAGAGCTCCCTTCAAGCCAAGAACTACCTTTCGCACCAAACCTCACCCTTCTAGCTAAGCTCATATCCTCAAAACCCATCGGTCTCAACTACGCCAAAAAAATCACCTCCAAAGCTTGGAGACCAGTATATCCCATGGAAGTGAAGCGCATCGACAAAGACATTTTCATGTTCTCTTTCCAACATGAAGTCAATGCGCATAAAGTTTTTCAGCGACGGCCATGGTCTTGTCGAGGAGGACACCTAGTTCTAAAAACTTGGAACCCTGAAATCACTTGGCAAGAAGTAGATTTCACCACCTCAGCTTCATGGGTCCAAGTTCATGGTCTCCCAACCTTATGGAGAACAGTAGACAACCTAAAAAAATCGGTGCTCACATCGGAAAAGTCTTAGATGTGGATCTCATAGGGGATTCAGGAGGTGCCTGGAAGACGTTCTTGCGAGTTCAAGTAGAGATCCCAATAGACAAACCCCTTCCCCCTGGTTTCTTTATAGCCCGTCCCAATAATACCGACTCTTGGATTGCGCTAAAATACGAGAAGCTTGCTAACATCTGCTACAATTGCGGAATCCTCGATCACGAGGAGGAGACTTGTGAGGGTAATCCATTCTTGCTCTGCAATCCCAAGGGTATTCGTTCCAAAGCTGCAGGGCATTGGCTTAGGCCAGGAAATAACGCTACACTGTTTGACGATACACGCAGTAACAATGCCCTACCACCACCGAGGCTGACACAAACAGCCACAGCCGCCAGCTCCAATCCACCGCCACCTCCACCGTCGGTATCAACTGACAATGCTCCAATACCATCCCCTGTACCTGCTGAGGGACCACCAATAGTACACAGCTGTGCGCCTCATCCCAATCGCAATACGTGGCAATCATTAAGGTGTCCAGGTACCCCTGTGACAACAAAGGAAAGTACGTCAAGGAATATTCCCATTTTAGCTGAGCAGGAAACACCACAAGGTACGTCTGTATCCCCACCCCCGTCCCTATCTCAATCTCTTAACCAAATGGGGCCTATCCAACAATAATCCACCTCAAATCTTCAAAAAACTTATTAGATTAACCTAGGGGTGTGCAGAAAACCCACCGACCCGTCAAATCTGATCCAACCCAACCCGACCCGTCGGGTTGGGTCGGTTTTTAAGGCTTGGTAGGTTGGGTTGGGTTATAAAAAAAATTTTTATAACGGGTTGAGTTTGGGTCATAAAATTACAAACCCGTCAAACCTGACCTGACCCACCCATATTTAATATATATTTAAAATATATTTTATATTTAATAATTTTTTTTTAAATCAATTGTAGGGCACTTATATATATATATATATATATATATATATATATATATATATATATATATATATATATATATATATATATATATATATTAAATATATATATTATATATTTAATATTTAAAAAAAAAAAAAACCAGCTGTAGAGCAACATTTCCTCAGTTCCTCCTACTAATATTAACTATATATATATATATATATAATATATTATATAATTAATAATTTTTTTTAAATAACTAGTTCTTTCTATTCTATATAAAAGCCAATTAGTTCACACAAATCCTAATAAATTGCTATTGTTGTTTAATCATTAATGTTGTTTGCCTTTGAGGAGTTACATTGATACTAATCTTTAAGTTTTTTTTAATATATTAATATTTATATTTTTTTCTACTCAATTTAATAATAATAATTAAAAAAAATTGTCAAACCCATGGGTTCAACCCGACCCAACCCGACCCATGTGGGTTGGGTTGGGTTGAATTTTTTTTGACCCACCATGGTGGGTTGGGTCAAAAAATCCCCTCAACCCGACTCAACTCGACCCATGCACACCCCTAGATTAACCCCTGTTCAAGTCGGCCTAAAGCCCCAAATCGAAAATTCAAATTCAACCCAAACTCCCGCTAACCCAAAGCCCAATCCCATCACAGCCTTGGCCCAACCCGAAATCACCCACTCCCCCAATGGCATCCATACAAATCCATCTGATGTCATAAACAACTTTACCATCCCCCAACTCAAAATAACCACAACTACAAATCCAGAATCCCTTAAATCTTCACATCCTATCTTCAGCCACACAAGAGATAACCTACCTTTACCCAATCCTCTAAAAAGGAAAGTCACCGATGAAGAACTGGAGCGTTTTGCGAAGTGGCTTAGGAAAGATGTTTCGGGACCAGAAACGATGTTCTTTGACCCCGACACAGTGACACTCATCCTTCAATTAGGACTCGAGCACTTCATCCTAAAGGAAGAACAAAAAGGCGAGGATGAGACTTATAATAGGAAGGTACACAACTCTACTCTCAATCTGTTAATTCCACTACTGATGCATCTATCTCTTCTGCAAACTTGGCCGAGGAGGCGAGCCTTATGATGCCCCCACCTTCTCCATGAAGATTCTCAGTTGGAACTGTCGGGGCATCTGCAACGCCTCAACAGTTCGAGCCTTAAAGGCTTAAATAAACGGGTCCAAGCGCAATTTAATTTTTTTGTCCGAAATCAAAGCTTTGAATAAAAGAATGGAGTTTGTTAAAAATTCTATTAAGTTTAATCATATTTTAGTAGTGGAAGAAAAAAGAAATGTAGGCGGTCTATGCATTATGTGGAAAGAGGGGCTGTCCATTAGAGAAGTCAATTTCAACAAGGACCTCATGGTTGTTATGGTGTCTGACTTTTTCTGTGATTGGCTTTTAGTGGTTTTTACGATCCTCCCTTTCTCCAAAAGGAAAAAAGCTTGGGAAAACCTCATAGCACTGCTAGAATCTCATCAAGGCCCTTGGGTCTGTCTGGGGGATTTCAACTTAATCCTCAATGAGAACGAAACCATGGGCTCCAAAAGGGGAAGTTCCTCAGCCTCTAACTACCTCAAAGAGCTCATGTTCGAATTCGGAGCCATTGACCTCGAATTCACCAACAGCAAATTCACATGGGCCAAGGGCAAGTGGGGGAATGCTTCTATTAAAAGGAGGCTAGATAGAGGCATTGCCAATATCTCTTGGAGGCTGGCCTACCCAAGGGCATCCATCACCCACCTTGGAGCTATTAGCTTTGACCATGCCCCATCTTACTAGAGACAAATCCACAATCCAGCTTTGCTCATTGCCCCTTTCGTTTTAAAGCGACATGGCTCAGAGATAACCATTGCATCCCAGTCATCAAGGATGCCTGGAAGGATAATGTTAGAGGCTCAGATTTTACAAAGCTTTACAAAAAACAAGCCTTTACTAGGGATGCCCTGCAAAAATGGAATAAAGAAGTTTTCGGCAAATGCCAGGACATAATTAACTCCTTGCTTCAAAAGATCAAGGAAACCTAAGACAAGCCTCCTTCAAAGGATATCTCTAATCTAGAGTCTTTGTTACAATCTGAGCTCTCAGAATGGCTGCTAAGAAGCGAAGTACTGTGGCCCCAAAAATCCAGAGAATTGTGGTTAAAGCTTGGTGATAAAAACACAAAGTTTTTCCACCCCTCAACTATCATTAGAAGGAAACGCAATAGCATCGATGCAATCAGAGATGAAGATGGCTTATGGATATCTGATTCAAGGTCCATCAGAAGTCATTTCCTTGAATATTTCAAAAATCTTTTCAAGGATGAGGAGGCAAACTTCCCCCCACACCTTGATCATTTGATTTTTCCAAGCATCACTGAAGATGAGAACATCAAGCTTTGCTGCATCCCAACACCTGAGGAAATCAAATCAATCCTGTTTAGCATGTCAGACTTAAAGGCTCCTGGCCCTGATGGTTTCCCTGAGATCTTCTATAAGCATCTCTAGACCATTGTTGGGAATGACGTCATCAAAGCAGTCACCTCCTTCTTCCAATTAGGGTCCATGCCCAAAGAAGTAAATTGTTCCTTAATTGTTCTTATCCCCAAAATTTCTAATCCCACATCTTTTCAACATTTCAGACCTATTAGTCTCTACAACGTCGTCTACAAGATCATCTCCAAGCTCCTTATGCTTAAGCTCAGACCCTTGCTTGACAAAATCATTTCTCTAGCTCAATCAGCTTTTATTCCCAATAGATGGATCGCAGAGAATCAGGTCATTGTCCAAGAGATCCTCCACAGTTTTAAGACTCGAAAAACCAAGCTGGGCCTCATGGCAATCAAATTAGACCTACAAAAAGCCTACGACAGAGTAAACTGGAGATTCATACAAGCTGTCCTGCTTCACTTGGGGTTTAATGAGACCTTCACAAGCTGGATCATATCCTGCATCTCCTCGGTCTCTTTTGAGGTCTTAGTCAATGGTGGTAAAACAGAAAGCTTCAAACTCGGCAGGGGCCTTAGGCAAGGGGACCTACTCTCATCTTACCTTTTCATTTTGGGGCAAGAAATTCTCTCCAAATTGATTGAATCAGAGCTTAGAGGCATAAACCTTCATGGCATTAAGACTAGCAAGAGCAGATTGACTATCACTCACGTGATGTACGCTAAGATATAGTTTTTTTCTCCAAAGCTTCCAGAAAAGATGTAGCAACTATATCAAGAATTCTTGAGAAATACAGCATGTGGTTTGGTCAATCTGTCAGCAGGAGCAAGTCTAGAATCTTCTTCTCTAAGCATACACAAACACCCATTCGTAGAACCATCAAAAGCATTCTCAATGTCAAGGCTTTAAAAAAAGACGCAGTCTATCTTGGAGTGCCACTTCTGATGTTTAGAGCTCCCTTAAAAGACTTTGCTTACCTCCAATACAAGCTTGAAGCCAGGCTCACAGGTTGGAGAAGTAAATGCCTATCGTGGGCCGGTAGAAGGACCCTCATCAACTCTGTTGTCCAAACCATCCCCATTTACTCCATGTTAACTTTCGGCATCTCGAACAGTGTTTGTGACAACCTTGACTCCATCACTCAAAGATTCTGGTGGAATCCAGAAAGCCAGAATGGTAATTTCCTCGCATTGAGAGCTTGGGACAAGCTTTGCCATCCAAGGAACAAGGGTGGACTTGGCTTCAAAAAAGCTAAGGATGTCAACATTGCCCTCCTTGCCAAGCTAGCTTGGCAGATTGCCTCCAAAAGGGATAGTCTTTGCATGAACATCCTAAGAGCTAAATACAAAATCAGCGAGCACTGGCCACATTCAGACCCTCCTAAATTTGCCTCCCCCATTTGGAAAGCTATCGAGAATGCCAAGAAAGTAATTTTCAAAGGAGCATGCTATACAATTGGGAATGGCACTTCCATCAATGTATGGAAGGACCCATGGGTGCCTTGGGTTCAGGGTTTCATTCCCACACCAAGAAAAAGGCTCTTTCTCATAATCCCATCATGGTGTCTCAGCTTTTTTACCCAGTTCTCCACTGTTGGAAGCCTGGCCTTATTAGAGAGCTGTTTGACCCCCCTTCCACCCAAGCTATTCTGTCCTTACCAATCCCAATCAGACCTAGCCACGATAAATTAGTTTGGGTGCTAAACTCTGAAGGATGCTTCACAGTAAAGTCAGCGTACCAATCTGTCCGAGCATCATCCACTCCTCAGCCATCAACAGAAGACCACTGGAAAAACATTTGGAAGCTCAACGTGTTAGAAAGAACCAAAATGTTCCTTTGGAGGATTGTTGCCAACGACCTCCCTACTAAGGACAACCTATCGAGACGTTTGGTCATCAATGATCCCAGCTGTCATTTGTAATGGAGAAGAGGAATCTCCATGCCACGTGTTCCTTACCTGTCCAATGGCTAAAGCCTTGTGGTATGCTGCTTGCTGGGGCTTCAAAGCAGGAGAAATGAATATAGCCACTCCGGTGGACATTGTCAAGCTCGTCCTTGAGCTCCCAAAAGCCCTTTGCCTAGCCAGAGAGAAATGGCTGGTCTCTCTCAACATGGCTCTGATCTTGGAGGAAATTTGGAGCATTAGAAACTTGGCCTTTTTAACAGATCTATTGACCTGCCATCTTCCAGTCAGAGAAAATTCATTGAGCTGTCCCTGGCACTAGCACGTTCACCTCCTGTTTGTACCAGTGTTACCCAACCATCTTGGTCTCCTTCGCCTCCTGGCTGGTTCAAAATCAACGTGGATGCGGCCTTATCCTCCTCCCATGCTGCTCTTGCTACAGTTGCAAGGGACCATCTTGGCGTCCCCGTGAAAATTTGGGCTAGGATTACGAGGATTTCCTCACCTGTGTTGGCTGAATCCGAAGCATTACTCTGGGCTGTGCAGCTTGCAATTACAGAAAGATGGAACCATGTTATCGTTGAAGGTGACACTAAGACTTGTTTCGATGTAGTGAACTCCCCTGACCTCCCACCTCCTTGGACCATCCAAACCTCTATTGATAACATCCTTTCTCTTCAGTCTGGCATAGAGTCTTGTTTTTTTGTTTGGATTAAACGTGATTGTAATTGTGTTGCCCATGGTGTTGCCAAATTTGCTTTGTGTTCTTTGTCTTCTTTTTTCTTTTATAAGGACAATCTTCCCCCCCGCCTTGTCGGCTATTTGTAAGGAAGATTATCCTCTTTGTTCCTTTTTTTTTCGTTAATGAATTGCAGATTATCAAAAAATATATATATATATAGGAAGGAATTAAAAAAAAAAAAAAATTGTCAAACGATTTCATAATTTTCATTTCAATTATGTTGTAAATCTACCTTGAAGCAAAAAAAAAAAAAAAATGTTGTAAATCTACAATGGTGGCAAGTGAGGAAATCCTTGGCGGAGGTTCCTTGTTTATCTGTTATTATACCAAGAACAACAAAAGAGTTATCAACTGTTCTCTAATAAATAGATCGATTGAAAAGCTACCCTATATATTCTTTTGTTATATCTACTTTGAATTGGGCAGCCCAACTTACTACTATAGGCCATTGGCTCCAACATAAAATTGGCCACGGCTCGTAAACTTTGGCCCAAAGTAAGACTAAAAGGTATGGCTATTGGGCATAGATTTTAACTCCACCTTATTAACGACCCAACTTCCCTTCCCAAGTAGGAGAGGTAGATTGACCTATTGCGTAAACTAAAGGTCAAATGTTGAGTACCAAATACGTAAATTAACCTAGCATTTTATTACCTTCTTTAAAAAAAAAAAAAAATTTATTTTGTGGAAAACAACCAAAACATATCAATTGCAATTATTTTATTTTATTATGAATTTAATATCTTATCTAATATTAGTGGAATTTCGTGCAGGGGCAATAGCAATAAGGCTATGAATGAATTGAATATTCAGCTCCATTCAACACGCTCCACTAACTCTTTCTAACACTTCAACTAACTCCTCAATTGTCTATGGAGAACTTGTAGTCTTATTTTATTACTTTAACTAACTCCTCAATTATTTATGGAGAATTTGCGGTCATTTCTTGTTTCTAAGGTGCAACAATTATAATCAATCTTCCCATTAATGTTAACGTCGATTTGTCCTGAATTTTCAATCTTAGATTGTACCAACGCACACTCTTAACGCGATGGTCACTTCACAAATATAAGTGCTTGTGAAATGTGGGGAGGGAGGGGGAGAGGTAAGGGCCGGAGTTCAAGTCTTTAAGAAAGAATTTCACACACATATACAGTTAAATTATGTTAGAGTAGAATTTTACGAGATTATTCTATGGATTTGAGTTATTTACGTTAAATTTTGCAAGATTATTCTTTGTAAAATGCAGGAATGGGGAATTTTCTTTCATGGATTATTTTTATTTCAACATGAAAAAATGATTTTTTTTTAAAGACAAAATTTCCATAAAAACCAAATGTTTGAAAATGTTTTTCAGGACATTTTCAAGAACGCAATTGAACCACTAAAACAAATTGTTTCCTTGAAAATATTTATTATCAAAAAATTTTTACTTTGAAATAAATGCAATCTCAATAACAGATCGTGATGCTCGTAAAAGTTAGTCCTTCCCATGTAGTCCTTCCCCATGTAGTCCTTCCCCAAAACACACGGCTAGTTAATCTTTCCACTCTAATGGTTAGTTAGTCAACAAAACAATTGAAAGCACATCAACATAAGTGAGAAAGTTAAAAAGTAGAACAATTAAGTCAATCTGGTTTCTATATTTTATGCCAACACTTCGATTTTTTTAAACCCTAATATGATGCTACCTTCTAATGCACGGCAAGTTGATACCCAAGCATGGCCAGTTAGCTAACAAAGCAATTGAACGAATGAAAAGATTATCATAGCATGTTAGTAAAAAGTAAGAATTATGAAATAAAGAAACCTTTATTTTAGCCAAAAAATAATCGGTTGAAGAATAATCCTCGAATATGTTAGACACAACTAATTGCACACTCAATTTCACAACTTATTGAGTTGTACAATTGTGAGTGATGGATATATTTTTCCCTGTGGGACCCACTATTTTGCGTAGACTACTCACAATCTTATAACTCAGCAGGTTGTTATCATTATAGACATAAAAGGGCAAGGTTTCTGTCCAGTGGCCAGTGCCACTGGACACGTTGGATACGTGACACGCGCTCACGCATGTGCTCAGAAGCTCTTCTATTTTTTGGGTAAATATTAATAATTTGCATTTATTATAATTTGGGATTTCTACTTTTTCTAATTATAAAAAAAAATAAAAAAAAAAAAAAAAAAAACTAAGGGTGTAATGAAATTAAAAAAAAAAATTGAAAAAAAAAGGAAGACAAAAGAAACAAATACATTGTGATGAAGTTAAAAAAAAAAAAAAAAAAAAAAAATGAATACTTGGGTTGCGTTTTGTAGATTGGAGGAGTTTTAAAACTAACAAAAAAGTAATCCTATTTTGTAGGAAGTTAGTAAGTAGAAGTAGGAATTTAAATCAACGTAAAAGTAGGAGTTTATTAGAAGCAGGAAGACATTTCAACGTAGAAGTAGGAATTTTTTTTTTTTCCAATTTACTATTTTAACCCCATTTTTAAGTTATTGGTTAATTAATTTAAAGGTATTTTTGACAGGAAAAAAAAAATAACTAACTTTCTGAATCCTCTTAATATATACAGATAGATATAATAGGTTGTCATTGCCTCTAATTTGCTCCATAAAATTTTTTGTGCATTGCACATATTCTATCAATTTATCATTACTCATTAGATGACTAGTCAAAGGATAGTTATCATAGTTTCAATGAGTCTCTTTTCAAATTCATAGAATCCATGTCTCACACGCAGGGACCATATAATTGTGGCGTTCCAATTGAGCAAAACACAAATGAGTCATGAGTATATGACAGTTGAGCAATGATAAAGAATTCACAAACCCACTAAGAGCTTGACTTCGCATTGAGTTTAACACTCTCACACTTACAATGATTTAAGAAGAAATTTCTCAACAGCTCCTATAATAGTTGTAACTGAAACATTACCACCTTAAAGTTCATTGAGATCACTTTTCTTAACGTTAATCACAAACACATTATTTCAGTAATTGTAAAACAAAATTTTGTGTTCCTGAACTTGATAGATGACAAAACTTAAAATAAGAAAAAAAAAAAAAAAAAAAAAAAAAAAAAGTGTGTTCAAAGGATAGGTTATATTTTTCCTCCCTTCAAAAGTCTTCTAAATTCTAATCATGCCTAACATTACTCATTACTTTTTTGGCCGCTAATCATGGTCATGGCCTCCCGCATAATGACATAAATATTTCTCCATTTTTATCTCTTTCTACAACACCGAAAAAATATCTTCTTATTGTATCTTATTGAAAGAAATATGGGATGCTTCTTATGGCTATACCAGGTCCCGTTTCTTCTTTTTTTACTCTTGCTTTCTCAAGTTACTTGCTCCTCCTCTTTACCTTATTTTTCACCTCCTTTATTAATGCCAATATGCCATCCTGAATAGAACTTTGCTTTGCTCCAGTTCAAGAACTCGTTGTCACTTCCCCATGACAATGCAATTTCATTCATTGCGATTTATATCATGGAATTCGTTTTTAATTATTTATTTATTTGGGAAAGGATTTGATGCATACGAGTATGCAGTAATGGTTGCATAATGGGTTATGTGACTGTAAAAAGAAAACAACATGTATTCAACAATTGTTGCATACTAATATGTAGTAATACCTTTCCCTTTACTAAATTCCTTCTCCTCAATTTTGAAGATTGTGTTCTCTGGTTCTATGCTTCTTAGGCTTACTTGGAGAGGTCTTCTAGTACATGGTGTTCCCATAGATCTCAAATTTATCGTTTGATTTTCGGTTCCTTCTCCCTGACATTGCCAAACCTGAAGTCTCCTCCATATCCATATAATATAAACAACTTTTGTTTTGATAATCATAAATTTTTTTTTTTTTTTTTTTGAAAAACAAGGGAAAATTCTTCTTTTATAGGAATCTAGTAATTTACACTGTAAACATACAAAAAGTGGTAAATATTGTACACTTTTTGCAAATTTGTACAAAATTTGCCACTTTTAAAGATTCTACAACATAAGTGAAATAATTTTAATATCAAGTACATAAAGAAAGAATAAAAAGCTAAATGTAAAATAAATATTACTAGTATAAATTTATACAGTTATTGTAATAAGAACGTATTTTCACATAACTTTGCATGTCTAATGTAAGGTCCCTGTTTGGGGTCCAGGCCCAACAGGTAGGAGACTCTGGCCCAAGGAATCCAAAACAATGAATTTTTAGAGAAGTGGGTTACAGAACTAGGCCTTAACTAAGTGCATGCTAACGAATGTTGGGCCACGCAACACTTATAAACGGGACAACCTTTTCCTGCTTGTTTTTTGTATTATCCGAGGAGACGTGGGAGATATATCTCAGTCCTTCTTCGTGATTCTGGTTTTTCTTGCTCTCTCTCCATGGGAAGTCCTCTCACTTATATAGCCCCTTGCATGTCGTTAGGACCCTACACGTGTTGATCATCTGAGCCTTCTTCTGCGTGCCCGTCCCATCGGACATCTTCCCCGCCTTTCTGTGAGTTGCGATAGCCAAGATAACACTGTTCACAAGTCCCCTCCCCATTAATGCGGCCGGAAAAGTAGCTATCATGCATTTAATGCAGCTGCCTGTAGCCTCTCACTTGACCTCATACAATGTCACCCCTCTTACGGGTTTGGTGGACTCATCCCTGTTTCCAACATTTGCTGGAGTGAGTTCTCATAGCTGGCAGGAGACATGTTCGAGCCATATTTGCCACGTCCGAGGAGACCTTCCTTCTCAGATCGCCCCCTAGATGACTGGGCCCACGAAACTTGGGCCTGGAGCCCCTAGCGTACCTACACCTTCTTCTCGGACTAGTAAATCCTCCCATACTGGGCTCAAGGCCCATTATATGACCTTGGGCCTCTGCCCCTACATCTAATATAGGTGAATTTTGGGCTTTGTATGCTAAAATATGTTAATTTTTCTACTATACACGCGCTGTGCTTGAACAATAAATAGATCGAATGAGAAGCTTTGCTTTGCCATCTCTACTTTAGACAGTGTTGCCCAACTTACTACTATGGGCGATTAGACGTGGCAAAACGGGCAGTCGGGTCGAGTCAATCGGGTTGCGGGTCAATCGGGTCGCAGGTCGATTCAGGTTGAATTGACCCGTATTTTTCAAACAAGTTTTTTTTTTTTTTTTTGAAATTGATGCAATCTGTCAATTGTTTATGTGTTCCTTAACTGTGATAAGATTCTCACTAGTGATATTGTTACCAATTACCACTAAACACTTGATACCCAAATTTGGTGCAACTCTTGTTCCAGCTTTCTAGAAGCTAATCTTGGTATAATTTTCAATTTGGTTAAAGTAGGAAGAGAAAATGAAGATGACAAGTAAAGAATGACAAATTATAATGGAGTACATAACATATTAGGTAAGAAGAATAAGTAAATATTTTATAAAAATTACACCTCAATCTCAATCTACTGAACGTTGGTAGATGTGGCAAAACGGGCGAGTCGGGTCAGGTTTAGGTCGGGTCAATCGGGTTGTAAGTCAAAACGGGTCAATCGGGTTGCAGGTTAATCAGGTCGGGTCAGAAAATTCCGACCCGTTTTGCCATGTCTATGGGCCCCAACAAAAAATTGGCCCCTCTTCAGCTCATAAAGGTGGCCCAAAGTAGGACTAAGAGATATGGCTATTGGGCCTAGACTTTAACTCCACCTTATTAACGGACATATTCCCTTCCCAACTAGGACAGATAGATTGACCCTTATTGCGTAAAAAGGTCAAATATTGAGTACCAAATACGTAAATTGAACTAGCATTTTATTACTTAAAAATAAAATTATTTTACAAATTCTATAATTTCATGATTCTTGACTCCTTGTCATATATAGACATAAAAATGTGTGCTAGAGGAAGAGAGAAACACATAATATAATAGTTTCTCCTTATGAAACAATTCTATAACATTTTTAATTAATATTAGTAACAAGTTTCAGTTAACTCAACTGTTTAAGTTTTTTATTATTGAATAGGAGATCTAATATTCAACTTCATTTAAATAAAAAAAATCAATTAATTTCTTAGTCTGATTATAAAAAGCAATTAACATGAAGCGGACACCATAAATTTAAAATACTAACATAGCTATACAAGAAAAAATAATATTAATAATGTCATATTTTTAAAACAACTAATAGACTAATAGGTTGTTCGTTCCTTCTAATTTTTTAAATTACATTTTTAAATAGTCAGCCAACCACTCAGATTATTAAAACCATGTACTTTCATAAAAATATACCGAGCCTGCAACGAGACACTCTAAGCCGGCAAATTAGAAAAAAATAATATTAATAATGTCATATTCTAAAAACAACAAATAGAATAATAGGTTGCCGTTTCTTCTTAATAATGTCATATCCTTAAATTACTTTTTTAAATAGTTGGCCAACCACTCAGATTATTAAAACCATGCATTTTCATAAAAGGGTAAGATTTAGGTACAGTACTTAGGTGTTTTTCTTAAGATTTCTCTTTTAATATTCTATCATATATATTTTTTCGCATGAGATGGAAGTGTATTTTTTAATTAAGCATCTACATGGCTGAATCTTAAGAAGAGAACTTAACGAACAGTACATAAGGTATTGTACCTAAATTTTGACCTTCATAAAAATATAGAGAGCCTGCACAAGATACTTAAGGCCCGCAAATTAGATATAAATAATATTAATAATGTCATATTCTTAAAACAACAAATAGACTAATAGGTTGTCGTTTCATTTAATTTTCTTCAAAACAATACTTCTAAATAATGTGAGTCATAGTCATACACTCTGATTATTAAAACATACACACAATAATTTGATCCTTAAATTACTTTGTTAAATAGTCAGCCAACCACTCAGATTAAAAGATGAACAAGTTGCTTGTTGGCGTTTACGACGAAGTCCAAAAGCTTCAAAAGAAACTCGGAATCACCAAGGCAATGCTGAGAATTTGTTAATTACCTGCGTGACTTTTCCTTGAAATGGGCAAAAACATATTATATGATAAAACAATTATATAATAATCACAAGCGCACTTGCTAATTACTTTCTGTTTCTTTCTTGTGTTGTTCAATCCAACTATACTTTCATTCTCCATTAGCTATGGCTGATACACTACTCATTGATCTCTTCAAGCAATTGGGTTCAATCGCTGTTCAGCTTGCTAAGCAAGAGATCAACCTGCTAGTTGGCGTTGATGAAGAAGTCCAAAAGCTTCGAGGCAAGCTCGGAATGATCAAGGCAATGCTGGACGATGCTGAGGAAAGACATGCTGTGAAGCAGCTTACTGAGAAGCTTTGGTTAGAGCAGCTCCAAAACCAGTACTACGAGATGGATGACATCTTGGACACCTGGAACACTGCAAGGATCAGAGCAGAGATTGAGAAAGTAGAAGGAAAACCAGCTGATACTAACGCTCCTGCTGTTGTCAAGAAGAAGGTATGCTCCTTCGTCCCATCTCCATCATGTTGTTTTAACCTTCCTCTGCGTCATGATGTTGGTCACATGATAAGAAAACTGAATGAAAAGTTAGATATGATTGTCAAAGACAAAGCAACCTATGGGATTGACTTTAATAGGCAACCTGATGTAGTTGAGCGACCAACAACTACGTCCTTTGTAGATGTGTCCCATATAGTTGGTCGTGATAGACATAGGGATGAACTACTAAGAAACTTATTAGGTGTGGGTAGTCAAGAAGAAAGAAATTCTTATTGTGTCATCTCCTTAGTGGGTATGGGCGGTATCGGAAAAACAACTCTTGCCCAACTAGCCTACAATCATCCTGATGTGCAAGCCCATTTTCAAAAAAGAATGTGGATTTGTGTTTCTGATCCATTCGATCAGTGCAAGGTTGCCAAAGCAATCATTAAGGAGATTAACCCTGAACATGAATCCCTCAATGATACTGAATTACAAACTCTGTTGCGTAAAATTCACTATTTGATCAAGGACGAGAAATTCTTTCTTGTCTTAGATGATGTGTGGACTGAACACTCAAATGAATGGGAGCCGTTCAAACTTGCTCTAGAAAATGGTGTCCATGGCAGTAGAATTCTAGTAACCACACGTAAACAAATAGTTGTGAAGATGATAGGAAGTGCCCTTACTATAAATTTGGAGGTATTGTCTGATGAAGACTGCTGGTTGATTTTCAGTAAAATAGCATTTTCTAATGAGGAGCAACTTCATTATCTAGAAGATCTTGGTAGAAAACTAGCAATTAAGTGTAAAGGCTTACCACTCGCTGCAAAGACTCTAGGTAGCCTCATGCAAAACAAGAGATGTAGAGAAGAATGGATTAATATTTTGGATAGTCGTATGTGGGAATTAGAAGATATTGAAAAAGGCCTTTTGGCTCCATTGTTATTGAGTTATTATGAACTACCCTCAACAGTGAGACGTTGTTTCTCATATTGTGCTGTTTTTGCAAAAGATTATCTCTTTTCTAGAGATAAATTGGTCCTCCATTGGATGGCACAAGGATATATTGAGTCAAAGGCAAATATGGAGTTGGAAGTCATGGGGGAAGAATATTTTGAAAAGTTAGCCATGCGCTCTTTCTTCCAAGATTTTGAAATAGGTAAATATACTGATAGGATAATAAGTTGCAAAATGCATGATATAGTGCATGACTTTGCCCAATTTATGACCAAAAATGAATCCTTCGAAATTGATGGTGATAAGAAGTTGGAGATAGATTGTCAAAGTGCTCGTCATTTACATTTAAAAATTTCAAAAGAAATGCAATGTCTTGAATCCATCTATCGTGCAAAAAATCTACGCACTCTCCATCTTCTTTCGCGTGAAATGGATTATGAGTTTGAGATGCTCTTGTTGAACTCATTCCATCATTTTAAATGTTTACGAACATTAGTTTTGGATTGTCAAATTAAGAAACTTCCAGATGCAGTGGAAAATTTGATACATTTAAGGTGTTTTCATATGTTTGAGAATGTTAAAATAGAAGAATTGCCTGAAACCTTTTGCAATCTATGTAATTTACAAATTTTGAAAATCGAGAATTGTCATTATTTCAAGAAATTACCACAAGGGATGAGTAAACAAATTAACTTAAGACATCTTGTATTTAATGATGTTTATTTTAGTGCCAAAGTGGTATTTCCAAAAAGGATTGGGAAATTAATTGGTCTTAGAACATTAAGTGAATTAAACATAGGTGATAAGGATGATAGAGAAGGATGTAAAATTGGAGAGTTAAAAAATTTGAATCAGCTTCGAGGGACTCTTAGAATACATGGGATGGAAAATGTGGTAAATGTGGATGAGCTTCAGAATGCACAATTGAAAGAGAAAATACATCTCTGTGGTTTGGTGCTAGATTTTGGCTTTGAAAATTTAGGCGTCTATAAAGATATAAGAAGAATGGAGAATGACGTAAGAGTATTGAATGCCTTAGAGCGACCACCAAACTTGCAATATTTAGACATTATGGGCTACATGGGCAACACAATTTATCCTAATTGGATGATGTCATGGACCACACTGAAAAAGCTTGGACTTTTGTTCTGCAAAAATTTAGAGCATTTGCCTTCTTTGGGGCAGTTGCCATTCCTTGAAGGATTATTGATACTGAGGCTTGATAATGTGAAGAAGGTGGGAGATGAATTTCTGGGAATAGAAGATTCCAAAAACAAGAAAGACTACGACATCATATTCCCAAACCTGAAATCTCTCGAATTTCGGGATTTGAAGAACTGGGAAGAATGGATTGGGATGGGAGGAACGGGAGAAGAAGAAGAAGAAAATGATAATGGTATTGTTACAAATCCAATAATTATGCCACGTCTCCAGTCCTTGGAAATTAATGTCTGCAACAACCTAAAGTCTCTGCCAGACTACTTGCTTTCTGCTCCATCGTTGAAGGAATTGGTGATTTCTTCATGGCCTCTCAGTAAATGTTACCAAAGAGGGACCGGAGAGAACTGGCACAAGATTTCTCATATCTCTAACATCGTGTTGGATTGGGAGTGGGTGCAAAGAAACGGTGAACCCCAGTTTGATTCAAAGGTAACTCTGCTTCCTTTCTTCTTCTTCCTTTATTTATTTTTTCATTCCAAATATATCAATTAAATATAAATATATGGATTGGATTGTGAAAACAGTCCGGAAGTTTAGTTTACTCCAACTCTCCTCCACTCAATGCCAACTTCTACGCATGCATTTTTTATTTATTTATTAAATATATCAATTTAATATATAAATATATGGGTTTTGATTAAATTTTATATTTTTTGTTAATTTTTTAGTTTAATATTATATGGGTTTGTTGTGGGTTTTGTCGATTTTCGGTATTTTAAACTAAATCTAACAGAACTCGTTACTCATATGCTTTTCTTTTCGACATGCATGTAGACCTCAAATCAACAAAATGAATTTGGATCAGAAATCTGTGACAAAGATGATGTTGGGGCTGGCTCAGCTGAGTGTGTGGTGGATGAACGAGTGGAAGTAGACAATGATGAGGGTCCGGAGATCTGTGAAGCAGACAGATAATAAGAGCAAGGTGTTGAAGTGGACAAGATTTTTAAAGACCACAAAGGAGGAGGTAAGTAATAAATATATAGTAACTGTTTATTGATTGGTTTTATTGAATTTTTGTGTGTGCATGTGTGATCATGCTTTAGCCATAAGTAAAATTTGTTTGAATGAATGGTAGTGAGAGAGAAGAAGGATATCAAGACTCTGTTGTAAATCACACACACACTCCCACCAAACATTCTATCTCCTATGCCCCACTATTTGCAAATCTAAAATACATTTTCTTCTTCCTAGGTATTCATAAACTAATATATTTTTTAAAAATATTTTGGTCATGACCCTTTTTGATCTAATATGTTATTGGTTATAAATGAGTGTTTTGATTTTTTAGGCATGTAATTCCACATTAACTGGTAACCAGTAAGTGTTATGCCTATATTTGATTCTTCTTAATCTTTTATGTCTTAATATGATATATCAATATGGATCTTGCGGATTTCATTGATTTTGGTTATTTGGACTGAACTGACATAACTCATTATATGCTGTTCTTTTGGGCATGTGGCTGGTGGATGACAGAAATTGAGGACCTGGTATTTTGAGTAATCATTGTGAGAGAGCAGAGGAATTTAAAAGCCTCTTTTGTGGATGTTTGAGGGTGGCTTTGGCTCTCTCTCTTTTGCTTCATTTCTTCACTCTTGCCTCCAAATCAAAACAAATAAACCCTCCCTCCTACCATCTCCAATGTGACACTCTTCAAGTATTTGATCTGATCCTAATTTCAAGTCCATGTTTTTATCAAACCCAGCATATTACTTGATCATGGCGGTGAAGTGAAATTAAATGGTGGAAGAGCTTGGCATAAAGATGATCTTCATTTCTTACTGACAACATCAAGTCCCTAAAATAATGTTTTTGTTGCATTTAAAAAATATATATGTGATTGAATCTTAAACCCATTCAAACACAATGAATTTTTGAAACTTAATAGTTGTCAATTCAATTTTTTAATGAAAATGTTGTACAGGTGATGTGAATGTTGATTCTTTTTGAAGTAATCTCTTATTTTTATGATTTTTTTGGTAAAACTAAGTACTTTTATTCACATTTCACATATTACTGTACAGAATGATTATCCCAAATCTATTCAATAAAACAATTCTATCACTGTTTCTTTGTGCCCAACTGCAATGAACTTATGAGATTGTCTATAACACCTGGCTAGTACACAAATTCTATAACACTTAACACCCTGCTAGTTTATAGAATCTTTAACACTACATGGGAATGATATATTGGAGTTTTTGACTAGAGGAGATTTTGAACTTGTAGGGAAGGTTTTGATGGAGTATGGGAGTGGGATTTGCCCATTACAGGCTAGCCCTGTATTGAGCAGCAAGTAGACTGTTTGAACCTAGTCCAAAAAGGTTAAGAAAAGATGTGTTGGCCAAGGATGAATTAGAAAGTCAGAAACCTCTTTGGCTATTAATGGTACTATAAAGTTTGTTCTTTGGTATTTAAATCTTTCAGTTGTAACTTCTTCCACAGTTCTCTTTGGCCTTGTTTACTTATAAGTTACTCCACAGTTTTCTTTGGCGTTGTATACTTATAAGTTATATTGAACAAATGTCAGGAATCCTTACTTGATCATCATTTGTCAGTCCAGGGTGCTACATGGGGCACAACCATCTGGCAGCTAAGAACCTAGTCAATTAGAATTCTCATTAATGGTCTTACATCTTTTTGATACATTTCTCTTCCATTAATATGTGAGAACTTAAATTAGCTTCACCTAAATCTTGTGGCTAAATTAAATTCATGCAGGATTTATAGCATTGTATGCTAATTTTGATTAGGACTTGTGCTTGAAGGAGCTGGTGGAGAATTTGGAAATAAGCTACTACAGGATGTGAGTATGTGTATCTTAAAAATCAAGGTATGGATGTTAGGGTGTATTCTCTTGCTTTGGTGCTAAATGTGTTGTTTGTCATGCCTGGCAATTGTGAGCAGATCACCTTTGAAAGTTAGTAGAGGAAGAATTTGAAGAGGAGCATTTGTGTAGTAACTAATACAACTTTAAGGCTTGGCTTTGCAGTTGGCATTATGCATACCTGTAAGTACTTCTTTCTAATATTTTCATGTTTGATCATCAATGACTGGTATTAGGTTTATCATTATAGGAACAGGTTGAGGTTTCAAATGTAATAGAAAAATTTGTTTGTACAAGTGCATGCTTTTGTTAAATTTCAATTGTCTGATCATTAATCACCTCAGTTAACATTGCAGGTGAAAGAAGTGCTAGAGTGTTTATAATTTCAGTCTGCCAGTGGTATATGAATGCTTTTGTTCATCATCCCTTGGTGATTCTCCAAACAGCTCCGGAGGCTTTTAGCTATATGATGACATGTGAAATTACAATATTAGTTGGCGCATCAGGTGCACTTAGTGTACTATTGGGAGCCATGGTTTCTAAGCTTTTCGTTAATTGGAAAATCTAAGCAAATTAGGTAACATTTCCTTTTTGCTGTTTATGTCTTTTGCTAGTAATAGTGACAGTCTGAAACTCAAAGCTAAGGTTTTATCTGATTAGCCTAAACTTATATACTCTTAATTTGTGAGAATAGTTCTTGACTCCTAAATATTTAGCGTGCAGCACTTGTAACTCTCATGCTCATTATAGCCATAAATTTGCCCCTTGGATTTCTACGTCATGTGGACAATACAGCTCATATTGAAGGATTCCTGTCAGGATTTCCCCTTGGCTTGGATGTGTAAGCCACAAATAAATTCCTTCATATATGAAATAAAGCAGAAATCCAGGCACAAGTGTTATCAATTCCTTTTATAGGATTACAGCTTTAGTCCTCTTAGTTCTTGGGTAATTAACTTGAACTCTCTCTGCATTCTCAACTTCTAGTTTAAGTATCTACCATGGAAATGTGATCCAGCCCTGACTAACCTTTTTCTTTTCCTTAGTTTTATCATCCCCGAAGAAATTGGCATATATGCATATGGATGTATTGAGCTATTTAATGGTCAGAAGCCATATAGCCATATAGTCTACCTTTCTGGAGCATCAATCAGTGGAATGATTATGTCAGTATTTTTGCCTATTCTTCAAGCTTTGCATGTATAAAAAAAAAAACTATTATTGTATGGATGCTTACTGTGACAAAGGATCTTGGCAGTTTACACCTCCCATTGTCGGCTTTTGAAACTGGCCAGCTTGCAGATTTTGCTGCCATTTCTTTTATGCTCATGGCCTGGGTCTCTAAACATTAGTATTGAACAACTGCATTGTACAAACACTTAGGACTGAAATAGTAAAGCAACACATCAAAATATATAAAGGAAAATCCAATTAAGGATTGTACATTTTATTTAAATATTTTTTTCCAATTTCATAGTATTTTTCACATGCATCATTTTCATTCCTAAGATCCATTGTATTTTTAGAAAATTTAATGCAACACAACGAGTGACATTGATCTACAGCTGTATATAGGCACACCTTGAACATTTCTTAAAACTCTTTCAAATTCCTAAAGTCTATAGTTGCTTCATTTAGGCACACCTTGTACATGTGTTAATGGTCTATTTTTAGATTTCTACTGCCTATTGCTTCCATGCTCTAGAAACCTTAAGATCTTGAAGATTTTCAATCTGATTACTAAATAGGGAATAATGCACATTTTATAGCCCATTCAGAATCTACACACTACAAACTTAATTGATGCAGTAATCTTCTAATCATAAGTAAGACTTGACATCAGAACAAAACCATTAGTAGATAAAGTTAATTACAAGTGAACCAACAGTATAGAAAAGGTAATGTATCTTTTGCCACTTTATGAAACAAAGTCTAACAAGATACATTGCTAAAATTAACATAGAACTGTCTGTTTCACATGGAACAAGAACTTGCTAGTACTCAAATTTTATAACACTCAATGTCCTGCTAGTTTATAAAATCTTTAACACTACATGGGGATGGTATATTGGTGTTTTTGACTAGAGAGGATGTTGAATTTGTAGGGTAGGTTTTGATGAAGTATGGGAGTGGGATTTGTCTAGGTTGGTGATTTGCCTATTACAAGCCAGCCTACTATTGAGCAGCAAGCAGACTGTTTGAATCTAGTCGAAGAAGTTTGAGAAAGATGTGTTGGCCAAGGATGGAGCAGAAAATCAGAAACCCAATTGGCTATTAATGGTAGTATAAAGTTTGTTCTTTAATATCTAAAAATTTCAGTTGTAACTTCGTCCACTTTTCTCTATGGCCTTGTATACTTATAAGTTATATCTGAAAACCTTAAATCACCATCAATTGTCAATCCAGGGTGCTACATGGGGCACAGCCATCTCGCACCTAAGAACCAAGTCAATTAGTATTCTCGTTAATGGTCTTATATCTTTCCGACACATTTCTCTTCCATTAATGTTTCTTGATCAAATCAACCAATTTATAAAGAGAAGTTAAATTAGATTCACCTAAATTTTGTGGCTGAATTAAATTCATGCAGGATTTATAGCATTGTATGCTAATTTTGATGAGGACTTGTGCTTGATTCCTGAGTCAACCTTTTACCTTGAAGGAGCAGGTGGTGAATTTAGAAATAAGCTACTCCAGGATGTGAGTCTGTGTATCTCAAATATCAAGCTATGGATATTAGGGTGTATTCTTTTGCTTTGGTGCTAAATGTGTTGTTTGTCATGCCTGGCAATTGTGTGCAGATCACCTTTGAAAGTTAGTAGAAGAAGAACTTGAAGAGGAGTATTTGTGTAGTAACTAATTCTAACTTTTAAGGCTTGGCTTTGCAGTTGGTATTATTCATACCTGTAAGTACTTCTTTCCAATCTTTTCATCTTTGATCATCAATAACTGGTTATCCGTTTTATCATTATAGGGATAGGCAGTGGTTTCAAAAGTTACAGATTTTATTTTTTGTACAAGTGCATGCTTTTGTTATATTTTATTTTCTGATCATTAATCATGTAAGATAATATTGCAGGTGAAAGAAGTGCTAGAGTGTTAATAATGTTCAATCAGCCAGTGGTATATGAATGCTTTTGTACATCATCCCTTGGTGATTCTCCTAATTGCTCTAGAGGCATCTGGTGCACTTTTTGGCCTATCGGGAGACATGGTTTCTGAGCAAATAAGGTAACATTTTCTTCTTGCTCTTTATGTCTTTGACTAGTAAAAGTGATAGTCTGAGACTCAAAGCTAAATTCTTATCAGATTAAGCTAAAATTTTATACTATTAATTTGTGAGAATAGGTCTTGACTCCTAAATATTCGGTGTGCAGCACTTTTAACTCTTGTGCTCACTATAGCCATAACTTTTCCCCTCGGATTTCTACCTTGTGTGGACAATTCAGCTCATATTGAAGGATTCCTGTCAGGATTTCCCCTTGGCTTCATTCTTTTAATCCTTCTTCAATTTGGATATGTAACCCACAAAAAATTCCTCCAGGATATGAAATAAAGCAGAAATCCAGGCTTAAGTGTTATCAATACCCGTTATTGGATTACAGCTTAATTCCTCTTAATTGTTGGGTAATTAACTTGTACTCTCTCTGCATTCTCAACTTCTAGTTTATGATCCAGCCTTGACTAAATTTTTTTCTTTTCTTTTGTTTTATCTACCCGGAAGAAATTGGCAGATATGCATATGGATATATTTAGCTATTTAATGGTCAGAAGCCATATAGCCGAATAGTCTGCCTTTCTGGAGCATCAATCATTATGTCAGTCTATTTGCCTATTCTTCAAGCTTTGCAAGTATAACAAAACTACTCTTGTATGGATGCTTGCTGCGACAAAGGATCTTGGCAGTTTACAAAACTACTTTTGAAGTTGGCTAGCTTGCAATTTTTGTAGCCATGTCTTTTATGCTCATCACTTGGGTCCCTAAACATTAGTATTGCACATTTGCATTGTACAAACACTTTGGATTGAAGTAGTAAAGCAACACAATCAAATATATAGAAGGAAAATCCAATTAGGGATTGTACATTTTATTTACATTTTTTAATGCTATTCTCATGGCATTTTTCATATGCATCATTTTTACTGCTAAGATCCACTGTATTCCTGCAAAATTTAGAGCGACACAAGGAGTGACAGTGATCTGCAGCTGCATATAAGCACACCCTGAACGTGTGTTAACCTCTTTCAAATTCCTACAGTCTATAGTTGCTTCATTTAGGCACACCCTGAACATGTGGTAATGGTCTCTTACAGATTTCTATAGCCTATTGGTTCCAAGCTCTGATTACTAAAATAATACACATTTATAGCCCATTCAGAATCTACACACCAGTCTTAATTAATGCAGTAACCTTCTAATCAAAAGTAAGAGTTGACATCAGAACAGAACTATTATTAGAGAAAGTTTATTACAAGTGAAACTCACACTCTAAAACCATAGCCTCCGCTCTTTTGCTTTTTCTTTTTTAGTTTTTAATTTTTTTTTCAATCTTGTTTTTGCTATAATCCAAATTTTAACTGCTTAAAAGAATAGAGAAAAAATGTTGAATTCAACATTATTTTTTAATAGCATTCAAGGCAGTGAGGATACAAAATTGCTAGTACATTGTTATACTCTTAACACTTCTACAATAATTTATTTTAAGAAATAAAATTGATTGTTTAAACTCTATTTATTTAGATTAATCTCCAAATTACATTAATATATATTTGTGTATTTAGTTTGCTATTAATATCAATTAATTTTTTTATATTAATTTTGCTTTCCACATTGCCCCTTCTAAACTGAATTCCTGGCTCTACCACTGGTGTTAGTTCCTTATAGACTAAAATAAAAAAAGACCGGGACCAACCGTAGCTAAAAATGAAAGGTATTGTCAAAATGTTATGACATCTTGTTCATGTCATAATATTTTCATAACTACTGAGTGTTAGTTCCTTATAAATAAAAATAAAATAATAAATATCAAACCAACCACAACTAAAAATAATGGTATTGCGACATCTTTATTTACGTAGCTTATTGGTCATGCGCACTAGTTAATGAAACCTGAATCCAGGATCATAGTTGATCAATTAATTAATTTGGGTTGATTTGATTAAATTAATCAACCTGGTCTAAAAATCTAACACATGTTAAGTGTTAACATACTCTGACATTATTTTTTTTTTGGAGTGCCACAGACGGATTCACAGGTGTTCATGTGGAATGCCCAGATTATAAGTGCACCTGAAGAACCTAATTTTGGAAAACTTGATCTCATGAACAAACTTATAAATGAATCGTTTTATAAGGGTTGGTGCAGTGTGCAAAAGATATCAATATTAAGGTAAACATAAACTGCTTCTTAGTTAAAATACTATATATTTTGACAAGTTAGATATGAAAAAAAGAATAATTTAAACCCAATTAACACATACAACTTCTTAATAGAGACATCCATTCTTATGGAGTGACCTTATGATCAATTATACAATAAGTTGAGCGTTGAATTTTACGTTGTGTTGAAAATAACAATTGTTATTTTCTGGCCAGTGATTAACTATAATGTCACTATCAAAAGTCTACTTAAATAATTTTAGCTATTACTTTCAAGTTCTTGTTCCATGTGAAACAGAGAGTTCCGTGTTAATTTTAGCTGTGTATCTTGTTTGGACTTCATTTCATAAATTTGCAAAAGATACATGACCTTATCTATACTATTGGTTTCACTTAAAGGTGTGCAAAAAACCCACCGACCCACCAAACCCGACCCGCCGGGTTGGGTCGGTTTTTAGGGCTTGGTGGGTTGGGTTGGGTTATAAAAATTTTTTTTATAGCGGGTCAGGTTGGGTTTGGGTCATAAAATTACAAACCCGCCAAACCCGACCGGACCCACCCATATTTAATATATATTATATATTTAATAAATTTTTTTTTTGAAACCAGCTGTAGGGCACTTATATATATATATATATATATATATATATATATATATATATATATATATGTAAATATATATTATATATTTAATAATTAAAAAAAAAAAAAAACTAGCTGTAGAGCAGCACTTCTTTGGTTCCTTCTACTAATACTAATTTAATATATATATATATATATATATATATATATAAAATATTATATAATTAATAAATTTTTTAAAATAACTAGCTCTTCCTATCCTATATAAAAGCCAATTAGTTCACACAAATCCTAGTAAATTACTATTGTTGTTTAGTCATTAGTGTTGTTTGCCTTTAAGAAGTTACATTGATACTAATCTTTGGATTTTTTTAATATATTAATATTTATATTTTTTTCTACTCAATTTAATAATAATAATAATAATAAAATTTGTCAAACCCATGGGTTCAACCCGACCCAACCCGACCCATGTGGGTTGGGTTGGACTTAAGTGATGGGTTGGGTTGGGTTGAATTTTTTTTGACCCACCATGGTGGGTTGGGTCAAAAAATCTCCTCAACCCGACCCATGCACACCCCTAGCCTTTATCATATAAATGTCTCCCTCAACAATTTAAGTGGCACTATGGAGGAAAAAATATTCTCAAAGCTCAAAAACCTTGAAGTTGCTGATCTTCACTCCAACTCAGTTCAAGGACCGCTTCCAATACCTCCATCAGCCATTTACTTCTTTTCAATGTCAAGGAATAATTTAAGTGGAGTGCTCCCTTCTTTGATTTGTAATATCAATTCACTCATTGTTCTTAATTTGTCTCATAATAACTTGAGTGATATGATTCCTTCATGTTTTGGAAAATTGAGTGATAATCTCTCTGTGTTGGATTTGCGAAATAATACATTTCATGGCACCATCCCAGAAACATTTGCAAAAAACAACTTAAGAAATCTTAACCTCAATGGCAATCAATTGGAAGGGCCTTTGCCCCAATCATTGGTAAATTGCAGACACCTGGAAGTGCTTCATCTAGGTAACAATAAGATCAACGACACCTTTCCTCATTGGTTAGGAACTCTTCCAAATTTACGGGTTCTTGTCTTGCGATCAAATAGATTTCATGGTCCTAAAGAAAATCCAAGTACCAAAGTTTCCTTCACCAATTTACGAATCATAGACCTTGCTCACAATGAGTTTCATGGTCTTTTGCCAGAAAAATATTTCAATTATTTGAATGCAATGATGAATGCAAGTGCAGACAAAGGTGAATAGAAATATATAGGTGATAACTATTATCATGATTCTGTGATGGTGATCCTGAAAAGGTTGTCCATTGAATTGGTGAAAATCCAAAATCTCTTTACAACCATTGATTTCTCAAATAATTGTTTCAAAGGAGAGATTCCAAAGTCCATTGGAAAACTGAAGTCACTCAAAAGGGCTCAACATGTTGCACAATAAACTTATAGGTAACATGCCTTTATCACTACGAAATTTGATCAATCTGGAGTGGTTGGATATTTCCTCAAACAATCTTACAGGAGAAATTCCAGGACAGTTGGTAGATCTTATATCACTAGAAGTTTTAAGCTTATTGAGAAATTGTTTATTTGGACCAATACTTCAAGGTAACCAGTTCAATACATTTTCATTTGATTCGTACAATGGAAACTAGGGCTTAGTGGATTTCCATTGGCAAAAACTTGTGGCAATAACAAAGGACAACAATCACTACCATTGTCAACCATCCTAGTTGATAATTTGAAGATTGGGCTTTATTGGAAAGTATATGGATGTGGATTATTTTTTGAATTGGGAATGGGTTATAAAGTTTTTACAACTAGAAAACCAAAATGGCTAGTGATTATGATTGAAGGGGAACAACATAACAAAGTGATATTGTAGACAAAATTCTTGTGGAACCGGTCAAAGAAGAGTGTAATGGAAGCCAATAATGATTGAAGGTATATTCATCTGCACTAATATATTAGAATATACTCTATTTCTGTTTCATAATTTAGTTTTTTAAAAATGTCTTTATTGTAAAAATGACTATTTTTTTCTCCACTCATTTCTACTAATTCTGGACACCTATACTTGTTTCAATGACGAGGTTCATAACCTTTGCTAAGGGAAGCGTCACCTTTTGTCTATGGTAACTATTCAGCAAAGTAACTAATCCCATAATTATTAGAATGACTACTTTTGTTCATGGAAAAATTATTTAGAAAATGTTAGCTTTACGGTATAGTAGTAGCAGTACCAAATAATCAGGGCATATGCTAAGATTGCATTATTGTAATTATTATTGTTGTTGTTATTGTTCATGATTGCAAATTATAATTATTATTGTTACTGTTGTTGTCCATGTTATTTATCATTGTTACATTCTTGTGACTCTTTCTTCTCAGAATAAAGAAGATGGTTCTACTGCTTCCAAAAATGCTTCAAGGTGAACTGGTGAAGACTGATTTTTTTCTACGTACAAATGACAAGAAAATGTGTAGTACTAGTGTAATAACTCGATAGAAATTTTCGATTCAAAGTTACTTGGGAGCCACACACATGCATATATATTTTGAAAAATTTTGTTACATACTCAATAGTGTACACTATTTACACATCATATATCCAGAATTATGTTTATGATGTCCACATCATATTTTCTTGTGTACAGATGATGTACACTAGTGAGTGTATGATAATCACTGTTATATTATATATTATAATGTTAACGAGAAAAAATATAGATTTTGAAACTAACGTGTCAACATAAGGAATAAAAAAAACTGTCAAAACAATTATATTTTAGTTATTATTATTACCGAGTATATATTCCCTACTTAAAAAATAAAAATTAAGTCATTCTATGATTGTATTAGAAGAGGGTGCAAATAAAACATCATTGATTCGAAGGACAAAAGTTTGGTGGGATGTTTGGTCGGTGATATGCTATTATACCTTGAGCTTAGCAACATCTTTTAATGACATAAATTTTGACATAATATTTATTTTACAACTTTTACACAATCAATATATCATCTCCATAGTCCACACTACGTATCAAATTATAGCTGGAAAATCATAGCATGTTTTTCAAAAATAAAAGTAAAGAATAGTATCATACACCCATTGAAATTAAACAACTTGGTCAACAAGTTTTATGATGATCATAGAGAAGAAAAACTAGAAATTTTTTGACCATGTGACACTATTTCATTAGTCAATCCATGTCTTCTCATCATATATTATAAATGGAGAGAGAGAGAGAGAGAGAGAGAGAGAATTTTGAGCCAAGTTCATCATACCATGTGGATTGGGCTTTGCCTGAAATTACTCATACATAACAGGTCAAACTTATGTCTCACATTTATTCACTTCAAATAATAAATTTACGTTCCACCTTTTTCCTGCTTATTGATTGGGCTCATCGCCCATAGTTTTCTTGCATTGAAGATTGGGCTCAAGGCCCATTTGTTCTTCTCAAAGTATCAAGACTCACGGCTCACATTATTTCTCTTATCTCTTCATGATGGGCTTCCTCAATAAAAATCCCATATTCATAATAAATGAGTTTAAAATAAAATTTCACAATTAAAAACCAATTAAACTTTTCTGAAAAAAGAAAAGAAAGAATAATTAAACCATTTACTCTAAATCATGAAGCCCACACATATTCCTCGAAGGCAAAACCTTCGTGGGTGAAATATTCCATTTGGCCATAAGAAGAGCCCAACTCACTAAAAGGCAAAAACTTAATGTGGGCAAGCCTGAATACGAAAGAAACAAAACATGTTTCTTAAAAGAAACTAGGGGTGTTTGGATCAACGAAAATTGAGTTATATTTTTCATCACCTAAAACTAAAAAAATATGGGCCTCACAGAGTTATAGTTTGTTTAGATAAATTTCTTACTTAAGTTCTCATCACTCAAAACTCAAAATTTCAAGTTTGAGTGATAAAAATTGAAAATAAATTTTTAATGTTTCTGAATTATGAAATATGAGTTATAACGGCAAAGTTGTAAAAAAATAAAACTTGTGGGACCCTTCCTCCTAAATTGTCACTATCAACTCACATGTCACATCCACTTTCTTTTTCTTCAAAGTTCCACTGGCTTCTTTTTGTTTATGTTTTTATTTTTTTGGCTTTTTCTCTACTTTTTCTTTCTTTGTTCTTCAGACTCACTCCACCACCAACAGATTTTTTTTTTTTTTTCCCTTCAGACCTACTCCACCACCAACGATTTTTTTTTTCCTCTTAATTCTTCTTCCTGGTTTTTTCTTCTTTCTCTTCTTCTTCTTTCTTCTTCTTTCTTTTTCTTTCTTTCTTCTTCAAATCCACTCCACCATGTTCATCCAATGTTAAGCCAAGCCAATGTCTCAAACCCAGATACACAAACCCATAAACATATGGGTACCAATCAAACCCACAACCATGGCTTTGAATCTTTCTGTTCCCTTTGAAACCTAATTCGTCTCAACAATCGGGTCGATTCTTGACAACTCGGCCAAGTCCAAGGACTGGTTTTTGAAAGTGTTGAATGGGTCGGTTTGCTTAACAGAGCATTTTCGAACCCATCTTCGGGGAATTGCTTGCTGGGTTTGAATGATGATGGTGTTTTTGGCAGGTGGGAGGAGAGAAGACGAAAGTGGGAGGGGGTTTTTGGCTTATGGGTTTTGGTCTCGGTTTTGTGATAGGCATGGCAGAGCAGAAAAATGTGACGGCCATTTTACCATTTTGTGTAGTGACAGTGGGTGGGCTCCACCATTTTGTCAAAAACTTGGAGTTAAATAGTGAGAGATATAACTCATTTTTGGAACCAAACACAAATTTTAGAGAGGTTTAAGTTATTGTGGGAATAGAGATATGAGTTATGGGTTATGAGTTAGAGTTATGGGTTTTGGAATATGAGTTTTGAAATATAAATTATGAGCAATCCAAACAGGCCAGCCTTCAAACACAACAAGGTTCCTTTTCACTACAAGACAAGATAAATTAAAGAACAAGAGTGGGCCACTTGGAAAGCTCGATGGAAAGAAGACCAAGCGTACTCCACTACAAGACAACCCAAGAAAGTAAAAGCCCAAAATGATAGAGTCGTCGTTGACACTAGTAGGTTGGGCTAGACTAAATTTGTCGTTGATAGCTTGGCAACTTCACTAGGCATGTAAAAACTTAGGCCTAGGTATTTTGTTTATTCCTTAGTTGTGACATCCATCACAAACATGAATATTTTATTAATCTTAGGGGCATATGTTCCTGTATAGTTTTTTTGTTTATTCTTTTATGTGAGTGTGTTTTGAATCTTTAACACAACCCAGAATTCATAATAAATCTAAAATTGAATTATTGCATAGATCTATCTAGGGAATAGTAACTACAAAGCAAATTTTCCCTAGATACAAATGTCATGATATTTTATTTCACAATTGAGTCAATTTAAAAAATTAAAAAAGATCTAAAGTTAAGGATTTATCAATAGGTAATATTGCTCCAATACCCAACCAAAGGGCTACTGCGGTAGCAATAAAAAAGACTATTGTTGCTATAGGATGTCAAAATGGATTTTGGAATTTATTCTATACATATCCTTTACTTCTTTCAAATATAGGATAGAGGCATAATTTTAGTAACACATCTATTGATGTTATTGTTCTTATGTATTGTATGCTTGGGACTAAAATTTTTCCCCTTTATGTTTTTCAAAAATTGCATGTATGTCACTCATTACATATTTGCCAAAGCTAGGCAATCACCTATTGTCACTTGTCAGTGTGTCCTGGGCATTTGAGTAGGCACCTTTTGATTGATTATTATTGACACGGTAAGCAATTAAAAATTGCCATTTGATCTGCTCATTCCAAATCAAAATTAGAGAGGTTGGATTATCAAGTTCTCAAACCATTAATACAAGTAAGCACATCTCCTAATCAATCCTTATCGATAAGAGTAACTGAAAAGATTTTTTTAGAAGCTAGAAACCTTGATTAAGTCTCATATAGTCAGCCAAGATCAAACTGATTAATCCTTAGGACTAGGATATACTAAAGCCAGTGGCAGAGTCAAGATTCCAATTTAGGGAGGCCAAGATTAAAAGAAAATAATCAAAGTAAAACTTAATTTTATTTACTTAATTGTCCTCCACGTTTTTTATATCTTCGAAACCATTACATGATTTTTCCATTCCCAATAGTGTTGAATTTAATGTATTGGAAGATTTGCTAAATCTAACTAGGTACAAGTTCATTTAGAATTCAATCGAGACTCATTATCATGCTCAGGTTTTCCTTGATGTCAATAAACTACAAGTTTATATTTCATATGATTAAAACAAAGAAACTAAAATAATTAACTCATAGTTACTAATAATTAAAAGAATAGATTAGTCTAAATAAGTACTCATAGTTGTTACTAATTAAAAGAAGAGATTGTTATGTGTGTCTAGTATTCACTATTTATGTGGGTTCTAGTCAGCTCAACTGGAAAAGTGTCTAATGGTTGTATAAGAGATTTGTGATTCAATCCTTACCTACACTAAAAACTGATAGGTGTCTTGGACTGATGATAAAGAGCTATCATTAGGAAAACTATCTTTAGTCAATGGAAAATCTTAATAAAAATAAGACTTGTTTTCTATAGGTTGTTTTCCAAAAAAAAAAATTGGAAAACACTCTCTCTCTCATGCTACACTCTCTCACTCTTTCTCTTTTCCCTTTTCTTTTTCTTTCCTCACACCCTCACTGTCACAAACTCTGGCCTCCCCTCTTCCATAAATCTCTCTCTCTCTCTCTCTCTCTCTCTCTCTCTCTCCATGTTTCGCTTCCCCTTTATAACACAGTTCTCTGATTAGATTTTTCTTTTTCCCCTCATTACTCAGTAATTATTTCATTCCTCTCTACTAACTTGCAAAGGAGAACATATTTACAGCGGTAATTATTTCATTATTTTCTACCAAAATCCCAATTCTTTACTTTGAATTTCAAACTTGATTTTATTTTTTTCTCTAAAAAATTTTTGGTTTGATGGATTGCAGTTTTTGCACATAAAAGTGCTAAAAAAATATTTAAAAATAAAAAATAAAAAATAAAAAAGAAGAAGAAAGAATGAATGAAATAAAAGACAAAAATTTTAAACATAGTGCCTATACAGCTCTAAATTGCTTTTACATAGGATAATCTTTACAGTAAATTAATAATATTGTTATATAATAAATGATAATTGTTCAAGGAAATTGTATTTGTTGATAGATACATTATGTAGATACTATGCAATGATAATATATTATGTAGATACATTATATAAATACATAATTTTGAGTAATATTAAAGACGTGGTTGACCATAGTAGACAATTAGTGTACCAGCAAAAAGAATAGACAATTAAAAGTTATTGTTATTGGTACTTATTAAAGATGTATTCCTATGTTAATTTTATGTATATAGACAAATGGTTGATATATATATATATATATATATATATATATATGTATGTATATATGGACGTTACTGTCCATATATATAAGCAAGATGAGTGATAGAGATTATGAAAATTTGACAACTAATTTTGATTGTATCTATTGTCAAAATTTTAGTATGAAAACCAAATTCATTCTTGTTTATATATATATATAATGATTACATTAGTTGATTTACATAATACACATGTTTTAAATTACACAAGAAATATAAAAAATAAAAATAAAAATTTGCATACCAAACACCAGAAAACATTTTTAAACTCATTTTCAAGGTCGTTACCAAACACTGGAAAATAATATAGTTTTCTAGAAAATGCTCTTTGGAAAATGAACCATTTTCCAGAAAACGTTTATGCTGAAACAAACAGAGCATATAGAAAATATTAAATTATATGCATAAACAATTTAAATTTAAATTATATATGTGGGGGTTTTTTTTCTACGCACACTCAGCTCATTGTCCGCTTTGGGGAGCTAAGCCCGCACGGATTTGTCCTCGTCCCCGAGTGTGGGAACCTTGGATGGATGGATCTTCGGGCCAAGGGCTTGCCTTGTAGCCTTTTACACTACATCCTTGGAGTCCTACATCGGTTAGAGAAGCGCCCTACGCATGCCTTATAAGCCCTTGGAGCAAGGCATGGTGTACCACTCATTGATGCTATCGTTTTTTTAAGGGCCGTCACAGCTGATGCAAGTGAATGTAGCTTGATGCAAAGGTTTTTCACAAGTATATTGTGATCGGAGACATATGCCCTAGTTCATCTTTCTCTTCAAGAAGCTGCTGCGTTTGTACGCTGTAGGGTTTTGTAACCAAGGAGTTTCGTGATCTTCTTCATGTTGATGAACTGAAAAACTTTGCAGCCAACAATCTTCCTCAAGTTGGTGGTTAGTCATGTACTCGGATTTGTGCATCGATTGATTAGTCATGTACTGGGAGCCGTGCATTAAAAGGAGAGATTGTCACTATAGAACAAGTCTAATTGGGTATTGGGGTAAGGGTTCAATTGTAGGTTGGTATAAAGTACTAAGATTCCTATACTTGTAATCGCTTGTTGTGATAATAGTGGATTCTCGGGAATGTTGACCTTAAAATCACTCGGTGGACTTTTTGCCTTTGAGGTTTTCTCTATTCGTAAACAAATCACCAGTCAACTTTATTTTCCCCTGCATATTAACTTAGTTGGTGATTTGTTTGTGCTATCATGCGTATTGCATGTTAATTGGATTCATTCATTAACTTGGCTAAATTAATTAATTAATTAATTCATCATAAGAGTTCAATACATTCTTGGTGTATCAAATTTTAACTAGGATATGCATAGAAAATCATCAAAATATTAAATTATATGTATACATAATACACAAACACACACATTTGGGATCGGAGCAAGCAAAACATTTCCTTGTTCTATTGACCCGGGTGGGAAAAATTTATGCAGGATATGATAGGTTGGGCAAGGCAAGATGTTTAGGGACTGTTTGGATTGGCAATTCTCATCACTCAATTCTCAGTTTTCATAACTTAATTCTCAAAAATGGTGGGACCCATCTCAATTCTCAAAAAAGAGTTTGTTTGGCAAGCCATAACTCAGTTTCCAATTTTTTGTTTCCATAACTCATAACTCAATGACATTTTTGTAATTAAACACACATGAGGGACTCACTCAGCAGCAACTTTTGACCAACTGACTTTTTTTTTTTTTTCCTTTCTTCTTCACTGGGTTTTTTTTTTTTTTTTTTTTTTTTTTTTCACTGGGTTCGGGTTTCTGGATACTGAAAAAAAAAAAAAAAAAAAAAGCAGCTGCACCGTGACAGGTGTGGGCCCTCCAAATAGTGTGAAAAATAGTGAGTGATGAAAATTGAGTGATGAAGGCAAACAGATGTGAAAAATTGAGTGATAAGTGATGAATGATGAGTTATGAGTGATGAGTGATGAGTGATGAAAATTGAGTGACAAAAATTGAGTGATCAAATTTTGTTGGCCAAACAGGCTCTTATTGACTTTATTCCAACCCTGATTGAAGTGCATACCATATGGAATAATTTGAAACCAAATTGATTTTAAAAATACCATTAAATTTGATTGGTGGCCTTTCATATTAAATTTTATATTTTAAAAAAGTTTTTTCTTTTCAATTTTGTGAAAGAAAAATAATTTTTTCTTCTTATGGTCAGATATAGAAAGAAGAAAAATCCGAATATGTTATTTCCTTGTTAATTTCTCTGTTCTCAACTTACACATTCCCTTTTTCTTTTATTAGTTATTGAAATATTCTGTTTCAATGGCAATTTGCAACAGTCACTGTAATGATCACAAGGCTTAGATTTAAAAGCATAGGATTTAATTACAGAATTCGTAAAACTATAAATTTTAATTTGCAATAACCCTAAAAGTGTAGGGTTAATTCATAATTTGCAAAAGTACATGGTTTAATATAAAACGTCATTCTTAAAGTGGCAAAAGACATAATGATGCGATTTAAAATATAATTTCCCCCTACCAAAAATAAAATAAAAATTTTCCCTTTAGTTTTGATTTTAGTATGAATTCAACAAGATTACTGCTGTTTATATGGCGACGCGAAAGGTCAGTAATTTATGCTAACATGTGTTATGTTACCAATGTTCTCAGTGGCTGTGGCCACTAAATTTTTTTTATAATATATCCTTATTAAAAAAAAATGTTATGTGACCAATGTTAACTTGTCCACTTTGCTTAGAAAAGATTTAAGAAAGAAAAAGAAATTGGTACTATATACGTGTGAAATAATTTGTGTACAACATAAATTACTTTTTTTAGTAATACGTAAATTAACCTAGCATTTGTAGACATAAAAAATGTATGCTAGAGGAAGAGCGAAACCAATAATATAATAGTTTCTCCCTATAATAGTTTGTACTTTGTGATAACTTGATTCTCGAACAATATTTTTAAATAATGTTCGGTCGTGGTTTCTCTTATAAATTATTTTATTTAATTACCGCTTATATTAAAGACCAATTGATTTTTGAAAAATGTTAAGTTCACAACATTTTCATAACATTTTTACAATAAATTACAGATGATAAGTCGTGATTAGTTCTAATTTAAATCCACAACTTAAATTATTTTTTTGTTCACCAGTATAATAATCTACTATTTAGAATTTGTTATGAAAAAATTATGGACATAACATTTCTTATTAAGTTATAAGCGGATAATAAGAGTAATTATTATAAAGTGAACAATATAAATTTAAAACACTAACATAGCTATAAAAGGAAAATATATATAAAAATATTGTCAGCTATTCACTCATATTCTTAAAACAACATTTACTGCTTTTTTTTTTTTTTAGGGAAAAAAATTCTTAAAACAACAAAGAGACCAATAATATAATAAGTTGTCATTGCTTCTAATTTGTTCTATAAACAACACTTTCAAATTCTTCTCCAAAAAAAAAAAAAAAAACACTTTTAAATAATAATGTGAGCCATACACTGATATTAAAACACACACATATTACATCAATTCTGATCATTTGATCCTTAAACTACATTTTTAAATAGTGTTAGCCAAATACTTTGATTATTAAAATAATATTTTTTCACAAAAGTAGAGAGACTCTGCTCGAGATGCCCCAAAAAATAAAAATACTCCAACATGTTTCTTGGGTTCAATCGCTATTCAGCTGGCTAAACAAGAAATGAACAAGTTGCTTGTTGGCGTTTACGAGGCAGTCCAAAAACTTCAAGACAAACTCGGAATCATCAATATTCAAGACAATGCTATGACATGTTACCCTCGTGACTTTTCTTTGAAATGGGCAAAACATAGTATACTGTATATGATATCGAGAATAGTCGGTACTGTAACCGAAGAGAATAGTCAGTACTCACTAGAATTTGTTTATCCTCAATGTTTATGTTCCTTGTATATGACCAATTATAGCTAAATTAGTATTAAAAAATGACCATATAAAATGCTGTGACATGTTACCCATGTGAGTTTGCCTCGGAATGGTAGAAAAAAAAAAAGGATGTGATATTTTGTGACATTGCCTTGAATAGTAACAATAATGATAACACACTTTTGTAGTGGTAATTTGGATTAAGTAATATATTTGAATTTGATGAGAAAATGTAATTAAGTGTGTGTTTAGTAGTTAGTTTATTTCTAAATAAAAAATTCTAAAACTTGGAATAGTTATGAAATATGAATCCTCAAAATTTTATTATGCGTATTTGCAAGGCCTACCACATATATTATTTTCTTATATTTTAATCTATGCGAAGTCATAATTTTTTTTTTTTTTTTTTTGTTGAGAAAACAAAGTCATAATTTTTGATACTTTCTCAATTGATATGTCTTTTTCAACTACTTTTACTAATGTTAATTATAGTAATATTTATCTACCTTTTTTGTTCCCAAAATTCTATTGTATTTATTAAACAAAATACCTTGAATCAACTCATCCTATATTACAAATGCATTAGTTGCTTTATTCTTAATATGACCAAACTATCTTAAATGGCATTGCCTTGAATTTGGTAAAAAAAGAAAAAGAAAAAGTATATGACATCGGGAATTATTAAAGAGTAGTCATAATTCTCAATCCATAAGAGTAATTAAATTTAAGACCCTAGAAATCTAGACCAATAAGCAAAATAAATTCTTCTAAGTTTTGTCTAAATCAAGCCTTCCCGATTAGTGACTGTGGGTCTTTGTATGTATATATTTTAGGACAAATTACACTCTCCTCTCTTGAGGTTTTAGGGCAAACAACTGTAAAAGAACACATTAAGAACCTCTTTAACAGCAACATTTAATAAATACATGCTCATGAAATATCTTTATCCTCTATGGATTTTTTAAAAGAACTCTACATATGTTAATTTAACAAAATCTCATTTTTTGCATTACAATTCTCGCGTATTGATGAACTAGATTGTAACCCAAAAAAAAAAAAAATTTAACCCGTGCAATGCCGGAATTATTAATAATAAATATTCAAATATATATTGTGGGGCCCAATAATTTATGGGCCAGGCCCACTTGCTCGTGGAGAATCCGAAGGCCCAGGCCGAGGAGAGCTATGGTCCAAGCCCGATAACAGAGCACAAGACTGTTTTTGGAATACAGCCGAGGACAGTTCAGTCCTCGGCAGATCCAAAATCCCATCGGAATAAAGGGGTAAAACTGGTACAGGAACAAATTTGTAAGGAGATCTAAAATATCTTGGGGGGAAGTTGTCCTTACTACCCTTCCGGATAAGACTCTGCACCTGACATAGCCGTACTCTGCAGTCTTACCAACCATCCCCAACAATTCTGGGATTGGACTGATGGGACAAATATCAGTGTTGTAAAGATTGACCCTACACGTGGACGAAGGACAGTTAACGCAGACAAGTATAAAAGAGGAAAGGAAGTAAATCTGGGGTCTCTCTCTCTCTCCATCCCACCTAGGGAAGAGACTACATGGGGCATAACCTCCCAAGAACACCGGACTTCATGGAAAAAGTCCATCATTGGGTAACCGGGGTAAGACCTCAATGGTCCTCGGATCAACTCCGAGGAGCCCCATCCCATAAGGTGCGACACCATAAGGCCTAAATGTTCAAACCCATCTCCCCTTTCTATATGAATTCCTCCAAAATCAAGACCGGAACATCGCCCCGTGACCAACGCCTAGCCTTTCAAGCCCATTCTCTACAAATCGTATTGTGAGGGATCTTTTCACATGCGAGCCCAACATCATTATTGGGCCGCCAAGGAATTGTGTCCTTACAATTGGCGCCGTCTGTGGGAAGGCTTGCGCGTTGGCGCAGGTGGCGGTGGAGTCAACTCTCTAGCAAGCAGAGGTTCGCGGAGTTTCCTCCGTTTCCGGCGACATACAGTTGCTGCTCCAGCGTAAACTCCTGCTAGGGGCTACGCCTTGCGGTGCCAAGGGCGTGGGCATCTCTAGGGGCTTCCGGCCTCAAGTCAACTTTTCCTGCCCTGGTATAGGGGCTTATGGTCGAAAAATAAACCAAATAAAAGAAATCTCACAAGTTTTGGACAGAACCAAGGCCTTGCATGGTCCTCGGACTCAAGCCTATGGGGAAACCAACTACTTAAAAGAAATCTCACAAGTTTTGGACAGAACCAAGGCCTTGCATGGTCCTCGGACTCAAGCCTATGGGGAAACCAACTACTTAAAAGAAATCTCACAAGTTTTGGACAGAACCAAGGCCTTGCATGGTCCTCGGACTCAAGCCTATGGGGAAACCAACTACTTAAAGGAAATCTCACAAGTTTTGGACAGAACCAAGGCCTTGCATGGTCCTCGGACTCAAGCCTATGGGGAAACCAACTACTTAAAAGAAATCTCACAAGTTTTGGACAGAACCAAGGCCTTGCATGGTCCTCGGACTCAAGCCTATGGGGAAACCAACTACTTAAAAGAAATCTCACAAGTTTTGGACAGAACCAAGGCCTTGCATGGTCCTCAGACCCAAGCCTATGGGGAAACCAACTACTTAAGGGAAAACTGACAAGTTTTGGACAGAACCAAGGCCTTGCATGGTCCTCGGACTCAAGCCTATGGGGAAACCAACTACTTAAAGGAAATCTCACAAGTTTTGGACAGAACCAAGGCCTTGCATGGTCCTCGGACTCAAGCCTATGGGGAAACCAACTACTTAAAAGAAATCTCACAAGTTTTGGACAGAACCAAGGCCTTGCATGGTCCTCGGACTCAAGCCTATGGGGAAACCAACTACTTAAAAGAACTCTCACAAGTTTTGGACAGAACCAAGGCCTTGCATGGTCCTCAGACCCAAGCCTATGGGGAAACCAACTACTTAAGGGAAAACTGACAAGTTTTGGACAGAACCAAGGCCTTGCATGGTCCTCGGACTCAAGCCTATGGGGAAACCAACTACTTAAAAGAACTCTCACAAGTTTTGGACAGAACCAAGGCCTTGCATGGTCCTCGGACTCAAGCCTATGGGGAAACCAACTACTTAAAAGGAAAACTGATTGCATGAAACTTAAAATCCATCCGAGGAGAACTCCCCGTTAACAGTTGGGTCAATCCCTAAATTGCACGGATTTCCCAGTCTACCCTCAGATCCCCGATACCCAAGGGATTGATGTAATATAGTGCAATATATCACCCAAAAACACAATCGAAATCCCTCTCCACTCGGCTACCCTCTCAGACGAATTATTCAGAGATCATCGTTCTCGGACATCTATTTTGCATGCATCGCTCAGTGCTCAACCATTACTCCGGTTAGTTTCAAGATTTTAATTTATTGAGAATTGCCATTGTGATACTTGATAACATCGATAAGTTTAAACTAATAGGAAGTGATTTTAAGGCATTGTTCTGCTCCAAATATTATTAGAGACGAGCGTATATTTAATGTCTATGCACTAAGTAGTTGTGGCAGAAAAGAAAAATATTTAGAAAGAAACAAACTCATATTTTACTAAGACAAAGAAATAGTACAGTGTACAATGAAAAGCTGAGAGAAGCTTATGCTGAAGCTAACTACATGAGTAAAAAGAAAAATACAAGGGAATGAAGGTGAAGCCGAAGAAGAAGCACAGATGAGAGGGTGGCTACTCCTTCAGAACTTTGTTCTTCCTCAATGCTTTTGCATGCCCATAACTCGGGCAGCAAAAGAACCCAGCTTGGGGCCTGCACCGCGGAAGGAAAGGTGCAGGGAGCCGGAAGTTGAGGAGCCTTCACCAAAAATTTGTCTGCAACAGGGCAGAGGCGCTGATGGCGGAGAATCTTTCTTCTGACACACCAAGATCCTGGCGTGAACAGAACCTGCTTCGGATTTTGACTAAAAGAGGGAGAAATACCCTTTCCCCTCTGTCGAACTGGAATATTCTCTTGAATTTATGCCGCCTTTGCCCGTACCTCACTATCTGGAGTCTCAGGAGGACACGGCGCCTTTGTGGCGGAGAGAGTTCCCTTGCCCCAACCCACGCCTCAAACATGATGTACTAGGAGAGGAGACTGAAGGATTTGTGTGAAGGTAAAGCAACTTTCTCTCCTATTTATTTAAAAGATAAGGAGGTGGCATTTAATTCACGCAGCGTCCCAAGGAACGCTACAGACAAAATGTCTCCGGCTCGATTTCCAATGCCGTCTGCAACCCTGAGATTAAAGGAGCCTCGTGAAGACGCACCTCGAACACTGGGACGCCAAAAAGTACCGCGTGACCTAAGACTACGGAAATACCCCCTAATTTATGGGCCCAGTAAATTCGCGGCCCAGGCCTGTTCAGCATGGGGGCCCAAGGACAGAACCAAGGCCTTGCATGGTCCTCGGACTCAAGCCTATGGGGAAACCAAGTACAAAAAATAAAAAATTACAAGTTTTGGACAGAACCAAGGCCTTGCATGGTCCTCGGACTCAAGCTTATGGGGAAACCAACTGCTCGGATAGGGAAAGTCCTCGGCCCATATACTATAAAATGTTAAGGCCAATAAGAGTGTTAGGATGATGGCGGGACGCTCCGCTACTCGGCAGCCTACGGGGGCTGTTCATTTTTGCGAGTGATATGCCTTCGAATAATTACCTCCTACACCACGGAGAACATCCAGTTCTAATCTCAGCTTTGTTTCGGGCAAGTATCGCTATTTACAGGTACGCATTGCTATGTCAAACAATTCTATTAAAGTTATGGTGACATCTTTTTATTAACCAGTATTTTGGCTTTAGTTATCATTGATTCAAATGCTGTATTATTGTGCCGAGCAGCGTTTGCAATAAAAAAAAAAGCATAAAGACAGAACATACGAAATAAAGTAACAATGATTTTTATTAATACGAAAAGTTATTACAACGTACAAAGAGGGGCTCAAACAAGCCTATACAAAATGTGAACTGCCTAAGCAACGATAACATCCGTAATACAGATATGTAAACAGTCAGGCGTCTCTTAAACTCGTCTTCAAAATCTCTCCAATCCCTGCCTCAATACTTCTCATATTACGATAAGAGCCTTCTTTGGAAAGAGATGAAGGAGAAGGAAATAGTAAGGAAGAAATCAATGAAGAAGATGGAGGAGATGAATGAAGAAGATGGAGGACATGAGTAAAGAAGGAGGAGAAGAAGAGAGAGGAGATGAAAAGAAAGAAAAGAAGCAAAAGAGGGAGAAGAGAAAGCACCAGAATGGATCTGGTGCTGGGAAGACTAAGAGAAGGAGGCGGAGAGGGCCACCAGTGAACGAAGAGAGGAAGAAGCAGAGACACTTAGTCCCTGCCTCGGTCCTGACTCCTAACACGCTGGGGCCATACTAGGTGAGCTCATAAGAGAGCGGTTGGTTACGATGATGGGAATTCTCGACTCAATCACGCCGAAAGTTGGACGTGATGAATCCCTGCTTCGGATTTTGGCTGAAGGAAAGGTGAGATGAATCTTAAGTCTCCGCCACCCTTGCCCTGACCGAGCCATTTCGAGCTTTATTAGAACACGGTGCTTTGAGGAGGGGTATGACTCCTTCATCACTCGTTAGGGTAAGCGTATCACAATTTAGTGTAAACTAGTGGGTAAAATAAACTCTAGGGGAGGCCAAGTATTTCAAATCTTAGAAGGATGAAAAGGGACTCTCTACAAAAACAATAACCTCCTACCTTCCCTCTTATACGGAGGGTGGAGCGGGGGGCATTTAATAGGATCAGATCTCCAAAGGAATCTGCAAACACAGATGTGCCGGTTCCACTTCTCCACCTCATCAGGAAACCGTCGAATTAAAGTAGTCTCGTAAATAGAGGTCATTAAAAACGCGCTTTGGATAACCAAACGTCAAGCACGCATCAGGGATAAAATCAAAAAACTGTCTCGCAGACCGGTGCGTTTCCTGGCAGTTGGAGAACCGCCAGCATTAGTGAAAGGCCGAATTAAATGAGCCATAATAAAAGCTCGGTATTACCAAAACCCACCTTTCCAACCGGGAGGTTGGACAGCCAGGTTTTGAGGGGCTATTGTGGGGCCCAATAATTTATGGGCCAGGCCCACTTGCTCGTGGAGAATCCGAAGGCCCAGGCCGAGGAGAGCTATGGTCCAAGCCCGATAACAGAGCACAAGACTGTTTTTGGAATACAGCCGAGGACAGTTCAGTCCTCGGCAGATCCAAAATCCCATCGGAATAAAGGGGTAAAACTGGTACAGGAACAAATTTGTAAGGAGATCTAAAATATCTTGGGGGGAAGTTGTCCTTACTACCCTTCCGGATAAGACTCTGCACCTGACATAGCCGTACTCTGCAGCCTTACCAACCATCCCCAACAATTCTGGGATTGGACTGATGGGACAAATATCAGTGTTGTAAAGATTGACCCTACACGTGGACGAAGGACAGTTAACGCAGACAAGTATAAAAGAGGAAAGGAAGTAAATCTGGGGTCTCTCTCTCTCTCCATCCCACCTAGGGAAGAGACTACATGGGGCATAACCTCCCAAGAACACCGGACTTCATGGAAAAAGTCCATCATTGGGTAACCGGGGTAAGACCTCAATGGTCCTCGGATCAACTCCGAGGAGCCCCATCCCATAAGGTGCGACACCATAAGGCCTAAATGTTCAAACCCATCTCCCCTTTCTATATGAATTCCTCCAAAATCAAGACCGGAACATCGCCCCGTGACCAACGCCTAGCCTTTCAAGCCTATTCTCTACAAATCGTATTGTGAGGGATCTTTTCACATGCGAGCCCAACATCATTACTGGGCCGCCAAGGAATTGTGTCCTTACATATATATATATATATATATATATATATATATATATAAAATAAAAAAATATAATTTCCATTGGCAAGCTAAAAAATAAGTTTTAAGGGGGGGGGGGGGGGGGGGCGGATTTTGAGCTTATTTTGATGGCCCCATAGAAAGAAAAAAAAATCCACTAATTTTCTACATTACTTTCAATAAATAAGCAGTTAGTAAAGCATATCCAAATTATGGATGACAATGGAGCAAGATAGGGTCAGACCATGGGTGCCCATTGACCATTCCCTCTTTGAGTAATGGAAAATCCTGAGAGGGCCAAAGGTGGAGAATGAGTTCAGGTTATGGTTTGATGAGTTTTATTAACTCTAATAAAAAATTGTTCTAATGTTGATGAGAAAAAGATGAAACAGAAAGGAAATGGGCAATTATAATTAAGAGTACTAAAAGAAAAGGAGAGGCAAGTGTTTGGAGATGATAACAAAAATATGTATAAAATTAATAATAAATTATAACTAGGATATATATTGAAATGATCAAGTTATATTTATAACTAAAATATTTATATTAGGCTAGGTAAGCAAAACTTGTCTTTGTCCTTTTATATCTTGAGTTAGGTTCAAGTTACACCTGGTATAACTCTAAGCAATGTTACACCACCCAATAATTTGTTATTGAATTAATTTTTTGAAAATCTAACCGTTGAATTACAAGTTCTATATGTTCTTAACATGCATGCCAATTTTCATATTAATCAGATATTATTTACCATTTGATCCATAAACTCATTTTTTATGCATTTTTTTAAACTACAAAAACTTGAATTTTAACAATTGGTTGATGACATAACCATTAATCTTTGATTACCTTGAAATTTTGTAAGCATGGAGAATATATGAAGATAATGTAATCTAACGGTGGATTTGTTAATATTTACATCCAATTAAAAAATATTGAGTGGTGTAACTTCGCTTAAAGTTATACCTGGTGTAACTTTAACCTAACTCATATATCTTTGGGGTGGGAAAAATTCGTATGGGACATGATAGGTTGGGCAGGGCAAGATGTTTACTCCAACCCTCATCCAAGTGCACACCAAATGGACTAATTTGAAACCAAATTGGTTTTAAAAATACCATTGAAATTTGATTGGTGGCCTTTCATATTAAATTTTATATTTTAAAATGTTTTTTTCCTTTTAATTTTGTTAAAGAAAAATAATTTCTTCTTCTTATGGTCAGATACAGAAAGAAAGAAAAAATCTAAATATGTTATCTCCAAGTTAATTTTCCTATGTTCCAATAGTATAGTTTCACATTTCTTGAAACTTGAGGAACCAATAGCACTATGTTGATTTAATAGTGTATATTTGGCATCTTTTATTACTTATTGAAGATTTGAAATACTATGTTTCAACGGCATCTTGCAATAATCACTGTTAAGACCAAAAAGCTTAGGTTTAATTTGAATTAAATTTTAAAATTTAGGATATAATTTATTGAATTTGAAGAACTATAAACTTTAATTTGAAATATCCCTTAAACAGTAGAGTTAATTTATAAATTGCTGAAGTACATGGTTAAATATAATACGTCATTCTTAACGTGGCAAAAAAGATTTTTTTAAAAAAAATCATAACGATAAGATTTTAAAATGTAATTTCCCTTTTAATTTTGATTTTAGTATGAATTCGACGAGATTACAGTTGTTTCTTGAGCCACGCCCAAGGTCAGTAATTTATGCTAGCTAACATGTTATGCTACCAATGTTACCACTTAGATTATTAAAATAATATTTTTTCACAAAAATAGAGACACTGAGCTCGAGATGCTCCAATAAATTAAAATACTCCAATATGTTTCCTGGGTTCAATCACTATTCAGCTGGCTAAGCAAGAGATGGTCAAGTTGCTTGTTGGCGTTTACCAGGAAGTCCAAAAGCTTCAAGACAAACTCGGAATCATCAAGATTCAAGACAATGCTGACATTTTACCCTCGTGACTTTGCCTTGAAATGGGCAAAAACATAGTATATAATATCGAGAATAGTCACTACTAACTAGAATTTGTTTATCCTAAATGTTCTTTGTATACGACCAATTATAACTAAATTAGTATTAAAAAAATGACTATATAAAATGCTGTGACATGTTACCTATGTGACTTTGCCTCGGAATGGTAAAAAAAGGAAAAAAGAAAAGAAAAGAAGAAGGTAGTATCTGATATTTCATGACTTTGCCTTGAATAGATAATAACAACAAATTAAACATTTTGGTAGTGGTACTTTGAGTTAAGTAATGTGTTTGAACTTTGAGTTAAACAACAAGTGTGTGTGTTTAGCAGTTAGTTTATTTCAAAAACAAAATGTGAAATTTGGAATAGCTATGAACTATGAATCCTCAAAAAATTAATCAAGGCCTGGCACATATATTATTTTCCTATATTTTAATCTATGCGATGTCATAATTTTTTTTTGTTGAGAAAACAAAGTCATAATTTCTGTTACTTTCTTAATTGATATGTCTTTTTCAACTACTTCTACTAATGTTATTTTTAATATTTATCTACCTTTTTTGTTCCCAAAATTCTGTTGTATCTATTAAACAAAATAACTTGAATCAACTCATCCTATATTACAAATGCATCAGTTGCTTTACTTTTAATATGACCAAACCATCTTAAATGACATTGTCTTGAATTTGGTAAAAAAATAAAAAATAATAGTATATGACATTGAGAATTATTAAAGAGTAGTCATAATTATCAACCCATAAGTAAAAGTAATAAAATTTAAGACCCTAGAAATCTAGACCAATGAGAAAAATAAATCCTTCCCAATTTATTTTTGTCTAAATCGGGAAGGATTTATTTTTGTCTAAGTTTTGTCTAAATCAAGCCTTCCCGATTAGTGATTGTGGGTCTTTGTATGTATTTATTTTAGGACAAATTACACTCGTCTCTCTTGAAATTTAGGAGAATGACACTCATCCCCAAACCTGAAAGGGAAAAACACTCCCCTCATTTCATTAATATTAATAGCAGAATATTCCAAATTTCTAATAGATGTTTTCACCAAAGTTTAACCATAGTTAGTAAAAAGAGCATTCACATTCACATAAATAAAATCAAAAAAGGAAAAGAAAAAGAAAAAAAGAGGAGCATATTATAAACACATGTCACTTAGTCGCACCTTACCAATTGATATTATTTAAGTTTGCCGATTCTTGAAATTTTTAATTGCACTTCTCACCAACGCTTTGTATCAAAATTTATGCGATAAACATGGACCGTAATTAATTTTGGGTTTAGTAAAACTTTTAAGAATAAGTGGAGGGTAGTTTTGAAGATCTATCCTTAACCAAAAGGGCAAATTAAGATACAATATTTTAAACTTTAATTTGACAGAGTTTGGTCAAATGAATGTTAAGAGGAAAAATATTTTTTCTCTTTAAATTTGGGGAGAGTATCATTTCCTCAAACCTCAAGAGAGATGCATATAATTTACCATATATTTTATATAAAAATTGCTTTAGTTACACATTTGATCCTCAGTCTTCATGTTTCAAAATGATCATTAACCTTTTAAATATGTGTTAAAAAAGTCCCTGCTATTAATTGGTATATGGAAAAGTATGATAAGGCCAATGAAAACGCTAATATCAATGATTGATGCTAACGTGAAGGCTGGGTGGCAATTAAAAAAAAAGGACATCCGCTACTGTGAACACATTATGAACCTCTTTAACAGCAACATTAGTCAATAGATATATGCTCACAAAATATCTTTATCCTCTATGGATTTTTTAAAAGAACTCTACATAGGTTAATTTAACGAATTCTCGCGTACTGATGAACTAGATGGTAACACACACACACACACACAAAAAAGATTGTAACGAATTCAGGTTGTGGTTTGAGGAGTTTTATTAACTCTAATAAAAAATTGTTCTAATGTTGATGAGAAAAAGATGAAATAGAAAGGAAATGGGCAATTATAAGAGTACAAAAAAGAGAAGGAAGGAAGCGTTTGGAGATGATAACAAAAATATGTATAAAATTAATAATAAATTATAACTAGGATATATATTGAAATGATTAAATTATATTTATAAATAAAATATGTATATTGAGCAAGGTGAGCAAAACTTGTCCTTTCCCTTTTATCTCTTTGGGGTGGGAAAAATTCGTCTAGAACATGATAGGTTGGGCAGGGCAAGATGCTTACTCCAACCCTGATCCAAGTGCACACTAAATGAAATAATTTGAAACCAAATTAATTTTAAAAATAACATTGAAATTTGATTGGTGGCCTTTCATATTAAATTTTATATATTAAAATGGTTTTTTTTTTCATTTTAATTTTGTGAAAGAAAAATAATTTTCTTCTTCTTATGGTCAGATATAGAAAGAAAAAAAAATATAAATATGTTATTTCAAAGTTAATTTCCCTATTTTTCAATAGTATAATTTTGCATTTCTTGAAACTTGAGGGACCAATAGCACTATATTCATCTAATAGTGTATTTTATTACTTATTGAAAATTTGAAATATTATGTTTCAACGGCAATTTGCAATAATTACTGTAGAGACCACAAAGGTTGAAATTGAATTAGATTTTAAAATTTAGGATTTAATTATAGAATTTGAAGAACTATAAAAGAATTTATTCCCTCTTTATTTTATTACTTACTGAAATATTCTGTTTCAGTGGCAATTTGCAGCGGTCACTGTAATGACCAAAAGGCTTAATTTTAAATTGAAATAGATTTAAAACTTTAGGGTTTAATTAGAATTTGTAAAACTATAAAGTTTAATTTGGAATATCCCTTAAAAGTGTAGAGTTGATTTATAACTTGCGAAAGTACACGGTTTAATATTGAACGTCATTCTTAACATGGCAAGGGAGAGAGAATAAAAAAACGCTGATAGAGATATTTTAAAATGTAAATTTTGATTTTGATTTTAGTTTGAATTCAACAGGATTACCCATCCTTAAAAAAAAAAAAAAAAGGAAAAAAAGGGAGATTACTTTTTTTTTTTTGATATGTAATCAACGTTACCGCGTGATCCCCACTTTGCTTAGAAAATTTGTAAAGCAATTTGCGCGTCGAATTATATTATTTATGTCTTTGCCACTCCTGTCCAAAACCACTACAAAAGAAACCGGGAACATTCACAAGCGCACTAGCTAAACACTTTCTGTTTCTTTCTTGTGTTGTTCAATCCAACTTTACTTTCATTCTCCATTAGCTATGGCTGATACACTACTCATTGATCTCTTCAAGCAATTGGGTTCAATCGCTGTTCAGCTTGCTAAGCAAGAGATCAACTTGCTAGTTGGCGTTGATGAAGAAGTCCAAAAGCTTCAAGGCAAGCTCGGAATGATCAAGGCAATGCTGGACGATGCTGAGGAAAGACATGCTGTGAAGCAGCGTACTGAGAAGCTTTGGTTAGAGCAGTTCCAAAATCAGTACTATGAGATGGATGACATCTTGGACACCTGGAACACTGCAAGGATCAGAGCAGAGACTGAGAAAGGAGGAAAACCAGCTGATACTAACGCTTCTGTTTTTGTCAAGAAGAAGGTATGCTCCTTCATCCCATCTCCATCATGTTGTTTTAACCTTCCTCTGCGTCATGATGTTGGTCACATGATAAGAAAACTGAATGAAAAGTTAGATATGGTTTTCAAAGACAAAGCAACCTATGGGATAGACTTTAATAGGCAACCTGATGTAGTTGAGAGACCAACAACTACGTCCTTTGTGGATGTGTCCCAAATAATTGGCCGTGATATTTATAGGGATGATCTACTAAAAAACCTGTTATGTGTGGGTAGTCAAGAAGAAACAAATTCTTATCGTGTAATTTCCTTTTAGTGGGTTTGGCGGTATTGGAAAAACAACTCTTGCCGAATTAGCCTACAATCATCCTGATGTGCAAGCCCATTTTCAAAAAGAATGTGGATTTGTGTTTCTGATCCATTTGATCAGTGCAATGTTGCCAAAGCAATCATTAAGGAGGTTGACCCTGATCATGGACCCCTCAATGATACTAATTTGCAAACTCTCGTGTAAAATTCAAGATTTGATTAAGGACAAGAAATATTTTCTTGTCTTAGATGATGTGTGGACTGAAGACTCTCAAAAATGGGAGCCTTTTAAAGTTGCTCTAAAAAATGTTCATGGTAGTAGAATTCTAGTAACCACACGTAAACAAAGAGCTGCAGAGGTGATGGGGAGTGTCCTCACGATAAATTTGGAGCTATTGTCTAATGAAGACTGCTGGTCAATTTTCAGCAAAGAAGCATTTTCTAATAAGGAGCAACCTAAGTATCTAGAAGATCTTGGTAGAAAACTAGCAATTAAGTGTAAAGGCTTACCGCTAGCTGCAAAGCTTCTAGGTAGCCTCATGCAGATAAACAAAAGTAGAGAACAATGGAATAAGATTTTGGATAGCAATTTGTGGGAAGTGGAAGATATTGAAAATATTGAAAAAAGCATTTTGGCACCATTGCTTTTGAGTTATTATGAACTAACCCCAACAATGAGACGTTGTTTCTCATTTTGTTCAGTCTTTGTGAAAGATTATTTCTTTCATAAAGATGAATTGGTCCTCCACTGGATGGCACAAGGATATGTTGAGTCAAAGACAAATATGGAGATGGAAGACATAGCAGAAGCATACTTTGAAAAATTGGCCATGCTCTCTTTCTTCCAAGATTTCAAGAGAGATGAAGATAGTGATGGCAAGATAATAGGTTGCAAAATGCATGATATAGTGCATGACTTTGCCCAATTTATGACCAAAAATGAATCCTTTGAAATTGATGGTGATAAGAAGTTGGAGATAGATTGTCAAAGTGCTCGTCATTTACACTTAAAAATTTCTAAAGAAATGCAACGCCTTGAATCCATCTATCATGCAAAAAGTCTACGCACTCTCTTTCTTCTTTTGCATGACATGGATTATGAGTTTGAGATGCTCCTATCAAACTCATTCCATCATTTTAAATGTTTACGAACATTAATTTTGGATTGTACAATTAAGAAACTTCCAAATGCCGTTGAAAATTTGATACATTTAAGGTGCCTTTTTATTTCTGGGAATGTTGAAATAAAAGAATTGCCTGAAACCTTTTGCAATCTATGTAATTTACAAATTTTGAAAATCGAGAATTATGATTGTTTTGAGAAATTACCACAAGGGAGGAGTAAACAAATTAATTTAAGACATCTTATATTTAATGATCTTTTTTATTCGATCAATGTGATATTTCCAAAAGGGATTGGGAAATTAATTGGTCTTAGAACATTAAGTCATTTCAACACAGGTGATAAGAATGATAGAGAAGGATGTAAACTTGGAGAGTTAAAAAATTTGAATCAACTTCGAGGGACTCTTATAATAAATGGGATGGAAAATGTGGTAAATGTGGATGAGGCTCATAATGCACAATTGAAAGATAAAATACATCTCCGTGGATTGTGCTAGAGTTTAAAGGACTAGCTTTCCACGAACGTAAAGAAAGAATGAAGAATGACGTAAAAGTATTGACTGCCTTAGAGGCTAGAGCTACCACCAAACTTGCAACGTTTAACAATTAGGGGCCACCAGGGCAACACAATTTATCCCAATTTTCCTACTTTGGGGCAGTTGCCGTTCCTTGAAGTATTAGAGATATTGTGGCTTGATAATGTGAAGAAGGTGGGAGATGAATTTCTGGGAATAGAAGATTCCAAAAACAAGAAAGACTACGGCATCATATTCCTAAACCTGAAATCTCTCCGTTTTGTTCGTTTGTACAACTGGAAAGAATGGATTGGGATGGGAGGAACGGGAGAAGAAGAAGAAGAAAATGATTTCAAATTCTTCTTTATTATTTCATTTTAATTCTAACCAACATTATCTGTTTCCACATTTACTGTTTTATATACTAAATTCTTCTCAATGGTTAGGCATTTTCCTATCAAAATTGGTAAGCTTTTCACCAAAATTTATATACTACTTTATCAATTTAATTATATTGTGTATTGTGCTTTCTCAACTACATATATTGTGAATTGGTAACTCTATGACCGTTTATGATACGTGAACTATATGAAAGATGTTATAGAAAATTTGGTTATAAATGAAAAATTATGACACTAAACCCTCATCGCACAAGCGAAATGTGTGTGATGAGGCTTATATATATATATTATGGGCAATGCTGGGAACACATTAAGTCGCACAAATTGCCACGTGGCTAGTTATGAGTGGTAAATCTGGGTTCAAGTGGATACGTTTCTACTACTCATAACTTGATACATGGCAAATTATGGCAAAAATGGTACAAGATATTATGGGCAATGCTAGGAACACATGAAGTTGCACAAATTGTCATGTCGCTAGTTATGAGTGGTAAATTTGGATTCAAGTGGATACATTTCTACCACTTACAACTTGATACATGGCAAATTATGGCAAAAATGGTACAACTTTATGTGTTCCTAGCATTTTTCCGCATTATCTGATCACGCGGACTGACACGTTGGTTCTAGTTGCTAGCGCTAAGGCAAAGCTAAAGAAAATGCAAATGTGAGAAAAATGAAAGTTAAATGAGATCATTTATATAGTTTATTTTTTTTACTTTACTTATCTAATTTAAACAAATGTATGCTTTTGTTTTGAAAAATAATTTATAAATTTTTTTCACATAAAATAAATAAATTGAGTAATTTCTTTTTTGTCAATAAATAGGGATTCAAACTCAAAATTAAGCATGACTTTGTCTATTTGTCTTCTTTCAAGAGTATTTTCTGTGAAGTTCATTGAACTTTTTTGTATAAGTTTATTATAAATAGTCCATTTTAATTGTAATAATTATATATAATTTTTAATTATAAAATTTTAATATAAATCTAATTTTTATGAGTTCATTAATGAAGATCATTCTATTTAATTAACTCAAATAACATGATTTTAACTATTATTTAGTCAATAATTATTAGCATAGATTTCTAGAGGGCTAAAAAAAATTTAGTTGTGTTATATAAGAAAAGCATAAGTTAATCAAATAAGTGAATAAATTCAACCTTATTTGAAAAGAAAACGATAGATTTCTCAGCTTTAGCTCAACATGATTGCACATCAAGTATCCATTAGTCAGGCTCTATATATTAATGCTACATAAACAAATAATGTTTTCGTACAATATTAATTTAGCATTTGATGAAAAGTTGAATCCTAAGCTTTTATTTTTTTTTTTGACAAATGAAAAAGAAAAATGCCAAAACACTGCATTTTTTATTAATTAAAAGCCAAAAATATATTATTTGAATATAGGAAATTATAACACAATTTAGGAAAGTACAACCTACATAAATTGAAAGACTCGAGGTTGAGAATGTTAGAGAATGGAGACTCTTAACATTGCGCACATTGGCGTGATGATTACTCTACAAGTACAAAGTTCATGTGGAGAGAGAGACAAGGCCTGGGGTTCAAGTTTTTAGAAGGAAATTACATACACATATACACTTAGATTAGGCTAAAGTAAAATTTTTATCTTGTATCAAAAAAGAGAATGGCGACTCTTGTTTCTGTCAAACGCCTAAATAGGTATTCTTGTCCTGATTCAAGATCTTAAATGCATAAATAAAATTTTTCTAGTTGATTTTGTGCATTCTTGAGGGTGCCATCATATTTGCTCTTGCAACCAAAGAGAAATTGCAATGCAGCATTTTTCTTTGAAAACCCAATCCATCTTTTCCTTCTTCACCATATCATGTTGACTCCTTCTGGGTACACCTAGTTTGAAACCAATGACCAACAACTCATCCATAAATGTGCCATTCAAAAATAACAAAGATTGCAGAGCAGATACAGAGCAGATACAACCATGAAAAAAGAAGAAGCAATCTTCTGTTTTGGATGAAAGAGCAATTCATTAAAAAAAAAAAAAAAAAAAGGATGTACAATCAGTTCAAAATACAACCAAACAATACAACACCAATACAGACACAATCTGCATTGCACCACAAAAATTACAAAATTAAATATGCAAATTTGTTAATTCAAGGAGAAAAGGACCATTAATTGCTACTATTCTGATGAACACGAAATACCCCCCAAAGACAGCATATTCTCCTGTTTTGAATAGAATTGCAGTAATTGTTACATTCAACTTTGATCTTCACTTCCCACCTGATCATTTTGACCATAGCCTCTTCAGAAGGTAGTCTTCCTTGATGAATACTAGCATTCCTCTAAAGCCAAATATGACACACAGTAGACCCCAATGCCAGTCTAGACACAATAGATTTCTAATCATAGAGCATAATCTCAAGCCAAAGGAACTTTGGATTTTATTCGGCACCCAGCTCATTATGGTTCACCTCATCCTCATTGAGATAAAAGAATTACAAAATAGGTATCAAGATTAGCACATCACTACAACATTCTGTCTTTTGTGGACAGTTTGTTGTGAACCCTTAGCTAGCCTATAAAGACATGCTTTGGAATTGCTTTGGGAAACCAGATGATCTTCACCATTCAACCTTGGGGCATTTCTACCTCATACAGTTCCATGCACCTGCACAAGAATATTACATTGTTTTCTCATTAATCCAAATGCCTATATTTACTTCCAATCTCAACCAGACCAAGCTTACTCTGGATGTTAAACAAACAATCTTGGGACATATAACAAAGAAAGTGCCTCCAGCAATACGAAAGCTGTCTAGTAAAAGCTCCATGCACCTGCACAAGAATATTACATTGTTTTCTCATTAATCCAAATGCCTATATTTACTTCCAATCTCAACCAGACCAAGCTTACTCTGGATGTTAAACAAACAATCTTGGGACATATAACAAAGAAAGTGCCTCTAGCAATACGAAAGTTGTCCAGTAAAAGCTGCAAGCACCATCTAATTGCATCAGATTTTGTGGCAATCAGAAGCTACTATAACATAGTACAAAGCATTACATTTTGTACCATCTAAACAAAATGCAGTCTCTTGGCAAATGAAAAAGAAAAATGCCAAGAGACTGCATTTTAAAAAAAAAAAATTTAAAGGCAGAAATATATTATTTGAATATAGAGAATTACAACACAATTTAGGAAAGTACAACTTGCATAAATTGGAGGACTTGTGGTTGAGGATGTTAGAGAATGGAGACGCTTGTTTCTATCGAACACCTAAATAGGTATTCTTGTTTCCTTCAAGATCTTGAATGCATAAAAGCAGAAGAAACACAACAAGTTTCATAGCAAAACCAAAAGCAGAAGAAAATAGGTCCTTTTTCTAAATAGATTCACACCCAAGCTAAGTGTATGTGTGTGTGTGTGTGTATATATATATTCTTTTTTTTTTTTTTAAGTGAACTCAATAGAGAAAGCTCAATTGAATAAGCCAAAATTCAGTAAAATAATTTAAAATCAAATATCTTCACGAGCACCTTGTAGGTAATCTGTCAAGAATATATTTGCATGAGTTAAGCATATCAATTCCGAATCTCACTTACATATATTGTTAGAATACGTAAAATAGAAGTTTTCAGAATTGAGACTGAGAAGGAAAGACAACAGAAGTAATATTTTCTTGGTTCAGTTTGACAGCCACACTTATATTGGAAACCCTTGACTAACTACATCTTTATTTTGTTAAATTTTATGTTAGAAAGAGTCCAACTAAGGGTATAAATAGTAATACTTTAGGTCCATTATGAAAATCTTAAAATCACAACAGCAGCTAGTTGTATTGCAAAATCAAAGTATTCTACAAAAGCATGATCTACTCGATTTTAGATATAGCCAATTGTACATATATATCTTCATCTCATTACATCAAACAAAGAAATATGATCTATCAAATGAAATCCAATAAAACGAAAAAGGGACAACAATGATTCATTCAAGCTTGAGACCAATAAAGAAAAGAAAAGGCACACTCACCTTTCACGGACGATTGTTCTGCCACTGCTTGTAGCTACATCAGGAGCCGCTGACCGTGAGTGAGATAGGGAAGAATGAGAATCCACTGATGAGTGCATTCTAACGTACGTTTCTTCATCTCATTACATCAAACACAGAAATATAATTCCATGAAACGAAATCCAAGAAAACGAAAATATACAGCAATGATGCATTCAAGTATGAAACCAAAAAAAAAAAAAAAAAAAAAAGCACTCACCTATAACAGAAAGTTGTTTTGCCACTGCTTAAAACTACTTCAGGAGCTGCTGACCGTGAGTGAGAGAGGGAAGAATGAGAAACTGCTAGTGAGTGCAAATATAGAGCAGCTGAGGCTAATATACTCAACAAAGCAAAGCCAATTGTTGATTTGCATTAACCTTCCACAAAAACTAATAGAAAGTTAATAAGAATTTTGTAAACAACAAAAACAAAAAATTTAAAAATTTAAAATAAAACAAGCAAGTGATACATATATATTTTACTTACAATAAATTTCCCTGTACCTTCTTGTTTTACTTGATTGTTGTAATTTTAGTTCCTAAGTTGTGCCCCCATGGTACATCCCCAATGTACTCAGGTTGGCTTTATTTTTAATAATATTTTACGTTACTTATCAAAAAAAAAAAACTTTTGCATTAACTATATTCCCCACACTCTGATGGGTAAACCATTTCGGAATTTCACTTCCAAGAATCACAATATTAACGTAACCATAGGTACCAAATATTATAGATTGCTTGTGGATTTCCTGAAACCTAGAAACCATGATGTTTAGAATTGACATATATATATATATATATATATAGAGAGAGAGAGAGAGAGAGAGAGAGAGAGAGAGAGACTTGATGCATTGTTTTCGGTTTTTTTGATAAGTAAAAATGGAATGTGAGAGACTTGATGAAATGTTAATAGCATTCTCAGCATATTAAACACCATGTCACTCAGACCAACCAATTTGAAGCGATTGAATAAGTAAAGACGTGGTTTTAATCCATTTGAAAATGTTTCCAATGAAATAAACCATCTGCTTCAACCCAATCAGTTGTTGATGGTAATTGTGGCAATGAACAAAGTCTTGTGCAATTGTGTAAATAAATTTCCAACAATTTAGATATTTGCACAATACTTTCGGGAAGGCAACTAAAGTGATTTTCACATGTAATGGGTTTTCTGATCATATAACACACTGTTGAATGGATACTCTGTCTTTTGATGAGATATTGATGGTTCTTTGATAGCTCAACCTAAAGCAATAGGGAATTCAAGAACAGATTTATATATAAGCAACTTATTTCTAACAAAATTCACTTGCAAAATATTCTAAGAACATCCCAAATATGCAAAACTTGTCATGTACAAGAGACATTGGTCCTTCTCACAACTTATAAAGCGGTAGATGCAGCACAAATAGAAACCCGGAGAAACAACAACCTAGAGTACCACTTCCTAATATGGCCATCCAGAAATTACCAGTTCAATGATTGTTTAAGATCTTTGATCTTCTGTTGAGTCATCTCCCCCCTCAAGAAATCAAAAACCTCTTCACTTAGAAGTTGAAAGACAACAGACTATGTTATTAACATATTCCACAACCAAATTAAATGAACAAGAATAGAGCAAAAAACTTACTTACAGAGTCTGCTACCAAGGGCTCATTCTTACGAATCTCACCGAATCATATCTATCGTTGAAAGTAGAGAGTAAAAGGTTGTCACTAACTCTTTACATTTTACACCTCTTTTAGGGTTCCACAGGTTGCATAGAGTTGTTTTAATGGTTTTCCCAATAAATCTCTTATCAGTGAAAAGCTTAGCTAGCAGACTAAATTGACCCTTCTCTTTCAGTGCTTTGGGTTTTGTCTCCACCAATAGTATAGCAATCCCTTCCACCTCCGATACCCTAAAAGTTCTCCACATATCCACTAGGTTGTCTTCCAAATCCTTATCATCCCCCCACCACTGTCACACTCCACTAGCTTCCATCTAAGAAGGGAATAAAAAACACTTGGCCAATCCAAGAGACTTTAAATCTTCATTTACAGTGATTACTTCCTCTCCCTATCCATGATTTGAAATTTTAGTTCCATTGAAGGATTCAATTCATTAAGTCATTTAGTAGCCCACTCTCCCAACCTCAAGCATTCATATTTTCTACAAGCATCAAAGACTTTTGTCAACATTGGAACAGTGAGTTCAAAAGGAATCCTCTTAATGAATTTCTCCAGCTCATTTATGTGCCCATACCGACTATAGAGTTCAATCATACACTCATAGTGCTCCAACCGAGGCATGACATAGTACTTATTGCTCATTGAATAAAAATACTGTGTTCCCAACTCAACTAGGCCTTCATATATACAAGCAAGCAAAATACCTTGAAAGGTGACATGATCTGCTTTTACACCTTCCTCCTCTATCAACCCAAACAATTCAAGTATCACCCTACCTTTTCGATAGTGAGAACATCCAAAAATTATGGAGTTCCAAAGAATTACATCCCGTGACGCTGAATCTAAAAAAACTACGAGAGCATACTCAAGACAACGACATTTTGAGTACATGTCTACTAAAGCTCCTTTGATCACAACATCCATCTCATAACCATTTCTAATCATAAATCCATGAATTTGTTTGCCATGCTCAAGAGAAAAAGTATTTGCACAAGCAGCCAAAAGGGTTCCAAACGTGAACTTACTTGGTCTTGTCTCCCATTGCATCTCTGAAAATATTGTCATTGCTTGTTCACTAAGGCCATGACAAGCATAGCTAGTCAATAAAGCGTTCCAAGAAACACTATCCCTCCATTGACTTATTATTAGGTAAAACCAAACTCTGGCACTTCTTAAGTTACCACATTTACCATACATGTCAAGAAGGGCATTGCCAACAACGAGATTGGAAAGGAAACCATTTCGGTATATAAAACCATGGACCTGTTTCCCCATTTCAACATCTAAAAGCCCAGCACAGACATTTAGTATTAACCCAATTGTGACATAGTCAATATCTTTAGTTGCATTGCGCATAAAAAATACCAAGTCCAGAGCCTCTTCCCATTGGAGGGAACGGGTATACCCTACCAACATTGCATTCCAAGATATCACATTGCGTTCAGGCATTTGATCAAAAAGCTCCCTTGCCTCCCTAGTTTTCCCACTAATAGCATACCCTGATACAATTGAAGTCCAAGAAATTAAATCTTTTGAACTTAGCTGTTCAAACACCCTATGAGCATTCTCTAATTTCCCACACTTGATATACATATCCATGAGAGGACTTGAAACAACCTCATCATCTTCAAGACCCATTTTAATTGCAACTCCATGAATTTGCTTCCCCTCCTTTAGTGCAGATATACTTGAGCAAGCAATAAGTGCATTAGAGAACGTAAAGTTGAAGGGCCTAACAGCAGTCTGGAACATCTTAAAAAACATAAAGACCGCCTTTGTTCCATCATCCATCTCAAGATACCGCCTCACAATCACATTCCAAGAAATAGAAGTTGGATTTTTAATCTCATCAAACATTCTTTGGCCATCTTTGATAACCTGGCATTCGCCATATACATCAACAAGTGAGCTCTCCAAAATTACATTCCCAACAAACCCATATTTCACAATAAGCCCATGAACCTGTCTCGAAAGACAAAGTGCCAACATTGCACCACAAGACCCAAGAACACTAGCAAAAGTGACCTCCCTCGCATAAACTCCTGATCTATTCATGTCCGAAAACAATGACAAGGCTTTCTCAGGATACCCACCTTGTGTATACGACGTAATCATCACATTCCAAGACCCCCCATCTCTTTGGGGCATTTCCTCAAACAGCTCCCTTGCATCAACTAAACATCCACATTTACCATAAGTCTCAATCGCCCGGTTCAAGAGAAACACTGGTGGTGTAGGGGAGAAGGTGATCAGATGGGACTCGACCTTCCGAGCTTCAACAATGGCATGATTAGAAGCACAAATTTGGAAGAGACTGGCATAAAGGGAATAAGGGAAAATTACTGGAGCAGCAAAGAGAATGGAGACAGATTTTTGGAGACGACCCGCTTTGAGGTGAGTGAAGATGGTGTTGGTTAAGGCTTTGGTGCTAGTAGGTTGAGTTTGGGGCTTGTGGGTTCGGCTGTAAAGAATGTGGTTGAGTATAGAGGTGGCATTCACACCCATGTAACAGTTGAAAGAAGAAGAAGAAAGAAGAATTGGCTGAAAATTCAAATACTAAATCATTATATAGTGGGTTTGTGTGATCCGGTTAACAAGTACCCTTTAAGAGTTTGCTCAGATAAGGGTTTACACCACCTGTGTAATCAAACAGAATTTCAATAGATTTAGGGACATATAAGTACAAGTAAAAGACATAAACAAGCATGCTGCTCATGTTTATATACAAGGATCTAGGGAAACAAAAATCATAATGTGGCCAACAATTTCATTTTAACCATTAGATAATCCTTTCACACAAAAACCAAAATTTTGATTTTCATCTCTTTGTGGGTGCGTCTCACACAAATGATCTAGAAACTCCTTAACCTAAGCCACCTTTCCATGTTCAAGAGAAAAAATTGGCCATGTAAGTAGTAATAAACTAATTAAAATCCAAAGCATTGATTCTTTTCTCTAATTCTTTTTCCCTTATACAATATAAAGATGAAACATCAATAACCCACAAAATTATTAAGAAAACAAAGGAATTGAGAACAAGACAGAGATATTAGTCAAATGTTTTTGTTGCTCACACTGTTTCACAATACAGAAAAACTAGACAAAAACTCAAACACATGTAAAATAACACTAAAATAATTTTTATGAGCTACTAAATCATTGAGGGATGAAAGAATGTCTAATGTTTGACCATGGATAAGGTGCTTATCATAACGAATGCTATCTTTAACTTTTCTCAACAAACTAAAAGAAACCCAAATGCACGTATGAAAAGAAAACTCAAACACATGTAAAATAACACTAAAATAATTTTTATGAGCTACTAAATCATTGAGGGATGAAAGAATGTCTAATGTTTGACCATGGATAAGGTGCTTATCATAACGAATGCTATCTTTCACTTTTCTCAACAACTAAATGAAACCCAAATGCAAGTATGAAATGAAAAAAAATATTTGTGCGAGTGACCATAACCACCAAAAAATATAGCTAATAATAGGGAAAATCTGACAGAAAAGGCCAATAGAAGATGATAGAACTCTATAAAAGAAAACAAACAAGTATGCACATAGCCTACAGAAATATGAAAATCTAATAAACAAATGAAGTTACATTATTAGAGGACTAAATCTCAAAATCAAACAAAATGAGGAAAAAAACCCCACATAACAAAATAAGGAAAGCAATGGCAATAGGCAATCACCTAGCTTTTCTCATGCAACCTGTTTTGAGACTTGAATAGGGTTGATTGGTTGAGGAGGTTGAAGTGTGAAAGAAGAGGCAAAAATAGCTAAGATGTTGTCCACCAGCCTTTAAGCTAACTTTTCATTAACAGATGCTAAAGAAACAATCTGTACAGCTTCTTGGTTGGAAATAACTTCCCATAGCTGAAAAGAAAAGAAATGAGCATCACATACAGCGTAAAGTAACTCTGTTATTCATAAGGCTAGATAAATATGCTGAAACTTATGCCATCACCATTATGATAGACTTCTCAAAACATGTTTACTTTATTCTATGCAATAAAATTTTAAAAATCATCACAGAAAATGTTCTTGTTATTTATATTCATTCCACAATTTCTTTACACTAGATGATATTGTCTTATGGGATAGTGATTTCATTCAAGAACTTGCTTACTTCTCAAGAGCTCTGTATCTGACAACTGAATATTTTGTCATTCTAAAATACCTTCTCACAATAAGAATGGAAATTATAATGAGTTGTGAATAAGAGGGGGAAAAAAGCAAGCCATTGTGTGCTTAAGAGAAAGTTGGAAGGTCCTAGCCAAAAGAGAGGAAAAGAGAGAGTTGGAACCATCATCAAGAAAATACATACCCCATATGTTGCCAACATGACCAATTTATCTCTACTACTTATGTTCCTTTATGTCACATCTGGCACAGAAATAACCCCAAATTCCTTCAGGCAGTAGTCACCCAAGGCTCTTGATACTGCCTGAAGAACTCAATATCAGCTCATTCTTCTTTGCTTCCTTTGCCAATTTTTCAGCAATTTCCCTTCCAACGTCATTCTTATAATTTCTCTTTTTCTTGATTGGTACACTTCTTGTAAATCCATCAAGAAAGGCGGGAGAAATCACCGTCACCTCTACAGCCCAATTTTACCCACCCACAATTACATCAGCTGCTTTATAATAACTTTGTTAATTATTTGAAATTTTATCTAACATACAAAATATCCCAGAACTTGTAAATTTATGATTATAAAATCAGATTCTTTTCATTTTATCTCTCAGCTAAACCAAAATTTATTGTTTCAATAGAACTCATATATTTACACACTACGCAAATTTTCACTGCAACAACACACATGGGATGGAGGGACAATGTTATAATTAGAGGTAAAGCAAGCAAAGCAGGCACCACAATAGAAAGCCAAAGAAGTATAGTATAGAGATATCTAGCCATAGCTTTAGCTTTAGCTTTTGACCTCCTCTCAGTCTATTAGTTTAAATTGGGAGAGAAAAAGTCCTAGGATCTGGTGAGTAAAGAAGAATAAGAAGTGCAATGGTTTAAGGTGTGAGGGAATCTGTTTATTTGGGTAGTGGCATGCGAACTTATCACCTCAAATCATCAGAGAGAGAGAGAGAAAGAAATAGAGAGTGAAGGGAAAAGGGTAAGCAAAACCCAAGGAAAGTGTCTCCTAATGCAGGCCCAAGGCAGAACTCCTTTAGCGTTGGTGTCCCCGCTTTGGGTTGTTAGCTATTTTGCCTATTTGCTTGCTTTGGGACGTTTCAGAAATTAATGCGACTCATTCTTTGCAGCTTATTATGAGAGACTCATTTCAGGATATGGAGGACAGCGAACCTAAGGCATTGAAGTTCATTCAGCAGAATGATACTGAGATGCAGGGGATAGATGAACTCAGTTCAGTGGCATGTGAAATAGTCAGATTGATTTAAACAGTAACAGTTCCAATTTTTGGGGTTGATTCAGCCGATCTCATCAATGGATGGAATGTAAAAATTGCTGAAATGACAGGATTACAAGCTAGTGATGCTATGGGGAAGTCCCTGGCCAATGAAGTGGTTTATGAGGACTCATGCAGAACAGTTGAAAATCTTCTATTTAGAGCTTTGCAAGGTAAATCTTTTTTTTCGTTAACAATGACATTCATTGAATTTGAGTTTACTATCTAACTCAAATATCATTGTAAACTACATTGCATTTCATAACATCCGTACGACACAAATAGCTTCCTGATCCAACTTCTATGACTTGTGTTGGAATTCAATGCATGCAAAACCTTCTCATTAAATCAACTCCACAGTCACACATTTTAAGTACATGGTGTGGTAAACTTGAATAAATTTGTCCATTCTATAGTGACTTGAGCCATCTTTTTTCTCAAATCATCGGTTCACACTCCTTTTAACCCTTTACATTGCTTTAAGTGCCAAAGAAGCACTACCAAATGACTCTTATATTTGTGGCAATTCTAATTCTTCATTGTCATGCCTAAGCCATCCAAAGAAACTTCCTCTGACTTTATTTTTAAATTCTGTTTATTGAATGCTTTGGGGCACAGAAGAAACTTTTTTTCTTGTGAACTATGAGTATCACTTTGAATTGTATTACTGTACAAAGTTGTACAAAGTTATTCAGGCTAAATATTTGCAGAGATATGAGGGGTGCCTTTCAGACATTATCAGAAATTGGTGAAATTAGTTTTCTTTATCCAAAGTGTCTAATTAACTAAAACTATAAATCTATAATTGATGGTGAAAGTGGTGTTCTTATATCAAATCTAATCTCAAACAAAACAACAATAGCATAAACCCACAAAGTTTAGAGAAATAATAAAAACCCATATCAGCGTTGATCTATGCATGTAGAGAGAGAACCTGAAGATTGTAGGTGGCGCCGCCGAGTTGGATTGGAAGAGAAGAAGTGCCGCCGATTTGAGGTTGTGGGTGTGCCGCCGAGATGGATAGAAAATTTGTAACTCTGTTTCTTCTCTCTTGTGGGTATGGTTTTGTTTAGCAGCTGTCTGGTTCTTGTGGTTGGATTGGAAGAGAAGAAGCTAGAGAGGCAGAGCGTGGAGCCGTGAGACACAGCGTCAAGCCGTAAAACGCAAGAGAGAAAAGCGTGCGTAGATGGTCTGATGCGTTATTTTCTCTTTGTATTTTTTATTTATTTATTTTTTTATTATCTATACTCTATACTATTATTTAAGGTATCTTGTTTGGATTTCTCTTTTTTTTTTAACTCAAAAAAGCCCTACACCCTTATGTTTGAGTAACGCTCTGTTTGTTTCACTGGAAAACCTTCTGTAAAGATAGTTTTCCACATTTTTCAGTGTTTGGTAGCACAAAAAAAACCTGGTCGATGAAAAACTATCTTTGGTCAACGGAAAACTCTAATAAAAATAAGGCTTATTTTATATAAGCTGTTTTCCAAAAATTTTTTTTGGAAAACAATCTCTCTCTCATGCGTTGCATCTTCTATAAATATTATCTTCGTCTATAGCCATGGGAAACATAACTTTTTGGCGCCTTCTCTCTCTCATGGTAAGTTTTCTCACTTTTTCTCTCTTCCCTTTACTTTTTCTTTCCTCACACTCTCATCGTCACTAACTCTGGTCTTTCCTCTTCCCATAGATCTCTCTCTTTAACTGTCTCTCTTCTCTCTTTTCTCCATGTTTCTCTTCCTCTCTGTAACACAATTCTCTGATTAGATTTTTTTTTACTTCACTGATCGATCAATAACTCCAACTTGCAAAGGAGAACAAATTTGCAGCAATAAATATTTCATTCCTCTCTACCAAAATTCCAATTTTTTGCTTTGAATTTCAAGCTCGATTTTCTTTTTTCTCTAAGAAATTTTCAGTTTGATGGATCCCAGGCAGAAGTTACTTCTTTTTCGTACATAAAGTGCAAAAATAAAAAATAATAATAATAATAATAGAAGAAGAAGAAGAAAGAATGAAAGAAGTAAAAGATGAAAATTTTAAACATAGTAACTATATTGCTCTAAATTGCTTTTACATGGGACAATCTTTACCGTGGACTAATAATATTGTTATATAATGAATGATAATTGTTTAGGAGAATTGCATTTGTTGGCAAATACATTTTTTGTTAGCAGATACTATGTAGTGATGATATATTATGCAGTACATTATGTAAATACATAATTTAGAGTAATATTGAAGACTTGTAGTTGACCATAGTAGACAAATGGTTGATATGTATGTGTGTGTGTGTACGTATGTTACTATTTATATATATGAGCAAGATGAGTGGTAGAGATCATGAAAATTTGACAACTAATTAATTTTGATTGTATCTATTGTCAAAATTTTAGATTAATTAGTATGAAAACCAAATTCATTCTTGGTTTTTTATTTATAATGATTACATTAGTTAGTTTACATAATATACATGTTTTAAATTATACAAGAAATATTTTAAAAAAATTGCATGCCAAACACTAGAAAATATTCTCAAGCGCATTTTCAAGGTCGTTACCAAACACTGGAAAATAAGACAGTTTTCTAGAAAATGCTCTTTGAAAAATGAACCATTTTACAGAAAACGTTAATACTGAAACAAACAGAGCGTAAGACAAAACTAAAGGATAATTCAATAAAAATGCAACTTTAACTCTCATTAAAACATTGCCTAAAAAATAAGACTAATTTCCTGTTAATTTTTAAATTGTTTTATCCACTTATAAATTAAATTTTGAAAATAAAAATTATATATATAATAAAAAAATCTACAAAATAGGATCACTAGCAAAAAAAAAAAAAAAGCATCGTTGCACACGCAAAGCACGTGTGATGAGACTAGTATTTAATAAGGGACATTCTCTATTTGGATTCCTCATTTTTTTTAGTTCAAAAAAAAAAAGAAAAAAAAAGAAAGAGAAATGCTGGACAAAGAACAATCTAAACAAAGTTGTTTGATTGCTTTACGTGGGCTTGTGGTTGAGCGGAAGAAACAAAAGAGAAGTAATATGGTAATTACAGAAGTAACAAGCTTTTCATGCTTGTTTTCTCTCTATTTTGAAGAGACAAGTTTTGTGTGGCCTCGATTGGAGAATACTTGGGCTCCACCCAAAAAGTTTTCTTTTCTTTCTTCATTACCAAACAACACACAAACCCATTTTCTTTTCATTATTTTCTATCCACTCTATTTCAACTCTAACCAAACACACCCTAACTTCTAAATCATGCCGGTTTATAATAATTAATATATCTATTTTTTACTTTTCATCTTTAATAAATATGTTGTTATTCAAAAAAAATTTACCTGTTGTAAGGACTCAAAAATCAGGCGTGCAAACCCACTTAGAACAGTGAAGTTTATGCAGCCCAACTAGGCTCAAATCAATAGATATTTGTAAGAGAGTGGGTTAAGACAAAGGAGAGGGGGATTAGCTTGAAGACAATAACATGGCAAGAATGACTGAAGATCAGAGTTTATGTATATATGGGGCTTATTACAAGCTTGCCCGAGGAGGCAATTCTTACACAGAATGGTACACTATTCACTCACTTTCTCTCAATGCTCTTGTTCTAATTTCTCTCCTCCACATATTCTTTTTCTTCTGATCCCCTTTATCTAGAAGCTCCCTCTTTCTTATATACTCCCCAGCTTGTTGCACCCTGCCCTTTCATTTACAATCTTCTAGATTCTCCCTTGTACACTTGTCCTCTTAAACTTCAGGTGAAGATGGTAGAAGGAGCTGCTTAACTGTGAAAATTCCACTGTTTAGGTCATTTCCTCATTAATGCGGTTGATATGGAGGAATTAGGTGAACTTTCACTGGAAGCTTCCTTCAACCACTCTGATCCTCAATCTAAACATTATTTCCTCCATTCAGATTTCCAAGAGGTATTTTGGGTGAGTTTGGTTTAACTTTTTGAAAAAGTGCATAATGAAAAAGTGGAGTTTTGTAAAAGTGCATAATGAAAAAGTGGAGTTTCAAAAAGCTGAGTGTTTGGTAAAAGCTGTTAAAAGTGGCTTTTTGAGGGGTAAATGACCAAAAAGGACAATGTATATATAAGGGAATTTATTTCAAACTTTTTTTTTTTTTTTTTTTTTTTGTGGATGTGAGTTTATTTCATACTTATTAAATCATCTATTTCATATACTTACTAAACAATAATAATAATAATATTAATTAAATCTAAATAATTTCCATCAACATGAAGCACAAAATAAAAATGTAAAAAGATGATAAAATATACACCAACAATCTAAGTTTAAATTGTACTACATAAAAATGTAAAAACATATAAAATACATATCAATAATCTAAGTTTAAATTGTACAACACAAAAATGTAAAAAAGATGATAAAATACATACCAATAACCCAAGTTTAAATTGTACTACAGGATATTATAAAAAAAAAAAAAAAAAAAAAAAAAAAAAAAGACAACTACTAATTATTATCCCCCCAAATGGAATTAGCAATGGAATCACGAAGAACCACCATCGCAGGGTTTGTTAAAGATCCTGAATTCTGCTCATAACTGCTATCTGCTTCACTATTATTTTCTCTTCTAGAAATTGAATCTCGATTGGCGTTTATGAAGCCCCTATCATCCCTATCATTTAGTCTAACAAAATTATGAAGAGCCATAGTAGCAGATACAATAAGCATTTGGATATGGAATGGAAAAGATGGCATGTTTCTGATAATTCTCCATTTATTCTTCCACACACCAAAAGTGCGCTCAATCGTACATCGAAGAGATGAGTGAGCATGATTAAATTTTTCATGTCTAGTTCTAGGGCTTCCACCTCTCCTTCGAAAGTCTTGAAGATGGTATGATATCCCTTTGTATGGTGCCAAATAACCTTTCATCATTGGATATCCAGAATCAACTACATAATATTTCCCTAGAAAAAAAAATTCAATTGTTTTAACACACTCATATAATATGTAATTATAATGAACAATTGATTAACCAATTACAAACCTAGTGGTGGGTGCGGAAAGTTGTTACTCTGTTTACAAATAGTATCAAGAAAAATGTGAGTGTCGTGTGCTGCACCTTCCCATCCAGGCAAAACAAATGTGAATAACATATCAAAATCACATGTAGCCATCACATTTTGGGTTGGATATCCCTTTCTTCCAAAGTATGGAATGGACTTCTCAGTAGGTACAACCGCTGTCACATGTGTGTCATCGATCGCACCGATGCAATCCTAATAAAAACATTAATAGTTTTCAGTTCCACATGCATTGTATTATATCTTATAGACAATAACACTTATTCAAATATACAATAGTACACATACTTTGAAATGTGGCCAATAAATTGGATGGTCTTGTATTTTGGTTGGAACTTCACTAAAAGTTGGATCCGAAGGCTTTATATATGCAGCTGCAAAGCGAGCACCCAACAGAGTGATCATCTTCTCAAAATGTCTACTTATGGTTTCACCCGAATGTTGAAATATTTCTTGAACCATTCGGTTACATGTTCCATGACCTAGTATCAGTAAACAGATTGCCACTGACTCTTCTAATCTTATATTCCTTGAATGTTGAAGTCCAAAGTCACGTTCTAAAACTTGACACAAATTAAGAAACACCTCCTTTTTCATTCTAAACATGTTGTAACACAATTTCTCATTACCTTCCATACAACGTCTCACCCAAGCCCACCCTGTTTGTTCATAATCATAACAAAGAGTCTTATTAATGTACTTATTGAAATATGTCACAATTGCTTCACAGGTAACTGCCACAAGCTGGTAAAACTCATCAGAATCGTCGTTACTATCATCATCATCAGAATCACTGTCACTGTCATCATCACTATCACTACTCTCATCATCATCATCATCATCATCATCATTGTTATCACCATCATTATCATCATTGTTATGACCATCATTATTATTGTCAGCATTATTATAATCACCAGCATCATGATAATCACAATAATTTCTGTAATCCCCATCCATTAATAGTTCCATAAAATTGCCACTCTCATAAGTACCATTATAATCATCCATATTGGTTTAGGCTACACAACAAAGTAACAAATAATCAACCATTGCTAATACTTAATATAAATCAACATAGTAATCAACAAAGTAACAAAGGTGTAACGGTTGACTAGAAACACGTTGCATATATACCAACACAATTCAGAACATCAAGTACATAACACTGTAACAGTTGCTTCAAATGTGTTTACATTACACATATATTAATCCAAAGCTAATACTAAATATTACATAACTTAGTTTAAAGTTAATACAACATAAAGCTAATATTAGTCGAAATGTGTTTACATTACACATATATTAGTCCCAAGCTAATACTAAATATCACATAACTTTGTTTAAAGTTGATACAACACAGTTAATACAACATAGCTAATACAACATAAAGCTAATATTAGTCATAAGCTAATATTAGTCCTAAGCTAATATAGAGTACCACATAAGGTTGGTCACTTCTTTTGCTTCCAACAAACCAATTCTTGTAGGTATGCCAGCTGTAACTCTGGCTCCTTGAAAGTTAGAAACATCTCCCTATGTGACTTTTTTAGTAACGCTAAGGAAGCTTGAACCACAAACTTACTATCCACTCCAGGAAGTGCTCTCACAATCGTCATGACGTTATCAACTGAACTTGGTGACTCTCGAGAAGTACCTTCAGACTTATTCTGACATACAGTTATTAATTGACTAATACGATTGTCCAACATTGCAGCTCCTCCTATCTTCTTCTTTTTCTTCTGTGAGGGTATTGATTCACTAGTTCGCTTTTGTCCTAAACTACGTAATTGACTAGTATGTCCTTGCTGCAAACTATCAATGTCTAAACTCATGTCACATTGATTATCCTTAAATTCAGAGCTACCATCCGAATCACCAGCACCCTCTTGTGGCATTGTTGGAGGGAGTGTATTTGAAGAAGGGATCCATGCAGCTACTCCAGTTGCTGCAACATCCCTAAACATTATATCAAGTTGTTCTAGATTCTGTAAACCTTTCTCTCGAAATTTTTTAGCTTTGGGTAATTCCTACAAAATGTAAAAGTGCTTACACTCATATAACAATAATATAAAAAAACTATTTCCAACTAACTACATATTAATAAAATACTCAACTCACCTTCAACTTTCGGTCCCACCAATCATCAGTAGCATGAATCGTTCCCTTCGCTGCATCCCAACCTAAACCTGTGTCAAGATTCCTCAATTGTTCCCACAATCTCCAATCACCTTTTAACACATCCCACTTACTTTTTAATTGCTCCCTATCATAATTTTGACCGGTCTCATCACAAAATTTGGTCACTATAGTGGTCCAACCTGCGGTACTAAAGGCAGCACCTTTATTCCTATTCCCAAGTTGAATCTGTTCCACACAAAGATTACAAAAAGTAGTGGTCCAGCTTGAATTATTATCCCATAATGCTCTAGCCTTTTTTGCCTCGGGGTTGGAAGTTGTGTTTTTACCCATCTATAAAGTTAACTAGTGAGGTTGAAGCATATTAGCAAAACCATAAATTTTTTATTAAGATCAAAACAAATAGGTACAAGGACTAGCAGGTCCAAACAGAATTACAAAGCAGAGTTAGGCTCTTTCTAAGGAGAGTTAGTCATGCATATATACATATTACAGAGGTCATGAACATCAAACATATCACAATCAGGGTAATAGAAGGTATGAGAAAGCATATACATGTATAATAGAGAGGGACAGAACTAAATCAAAGGGACAGCACACATCTAATCACTTGCCTAGAATTTTTAGCATGTTATGTTATGTACCTTCACAGCCACAATCCCATTACATATGATAAAGTTGGCTATCGCTTTGTATATTTCAATCACAGCAATATACAACACCATCTAAAAATTACACTACCCCTTTAACTGTGTACTACATTCATATATTGCAAAAGCAGGCATGACTGAGACAACAACAGAGCAGCAGATATGTCATTAGAGGATCTGATTTAAGCATGGTTCAGAGACCACCCTAATCTAGTTAGTGTGTAAAAGACCTCCTGTCCAAATTATGTCATGATTATTAAGTTTCTCCTGACCAGCATATGTATGCCATTGACAATTCCAACTCCTAAATGTAAATGTATCAGCAAATGGAAAGATGGGGGCACATAAACAACATAATGAACTTTTCCATTTTGAAAACTTAATTGCTAACTAATACTTCAGACAAGTATAACCCCTTAGCCAAATGTTCATGATTACCAACTAAAGATGGCAATTCAAAATAACAGATCATAAAATGAGCAGCAACATTCTCATCAGGATCAGATAAAATCCTCTGAGTCATCAACATTCTCATCAGGTCCAACATATTTGACTTCTTGGAGGATTTTAGGTTGTGTCTATGTCATCAAAATAGCACACTCGGTAAAAAAAAAAAAAAAAAAAAAAAAAAAAAAAAAAAAAAAAAAAAAAAAAAATTCAGCCACTTCATTATATATTTTTACTAACTAAACACTTCATTATATATTCCAATCAGCAAAAACAAATAACAAAACAAGTAAAGGAACAATACCCATTCATAGCAAGATCCGAAATTTTTTTTCCCACACTCGGTAAAAAAAAAAAAAAAAAAAATTCAGATCAGTGTTGGTACCTGGTTTTTGGTAGCAAATCAGTGTTTTTGGTACCTGAGAAATCAAAACCCACACACCAAAAGTGAGAAATCAACCAAAGAACAGAGAAATCAAACCCAGATCCATGAGAAATCAACCAAAGAATAGAGAAATCAAAACCAAAAAAACCCAAATCAGACCCATGAGAATCAACCCAGGTTCGGTCCAAATCAAAACAACCCATACCCATGAGAAATCAACCCAAAGAACACACAGAAAAATCATTACCCATAAAACAAACCATAATCCAAAACTACAGAAAGACTTACGGAGAGGAAGAACCAGAAAGAAAGAAAGAAAGAAAGAAAGAAGAAGAAGAGGAAGACGAAGCGGAAGAAGAAAAGGAAGACAAAGAAAAAAGACAGAGAGTAGAGAGACTTACGAAGGCAGAGCAAGGCAGAGAGAAGAGATGGAGGCGTCAAATGCGAAGGGAGAGCAGAGATGAGAGATGAGGGGCGTCAAACTGCTGGGTATTTCAGTCTTTTTGGTTATTGCAATGGTAATATAACAAAACACGCATAGCGCGTTTTGATTTATGGACCACTGAGGGTCCATTTTCCTTCCGCGTTTTGCCCTCAGTTTTTTATAAAAGTTCAAAACGCAAAACTGGGTTGAGCTTTTTTGAAAACGCCCTTTTTGGGCTCAAAAAGTGGAACCAAACGAGCTGTTTGTCTCTTCTCCTCCTATCCTCGGGCAGACCCTCTCCTTGGACTTTGAGTGCTTCTCTAGTGAGAGCTACGCCTTACTGCATCATTCCTTGGTCCTTGGGCGCCCACAATAGCCCCCTAAAACATTGCTATTGACTCTGAGGTAAAAAACAAGGTTTTAGTCATATATCCCACTTGATACGTGCCAAACACGTTCCCACGTGGTAACATCTTTTCACTTGTCTTCAGCACATTCCTGACGCTTCGGTATCCATGATCCCGTATTTATTGTGTCAGGCGGCTACTTGTTCCCCCACGTTTTAAGGTGCGATGATGATCCTATGGTCATCATTTATCTGCATTTATGAGCGGGAATTTTACGGCTCATTTCTCACCCCTATATAAAGAGAGGTTGAGGTTGGCTTGACCTCATTTACTCATTTGGCAAATTTTCGTTGAAGCAACAGCACGAGGAGAGATTCTTCTATTGCTTGTAAGTGTGTTTGGTTTCATATTCTTTTGCACGTAGATTTTTTATTTTCTACACCATAAACTTGCATGGGTAGATTTGTTAGGCTAGTAGATACCCCTGAAGGCATGGCCGCCTTTGGGGCTCGATATGGGATTCCTAACGGTGTTGAACTCCAACACTGTGAATTGGGCGAATGGCTGGTTATGAACAGACCTCTTGGCTCAGTAGTAATTCCGATGATTGCCTTCATTGAAGGCGGGATGGAAATTCCTATAGGAAAGTTCACTAGAAACTTCCTGATGAACTATAGGCTGACCCCAACACAATGCTCCCCCAACGTTTTTAGGGTCCTTGGCTGCGTAGATATGATAAACCTTAAAATGGGGACTAACCTCACATGGCATGACGTGAATTGGGTATACAACTGCCAAAAAGGGAAGGAAACCATATACTACATCAAATGTAGGGTCCTATCTGTTAGGTTAATATCCTGTATGCTTGAGTCAAACAAGGGGATGGATAAGGACTTCCTCATTGTCTTAAGAGACTGGTATGATGGATTGCACTGTCCCACATAGGAAGGGGAACCAGGTAGGGTTCCTACAAATAATAGATGTGTATAGGATTTTTAAATTTATATAAGGAAAAATTTTTACAAGGTTTTTCTCTAACTTGTGACTCCTGTTGCTTCTTTGTTGGCAGACGAACACCATACCACCCCGACCAAAAAACTCATGAACTTTCTCGACCTAAACTGGATCCTTAGGTCAGAAATTTTCCTACACAAAGACGGTCAACTCTGAGCGGTGCATATAATCCTCGAGTTTGAACCCATCTCTAAATGCTTCCAAAGCCCAAAGAATATAATTAGAGCTAAAGACAAACGGTTAGCTTTAATTGATATAGCAGTGCCTGGATTTTTGTTAACTAACCCTTTTCCAGTTGGAACCCAAGATGCTCAACTTCCAACCCCTCTCGTAACCAGACTCCTTTACTCCCGAGAGCCTTCCATTCCTTTAGATGAAGAAACTAAGGAGCCCATTCCTGAACCTATCTAAGAAGTGACAAATAAGGACTTCAAGGTTTTTGACCAACAAGAAGACCCCGAAGACCTTCCCAATACCTCACAGCGCCATTTACTTCTTGCCCAAGTTAGCACCAACCAAGGAGAAGCCAACATCCTAGAAGGAATGGTGTTCAAGGAGAAGTCTTCAGATTTCCTGGTGTTGCTTACAGCCCATGCTGGGGGTGCTTCCCTAACAGTTCCGATGGTGCCCCGACCAACTCCTGCTCCCACGCATGCGTCCTCTAGTGACACCACAAACAAAAAGAGAAAAAGGGGCCAAAGAGGTAAGGGCCCTGAAGGTGTTGAGGAAGGGGAAATCACTCATCCTTCATAGCAGCCCCCAGCCAAAGAGGCCTGAATGACTAGGACACAACAGAAAAAAAGTGCTCCCTTTGGGACCTCTAAAAGCTCTGAGCTCAGGGAGTCCCATCATGGATGATGCCAATCTAAGGGACCCCTAGAAGGGCAGGTCGGGGATTGTGGCCGAATGTTTAGAAAAAGCTTTTTGCCTACCCGAGGACATGCAGGAGCTTAGATCCTTTCAAAAATATGAGGTCTTCCTGTCACTGAAGAGAGACCTTGCCAAGGTATATAATCATTCTTTTCTTTTCATAAATTTATACAACATATGTATAGATACTAACCCACAACAATTTTACAGTCTATGTAAGTAGCCTTTGTGACTGAAGAATGGGTGGACCACGCCCTAGGTCAGGCTGGTAAAGCTAAAGGCAAGCTGGAAACAGCTGAGAGGGTCCATGCAGAGGCTGAGAAGAAGCTGAAAGAGACCCTCTCCCAATTGGCCAAGGTTGAAAGTCTCAGAAGAACATCGAAGCTACCCTGGCTAGATATGAGAAACAAGCTGTAGAGTCCTTGGAGGCTCAAAGGAAGGTCGAAAACCAGCTAGCCTTGACCATGGTGAAGGTCAAACAATTGCACAAACAGCTAGAGGCAAAGGATGCCGAGAAGGCTAAGGCCGAGCAAACGACCTATGATGCGAGCATGACTAAGACTGCCCAAAGTCTGACTGCCTAACTCAGGACGTCGCTTGGGCCTTTTGCCTTAAGGTATAGGGTTAGGTCCTCACTGCAGCTAGGGTCAGTACTGAATCAGACCTTAGGGCTCCTGATAAAGTATATTACCCTTTAGCCTTGCGCCTAGCTCCTAGCCTCTCTTAGCCTTTAGCCGATCTTGGCTCTGCCCCTGGCTCTGCCTCGGTCTAGCCTACCACTACTCTAGCTGCCACACTTGCTACAGTGAAAGGGAAAGAGCAACCATCTCCGGTAGCTATTGTGAAAGTGGAGGAAGAAGAAGCAGCTGAAGTGGGACAGTTGAAGAGGAAGAAGAAGGAGAAGGAGAAAGAAAAAGAGGAAGGGAAGGAGAAAGAAGCTTCAGTGTAACTTAATCCTAGGTTAAGAGACAATTAGTCAATTTTGTAACTGGGCTTAAGTTTAGTTGATGCCCCCTTTTCCTTCTATTGTAATCCAACTCCTGAACTTCAATGAAGACAATCAACCTTTATTTTATAATCTTTCATCTATTTAAATTTAATTTGTCTATGTATACATCCTGCTATTTCCCCTTTTTTTATATTATTTGTCATATACTAACCTTTGACTAACTTAATTAATTTCCCTCACTATCCTATTCAATCTAACATGAACTTTGAGAATGTCACTAGATTGACACTTGGGGCAATTTGTAACCATACTTTAACACTTGGTAAAAATTTCAAGCAACACTTACCTTACTTTAGAACAATTTGTCTTGGACCTGTAACCCGAGGAAGCAAGCAAGATTTATGACTTTATTCAATACTTAGAAAATTTCACATAAGTGTTAGCTTGTCCAAGGTTTGTGACTCGAGAAGCCAAACCAAACCAAGATTTTGGTAAGCACTTAGAAACCTCCTACACATAGGTTAATTTACCCAAGGTTTGTGATCTGAGGAGTCGAATAAGACTGAGGTTCTGTTTAACATTTAGAACTTTCTTCATAAAGGTTATTTACCCAAGGCTTCTGACTTGAGGAGTTGAACAAGATCGAGGTTCTGTTTAACACTTAGAAATTTCTCCATATAGGTTAATTTACCCAAAGCTTATGACCCGAGGAGTTGAACAAGACCGAGGTTCTATTTAACACTTAGAAATTTCTCCATATAGGTTAGTTTACCTAAGGTTTATGACCCGAGGAGTCGAACAAGGCCGGGGTTCTGTTTAACACTTAGAAATTTCTTCATATAGGTTAATTTACCCAAGGCTTGTGACTTGAGGAATCGAACAAGATTGAGGTTCTGTTTAACACTTAGAAATTTATTTGTATAGGTTAATTTACCCAAGGCTTGTGACCCAAGGAGTTGAACAAGACTGAGGTTCTGCTTAACACTTAGAAATTTCTTCGTCGAGTAACTACCACATAACTCGTAACCACAGCAAGGCACAAATGAACCATATATGAATAAAAAGAACTTCATATCATTAATAGTAATAACGCCGTAGATTATTTACATTCCAAGGACGTGGAATTACATTTTCATCCTAGTCTTCCACATAATAAGCCCCAATACCAGCCACTAATGTTATTTTGTACGGGCCTTCCCAGTTGGGACCCAACTTCCCCCAGGTTGGGTTCTTTGCGATCCCTACCACCTTTCTCAAAACTAAATCTCCTGGGGATAGTGGCCATAGCTTCACTCCTTTGTCATATATTTGCTTAAGCCTCTGCTGATAATGTGCCATCTTCATTGCAGCTACTTCTCTTCTTTCCTTAACCAAATCCAAGCTGGTTGAGAGCAAGTGATTATTCTCCTCGACACTAAACTGATAAGTTCTTAGGGTTAGGAACCCTGATTGAATAGGGATTACTACTTCTGCCCTATAAGTCATTGAAAAAGTAGTCTCTTTAATTTATCTTCAGGGTGTAGCGAGATAAGTCCACAGCAAATAAGGCAGTTCATCCACCTACCTTCCCTTAACGTCATCCAACCTTTTCTTCAACCTAGGTACTATGGCCTTATTTGTAGCCTTGACCTGACCATTCCCTTGTGGATAAGCTAAAGTAAAATACCTATTCCTGATCCCTAATTCCCCACAATATCTTTAGAAGGCTTTACTATCAAATTGAAGACCATTGTCCGAGATCAATGTATGTGGGACTCCAAACCTGGTGATGATATTTCTCCATATAAACCTCTTAGCATCCACATCCTTGATATTGGATAGAGGTTCAGCCTTTACCTACTTAGTAAAGTAGTCTGTCCCGACAAGAAGCCATCTTCGGTTTCTTGTGGCTCGAGGAAATGGCCCCATTATGTCCAAGCGCTACTGAGCAAATGGCCAAGGGCTGGAAAGTGGGTTCAGAACCCCTCCTGGTTGGTGAATATTTGGGGAATATCTCTTACACAGATCACACTTCTTCACATAATCCTGAAAAGTTTTTTGTATGCTCGGCCACCAATATCCTTGGGTAAGGGCTCTAAAGGCCAAAGACCTCCCTCTTGTATGACTCCCACATATTCCCTCATGCAACTTTTCTAACAAGGGCTCCGCTGCCTCAGGATGTACACACAATAAATATGGCCCCGAATGAGAACGTTTGTACAACTTTTCTTCTTTGAATAACCAATAACGAGGAGCCTTCGTATGTATCATCTTTGCCTCACCCTTATCCTCAGGTAACAATCCTTTTTTTCAAGAAAGTAATCAAGGGGTCCATCCAGCTTGGCCCAACTTGGATACTATGTACCCCGACCAAGGGCTTCTCCGAAAGACTGGAACTAGCCATGTCTTCAACAACAACGATCCAAGGTATATTTGACCCTAGAGAGGTTGCCAAGTGCCAACATAACCAAAGAATCTGCATGAGAGTTTTGTCCCCTCGGGATATGCTTTAGAGTAAAGCCCTTGAATTGAACCTGAGCTGAAGACTAAGTAAAGCTGACGGAGCTGAAGACTCCGTAAGGATAATCTTTGTAGTCTAAGTAAAGCTGACGGAGCTGAAGACTCCGTAAAGTTGATGGTCGTATCAAAGCTAACAAATGCACCACAAGATCATCAACGCATGGATAAGAGGACTAGAAGACGCAAATGGAATGAAAAGTTGATGAGATGAAGTTGACGGGGAAGGAGTGGATTCTTGATGGGTCTAGCGTGTCTTTTGCTTGGGTTCCATGCATAAGTATATAAGGAAATATCTTGCGCCCCACGTTTAACCCTAATTAACAAAACTCCTAGAAGGAAAGGATTCCTTAAGATACGCAAATTAAAGAGGTTCTCTCCTACAAGGAAAGATCTTCTAAGCCAAGGAACCAGTATCAACCCTATGCCACCATAAAAACCCCAAAACCCTCACAAACCAAGGTACGCATAATTTTCTCCAGCTCTGGCACTCTAGAGTTGTGAAGAGTTCTCTAACTTAACCTTCGGAGGGTATTTGGCCGGTACCACACCGATACTCTCCTAGGGTCTTCTTCGTTTTTGTTTCGCAGGTATTGTCTCGAGCACATGAGTATGGTGTGGCTTACCGACAATTTTTGGCATCATCACATTTAATCCCATTTTTTTCATCTATATTTGTATTTTTTACCTTTGCAAATTTGTTTATAATATCTTCACTTCTATTCTATTCTCTCTCTCTCTCACATGGACAAATTAATTGGAAATATATGCTTTAATTTTTATTTTGAAAAAAAAAACAAAAAGCTCATCTCATGCTCTTTCTCCTATAAGACAAATCTCCTGGACTTGGATCTAGAAAATCCAAACTCTTCCGAAGGAAATCATTTATTTCATTTGGAAATGTACTCATAAGCTGCAAACAAAATAATTGATTTTCAACCATTCAACTACATCATATCAATATTGCATGCATTGTACATTGGAAAGAAATGCTTATTCATGGGATATGAAATTCTCATTGGGCAGGTCAAGTATGGCATTGTATACAACCGCCTGATCTCGTACAATTTTTCAAACCGCAATTCATTTTTCATTGGTGTGGTATCTATTGAGTCTTCTCAAGGTCTTCCATGGCTTTTACGTCTCATTTTCACAACTCGGAATATATGGTTACCATGCAATCAGCTTATTTTCCAACATCACTACCAATCGACATCAATTAGTTCACACTAGCATACACCAAGCTATTGAATTCTATTTATTTTGCATGTCACACTACTAAAATCACTGCCAAATCGAACCCACAAGTGGTATTATCATTATTTTGGTTCCCACCTCCATTTGGCTTTATGAAACTAAATACCAATGGTAGTTGGAGGGGTAACCTTGGTCTTTCGAGTGCTAGAATTTTTTTATTTTACTTTATTTTTATAAATTTTAAATTCAATAGTTATGGGTGAGAGGATTTGAACTCTGGATGTCTCCCTTAGAGATACTAGGAGGTACCAACCTATTGAGTTACAAGGCTTGTGGCACAGGAAATCTCTTTAGAGACTTTACTCTTACATGAAAATGAATTGTTGGTTACTCTCTTAGTGTGTGTTTAGGAATTGTTGAAAAAAGTTTTGCTTTTTGCTTATTGTCTGAGCTTTTTTGCAAATAATCTAGTTTTTAGTTTTTTATTATTATTATAAAGAAACTAGTTTTTAGCTTTTTGTAACACATTTAATATACAAGTTACAAAAAGGCAAAAATTATATCATATAGTAAACATTATGCAAATGAGCTATTGGAAAATAAGCAAATTCTCAAATGAACACTAAGTGTTTTGAAGGAACTTTGGACAAGTTGAGAAGACTTATATTTAACTCGTCTTATGGGATTTACAGAATTGAAATTGATTCTCTCATGGTTTATAAATCTCTCACTACTCACTCTCCAACTTTGCCTAACTATAATATTTTAGTTTTTAATTGCAAGAACTTTCTCACTAGAAAATGGTAGATTATCATCAAATGTATATATCAAGAAGCATATAGATGCCTTGATCGACTTGCTAATATGGGTGCTCAATTTTTGTTATCTTTTAAATTAGAATCGTCTCGAATCTATCTTTATTTGGCAATCACTGGTACACCCAACAGATAGGTACATCAAGTTTGGTATAAATTTGATTCTCCAAGAAAAAAGAAGTCTGGCGTAAACAAGGATATGTTTGATAATTGTTTTTAAAACCAGTTTTCTAGAAAACTTGTTTGGCAACTAAAAATAAAGAAAAAATAAAAACTGTTTTTAAATATCAATTTCTAAAGGAAACTAAAAAGTAAAAACAATAAAAAAGACTATTTTCTGTTTCTAATTTCTAAAAGTCAATGGAAACAAGAAGAAAATAGATTTGAAAACAATGATTAAACGAACCCACACTTTGGTTCAAACCCCATGTAAAACAAAACACACTAGTTTTTCTCATTCTTTACAAACAACTATTTTTTTTTCTCATTCTCTACAAACGACAAGTATTATTATTATTATTTTGCCATTAAATCGCTTATTGATGAAAAACTTTGCTAGCAGATTAAATTGAACCTTCTCTTTGAGTGCTTTGGGTTTTGTCTCCTCCAATAGTATAGCAGCCCCTTCTGCCTCTGATACCCTAAAGGTTCTCAAAAATTTCCACTAGGTTGTCTTTCAAATCCCTATCATCCCCCCACCACTGTCACACTCCACTGGCTTCCATCTGAGAAGGGACTAAAAAACACTTGTCCAATCTAAAAGACTTTCAATCTTCATTTACGATGATTACTTCCTCTCCCTGTCCATGATTTGAAATTTTAGTTTCATTGAAGGATTCAATTCAATAAGTCATTCAGTAGCCCACTCTCCCAACCACAAGCATCCATATTTTCTACAACCATCAAAGACTTTTGTCAACATTGGAACAGTGGGTTCAAAAGGCATCCTCTTAATGAATTTCTCCAGCTCATTTATGTGCCCATATCGACTACAGAGTTCAATCATACACTCATAGTGCTCCAACTGAGGCAAGACACAGTACTTATTGCTTAATGAATAAAAATATTGTGTTCCTAACTCAACAAGGCCTTCATATATACAAGCAAGCAAAATACCTTGAAAGGTGACATGATCTGCTTTTTCACCTTCCTTCCCCATCAACCCAAACAATTCAAGTATCACCCTACCTTTTCGATTGTGAAAACATCCAAAATTTATGGAGTTCCAAACATCCCGTGACGCTGCCTCTAAAAAAACAATGAAAGCATACTTAAGACAACGACATTTTGAGTACATGTCTACTAAAGCTCCTATGATCACAATATCCATCTCATAACCATTTCTAATCATAAATCCATGAATTTGTTTGTAATGCTTAAGAGAAAAAGTATTTGCACAAGCAGCCAAAAGGGTTCCAAATGTGAACTTACTTGGTCTTGTCTCCCATTACACCTCTGAGAATATTGTCATTGCTTGTTCACTAAGAACATGATGGGCATAGCTAGTCATTAAAACATTCAAAGAAACGCTATCCCTCCATTGACTTATTATTAGGTAAATCCAAACTTTGGCACTTCTCAAATTACCACATTTACCATACAAGTCAAGAAGGGCATTGCCAACAATAAGATTGGAAAGGAAACCATTTCGGTATATAAAACCATGGACCTGTTTCCCCATTTCAACATCTGAAAGTCCAGCACACACATTTAGTACTAACCCAAATTGTGACAAATTCAATATCCTTAGTTACATTGCGCATAAAAAATACAAAGTCTAGAGCCCTTTCCCACTGGAGGGAACAGGTATACCCTACCAACATTGCATTCCAAGATATCACATTGCGTTCAGACATCCGATCAAAAAGATTCCTTGCCTCCCTACTTTTCCCACTAATTGCGTACCTTGACATAATTGAAGTTGGAGAACTTAAATCTTTTGAACATAGCTGTTAAAACACCCTATGAGCATTTTTTAATTTCCCACACTTGATACACATATCCATGAGAGGACTTGAAACAACCTCATCATCTTCAAGACCCATGTTAATTGCAACTCCATAAAGTTGCTTCCCCTCCTTTAGTTCAGATATACTTGAGCAAGCAATAAGTGCATTAGAGAATGTAAAGTTGAAGGGCCTAATAGTAGTTTGGAATATCTGGAAAAACATAAAGACCACATTTTTTCCATCAACCATCTCAAGATACCACCTCACAATCATATTCCAAGAAACAGCGGTTGGATTTTTATTCTCACCAAACATTCTTTGCCCATCTTTAATAATCTAGCATTTCCCATATACATCAAGAAGTGAACTCTCCAAAATTACATTCCTAAAAAACCCATATTTCACAATAAACCCATGAACTTGTCTCGGAAGACAAAGTGCCAACACTGCACCACAAGACCCAAGAACACTAGCAAAAGTGAGTTCACTCGCATAAACTCCTAATCTATTCATGTTCGAAAACAATGACAAGGTCTTCTTAGGATACCCACCTTGTGTATATGCCATAATCATCACATTCCAAGACCCCCCCCCCCCCCCCCCCCCCCCTCCCACCCCTTTGAGACATTTCCTCAAACAGCTCCCTTGCATAAACTAAACATCCACATTTACCATAAGTCTTAATCACTCGGTTTAGGAGAAACATTGGCGGTGTAGGGGAGAAGGTGACCAGATGAGACTCAACCTTCCAGACTTCAATAATGGCATGATTAGAAGTACAAATTTGCAAGAGACTAGTGTAAAGGGAATAAGGGAAAAGTACAGGGGTAGCAAAGAGAATGGAGACAGCTTTTTGGAGACTACCCGGTTTGAGGTGAGTGAAGATGGTGTTGGTTAAGGCTTTGGGGCTAGTGGGTTGAGTTTGGGACTTGTGGGTTCGGCTATAGAGAATGTGGTTGAGTATAGAGGTGGCACTCACACCTACGTAATTGTTGAAGAAGAAGAAGAAGAAGAAAGAAGAAGAATTGGCTAGAAATTCAAATATTCAAATACTAAATCATCATATAGTAGGTCTGTACGATCCAGTTAACAGGTACCCTTTAAGAATTTGCTTAGATAAGGGTTTACTCCACTTGTGTAGTCAAACAGAATTTCAATAGCTTAAGGGACAAATAAGTACAAGTAAAAGACATAAACAAGCATGCCGCTCATGTTTATATACAAAGATATAGGGAAAAAAAAATCATTGCACACAAAAATAAGCTCATGTGCCCAACAACTTCAATTTAACCATTGGATAATCCTTTCACACAAAAACAAAAATTTTGATTTGCATCTCTTTGTGGGTGCATCTCACACAAGTTATCTAGAAAATCCTTAACCTAAACCACCTTTCCATGTTCAAGATAAAAAATTGACCATGTAAGTAGCAGTAAACTAATTAGAATCCAGAACATTGATTCTTTTCTCTAATTCCTTTTCCCTATAGTTTATACAATATAAAAATGAAACATCAATAACCCAGAAAATTATTATGAAAACAAAGGAATCGAGAACAAAATAAATGTATTAGTCGAATGTTCTTGTTGCTCACACTGTTTCACAATACAAAAAAACTAGACAAGAACTCAAACACATGTAAAATAACACCTAAAATAATTTTTATGAGCTACTAAATCATTAAGGTATGAAAGAATGTCTAATTTTTAAACATAGATAAGGTGCTTATCATAGTGAATGCTATATTTAACTTTTCTCTACAACTAAATGAAACCAAAATGCAAGTATGAAAAGAAAAAATATTTGTGCAAGTGACCATTACCACCAAAAAATATAGCTAATAACAGGGAAAATATGACAAAAAAAAAAAAAATACCAATAGAAGATTATAGAACTCTATAGAAATACGAAGATCTAATGTTGGGAAATTTAGACCCCAGTTGATAGAATTAACAAGTTTTAAACCCAAGTTGTTAATTAGATTTATTATGAATAAATCTGGTTAAAACAAACAAACATCAATATCATGCACAACGGAATAGTAAATAAGATAAGTTATGATGACCCAGAAAAACCAATGAAACAAACTAGTTTTACAGTAAAAAACCTAAGGGGAAACCTTCCCGAAAAGCAATCCACTATAATAAAGAGAAGTTTAACATCTAGTACAAAACCTTTGTCCCTAGACTCTACAATCCCCGTAGATGAACTTACAGTAGAAATCTTCTATCGCTTCAGAACCTTTGAACTCTTCAATATATGAACGCCATCCTTTTTGCATGGATCCCAGTACGTGACTAACCAATGACGCACGACTCCCAGTACATGACTAACTCACCAACTTGAAGAAGATGTTGGCTGCAATGTTCTTCACTTCATCAACAATAAAGATCAAGAAGTACTTGGTTACAAAACCCTAAGGTGCAAAGATGCAGTAGCTTCTTTTAAAGAGAATAAGGCACTCGGTCACTTTTTGCATGTGTTCCCCTTGTATTCTCTTATGTAACGGCCATTAAAATAAGCCTTATATATGTCTAGGGTTGTGAGAAAAGAAACCCTACACATACATGTCAGCATGGGCCGAAAATCAGATCTGGAAATTTTGATTTCATGATTCTCGATAGATACATCTGTCAAGCAACTGTCGAGATCTCGATAGATAGTATTTTTCGAGAGCTGTCGAGACTCATTTTACCTTGATAGATATTATCTATCGAGAGTTGTTGGGAATCTGTCCAACTTTAATGAACAGCCCTTCTTCTTTTTTGCCTGGGGGCCAAAGGATGTTGCTAGGGGGGCAAGCTAAATTATACATGTAGGATGACTAATATTTTAATTTAATTTGTGTCATGCATGCATTCCATCTGCTACATAAGCAGATTTCGTTAGTCATCTAACCGTAGGGACTAAATTGACCGATTCGCACATCTCAATAAAAAATTGGGAAGTAAGTTCCAGTATAATTTCTTACATAGGGAGAAGGTCAACTAGGCAAAAAGATTTTACATACTATGGTTACCAATGGTGACTCAAAAATACAACCCAAGAGTATCCATGAAAGGAAAACATGCAATGTGGACAATGTAGCACATATAAGCTCAGTTCTTTGATATGCAGATAGAACATATAAGCATAACTCATGTATGAGTTGAAACTCACTCTAAACAAACAAAATCACATTTATTAAAAAGAGATGGATAGACATACAAAGTGAGTTTCAGATTTGAAGGTAATATATCAAAAACAAAACAGCTAGGCTCAAAGAAATGAAGAAATTTACATGTAATGGGTTTTCTGATCATATAACACATTGTTGAATGGATACTGTGTCTTTTGATGAGATATTAATAGTTCTTTGATAGCTCAACTAGAAGCAATAGGGAATTCAAGAACCAGCTGATATAAAAACAACTTATTTCTAACAAAATTCAATTACAAAATATTCTAAGAACATTCCCAAATATGCAAAACTTGTCATGTACAAGAGACATTGGTCCTTCTCACAACTTATAAAGCGATAGATGCAGCACAAATAGAAACCCAGAGAAACAGCAAACTAGAGTAACACTTCCCAATATGGCCATCCAACAATTACCTGTTCAATGATTGTTTAAAATCTTTGATCTTCTGTTAAGTCATCTACCCCCTCAAGAAATCAAAAACCTCTTCACTTAGAAGCTGAAAGACAACATGCTATGTTATAAACATATTCCGCAACTAAATTAAATGAATAAGAATAGAGAGGAAAAAAAAAATTACTTACAAAGTCTGTTACCAAGGGCTCACTCTTACGACTCTCACCATATCATATCTATCGTTGAAAGTAGAGAGTGAAAGGCTGTCACTAACTCTTTACACTTTACACCTCTTTTGGGGTTTCATAGGTTGCATAGAGTTGTTTTCACGATTTTCCCGTTAAATCTCTTATCAGTGAAAAGTTTTGCCAGCAGACTAAATTGACCCTTCTCTTTTAGTACTTTGGGTTTTGTTTCCTCTAATAGTATAGCAGCCCCTTCCACCTCCGATACCCTAAAGGTTCTCCACATATCCACAAGTTTGTCTTCCAAATCCTTACCATCCCCCCACCACTGTCACACTCCATTGGCTTCCATTTGAGAAGGGACTGAAAAACACTTGGCCAATCCAAGAGACTTTCAATCTTCATTTACGATTGTTACTTCCTCTCCTTGTTCATGATTTGAAATTTTAGTTCCATTCAAGGATACAATTCATTAAGTTGTTCAGTCGACCACTCTCCCAACCTCAAGCATCCATATTTTCTACAAGCATCAAAGACTTTTGTCAACATTGGAACAATAGGTTCAAAAGACATCCTCTTAATGAATTTCTCCAGCTCATTTATGTGCCTATACTGACTATTGAGTTCAATCATACACTCAAAGTGCTCTAACCGAGGCATGACACAATACTTATTGCTCATATATACAAGCAAGTAATATACCTGGAAAGGTGACATGATCTGCTTTTACACCTTCCTCCTCCATCAACCCAAACAATTCAAGTATCACCCTCCCTTTTTGATTTTTAGAGCATCCAAAAATTATGGAGTTCCAAAGAATCACATCCCATGACGTTGCCTCTAAAAAAACCACAAGAGCATACTCAAGACAACGACATTTTGAGTACGTGTCTACTAAAGCTCCTCCGATCACAACATCCATCTCATAACCATTTCTAATCATAAATCCATGAATTTGTTTACCATGCTCGAGAAAGAGTATTTGCACAAGCAGCCAAAAGGGTTCCAAATGTGAACATACTTGGTCTTGTCTCCCATTGCATCTTTGAGAATATTGTCATTGCTTGTTCACTAATTCCATGACGAGCATAGATAGTCAATAAAGCATTCCAAGAAACACTATCCCTCCATTGACTTATTATGTGCTTTTGTGCTTTGTGAATTCTTCTTAAGTGTTCAAAATGATAATGTTTTAGTTTGGAGTTGGGTTTTGCCATAAATTTGTTTTCTAAATGTCTTTATTCAGTATTTGGAAATGAATTGGAATTTTAACTTGAAAATCTGACTTCTCTCTCTCTCTCTCTCTCTTTTTTTTTTTTTTTTAATCCAAAATGGACGCCCAATGATTTTGATTGTGAAATTGATTGTTTTTAGTCTCTGGTGTCTCTTTAGATTCATCATCTTACAATGTATTTAATAGGTTCATGTTCTAAATTATATTAATCTCAAAAAAAGAATTACATTTTTCCTTTTTCCCTTTTCTAAAGACATGTAAGTAATTGAAGTTTATTCCTCAAATATTATAATATTTAATGAGTATTATAAATTGGTCAGAAAAATAATATCTTATTAAATATTTCAAAATAAACTTGTAGCACAGACATGCATTGCATGGTACATCAACTAATTTTGATTGAAAATCTCTATTAAAAATGTAGTTTGTACTTAGAAAAATTGCGATTTAAAATGCTTGATTGTGTTCAACTTATGTTCATTAAATCATTTCGTTTAAATGATAACTATATAGAATTGTAGTTGTACTTAGAAATGCCAGGCTTAAAATTTAGAAATGCTTGGATGGACTTATTTTCATTTACGACTTATTCTTTTTAAAATAATAAGCTACATAAATGTGTAAATGCAAGTGGTTGGATCTTGGAGTAATGAAAAGTGTCTTCCACCAAAATCAATAGGTCATGAGTTTAAATATGGGAATCAACCTGCGCACATGATACCTCTCTCGTACCATACAAAAAGGGAATTTATGTGCATATAGTACGATTTTTTCATTTTTTAAAAAATTCTTTTTTAAAGTGTAAGTAAAATGCTATAACTAAAAAAAAAAAAAAAAAAACTTATGGGGACTGGGGCAGCTTCCCATCTAGGGCGTCATATTACTGTGGTCACTGGGTCAGTTGGATGAATCCGTTCTTTACTCTTTAGTCTTCACACGTTGGGACGACTTGAACTAAAAATTCAAGGCAACTAATGGACGTTTACGAGTCCATTACGGGCAAGACGAACCAAATACTTGGTGCAGAAACATGGACAGCTCTTCTCAATCATAAATGACATCTATAGCCAATGATAAATAATTCCAAACACTCTTTAACTCTTAAGCCCATGACTTTGCATCTTTTACATATGTGCTTTTAGCATGACTGCATCATTCTAACTATTACTGTGATTTATGAAGAAACTATGCCAACAAAAATACAAGATTTTTTTTTTTTTTTTAGGAGAAGAATACAAGATGATGTCAAGACAAAAATATTTTCCATAAAACGATGGCCCTAAGCAACTCTCTTTACCATGAGTAGCATCTTTCAATATGAGCGGATCCAAAGTCCATAGGTTATGAGTGTCTGAGTATCAATATGAGTCTCAAAGATCAACGGCTAGCTAAGAGTCTTATAATTAAATTAATACTTTTTGATGTCTTCCTCTGAAACGTTTAAGTTTCAAATCCCTTCTTAAAAAAAGTAACTCGGAAAACACGAATGACCTACATTTAAACCTAAAGTCTTAGAACTCAACAAACTCCCCCTTTGACAATCCGTGACAAAACACAAAATAAACAAAATGCTCAAAGTTTACAAAAACAGCCCATTACAATAACATTGCCCAACAAAAACGAATTCAATCTAACTACTATCTATAAGTTGCAAGTGTAGACAGCAGCACGACTGAATCAACCTGTATATTCCTGTAACACTTAACAAACACATAAACGCATGTGTAGAAAATACAAGTAAAACAAAATAAATTCTTGATTTCACGTAAGCATAAACTACAAAACATATATCATGAATAACCTTATAAATATAAATCAATAATCAATGTAGCACAATGTGAAACAAGAAACAGATATAAATACATCATAATATCTCCCCCTACCATAGACAACTCAACTAAAACAAAATACATCAAAAGCTAAAAAAATATAAATACAAGAAGAAGCACCTAGATACAATCTAAAAGCTCTAAAACAACAAAAATCTCCCCTTATCAACAAAATCTCCTATCCAAATGTACTCCCCCTTTTTTGTGACGAATTGCCAAAAGGCAATCACTCATCATCAAAAGGAGGTGGTGAAGGTGATGGAGGTGACCATCTCAAACTTGCCAAGTTTGCACGCAAAGCCTAAAGCTCCATAAGAACATCCACCAGAAGCTGACCATGAGCCACCTGAATGGTCATGACAGTGTCCAGAGTATGACGAATGCTAGAAACATTTGAAGTAGACGGTGGAGGAGCATTAGTAGCAATTGGATCGATAAACTCATCAGCAGCTGGATCACCTAAAGAAGAAGGAAGAGGAGGAGGAGGAGGTGCACCAGGGGAAGACTCGACCCTAGGGCGTTTAGAGCTAGCTCGCATCTGAGCAACTCTCTGCCGAAGGAAGGTGGCACCTATGGGAGTTATGATATGAACGGGCTTAGATGTCGGAAAATGCTCTAACCCTAAATGTAATAAAATCTTATGAATAAAAACTGGAAAGAAAAGAGCATGAGCAGAAGAACTACTCCTATGAACCTCAACCAAAGAACAAATGAAAAGGTGAGGAAAACTCATAGGAGCGTTTGTGACAAGAGCATACAAAAATGCACATCTCTCTATAGGAATAGTGTGCAAATGAGAGGTGGGCCAGATCGAATGGCAAGAAATTTGGAAAAAGAGATAATAAATCTCGATCAACTCATGAGAGGTGATCCGAGGATCAGAACCTCACTGGATAGAAGATCCAATAAGATAAGACATGATGTCATCTAGAGAAGGAGACTCATCATAAGGATAAACATGATGCTGGACCATAGGCACCCAAAGACTAGAGGCCACTGTCGTAGGAGTAATGGTATACTCTTCACCCTGTATCTAACTCTTCACCTGAGTGTTGGAATTATAGGAGTGGACAGAGAGATTCAAGTAGAACTCTCTAATCAAGGTAGCAGGAGGAGGATGGTCAACATCCAACAAAGGCAACCAGCCCCTATGCTCAAAGTTTCTCCTAATTTTGGGTCAAGCTCATCTAAAACTACTTTCCGCTCAGCCCACACATTCCTAAGAATGTTCAACTTCTCATACGTCTCTTGGTTTTTCTCACTCAGAAACCTCTCACTATCAAATGATGGAGTAGAAGAAGAAGAGGATGTCCTATGGGCTCTAGTCTTTCTAACCATGATGCTAAAGAGCAGAAAGGATAGACAGAAAAGAGACAAAAGACAAAAAACAAGAAAACGCAAGGGCAAACTGCAAGTTAGAACAGAAATAATATAGAAAATAACAATCTATATAATGCATGAACAATATCAACTCATGATGCATGCTCTAATGTAGTGAGAATAAGTTCAATTTCACTGTAAAATCACAAAATTGGCTTGAGCATAGAGTTTATATCCAAAAAACCCCAATTTTTGAAAACCCACTTTCACAAATTTCAACAAACTGACCAATTGATCATTACACAAGATAGAGAACAGATTATAATGATCAAATTTAATCAATCTAATAAGCCAGTTTCATCAAATTAAGCTCAATTGAACAAAGTTCCCAATTCGGGTAGTTTCAAGCCTTAGAAAAGTTCAATTTTTATCAAATCAGCAAATTGATCAAATTAAACACCAGGGAACAGTTTAATAACATCCCATAACAAAAACCCAATGATCAATTTTGAAAGAATCGATTGAAATCAGCAAAAACCCCAATTTTCCTTAGATTCGAAATTTTCCCAAAATGCATGAAAAAAATGCATGAAACGTGAAAATAAATGAAAAAGGAAGGGCAAAAAGGTCTTATCGGCCTTAGAAGTCAAAATCGCTTGAAGAAATTTTAGGGAAAATGACAAAAAATTTGCTTTGAGCCTTGATCGATCGAAGAGAGAGAGAGAGAACTTTTTGAAAAAGTTTGAATAGTGACAAACACGTGAAAAACTTATGTTTTTGAAAACTCTCTGAACAATTTTCGATTGATCGAAAAACAGATTTGATCGATCGAAAATTACATTCGATTGATCTAGAACCAATCGAGCCAGGTAAATTCAAAACAAATTTTTAATCGCAATTTCAATCGGTCGAGAGGCAGGTTCGATCGATCAAAATTTTAGATAAAACAAATTTTTGAAAAATAGAGCAATTTTATGTAGAAACTCCTCAAAGCATAGTAATTTATGAATAGAATGCATGAGTATGAGACGAAATGCTTTTCAAAAACACTTGTATTGAACACAAATCTCCCAAAAATAAGATTTTCAATCAATTTTCCTTAAATTCTCAAACTTCAAACACAATTTGCATTATAATGAAGGAATTTTCAATCTTGGATGGCCAAAACAAGATCACACACAATAACATGCACAAAGTTTAGCAAAGAGTAACTCGTGTAGTGTGTGCAACTAGCAAATGCTTGAAATACATGTGAGGTGATGTGTGAATAGTAATTAAGCACAATTTCTACAAAAGTCATCACATAAATTTGAGAGAGACTATCACCTAAAGAGTTACATCATATAACTCCCACATCTCCTAGAAAACAAGCTTGCAATCATGTAAGTTTCTTGATTTGCCTCATATTGTACACACAATTTTATTTGATTAGAAACTTATTAAAAATAGACAGAATAATGTACACACCAATTTTAGCATTTAAACCGAGGCTACACCTTATGTTCTTTTTGTGCATGTGCTACACTTTCTCGAGCACAAAATCTTATGATATGCACTAAGGTGTTGTGGTGAGATGGTTATTTATGTCTTTCTCATTAAGTTCAAGTCCAACAATCAAAGGCATGTGATTTCAAGATCAAGAAAAAATGATCAAAAACTATAAACATCTTCCCATATAACATGCACTACAAAGCTCAAACTATTAAAGTGCAATAAATTAGCTCACCCAAGGTAAATAAGGTACAAAGATGTGTTATGCAAAGATAAATTGGCCAACTTTGATTTCAAATCCAAGAAATTATGCAAAACACATTTTGTTTCCCTTTTCTTTTTTTTTTCTTTTTTTTTTTGAGAAGAAATAACAAAAAATAACCTAGAATGAAATGCAAGAATGTTATGCAATGCAAATCCTAGAAAAGCAAAGAAAACAAAAACAACAAAGAAGAATGGTTACAAAGAGTAAAGCGATGAAGCACAAAAACCACGTCAGAAAGACTCACTAAGATTGAGCCTTTTACATCTAAAACCTTTTAGATGCAACTCTAGCATTGGAGTTATTATTCACATTAGAATGATGACCAACTCCAGGATTGGAATAAAGGTTTAAAACCTTTACCAACTCACCAATACGTACCATAGGATCTTGTGCTTGAGGCACAGGTACTTTTGGTTTATTTTCTTGCTTAGAAGCTTGCAACTTGAAACAATTTGGATTAATATGCCTAGACTTTCCACAAAAATGACAAACCCAAGCAGGTCTATCATGCACCTTGTCCTTAAGAGGGTTAGGAGTCTTAGGTTTAGACTCTTTAAGATCAACCCTAATCTTCCTAAGAGGTGTAACTTCTACAAGTTTGACAATCTCACTCACGGATGGCTCAGAAGAAGGAACAAAGTTTGTGGAATGAGTTTCAGGCATAGAGATGCTTTCTACAAAACCTAAACTAGTTTTGTCTGAAGGAGACTTTTAAACACTCAGCATGTGATCAAGTTTGGAACTAGCAAACCTATTTGTTTGTTCTCTAGCAACAGATAATTCAAGTTCCAAATTGTTAACTTTATCAAGCAAAAACATGTTCTCAGTCTTCACATTATTTAACAATTCATTAGTATCAAACAATTTTAAAAGCAAAATTTTCTTATCAAGTTCAAGAGATGCAATTTTCTTTAAGCCTAAATCAACACTCATAGCATCCTTTGCAGCAACTTTGCAAAGTTTATTGTAGGCTTCTTGCAAATCTGCATCCTCAAAGAATTCCCCATCAGAAGGGTTCTCTTCAACAGCAACACTTTCATCAACTTCATCTGTAGCTATGAAAGCAATGAAGTTTCCATCCTCATCACCACCGAACTCATTGTTAGAAACTTCATCATCACTAAAGGTTACAGCTATAGCCTTACCCTTAGAACTCAAGAATGTAGGACATTCTGATTTCACATGACCATAACCTTGACATCCAAAACATTTTTAACCTATAGAATTATTGGAAGTTTAACCTACTTTCTCTTTAGGTTTTTCGGTGTTGTTTACCTTAGTGAGATCATTCCTCCTAAAATTTCTAGATTCAGCATTGTTTTTACCTCTTGCCCTTTTGTTATTGTTCCTAAGAAAATTTCTAAAGTTCTTGGCAAGGTAAGCAATCTTTGTAGCAGAGAGCTTATCATCAAATCCATTCACATCAATATTATCAACAGACTTAAGAGCCATTGATTTGGATTTGCTTGTCTTAGGTAGGTCCAACTCATAGGACTGAAGAGATCTTACAAGTTCATCAACAAGGATGGAGTCTACATCCTTGCTTTCAGTGATGACAGTCACTTTGGGTCTAAATTCCTCAGTCAAGGATCTAAGAATCTTCCTAACAATTTTAGGTTAATAATAAATTTCACCCAAATTATAAGCAGAATTAACAATATCATTAAGCTTAGCATAGAATTCATCAAAACTTTCATAATCAGACATCCTAATGCTTTCAAATCTAGTTGTTAACTGTTGCAACTTATTGATCTTAACTACCTTTGTGCCTCCATGCATAGTTTGGAGAATATTCCATACAGTGTGAGCAACCTTAACATTTGAGATTCTCTTGAATTCCTTCATAGAAACAGCATTAAAAATAGCATTCATGACTTTGCTATTAAAAGCGACTGCTTCTTTCTGAGAAGTTTGCCACTCACTAACTAGAGTAATGGGCTTCTCCCATCTGTATTCAACAGAGTTCCAAACTTTCTCATTAATAGATTTCAGGAATGCTTTCATCCTTACTTTCCAAGAAGCATAGTTGTTCCCATCAAAGTGAGGTGGGATCACAAGAGAGTGACCATGTTCCATGACAACAGGGGTCAAGGATCAACTCTTAGATCAAAGGATCTAGAAAAATAGAGCTAACCTACTCTAATACCACTTGTCCATTTTTAGACCCCTTAAAACACAACCAGATTAACCTAGTTAATTAGCCAAGTGATTACTTAGTCAAATTATTCAAATCTAGGTTAATATAAATATTTCATATCATTGTAAAGTGCGAAAAATAAATAACACAAAGATATAATGACACAGGAAAACCAAACTGGTAAAAAACTTGGGGAGGATTTAACCTAGCTATCCTCAAGGTAAAACAGATCCACTATAAAAGAATTGAAGTTTACACAATAGCGACTTAGACCACTAACATCCTATTGCTACCTCGAGTAGGAAACTTACTACCACGATCACATGAAAGCTTCGAGTTCATAGACTTCTTCTTTCTTGGATTTACAGTAAGTACAAGCACTCTCGCTTATGTATCTTTAAGCTCTTTAGGCAGCAACCAAACTGATCATCAAGCTCTTGACATTAATTTTGATTCTTGATAACCCTAAGTATATGTGAAGGCAAACACCTCTAGATCTCACAAGAGATTCACATACACAGCATAAACAACAAACATAAAACGTGGCTAGGGTTTTTCCTTTTATACTTAAGGCAAAACATAAAACCCTACATGTCAAACGGGCTTGGGTTGAGTTGGAAATTCTGTAGAAAAAACATTCTACACGAGGTTCGATCGATCGAGTCTAATTTTCGATCGATCGAGCCTTGCAAAAATTGAACAGTAATTTTTTGCAATTACTCGATTCCAACTTTACACATAAACATACTTTGAGCAAGTCTAAAACAAGACTAAATGTTTGATCATGGTTTGCCAACATTACATAATGAAGTTCTAATACATTTAAACCTAAAGTCTTAGAACCCAACAAACTATTTAAGCCATCTCATTCCTTACCTCTTTCTAAGACTGAAAATATCTCCTCATTTCCTAGGATTGAAAGAAATATGGGACAGTTATTATGGTCATCCCAGGTACTCTTTCTTCTTCTCTTGCTCTTGCTTTCTAGAGTTAATTGCTCCTCATCTTTATCTTCTTTTTCCTCTCCTTCATCAATGCCATTATGCCCTATAAACCAGAGCTTTGCTTTAATCCAATTCAAGAACTCGTTTTCAGTTCCTAATGAAAATTCTTTTTCACTGCATTGTGATAAATATCATGGAATTCATTCTTATCCTAAGACGAATTACTGGATAAATGGTACAAATTGTTGCTCTTGGGATGGAATCACTTGTGATAAGATCACAGGTTAAGTGATAGCCATTGACCTTACTTGTAGTCATCTTCAAGGCAACCTCAATTCGAATAGCAGTCTTTTCTCTCTTCACCATCTCCAAAGACTGAACCTCTCTTACAATGATTTTAGTGGCTACACAATGTCATCTAAGTTTGGTTGGTTTGCAAACATGACACATCTTAACCTCACAAAATCAAATTTAATTGGTGAAGTTCCATATGAAATATCTTATCTATCCAAACTAGTTTCACTTGATCTCTCCAGGAATGGCATGATGTGTTAAAAATCAATACTACCTCTCTCTAGAAACTTCTAGAACTTCTCACACAATCTCTCTCTCTTTCTAGAAATTTCTCTCTAATTTTGGACATTTCTCTCTTGCTCTCTTTCTGGAATTATCTCCAAGATAGTTTTCATATTTTCTCTAGAAACTTCCCCGCACTAGTGAATTTTAGCCACAAATTTATAAGGTGTCTAGAAAGTTGGAGAAAGGCATTAATTTAATGCCAATAAAAAGGAAGAAGCTAGAAGCTTCAAGTTGGTTTCCTAACCAACATACATCTAGTATAAATAGATGTAATGAGGTAAGTGAGAGACTTGTGAAGTGAAGTGTGTCATAAAGCACCAAGTGAATGATGTGTGAAGTTATATGAGAAGGTGAAGTGTGTGACATAGGTAGCAAGTGTGTAGAGTGAAATAGAGTCAAGAACTAGTGTGTGTAGGTGTCTAGAAGTGAGGTGTGTGCAAGTGTATTAGGTGAGTAAGTGTCGTGTTTGCAGTGCACTAGTATCAATATATGGGAGTAAAGCATTAGCGCTTGTTGGGCTGAGTTGTAATTTAAAGAGTCAAGTTTTAAATAAAAGCTCTCTTGTTCAGTCTTTTGTTCAACAATCTAGTGTCAGAGTTTCCGCTAACTCAACAATCTAGTATCAGAGTGAGGTGGTCAGGGATTGTGTTTGTGGTGTCTAGGATAGTATTTTTGGACGTGTTCATTTTGCTCATGTATAGTCTGGGACTGTGAAGATCGTGGTCTAGGACCAAGCTTATTTGGTAGAGCGAGAGATTTCACCAAGTTATGATGGCGAACCTCTAAGCTGTCGGCAGCATTAGAAGGCCCAATAACCAAAATTACAACACATGGTCGACTTGTATGGAGTCATACTTGCAAAGGCAAGATTTGTGGGAGATCGTGGCTAATGGCGAAACCACACCTCCTAAGAATGTTGAAACTCTGTGAAAGTGGAAGATTAAAGCCAGGAAGGCTTTGTTTGCAATCAAGACAAGCATCGAGGAAGAGATGCTGGAGCACATCAGGTGAGTAAACACACCAAAGGAAGCGTGAGACACCTTTTCAACACTATTTTCAAAGAACAATGATGTAAGGCTACAATTGCTTGAGAACGAGCTAATGTCAGTGGCACAACAAGATATGATGATCACGCAATACTTCACCAAGGTAAAGTCTCTCTGTTGCGAAACCTCTAAATTAGATCCTACATCAAATATTTCTAATTCAAGAATGAGAAAGATAATTATTCATGGGTTGAGACCCGAATATAAAAGTTTTGTAGCTGCCATTCAAGGTTGGCCTGTCCAACCATCATTAGTAGAATTGGAAAATTTGCTAGCTAACCAAGAAGTATTGGTCAAGCAAATGGTTGGGGTCTCACTAAAGAGTGAAGATGAGGCACTCTTTAACGGTCAATATAAAGACCGACCCAAGAGAAGATTTAATGCAGGTTCTAAGAATAGAAATGATGAAGATGAGAAGAGCTCTCAAGATCAAGGAGCTCAAGGAAGTTGCGACAATAATGATCGATGATCCATTAGTCCCAAAAGCCATAATGTCAAGTGTTTCAAGTGTGGAAAAATGGGCCACTTTGCACGAGACTGTCGATTCAAGTGGAGAACAGCTCAAGGAAATACAGTGACATTCAGCAACCTAGAAGATAATAGCGAAGGAGAATGGGCTGTTGAATCATGTCTGGCTATGATAGAGCCAGTTGAAGAAGCAGTAGAAGAGGAAGCAATGCTACCAGTTTCAAAGGAAATTGAAGAGAAAATGCCTGAGAGCATGGGGGAGCAGTCTAGGAAAGATCAGTTCATGGCAACTGATGAGTTACAATCTTTTAAAGATGAAGGTGAGCCAGAGTCTAGAGAAGTAACCCATCCTTGGCAAACTAGTGTTCACCGTAGGACATTTGAGGAGGATAAACCAAGAATTGAAGAAGAGATTCACACATTAAAGCAGGTGCCAAAGCCCAAGGATGTGAAACCCATTTCTTCTAAGTGGGTGTATAAAGTAAAGACTCGTGTAGATGGATCTATAGAAAGATACAAGGCTCGCCTGGTAGCTCAAGGATTCTCTCAACAATATGGGCTAAACTATGATGAAACATTTAGCCCAGTGGCAAAGATCACCACCGTACGTGTCCTATTAGCACTTGTGGTGAGTAAATCTTGGAAGTTATGGCAAATGGATGATGTAAAGAATGCTTTCCTAGATGGAGAGTTGGATCAAGAAGTTTACATAGAGCAGCCAAAGAGATTTGAGAGCAAAGCCCAGCCAGACAATGTCTGCAAGCTACGAAGAGCACTTTACAGGTTGAAACAAGCGTTGAGGGAATGGTATGACAACAATGGCGAAATTGAGAGAGGGTCAATCTTGAGGGGGAATGTTAAAAATCAATACTGCATCTCTCTAGAAACTTCTAGAACTTCTCACACAATCTCTCTCTCTTTCTAGAAATTTCTCTCTAATTCCGGACATTTCTATCTTGCTCTCTTTTCGGAATTATCTCCAAGATAGTTTTCATATTTTCTCTAAAAACTTCCCTACACTAGTGAATTTCAGCCACAAATTTATACGGTGTCTAGAAAGTAGAAAGGCATTAATTTAATGCCAATAAAAAGGAAGAAGCTAGAAGCTTCAAGTTAGTTTCCTAACCAACATACATCTAGTATAAATAGATGTAATGAGGTGAGTGAGAGACTTGTGAAGTGAAGTGTGGCATAAAGCACCAAGTGAGAGATGTGTGAAGTTGTATGAGAAGGTGAAGTGTGTGCCATAGGTAGCAAGTGTGTAGAGTGAAATAGTGTCAAGAGCTAGTGTGTGTAGGTGTCTAGAAGTGAGGTGTGTGCGAGTGTATTTGGTGAGTAAGTGTCGTGTTTGTAGTGCACTAGTATCAGTGTCTGGGAGTAAGGCATTAGTGCTTGTAAAGTGTTGTAATTTAAAGAGTCAAGTTTTAAATAAAAGCTCTCTTGTTCAGTCTTTTGTTCAACAATCTAGTGTCAGAGCTTCCGCTAACTCAACATGATGAGACTTGACAACCGAAGTATGCAAAGGCTTATTTAGAACCAAACCAAGCTAAGTGAAATTTTCTTGATTGAAGTTGACATGTCATTAGTTTCACCATGTTCTTTTAAGAATTTATCTTCTTCTTTGAGATCTCTTCAACTTAATGATTGTCAATTAAAAGGAAGATTCCTAGAAAATATATTTCACCTTCCAAACCTACATTTGCTTGATGTAGGTTACAACCCGAATCTCACTGGTTCACTTCCAAATTATAATTGGAGTAGTCCCCTCAAGATCTTGGGCCTTTCTAAAACTAGATTCCCAATTGATTTACCCAATCTAATTAGCAATTTGAAGTCCTTGAGAAAATTGTACCTCAGTGGGTGCAATTTCACAAGGTCATTTCCAATTCTTCCTAACCTCACACAAATCACTTCCTTGGACCTTTCCCATAATAACTTTAGTGGCCAAATACCATGGTTTCTCCTAAAATTTGAACAACTCACTTCGTTAGATCTCTCCTACAACAATTTCATAGGTTAACTTTCAGATGTTTTGACGAACTTAATAGAACATTCATCTCCCAATAATTCCTCCAATAGTCAACTACCTAGTCACATTCCTTCAAAGCTAGTATCTCTTGTTTTATCTCATAACTTATTAAATGGCACAGTGCCATCTTGGTTGTACTCCATACCCCATTTGCATTCTTTGCATCTAGACAATAACCAGCTCACCGAGCATACTGATTAGTTTCAATACAATTCATTGAGGTATCTTGACTTGAGTAAAAACAACTTAAATGATCCTCTTCCAATCTCAATCTCTAAACTTGTGAACCTTTATCATATAAATGTCTCACTCAATAGTTTATGTGGCATTATGGAGTCAACAATGTTCTCTAAGCTTAAAAATCTTGAAGTTGTTGATCTTCATTCCAACTTACTTCAAGGGCCCCTTCCAATACCTCCATTTGGAATCTCCTTCTTTTCAATATCAAGGAATAATTTAAGTGGAATGATCGCTTCTTGGATTTGTAATATCAGTTCACTCAAAGTCCTTGATTTGTCTCATAATAACTTGAGTGACTTGATTCCTTTATGTTTGGGAAACTTAAGTGATAAGTCTCTCGGTGTTGGATTTGTGAAATAATAAATTTTATGGCACCATCCTAGAAACATTTGTGGAGGGGAACTACTTAAGAAGTCTTAACCTTAATGGCAATCAATTGGAAGGGAAGTTGCCACAATCATTGGTCAATTGTAGACACTTGGAAGTTCTTGACCTAGGTAACAATAATATTAGCGACACCTTTCCTCATTGGTTGGGAAATCTTCCAAAATTGTGGGTTCTTGTCTTGCGATCAAATAGATTTCAAGGTTCCATTGGCAATCCAAAGACCAATTTTGCCTTCACTAATTTACAAATCATGGACCTTGCTCACAATGAGTTTCATGGTGTTTTGCCAAATACATATTTCAAGTATTTAAAAGCCATGATGTATGCCAGTATAGACAATGGTGAATTGAAACATATAGGTGAGAATTATTATTATGATTCTATGATGGTGGTTTTGAAAGGGTTGTCTATGGAATTGGTGAAATTTCAAAATCTCTTTACCACCATTGATTTCTCAAACAATGGTTTCACAGGAGAGATTATAGAGTTCGTTGGATTACTAAAATCACTCAAGGGGCTCAACATGTTGCACAATAAATTTACCGGTCATATTCCTTTGTCATTGGGAAACTTAACCAATCTTGAATGGTTGGATCTCTCCTCAAACAAGCTTACAGGAGAGATTCCAGGACAATTGGTAAATCTTACATCACTCGAAGTTTTAAATTTATCAAGAAATTGTCTAGTTGGACTAATACCTCCAGGTAACCAATTCAATACGTTTTCATATGATTCATACATTAATAATTTGGGCTTATGTGGATTTCCATCAATAAGATCTTGTGGGCATGAAAAGGGACAACAATCATTACCATCATTAACAATCCCCGAAGATGATTTGAAGTTTTGGGTTCATTGGAAAATCTTATTATTGGGGTATGGATGTGGATTATTGTTCGGATTGGGTATGGGGTATCTTGTGTTCACAATCAAAAAACCAAGATGGCTAGTGAATATGGTTGGAGGAGACAACATAACAAAGTGAGATGATCCAAGAAAATGCTTGTGGAAGACCCGGTCAAAGAAGAATTTAGAGAGGATGCCACGTGATTGCAGGTATATTCTTCTATACTAATATATTAGAAAATACTCTATTTGGTGATTTTAGTTTCTTATAAATGTCCATTATATTGTCTTTTAGAGGATGCCACGGTTAGGAATGCTTATACCTTTATTAACATTGAGGTTATAATAGCCTTTGCTAAAGGGTGCGTAATCTTTGATGTACATGGCAATAACCATGTTCATTGGAACCATTACTATCAGAACAGCTACTTTTTATTCAGTATTTAGGTTAAGACTTCATTTACTTTCCCTGCTTTATGCTCTAGTATAACAAACTACGTCATTGCAATTCTAAACTATTTGTACAAGCAAAGAAAATTTCGAAATGTCAGTTGAAGTACCATATAATCAGGACATGCTAAGATTGTAATAATGATTATTTTTGACATTGTTCATGATATTACAATATTATGTTTATTATTGTTGTTGGTTATATAGCATCCTTGTGACTATTACTTTTCCTTTCAGAATAAAGAAGATGTCGTTTGTTGGATCCTTTGAAGAGATGGAGTTAATGACCCTATTGCTATTTATCTTTTTACAAGGAGTAGACATGATTTTCATATACAAATGACAAGACAATTGTGTACCAATCAGTAATATAGTAATTTTCTTGTATTCTAATGAAACTCATTTCTTGATAGAAATTTTCGATTCAACCTTACTTGGAAGCCTTCCCCCGTTCAAAACACACATGTTTGAGTAGAAGTCACTTCTTAACACAAATTTTCGATTCAAGGTTGCTTGGGACATATATTTATATTATACAATGCTGATGTGAAAAAAATTAGGGATGATTATAGATTCTCTGCCTATTGTTAGGTCCAATTTTATATTGCCTACTTGTGGTTTTGAAAAGTGTTACATTATTCAAAGTTAGCTCTGTTATGCAACCGTTATCCATCTTATCATTTTACCATTAAAAACATTTGGAAAAAAAAAAAAAAGGATTTAAAGTGGCTATTTATCAAAATTGTTGAAGTTACTTATGTTGTGACTTAAGAACACAATTTATGTAAAAAAAAAATGTTCGCCTCCATGAATCTCATTCTCAGCACTACGACAAGGGCCTAAGAATGGCTACACTAATGGTCAAGCCGAATTTAGACCCAAAGAAGACGCTACTGATGTGGCGGAGGCTGCTGGCATGGCAAGTGACATGCAGATAACATAGCATGATGACATCCCACATGGCGCCTGAGAATTAGAAGTACTAGGACTCCAATCGTACAGAGAATACAGTGGCATATTTGTTTTTTTTAGAGATAATTACAATATATTGTTAACTTTGTAACTTAAACATTTTTTTTCTTAGACCCCAAACACGTTGTACACGGAGGGGTACCAATTTAGCTATGTAAGGCCTTGGCAACACAGCAGCATATTATTGATCGTTTCTTTTGCAATGATAGGCATTTCCATCAACATGTAGTTTTGTTCAAAGTAATTATTATAAGACTAGTATGTAATCCCACTTTCCCTTCCCCCCGCTATCTATCCAACAAATAAAAAGAGTATTAATTTACTGTTATTTTACCGCTGTTTCGGTTAGTATATATTCGTCAAGTTCAATTGGTTACATACAGTAGCTTTAATTCATGTTTTTAGGTCTGTCTGTGGGTATGCATCCTATTGCTAGGCATATATTTCGTGCTTTAACCAGAAAATTAAATCTTTTTCCTGAAAGGCCTTTGCAGCTAGTATGATTCTAGGCTTCTAGCACGTGGTTTCCTTCATGTACTATCGGATACATTTACAGACTTGACTTCACAACTCAATAAAAAAACTCAGCATTTTCCTCTTAACATGTTTCATTGCCATCGTGTCATCTCTATTGGAATATTAACGGTGGACGTGTTTACCGTTCATGGTGTCATCTAGAGATGACATTTACATTTAATACTGAAAGCTCACTTGTCTAATTATCAGAACTTATTTAGACCTCAAATTTTAATTATAGTTTGATTAATTTTAAGCTAAACTCAATTAATTATTACAAATTTTACGTAATCAATCGAAGCTATCAACAGGTACATGAATAAACATAATTGACATAAGCAATTAAACAAGAGAAATAAGGGATAAGACAATGCAAACTCAAGATAATCGTGGTCCTAAATAGCCTCAAAAAAAAAAAAAAAAAAAAATAGTTCAAAACATTAACCAAAAAAAAAAACAAAAAAATCTAGTATCAATAGGAGCCGATCAAAAGTAGATAGGTTATGATTTATGAGTGCATGTGTATTTATTTATTTTTTTTTTTAACAAGTGGTGGTCTCCTTTTATTTGGGGCCTTAGGCGATTGCATCAATTGTATCTATTGTTCAGCCGGCCTTGACCAAAATTTTCTTATATCCTATATCATACATCAAAAGAAACAACCAAAAAATAATGACCATGGTCACTTATGGAATTAGAACCAACAATAGTCATTAGGGTCTCTAACCTGGCCTGTAAGGGTATGTTCTTGCATGAATTGCATACATCTAAATAATTTTAGATAATAAGGAGGGGTACATGGTTGAAGATTTAATAAGAAGAGGCTAAAGAAAAAGCATCTTTCTCACCCAAAAAACTATGTAAGACTTCGAATTTTTGGTAAAACATTTTAAACAAACCCTAAAACATATGAATTCAAATCTTTTGAGAGAGACCTCTTGTAAATCCAAAGTCTTGCCTAAATTTAAATCTTAACTTGTTTAACCATTATCAAAACACACTCCACAACAAGGGATTGGCCAAATTGAATAAACCAATAGGAGCATGGTAAATTAATAGAATGAAAATATATTTACATGGTTACTTTTTGTTGTGTTTCCACAGTTGGAAATCTCTTGCACCCACCTTTATTTTCTTATTATATCCAATTCATATTTTTTTACTTTCATAGGAAAAATAGTGTCCAAAAGAAACGTAACCCGCTTGTTGTACCACCCTACAGCCCAATACGCACGAGAGCTTATGTATAGCGAAGAAGATACCACTGCCTAAACTAGCTGGAATTGGGTTTAAAATGTGTGTGGGCTTAAGTTGATTTGCTTTAGGTTTTTATGTGAGTGGGCTTGTTTGATGTATTTTCGGATTGAGCCTAGTGTGATGTGGGTTTATTTTGAATGTGTCTAAATGAACACTTGGAGAAAATGAAAACCATGGAGAAAAGTCCAAATAAAATAAATGCCGAAGAAACCCAACAAGTATTCATACCAAAAACAAAAGCTGAAGAAAATGGGTCTTTTTCCAATTCACACCCAAGCTCAGCATTTTAAAAAAGGGGGAAAAATTAAGAACTTAATTGCATGAGTTAAGCCTATCAATTCCAACTCCCATTTACATATATTGTTAAGAGTATGTTAGAATAGAGGTCTTTTTTTTCAGAATTGAGACAGAGAAAAAGAGAGCATAAGCAAATATTTTCATGGTTCAACTTGACAGCCTACACCTATAATGGAAAACCTTTGACTTCCTACATCTTTATTGTGTTAACTTGTAGTTTACAAAGAATCCAACAAAAGGTATAAATAGGAGTACATTACGTCCATTATGAACACCTTAAAATCATGGTAGCTAGTGGTATTGCAAAATTATAGTAATCTACAGAATTATGATCTAATCTATTTATGATATAGCCAAATTGTATTCTAACATATATGTCTTCAACTCATTACATCAAACATAGAAATATCATTCAATGAAAAGAAATCCCAAGAAAAACAAAAGGGATAACAATGATGCATTCAGCTATGAGACCCAAAAAAAAAAAAAAAAACACCTTTAATCGATAGTTGTTCTGCCACTGCTCTATGTTTTGATTTAGGCGGAGACAACACTGCTAGCGACCACGTTAGGAGCCACTGACCATGAATGAGAGATTGACGAGTGAGAAACCACTGTTGAGTGCACGTATGGAGGGAATGAGGCCGATATACTTAACAAAAAAAAAAAAAAATACAATGGTTGATTTGCATTAACTTTATGCCAAAACAAATAGAAAGTTAACAAGAATTTGGCACAAATAACTAAAAAAAATTACAATCAAATAAGCAAATGATGTATATATGGTTGATTTGCATTAAATTTCCTTTTACCTTGTTCCCAATATGAGTTTATCAAAAGTGCTTAAGTGAAATTTGTACAAGGTGACAAAATGAAAATGGCATAGTAAGCTTCCACACTTGCACGTTTAAGAATCTAGTAACAGCAATGACATTTTGACAAAAAAAAAAAAAAAAAAAACTATGGCTGTCCTGTAAACAATCTTGCGGACAGGGAAGATTCATTTGTATCATGGGCTAACTTCTCAGATCCCAAAAAAAAAAAAAAATCAAGGTTACCACAGGCTTAATAGGAAACTACAGAGTCTATGTATTAAGGGCTGCACTTAACCTAAACTATAAAGTTTAAAGTTTAAATTAAAAAAAAAAAAAAGTATATGTATGCCAAAGAAATAAATATATATATATATATATATATATAGCAACAAACATTACCTATAATAGAAAGAATGACGATGACTTACCAATCCTAGGCCACCATCATTAGAATTTTTGCAATTAGAGTTACCAACTTACCATGAGCTATACATTCTCTATCTTTCAATCCTCGAAAGTTGTCCAACAAAAGCTGCAAGTATCAAATTGCATCATATTTTGTGACATTTAGAACTTAGAAACAACTATAACATACAAAACAAATAATGTGAAAGCCTCTAGCATGCCTTCAACATGCATGAACTGGCCATAATCTGAATAGGAAGCTGAGTTTCTGATTTATTTATCTGTTTAGTGATTATTATGGTAAATACACATAAAATTTAGCAGGGCAGTTACACTTTAGGATTCAAATTGCAGCAGGACCTTTGTTTTTTAAAGCCAAGTTTTCAAACTAGCCCGAACTAAGCAAAGTACTTCAACAATTAAAGAAAAAAAAATTGAAATCCAACAAAACCATAGATGATATATCATGGATAAAAATTCAAAAATAAACATAAAAGCTGAAGAAAATGGGCCTCTTTCCAAATTGACTCACTCCCAAGTAAAGCAAAAAGGAAAAAAAAAAAAAAAAAACCATTTCAAAAAAAGAACACACCATTTCAGAAAAAGAAGAAAGTAGACTGAACAGAGAAAGCTCAAGCAAAAAAGCCAAACTTCATTAAAACAATTTATACTGAAACATCTTCACAAGCACCTTGTAGGCAATATGTCAAAAACAAAATTGCATGATTTAAGCCTATCAATTCCAATCCTATATTGTTAGAATATGTTTAACTAGAATGAAACTAGTAATGGCGCATTTATTATGAAATTGGTAATGGCAATGAAATTTTGACAAAAAAACTCACATATCATGGGTGTCCTGTAAACAATCTTGTGGACAAGGAAGAATGGAAGATTCATTTGCATCAGGACCTGCTTTCTTTGACAAATAGGAAGTTGACACCCATCAACTAAGCTTTTAGCAGCACTACGGGAGACCATTTCTAAGCCCGTTCCCTACTTTGTACCAATCTTGGAAGCCCATATGTGAAACAAAAGGAAGATACATTTAGAGTGTAGAAGCTGTCAGCCTATATATCAAGGGCTGCACTAAAGTAAATTCTGAAGGCAAAATTGAAAACAAAAAAGACTTGTAAGAAAGAGAGACGATGATCACATGTACCTAGGAGCAAATTAATTGGTAAACTCCCAGAGCTACAATGAGCCAAACATCCTTCATTAGAGCTGCCTTCACCACTAGAATTTGGGCTTGTGGAAAGCTGATTCCCAGAGATTAATTGATGATTGTAGTCTCTTAGATCCAATATATCTGAAGACCAAAGACTTTCAAACGTGGAAGTTTTAGAATTTGGGCTTAAAAGCCCAAGACTTTCAAGCTGATTCCATTTTTCAGGTGATAGGCTTAGAGGCCGCTCAATTGCGGGATTCCTTAAAAAATTTCTTTTCATTTTTCTCTTTTTTTGAGGAAGACCTTAAAAAGTTCTCCAGCTGTATATCAAGTTTCAAACATCCAGCTACATTGACATCTTCAAGCCACATGAAGCTAAAAATGATGCTAGGAATAAACACAAGATTTTTGCAATCACTTAAATTCAATGAAGCAAGGTTTATCAAATGTTTAATCGAATAGGGAAGTTTTGTAATAGAAGTACTATCTAAGTGAAGAATCCATAAGCTTTCCATATTTCTTATAAATTCTGGAATTCTCTTAATTTTTGAACAATCCAGAAGAATAAGAATTTCAAGAGACTCCATTTCAATCTTGCTTGAAAGGCAATTAAGGTTTTTGCAACCTTTTAGATTAAGAAGAGTGAGCTTTTTATGAACTACAATAGATGGGTGAACCTCAAATAGATTTATACAACCTTCAAGCATCAATTTCTTAAGATTTGGGACTCCACTGAAATTAGGGGTCGCAATGAGGTTTAAGGAATTGTTCAATTTGATGGACTTCAAGTTGTCAAAATGCTGGTAGAAGCCAAAAAGAAAAATATTAATAATTTAATTAATTAATTAATAAGAGAAAGGTAGATTAGGTTCCACAAACTTTAAGAATCTTTAAGTATTTTTTATGAAAAAAGAAATTGTATAGGAGTACTTAAATAACAATCTTACGGTCTTACCTTTTTTGCTGTGACACATATGAAGTTTAACAAGCTAATCTGGTAGGAAACTTGATGGCAAAGATTTTGAAGGATATTCACTCCAATCAAGCTATCTTAAGTCATTAGAAAGGTGTTTGAGACCGTGTAGAAAGGGAGCACCATGAATTATAAGCAATTTAAGGTTGGGCATCTTTGAAAAGGCTTCAAGGTTCCATTGTGCCTCTTTGGATATATGTTGATTACCCAATTCAAGGACAAGTCCTTCAATTGCTTCACATTCCTAATAATAAAGAAAAAGGGATGAGTAAGTCACAAGATATATGATTTTTAGAGTTGTTTAGATATTAACTTTGTCAAGATAAGGTATATGCTAAATTTCTTTGAATGTTCTCTTACCAGATTTTTCTTCAACACATTGTGAATGTCTTTATATAGCCAATTTGCTCCACTTTTGAGGTTCTTGACAAACTATGTCATGACCCATTATTTGTAGTAACTCATGCATCTAAAATTTATTTTCACAATGTTTAAGAGAGACTTTTCAATATGAACTCTTAATCCAATTTTAGGAGAAAGGCCAAGAAAATCTAGTACTTCTTCTACATTATCTTTGTCCTTCATATTAAAAAAACATGCTATATGAAGAAATATTTCTTTCTCAGTTTCCCCAAGTCTATCAAAACTTGTTTGAAGTATTTTCATAATATCGTTTTCGGGAAATTCTTTGAGCCTATCTAATACACTTTCCCATTCTAGCTTTCTTCTATTGTACAAAAAAGAACCCAAAACATCAATAGCTAAAGGAAGGCCTTTAGCATATTTTACAAAATGTTTGGACATCTCTAGATAATCTTTGGCAGGATGATCTTTATTAAAAGCCTTCAAACTAAAATGGCGAAGAGCGACATCATCATCCAATTCTCGAGCCTCATATATTTCATATACTTTATGTCTTATCAACTGTTAGGTTCTAAAGACTTAGGAACTAATATATTTAGAACTCTAATGTGTATTGTTGGCAAACCATGATCAAAACAGGTTGTTTAGTCTTGTTTAGACTTGCTCAAAGTTGTGTCTTTTATGTAAAGTTGGATTCGTGCCGATGCAGAATTGATAGTGCATTTCGGCTTGGTTCGATCGATTGAAGCTTAGGCTCGATCAATCAAAATTTGGGCAGAATACATTTTTCTGCAGAATTCCAACTCAGCCCTAGTTCATTAAAACGTTTAGGGTTTTATGTTTTTGCCCTAGGTATATAAGGCAAATCCTAGCCACGTTTTAGAGGTTGCTCATATTGCGGTTTGTGTAAATCTCTTGTGAGATTTGTGAGGAGCTTTCCTTTACACAAGCTTAGGATTATCAAGAGGAGATTCGTTCAAGAACTTGATGATCATTCAGTTGCTACCATAAGAACTTAAAAAAACACAAGCGGGTGTGCTTGTATTTGCTGGAGAATCCAAGAAAGAAGGAGTCTGTGGTCTCGGAGTTTGCACGTGATCGTGTCAGTAAATTTCTACCGGTGGGTAGCAATAGGATGTTAGTGGTCTAAGTTGCTATTGTAAAACCTCGATTCTTTCATAGTGGATTTAGGTTTACCTTGAGGATAGCTAGGTTAAATCCTCCTCAGGTTTTTACTGTGTAGTTTCCTGGGTCATCATATCATTGTGTTATCTATTTTTCCGCTGCTTTGATATGATATATTTGTGTTAATCTAGATTTGTTAATTTGACTAAGTTAATCACTTGGCTAATTTACTAGGTTAATTCAGTTGTGTTTTAAGAGGTCTAAAAACAAACATCAACAAATGCTCTTCTCTTGTTGTTATGATAACTCTACTACCTTGACCAAACCAATTTGGCTCCCCAGCTAACTTTTCTAATTGTTTGAATTGATTTACATCATCAAGAACAAGAAGAATCCTTTTATGACATAACCTATTCTTGATCATAAGCACTCCATCATCAACATCTCTTATATTCACATTTTCCTCCATCAAAATAACACAAATAAGTTTTTGTTGTAATGGAAGTAAACCACATTTATCATATACTTCTCTAATATTAGTGATAAAACAACCTCCTTCAAATTCACTAAAAACTTTCCAATAAACTACTTTAGCAAGAGTTGTCTTACCAATCCCTCCCATCCCCCAAACCCCAATAATGCGAACATCATTTAATCCTATAGCTAAAAGCGACATCAATTCCTTCACTGGAGAATCTCCTCCCACTAAGCCTTTGGTATCTCTTTGAAATGCATAACTCAATTTATGCGATATCATTTTCACAATATCTTGGATAAATTCTGACTCATGCCTACAAATAAGAAAGATAGTTAAGTAGTGTGACCATCCAATATATCCTCATCCTATAAGTAAATGCAATAATTTCTACACTAGAATAATTTTTAATTTTAATTCAATATCAAAGCATTAGTATTGGTTCTCTCTCAAAAAAAAAAAAAAAGCATTAGTATTGGTGGTGCTAAAATGCCATATTGTTGTTTTTAGCACCACCAATACTAAAAAGCATGCTGCAATGGTGGAGGGAAAGCCAAGATGGTAAAAAAAAAAAAAATTTATTAAAAGTTATATTATTTTATTGTATTGAATACTAAAATAAGACCACTAATATTAGATGTTTTATAAAGTGAGGTGGTAAAATAGATAAAGTAATTTTTTGTGGTGCCCATTGCCCAATTGCTAAATTTTTGGCACCACCAATGCTGATGCTCTCACTGAGAACAGATAAACGAGTTACTGTTAGAGTTGTGAATATAAAATTATAAACAATGCTACTAAGGGCTTGACAGCTAATAGCTTGGTTCAGACAGGGACTTTGTATTGAGGTGGTCCTTTCAAACGGAAAATAATTAGTTGAAAGACTTTCATGTTTAAATATACGTTCAACTAGTGTGATTGTTTTTGGAAGCGAAAAGGTCCATGGTAGTTTTTACTTTTTAGGATTAAATGAAGGCATTGTGTGAATTATAATCTTGTTTCTTGTTTGAGTATAATAGGCTAACAGCACAATTTTGAGTTTGTGAGTTTCATTATAAGAGCAAATTATGCGATTGTAATATACTAATATGTATTATTAATAATGGATTTTTGTTAGTGTTACCAAGGATATGCATACATAGAGATTTTTGAGTTACAATTAGTATCATAGCTTTGTGTGAATATTCTAGTATATTATTTGTATGAATACACTTTTTTTTTTCCTAGAAACAAACATACAAACAAAAAAGAGAGAAAGGGGTTCTAACACAAAGGTACGCCACTTCTCCACTTAAAAGCCATGATAACTTTTAAGTGAGGGTGAGACAAGCTATTCTCAAAATAATATGAATACACTTATTCTATTGTCTATTTACACCGAAATAGTATTCAAGCTCAAAATTTTTATCCAAATCTATTCTTTGGTATAAACTTAAGCTTAAACTTAGCTTGATTGATAAATAAATAAACATAAATAAATTTTTCTCCAATTAATCCCAAACTAAATAAATAAACATAAACAACTGTGTTTTTAGTTACGGTCCTACATATTAAGGTTAAATGAGTTGCTCCCATTGGAGGCTAGGCCAATTAGGCCCCCTAAAGGCCCTATAAGAGAAAGGCCTCGAATTGTTTGATACTTTTATAGTTTTACTGAAAAAATAATTTTATATATATATATATATATATATATATATATATATATATATATATATATATATGTATAGTTTTTCACCCTTATAAGGCCCTAAATTGTGGCTGAATAGAAATCCAACCTGATTGAAATTCTAAAAATGTTATAAGAAGATTATTGTAAGTGTGCCAAATCACCATTAATAACTAATTTTCCATAACAATTTAAAGCATCAATTTTTGTAAATAAGCCTTCAACACGATAAATTGTCAACTTTAGTCATCCAATCACTTATACAACAATGCACCAAACAATCTCCCTCTTTCTATCTCTCTCTTCACAATGGAAAATTAAATTTTAGCTCTCCTCTCCTTTCTTAAGGTAACTTAAAACTCTTTTATTGTTAAAACTAAAACCATTTAATCTTTTTTTAAATTTAATGTTTAAACCATGATAATAGATTTTCTATATAATATTCATCTAGATTTAGTTAATATTAATTCAACAAGTTCTGCGTTAAAGTCTTTATTTGGATAGGTTGAGGGTGTTAGGCAATTTCTATAATTAATTGAAATCATAATAGTGACTTTGATAAACTAGAATATATTGTTCTATGCTTTAAATAGACTAGTCATATTACCAATTGAAAAGTAAATGTTAGTAAAACTTATATACAAAAACTTAATCAGTAAATTTTAAGTAAATACATTTAAAACAGATTTTGAGTAAGAAGAATGGATTTTAAGTGCTGCAAAACTAGGTTCTTAATGTGCAGTTGTATTCTAGGCATTCCACAAGAACACCTGTGGCTACGTCTGTGGCACTCCTAAGAAATTAATGTTAGAGTGCCTTAATATGTGTTAGATTTTTAGAGCTTGGTTGATCGATTTTAATCAAATTAACCCAACTTAATTAACTGATCAATTATGATCAGATTTGACTGACAGGTGCGCTTAACCAATATTGGAAATATAAGCTGCGGAAACACAAAGGAAGCAACATTATGATGGTTACGAAAGAAAAATCTTGACAGCGAAAAGCCGAAAACCCTTTGGGGGTTTAACGCTTACCCTTAACGGAGGAATCCACTAATTATATTGAAGGTTTACAAAAGGAATTATCCAATTCTAACAAGCACAATAACAAATATTTTTAGACACGTTATGAATTAGCTTAGAGTTCTCCATGTAATATGAATTAGTTAAATAGAAAATATGTGTTTATCAAAGGGCTTTTTTGTGCGTACGTAGGCAATTAAGACAAGTCATATTAAATTCTTGCTTTTGTTTTTCTCTTTTCTCTTTTCTAATCTCTCAGTTACTCAGCAACTTGAACACATATTTTTAGACATGTTATGGCCCAAGTAGCCTAAACCAATTGTAGGCCCATGCAAGCAAATTAACCTTATGTTAGATGTGGTTGGCCTAGGGTTAGTCTATGGTTCTCTAGTAGATAAATTATACATTGGGCTCATTGTAACGCAAGAGCTTAATAGAAATATTTACCTACTGTGGACACCACATTTTGTACCATTTACGATTCGGGCCCCCCTTCCCCAATAATGGTAGTACTCTAAAGCCCATGGTTGGTTTAAGGCCCAATCAGATGAAAATTGACTTGAAGAAAGTATTTGTAAAAGTATAACTTATTTTTGGAAAAATGAAACTATTTTTGAGAAAGAAATGCCGCAGAAAACCCTAGAGTGTGCGAATGCATACATGCGTATGCGTACACACACTCAAGCCATGCGTACGCATGCTTATGGCATGCGCACACATGCATGGGCATGCGTATGCAGCTAGGGTTCTAGAAGCTATGCATGTAAGGAAAGCTTTTTGCACTTAATTCTGGTTTGAGACGAATCTAACATCGTCTGGAAGCTGCCCTAAGCCCTCATTTTTCGACAATATAAAGCCATAAAAAGCACTTTTTTCAAAAGGAGGAAGAAAATAATGGAAAACACACACAAGATTCACTAGAAAATAGTGAATCAAAGAGGGTGTTTTTCACAAAATATCCTTGAGTCAAATTTTGCTTGATCAAGACCTTTTCTGACCTTTTGGTTATGAATAAATTGACTGAGGGGAATGGTCAAAATCAAAGCTCTAAAAAGTTTGAGTGTTGAGGTAAAGGTTCTAACTTTGGCTCTTCACTTTTCTTTGCTTTTTCTTTGTTTCTTTGTTGTTTGTATATATGTTTTAATTTCTTAATATGTCTGTTTAGTTTAAGTTTACATAGAGTTTATGCCTGCAGCATGCTAGGTTGTTAGATTCCTTGTTTTCGATGTTTTTTTTGTTCTGTGTTTCTAGGTTAGGATTTGGGGTATGTATACGTGCGGATGCATATGCATGCTTGAAGTGTGCATACGCATATAATTGGGATGTGCATGCACACTCATGCCCAAAAACCATAATTCGTTCTTGTTTGATCTTTTCTTGTTTTCCCTAAAATGTTTAGTTTCTGTTCAACTTAGTTTACATATCTTTAAGTTTCCGCCTCTCTATTTTGTTTTGTTTGTTTTGATCTCTTTGATGCTATTTAGGGTTTTAGATTGTTTGAATACCATGAACATAAAATGAACATGAATATGCATTGATGCATAGGTGTTGTGATGTAGTGAGGTAAGTGAAGTAAGTTATACATAATCACATGAGCATGCATTTGGTTTGGATGATGAACATGACATGATAGATGAACACAAATATGCATGGTTGAATCCCATGATTTTAATGCTTAGATATCTTGACATGCTTGTTTGAATCTGCCTTGTGATGTTTCTGCCCATGGAAATGCATGTTTAATGCCATGATAGATGAATGTTAGGCTTGAGAATGATATTGCCATGTTGTTTGCTTTTAAATGCATGTTAGAGTGTGTGTGAGTTAGAATAAAATGTTAAATTTTCCTTTAATGAGATTAAGACTTGGAACACAATGAGAGGAAGACGACCCACGAGTTGCGTGGGGTTGGGTGCCTAACCCCTTGTCATCCCCATACCTAAACTCCGGACACGTGCTCTGGTAAAGATTAGTCCTTTCACGAAGGGCATTATATATATATCGTTCCTAGACCTAAACTAGGTGGCGACTCAATTTACACCCTCTGCCATGGTCCACCCTAAGCCAAGGCATACTTCCCAAGAGCGGTCATAGGCACTTGCGCCCACACCTATCAAGAGCTTTCCATTATGGACTTAGGTACCCACATAAACCTTTATAGTCTCTCTTTCTTGCTTCCTCTCATCATTCAATAATTACTCACAATTACATAAACTATAACACATATAATCACTGCACAATGCAAATGGTCAGTTTTTCCCTACTATGTAACCATTATTTAAAACAAGGATTTGGGTTTTAACTTGTTGTAATTACTTTTTTAATCTCTTAATCTTTACCCTTAAGTATCATGAGTCATGATTGCAAAACTTTATACATGGCATATGCCAATTATTTATTTATTTTTTAACTGCAATCATAATAATATGTTAATATTGTAAGCATGCATATGGCCCGTAGATGGGTTTAGCGAGCTTTGGGTTGAGGTGGAATCAAGGAAAAGTTATCCTCACAAATCTGCATTATTAGCACTTTACATAATATGTATTTAAGATAACAAGCCTTGAGACTCATAATTTAACAGATGGACAAACGTTCCTCTCTTTTTGGGTGTAAACCAAATGAAGCTCCTGGAATGCGTTTGGAGGGCTTTATTTTAATTAACTTCTAAATTTTTAAAAAAAAAATCCAAATAAAAGAACAATTATACTTTAAAAATTAGTAGTAGCTCCAAGAATTTTTTCCAAGGTGGTTTTCAAGAAACTTAAATTATACAAAAATCTAATAAAAATAGAACTTCAAATATATATGGACAAAGAAAAAAAGTGCGTCAAATACATAAACTCTTATAATTTCCTTCTACGAATTTTTTTTATCTTAAAATCATTGTATAACGGTCTTATTATCAATGTTGCAAGTTATATCTCTTTCAAGATTTTAGTTAAATAAAATTTTCTTGGGCCTTTTCTTTTTGTTTGGAATGACCTAATATACTAATGTATAACCCTATGCATATGCACGTGTACAATTAAAAACAAGCACAATTACATGGTTCAAATTATACAATTTTTTAGAAGAGGTTCAAATGATACATGGTATTAGCTTACACCTTTTTTAAACCATAAATTTTTAAAATATGTAATGGCTTCTCATTATATCATTTAGAATTTAGTTGGATTTAAACTCTTCGGTTTTTGCACCCAATAATTCATTTGCCACAAAATTAAAAAAAAAAAATATAGATGGACATGTCGCGCAAAGATTGGACTCCAATTGAAATCCAACTTAGAATCTAAATGGATTTTCTTTGAGCTTTGGCTTTTAATATGTACTACCATGTAACCCATGCAAACATATGGTTGCATTTAAAATTAAACTCAATTTTTATTATAAAATATAAATAATTAGTGAAATTATTAAAAAAGAAAAGAAAAGAAAAGCATGTAACATATGCATACGAATAGAAATATTTAAAATTAAACACAATTTTTATCATAAAAATATAAATAATTAATCAAATTATTATTTGTTAAAAAATAAACGTAATTAGTCACATTAAAATTTTTACCTAAATTTAATACTACTTACGATCATTTTTTCTTCTTCTAATTTTTAATAAGACAGAATGTGTGGTGATCTTTATTGTGTGGTGATTTTTTTTTGAGTATATGTGATTTTTTTTTTAATTTTATATTTTATTAATATTAGATTCTTAGTATTTTGCACTCATTAACTCACTTGGTACAAAGATTAAAAAACTTAAGTAGACATATGGCACAAACTTAAGTGGATAATTATGGTGTGATCCCCACATAAATTTAGATACATGACACAAAATTAGATTCTAATTTTAAATTCTAATTGAACTTTTTTTGAGCTTTGCCTATTAATATATATATATATATATATATATATATATATATATATATATATATATATATGTTCTAAAGATTTAGATTTAAATATTTAGAATCATTGTTGTATTGTGTTGCCAAACTGAGAACAAAACATAGCTAGTCTAAGTGTTTAGGCAATGCTTAAATGTGTGTGTTTCGAGGTTCAAGTCCAACTGAGTTCAGAAAAAGGGAGTGTGATTCTGTCTTGCTCGACCAATCGAGAATTAAGCCTGACTAATCGAAAATCCCAGGCATAGTTTTTTTTTGCAGATTTTTAAACAGGCCCAAGCCCGCGAAAACGTTTAGAGTTTTATCTAAACTTCTCCACATATAAAAGGGATACCCTAGCCATGTTTTGATAGAGCTGAAGAAGCCTTGTGTGTTACTCTCTATGAGATTTGAGAGGTTTTGTACCTTTTAACTACACAAGAATCTATCGGAGCTAAAACTACAATCAAGCATTGGTAGAACATTTGCTGCATCAAGATCATTACTAAGGGTGATCTGAAACCTTTGAGTGGGATCTCAAAGTCACAAGCAAGGGTGCTTGTGTTGCTGTAAATCCAAGAAGAGAAGGAGTCCGTGGATTCAAGCTTCCACATGGTCGTGTCAGTAAGTTAATACTGGAGGTAGCATTAGATTTAGGGTTAAATCTTTTGTAAAAATCTCAATTCTTTTATAGTGGATGTGGTTTACCTTGAGGATATCTAAGTCAAATCATTTTCAGGTTTTTATCTTGAAACGGTTCATTTCATTAGTTTTCCTGGGTTATCATGCTGTGATGTTATTTATTTTCCGTTGCTTTGCATGATATGATTTATTTGTGTTTAACCTAGATTTGAAAATTAATCTAAGTAATCACTTGGTTAATAAATTAGGTTAAACAATTTGGTGTGAGGGGTCTAAACGAACAAACATATATATATATATATATATATATATATATATATATATATATATCCATACATATTTTCAAATTAACTTAGCTACATATTTTAAAAATCTAACTATTAAATTGCATGTTCTTTATGTTCTTAAAATACACGTCAAGTTTTATGCCAATCGGATGTTATTTCCTATTCAATTTATAGACTTATTTTTTATGTATAATTTTATATTACAAAAATTTGAAATTTAAACATTTGATTGATTACATAGCTATTGATCTTTGATCTTCTTAAAATTTTGCAAGTATAGAGGATATAGGAAGAAAATGTAATCCAATAGTGGATTTATCAAAATTCACATTCAATAAAAAAATATTGAGTGGAGTTATAACCTTAGTCTCCAAGATTATAACCAATTTTGTGGCTAAACTTTATCCAAAATTTTGACCACCCGAGACTCATTAAGCAGCTGCCCCTCTTAAAAATTTGGCTTAAAAAAAACTCTAAATAAAGAGAAAATAAACTAAAACAAACACATAAACCATGTAGAAGTTCACTGTTATAGGCAAAAGGGCAATATAATACCCTATTGACATAAAAACATCTCTATACAATTTATTATTTGGAAAATGTCTATTGCATGTACTCACTTACAAACATAATATACACAAGTTTTTGAATTAAAGTAGTGACTGGTGAGCGTGTGTACTTTGTGAGTAAGTGAGTGTCTAACATAGACATTGCTCTTATTCTTTTGCCTACGTCTCTTTTAATTTTTTAAGATTTCTCCATGAACTAATGTAAAAGATCTACGGCTTGTTTGGTAATGTTATTCTAGTAACATTGTTTAAGTGTTCTGAAAAGACGTGTGGATGAAAAAGTATTATGGAAATACGTGGTGTTTAATTACTCATTACCTAACCTTTCATACTAGTATTCATGTCCTTAATTACTCCTTTCCTAACCTTTCATACTATTTCTATCTTACTGTTTATTCACTTAAATGCATGCATGTGTGATTTTTCTTTGACTTTTATGCTGTTTTTTTATATTTTAGATTTTCTAGTATTAACCGTTTCAGTATCTGGCTATTTCCTAATAACAATTTCTAAGTCTCATGGTCAAAATTTTTTGTGCATTGCACATGTTCTATCAATACATCATAGGAAATTTCCATATAAAAAAAATAAAAATAAAAATAAAAAAAGATCATAAGAAAAATTCTCTTTTCAAATTCATAGAATCTTTTTAATTTTTTATTATTATTGAGAAATGACCGAAATTCATTCAACAGCGAAGAAATAGTACAATACCAGCCAACACGTTGAAAAAGGAACCAAGGCAAAACAAAAGGATCAGTACCAAACTAGACCACAACTAGACTCAATTACAATGAGACCTCAGAGCTTATTAAGTCTGCAACTATATTTGTCTTTATTCCTATCCATAGAATGGACGTTAAAAATTCGAGGAAGCTAATTAATGAATAGGGGTCCATTATATTAGGAGTTAGATATACCAAATACTTGGTAGGTGTCAATTGAACTGTCACAAATTAATGTATGACAACTAAGCAATGATAAAGAGTTTGCCTTTGTATTATGTTTGACAGTCTCTCAGTTGCCTAGAAATTAATGAGGGGGAAAAAATTGAAGATAAGGTGTGGGATTTCCCACCAGTGAGAGGAGGACATGTTAAAAATCTTATCAATATTGAGTTTGTATTTTGTTGCATTGACAAATTTAATGTAGCTGGTGGCCTTACAAAACAACAGAAAATACCAAATGCCCCAACATGTTAGGGTATCTTAGATAACTGTTCTCATTTTTTTTTTTTTTGGTAAAGAGGAGATAATTAGATTAGATTAAAAAGAAACAGTTACACCCTAAGTGGTTCGGGTATACAAAACACCAGTAGTATCATTAGTTAAGACCTCCATAACACCAAAAGGAGGGGATACATAATAAACAAAAGGATCAAGCTGGCTATGTCCTAGTTTAGCAAGGAAGTCAGTAGCTCGGTTAGTCTCCCTAAAGCAGTGTTGTAGCTGGACCTCCTGGAAAGCTTGGAAAGTGTTCCTGCAATAATCCATAATGGGTTGGGTTAGCCGATTAGTGGCTTTTGAGTAAGAGAGGAGGTTAATAACTTCAAGTGCATCCACATTTATAATGAATTTTTCAATATGAAGAACTCTAGCCATAATTAGTCCATATCTTAATGCCCAAAGCTCAGCTAATAGGTAGCTAGACGTGCCAATTTTCCTAGAGAAACCTTTCACCCAGTCACCATTTGAATCTCTAATAAGACCTCCACCACAAGCATGATCCGAGGCTACCAAAACAGAGGCATCGGTGTTGAGTTTATGCCATCTGGGGCTTGGCTTGATCCAAGGGATATGCAAACTTCTTCTAAGGATTGGCTGGTTGGCTCCTTGAGTGAGGTAGAAAAATTTTGTAGCTCTTGCAATGCACTCTTTAATGCTAGGAGGGGCTGCCTGGTTCCTTTGATGAACAACTGAGTTTCTGTTTAGCCAAAGAGACCAAAGCCCAAAGCAAAAAATGATTTCCCATGGTACACTATGGCATCAAGAGGTGAGCTTGGAAGTACCATTGAAGTGTAGCCAATCAAGGAGGGGAAGCCCAAAGGATTGGATGACTTTTGAAGGAAGGCCAAGCTGATTCCATAAACTTGCCAAGAAGTGAAACTCTCTAAGTAGATGGTTAATCGTTTCCTCATGGCTGTGACAAAGGGGGCAAGCTTGATCTATGGTTAAACCCCTTGAACCCAAAACTTTTCTAATCGGAATACTATTGCGAGAACAGAGCAAAACAAAAAGGATGATTTTTTGAGGGGTGTTCATTTTCCAAATCCAGTTAAGATTATCAGTAGTAGGGTTCAAAACATTTAAACCTTTAGCTAGCAGGTAGGCCTAACCCAAAGTGAAATTTCCATGACTTGAAGGAGACCATGCAATAATGTCACTGCTTAGAGAGGTGGGATTAGTGGGAATGGCTTGAATAACATCCAGGAAAGATTGGGGAGGAGAGAATGAGAGGTTATCCAAATTCCAGCAACCATTAGAAGCAACATAGTCACTGACCAAATTGTTTTCTTCCTGAGCATTGAGGGGACCCACAAGCATGGACCTGACTGAGCCTATAGTGCACCATTTGTCATACCAAAACGAAGTATCATTACCCGTGTTGATGACCTTTCTTAGACCCATGTCAAGAAGTGGTTTTGCCGTCTTGCAAGCAGCCCAGGTGCGCGAGCAAGAGCCCTTAGATGTCCACGGGGTAGGTATTGCATGGTTGGAGAGGTATTTAGCCTTCAGAACTTAACCCAAGGAGAGTTATCTCCCACTGAAATTTTCCAATCCAGCTTGGCTAGGAGAGAAAGATTTCTTGGATAGGCAACATGTATACTAAGACCCCCATGATCAGTAGGAAGGGTGACAGGATCCCAATTAACCATATGCATTCTCCTCTTTTCAGGTGTAGATCCCTATAGGAAATTGCGGTTTGCCCGATCAATCTCCTGGCATACTCTGCTTGGTAGCAAAGCTACTTGCATCACATAATCTGCTATTGCAGAGGAGGAAGATTGAATTAGGATGCGTCTACCTGCTAGGGAAAGTAAGTTAGCTTGCCACCTCGCCGATTTTTCTTGGGTTTTCTGAATGATGAAGTCAAAATCTTTACTGCCTCTGTCAGAAAATTTAAGAGGAAATCCCAAGTATTTGTCAAATTTGGATGTTTCCAAAAAACCAAGCAAGTTGCAAATATCATCTCGGACAGTAGAGGGAGTGTTTTTTGAAAAGAGAATCCGAGACTTGTCATTGCTGACCTTTTGGCCAGAGAGTTGGCAGAAGTGAGTGAGCACATCCTCAATTGCCCTTGCAGTGGTGACAGAAGCCTGTCCAAAAAGAATAAGGTCGTCTGCAAAGAACAAATGGGTGAAGGCCAGGCCAGTTCTAGAAGCCTTGACAGCTTTCCAAGTCTTGCTAGTAGTCTTTTCATGGATGAGAAGTCCAAGGTATTCAAGGCATAGGATGAATATGTATGGCGAAATGGGGCCGCCTTGGTGAATCCCTTGCGATGGAAGAAAAGGTTCTAGCTTGCCTCCATTGAAGAGAATTGTAGTAGAAGTGGATGAGATGCACTCCATGATTATAGTTATAAGATTTGGGGGAAATTTGAAATGGATTAGAACTTCTCGGATAAAACTCCATTCCAATCTGTCAAAAGCCTTTTCGAGATCAATCTTAAGTGCCATAACACCAGTACGACCTTTTTGCTTTCCCAAGGAGTGAAGGATTTCTTAGGTTATTATCATGTTGTCAAGGCCTTTCCTACCAGGGATGAAGGCTGTCTGGAAGGGGGAAATAAGCTAATGCATGAAAGGCCTGATTCTGTTGACAATAATTTTTGTGACAGCTTTGTAAACAGTTGTGCACAAGCTGATTGGTCTAAAATGCCCAAGGAGCTCAGCACTAGTCTTCTTAAGGATGAGGGCAACAAGGATTTGATTAAGGTAGTGTGGCATCTTGCCAATAGAGAAGATGTTCTTAACTTCCTTAGTGACAGAATGCTCAAGAGTTGGCCAGAAGTGCTGAAAAAACCCCACATGTAGGCCATCAATTCCTGGGGCTTTAAAGGGCTTTAGGGAGAAGATGGCACTCTAAATTTCTAAGGAGGAGACATCAGAGGAGAGAAGGGAGGATTCCTCTTTAGAAAGCGCAATAGCCCAGTCTATTTCAAAGTCAGAATGAGTAACAGAGGCAGTGTGTTGGGATTTGTAAAGCTCTTGGAATCCTTTAAGAATGTGCTCAATCACTTGTTGCTCATTGGTCAGCCAATCACTAAGGGGGTTTTTCATGCGATCAATTCTATTGTACCTCCTGCGAGTGATGGTTTTTACATGAAAGAAGGCTGTGTTCCGATCCCCATGAATTTGCCAATCTAGGTGGGATTTAAGTGCCCAAAAATCCTCTTCATGGTTTAAGATTTCTGTATATTCCTGTGATAGTTCCCGATCAAGAGAAAGAAAAAAAGTAGAGGGTCTAGTTGCAATAGCATTCTGTACCCCATTGAGCTTAGCCAATATTTTCTTCTTTCTAGCAAAGAGGTTGCCAAAGACCTCTTTATTCCATGTAATGGCAAGGGTGGTGAAAGAGGAGACGGCTTGGTCGAGGGAAGAAGCTTGATCCCAGGCCTTTTCAACAATGGTAGGAAAGCCTGGATGGGAGAGCCACATTTTTTTTGAATCTAAAGGGCCGTTGTAGCTTGTTATGATCCATCCTAGATAAGCTTAGAAAGAGTGGGCAATCATTAGAGCTAAGCCTGGGGAGGTGGGTTACATTTGCTTCAAGGTAAGCAATAGTCCAAGAAGGGTTAGCCCAGCATCGATCAATTCTAGTTTGGATAAGCCCATTGACATCCCTACAGTTGGTCCAAGTGAAGATGGGCCTAGAAAACCCGAGGTCAATCATGTTGCAAAAACTCATGCAATCACTGTAGGATGTGGCTCTGGCCATGTTAACTCTATTGCCTCCCAATTTTTCAGAATCATTAAGGATATCATTAAAGTCTCCCACTATGGCCCAAGGAAGATTATGGAGAACAGAAACAGAGCATAAATTTTCCCAAAGAATTTTATGCTCAACAACCCTAGGGCTGCCATAAACAGAAGAGAGGAGCCAGGGAGGGTCAGAATTGTTTACCTTAACTATGGCATGAATCTCCTGTTTAGTGGCCGCAAGGACTTCAAGATCAACCATGTCTTCACGCCATAGGAGCCAGATACCCCCAGCATATCCAATAGGATCAGTAGTATGGATACCATCATAAGGAAGGGTTCGGAGGATCTCTCCAGCTCTGGATCCGCTAATACAGGTCTCAGTAACAACCACAATACCAAGAGCATGAAACTTGGTTAGATCACGAATAGAGCTTCTAAAGGAGGGTTTCATGGCCCCCCTACAATTCCAGACTAAAATATTCATTTTGGGAGATAGGTGGGGTTCAAAGGACTCACATTCTATGGCAAAAGCCCTCCTGGAGGTCATCCAATTCCATCCCACCTGTCCCAAGTTCTCCCTATCAACATGGGTTCCCAGCATCAGAGTGATAGCATGCTCTAGAAGGTTTAGTTGAGTTTGCTTGGTCAGGGTGCATATGGTGAAGCTCGCTGTTGCAACCAATGTTTGGATTAGTTTCAGCTGAGGTAGAATGCCCTGAATCAGTACTCCCGTTGACTCCCCGGTCAAGAATTTCCTCTGACATATCTCTAGTGGCACTATCTCTCTCTCCATTAGATTGAGCGATGCTTTGGAGAGGTCGTTCTCCAAGAGACATTTTGAGTTGTTGGAGGTCTTCAGACCTAAGGGCAGGAGTGGCGGCTTGTCCAGTGTGAATCTCCACCACGGATTGGGCGTGTTATGCCATGCCAGATCGATCAGAGGAAGGCACCCATCTTGCATGCTCTTCTCTGTTAGTGGAAAGATGAAGCTCTAAGCTTCCAGCAGCTCTTTGCTTGTCCATCCGTAAATCATCAATGGGTCCCATCTTATATTGTTGATCATGGAGTCCCCCAACTCTATAGCTTTGTTCTTGTGCCATATGACCCACGACATTCTGAGGGCAAGGTTCAGATGGGTAGGAAGTAGAGAGTTGGTTTGTGGTAGAGGTAGAAGGAGGGTGCGGTGTGTGTGTTTCTGTTTGAGCTTGAAAGGAGAAAGGTGTATTAGAACACCCAGCTGAATCAAGGTTATTAGGAGAATAAGGCAGAATTTGCGTGGGCCATTGGGGAGAGCTTGCGGCACGTGACCTTGTTTGCTTTTCATTGTAGCATTTGGGTTGGGCCGTGGGGGCTTTGGGCTTTGAATTAGGCTTAACGGTCGGCTTTTGAGTGTGGCTAGTTGAAGTAACTAGCTTCCTTTTACCTTTAGTAGCACTTGGTTCCTGTCCGTTTACTTTATGGGGTTGTGGGATGGAATGATGGGTGGGACCTTGTCGTGTGAAGGAAGTAACAGGGGGTTTTGGTGGCTAAAGGGACGTGGCTGTGGCATTAGGCCTAGGTTTTCTAGTAGGCTTGTTCCAAGCCACCAGAAGCCACGGTCCAAAGGAGTCAAGCTTATCAGCAGGTGGCGAAGACCCAGTGGGGGGTGCTTTAGAGCTATGGGTGGCTGAGGTCGGTGAGGCATTGCATGGGCTTGAGTTGTCTGACCTTTGTTGCTCTTGGCTGACAGCTTGTTGGGTTTCTCTTATAGTATACTGGCAGTGCTCTTTCTTATGGCCTAAACGACCACATGAAAAACAGAGTGAGTGAATACCTTCATAAGTTATTTGTTGCTTGAACTTTCCGATGAGGATATTCTTGATTAGGGGCCTGTCGAGATAAACCTAGACACACAACCGAGCAAAGCGGCTACTAGAGTTCGTGGCAGTGTGCCCATCAATTCTAAGAACTGGTCCTATTTTTGAGCCAATTTTTTTGAGTATTTCAGGTTAATAAAATTCAATGGGCAGTTGGGGAAGACGTATCCAAATGGCAACCTGAGAAAAGTTAGCTTCAGTAGCTTGAAACTCAAGTTCCCAGGATTTTATGGCTAGGAAGTGCTGCCCTATAAACCAGGGACCATTTTTCAGAACGTGATCCAAGTCGTCATTGGACTCAAAACGAGCAAGGAAATAATCATGGCCAAGGTCAACAAGGTCCAGCCTGTTTGATGGTTTCCAGAGCTCACGGACTCGCTGGGATAGGAATTGGTAGCCCACTGTTCTTCCAAATGTCTTAGCAATGAGAGCTTTGGACCATTGGGATTGGATACGGAGTTTTTCTTCCTTTGAGATCAGGGCAAGGGCCACCGTTCCTTCTTCGAGATCACTCTCTTCGACGTCAGAATAGGCATCTTCCTGCATTGAGTCTACAAGACTGAAGGCACTTTTATAGGCCCCAGGGAGCTGGCCTACAAGTTTCTCCTTATAGCTGAGGTTTTGGTTTGGAGGTGAAGGATCATGTCCTTCCTTAATCTTCTTAGTGCTTCGGTGGAGGGTGTCTTCTTCTTCATTGGAAAGAGAGAAGGCTTGAGAGCTTTTTGACTGCATGAGCGTTGTCTTAACAATGACTACATGCATCTAGAGAACTCTTGAAAATATGCTATAATTAAGCGAGCTTTGGGGCTGAGGCGTATGGCCTAAGATTAAAACATGGATCCGTGAATGATGTTCATGAGGCGTTGCATGTGTGAGCTTGGCAACATTTACAAACCCATGTGAGTCCCATATCCGGATATCCCATGTTACAAGGAAGCAATTTGATTGATCACCCATTCCTCTCCGGTTGGAATCAGGGAAAATTTAGCCTCACAAATCTGCATTATTAGCACTTTGCATAATATGTATTTAAGATAACAAGCCTTGAGACTCATAATTCAACAGATGGACAAACATTTCTCCTTTTTTGGGTGCAAACCAAATGAAGCTCCCGGAATGCATTTGGAGGGGTTTATTTTCATTAGCTTATAATATTTAAAAAACAATCAATATAAAAGAACTATTATACTTTAAAATTAGTGGCAGCTCCAAGAAATTTTTTCAAGGTGGTCATTAAGAAACTTAAATTATACAAAATCTAATAAAAAGAGAATTTCATATATTGAAAAATAAAACACACATCAAATACATAAAGTCTTACAATTTCTTTCTACGAATTTTCTTATTTTGAAATTGTTGCAATCAATGCTCCAAGCTACATCTCTTTCAAAATTTTAGTCAAATAGAATTTTTCTTGGGCCTTTTATTTTCGTTTGTAAGGACATAATATATTAATAAGGGAACCAAAATTTAAGGACAAAGTTTGACTACAAACTTAGTTATAACCTAAGGCTATCACTAAAAAAATTAACGTAGCTATATATTTTGAAAATCTAACTGTTGAATTGCATATTCATTATGTTCTTAAAATATATGTCAAATTTTATGCCATTCGGATGTTATTTGCTATTTGATTCGTAAACTTATTTTTTATGTATAATTTTAAACTACAAAAAATCAACATTTTAAACATTTGATTGATAATATAGCTATTGATTTTTTATCTTCTTGAAATTTTGAAAGTATGAAGGATATAAGAAGAAAACATAACCAAATAGTGGATTTGTCGAAATTCACATTTAATAAAAAAATATTGAGTGGAATTTTAGCATTAGTCTGCAAGATTATCAACAAAAAAAAAAATTGTTACCAAACTTTGTCCAAAATTTATGACTACCCTCGACTCATTGGGGAGCCGTCACTGTTAAAAATTTGGGCTTAAAAAAACTATAAATAAAGAGAAACTAAACTAATATTTTTTTGGATAGGTAAGTAGAAAATAAACTAAAACAAATATACAAACTAAATATACACGCTTAGGTTTTTGAACTAAAGTGTTGTCTGGTGAGTGTATGTAATTGATGATTAAGTGAGTGTCTCACATAGACATTACTTTTTTTTTTCTTTTTTTTGCCTACATCTCTTTTCATTTTTAAAGATCTCTCCTTGAACCAATGTAAAAGATGTAATTTCCTTAATTCATTCATTCATGGAAAAGGTAATAAACAAACATATCAGGCAGTACTACTCGATCAAGTCCTTAATTACTCCCTTCCTAACCTTTCATACTATTTCTATTGCACTGTTTATTAACTTAAATGCATACCTGTGCATGTGGTTTTTCTTTGCCCTTCATGCAGTTTTTTTTTTTTTTTTTTTGAGTTTCAAGTTTCAACTGTTTCGGTATTTGTTTATTTCCTGATAAGTCTCATAGTAAAAAAATTTATGTGCATTGCACATGTTCTATCAATAGATCATAAGAAATTTCCATAAAAAAAACATCATAAAAAATGAGTCTCTTTTCAAATTCATAGAATCCATTTCTCACGCATTAAAAATTTAAGGAAGTTAATTTAAATGTATAGGAGTCCATTATATTTGGAGTGAGATCGATGTACCAAATACTTGGTATGTGCCAATTGAGCTGTCGCAAATGAATGTATACAGCTGAGCGATGATAAAGAGTTTGACTTCGTATTGAGTCTGACAGTCTCAATTAAAAAGTCCTGGTTGCCTAAACAATAACGAGGGGATAAAAAAAAAAAAAAAAAAAAAAAAAAAAAAAAAATTGAAGATAAGGTGTGGGATTTTCCACCAATGAGAGGACAAGGACAAAATAATAGCTTTGCCACTCCTGTCCAAAACTACTACAAAAGAAACCGGGAACATTCACAAGCGCACTTGCTAAACACCTTCTGTTTCTTTCTTGTGTTGTTCAATCCAACTTTACTTTCATTCTCCATTAGCTATGGCTGATACACTACTCATTGATCTCTTCAAGCAATTGGGTTCAATCGCTGTTCAGCTTGCTAAGCAAGAGATCAACTTGCTAGTTGCCGTTGATGAAGAAGTCCAAAAGCTTCGAGGCAAGCTCGGAATGATCAAGGCAATGCTGGACGATGCTGAGGAAAGACATGCAGTGAAGCGGCGAACGGAGAAGCTTTGGTTAGAGCAGCTCCAAAATCAGTACTACGTGATGGATGACATCTTGGACACCAGGAACACTGCAAGGATCAGAGCGGAGATTGAGAAAGAAGAAGGAAAACCAGCTGATACTAACGCTCCTGCTGTTGTCAAGAAGAAGGTATGCTCCTTCGTCCCATCTCCATCATGTTATTTTAACCTTCCTCTGCGTCATGATGTTGGTCACATGATAAGAAAACTGAATGAAAAGTTAGATATGATTGTCAAAGACAAAGCAACCTATGGGATAGACTTTAATAGGCAACCTGAAGTAGTTGAGAGACCAACAACTACGTCTTTTGTGGATGTGTCCCATATAATTGGCCGTGATATTTATAGGGATGATCTACTAAGAAACCTGTTAGGTGTGGGTAGTCAAGAAGAAACAAATTCTTATTGTGTCATTTCCTTAGTGGGTTTGGGTGGTATTGGAAAAACAACTCTTGCCCAATTAGCCTACAATCATCCTGACGTGCAAGCCCATTTTCAAAAAAGAATGTGGATTTGTGTTTCTGATCCTTTTCATCAATGTATGGTTGCCAAAGCAATCATTAATGAGGTTGACCCTGGCCATGAACATGGACCCCTCAATGATATTGAATTGCGAGCTCTCTTGTTTAAAATTCATGATTTGATTAAGGAGAAGAAGTATTTTCTTGTCTTAGATGATGTGTGGACTGAAGACTCCCAAAAATGGGAGCCTTTCAAACTTGCTCTCAAAAATGATGTTTATGGTAGTAGAATTCTAGTAACCACACGTAAACAAAGAGCTGCAGAGGTGATGGGGAGTGTCCTCATGATAAATTTGGAGCTATTGTCTAATGAAGACTGCTGGTCAATTTTCAGTAAAATAGCATTTTCTAATGAGGAGCAACTTTAGTATCTAGAAGATCTTGGTAGAAAACTAGCAATTAAGTGTAAAGGCTTACCGCTCGCTGCAAAGGCTAGCTCTAGGTAGCCTCATGCAGAACAAGAGAAGTAGAGAACAATGGAATAAGATTTTGGATAGCAGTTTGTGGGAATCGGAAGATATAGAAAAAGGCCTTCTGGCACCATTGTTTTTGAGTTATTATGAACTACCCTCAACAATGAGACGTTGTTTCTCATATTGTTCTGTCTTTGCAAAAGATTATTTCTTTCGTAGAGATAAATTGGTTGTCCACTGGATGACACAAGGATATGTGGAGACAAAGACAAATATGGAGATGGAAGTCATAGCAGAAGAATACTTTGAAAAGTTAGCCATGTGCTCTTTCTTCCAAGATTTCAAGAGAGATTAAGATAGTGATGGCAAGATAATAGGTTGCAAAATGCATGATATAGTGCATGACTTTGCTCAATTAATGACAAAAAGTGAAACCTTCGAAATTGATGGTGATAAGAAGGAGATAGATTGTCAAAGTGCTCGTCATTTACATTTAAAAATTTCAAAAGAAATGCAATTTCTTGAATCCATATATCGTGCAAAAAATCTACGCACTCTCTTTCTTCTTTCGTGTGAGAGGGATTATGAGTTTGAGATGCTCCTATCAAACTCATTCTGTCATTTTAAATATTTACGAACATTAATTTTGGATTGTCCAATTAAGAAACTTCCAAATGCCGTGGAAAATTTGATACATTTAAGGTGTCTCCTTATATCTAATAATGTTGAAATAGTAGAATTGCCTGAAACCTTTTGCAATCTATGTAATTTACAAACTTTGAATATCGAGAATCATTCTTATTTCAAGAAATTACCACAAGGGATGAGTAAACAAATTAATTTAAGACATCTTATATTTCATGATGATTATTATTGGGGCAATGTGGTATTTCCCAAAGGGATTGGGAAATTAATTGGTCTTAGAACATTAAGTACATTCAACATAAGTGATAAAGATGATAGAGAAGGATGTCAACTTGGAGAGTTAAAAAATTTGAATCAGCTTCGAGGGGCTCTTACAATAAATGGGATGGAAAATGTGGAAAATGTAGATGGGCTCAGAATGCACAATTGAAAGATAAAATACATCTCCGTGGATTGGTGCTATTATTTTAACCTCTAGATTTACTCGAATATGAAGAGGGTATAAGTAAAATGGAGAAATTTCTCAAAGAAAAAAGTAGAATGGAGAATCACGTAAAAGTATTAAATGCCTTAGAGCCACCACCAAACTTGCAATATTTAGAAATTACGGGCTACCCGAGCAACACAATTTATCCTAATTGGATGATGTCATGGACCACACTGAAAAAGCTTCAACTTACTCGCTGCAAAAATTTAGAGCATTTGCCTTTTTTGGAGGAACGGAAGAAGAAGAAGAAGAAAATGATAATGGTATTGTTACAAATCCGATAATAATAAAAATAATGCCACGTCTTCAGTCCTTGACAATTTTGAACTGCGACAAACTAAAGTCTCTGCCAGACTACGTGCTTACTGCTCCATTATTGAAGAAATTGGAGATTTATAGATCAAAGCTTCTCCAAAAACATTACCAAAGAGGTAACAGAAAGAACTAGCACAAGATTTCCTGCATCTCTAACATCGAATTGGGCGGGGTGTATGTGCAAAGAGACGGTGAACCCCAGTTTGATTCAAAGGCAACTCTGCTTTCTTTCTTGTTCTTCCTTTATTTTATTTTTTCATTCCAAATATATCAATTGAATATAAATATATGGATTGGATTGTGAAAACAGTCCGGAAGTTTAGTTTACTCCAACTCTCCTCCACCCAATGCTGACTTCTATGCATGCATTTTTTATTTATTTATTAAATATATCAATTTAATATATAAATATATGGGTTTTGATTAAATTTTTTATTTCTTGTTCATTTTTTGGTTTAATATTATATTGGTCACTGTGGGTTTTGTTGATTTTTGGTATTTTAAACTAAATCTAACATAACTAGTTACTCATACGCTTTTCTTTTGGACATGCATGTAGACTAAAATAAACATGAGGAAGAACAAGCGGAAGTAGACAATGATGATGTGGTTGAGGTGGACAAGAATCATGAGGAAGTCGGGGCTGACTCCGCTGAGTGTGTGGTGGATGAACAAGTGGAAGTAGACAATGATAAGGGAGATCTGTGAAGCAGACAGATACATATTATGAGATTGGATAATAAGAGCAAGGTGTTGAAGACCACAAAGGAGGAGGTAAGTAATAATTATATAGTCGTTCCGCAAAAAAGAAAAAGAAAAATAATAATGATGTAGTCTTTAAAACTATAGTAACTGTTTATTGATTGGTTTTATTGCATTGGTGTGTGTGTCGGTGTGATCATGCCTCTGTTGTAAATGACATACGCACTCCCACCAAACATTCAATCTCCTATGCCCACTATTTGCAAATCTAAAATTCATTTTCTTCTAGATCATAACCAGTAAGTGTTATTTATCTATAATCAACATAAACTGAATTTTTTTATTTTTTTTATTTTATTTTAATTTGGTGGTGATCCTTTTTGGTATAATATGTTATTGGTTATAAATAGGAGTGTTTTGATTTTTGGGCATGTAATTCCACATTAACTAGTAACCATAAGTGTTATGCCTATATTTGATTCTTCTTATTCATTTATGTCTTAATATGATATATCAATATGGATCTTGCGGATTTCATTGATTTTGGGTATTTGGACTAATCTGACATAACTCATTTATGCTGTTCTTTTGGGCATGTAGCTGGTGGATGAAAGAAATTGAGGACCTGGTTTTTTGAGTAATCATTGTGAGAGAGAAGAAGAATTTAAAAGTATCTTTTGTGGATATTTGAGGGTGGCTTTGGCTGGATAATAAGAGCAAGGCGTTGAAGTGGACAAAATTTTTGAAGACTACAAATGAGGATGTAAGTAACATTCCCCTTTTACTTGTGTGAGAATAATTATATAGTCATTCAGCAAAAAAGAAAAAAGAAAAGTATTGATGATATAGTAATTGTTTATTGATTGGTTTTAATTACATTTTCTTCTTTCTAGATATTCATAACGGTTATTTATCTATAATCCATAAATTGATTTATTTTATTTTATTTTTTATTTGGTTGTGATCCTTTTTGGTCTAATATGTTCTCGGTTATAAATAAGAGTCTTGATTTTTGGGCATGTAATTCCACACTAACTAGAATACAGTTAATGCAATGCCTTTAGTTGATTCTTCTTATTCATTTACGACTTAATATGATATATCAATATGGATCTTGAGGATTTCATTAATTTTGAGTATTAGACTAATCCAACATAGCTCATTATATGCCATACTTTTCAGCATGAAGCTGGTGGATAATAGAAATTGTGGACCTGGTTTTATGAGTAATCACTGTGAGAGAGGAGGAATTTAAAGCCTTTTTTATGGATGTTTGAGGGTGGCTTTGGCTCTCTCTCTTTTGCTTCATTTCTTCACTCTTGCCTCCAAATCAAAACAAATAAACCCTCCCTCCTACCATCTTCATTGCCACACTCTTCGTGTTCGTGTTTTTTACTTATACCAAATCCTCTTATTGTATTTAATATGATCCTAATTTCAAATCCATGTTTTCATCATACACAACATATTACTTGATCATAGCAGTGAAGTGAAACTAAATGGTGGAATGGCATAAAGATGATTTTCATATCTTAATGACAACATCCAGTCGCCACAATATTGTTTCTATTGTAGTTGGAAATTATGCAAGTAGGTAGATCTTAAACCCATTTAATCACTATGAATATTTGAATCTTAATAGTTGTCAATTCAATTTTTTTAATGAAAATTATGACATACAAGTGAAGTGAATATTGATTCTTTTTGAATTAATCTCTTATTTTTGTGATAATGTTTGACTAGTTTCAATGAAATTGCGCGGTTTGATTGTTGGTAAAACGAAGTACTTATTTCACATATGAATGAACAAAATGATTATCCCAAATATGTTCAGTAAAACAATCCCATCACTGTTTCTCCATGCCTAACTACAATGAATTTATGAGATTGTCTATAACACCTGGCTAGAACTCAAATTCTATAACACTTAATGCCCTGCTAGTTTATAAAATTTTTAACACTACATGGGGATGATATGTTGGGTGTTTTTGACTAGAGAGGATGTTGAACTTGTAGGGAAGGTTTTGAGGAAGTATGGAAGTGGGATTTGTTTGGGTAAGTGATTTGCCCATTACAAGCCAGCCTTGTATTGAGCAGCAAGCAGACTATTTGAACCTAGTCCAAAAAGGTTGAGAAACAATGTATTGGCTAAGGATGAAGTAGAAAGTCAGAAACGCCATTGGCTATTAATGGTATTATAAAGTTTGTTCTTTAATATTTAAATCTTTCAATTGTAACTTCTTCCACTGTTCTCTTTGGCCCTGTATACTTAAAAGTTATATCTAAACAAATGTTAGGAATCCATAAATGACCACCATTAGTCAATCCAGGGTGCTACGTGGGGCACAGCCATCCGGCAGCTAAGAACCTAGTCAATTAGTATTCTCATTAATGGTCTTAAATCTTTCTGACACATTTCTCTTCCATTAACATTTCTTAATCAAATCAGCCAATTTATAAAGGAAAGTTAAATTAGCTTCACCTAAATCTTTTAGCCTATTTTTAGCTACACAAGGATGCAAGTCTGTATATCTCAAAAATCAAGGTATGGGTGCTAGGGCTTGGTGATTCTCCGAATAGCTCTAGAGGCTTTTAGGCTTTAGCTACATGATGACATGTGAAATTACAATATCTGTTGGCATACCTGCTGCACTTTTTGCACTATTAGGAGCCATTGTTTCTAAGCTTTTCACTAATTGGACAATTTATGCAAATAAGGTAACATTTTCTTTTTGCTCTCTGTCTTTGGCTAGTAACAGTGACAGTCTGAGACTCAAAGCTAAGGTTTTATCAGATTAACTTAAACTTATATACTCTGAATTTGTGAGAATAGGTCCTGAGTCCAAAATATTTGGTGTGCAGCACTTGTGACTCTCGTGCTCATTATAGCCATTAATTTGCCCCTTAGATTTCTACCTCATGTGGACAATTCAGCTCATATTGAAGGATTCTTGTCAAGATTTCCCCTTGGCTTGGATATGTAAGCCATAAATAAATTCCTCAAGATATGAAATAAAGCAGAAAGCTAGGCACAAGTATTATCAATACCTTTTATAGGAGTACAACTTTAGTCCCCTTAGTTCATGGGTAATTAACTTGAACTTTCTTTGCATTTTGAACTTCTAGTTTATCTACTATGTAAATGTAATCTAGCCTTGACTAAGCTTTTTCTTTTCTTTTGTTTTATCTACCCCAAAGAAATTGGCTGATATGCATACGGATGTATTGAGCTATTTCATGGTCAAAAGCTGTATAGCTGTATAGTCTGCCTTTTTAGAGCATTAATCAGCTGAATGATTATGTCAGTCTATTTGCCTATTCTTCAAACTTCGCAAGTATAACAAAACTACTCTTGTATGGATGTTTATTGTGACAAAGGATCTTGGCAGTTTATGCCTCCTATTGTTGGCTTTCGAAGCTGGCCAACTTGCTAATTTTTAAGCCATTTCTTTTATGCTCATGGCTTGAGTCCCTAAACATTAGTAATGCACATTATACAAAAAATTAGGACTGAAATACTAAAGCAACACATTAAAATATATAAAAGAAAATCTAGTTGAGGATTGTACATTTTATTTAAATATTTTAATCCAATCTCATAGTATTTTGCACATGCGTCATTTTCATCCTAAGATCCATTGTATTTCTACAAAATTTAATACAACACAAGGAGTGACATTGATCTACAGCTGTATATAGGCACACCCTAAACATGTGTTAACCTCTTTCAAATTCCCATAGTCTATAGTTGCTTCATTTAGGCACACCCTAAACATGTGTTAATGGTCTCTTTTTAGATTTCTACAGTCTATTGCTTCCATGCTCTACAAACCTTAAGATCCTGAAGATTTGCAATCTCATTATTGAATTGGGAATAATACACATTTTTTTGTCCATTCAGAATCTACACACCACAAGCTTAATTAACCCAGTATTCATCTAATCAAAAGTAAGAGTTGACATCAAAACAGAACCATTAGTAGAGAAAGTTAATTACAAGTGAAACCAACATTATAGAAAGGTTTACGTATCTTTTGTAACTTTTTGAAATCAAGTCTAACAAGATACACTGCAAAAATTAACACTGAATTGTCTGTTTCACATGCAAGAAGAACTTGCTAGTACTCAAATTCTATAAAACTTAACGCCCTGCTAGTTTATAAAATCTATAACACTACATGGGGATGATATATTGGTGTTTTTGACTAGAGAGCATGTTGAATTTGTAGGGAAGGATTTGATGGAGTATGGGAGTAGGATTTGTCAAGGTTGGTGTGTTAACGTATATTATGTTATGGGCTTTAGGCCCAGCTAGATTACTTGTATAGCGCACTTGTACTTGTACTACACTTTACTTGTACCACACACATATGCCTCCTATATAAATGCATTGATGTATATTCTTTGATTGGAGAAATACAATATAATTATTCAGTATTTCTAACATGGTATTAAAGATACTGCTCTGACCTTTTCTTAGCAGTCTTGTCTTTATTAGTGTGACTTCCTTTTCAACATCGCTTCGGCCATCACAACAGCCGCTGCAGCCTCTCGCCGTTGAACCTCCGACGCCATCCAGCCATCGTCCTTGAGTTTCGGACCTACAGCCGCCGTCGTTAAGGAGTTTCACACTGCACAGACCATTGCCCATAGCATCACCGCTGCAAATATTGCTCCGATTACGTTTGTGAAGGTACCACTGAGATCGTCTTGCACGGATCTACACACTCGTGGAAGCCTCGACGCCATCGGAGACTGCACGCGCTCCCACGCGCCGATCAAAGGTTCTGTTCCGCTGATATCGAGTCCCACGCGCCACTGCACATCTGGGTTTTCTCTCATGCACTCCCACGCGCCGCAACTTCAGGTCACGCGCCGCTCTTGTGCCTTCACGCGCTTCCACGCGCCTCAACTACTCTCGCTGACGTCATTGCTGACGTCAACCCTCGTTGCGCCATTGCTGACGTCACTTGCTTGCGTCAACCACTAATGTCATCTTTTGACTCTGGGGGTTTGACAGTTGACTTTTCAAGTTTGACTGTTGACTTTGACCGGGCCGTTGACCGTTAACTTTTCTCCAAGGTTGACTTTTGTACTCCAGGTTCTCCTTACCCAGTTTTTCGTGTAGATTTCATTTTTGCAGTCTATTTTTGCATATTGTGTCTCTAAATGGATAAAAAGGATAGTTTTCTTCCTTGCCCCATCAATACTATATTGGGGGGGAATAAGAATTACTTATCTTGGTCTCAAGTTATGCGCAATTTTCTTAAGGGTCGTATGGTCTGGCATTATTGTACTGGTGCAATCATTATTCTTGTCAAGGGAGCAAGTGAAGAAGATGCTGTCTTTCTTGGTCGCATGATTGAATGGGATAGTCACAACCGCATGATCCTTACATGGATTTGGAACACTTCCATTCCCTCAATCTCCAATCTGTTAGGCAGCTTTGATGATGCAAAATCTGCATGGGATATGTTGGCCAAAAGGTACTCCACTACTCATGGATCCATGAAATATCAATTAGTGGTTGAATTGCATCAACTCAGGCAAGAACCAAGGCAATCCATCAATGACTATTATGATCAGCTTCGCTTCATTTGGGACCAAATTGACCTTTCTGATCCAACTTGGGCATGCTCAAAGGATGGTCGGCAATATGCTTCCATTAGAGATGAATTTCGCCTCTATGAATTCCTGATGTCACTTTACAAGGACTTTGAGCCCATTCGAGGTCAACTTCTAAATCGCAGTCCTGCTCCCTCTCTTGATACTGCTGTGAACGAGTTGGTTAGAGAAGAAGCTCGTCTTGCAACCCTTCAAGCCCAGAATAAGCTCAATGTTTTGGCTATTACTCCTTCTACTCCACTCATAGAGCAACCTCAGCAATCAGGTGATTCCTCTGGCTCTAGCAATCGTCGCAAGTAGACCAACAAAAAGGTCTGCAACTATTGCAAGCGTCCTGGCCACACCATTGAGACTTGTTACCATCTCAACAAATCTACTGCTGCTGTTGCTAATACTGAGCCTACTCCGCCAATGGTTTCCATTTTAGCTGAGTCCTAGTCTTCTGGATCCACTATCAACCTCTCCCCTATTGAACTACAGGAGATCATAGCTCAGGCTGTTCGTATGGCTGGTAATGCATCTCTTTCCACTGCCCTATCAGTTCTACCCAGTAAGTCTCAAAATTGGCTTTTTGATTCTGCCTGCTGCAATCACATGACACCTCACTCATCCTTATTCTCCAAACTTAACCCTGCACCACATCCTCTAAATATTCATATAGCTGATGGTTCCACCATGCATGAGAATAGTCTAGGTTTTGTTTCAACCTCCAACCTCTCTGTTCCTAGAGTCTTCCATGTACCTAACCTATCCTATAATTTGTGTTCTGTGGGACAATTAGCTGAACTAGGTTATCACCTTATTTTTTACTATTCTGGGTGTATTGTGTAGGATCCGAGGACGGGGCAAGAGCTTGGGACCAATCCTAGAGTTGGGCGTATGTTTCCCGTGGACAATCTTCATCTTCCACCTGTTGCTCTTGTTTCTGTTGCTGCTGCAACCGCTGTAGTTTCTTCCTTACCTTCTCTCGCACTTTGGCATTCTCGTCTTGGTCATGCACCATCTTCTCGGGTACAACAATTAGCGTCTAAGGGTCTGTTGGGTTCTGTGTCCAAAGACAATTTTAACTGTACTTCATGTCAATTAGGAAAACAGCTACCTTTGCCTTTTAATAACAGTGAATCCATTTCTAATAGTATTTTTGAGTTAATTCATTATGATGTTTGGGGACCTTCTCCTGTTGCTAGTATTGGTGGATCTCGATACTTTATTGTTTTTATTGATGATTATTCTCGTTATAGTTGGATTTTTTCTATGAAATCTCGTTCTGAAATTTTACCAATATACAGCAACTTTGCAAAAATGGTTGAAACACAATTCTCCAAACGTATCAAAACTTTACGATCTGATAATGCTCTTGAATATACTCAATATGTGTTTCAAGCTCTGTTACATTCCTATGGCACTGTACATCATCTAACTTATCCAAGTACCTCTCAGCAAAATGGTCGAGCTGAAAGAAAACTTCGTCATATTCTTCACACTGTTCGTGCTCTTCTTCTTTCTGCCCAAGTTCCTGCCCCATTTTGGGGTGAAGCTGCTCTTTATGCTGTTCATGCGATTAATCGCATTCCAAGCGCTCTCATCCATAATCAAACTCTGTATGAGCATCTCTTTGGGTCACCCCCTGACTATCATCACCTTCGCTCCTTTGGATCTACTTGTTTCGTTCTTCTTCAGCCTCATGAGCACAACAAACTTGAGTCTCGATCTAGACTTTATTGTTTCCTTGGTTATAGCGAAACTCAAAAAGGGTATAAATGTTATTATCCTGTCTCTCATTGTTTTCGTGTTTCTCGTAATGTTGTCTTTTGGAAACACCGATTGTTTGTTGAACTCTCTCACTTTCGTTCTTCCTTGACTACCTCCTCTGTTTTAGAAATCTTTCCAGATGAGTCTCTTGTTCCTTCTACAAATACTTTTGATCCTCCTTTGGACTTCTCTCCAGATATTTTTGATACTTCTCCTAAACAGGTTGAAGATGAACAGGTTGATGACGAGCTACCCTATCTTGAGCCTGGGTCCCCTGCTCCTGCTCCGCCTGAAGATCCTCCACAAGACATTCCACCTCGCCACTCAACCCGGGTAAGATCCATTCTTACACATTTACTTGACTATCATTGTTACACCGCCCTTGCTACACTTCACGAGCCTCAAACCTATCGTGAGGCCTCCACTAACCCTTTATGGCAGATTGCAATGAAAGAGGAACTTGATGCATTAAACAAAAATCATACTTGGGATCTGGTCACTCTCCCTCCTGGACAGTCTGTGGTTGGTTGTAAGTGGATCTATAAGATCAAGACTCAGTCTGATGGGTCCATTGAGCGCTACAAGACTCGTCTTGTTGCAAATGGTTTTACACAGGAGTATGGGATTGATTATGAAGAGACCTTTGCTCCAGTTGCTCGTATCTCATTTGTTCGTGCCCTCTTAGCTGTTGCTGCTGCTAGTAAATGGATCTTTTTCAGATGGATGTTAAAAATGCTTTCCTTAATGGGGATCTGAGTGAAGAAGTCTATATGCAACCTCCTCCTGGTCTCTCTATTGAATCAAACAAAGTTTGTCATCTTCGACATGCACTTTATGGTCTAAACAAGCTCCACGAGCTTGGTTTGCCAAGTTCAGCTCCACTATCTTTCGCTTGGGTTACATTGCCAGTCCGTATGATTCTGCCTTATTTCTTCGTCGTACTGATAAAGGCACCATTTTGCTTCTTCTATATGTGAATAATATGATCATAACAGGTAATGACCTTAGTGGCATTCAAGAACTCAAGGATTTTCTCAGTCAGCAATTTGAGATAAAAAATCTTGGACATCTCAGCTATTTCTTGGGTCTTGAAATTACTCATTCCACAGATGGTCTTTATATTACTCAAGCTAAGTATGCTTGTGACCTTTTGTCTCGAGTTGGACTCACTGACAACAAGACTGTTAACACTCCAGTTGAACTTAATGCGCATCTGACACCCTCGGGGGGGAAACCATTGTCTAATCCTTCTCTTTACAAACGATTGGTTGGCAACCTAGTTTATCTCATAATTACTCGTCCAGACATCTCCTATGTTGTTCATCAGGTGAGCCAGTATTTGTCTGCTCCACGATCAACTCACTATGCTGCTGTTCTGCGCATTCTTCGATACCTAAAGTGCACTATCTTCCATGGCCTTTTCTACTTAGCTCAGTCTCCTTTTGTACTCCGTGCATTCTCTGATGCTGATTGGGTAGGAGATCCCACTAATCGCAGGTCCACTACAAGTTATTGCTTTCTCCTTGGTTCTTCTTTGATTTCTTGGCGAAGTAAGAAACAAACTTTTATGGCTCGCTCCAATACTGAAGCAGAATATCGTGCCCTTGCTGGTACCACATCTGAGCTCCTTTGGCTACGATGGCTTCTTAAGGATTTTGGTGTGTTCACATCCTCTGTTACTCCCCTTTATTGTGACAACCAGAGTGTCATTCATATTGCTCACAATGATGTCTTCCATGAACGGACTAAACATATCGAGATTGATTGTCATTTTATTCGTTATCATCTTGTCCATGGTGCTCTTAAGCTTTTCTCTGTCTCCTCCAAAGATCAACTTGCAGATATCTTCACCAAGTCACTTCCTAAGGGACGCACTCGTGATTTCGTTTACAACCTCACACTGGTCTCACATCCACCTTGAGTTTGAGGGGGGCCGTTAATGTATATTATGTTATGGGCTTTAGGCCCAGCTAGATTCTTGTATAGCACACTTGTACTTGTACTACACTTTACTTGTACCACACACATATGCCTCCTATATAAAGGCACTGATGTATATTCTTTGATTGGAGAAATACAATATAATTATTTAGTATTTCTAACATGGTGATTTGACCATTACAAGCCAACCTACTATTGAGCAGTAAGCAGACAGTTGGAACCTAGTCCAAAAAGGTTGAGAAAAGATGTGTTGGCCAAGGATAAAGTAGAAAATCAGAAACTCTATTGGCTATTAATGGTACCATAAAGTTTGTTCTTTAATATTTGTAACTTCTTCCACTGTTCTCTATGGTTTGTATACTTATAAGTTATATTTGAAAAAATGTTGGAAAACCTTAAATGACCATCATCGGTCAATCCAAGGTGCTACGTGGGGCACAACCTTCTGGCAGCTAAGAACTAATCAATTAGTATTCTCATTAGTGGTCTTATATCTTTCCGACACATTTCTCTTTCATTTATGTTTCTTAATCAAATTAACCAATTTATAAAGAGAAGTTAAATTAGCTTGACCTAAATTTTGTGACTAAATTAAATTCATGCAGGATTTATAGCATTGTATGCTAATTTTGATGAGGAGTACTTGTGCTTGATTCCCAAGTCACCCTTTTACCTTGAAGGAGCTGGTGGAGAACTTGGAAATAAGCTAGGCCAAGATGTGAGTCTGTATATCTAAAAAATCAAGGTATGGATGCTACGGTGTTTTCTCTTGCTTTGGTGTTAAATGTGTTGTTTGTCATGCCTGGCAATTGGGAGCAGGTCACCTTTGAAAGTTAGTAGAGGAAGAACTTGAAGAGAAGAATTTGTGTAGTAGCTAATTCTAACTTTAAGGCTTGGCTTTGCAGTTGCCATTATGCATACCTGTAAGTACTTCTTTCCAATCTTTTCACGTAATAGCGAAATTTGTTCGAAGTACTTTGTACAAGTGCATGCTTTTGTGGAATTTCAATTTTCTGATAATTAATCGCCTAAAATAATATTGCAGATGAAAGAAGTGCTAGAGTGTTAATGATGTTCAATCAGCCATGGTATATGAATGCTTTTGTTCATCATCCCTTGGTGATTCTCCTAACAGCTCTAGAGGCTTTTAGCTATATGTTGACATGTGAAATTAACAATATCAATTGGCATATCTGGTGCAGTTTTTGACCTATTGGAAGCCATGGTTTCTGAGCTTCTTGCTAATTGGATAATCTTTGCAAAGAAGGTAACATTTTCTTTTTACTCATTATATCTTTGGATAGTAAAAGTGACAGTTTGAGACTCAAATCTAAGTATTTATCAAATTAACCTAAACTTACTTACTCTTAATTTGTGAGAATAGGTCTTGACTCCTAAATATTCAGTGTGCAGAACTTGTGACTCTCGTGCTCATTATAGTTGTAAATTGTCCCCTCAAATTTTTACCTCATGTGAACAATTCAGCTTAATTTGAAGGATTCTTGTCAGGATTTCCCCTCGGCTTCCTTCTTTTAATCCGTCCTCAATTTGGATATGTAAGACACAAATAAATTCCTCTAAGATATGAAATAAAGCAGAAATCTAGGCATAAGTGCCAGTCCTCTAAGATATGAAATAAAGCAGAAATCTAGGCATAAGTGCCAGTCTAGTTGCCTATTCTTCATTGTGATCATTACTTGTTATAGGATTACAGCATTAGTCCTCTTAATTATTGGGTAATTAACTTGAATTTTCTCTGCATTCTTAACTTCTAGTTTAAGTATCTACCATGGAAATGTGATCCAACCTTGACTAAGTTTTTTTTTTTTTTTTCCTTTTCTTTTGTTTTATCTAGCCCAAAGAAATTTGGCAGATATGCATATGGATATGGATTTATTGAGCTATTTAATGGTCAGAAGCCGTATAGCTGTGTAGTCTGCCTCTCTGAAGCATTAATCAGCTGAATGATTATGTCAAGTCTATTTGCCTATTCTTCAAGCTTTGCAAGTATAAAAAAAGTAATCCTGTATGGTACATAGTGTGAACAAGGATCTTGGCAATTTACGCCTCCCATTGTCGGCTTTTGATGCTGGCAAGCTTGTAGATTGTGCAGCCACTTCGTTTTTGCTCATGGCTTGGGAACCTAAACACCAGCATTGTACAAACACTAAGGACTGAAGTAGTAAATCCAATTAGGGGATTATACATTTTATTTACATTTTTTTTATAACATTCTCATAGTATTTTTCATATGCATCATTTTATTCCTAAGATCCATTGTATTTCAACAAAATTCAATGCAGGACAAGGAGTGACATTGATCTTCAGCTGTATGTAAGCACACCCCAAACATGTGTGTTAGTCGCCTTCAAAATGGGGTTTTACCCCTTTCTCACAAACTTTCTAGCAAAATGCCCCATATCTGAAACTATTTAGGAATATGCCCTTGTTTTGAAACTCGACTTTTAGAAAATCAAGTTTCAATGTAAAACTCAAATTTTGGACAATCGAGTTATAGCGAAATGAAACTTAAAAAAAAAAAAAAAAAAAAAAAAAAAAAAAAAAAAAAAAAAAAAAATTGAACTCGAGTTCCACACTAGAAACTCAAGTTCCATGAACTCAAGTTCCACAATATATATATATATATATTTAGTTTCATTTCGCTATAACTCGATTGTCCAAAAATCGAGTTTCACTTTTAAAACTCGATTTTTAGAAAATCGAGTTTCAAAACAAGGGCATATCCCTAAATAGTTTCAGACAAGGGACATTTTGCTAGAAAGTTTGTGAGAAATGGGTATTTTGCCATTTTGGCCTATAGTTTCCATAGGCATACCTTGTACTCAAGGAGATATTGAATTCAAGCCAGCATGAGTTTGGGACTTTCATCGTAGAACATGGATTTGTTCTTTTCTTTGAATATAAGAAATTTGTCTATTATTTGATTTTAGAGCTGGATCTAGTCTATAACAATTTGTGATAAACATTGTTCTTATATGTTTGCAATAAACATTGTTCGTTTATCCAAATTTATTTCAACACCCTATATGAATTCTGAGAAAGCACAGAGGAAACGAAAAACCAATTTAGGAATTTTGAATTTAGAGAAGAATCCAATTTTAACAAGTTTGATGTGTTGACGACCCACAATATTTGGGTAAAATTTGGGTTTACCCAGTTAATGTGATGTGTAATTTTTTTTAATAACAAATAGGTTGTCACATCATTTAAAATATGCAACGTCAATTTTTCATTAGACACATAAGCTAACAAAGTAACAGAAGTTAATGGTGGGACTAATAAAGCTTTTTTTTAAAAAAAAAACTTCGGAGACTAATAGTGCTCACATGAAACTTCAGGGACCAAAAGTGCTTAGTAGGCAAAATTTAGGGACTAATAGTATAGTTTCACCTTTATTAAAAGTTATATTATTTTATTGTGTTGGTGGTGGTGGTTGTTGTTTATTGTAGTAGATATATTATTTCATTGTGTTGGTGGTAGTGGTGGTTATTGTTTATTGTAGTAGATATATTATTTTATTATGTTGTTTGTATTATTTTATTGTGTTGAATGCTAAAATAAAACCACTAATGTTGGTGTTTTATAAAGTGATGTGGTAAAATAGATAAACTAACTTTTTGTAGTGCCAAACTGCTAAATATTTGGCACCTGATGCTCTTAAAATCACTACTTATTACACACTAATTAACCATATCAAGTTTGCCATAACAGGACACAATCTAGCGTCAAGTCGTATCTCCTACAGGATTAATTAGCTCAACAATGACTTAAAAGGTCAAACAAATTAAATATACAAAGTACGATCTTCAATTATATGTTTTAAAATAATAAATATTATCTTACATCTCATAATTCTCATCCAATAATATCATATAACTTGCTCTATTTTTCTATTGGACTATGTGGAGCTTAGTTCTTATTTGAATTTTGAGTGGGATTATGGCCCAATCCGATATAAAAATGTTTCAATTTTAATGAGAGATTTTTTAAAACTTAGTTCATAGAACAGAGGTTTGGGCCTATCGACCGAAGCTTTTGGCCCGTTTTTAGTCAATTGTGGATCCTCTGTGTATGATATAAATATCTTTTTTTAAAAAAAATTATGGTTTGTCTATTTTTTTTTACTTTTGAGAGTGAAACATTGTAATGTTGCATCTTGTATTTTTTTCTTTCACTATAAATAGTTAATCACCGCAACTCCGTGGATATAGGCAAATTGTCAAACCACATAAAATTTTATGTGTCGTGTGATTACCTTGTGTGTGTTATTTTTCTCTCTGTTGTTCTGCCTCTCACAAGTCTAAGAATTCATGTATATTCCCAAAATTTTCCCCTCTTGAATTCTTCTTCTTTTATTTTTCGAAAATATGAATAGGAACAACAACATCAACAAAAAAAAAAAAAAAAAAGGTTTCAGATTTTTTTTTTCTTATTAAGAAGTAAGCAGATTCTAGGAACAAATCAAAACAAAATTAATGTATAGTAGTATTATTTTCCCCCAAATTCTAAGAATTACTCTTACACAATATGACATTTTCAAAATTTCTTGCCAATTGCCAATGTAAAAAGAGTTTTACTCAACTCAAAATCTCAGCAACACTCTACCTCACATCCACATTTTTTTGGGAGAAATCTTTCTCTGTTTTTTAATGACCAATTGAAGAAAAAAAAAGCTAGCATTGATCTCTAGCATTAATCTCGAATAAATACATTAAATACAAGGCTGTTTATATAAATATACAATTCATTAGGACATTGCCCATGCACGATGTCTAAGCGTTTTGAGAGATGCTACGTCTACAACATTTTTACAACATTTTTACAACAAATCACATGTGATTAGTTGTTATTAGTTCAAATTTGAAACTAACACTAAGATTACTTTTTTGTCCCAACAATAACAACCAGTAACAACCTGCCAATTGGGATTTGTTGTAAAAATGTTGTGGACATATTATTTCTCAAGTGTTTTTGCACATGTTTTTTGCTTAAGAAAACAAAATTAAGATCACCCACCTCCCTTTGAAAAAAGATCCGAAAGCGATGGCAATTATCGTAAGATTTCAAAAGAAATTCAAACAGGGGTCTCTTACACTCATCGGATCAACTATCACTAATTATAGATCAAATCAAAAGTATTTCCTTAATAAAGGTCTCTTTATGTCATTGTTTAAGTGATCCTTTTAATATACACTTGTATCTTTGGCCCATGCTAGTATTCTATTACCTCATATATGTCCCATGAATCATTAATCATCAACTTTACATACAAATGCAATTTTAGATTACCCATAGATTAAAAAATATATATATTAATAACAATTTACTAAACTTATGACTATTTAAGACAACTAGCTATGATGTGTGCAAGCCATAATATTAGTTGACCCATTGGTTATAAAACTATCCAATTTATAGTGGGGAGAAGTAGAGCAATAATTCTCTCGTACATGTAGCATACACAACATCGCTATTGACACTTGCACATATGTTATACATGAGAATACTTTTATATGTATTGAATGCATAAAATATAGGACAAAGTTTGGCTACAACATCCACTAAAAAAAATTAACATTATTACATATTTTGAAAATCTAACTATTGAATTACATTAACGCACATGTCAAATTTTGGTTCAATTGGATGTTATTTACTATTCGATTCATAAACTTATTTTTTATGCATAATTTTTTTTTACAAAAAACTTGAAATTTAAACAATTGTTGATAACATAGCTATTGATCTTTGATTGTTTGGAAATTTTGCAAGCATGATGATATGATAAGAAAATGTAATCTAATAGTGAATTTATCAAAATTCACATCTAATAAAAAAAATATTAAATGATGTTGTAGTCAATGGATCCAAACATGATTAGAGTTAAACTTTGTCCTAAAATACGTACCTCTTTAAATTTGAGGAAAATACTAGGTTTCTTTATATTGAAAAAGTATTTTATGTATTAGATGCACATGTAGCATCTTTCTCATATTGAATATGAGACTAACATAATTTGGAAGAGATGCTATATACATCTAATATATAAGATACCACCTCCTTTTTATTGGACTAGCATGGTAAACTAGGGTCCATGATTAGGTTGTTGGATGGTCTTGTGCTACAGTGGTCCATTTGTGGGTAAGTTTAGACTGAGTTTAAAAAACAAGCTGTCAATCTTTAAGATGCAAACCTAGCAAACGAATGTAATTTTCACAAGACAAGAATCCTTTGCTAAAAAAACAGAGGCTTTTAGGGGGCAGTACACTAGAACCAATTATCAACTTGTAAAGTTTGGACCACGACGAAAATACCACCTTTAGTTTTCTAAGGTAATGGGTTTTTGAAATCAATAGGTACACAACGTTTTGGATTTTTTTCCAAAATAACACTAAATTTCAAACAATTTCGTTAGTTAGCACGTTCTCAAAACAATTTAGCAAACTAACATCTCGAGCGTAAGGAAGTCGATTTTGTTGAGCTAAATCGAGTGTGAAGAACTCGATTTCCCTGAGAGCAATGAACAACAAACATCATCAAACTAAAGACCCAGACAAGAAAAACAACGAACCCAAAAGACCCTGACAAGAAAACCACGAACCCAAAAGACCCTGACAAGAAAACAATGAATTAGAGGAAAACCTTCGCCTGGAGCTTCGTTGTGGCCGCCGCCGCCTCCTGGAACCTTTGCTGTCGTTGCCTGGGTTCAGTTTGAGCCGAATGGTTTGCATTAGGGAGATCTAGGTTCGTGGGGTTTGCCTTCTTCATGGTTTCTATTTGGGTTTGATCTTTCCGGTTTGTTCCTTCTTTGTGGTTTGTTGTTTGGTTTGATATTCTTCGTGTTTCTTCTGGTTTGTTTTTCTTCTTCATTTAGTCTGGGTTTCTTCATTCAGGTTTGTTTTTCTTCTTTTCTTCTTCGTGTAGTTTGGGTTTCTTCGACTTCATTTGATCTCTTTATGGAACTCGAGTCTATAATGCTCGATTTACATGCATACAACTTGAGTTCAATATACTCGATTTAGCACAACAAAATCGACTCCCTTGCACTCGAGATGTTAGTTTCCTAAATAATTTTGAAAGCGTGCTAACTAACAATATTGTTTGAGTTTTAGTGTTATTTTGAAAAGAAAAAATCCTAATGTTTTACAAGTTATTGAAGTGATTGATTGTGATTGATAAAAGAAAAATAGCGAGTCTATGTAAAAATGACTGTAAACCACTTTAACAAGTTGTGACAAAAGTTGTATTCGTGAACTTTTTGTTTTAAAATTCCTCTAGTATATCTTGAGGGCACTTTAATATATATAAAAGAAAGCAATTTGTTGAAAGACAAACCTCAATAAATTTCACAATTATTGACGTGATATATTCAAGATTGGGTCTTAGGTTATATGTCTCTCTATTAGAAAAATGTTCTAAAATAATTAATTTTATTAGGAAAAATGCATCTATGGGGTGTGTAAACCCTTCACGCCTTAAGGCTCCAAAAATTGTAGGCTAATGGAAATTCAATCCAATCGAAATCCTAAGTTTCACCCAACAAGAATTGTTGTGTGTGTGTTGAATATCCTCATTGATAATAAATTTCCTATAATAATTTGAGACTTTAATTTTGTAAGCTAATCACTCACATAGTAAATTATCAACTTAAGTCACCCGATTTCTTATTTAGCTATACACCAAACAATTTCTCTCTCTCTCTCTCTCCAAAATCAAATTTTGAAATTAGATTTTAGCTTTCCTTCGCTATGACTCACCTTATCCATGGTAATTTAAATTTCTTTTTAATAAAAAATAAAATTTTAATTTTATGTTATATTTTAAACATGAACCATGATTATTGGTTTTCTATATGAAATTAATCTCCACTTGATTAGTATTAATTCATCAAGTTATAGGTTAAATACCTATTTATTTAGGTAAATTAACATTGTTAGATAATTCTATCATTAAGTGAACTTGCAATAGCAACAATTTGTGTTTGAGTTTGAGTTTTCAAACTTGAATATAGAAAAGAAAAAAAAAAGTAAATAAAAATTGTGCTCAATTTTATTACATATTTTTTCGTATAGTTAAAATAATACATTTTGATTTCCAACTCTCTCTCTGTAGAAGGAAATATTCGTCCTCTTCGTGTGTTTTTTTCGTACACCTTAGCTACTATTGAATTTCACCACCGATATTCAAGAGTAGTGAATTTCCGAAGTTGCCCTCCTCAATTTCCCATATTCTAGTAGTCGCTAAAGTGAAGTGAAGTGTTTTTTTTTTTTTTTTTTTTTTTTTTTTTTTTTTTTTGAGAAAAAAGTGAATTGCAGTGTTAACATGGTTTTAAAAAAAAGTGTCAAAAAGTCTAAAACTATTCAATAAGACAATAACCACATTTATTATTTGATGGCTCATTAAATGGGGTTATGATGCGCCACTAACAGAGTAAAAGCTCGTGTATTATGGACCTTGGCCACAATATGCAGAGCTCTGGGGATGATAAAGCTAGGATGATAATTGAAGGCAGAACTTTTGTCTCCATAACTTGTCTTTGTGATAAATTGTGAGCGGTGGATTGACAATATTGTCAGATATATTTACTTTACCATTAAATCATGAAATTGAGGACCTTAATTGAATATTTAATCCATTCATTTAGTGGTCTATTAAAACATCATTAAATGGTTGATTAACGTATCATTAAAGATATATGCTACGCTTAATGATTAGAAAATTATTCACTACACTTTGAGAGTAGACATGCTACTCTCTCCTTTCAATAATTGATGGATCTAATCACATATTTAATTAGTAAGACTCACGATTTATACTAGGGGAGGAAGTACAATGTCATAATTTTTCTTCAAGGTTAGTGTTTCATGCATATATTGGGAATTTTGTACTCTAGTATCTCTCTCTCTCTCTCATTTTTTATGAGAAATCAAATCTAAGAGTTTTATACATATATTGGCAAAATAGCCTTCAAGTACATTTTGTAAGTCTGGAGTTGAACTCTGCCGCTCAAACCATTAAATTGAATGTTTAATATGAAATTGATTCTTAAAAAAAGAAAAAGAAAAAAAAAAGAGAGTTCCTAATTAGAGTTTGAACTCTCAATTTGATCATAATTTGAATGGATTAAAGGAATTCAATAAAAGGGAGATTTTTTTTTGGTCACCTTAAATTAAGAAATTTCAACCCTATTAGGTTTCATTGTTTGGATTTGGTTTACCTCCAATATATTTTTTATTGGATATGTCATTTTATTTTAAATATACAATGGCAAGTGATAGTGGGTTTTAACCTCCACCTATTATTTAGTTAGTAGATGATGTGGCAGTCTTCATTAAAACAAAAAGAAATTCATTTTTATAAAGTACTGGAGGTAAGCCAAACTCTTAATGATATGTTTGGTTTGGAGATTTTAAGGAGTATGAAAAAAAAAAGAAAAAAAAAAAAAAAAAAGAGAAAATGGGAGAGAAAACATTTATGGTGAGTGTTTGGTTGAAGGGAAGGGAGGAAAAGAAACTAGTGGGGCTCGGTTGTTTTCTTCTCAGGCTAGCCAATCCTAAATTGGGGAGAAAACTAGAGAGAACAAAAATGGACAAAAGCACGCTTGTGTAGCTGTGCTTTTGCTCAACGTTAATTGGGTTTTGCTTTCTTTTTTTCTTTTCTTTTGATAAGTAAACTAGGTTTTTTTTTTGTTCATTCTTTTTTTTTTCCCCATATGTTTTGTATTTTTTTTGGTTCATCCCTTCTTTTCTTTTTCTTTTTTTTTTTAATTTGTTACTTTAAAAAAAAAAAAAAATCTAGTAGGGACATAAAAGTAAATCTATACAAACTACATTTTCTATCCCTTCACTTTTTCACCCTAAACCAAACACTACGAGGGAAAACTAAAATATTTTATATCCTCCCACTTTTCTATCATTTTTCTATTTTCTATCCTCCTACTTTTTCACTCCTCCAACCAAATGTACCTTTATTGTTTTAACCAAATTGGCAAAAATAGCATGAAATGGAGACATATTTTGGGTTTGAAAAAGCCTTATAACCAGATTAAAAGCAAGCACATTTGGCAAAATAATCGTATTTTTACTACCCATAACATGCGAATCAAACTCCGTTGCCCAAGAAAAACATCCTTCTTGACGTAGGACATAATCTACAATTTGAGTTTTGTAATTTATTAATTTTAATATTTTTTATGTATTTTTTAAAAAATTTAGATTGAGAATACTTATTTCTTTGAATTTAGGTACTTTTAATGTTTTTAGGTCAAATTAAGTTCCTATTTTGGTTTGAAATTAATTACGATTTATTTTAAAGTATATTTTTTTGTTTGTCAAGTTTTACAAAGCCTTTAAATAGGCCTTCAAGTTAAATTTCAAAATTATTCTCTCAATCTTCTTGTGGATTCTTGATCCATTTCTTTTTATGGATTCAAGGACTCTCATAGATTTGAGATTATTTTTCAGAAGTAAATGTGTGTAAATGAGTATTGTTTCTTTTTTTTTTCTTTTTTTTTTTGAATTAGGCGTGTTCTACTTTTTGTCTATTTTGCACTTCTTCTTTTTTTTTTTTTTTTTTTTTTTTTGCGAGGAAAACCCCTGCATCACTTCTTGTATAACATATAAATTTGGGTTCTGGAAGCACACCACCGACCATCACTCGGCTCAATCATAAATCATGACTGATCACCATTCATTCTAGCCGTGTCAGACAAAGTTACAGGTCTGCAGACCATTGACCACCGGTGTTAATTAGGCTTGGATTAGAATTGGGTTGTGGGTTGTTTAGAGAAGCTTATAGGTAGAAAACAACTCTGCACAGAGAACACAATCTCTGAAAATTGCAATCAAGGCTAAGTAATTTTCATCATCAAAATCTGACACTACTAAATAAATGTTGGGTGCCATTTAATTGGCTTAATTCTCATTAGTTCTCAAAGAACTAACTAACTATTTAGTTTCAAACTAATATCATTGGCTGCTGCATTAACAGATGGCTAACAACAATGTGATTGGCTGATATCTAGCTGATCAATTACAGCCTAACTAACTTTCTTACAACAGGTGAATTTTGGTAACCACTAAAGCTGCAAATCACCGTCACATGATAAATCTGCAACTTGAGTTAATTATGTCACTGCAAAATTTTGTTGCCTACAATATTACAAAGTGGGCATAATAAAATTTTTTGCCCTATTTTGTATGTACCGTACCCTATTTTGTATCTTCGCAATGAAGTGAAGTTATTCTGCAATAAATCAATAAATAAATAAATAAACCAGGAGACTTTCGTGACAAATGTGCTTATTATACGCTTATTTACAAAACTTTATCTGGGATATAACTCAGTAATTGAAAGCTCATACTTAGTTACGTGAGAACCAATGTCTTGTTGCAATGGTGTGTCCAATACAACAACGCTCTGCCTCTGCGTGAAATCTGCAGGTTGGGTAGGTACAGGGAGAGTGATAGAATCGCTATTAATCATGGCAACAACTGAAATCATATTTGGTCTTGCAACCGGTTGTTTTTGAACACATAGTAGTCCAGTGTGGATACATCTCATTATTTCAGTTATTGGACTATCCCTCAATGTAGGATCTATGAGATTTGTAGCCGTCCCCTCCATCCAATTTTTCCATGCCTGCAGAAGTATACCAATGTGCATATACCATGTTAAAGAAGAAATTTTTCGACATCTTAGTTTATCATTTATTTTTTCAAAATAAGAAATTTTTCGACATCTTAGTTTATCATTTATTTTTTCAAAATAATGGAAATGTAACTTTGAATATTCATACTCACGTAGCTTAGAAGATACTCCCTATCCTCTCCATTATGTAAACAGGTAATTTTCCGACCGCTTACAATCTCCAAGATTAACACTCCAAAGCTAAAGACATTTGACTTCACTGAAAATTGTCCTATCATTGCATATTCGGGAGCCATATATCCACTACATATCAATATTAACAAAGCTAGTATCAATGTAAATGACAATAGAGCTCGTAATAGTTACATTCAAAATTTTCAATTTTCAATTCTTTTATGGCTTTCTTGTTGGTACTCTGACAGGTAATCTATTGAAACGAATTTTACTATGCATGTAGCTAGGATTGCATTCATTAGCTCTAGCAACTAGCAAGTTTTGATGCTTACTATGTTCCCACAATTCTATTTGTACTGCCTTCAGTTTGATCGGGTACAAACAGTTTTGCCATACCAAAATCTGAAATCTTAGGAGTCATTTCTGCATCTAATAGAATGTTGCTAGCTTTAAGGTCACGATGAATTATCCGACGTGGGAATCCTCATGAAGATAAAGAATCCCTCTAGCAATACCTCTTATTATTTGATAACGCCTTTCCCAACCTAATTGTGCACACTTCGTAGGATCTAAATATTCATGAAACCAAATTAGTAATCAAATATTCTAAATTGAATTTTTCAACAAAAAGGAATTAAAATAATTTTCACCAACTGAAATTATTCTGATCAGATTATAAACTAATATTGAAAAGAACAGATACCAAATATGAAGTGATCAAGGCTTATGTTAGGCACAAATTCATAGATGAGAAGTCTTTCATTTCCTTCTATGCAGAACCCAAGGAGCCTAATTAAATTTCGATGTTGGAGCTTGGCTACTAAGAGGACCTCATTCTTAAATTCTAAATCTCCTTGTCTGGAGTTCATTGATAATCTTTTCACAGCTATCTCTTGTCCATTTGAAAGCTTACCCTGTATATATGTAAGAATATAATTATGAATGAATAATCTCTAAGTTTACTTCCAAGGAATTAGAAAGATCTGTTTCACACATTATTGGCTCAACACATTAGGACATATGATTAATAGTTCAGTTCATATAATAACATTCTCATACCTTGTAAACTGCCCCAAATCCACCTTTCCCGAGCTTATTTGCTTCAGAAAAGTTATTTGTCGCAATTATAATAGTGCCAAAATCGAATTGCAAGGACTTCACATTTGGCTCTTCAAAAGAAGAACAAGTTATATACACATTTAATAGAGGCAAGTTCATCTTCAAATTAGACTAAAACACTTGCATAGAGGAGCATGTAATGGATGAGTATTTTATTTACTTGCAGAGGAGAACTGATCAAAGCTTTACAAAGAGATTTGAAATTATTAGACATGATTCAATTCAAATCAAATGTAATAAATTTCTCAATTTAATACATAGACGGTGAGTTATTGGTAGCAACTGATGGTGGCCAGTGATTGGTTGTTACTATGGCTGAAGATTGGTGGTTGGATAGAGGGTGGGCTAAATGGCAACCGGTGGTTGACAATTGGTGGTTGTAATGACTGATGATTTGTGGCCAACGGGCAGTTGAAAGATGTGGTTGGATTGACGGTGGCACAAAAACTGGAAAACACAGAAAGTCAAGAAGTGCTCGTTGCAGCATAGAGGATTTGAAAGGGGAGGTATGAAGCCAAAAAAAATTTCTATGTGCTTCTAGTTTTGTTGACAATGAAAAATGGAAAATGTTACCATCTGTCGCACAAAAACTGGAAAACAGAGAAAATTTTAACCCAAATAAATGAAATTTTAAAAGATGGTAACATATTGAAACAAATTTTCTATAGTTAAACTGGCAATAGATCTAATTTTATAAGATTGAGGTAGTCACATAATCAAATTTGGGGGGAACGGTCATTTACAACTATTTCTTTTTTGAAAATGCTAAATGCCGTTACCACAATTTTGCCATGTACTTATAATAAAGACATTATTTCCTATATATGCTTTACATGACACACATGTTAAAGTTGTTATTATAATATACTAAAATTTAACCAATACCTTAAGAACATTAATTAAAAAAATATTTTTGGAAACTTTTTATAGGAAAAAAAAACAACTAATTTTTTTTACAAATTTTTATATTTTTCATGAAAATTGTATCAAAACTTTTCAATAATGGTCTAATAACAAATGCCTTAAGGGCATTTGTTAATAAGACTCTTAAAGTATCTGAAAATAGCTTTCAAATAACAAGCAACACTGAGAACTTACCTTGAAAATAATCCCTTGGCTTCCTCTTTCTCACTTTTAAAAAGATGCAAAGACTAATGACAAGTATCAGAATGATAACAGTCGTGACAATGATGGCAATTTGAGTTATGTTTCTTTCATTACCTGCCAAAACCAAGAGCATGTTTTTATTATAAAATGTGTATCTGCTGAATTTGACCTAATAATTAATTCACAAATAAATGACAACTCATCAACACATTAGCTATGACTATGAGTATTACCTATAAGGTCAAAGAAAGGGTACTTCTTGATACTAGCCAAAAAAAATAAATAAATAAGGGTTCAAAAAAAGGGTAGGTTTCAAACGTAATATTATAGTGGTGTTTAAATCTCATGCTGCTTTTCTTAAAATTAAAAAATTATAAAAAAAAACTCATGCTTTATTATTTTTTTTGGGTAAACTCATGCTTTATATCTCAATGCAACATAGCGGATTTTTTTCTATAAATCTAGGAAAAAGTATTGTTTAAACCCTAAACATATTCTGCAACAAATTATTTAATATTGTGCGATAGTGGAAGCTTTGCTACCAATTGTTGTAAAATATGTGAGACAATAAAATATTAAGCACAACATACAAAAATCAATGTGGTTTAGCTTACTCCAAGTCTACCCGCGTCCGCTATTAATAATATGGATAGTGATTTGGCATGTACTCTTATAAATCATGAACTTTTGACATGCGTTATAGACTCGATCTTGATTGCGTTTTCATGAAATATACCAACCAAAATCCTATCACTTTTAGATTTATAATACTTGATATGAAGCATGAAATTAATCCATTTTAAACGTTGAGGATTTTTTCCCCTACAAAGTGGGCAGGGTTCATCCACAGAGTAGTCAGATTCTGCAATTAAATAAGTCCAAAATATTTACGGGAACTATCCATGAAAAATTCAAATTAGTATATATTTTACCATTACCAGGCAGTGGCGATGGCAACGTTGATGGCGACGGCAACGGTGATGGCGACGGCAATGGCGATGGCAACAATGGCGATGGCAACGATGGCAGCACAGGGGCTGATGCTTCTAGAAACAAAGAGTAGTTGCCATACCTTAGAAAGCAACTTGGGCTTATTATTCGAAACTCTGTCCTTGCTTGGCAACAGTCTTGAACTTTCTCAATCAGTATTTGTAGGCAATTTCCGCATTGAGTGCTATTGATATCTCTTGTACACTGCACCAACCCATATCTAAAACCATTCCCATTACCAACTGACATATTACCTGCCTTGAACAACATTTCTGTTGCCAAAACTTTATCTCTCAGGTTGTTCATAAGAACAAGTGCTCCAAAATTAGGTTCTTCAGGTGCAGTAATATTATTCTGGGCATTCCACATGAACACATGTGGCTCTGTCTGTGGCACTCCAAAGAAATTAATGTCAAGAGTACCTTAACATGCATTCATTGTACCATGCAATGGCACTTTTTCCTGGACACCGAGTTTTGATATGATTGCTCACAGGTTTGGCAAGTATATTGGGAAACATCACCTCGGCAGAGAAAGAGGCCGTAGATGCCAGTATTATTAGATATAGCTTTGTAGAAGCTGTAGTTTTGGGAAGCTTTGGAGGATAAAGAATCCAAGAGGACTGTGAGGTTGGATAGGTAGTCATCGTTGGCTTGCTCAGGAGATCCTAGTCCAACTGAACAATAGTGATAATTGTAGATTGGCTCAGGCTGGGAATTAATGTAGTCGGTAAGAGCAAAGACAACTAATGATAGGAAAAGAAAGACTCTGGAGTTGTGGAAAGAAAACATTTTACCTCCTAGGCTTCAACAGAAAATTCGTTACTTGACCAGACCACATGCTTATATATAGATGACTATCATTCATCCGTAAGAAATAATTTTCTCCAAATAAATTATTTTCGGGTGAAATCTTTTACACGCAATGTCATAAATTGAAATTGTGAGTTAAATTCATGGTTTCAGTTATCGAAATACAGTGTGAGTAATAATAATGCCCATGATTTTCTCAAATGTGTTAAGATTTTCAGTCTTAGGGAAAAAAAAAAAAAAAAAGTTATTTAGTCAAAGTTTCTTGTTCCCCCCCCCCCCCCCCCCAACAAAAAAGAAAAAAAGAAAAAAAAAAGAGGAAGTCCAATCAGTTGTCTGGGTCAAATTTTGTCACTTTATATTATTATTTTGAAAAAATTATCTTACACGTAAGCATGTGACTAAGGAAAGGAGATACTTTCTTGAATTACTGGAGTAAACCTTTGACTTCTCTTATTTTCCAACTGTACTCCAACTTCTAAGAAACATACATTATTTGTCCTGGTTAGGAAGATATAAAATATTTTGGAGTTTAAATTCAACAAGATGTGGTGTAAACCCATCTATTTATGCCCTTCAATACCAATGTGTCACATTATCCGAAGTCCGAAGTCAGAATCCTCAAGAAGATATAGAATCCCTCGAGCAATGTCTCTTATGATTTTGTTATGCCATTCCCAGTCTAATTTGCTCGCTTCATTAGATCTATAGATTCAGTAAATCAAATTATTCATCAAATATTTAAAAAATTAGTTTCTCAACAAAAAGAACAAGATTCTTGTTTAACGAATTTTTTTTATTATAATAAAAAAATAGCAATGAAATGAAAAAAGTGCTAAATATGTAGTTATCAAGGCTTGTATTAGGTACAAACTCTTAGATAAAAAGTATTGAATAAAGTTTAGTTACAAAATTAGTTGTAGTCTTAGGCTACAACCTTGTTAATTTTATTGGAGGTAAATTTTGACAAATCCACCATTGAATTACATATTCTTCTTATATCTTTCATGCTTGCAAAATTTTGAGAAAACTAAAGATCAATAGCTATATCTTTAGTAAATTGTTTCAATTTCAAGTTTTTGTTGTTTAAAATTATGTAAAAAAATATTAGTTTTTAGATCATATAGTAAATAATATCTGATTGATACAAAATTTGACATGTGTGTTAAATTTTCAAAATATATAGTAATGTTTATTTTATTGACTAAGGTTATAGCCTGAGGTTATAACAAATTTTATAGTTAAACTTTGTCCAAAAGTCTTTCTCTTCCTTCTAAGCAAAATCCAAGGAGCCTAACTAAATTTTGGTGTTTTGGAACTTGGCTACTAACAAGACTTCATTCTTAAATTCTGGATCTCCTTGTCTAGAATTTCTTGAAAGCCTTTTCACAGCTATCTCTTGACCATTAAATAGCCTACCCTGTATGCATGTCCACACACATGTATATATGAGAGTAATGTAGAAAAATGATTATTTAACTCAACTCCTAGGAATTGAATAATGCATTTCATATCATAATGCTTTTCTACCCTGTAAACTTCCCCAAATCCACCTCTCCCAAGTTTATTTTCCTCAGAAAAGTTGTCTTCTTCAATTATCTTAATTGATACAAAAACCACAACTCATCACCACGAAATCAGAAACAAATGGGAAAAAAAAAAATAGAATAGATACCACAACATATTCCTTGGTGTGCCACAGCAAAAGAAAATTGTGAAAGAAAAAAACCAAGTGACGTCGCATAGTTTTGTAGCAGTCTAGATTCAATAGAATACCTAGAATGAAAATTGTAGTCCAATACTCCTGCTAGGACAACATGTACCAATTGGGCAAGAAATTTTTCCCATTTCAGGGAAGTAACCGATTACCATACCTTTTATTTTTCGCCTATGTGGGATTTTTTTTTTTTTTTTTGGTCAAATTAAATACTCCTAAGTTAAAAATGGTCACTGGCCAAAAAAATCAAATTAAAAAAAAAAAAAAAAATTATCTTACGAAACATACTTAATTATGAGACCCCCCTCTTGAGTGAGGTGAGGGTATTGACTGCAGCAACTGCATTGATCCCATATTACTGTTGCAGGATATAATCTTTCCCAAACAGTGGTTTTGGATGAATTAGTTCTAATCTCAATCCCAATTCTATGCTTAAACAGGGGGATTGATCTACAAATTTGCCTAATTGGATGGTTTAATAAAACCAAAATATGCAGGGGAACTTGCCATGTGAAATAAAAATCTACGTGTCTTACCATTATCAGATGGCAGCGGCAGCGGTGGCGGTGGCGGCAGCGACGGGCAAAGGCAGTGCTAGTGGTTGTTCAATAGAAGAGTAGTTGGCATACCGTAGATAGCAACTTGGGCTAAGGATCTGAAACTCTTTTTCTTCGCCTGGCAACAGACTTGGACTTTCTCCATCAACATTTTTAAGCAATCCAAAATCAATTCAAGGAAGAACCGAAGAAGCCAAAGGACCAAGACGACAGAGTTTCAAGACAAGATTAATATATCTATTGCTGCTGAGTGGAACGCGTCGTTTCATTAATCAGTCTTGGACAAAACGCAGCGTTTGATTGTCTACAAGTTAAGTGGATGAGAAGCTCTCAAACGGTGACGTTTAGGCTGGTTCAAATGACAGTTATTGTGGCACGAAAAACAGTTTCTGTTGTAGTTAATCTTCCCTAAAATCAGAGACTTTTTTTTTTTTTTGAGAAAGCTAAAATCACAGACTTGATCCGTATAATTTGGAGCTCCTAATTATTCTGTTATGATCACAGATTGTATTATAAATAGTGAGCAAGGCTCAGATGTATCATTAAGCAAGAAAAAGAATTTTTCAATATAGAAGTTTTTTCATTCAAATTCTCTCTCTTTAATTATTCTCTCTCTTCTGCAATATTTTTGGTTATTTAACGTTTGCTTTAGTCTTAAATCTTGCTTCAATCCAGAAATTCTCTTTGTAAGAATTTCTTCATGGTATTAGAGCCACCTCAGAATTCAACAATGTCAGCTTCAGCTTCAACGATGGTTGCATCAAACTCAACAACAGCTTCTTCCTCTACTTCTTCAAGTTCTACAGTGAATTTGATCAATCAACCACTTTTGCTACTCTCAAACATGACGAATATGATGACTGTGAAGCTAGACAACACAAATTATATTGTGTGGAAGCATCAAATATCTCCATGGTTTTAGAGACTTACTCCTTGTTTGAGCTCCTTCAACAGCCTCAGCTGATCCCTGAAAATTTTCTCAAAGATCTTTCTAGTAATTTCACTTCAACTCTAATTCCAAATTTCTTGATTTGGAAATCAAAGGAAAAGACATTACTTACTTTCATGAGTTCAACTCTGTCTCCCTCTATCCTGGCACTCACTGTTGGTTGTACCTCTGCTATGGAGGTTTAGAAGGTATTAGAGAATAGATTTTCTTCTATCTTTAGGTCACACATCATGAATCTTAAAGGTGAATTGCACAATCTTAAGAAGGGAGCTGATTATGTGGATCTCTACCTGAAGAAAATCAAAGTTGTGAGGGATAAACTATTAGCAGTTAGAGTAATTGTAGATGATGAAGAGTTGCTTCATATAGCAATTAAGGGTCTTCCTAAGGAGTATAATGCATTTAGGTCTGCTATAAGGACTAGGATTACTTAGTTGAGCTTTGATGAAGTCTCAACTATGCTAAATGCAGAGGAAGAGTCCTTGAACGAAGGATTTGAGGTTAAAGATCCTATCTTTGCCATGGTAGCCACTGCCAATTCAAAACCTAATGGCAATAGTGGTTATAATCAGTCATACAATAAAGGAAGGGGCAGAGGAAATTACAACAATAGAGGTGGTAGAGGAGGTAGAGGATCTAATGGTCAATGACCTCAGTATTCTCATTTCAATCAATTTCAACAATCTCAGTCCAATGCTACAAGTTCAAGGTCAGAAAGGCCAACTTTTCAAATCTGTTGAAAGCTTGGACACTTGGCAATTGATTGTTATCATAGGATGGATTATGCCTATCAATGCAAGCATCCACCTACCAAACTTGCTATAATGGCCACTGTATCCAATGCTTGTCTTGCTCAGGAGCAGCCTTGGTTAGCTGATAGTGTTGCTACGGATCATGTCACATCCAGGCTCAACCATCTCAACTTTCCAAAGCTTTACAATGGTCAAGATCACCTTATTGTTGGCAATGGCCAAAATCTGCCTATTACTCATATAGGTAATTCCTTTATTCCCTCCTCTTATTCTACCTTGCATCTTAATAATGTTCTTAGAGTTCTTTCTATTGCATCAAATCTTGCCTTTGTCCATAAAATCTATCATGATAACAATTGCTGGTGCTATTTTGATGAAAATCTCCTTTCCATTCAAGCTTTGACCATGGGCAAAGTGCTTTACCAGGGAAAGAGTGAAGGTGGAGTTTATCCTATCTATCCTCATAAAGCATCACAACTTTCTTTGTCATCTAAGGTCTGCAACAGTGTTACTAGGCTTATTGCTTTCAATAAATCTCTTAGGCATATGAGGCTTGATCATCCTCATGATCAAGTACTCAAAATCCTTTTTCCTGATATCAAATTTGTATTGAATAAATTTAATTTTGTTGATCATTCTTGTACCCGCTGTTTGTATGGTAAAATGCACAATCTTCCTTTTCCTAAATCTCAATTTATTGCTTCCTCTCCTTTTGAACTTGTTCATTCTAATTTGTGGGGTCCTGCACCTGTAAATTCCATTAATGGCTTTAGATATTATGTTCTTTTTGTTGATCACTACACAAGGTTCACTTGGCTTTACTTAAGTCAAAATCAGAGGTCTTTACTAAATTTGTTCATTCTAAAGCTATAATTAAAAATCAATTCTCCACCAAGATCAAGAATTTCAGGTCTGATGGAGGTGGTTAATTTACCTCAAATGAGTTTAAAACTTTCTTGCTCCAACAAGGTATCATTCATCAAACTTCTTGTCCTTATACTCCTCAACAAAATGGTCTTGTTGAGAGGAAACACAGGCATCTCATTGAAACCACAATCTCACTTCTGTCACAATCTTCACTGCCTTCTTCTTACTGGTCTTATGCTGTGCAAACAGCTCTTTAATTAATCTACTCCCTACTCCTGTTCTTGATTTTCAATCTCCTTGGTACAAATTGTATTCCTCACCACCTGACCTTACACAATTGAAAGTTTTTGGTTGTGCATGCTATCCTCATCTCATATCATACACTAGTCATAAACTTGAACCCAGAATTAAGGAGTGCATCTTTCTAGGCACCCTTCTACCTCAAAAGGATACCTTTGTTTTGATCCTCAAACCAAACATCTTTATATCTCTAGACATGTTCTTTTTAATGAGTCAAAATTTCATTTTCCACAACTCACTTCTCCTGCTGTTGCATCACCCTCTACCAGTGCTTTTTCTGATTCACTTTGGTTATCAAATCAATTGTATCTACATTCCTCAAATCATCTATCTTTACTAGGTGCTTATTCCTCACCATTACCTGCCTCAGTGTTAGTACCAATCACTTCTCATCAGTCTTCATTTGCCTCTTTCCCTGATCAACTCACATCTCCATCATCACTTATGTCCCAACCATCACCTGCTCCTAATCCACCAACTGCACCACCACCTGACCTCTCTTCTATACCTACTACTGCTTTACCTGAGTCTTCAACCATATGGTCCACATCTAATGACAATGTATCCGATCATCATCCTATGACAACTAGATCTAAGAGTGGCATTACCAAACCCAAGTCCAAATTCTATTATAAAGTTGTTCTAGATTATACCTATATAGAACCTCCTTCCTATAAGCTAGTTGCCCAATATCCCAAATGGTGTGAGGCAATGGATGCTGAGTTTAAGGCACTCCAAAAGCAGCAAACTTGGTCTTTGGTTCCTACACCTCCTTATGTGAATCTAGTTGGGTGCAAGTGGGTTTTTAAACTCAAGCTCAATAGTGATGGTTCTATCTCAAGGTATAAGGCTAGATTAGTGGCCAAGGGTTTTCATCAGTAGGTAGGAATTGATTTTCTACCCCTCTCTCTCTCCCTCTCTATGAAAAATCAATATAAGGGCACGTTTGGTAAATTGTAACAGTAATTACAACAAGATGTTGTAATGTAATACTTATTATTATCTATTTGTTTGGTGACAACACAATAATAGACCCTAAGGACAATGGAATGAAAGCATTTTAAATCAAACTAAAAATATATTTTAGGAAATATCTTACTCATATAATTATATTTCTTAAAAAATAATAGTTTTTAAGGTTATATTTCCCAGAGTGGTGGCCATTTTTTTATAAAAGAGATTCAAATTATACATAGTATTAGCTTACACTTTTTTTTAAACTATATATTTCTAAAATATGTAATGATTTCTCATTTTATATATATATATATATATATATATATATATATATATATATATGAATTAGAATTTAATTAGATTTAGACTCTTCGATTTTTTCAACCAATAATTCACTTGCCACAAAAATTTAAAAAAATAAATGGACATGTGGTAGAAAATTAGACTCCAATTGAAATCCAATTTAGAATCCAATCGTATTTAGACTCTTCAATTTTTACATTCAATAATTCACTTGGCACAGAATAAAAAATTAAATGAGACACTTGGTGCAAAATTGAGAATCCAATTAAAATCTAATTGGATTTTTTCTGAGTTTTGACTATTAATATATATATTGGCAAAAATAGCATGAAATTGAGACATATAATTTGGGTTTGACAAAGCCTTATAACCAGATTAAAACCAAGCACATTTGGCAAAATAATATTATTTTTACTACCCATAGCATGCATGCGAATCAAACTCCATTGCCGGGGAAAAACATCCTACTTGATGTAGAACATACTCTACAATTTGAGTTTTGTAATTTATTCATTTTAATATTTTTATGTATTTTTTTAATTTTAAATTTATGGTATTCATTTCTTTGATTTTATATATTTTTAATGTTTTTTAGGTCAAATTAGGTTCCTATTATGGTTTGGTATTTATTAAGATTTATTTTAAAAAAACAATTTTTTGTTTGTCAAGTTTTACAAAGCCCTTAAATAGGTATCCAAGTCAAATTTCAGAATTATTCTCTCAATCTTCTTGTGGATTCCAAACCCTTTTTTTCTTGTGGATATAAGAATTATCGTAGATTCAAGATTATTTTTCAAAAGTAAACGTGTGTATACGAGTTTTGTTTCTTATTTTTTTCAATTAGACGTGTTTTAGTTTTTGTCTATTTTGCACTTCTGCATCACTTTTTTTATTTTTTTTAGGAACACCCCTACATCACTTGTTGTATAATACATAATAGCATATAAATTTGGGTTCTGGAAGCCCACCACCGACCATCACTCCGCTCAATCATAAATCATGGCTGATCACCGTTCATCCTAGCCACGTCAGACGTAGTTATAGGTCAGCAGACCATTGACCACCGGTGTTGACCGGGCAATTCTGGCTAAACACCGCTGCACAGAGAACACAATCTCTGAAAACTGCAATCAAGGCTTAGTAAAGTAATGTTGGGTGCCTTTTAATTGTCTCGAGCCTTGCTTAATTCTCATTAGTACTCAAAGAACTAACTAATTAAAGCACTAACTATTTAGTTTCAAACTAATCTCATTGGTTGCTGCATTAACAGATGGCTAATAACAATGTGATTGGCTGATAACTAACTGATCACTTGCAGCCTAACTAACTTTCTTACAACAGGTGACTTTTGGTAACCACTAAATCCGATCTCTAAAGCTGCAAATCACCTTCACATGAACCTGCACCTTGAGTTAATTAAGCCACTGCAAAATTTTGTAGCCTACAACATTACAAAGTGTGCCTTGTTCTGTAATAAAATTTTGTTTTTGCACTGAAGGTGGAGATGAGGAAGATTCCTTTGTACCCTATTTTGTTCCTTCGCAATGAAGTGAAGTTATTCAACAATAAATCAATAAATAAATAAAAGAGTCATGTTAACAGATAAAGCTGTCAATAAATGAAGTGAAGTTTTTGCACAATTTTCATGAGAAATATATAAAACTGTCAACAACATTTATTGTTTTACCCAATAAAATATTTCCAAAAATATTTCCTAAACCAATGCTTTAAAAGCATTGGTTAACATTTCCCATAAATAAATAAACCAGGAGACTTCGTGACAAATGTGCTTATTGTACGCTTATTTACAAAACTTTATCTGGGATATAACTCAGTAATTGAAAGCTCATACTTAGTTACGTGAGAACCAATGTCTTGTTGCAATGGTGTGTCCAATACAACATCACTCTGCGTGAAATATGAAGGTCGTGTAGGTACAGGGAGAGTGATAGAATCGCTATTAATCATGGCAACAACTGAAGTCATGTTTGGTCTTGCAACTGCGTGTGTCTGAACGCATAGTAGTCCAGTGTGGATACATCTCATTATTTCAGTTATTGGACTATCCCTCAATGTAGGATCTATGAGATTTGTAGCCGTCCCCTCCATCCAATTTTTCCATGCCTGCAGAAATATACCAATGTGCATATACCATGTTAAAGAAGAAATTGTTCAACATTCCAGTTTATCATTTATTTTTTCAAAATAATGGAAATGCAATTTTGAATATTCAAACTCACATAGCTTAGAAGATGCTCCCTATTCTCTCCATTATCTAAACAAGTAACTTTCCGACCACTTACAATCTCCAAGATTAACACACCAAAACTAAAGACGTCTGACTTCACTGAAAATTGTCCTGACATTGCATATTCGGGAGCCATGTATCCACTGCATATCAATATAAATAAAGCTAGTATCAATGTAAATGACAATAGAGCTCGTAATAGTAACATTCAAAATTTTCAACTTTCAATTCTTTAATGGCTTTATTGTTAGTACTCAGACACATGTAGTCTATTGAACTGAATTTTACTATGCATTCAGAATTGCATTAGTTAGCACTAGCAATTAGCAAGTTTTGATGCTTACTATGTTCCCACAATTCTATTTGTACTGCCTTCAATTTGATCAGGTACAAACAGTTTTGCCATACCAAAATCTGAAATTTTGGGATTCATTTTTGCATCTAATAGAACATTGCTAGCTTTAAGGTCACGATGAATTATCCGAAGTCGGGAATCCTCATGAAGATAAAGAATTCCTCTAGCAATACCTATTATTATTTGATAACGCCTTTCCCAACCTAATTGCACACGCTTTGTAGGATCTAAATATTCATGAAACCAAATTAGTAATCAAATATTTTAAATTGACTTTTTCAACAAAAAGGAATTAAAATATTTTTTAGCAACTTAAATTGTTTTGATCAGCTTATAAACTAATATTGAAAAGAAAGGATACCATATATGAAGTGATCAAGGCTTATGTTAGGCACAAATTCATAGATAAGAAGTTTTTCATTTCTTTCTAAGCAGAATCCAAGGAGCCTAATTAGATTTCGATGTTGGAGCTTGGCTACTAAGCCAACCTCATTCTTGAATTCTAAATCTCCTTGTCTGGAGTTCATTGATAATCTTTTCACAGCTATCTCTTGTCCATTTGAAAGCTTACCCTGTATATATGTAAGAATATAATTAATGGATAAAATAATCTCTAACTCAACTTCAAGGAATTAGAAATATTTGTTTCACACATTATTGGTTCAACACTTTAGGACATATGATTAATAGTTCAGTTCATATAATAACATTCTCATACCTTGTAAACTGCCCCAAATCCACCTTTCCCGAGCTTATTTGCTTCAGAAAAGTTATTTGTCGCAATTATAATAGTGCCAAAATCGAATTGCAAGGACTTCACATCTTTTTTTTGCAACGACTTCACATCTAGAACTTCACAAGAAGAATAAGTTATATACACATTTAATAGAGGCAAGTTCATTCTTTAAATTAGAGTAAAGCACTTACAATGATATTTACTTGCAGAGGAGAACTAATCAAAGCTTTACAAAGAGATTTGAAATTATTAGACATGATTCAATTCAAATCAAATGTAATAAATTTCTCAATATTATTTATTCTAAAAGCGTTATTTACTTAATGCAAAAGCCTACAATAAATTATGGCGCTTCTAATTGTGGTTCAAGTTATAGTACAATGATAATATTATCTTTCGTGGTGCCCATCTCCATAGCTTAAGCCTCAACTCTCTCTCTCTCTCTCTCTCTCTCTCTCTCTAAAAAAGGAAAAAGAAAAAAAAAGAGACTATCGCTTCCAATTATATTTGTGGGTTAGTATTGCCATGAGTCTTTTCAGTAATGTAAAACAAAATCAAAGAAAAAATTGTGTAAATAGCTACAGCTTTGATACAACATTCTTGGATTCTAGCTTAATTTTCCAAATATAGCTTGGTTTTATTTTTCTCAGCAAACCATGTGTGAAATTTTGGCTTCATTAGAATAAAATTCATACTTTCTACAAAAATATTCATTGAGAGAAATGATTTATTTTCATTGTTTGGTTGTAACTTGAAAAAATAATTTTCTAACGTTTGGTTGCACTGAAAATTCCTATCAAAGATGATTGTCAAGGTAAGGAAAGTGATGGTGGTGGTCGTGGTGGATGGTGGTGATGATAGAGATGCCGTCGGTGAGTTATTGGTAGCAACTAATGGTACTGGCAAGTGATTGGTTGCTACTATGGCTGAAGATTGGTGGTTGGCAATTGGCTTTGGTTGGATAGAGGATGGGCTAAATGGCAACCGGTGGTTGACAATTGGTGGTGGTAATTGTTAGGTTCTAAGACTTTAGGAACTAAATGTATTAGAACTTCATTTTGTATATGTTGCCAAACCATGATCAAAACAATAAGTCTAGGTTTAGGCTTCCTCAAAGTTTGTTTTAATGTAAGTTTAGAATCGAGTTATTGTGGGAAATTACTGTTCAATTCTGCAAGGGTCGATTGATCGAAGAATAGACTCGATCGATCGAGAATCGCAAATCAGAAATTTTTTGCAGTATTTTCAAACGCAACCCATGCCCATATAACGTGTAGGGTTAAGTGTTTCACTCCTAGTATGAAAAGGAAAAACCCTAGCTATGTTTTAGAAGTCTTTGTTGAGTTGTGTGTTGAGTCTTTTATGAGATCTGAGAAATTTGTACCTTCAAACATACACATAGAGTTATCAAGATCAAGATTCACATTAAGAACTTGATGGTTGTTTCAGTTGCTGCATAAAGAACAGTCAAGGAACAACAAAAACTTTGAGTGGAGTCTCAAAGTCATAAGTAGGAGGACTTGTGTTTGTTGCAGATTCAAAGAAAGAAGTAGTCCGTGAACTTGGAGTTGTCACGTAGTCGTGAAAGTAAGTTTTCTACACGAATTAGCATTAGGATGTTAGTAGTCTAAGTTCTTTTGTAAACTTCAATTCTTTCTATAGTGGATTTGTTTTTACCTTAAAGATAGTTAGGTTAAATCCTCCTCAGGTTTTTTGCCAATTTGGTTTTCCTGAGTCATCAAATCTTTGTGTTCTTTACTTTCCACCTTATATCTGTTTTGCTCACAATTGTTTAACCTAGACTTGAATAACAAACTTGTTAATCAACTTGGCTTAATATTAGGTTAAACATATTGTGTTAAGGGGTCTAAAACCTAACAGTAATGATTGATGATTGGTGGCCAATGGGCAGTTGAAAGATGTGGTTGGGTTGATGGTGGCAAGTAGGTGGGTAGTGATACCCATTGACAATGTGTGAGAGTTGAGAAGTGCTAGTTGCAGCATAGAGCAGTTGAATGGGGAGGGATGAAGCCAATAATTTTTTCTATATTTTCTAGTTTTGTTGACAATGGAAAATGGAAAATGTTACCATCTATCACACAAAAAATGGAAAACATAGAAATTTTTGCCGAAACAAATGAAATTTTAAAAGATGGTATCATATTGAAACAAACATTTTTATTGTCAAACTAGCAAGAGATTATTTTTAGGAGATTGAGGTAGTCACATTCTCAAATTTGGGGGGAACAAGATCATTTACAACTATTTCTTTTTTCAAAAAGCTAAATGTTATTACCACAATTTTGCCATGTATTTATAAGAAAGACATGACTCACATTGTTAAAGTTGTTATTATAATATAAAAGTTAACAAATCCCTTAAAAACATTAGTTTAAGAAATATTTTTAAAACTTTGTATAGGAAAATAAAATAAATAAATAAAAATTGATTTTTTGGACACTTTTTAAAGAAAGTTGCATCAATTTTTTTCTAAAATGGTCTATTATCAAATGTCCTAAGGGCATCTGTTAATAGAACCCTTAAAATATACGAGAATAGCTTTCAAATAACAAGCAACACTGAGAACTTACCTTGAAAATATTCCTTTGACTTCCTCTTCCTCACTTTTAAAAGGATGCAAAGACAAATGACAAGTATCAGAATGATAACAGTCGTGACAATGATGGCAATTTGAGTTATGTTTCTACCTGCCAAAACCAAGAGCATGTTTTTATTATAAAATGTGTATCAGTTGAATTTGACCTAATAATTAATTCACAAATAAATGACAATTCATCAACACATTACCTATAAGTATTACCTATAAGGGATTATCCAAAAAAAAAAGTATTACCTATAAGGTAAAAGAAAGGGTAGGTTTCAAACCTAGTATTATATTGGAGTGTTTAACTCACATGCTTTCTATCCCAATGCAACATAGCAGAATTTTTCTATAAATCTTTAAAAGGGTATTGTTTAAATCCCAAATATATTCTGCAACAAATTATTTAATATAGTGTGATAGTGGAAGCTTTGCTAACAATTGTTGTAAAATATGTATAAAACAATAAAATTTTAAGTATTACAACACCCAAAAATTAATGTGGTTCAGCTTACTCCAAGCCTACACCCACGTCCACCATTAACAATATGGATAGCGGTTTCGCTTACTCTTGATTTAAAGTCCTCATCGAGCTGCATCTCAAATCTTTTAATCATGAAATTTTGACATGCGTTATAGACTCAATCTTGATTGCGTTGTCATGGAATATACCAACCAAAATCCTAACACTTCTAGATTTATAATACTTAATATGTGTTAAATATATTATTAGCAACTAAACCTAGAATATTAGTACAAGTAAAAATGGGCTTGGGCCTATTACATTGGGCTAATATATCTAATATATCTCTAACAATATGAAGCATGAAAGAAATCCATTTCACACGGAGGAGAGGATTCATTAACAAAGTGGTCAGATTCAACAACTGAATAAGTCCAAAATATGTAGGAAAAATATCCAAGAAAATCCAAATTACTATAACTTACCAGTTCCAGGCAGTGGCGATGGCGGCAACGACGGCGGCGATGGCAGCAACGACGGCGTCGATGGCGGCAACGACGGCAGCGATGGCGATGGCAATGGTGGCAGCACAGGGGTTGATGCTTCTTGAATCAAAGAGTAGTTGGCATACCTTAGAAAGCAACTTGGGCTTATTATTCGAAACTCTGTCCTTGCTTGGCAACAGTCTTGAAGTTTCTCAATCAGTATTTGTAGGCAATTTCCGCATTGAGTACTATTGATATCTCTTGTACACTGCACCAACCCATATCTAAAACCATTCCCATTACCAACTGACATGTTACCTGCCTTGAACAACATTTCTGTTCCTAAAACTTTTTCTCTCAGGTTGTTCATAAGACCAAGTGCTCCAAAATTAGGTTCTTCAGGTGCAGTAATATTATTCTGGGCATTCCACATGAACACATGTGGCTCTGTCTGTGGCACTCCAAAGAAATTAATGTCAGAGTACCTTAACATGCATTCATTGTACCATGCGATGGCACTTTTACCTGGACACCGAGTTTTGATATAATTGCTCACATAGCTGACACAGGTTTGGCAAGTATATTGGGAAACATCACCTCGGCAGAGAAAGAGACCGTAGATGTCAGTATTATTAGATATAGCTTTGTAGAAGCTGTAGTTTTGGGAAGCTTTGGAGGATAAAGAATCCAAGAGGACTGTGAGGTTGGATAGGTAGTCATCGTTGGCTAGCTCAAGAGATCCTAGTCCAACAGAACAATAGTGATAATTGTAGATTGGCTCAGGCTGGGAATTAATGTAGCTGGTAAGAGCGAAGACTACTAACGATAAGAAAAGAAAGGTTCTGAAGTTGCGGAAAGAAAACATTGTACCTCCTAGGCTTCAACAGAAAATTCGTTACTTGCCCAGACCACATGCTTATATATAGCTGATTATCATTCATCCATAAGAAATAATTTTCTCCAAATAAATTATTTTCGGGCAAATTCTTTTACACGCAATGTCATAAACTGAAATTGTGAGTCAAATTCACGGTTTCAAGTATTGAAATACAAATTGTGCGTAATAATAACGCCCATTATTTTCTCATACGATGTTAAGACTTTTAGTCTTGGAAAAAATAAAAGTATTTGGGTAAAATGAAAAATTGATCCTCTGAGTTTTTTCAAATTTTTAATCCTCTAACTTTGCTTTTGATTATTTCAGTCCTTTAACTTTCAAGATTATTCAATTAAGGCTTTTCCATCAATTTTTGTTACATGTTGTGGTTAATTTATCAATTTTATAAATTTTTCTTCAAATTTTTTAAATAAAAAAATTCAATTAATGATGGAAAAATATTTTTCAGTTTTTTTTTCCAAAGAATTTTAACAAAAGTTAACGGAAATGCCTTAATTGAATAAATCTGAAACTTAGAGGACTGAAATGAATAAAAACAAAGTTAGAGGACTGAAATGAAATCTGAAAAAACTTAGAGGGTCAGTTTTGCATATTACCGAAACTACTTTGTCAAAGTTTCTTCTTTTCACCCTAAAAAAAAAAAAAAAAAAAAAAAGGTCCAATTAGTTGTCTGGTCAAATTTTGTCACTTAAGCATGTGACTAAGGAAAGGAGATGCTTTCTTGAATTATTGGAGTAAACCTTTGACTTCTCTTATTTTCCTACTGTGCTGCAACTTCTAAGAAACATACATTATTTGTCCTTGTAAAATCTGCATTATTAGCCCCTGTAAAATCAGCGTTTTATACCATAAGCCTTGAGACTCATAATTCTGTAGCAGGTCCAAATTAACAATCCTCTCTTGTTTGGATAAACTTTTTTTTTTCTTTTGAGGGCATTGTTTGGATGAAGTTGTATTCGTTGGCTTATTTTATTAAACATAAAGATGTGGTTGCACTTTGAAAGTTGAGCTTTAAAATTTTATTTAAAAATTGAGTGTTAAAATAAATTTGTATTTTAAGCTAAAACAATAGACCAAACTAATCAAGAATCCCCCATAGACCCATACAAACTAGAACTAAGCCCAATACCCCAAAAAAACCTAATATATATTCTTGACAAAACGGCAATAGAAAACCTAGCTATTGACAGAAGCAACTCTTTTAATTTTCTGATGATTCATTGAACCAATACAAAAGGGAGAAACTCACCTAAACACATTACTTCAACCTTAATTCTCAAAATTATTCCTTAATTTATCCATTAATGGAGAAAAAAAAACAGCATATTAGGCAATACGCCTTGATCACATGCTTACTCCCTTGCTAACCTTTCTCTATCTTACTTTTTAATTATTTACTATATGAAATTGCATACATGTGTGGTTCTTCGTTGTCTTTAATGATGTACTTTCATTTTCTCTACACCCAAAAATATAGTTAAGTTATAATCGGGTAAAATGCAAAATTGACCCTCTAAGTTTCTTCAGATTTCATTTCAGTCCTCTAACTTTCAAGATTATTCAATTAAGGCTTTTCCATCAATTCTTGTTACATGTTGTGGTTAATTTATCAATTTTATAAATTTTTCTTCAAATTTTTTAAATAAAAAAATTCAATTAATGATTGAAAAATATTTTTTAGATTTCTTTTTTCAAAAATTTTTAACAAAAGTTAATGGAAATGCCTTAATTGAATAAATCTGAAACTTAGAGGACTGAAATGAACAAAAGCAAAGTTAGAGGACTGAAATGAAATCTAAAGAAACTTAGAGGGTCAGTTTTGCATTTTACCCAAAGTATTTTGTCAAAGTTTCTTGTTTCCCCCCTAAGAAAAAAAAATAAAATAAGTCCAATAAGTTGTTTGGGTCAAATTTTGTCACTTAAGCATGTGACTAAGGAAAGGAGATGCTTTCTTGAATTATTGGAGTAAACCTTTGACTTCTCTTATTTTCCTACTGTACTGCAACTTCTAAGAAACATACATCATTTGTTCTTGTAAAATCTGCATTATCAGCCCCTGTAAAATCAGTGTTTTATACCATAGGCCTTGAGACTCATAATTCGGTAGCTGGTCCAAATTAACAATCCTCTCTTGTTTGGATGAACTTTTTTTTTTTTCTTTTGAGAGAATTGTTTGGATGAACTTGTATTCGTTGGCTTATTTTATTAAACATAAAGATGTGGTTGCACTTTGAAAGTTGAGCTTTAAAATTTTATTTAAAAATTGAGCATTAAAATAAATTTGTATTTTAAGCTAAAATAATAGACCAAACTAATCAAGAATCCCCCATAGACCCATACAAACTAGAACTAAGCCCAATACCCCCTAAAAACCTAATATATATTCTTGACAAAACGGCAATAGAAAACCTAGCTATTGACAGAAGCAACTCTTTTAAGTTTTTGATGATTCATTGAACCAATATAAAAGGGAGAAACTCACCTAAACATTGATAGGCCAAAAAAAAAAATGTATTGACTCCTTGTGATGAATTAACCAATTAATTAGCCAAGTGAATTAATTAAGTTAATTAACATGTAATAAGCGCGGTAGCACAAACAATTCACCAATTATACTAAGTATGTAGCGGAAAATAAATTGACATAGTGATTTGTTTTCAAATGGGAAAAACCTACACGGCAAAAACTCCATCAGGTGATTTTAAGGTCACCACTCCCGAGAACCCACTATTATCAAAACAAGCGGTTACAAGTAAAGGAATCTCAATACCTTATACGAACTTACAGTTGAACCCTTACCCTAATACCCAATTAGACTTGTTCTGTAATGACAATCTCTCCTTTCAATGCACAACTCCCAGTACGTGTCTAACCAATTGCGCGGATCCTAGTATGCGACTTCAATCACCATTTAGAGAATGTTGTTGGCTGCAAAGTTTTTCAGTTCATCTAAACGATGAAGATCAAGAAAATGTTTGGTTACAAAACCCAACGATGCACAAACACAACAACTTCTTTACAAGAAAGATGAACTAAGGCAAATTCTGTCTCTGGTCACAATTTGCTTGAACAAACTTTTCTCAACACTTGTGCCACTTGTGTCCACCTTTAACGGCCCTTAAAATAATCATTTTTATATATCTAGGGTTGTGAAAAAAGAAAGTATAAGCACACAACCACAGATTAGAGTCAAAACAAAACTGAAATTATATTTTTCATAAACCTCGACAGATCCCCTATCTGTCGAGCTTCTGTCGAACCACGGGCTTCATCAGCTTTAAAGGTCTCGATAGATAGCTAGCTGTCGAGCTTTAATGAACAGCATTTTCTGCACTTAAATCTTGGACAGACTTGCATGGCTTTAACACTTGACTTGAAACACAGTTTCTTGAAGTATTAAACACATCTTAGATCTACCCAAATACAAGTAAAGTGTGTTTTGTTAAAGGATTAGCCAATTACATAAAGTAGTAACATATATTCCTAACAAGTGAATCACATATATCCTTACAAACACATTACTTCAACCTTAATTCTCAAAATTATTCCTTAATTTATCCATTAATGGAGGAAAAAAAAAAACATATTAGGCAATACGCCTTGATCACATGCTTACTCCCTTACTAACCTTTCTCTATCTTACTTTTTAATTATTTACTGTATGAAATTGCATACATGTGTGGTTCTTCGTTGTCTTTAATGATGTACTTTCATTTTCTCTACACCCAAAAATATAGTTAAGTTATAATTGGGCTCCTTGTAATCAATTATAAAACCAAGTTCAACCTAGTAAACACTCATTATAAAATTCAACACACACCAGCACAATTCAAACTTCTCATACCCCCCACTTAACGTCACTTAAATTCTTGATATTCTCATTAGGTCTTATTATGCTACAAGTATCACATTGTACCATACCTCCTAATCTTGGAGTTAATTACCAAGTTAACTATAATATAATTTGTCATGACCTAAGAAAGCATTAGCCACATTTACATTAACTCCCAAAATGACTACTTAAGTTATAATTTGGGTTTCTTGTAATTACCTTTAATCCCTTATTCGACCTATTAAACACTTGATTTAAGACAAAATACGTGTTCACATAACACACACTCGTCACTATGTATATTACCACCATTAATCTATACTTACATATAGATATACATTCCAACCTATCACTTAACAAGAGTGAGTGAAAAAAAAAAAAAAAAAATCATTAAGGAGAGCTTATCTGGTTCCTTAATTATTACAAATGATTTGGTATGAACTAACAAAACTGTTAGGTTCTAAAAGTTTAGAACAATTGGCAAACCGTGAACACAAACTCGTCTAGGTATAAATCTTAGAATCTATAGAGTTTATTAGAAAATGCTCAAGGTACTACATGTCAAAATACAAGAACATTCAAGCTGTAGAAAGAAGGATTCAAATTCAATGAAATCCGACCGATCAAAAATTAGATCCGACCGATTGAAAATCGCACACATGAAATTTTTGCAGAATTCTATTTCAACTCAAACTTCGCTTAAACGCTTTGGGTTTCAAATGAAACACTTCTAGTATATAAAGGAATACCCTAACTACGTTTTGAGAGCTTTTTGAGAGACTTTGGTGGTGCTCTTGTGAGATCTAAAAGGTATTGTGGGTTCCTCTTTCAAAGTCACTACCGGAAATCATTCTCATATCATTAGATTCGGTAGATTTGAAGTTGTTGCAACAAGATCAAAAACTGCTGATGATCTAAACCTTCAAGGGTGGTCTTGGAGTCACAAACTGGAGAGTTTATGTTGCTAAACCTTTTAGTAGGATCTCAAGGTCATAAGAAAGGTGGCTTATGTTCATGTAAATCCAAGAAGAGGAGTCCGTGGATTCGAAGCTTGCACGTGGTCGTATCAGTAAGTTACTACATGAGGTAGCATTAGATTTAGGGTTAAATTTTTTGTAAAAACTTCAATTTTCTTATAGTGGATTTGGTTTACCTTGAGGATAGCTAGGTCAAATCCTCTCTAAGTTTTTACCTTGAAACGGTTCGTTTCATTGGTTTTCCTGGATAATCATATTGTGATGTTATTTACTTTTTCACATCTTTGCATAATATGATTTATTTGTGTTTAACCTAGTTCTGAAAATTAATCTAAATAATCACTTGATTAATAAATTAGGATAAAAAAAATCCATTTAAAGGGGTATAAACGAACAAACAAAAATGATTAGAAAATCCCATCCTATAAAGAAGGTCACGGGGGATGTAAATTCCTATGGGTAACATGCAAGATTGGTTTTGCTAACACCACAAAATTAATCGCTTTCTAAGGCCTTTGCTAGTGGTCTTTAGCATAGTTGGACTTAAAATCCACTCTTCAGTCTACGGTCAGAAGACTCAGAACTAAGAATTTGAAGGAAGGTAACATGTGTGTAGACTGTAGAGTCTATTATGGGTGAGATCTAGAAATTAATTGACGCAGAAACATGGACTTCACATTTTCAATCAAAAATGACGACTAGGAAATGACAAAAATTCCTAGCCCTCTAAGACTTCACATTTTCCACATCAGACTTCACAATAAAACTACATAAGTCTTATTGTTATGGTGATTTAAGAAGGAAATTTTGCCAAGATGTCTTCTTATTTGCAGTGTCCTCGACAATGCTCTGTAAATAAAAATCTATTGTTCACCGATTGTAACTTGATACACTTCATTTTCTTTCTTTTTTATAAGTATTTGATGAAAAAAAATATGACAATATAAACTACAATTAATGGAGTATAACGTGGAATGAAGAATTTTATCCTCTAAAACATTTAGCATTCATGTCAAAACTTCAACTATTTTCTATAATGTTGGTCCTAAACTGCCTCACAAAAAACCTTTAAAAAGTGTTCAAAAACATAAAAGAATATCTTTCCTCGGACCAAAAGTAGATATGAGTGTATAAGTATCAATATGGGTCTCGCTCTTGCAGATCAAGAACTAGTATTACTGTATGAGTGACTCACTCATCATGCGTGTACATAATGAAAGATTTTTTTTTTTTTTTTAATCTACTTGATGACATAAATAAACTGACCCAAATAACACGATACAATTGCATGCCCCACTTCCAACCTAGATTGAATCAGAGTCAAATGAATCCACAATTCACGCTAGTTCAATTGTTCAAATTCAAATGATTTTGCATGACTTAAAGTTCCAACGATGACCAAAGTCGTCTAATCATGCCAAACATTAAAGGCAAAGAAAAAATTACCGTAAATATTATTAGAGCAGTTTCGTAGCCGACAATAGTTGTCATGGTCCCCAACATAATGACATAAATATGGATTCATATCATCTCAATCCATATCTCTTTCCAAGACCAAAAATAGCTCTGCACTACCTATTATTGAAAAGACTAGTTAGCCAGTAAAAAGATTACAATTAAGGTTAGAAATTGAATTTATTTATAATTATTTAATTATTTTATTGCTTAGAAATTCTACTAAGCAAAAAGGATTAATAAATTACTAAGCATGTAACTGAAAAGGACTAATAAATTACTAAGCATGTAATTGAAGCTTAATCAGAAGAAAGGAAAAAAAAAAATTCTTCGAAAAAATATAGCAGGGGCAGTTGGAGGTCACTTTAAACCATTGCTTATATGTCAACTTGTTAAATGCCTGCGCTTGTGTCAAACCAAAATTTTTTTCTCTAGTCACAAAACATGTGCACTCATGCACATTCTCCACTTGACAAAGCATAAGCCCTCCTAGGATCCCTTGTTCCCCTCATTTATACTTTGTTTTATATTATCCACAGATTGACCTGTTTTGCCATAAGTAGCTCCATATTCAGCTCATTTGGTCTACTTAACACTTCATCTTATTAATAATAACAAGAAGCAATTAAATAAATTAAAAACAGCTTGCTTACTTAGTTCTTGCATTAAGAATCTAATCAGGGATAACATCAGATATAGAGAAAAAGAGTTTGAAAGGCAAAGAGAGAGAGAGAGCGAGAGAGAGAGAGCCCTTTCCTTGAAGCTTGAATGCCTGAAGGAAGAATATATCCGAGTTCGGGAGACATATCCGAGGTGCTTTTGGAAATAGTAGAAATGCGACATATTATAATCTTTAAGAGCATATGCTAGTCGAAGATAGCACCCAGCAGTATTGTTTACAGTATGATTTCATGGTTTTCTTTGTTTGTTGAGTTCCACAAGGATTTCTTACCAATTTTTGTATTCATGAATGGATCAGCACATTTCATGAAATACCTAGTTTTTTCTTTTCCTTTATTTTTTAAGCCTTTTGTTTTTTAGGGTTGTGCCCTGCTTCATAATACCACAACAGATTATTGTAACTTTGGGGGATGCTCTTGTTCCATAACATTTCCTGCTTTAATGAACTTATTCCCCAAAAGAAAGTCACATATATATTATCCTTATTTGGAAAAAATAATAATAAAGATATGAAAAATGAAGACATGATTACTTAAATTACATAACATCACAATAAGAGAAGCCTAAAATAAAAAGCACTGTTGACTTACAACAGGAGAATTAGCTCCTCTCATCCATTCAAAATTGTGCGGATCAACAATCAAATAATCTAGATGCCAAAACCCAAATACAGTGTCAATCGAACTAGACAACGAAAATATCAGCAATGCAACCATATTTGTTATCCTGATATGATCAAATCAATGACTAAATAATGCAAAACTGGTGTCAATTCCTAAAATTTTAAGGCAAGGAGGAAGGGACTGGTACAAAATGAGATTTCACTTTTAATTTGAGCATCATAGGTAGTGGAACTGGCACAAAGGCATTACCAAATGCCATAATGGATGCATAGATGGCATTGCGACTCTACTATATTCAATATATTGTTGTTATGTTGCATCTTATACCAACTGAAAGGGCTCATAAAGTAAAAGTCAAACATATATTATCAGAGAAAGACAAAAATTTATGTTTTATAACTTTCTATAGCCAAACATGGTTCCTCTCTCAGAAACCATCACATTTGGATTTCCAGCCAATCTAATTTTCTCTGCAGAATTTACCATGACCTGCAAATATGAACGTTTATCACTTAGCAGAATTCCCATAACGATACATAGATATGTATCCAAAGCCTTCAGCTAAAATATGTCAACAGAGGTTCTGACTTATTGGAAAAATATCACTCACAGAAGAAGCACATAACTGGCCTTGCTTAATATTGACAATTTACCCTGTCTTGGCTGCCACAACTAGAAGATCTGTCTGTCATTGCAAGAGGTCACAAATGAACTAAAAATAAGTGGCATACCATATCCTACAAGCTTAAGTCATCAAAATTCCACATCATGGATGGACAAGGTTCCAAATGAGAAAAATATTGACTCTTAACCTGACGAAATAAAAATGCTGGAATCTGAATAATATCTGCTACTCTTCCAACTGCTTCACACTGGCAAAATAAGAGGAAAAAAATGTTGGAAATGATTCATCATATGTTGAACACCAATTCAAGACTTTCTTAACTTCTATATTAGTAGTAGCATTCATACATCAAAAACAGTACAGATAACATAACAAGAAGTACTGAAAATTAAAAAAAAAAAGAACATTAAGCTAATGAAAAGAGCCATCTGCTTATATCATCTACTTATTGGGCCAAATTGTGATTTAATATCTCATGTTATAAGAGAGTATGCAGAGGCAATAAGGCACCAGCCATGAAAAGATCCATCTAGGAATAGATAAACCAAGAACAGAAATGCCACAAGAAGAGTATTTCCTGACATATACATACAAACAGACACACTTAAAAACAAGCACATTTACTTATCTTTTAAAAGATTAAACAGAAATTACCTGGATTGTTTCATGCACATCAGTCACTATAGGGATATCATACGCTAGTTTAACCTTCTCAAGGATCTGCAATCAGAAAGGACACGTAGCGTATGACTGGCAATTTTATTGGTCTAGACAAATAATTGTGCTTTGTGCATATGCATCAGTAAACATTTCACATAGTCTGTTAATGAGAGAGAACACTAAATAACTTCTTTTTATATAATTTATTGACAAAAAGCGAAAGTTATGTACAAAGGATGCATACACAAACTAACATAAAGTATTACATGAACAGGAATCAACTTCCCACAAGGCATACAGATACATGTAATTACCAATTTATCACGATGCCAACAAATGCTCATCCAAACTGAAATTGAAATCCTACCAAATAATACTATTATATCTAGATTATTCCAAATTTTTCACCAATTTTATACATACAATCATACATATAATTATATGTATATCTACGTATATTTGAATGTATCAAGTTACTACAACTGTGACCTTAAGGTATATGTTGAGCATCTTAATTGAAGATCAATAATATCCAAACAATTTGAACATTAGTGAGAAACTGCAAAACCTATAGCTGGCAACACTGCATGTCTAAAATGATATAATTTAATCCCAAGCAAAATTTTATGACTTTAATGTACTCTAATGCAATCTAAAGTTATAAGTTACTGCAACATTCATGGGTGACATGAACCCAAAAATAAAAAAAGGCATTCACGGATGGCATGGTGTAGCTTGCCACTTATAGTTGCCTTCATTGCTATATGTGGATATACTTATTTTCTGTGCATCATTTTTTTTTTTTTTAATTGTCAACCCTAAATCAATAATAAGAGAAGTTTTGAACATTTGCTTAAGGTCAAGAAAAATATCTTCCAACAACAGAACAAGCCTTTGCTAACTATATAAACATTATGGTTCTTGATTAGTTTTTTTCCCTGGTTTGATTTAGACTTTAATCTGTTCAAAGAAACTTATATTAACATTTATGAAGCAAAAAAGAAAGTTCGAACTTTATACCAAAAACTTTATAGACATCTAGCATCACCAATATTCAAAATCTCAATTACAACAATGGATTAGAAAAAATAACATGAGCTAGCACCTTTAAGCCTTCGACCATGCCAGGACCCTGAAATGATTTTGAAGATGTTCTGTTAGCTTTGTCAAAGCTTGACTTGAAAACCAGCGGCAACCCAACTCTACAAAATTAGAAAGAACAATCACTACCATGGGAAAAATCTACAAGAGAACATTTTTCAATGCAAGAGCTGAAGAATTGGAATCCAATGTCCCTTTTCTTCCGATGACCAAAATACAGGGGTCCATGACTCAGTCCTCTAGCTACAATAACCATAATGATGGAGACGATATAAAGCAAAACCCATCTTCTTCAACCTCCTTTTTTTTTTTTTTTCTTCAATTCAAATGAAGAAACAAAATTCTTAAGAACATTTTGAACAAGAATATAAATAAACCCATATTCTTCAACCTCTTTATTATTTGCATAAAAAAATTATAAAAAAAAATAAAAAACCATCTTTCTTTCTTTCTTTCTTTCTTTTTTGTTCTTAATGCAAGATTCTGTAACCTCAAGAAGGACTTCCAAATAAAAATCAATGTATAGCTGAAAGCTCTAGCTCAAACAGAACCTCCTTTCGTTGTACGAACAAGTTGGATTGTAAGGTCTTAGGTTCAAGGCCCACCAGGTGCATGAGTAACTTACCATAAAAAATATCTCACTCATCACCTTTAATTATCACCACTGCTTCATTGCTTGATTCCAACACTTTGAAATAGAATCACACCTTCCCAATTCAATTCCCCCTTTTCATCTACCCCACCATCCATTAAATTTAGCAGAACCTTGAATTCCACTAAATTCAGCGAAGAATAAGCATTTAACCAAATCACACTTATCATCCGATTGTACAACCACAAACCCATTTGAGGTTATTGCCAGTACTGTATTTAATGCCATGAAAGGCATTGAAAAAACCCAATCCCAATCAAGCATTGGCTGCCTCAGGTCATGTTTGATGCAAAAATTACAAAAGCATTACATAGATCCTAAGATAGAGAGGAAAAAAACAACCATACTTTGATGCAATAGTCTTAATGTGCTTAGCCATTCAAAAAATATGCTCCTCGGATTCAATCACATTGGGACCAGCCAACAAGAAAAATGGGTCTGCTGCCTGTTGACAATATTAACACATTCACAAGCACACATTAGATCATATATTCATCCAAAATCCAAATGCCTAATGGTCCATCAATGACACAAATAGTTAAAGAAAGACGAAAACTATTTGCAACAAATTCAAACCTTGAGCTGGTTAAAGAGCAGTGCTGATGATTCCATCTGGACCCAGATGACAATTTCAAATCTGCATGCAAGAGTTTGGTTTCAAATTACATAATTTTGACACCCAACAAATAGAAAGAGGAAATGAATTAAGAAAAACCAAAAACAAAATTCCTACATACATTTTCTCAGCAACCAAACGAAAGATGATAAATATTTGGGAAAATTCCATTAATATACCCGAGGTTTCGGGTAATACCAACTAGGTCCAAAACATATCAAAATGGACAATTTGGCCCCTACCACAGTTTGCCCGTTACTCATTTTCTCCAAATTTGTGACCTCTTTTCTCAAGTCTCTGCTCTCTCTCTAAACAGAACCACTCTGACTCTCCATTGACTCACTCTTTAACTGTTTGGTGGTGGTGGGTTCCGATATGGGGTGGATTTGCTGTGGTGGTTGGCTGGGTTATGGCATGGAAGAGTGAGGATAGAAGCACAGAGGGAAGACAGCAATGGAGAGGGAAGAGAGAGAGTCACATAGAGAAGAGAGCAACGAAGAGGGAACAGAAGAGAGTCACAGTGAGAAGAGAGAAAGTAACGGTGTTTAGAGCATCCACATCAGTGGATGGATAGTCTTCTATAATACAAAAACCTTCTCATTTTACACGTTTTGGTCAAAAAACCTCCCCCATCAGCTCATGTAAACCTGTGTAAAATCATCTAAAAATTTCCATGAGCTACAGTAACCGTGCATATATACACGGTTACTGTAGCTCGTCTATACATTATTACAATAATTTAATTTCGCTCGTTTTTTTCTCTCTCTTCTCCATCTGCAACCAACACCACCATCATCATCAACTGATTCTTCCTCTTATACACACTCCCACAGTCAAAATAAAAAATCAACCACAAAATCAACAACAAAATCACCCAGAAACACCACAAAACCAAACACACCCACACACGGACACACCAACGGAGACAGAGAGAGTGGATCGGAACTTGTGGCAGATCGGCGTGCTTGGATCGGAGTGCTTGGATCGGCGTTCTTCTCGCCGTGCTTGGATCGGAGACAGAGAGAGTGAATCGGCGCTTGTGGCAGATCGGCGTTCTTCTCGCCGTGCTTGGATCGGAGACAGAGAGAGTGGATCGAAAGTTCTTCTCGGCGCCGTGCTCCCTGCTTGGATCGGAGACAGAGAGAGTGGATCGGAGTTCTTCTCGGCGCCGTGCTCCCTGCTTGGATCGGAGACAGAGAGAGTGGATCGGAGTTCTTCTCGGCGCCGTACTCCCTGCTTGGATCGAAAGTTCAGAATGTTTGGATTAGAGAGGAGTGAAAATCTTGGAATAGAGAGGAGTTTCACAGAAACTCTAGAACAGAGTCTCGTGAGTGGAGAGTGGAGAGAGAAAGAAATCAGAAAGAAAATTGGTATGGAGAGATAGAAGAGAAAGCGCCGGTATGGAGAAGGAGAGACCGGGTGGAGAGATAGAAGAGAGAGAGAAAGAAATCAGAAAATGGGTATGGAGAGATAGAAGATAGAGAGAAAGAAATCAGAAAATGGGTAAATATGATAGAGAGAGAGAGAGAGAGAGAAAGCGCGTATAAAAAAACGGGTAATGGGTTTGGTGAAAAATAATAAAATAATTAAGGGAATTGATTATTTAAACCAGAGAAGTGATGGAATAGATGAATTGATGTGGGTGTTTTGTAAAAATAATAGTGTAAAATAGAAAAAGTAGGTTTTTAGTGTAAAATAGACGGAATATTTTAGACGAGCTGATGTGAATGCTCTTAGTGGCCAAGTTCTCTTGAAAGGAAATTGATAAGTTTTGAACAGAGCATCCACAGCGGATGTTGCCCAAAAAAACAAAACATTTATCACACTAAATACCTACTTTATTATTTTATCACATTATTTTATAACATCTCATTTATCAGATATTTTATCATTCAATTATCTATATACTATCTGTATATATTAAGATGATTCAGAAAGTTAGTTATTGCTTTTTTTCCTGTCAAAAATATCCCTAAATTAATTAATCAACAACTTAAAAATGAGGATAAAATAGTAAATTGGCAAAAGAAAGTTAGTTATTGCTTTTTTTTATTGTCAAAAATACCCCTACCTAAAACTTAAAAATGGGGTTAAAATAGTAAATTGACAAAAATAATAAATTCTTATTTCTACGTTGAAATGCCTTCCTTCTTCTAATAAGCTCCTACTTTTACGTTAATTTAAATTCCTACTTCTACTCTTTAACTCCCTACAAAATAGGATTACTCTTTTGTTAGTTTTAAAACTCCTCTAATCTACAAAACTCACCCCACGTATTCTTTTTTTTTTTTTTTTTTTTTTTGGTTTGTAATGGGAAAAAGTAGAAATCCTAAATTATAATAAATGCAAATTATTAATCTTTACTCAAAAAATAGAAGAGTCTCTGAGCACGCGCGTGAGCGCGTGCTCAGAGGCTAGTCTGTATATATTAAGAGGATTCAGAAAGTTAGTTATTGCTTTTTTTCCTGTCAAAAATACCCTTAAATTAATTAACCAACAACTTAAAAATGGGGATAAAATAGTAAATGGGCAAAAGGAAGTTAGTTATTGCTTTTTTTATTGTCAAAAATACCCTACCTAAAACTTAAAAATGGGGTTAAAATAGTAAATTGACAAAAATAATAAATTCTTACTTCTACATTGAAATGCCTTCATGCTTCTAATAAGCTCCTACTTTTACGTTAATTTAAATTTATACTTCTACTCTCTAACTCCCTACAACATAGGATCACTCTTTTGTTAGTTTTAAAATTCCTCCCATCTACAAAACTCACCCCACATATTTTATTTTATTTTATTTGTAATTAAAAAAAAGTAAAAATTCCAAATTATAATAAATACAAATTATTAATTTTTACCCCAAAAAATATAAGAGCCTCTGAGCACGCGCGTGAGCGCGTGGTCAGAGGCTAGTCTGTATATATTAAGAGGATTCAGAAAGTTAGTTATTGCTTTTTTTCCTGTCAAAAATATCCCTAAATTAATTAATCAACAACTTAAAAATGAGGATAAAATAGTAAATTGGCAAAAGAAAGTTAGTTATTGCTTTTTTTTATTGTCAAAAATACCCCTACCTAAAACTTAAAAATGGGGTTAAAATAGTAAATTGACAAAAATAATAAATTCTTATTTCTACGTTGAAATGCCTTCCTTCTTCTAATAAGCTCCTACTTTTACGTTAATTTAAATTCCTACTTCTACTCTTTAACTCCCTACAAAATAGGATTACTCTTTTATTAGTTTTAAAACTCCTCTAATCTACAAAACTCACCCCACGTATTCTTTTTTTTTTTTTTTTTTTTTTTGGTTTGTAATGGGAAAAAGTAGAAATCCTAAATTATAATAAATGTAAATTATTAATCTTTACTCAAAAAATAGAAGAGTCTCTGAGCACGCGCGTGAGCGCGTGCTCAGAGGCTAGTCTGTATATATTAAGAGGATTCAGAAAGTTAGTTATTGCTTTTTTTCCTGTCAAAAATACTCCTAAATTAATTAACCAACAACTTAAAAATGGGGATAAAATAGTAAATGGGCAAAAGGAAGTTAGTTATTGCTTTTTTTATTGTCAAAAATACCCCTACCTAAAACTTAAAAATGGGGTTAAAATAGTAAATTGACAAAAATAATAAATTCTTACTTCTACATTGAAATCCCTTCATGCTTCTAATAAGCTCCTACTTTTACGTTAATTTAAATTTATACTTCTACTCTCTAACTCCCTACAACATAGGATCAATCTTTTGTTAGTTTTAAAATTCCTCCCATCTACAAAACTCACCCCACATATTTTATTTTATTTTATTTGTAATTAAAAAAAAGTAAAAATTCCAAATTATAATAAATACAAATTATTAATTTTTACCCCAAAAAATATAAGAGCCTCTGAGCACGCGCGTGAGCGCGTGGTCAGAGGCTAGTATATATTAAAAGGATTCAGAAAGTTAGTTACTGCTTTTTTCTTTGTCAAAAATATCCCTAAATTAATTAACCAACAACTTAAAAAATGGGGTTAAAATAGTAAATTTGTAAAAGAAAGTTAGTTATTGCTTTTTTTACTGTCAAAAATACCCCTACCTAAAACTTAAAAATGAGGTTAAAATAGTAAATTGACAAAAATAATAACTTCCTAGTTCTACGTTGAAATGCTTTCCTGCTTCTAATAAACTCCTACTTTTACGTTGATTTAAATTTCTACTCCTACTGATTCTCAAAAAAAAAAAAAAAAATTTCTACTCCTACTCACTAACTCCCTACAAAATAGGATTACTCTTTTGTTAGTTTTAAAACTCCTCCAATTTACAAAACTCACCCCACGTATTCTTTTTTTTTTTTTTTTTTTTTTGGTGATTGGAAAATGTAGAAATCCCAAATTATAATAAATGTAAATTATTAATTTTTATCCAAAAAATAGAAGAGCTTCACGCGCGTGCTCAGAGGGTAGTATACATTAAAATAATATTTACTACACATTAAAATAATATAAACAATACAATAAAATAATATATCTAACACAATAAATAACAACCACAACACTACTGCCGTCGCCGCCGCCGCCACCACCACCACCGTGACAGCCACAATCCATTGCAAAACAAAAAAACTAAAAACAAAACCACCACCACAACCACCGTCATCAACAACCCACCACTAAACTCATTAAAAACAAAGCAACACCCACTAGCACAGCAACTCAAACCCAGAAAACACAACCCAAACCCAGAAAACACGACCAAAACTCACTAGCACTGGCAACCCAAACCCACGAAACTACTAGCACCGCCAACCCAAAGCCACGAATCCACTTGTACCGGCAACCAAAACCCACTAGCACTGGCAACCCACGATCATGATGAACACTCCGATCTCACTACAACATCGATTGATCTCACCTCAACGTCGATGCCCACGTTGATTCCGATCGATGATGATGATGATGATGCCTGGAGAGATCGGCGATGACGATGCAAAATGCAACTGGTGAGAGATTGGCAATGATGGATCGGCGATGACGGATCAAGATCAACAATTTATAAGAGAGAGGGAATCGGTGAGAGGGAACCGGCGAAAGAGAACAGAGGTGAGAGAGAAGAGAAAAGAATAAACTGAAGAGAGAGGAGAGAGAAAAGAGAATAAAAAAATATTAATTAGTTATACCATTCCCGTCCATAAAGTGGCAACTATGCAACGGCACTGTTCATATGTGGCAAAAATTATGGCATTTGGAACATCTGATAAAAGGGGGTTTTTGGTGTTTGATGTGCTAAATGTGCCAAATATTTGGCATTTGGCACATTTACCACATCTAGTGTGGATGCTCTTACTTAGTATTTACCCAACCCTCATAATATGTTAATAGAATTTACTCTTTTTTTTCTTTTTTTTTTGGGAGAAAAGTGATAAATTTTTTACTAGCATATATAGAAAGATGATAAATGCAAAAGCTCGAACTGTCGACTTATTTTTAGAAATGTTATGTCAACAATATTTTATAATAATTTTATAATAAATTTTAAGTAGTAAGTTGTTAATAATTATTATTGTTAGTGGCTGTTTCTGAATAAAAAAGTAATTTCAGTGATGATTTGTTGTAAAATTGTTCTAGATGTAGTAGATGACTTAGTTGGAAAATTCAAGAAATGTCAAGTGTCAACTAGTTGAGGTACAAGACTTTTGATTCTCAAAAAAAAAAAAAAAGGTACAAGACTTTTGAAAAAAAAAAAAAAATTTGGTACCCATATTTAGGGGCTAGTTTCAATTTGATTCTTTTTTTTTCCACAATTATTTGGTCCTTGTAGTTAGGAATGTGTTTGGGATAGGCTAGAGGGTTTTTTCAACCCAACTTGATCTTGTTAGGTTAAGTAACTGAAATTTTCAACTCAACCTAACACATTACAAACGTAATAATCAACACAACCAAACCCACATAGGTTGGCTTAGGATGAGTCGGTGAGTTGTGCATATATATGTTTTATATCTTGTATAACAATTGGGTTTTCATAAATTATTTATACACTATTTTTAATTAAATTATTACAATTTATATGATGAGCTTAAATTATATTACAATTTTCTAAATTCATCAAACTAATTCTCAAAATGTAAAACAAATCAAACTATAAAATTAGAATAAGGCTTAAATATATGTTGGGTCGGTGTTTAAATGGATTAAAAAATATATCAAACCAAACCCTATTCAACCCAAGGCTTAAAACAAAACTCAAACCCAACTTAACTCATGAAAACCAACTAAAGGCATTGGGTTGGATGAGACTGGGTCGATTTCGTTGAATTGGTGGGTTTGATGCATACCCCTAATTGTTATTTTGGTGAAGTAAAATGATAATGTGCTGATAGATCATAGGATGCTCCCTTGGTATACACATGACTAATAAAATAATAAAGAAACTAATCCACTTCAGTAAGGCAAATAAGAATTATAAAAATAATCTCAGGGTTCCCTTTTTATTTTCTTTTGCTTTCTTGGGAATCAAACACAACTCTAATTGACTATCAAGGATGGGTGCTGACATGTAAGTATTAGACATATACTACAGAGGGCAATTCTCTACACATGCAGGGTCTTGTGGCGTTCAAATTGCTTTGTATCATTGCGTGGTCCATATGGTGATTTTCTTTTTGGTGAACCATATGGCGATTTTCTATTATTCTTTCAAAAGGAGTATATATTAAGGAAGTATAGTCATGGAAAAGGTGATCTATTCTTTAGGTTGAACCGAGAGTTAGATTTTGAAGATAGAGTTTTAATATGTGATGTTTGCTTTTAATGATTGTTTTTTATCATCAGACTAAAACATCAATTGATTTTTTATATAGACGGGAATTGAATCCTAGATTTTTTATTCGACAACAAAAAACTTTACTGATTGAGTTAATTGAAAATTTGGAACACACCAAAAAAAATATAAAAACTAGACATATAGTAGGTAGAGAATGACATTAGTTGATCATAATTCTATTTTGCTAAACATTGTGTAATATTTGTTCTTGTTGAGAGAGAGAGAAAGGGAGAAAGATTTGAGTTTCTAGGTCACAAAGAATTTATCTTTTCTATTTTTTATATTCCTTGTATAATTCATTGGCCTCCTTTTCTCGAGTCTTTTGGGTTAAAATTGCAAAATTTAAAGTTAATTTGCGTTATAGGTACTGTTCGAAGTTAATTGGGAAACTGAGGAGAGAGACTGAATTTCGGCAATGGCGTTGCCGAAATTCAGCCAAAAAGTAGGAGAGAGAATAAGGATGCCGAAATTCAGCAAGAAAGCAGGAGAGAGGAGAGAGAATAACCAAAAAGTAGGAGAGAGGAGAGAGAATAACCAAAAAGCAGGAGAGAGGAGAGAGAATAACCAAAAAGCAGGAGTGAGAAAATGTTGAATTTCGGCAATGGGATTGCCGAAATTCCACTGCCCAGTTTTCCTTCCCCTGCTGTGTGTCCGAGTGTGCCCGAGTGTGGAGTGCTCTTAAAATTAAAAAAAAAAGGCAATAACGGCAATGTCATTGCCGAAATAGGGGAATAAAATTTTTTTTTTTTAGCAATTGTGATAATGGTATCGTCGAAAATGGAAAAAAAAAAAAAAAGTGGTTTCGAAATCTCTAGAAGAATAAAAAACAGGTTTCATGTCCATAATATTTTCACAATAAATCACATATAATTAGTCCACAATATTTTCACAATAAATCACATATAATTAGTTATTATTAGTTAAAAAAATTTGTGACAACTAATTGTGGCAATGACATTGCCAAAATAGGGAAAAAAAATTTGTGGTAATACCATTGTCGAAATAGGGAGAAAAATAAAAGTGACAAACTACTTGAGGCAATTGCATTGTCGAAATAGAAAGAAAAAAAATTGGAAATACCATTGCCGAAATAAGGGAATAAAAAAATTTTTAGCAATTGTAACAATGGGATTGCCGAAAATGTGAGAAAAAAAAAGAGAGAAGGATTATGGCAATGGGATTTCCGAAATAGGAAAACAAATTTCGGCAATTCCATTGACGAAAATGTGGGAAAAAAAAAAAGAAAGAATTGGGGAAAAAAATTTTCCCTATTTGGATTACGGCAATAGCATTGCCGAAAATGTGAAAAAAAGAAAAAAAAAAATGAGAAAAGGATTACGGCAACGGGATTACTGAAATAGGAAAAAAAAATTTCCCCTGTTTCGGCAATACCATTGCCGTAAATGTAAAATAAAAAAAAAAAAAAAAAAAAAAAAAAAAAAAGGATTACGGCAATAGCGTTGCCGTAAATGTAAATAAATGTAAATAAATAAATAAGAAATTGGGGAAAAATTTATTTCCCCCTATTACGGCAATCCCATTGCCGAAATAGGGGGAAAAAAATATTTTCCCCCTATTTCGGCAATAGCGTTGCCGTAAATGTAAATAAATAAATAAATAAAAAGAAAGAAAACAGCAATGGGATTGCCGAAATTGGGGAAAATTTTATTTCCCCCTATTACGGCAATCATAATGGCTATCTTGGCCATAATTGTATTGCCCAGCATAAGATGGAGGTGGCGATGGGTGATAGGAGGAAGGTGTTGAATTAGGTTGGGAATAATGGTCATAGCTAAACAAACCCTCAAATCCTTGTCCTATGGAAGTGGATGATCCAATTTGTTGATATAAATTCATGCAATACTCGTTGACATTAATTGGATTATACTCACTGAAGGTGGTTGGCTCATTACCAGCAAATGTTGATGGCCCAGCTTGGGTAGAGCTGTACATATTGTGTTGTGCGGAGGTGGATGGTCCGGCATCATCATTTCGGCATTGTCCACGTTGTGCAGAGGTAGACGAGTGGGTTTCCGTATAGGTTTGTGGCTGTCTTCCTTGGCGCCTTTGTCGTCGCCCGAAGTTTGTCACCCTTTCAGTAGGGACGGAGGAAATATTTGCTTCCATTGATAACTTCAGTCGGGTAAGGCCCTCTACTATTGGTGGAAGGACTTGTTGTGCTGTGAGATCATTCCTCTGTTGGTTTGCAATAGCTAAATTTAACATATTATTGACCTCAGTTTGCTGCCGCAGAAAAAGGAAAATAACATTTATTAGTGCAGTAATATTGAAAAAGTGAAAATAATAATTTGTTATCAATATTAGTGCAGTATTTGGATGTGTAAATAACTTGTTATCAATATTAGTGCAGTATTATCGAAAAAGCTAAAATAATAACCTGGTATATATGGGCAGCCGCCTCTGGTGTTGTGAATAGGTGACCATTTTGCTAGTACCATGTTGCGTAGTCCACACTTGAATCAAAATGGTCATCTCCAACTAGAAGTTCAGCTCGCATGTTCCAACGCCGGTAGTATTGGTCATGCCGCATTCTCCAATTGACAGTGAACTTTCCTGTCAACTTTATACAATGCACAGATTTATCCAAATTGTCTGTGGGCCACCTTGGACATCTTTGCAACAACCCAAACTGTTGCATGACTCTTTCTGGGTGGTAATACTCTACAATTTGGAAGCACAGCAATGGCGCTGTTGTAGTCCATATATTTCTTTCTGCAAGACACCATGGATGCATATAGTTATCGTATGGTGTCCAAACAACCTGCAATTCCAATTACAATAACTATGTTATAATCAATCAAGACAATAATATAACTAGTAAATTAATCATTGATGCATTGTGATATATTACCTGTTTATTATTATGTGTATCGTGATTAGAACGGTATGAACGCAAAACATGTGTTGGTGTATGAGTAAATGTTCTCTTGGTATCCCACCTATACATAATTCATGATTGTCATACAATATTTAGGGTTTGGAAGTATCAAGGATTACAAAATTGTATAGAAATAAAAAGTAAATATTACACCTGCAACCGTATGGGTCGTCACCATTTAAATTTGTTGGATTTATTGGAATTGGGGTCAGATATGGAAGATGCTCCCACGCCCATAATTGTAATATGAAAACAGGACCTGCAATCTCCGTGCTTTTTTTAATAGCAGCAGTACACACAGCTCTTTATAAAGGTAAGCAAGTGTAGCACTACCCCAACTATATTCCCCAGCTACACCAAAGTCGTCTAACAGTTTGAGAAAGCAGCAATGCAATCTACTTTGGCTCTTATTTCCAAATAGTAAAGCCAAAACCTGAAACATGTATGCCCTAGCATGCTGTTGGGTTGTTATAGCATTGGCACCCTCTGGTAGGTTTGAGAATGTATCCCTTACCCATGTTATTTTAAGGCCACCAAATTTCAATGCTGTTTCAGGTGGTGTCACCCCAAGTAAATTACGACATTCTGTACTCCAAATCAAATTTATTGGCCCGCATACTGCATTGCCATCAATAGGCAATCCTGTAAGGATTGCTATATCCTGAAGAGTTATAGTCATTTCACAATTAGGTAGGTGAAATGTATGGGTACTACATTGCCATCACTCCACCAAAGAAGTGATAAGACTCCAATCAATATCTATATGTGGTAGGCGGGTAACACGGTATAATCTACATTGATGCAAATATGGGGCGATACGCTCGCCTAACTGCGGGAGGGGTGCAAACGATTGAGGTCGCACTTGTAAAGTGGAAACCTGAATTTTTTTTAAAAAAATATATACAATGTTATATTGCTAATGTTTAAATTATTTTCATGTAAATTGAATAATTGTATATATTATTAGGACATTAATAAATTTGGATCTTGCAACATACATTGCCTTCCATTGCATCATTAGAGATGTGATATTGTTGTTGCTCCATTTCAAATATATCCTACAACAAAATTGAAAGAAACTCAAATAAAGGATTTATGAAGCAAAATTTTTAATAATAATAATAATAATAATAATAATATTTTTAGCAAAAATAATCATACACACAATAATTAGTATTAACTATAATTGAGATGCTTACCACAATTGTGATGCCAACTAAAAGAGTGAGAATTATAGAGTGATACTTGCAAAAAAAAAAAAAAAAACACACAATCAGATAACCATAAAAAATAATCCATTAATCTAAAATTTGAATAACAAGAGCAACAACAACAACAATTATCATAATCATAGGCATACAAATAATATTAATTACAATTACAACAATACATAATATTTTACAATGTATTAGCTTCTAATATTTACAAAACACATGTTTATACAATAATAATAAATTTGTTAATTTCTAGAGCTATAAGTTAATAAGCAAAGCAAAAAAACTTACATTAACAAAAAACTTACAATCCTTAGTTGCGGCACACTGAAACAAAGTAAAAGAATAACTCTGCAACCTGAGGAATTGTGATGAGATGCAATTCTAATTCGCACTTCCCTTCTCTTTTATTTCCAATTGAACAATAAAAAGACAAAAAAGAAAGATTTAGGCGTGGCAAAATTTATTTTCTGCAGAGAATAAAAGTCAGATGAGATGAGGAGCAGACAAAAAAGAATCATGTTGGAGATGAGATGAGGAGCAGACAAAAAAGAATTATGTTGGAGATGAGATGAGGAGTAGACAAAAAAGAATCACGTTGAAGATTTAGGTGTGGCAAAATATATTTTCTGCAGAGAATAAAAATCAGATGAGATGAGGAGTTGAGGTGATTGGTTGATTGAATCTTTGTCTTTTTTGGTTTAGTTTCTTTGCTTTTTTTTGTTTACAACGTACATGTAAGAATTTATGTACTTTCTTTGTTTTTTTTTTTTGTTTAAGGCGTGCACATCAATCATTTTTTTCTTCCGTAGTGTAAGAATATATGTACTTTCTTTGCTTTTTTGGTTGACTGTGTACACATCAATAATTTTTTTCTTTTATATTGTAAGAATCTATGTACTTTCTTTACTTTTTTTGGTTTATAGTGTGCACATCAATCATTTTTTCTTTTCTATTGTAAGAATCTGTATACTTTCTTTGTTTTTTTTTGTTTACAGCGTGCACATCAGTCATTTTTTTCTTCTATAAGAATCTATATACTTTTTTTTTTTTTTTTTGTTTACAGCGTGCACTTTAGAAAAAGATTCAATATACCAGTGTACTTGAATCTATCCTTATCTATTTCTAAAAGAACATGACAAACCAAACTGGTTCAGTCAAAAAAATATTGAAAGAATAATATGCGTACTTTTTTTCCTATTTCGGTAATACCATTGCCACAATTAGTTTGTCACAAAATTTTTTTTTCCCTCCCTATTTCGGCAATACCATTACCACCTTTTTTTTTTTTTTCCCCACAATTTCGGCAATGGATAACAAAGACCAGAAAGAAAGAGGACAAGGAGAGGTGTAAGAAGATTATGGAAGCTGAGTAATAATATAAACTAGTAAGGAGATGTAAAAAAGAACATGGAAATATGGGATTGAGCACAGCACAAGATACAACAAACTGGAAGATATTATTAGATTCAACAACTTTTTTACATTAGACATTGAAGATACAGAGGAACATTTTACAAGGACTGGTGATCTTACAGGGTTTCTAAGGGATTTCTTTCTTGCTTCACTCTTGCCTTTACAGAATTACAAGGGTGCTATTTATAGAATACAAAGCTTAGAGATAATGCACAATATTCATATCAGTAGAGAGTAGGGTCCAAAATATCTGATCTACAAGTGGCAAAATAGTAGGGGCCGGATTGAGCTCTGTCATCACCATAATTGTGCATGCCAGGATAGGCTTCAGAAGTAGCTGGATTGGAGCTGGAGCTGATGAACAAGTGTCCATTTTGGATGGAGGAGTGATCTGTACTTGGATAAGCTTCTGAGGAGGGAGCAGGAAAGCTACTGTTGTGGATAAGGATGCCACGTCTAAAGATGATTCTGGATTTTTTTTTTTTTTTTTTTTTAAGTGTTAGAGATAACTAGTCCCATCCGTCTCTTCCTTGGAACCATTCTTCATCTTCGTCGGTATTGACATCTGGATCATGGTTATGATAATAGGGGTCATCATTCCCAATGAGAGGATTGGGCATTTCCCAGTGATCATCATGTGGCCATTGCTGTCTACACACTTCTGGGTCCATGGGTACTATTTCGGGGAAGATTCCTTTGTTTAGGGATTCTGTCATTGTGAGAGCATGGTAACAAGATACCCAAGATGGGTCTCGATGTGTGTGTGGAGTGCCATCTGGATTGATTACCCAATGGATTTCTGCCGGGTGGAAAATTCCTTCTGTGCGGATGTCATTTTTGGAATTAAGCTTAACAATCACACATGCTGAAGTAATCTTGCTTCCAAATCTTGGATGTTTTGTGGTAGAGTACCTTATCCACTGTCCGTCATGAGCATCATTTTTCAGAATTTCAAACCAGAATTTATGAAAATATCTATTTTCTCGTGGGAAAATATAGGCATAAAATTCTAGCTCAAAATGGAGGCACAAGTGGTATTCATTGAGTAAATACCACATGTAAAGGTAATGTGCAACCGTCCAATTTGTTATCCAAAAAGCAAAAGGAGTTTTCCATGGTTGGTTTATATCAGGAAAAATGGCCAGAAAATGGGGCTGACACCTTTTGAGGTAGTCATGGAGGGCTTTAATGATTCTTTGGGTTCTGGCTTTAAGAGTCAGGGTCTTTATTTGGTCTTTTATTTCTGGGGGAAGGTCTTCAATCATGCTAAGGATATCATTAGGGACTATGGGAGAAAGACTTGTGGATGATGATGGATCTGTAACAGGATATACACATAAGGGTGGAGAGAGGCTTGTGGTGTTAAGGGCTGGAGGTTTTCTTGAGAGATAATCAGTGAGGAGGTTATCTTTTCCCTTGATATGCTTGACCTGAAAAGACCATTGTGAAAACCAATTTGACCATCTGAGTAACTGGGGATGTGGGAGCATTTTTCTCTTGAACTGGAGCATCTTGGGAAAGGAAGACATGTCCATTTCTACTAAAAAATGATGTCCAAGAAGGTGGAACTGGAATTTTTCAATTCCATGTTTGACTGCAAGGATTTCTTTGAAAGTAGAGTGATAGTGAAGTTCTGAATGCTTGAATGCACCACTTTTATAGCCACAAATATTTCTTTTGCCATCAATTTCTTCGAAAAGAGCTGCTGCCCAATATTCATCACTTGCATCTGTCTGCAATACTCGTTTACCTTGTCCTGGAATCTGTAAGGGAGGAAGCTTTTCTGATAACCTTTTCAATTGTTGAACCGCTTCAGTGTGAACGGAGTTCCATTCAGGAGGGGATTTCTTTAGCAACTGGGCCAAACAATTCCTGTACCTGGAGACTTTTGGCATGAAATCTGACATGTAATTTACAATTCCAAGGAATTGTTGTATCTGCTTGGCACTTGTGAGCTTGTCTGGGAATTCACTCAAAGAGGCAGCTATGTGAGGCTGTAAAGTATACTTCCCATCTGAGATATTTACTCCCAAAAAGTCTATAGAAGACTGCCCTATGACCATTTTCTTTTCTGAAAGCATTATTCCTTGAGATTTTACTAAACTGTAGAATTCAGTGAGCAACTTGGAATGAGATTCTTCATCTTTTGAGAACAAAAGGATATCATCTACATAGATTAGGGCATTGGTCAGGAGTGGCTGGAACAACATTACCATTGCTTTTTGGAATTGAGAGGGAGCATTTTTTAGACCAAAAGGCATCACAGTCCATTGATAGTGGTGATCTGGAATGCAAAAAGCAGTTTTGTATCTTTCTTCTGGATGGATGCCTAATTGCCAAAATCCTGCTTTGAGATCAAACTTTGAAAACACTTTTGCATTTGAAAGATGCTGGAAAAGAGCACTCTTGTTTGGCAAAGGAAATTTGTCGTCTGCAAGAAAGTGATTAAGATCCTGGTAATTGATTACCAATCTGAGTTTACCTCGAACTTGCTCGGCATGCTTATTGACATAAAAGGCTTCACATGCCCAAGGAGAAGTTGTGGGTTCAATGAGGCCTTCGGACAGGAGAGTGGATAGTTCTTGAGTGGCCAAGGCTAAGTGTTCTGGGTTCATTCCTCTGTGGCTGGCTCTTGTGGGGTTGACATCTTCATTTTTCTTGAAAGGGAGGTATATGAAAAATTTTGGGTTTTTCCACAAGGGGTTTGGATTTTTAAGGAGGAATTCGGAATGGCTATTTGCACAACAATCTTTGATAATCTGGAATTTTAGAGAATCAAAGGGGTCAATAGTAAATAGATGGGGTACTTGGGTCCAAGTGAGAAGGTGTTGTTTATGCATGAGTCCTTTTGAAGACCATCTGAGACTTGGTATCTGATGAAGGAGATCAAATCCTATGAGAAGGTCTCTGCCTGTAAGGGGGGATCCAAGAACTTGGTGTTTGATGGTTAGGGTTGGAAAGATTCTGATGAGGATAGGCTTACTTTTTAAGGTTATAAGAAATGTTTCTCCATTTGCTGCTCTAAACATTTGGTGATGGGGTAGCCAACATTCTTCAGGTAGAATTTTAGGATGAAGGATTGTTGCTGCTGCTCCTGTATCAAATAAGGCTATCACCGGAATAGGTCTAGAGTAGGTATCAAGGAGAAGGTGTACTTGAGCTATGGGTGTTGGATTGGTCAGGGGAGCTATAATTGGCTGAGATGTAAAAATGGCTTGGATTTCTGGGTCTGAATCATATTCACTATCTGGCTCTGAGTCTTCTTCTGAAGTGGAATAGGCCATGACTACTAAGGCCTGAGGGGAGTAGTCATCATCCAGTGAAAAGAGTGACTCTACATCAGAGAAAGGAATATCTTCTGCATGGATTTGGGCTTGTTCAAGAAGCTTTGCTGCCTTTTCCTTCTTCGGGCAATTTTTTGCAAAATGTCCTGGTCTTCTGCATACAAAGCAGACTTTCGAAGTCTTTCCTTTAAACTGCTTCCTTCTGAGAAACTTCCATTTCTTCTTCCCGAAAGGGTTTTTCTTTTTTCTTGCATAATATTTCTTCTTTCCAAAATATTTTTTGAAATGATTTCTCTTTTTCTGTGGACAGACACAATTTTTCTCATAGCATTTTATCTGCAAGTCTTTCCTTCTGCAATTGTCTTTTAGCTTGCTATGGACTTTGTCAATTTCGGAAAGGAATTTTCTCTGGTTGCAGAGCTTTTCTAGAGCAATTAGCACATGCTGGTAAATCTCTCCCAAGGAGGATTGTTGCAAAGTTATTTTTTGAAGGTTCATCATACGGAGAGTTTCATCTCCTAATGGTTCTGGAAGGGAGTTGAGAAACGTATGCTTGGCGTTAACATCATCCATACCATTAAAAGAGTAGTATCTCCTTGACATCCTATCAAAATGTTTCTCCAAGTCTTTCCTTTCAAATGAGCAGCATTTCATCAAGAGGAATTCTTCTCGTGCCACTTCTGTATAATGAGTCGCCGAGCCCAGAAATTCATTATGGACAATGGTGAAAAAATCTTCCAGTGTTTTGCATTGGGCTGCCTGTCTTTGTCTGTATTCTCCTAGATTGATCCACCATTCTCTTAATCTTCCTGTAATCCTTGCTACGAATTTAGCAATGGTCTGGGCAATAGTGGCATTTGGAGCTTGAAGCTCAGCAATACACCAGGAATACATGCTGAAGATCTCGTCATGCCATTTGGAAGGAGGAGCATTATCCAGAGTGAACAAGTGCTTTGAGTCTGTAGTTGGAGAATAAGCCAACCTTGTTTGATATTCTGGAATAAAAGGAGGTGGGGGAAAATTGGTGGAGGGGATGGAGGCCTGTTAGGACTAAGAACATCATCTTCTTCCTCTTTTGGTTCCTCATTCGTCATAAACACCTCTTCCAGGCCAAGGTCAGATAGGTCTAGGTCAGCATCTTCAATTATTGGAAGCACCAAAGGTTCTCTTGAATCATTAAGGGTGAGGGTTCTTAGGAATGATGAAATAGGATTTGGGGGATCAGGGTCTACAGCCAACATATTCATGTCTGGGGGTCGAGAAGAAGCACCAACAGTTGGATCTGGAGATTGGTATATCTGTTCTTTATCTCTTTTCTTGGAAAGGTTACTTTGAGGGCTGGCTTGTTGGTCTGGTTGGAATGGAACTGTATTTGTGATATTGGGGAAGATTCCACTTGTTCTGAAAGGATTATGGGTAGGATGTGTCATGGCTAGTGGTTGTGGGTTTTGAAAAGGAGAGGCTGGTAAAAATGGTGAGGTCAGAGGCATAGCTAGGTCTTTATATAATAGTTGCCGAGGTTGGTAGGGTGTATGAACCTGCATTGGGAGAGTTTGGGTGGCTTCTTTCTGTGAGTTCTCCATAGATTGGAGTTGCATCAGCAACTGGTTTTTCTCTTTTTCTTTTTGTCCAATGAGTGGAAAGGAAACAGACAGGTCTTTAACTGTGGAGGCAATAACTGCCAATTCTTGTTCCACTTTCTTAATTTTCTTCTTCAAATCCTCAATAAGAGAATTAGAGGATGAGAAGGTATGGGTAACTGCTTCAGCCATCCTTTGCTGATTATCTAAAATTCTCGAAAGAACGTTGTTTTGTGCTACAGCATTCTCCGCTTGCCAGTTCAAAGCTGCTTCTGCCGAAGAGACCTGTTTTTTGGTGCCATCTGGGTTAGTTCCAATAGGATTTTTAATCTTCCAAACATGTTTGGTATTGACTTGGGGGTGGTCAAAGCTTTCTAATGAAGGAAAGTTCTGGGAGTAGGAAGGTGAGGCTTGGTCAAACATATAACAGGGGGGAGGCTCTTGGTTTTGGGTTTGTCCAGTAGGGAGGGGTCGGTATTTTGGGTTTTGGGAAAGGACTTTTTGGTAATATGGGATTAATGGAGGTTTTTGGTCCTGGTCATGATTTTCTTTACATGGAGGGGAAGAGGGAGAGGTTTGTCTTTTGGTTTTGGGATAAAGAACATAATAATCAAATTTTCCAAAGGGTTCTCCTAGAAGGTCAACTTCTGGATCTCCTGCTTCATATCTTTCTTTGAGCTTTTGCTGAGAAGATTTTTTCTTTCTCCTGGGATAATCTTCTTCAAAAAATTCTTCCTCTTGACAATCAGCACAATCACAAATGTCCCACCATATGTGTCCAGTGGGTGATTTCCCTTCATAGCAAGGCTTTCCATCTTCCCGAAATGCTTTGATCTGGAGACCATCTTCTCCAACATAAGATACTGGTTGAAGCATAGCAATCTGGGTTGGGAAGACCGTTACATCCTTCTTTTCTGGTGGTTCGGTCAGAAACTTCGTCTCTACTTCACCATTTGCTTTTCTTATGAAGAGAGGGTCTTTTGATTGGATCGGCTTGGTTGCTTGATGAAGCATCTCATATTTTGTAATCCATGATTCTGGAAAAAGAGAAGCCATCTGATCTTTGGTAAGTTGTCTTGGGACAAACGTACACATAGGTGTCATTCCTGGATCAACTTGGATTAACAACGCATCATTAGATTGGGCTATGTCTGGAACCGCCATATCAAAAGCATGATTCTGCAGCCGATAAGCCAGCTGATAATGAAGTGTGGCAGCAAACGTATCTTGCACTTGAGAGGCTCCTGTAATTTGGACTTGTACTTTAAGAGCATCACAAAGATGGGGGTCTTTTAAAGACATATTGAAGTTTGGAAAAAGAGTAACGAAGATTGTTCCTGCATTTAAGGTGGTTTGGATTGTTCCTATGACAGCATTTTGATATTCTAGAAATCTGGAATCAAGAAGTGAAATTCTTGAGACTACAGGGAGTCCCTTTCTTCCATGGAAGGTTAAAGCTAACCTTACTGCTCCGAAATGGAGGTGTGTGTAGCCTTGTTTTTGCCATGGGATTACAAATTCTCTGGGAAGGGCAAGAGTGATGAAGTTCTCTGTTTCACTTGCTGGAATATTATACTGATCAAACTTAGAGGCTTGGACGTACTCCTTTACAGTAGAAGAGTAAGTGGGGCCTAACAATTTTTTTATGGATTTTTTGAAAGAGGCATGGGGTTTATCAAACACAGTATAAGGATTTACAATGGGAAAATCAGTAATTGGGATTTTACTATCTTCAGGTACATGAGAAATTTCATACAGATAGTCTATCCTATTTGCAGTGGACTTTCGTAGAGAAAGATCAAACACAGATTTAGTGGTATCAGTTACTTCTAAGGATGGACTTGCCATGATAGTTTCTAATAAAAAGAACTATTTACCAAAGACCTATCAGGACTTAAAACACCAACTTCAGGCTTAGACGTCCACAAGGAGACTATGGCAAATAGAATTCTTTAAGGACTGTTGAGCCGAAATTGTGGGGAAAAAAAAAAATTTTTTCCCCACATTTTCGGCAATGGGATTGCCGAAATAGGGGAAAAAAAAAATTTCCCCAATTTCGGCAATCCCATTGCTGTTTTCTCTCTTTTTTATTTATTTATTTATTTACATTTACGGCAACGCTATTGCCGAAATAGGGGGAAAATATTTCGGCAATCCCATTGCTGTTTTCTCTCTTTTTATTTATTTATTTATTTATTTATTTACATTTACGGCAACGCTATTGCCGAAATAGGGGGAAAATATTTTTTTCCCCCTATTTCGGCAATGAGATTGCCGTAATAGGGGGAAATAAATTTTTCCCCAATTTCTTTTTTATTTATTTATTTACATTTATTTACATTTATTTACATTTACGGCAACGCTATTGCCGAAATCCTTTTCTCTTTTTTTTTTTTTTTTTTTTTTTTTTTTTTTTTTTTTTAACATTTACGGCAATGGTATTGCCGAAATAGGGGAAAATTTTTTTCCTATTTCGGCAATCCCGTTGCCGTAATCCTTTTCTCATTTTTTTTTTCTTTTTTTCACATTTTCGGCAATGCTATTGCCGTAATCCAAATAGGGAAAATTTTTTTCCCCAATTCTTTCTTCTTCTTTTTTTCCCACATTTTCGTCAATGGAATTGCCGAAATTTGTTTTCCTATTTCAGAAATCCCATTGCCATAATCCTTCTCTCTTTTTTTTTCTCACATTTTCGGCAATCCCATTGTTACAATTGCTAAAAAAAAAATTTATTCCCTTATTTCGGCAATGGTATTTCCAATTTTTTTTCTTTCTATTTCGACAATGCAATTGCCTCAAGTAGTTTGTCACTTTTATTTTTCTCCCTATTTCGACAATGGTATTACCACAAATTTGTTTTTCCTATTTTGGCAATGTCATTGCCACAATTAGCTGTCACAAATTTTTTTAACTAATAATAACTAATTATATGTGATTTATTGTGAAAATATTGTTGACTAATTATATGTGATTTATTGTGAAAATATTATGGACATGAAACCTATTTTTTACTCTTCTAGAGATTTCGAAACCACTTTTTTTTTTTCCATTTTCGACGATACCATTATCACAATTGCTAAAAAAAAAAAAATTTTATTCCCCTATTTCGGCAATGACATTGCCGTTATTGCCTTTTTTTTTTTTAATTTTAAGAGCACTCCACACTCGGGCACACTCGGACACACAGCAGGAGAAGGAAAACTGGGCAGTGGAATTTCGGCAATCCCATTGCCGAAATTCAACATTTTCTCACTCCTGCTTTTTGGTTATTCTCTCTCCTCTCTCCTGCTTTTTGGTTATTCTCTCTCCTCTCTCCTACTTTTTAGTTATTCTCTCTCCTCTCTCCTGCTTTCTTGCTGAATTTCGGCATCCTTATTCTCTCTCCTGCTTTTTGGCTGAATTTCGGCAACGCCATTGCCGAAATTCAGTCTCTCTCCTCAGTTTCCCAATTAACTTCGAACAGTACCTATAACGCAAATTAACTTTAAATTTTGCAATTTTAACCCAAAAGACTCCCTTTTCTCACCCTTCCCTTTTCTTTTTTTTTTTCTTTTTTTCTCTCTCTCTCTCTCTAACATGTTTTTTCCCTTTTTTTAGTTATATTTTTAGCATCTTTTTCCCAATTTTTTTTTCTACTTTTGTTTTCCTTATTTTTTGGATATAAGTTGGGTTTAAATTTTATTCATTTTACATAGTTAACATTTTTTTTTTGTAAATCAAATAACTAACTTAATTGGATAAAATTTGGGAGCCTTAGGCGGTTGTCTAACTTGCCTAAGACAAGAGTCGGCACTGTTACTTAAATTGTAACTTCCGTGGTTGCTATCAACGTTGAACATGTTCCTAACGTGGTGTCTCTTTTATGAAAATTGGCTGTGAAACTATCAAACAATCCATTTATTTTTATTTTTTTCTTGTTTTAATCAAGGGTAGTTTCACTGGCACAATAGGATAGCTAGAACTTCAAAAGAAAAAAAATTATATATATAATTTTTCAATAAAGGTTAGTTTATTCTTTAAGAACTTCAAAAGAATACATGGAAAATTTTGATTCGTATAGTATAAAGCAGAGTACAAAAAGTAGAACAAAAATTTGTATTCATAACAATCTATGGAATTCAAATTATATTATTCTAAATTTACTTGAAAAATCAATATAATTAGATAATTGCATGTAGTTAGTGAAATTTCTAGACAACGTGCATATTGCAACCCTTATTGGCAAAATATTATCTAGGATATAACTCAGTAATTTAAACCTTGTTCTCAGTTATGTTGGAACCATTGTCTTGTTGCAATAATGTGGCTGGTATAACATTTGTCCGCATGAAACTTGCAGGTTGTATCGGTAGAGGGAGAGCAATGGAATTGCTGTTCATCATGAGACCAACTGAAGTCATGTTCGGTCTGTCATCTACATTTTTTTTGTACACATAGTAGTCCAATGTGGATACATCTCAATATTTCACTATTGGAATATTGCTCAGTGTGGGATCAATGAGATTAAAAATTGTTCCCTCTCTCCAATTTTTCCATGCCTGTAGAAATACATCAATGTGAGCAAACCATGTTCCCAAAAAAAAAGAAAGAAAAGAAATTCCAATATATTTTTTACCCTTTATAAGCGTACTCACATAGTTAAGAAGGTACTTCACATTCTCTCCATTACGAAAAGAAGTAATCTTTTGGCCACTCACAATCTCCAAAATCAACACACCAAAACTAAAGACATCTGACGTAATTGAGAACTGTCCAAACATTACATATTTTGGAGCCATGTATTTACTACATATCAATATTAATAAACTAATAATTAATATGAATGTTAACTTAATTGTTATGTTCAAATTATTTAATTTCCATCATCTTTATGGCTTTCTTGGTGTTACTTCAACATATATAATGTGGAGGCCAGCTAATTAGGAAGTATTGTTAAAGCAGTATTAACTGGGCTTATGGCCCTATCCGAGGACGTAAGACCATCTAAGGAGGTCCAAATAAGATTATAAGGAGAACAGAATGAAGAGAGGAGGAGAAACAATATGAGATAGGTCCAATAAGCGTCCGAGGACAAAAGTCTTCTCGGCAACATGTGTCCGAGGTAGATCTAAGTGCCATATCATCACGGACTTACTTCGGAGCTACACCACAACTAAGAGTGGGACATTAGACCAAGGGTAAGAAAAGAAAGGTAAACAAATATCTTCAAAAGCAGCTACCTCCGCATTAAAGGCCTCTCAACCAACTCTCTGGTCGCATTAATGTGGAAGTGACACCAGAACAGTGATCAAGCAGCCTTACAGTTTCTGGTTGATGGTTCTGGGAGGTGCTGGATGGGACAGGAAGGAGTCCCCCGAATCTAACCTACACGTGTGTGGTAAGGATGACACCAAGATTGTAGTATATAACATGGAAAGATGTACTAAGAAAAGGGGGAGTGAAATCAAGGAGAAGGATTGGAACTCTTGTACAATTTGATTATTCAAAAAAACCATATGATACGAACTACTTAATCGATTCCGAGGATAGATTTTCTAATCTTACTTGTGTCGAACCGTCTTGAACCGTTAAATATAATCGTTTTTCTTCTAGGATAGATCTAGTTCTTCTATCCACGTTCTACAAATTTATTATTTGGGCCGTTGGGGTTTGAGTCCAATCCGGTTTTGGGACCAATCCGATTTCAGTCCTTACAATTGGCGCCATCTGTGGGGAGAGCTTGATCTAGGCTAAAGGAAATTCGGTTACAACGTTCACGATGGAGGAAGCAGGTCCACACCAGGCAACAGCAGGGCCGCACCAGGTAGATGCTGACCTACACCAAGCGGAATCAAGGGGTTCCTAGCATGGCGATCCACGCTGGAGCCTCGAACGGAGAGAGGGCCGTGAGGGAAGTATGCGCACAACTCATACCAGCAAAAGTTAGTCTCAAGGGAAGAGTCATGTCTACCATGCAAAGAATGACAGAGACATGCAACGTGAAATTGACGACTTGAGAAGAGAGTTGCGTCACGCCCGGCGAAGACGTTCCCCGTCCGGCTCCGAACCGTCCTCCAAAGAGACAGATGGTGCTAGTTATAGACGGAGATCCAGTTTTCCGCCTAGTGAGACTTTTTCCTATGAAGAGGAGCACCACCATCAACGTAGGTACAAAAGCCCACCTCACAGAGGTTTGGGGAACAGTGCCATGAATAAGGTGCTGAGTCAAGTTTCTAAATCACCCTTCACACGGAACATAGAGGATGCAAGCCTTCCTCGATGATTTCATCAACCTACATTCACCATATATAATGGTTGGACAGACCCGGTAGAACACGTTAGCCATTTCAGTCAAAGGATGGCTATTCACTCCAAAGATGAGGCCTTGATATGTAAGGTCTTTCCATTTAGCTTGGGCCCGGTGGCGATGAGATGGTTCAATGGTTTAAAGGCCAACTCTATCGATTCCTTCAAAAAACTTACCCGGGCTTTTGGCGCTCGCTTTATTACTTGCAGTAGGGTTCCTCGGCCTTTGGGGTCCTCATTATCTATGTCCATGCGAGAGGGTGAGACTTTGAAAACTTATTCAGATAAATACTGGGAAATGTTTAATGAGATAGAGGGAGAGCATGACGATGTGGCCATAAGCACTTTCAAGCCGGTCTTCCAGCCGAGCATGATTTGAGAAAATCTCTAACTGGTAAACCTGTTACTAGCATACGCCAACTGATGGATCGAATCGACAAGTATAGAAGGGTAGAAGAAGACCAACAACAAGGAAAGGGGAAAGCTAAGTTGATCCCTCAGGAGAGGAGGGATTTTAGGTCGGACCGGTACAATAATAACCGTCCTCGGAAAGACTTTGTTGGGCAATCAGGTTCCACCAACACCCAGACGGTTAATGTTGTGTTTTGAGAGCCGGTGCAACAAGTACTGGAGAAGATCAAGAATGAGCCGTTTTTCAAATGGCCAAACAAGATGGCAGGAGAGCCTATGAGACGCAATCAGAATCTTTATTGCCATTATCATCAAGATCACAAACACACAACTGAGAATTGCAGGAATTTATGGGACCATTTGGAACAGCTAGTCCGAGAAGAGAAGTTGAAGCAACTCTTGCATCACTCCAGTGGTCGGGTAAGCCAAGCAGGCTCGGAGATGCTTTTTCGAGACTCCCCCTTGGCACAATAAACGTTATTTTTGCTGCCCCGGGAAGGACTGGGTCTTGTCCTTCCAGAGTAATGTCAGTATCCTGGTCTCCAGCCGAGGAGTATAGCTCAATGTCTAAAAGAGCTAGGATGGACATCCCGTTGGTTTTGGGTTTTTCAAATGAGGACAAGGTTGGAACCATACAACCCCATGATGATGCTCTTATGGTCATGCTGAGAATTGGCGGGTACGATGTGAAAAGGGTGATGATTGACCAAGGCAGTGTTGTTGATATAATGTACCCTGACTTGTATAAGGGGCTAGGTTTGAAGCCTGAGAACTTGGTGACCTACAGTTCTCCTCTGGTGAGTTTTGAGGGAAGAATGGTCATCTCAAAAGGTCAGATCAGACTACCTGTGCAGACCGGTACAGATGTGGTGGAAGTGGACTTTATCGTTGTAAATGTTTTCTTTCCATACACGGCTATTATGGGCAGACCGTGGCTTCACACCCTGGGGGCAGTTTCTTCTACTCTACACCAGAAGGTAAAATACCCATCCGGAGGCCAAGTTTTGGAGATAGTAGGAAGTCAGGCTGTAGCCCGACAATGCCTGGTAGCGGCTATCCAACATCAGCCAGAGGCGGAGACCTCGGCTACCGCCGATAATGGTTTATAGCAATCAAAAGCCCCAGCATTACCCTTAAATGGACCGGCCGACGAGGCCAAATGCGAAGATCTGGAGAGGGTAATTGTTGGTGATGACCCAGAGAAATTCTTTCAGGTTGGGGCTAAACTGCCTTCGCAAGAGAATGAGCAATTGGTGGAATTCCTCAGAGAAAATGTTGATGTGTTCGCATGGAGCGCATATGAAGCCCCGGGTATAGATCCGAGCTTTATCTGTCATCAACTCAATGTGAATCCTTCCATTATTCCGAAGAGACAGCCACCTCGGCGCCCATCAAAAGAGCACACCGAGGCTATCAAAAGTGAGGTGGCCAAGCTCAAGCAGGCAGAGGCTATCAAGGAAGTTTTTTATGCTCAATGGTTAGCCAACACAGTGGTGGTGAAAAAGAAGACTGGGAAGTGGCGAGTGTACGTGGACTTCACGGACCTCAATAAGGCTTGTCCCAAGAACCCCTTTCTTATGCCAAGGATAGACCAGTTGGTGGATGCAATAGTAGGACATCCTCGAATGAGTTTTTTGGATGTTTTTCAAGGATATCACCAAATACCGTTAGCATTGGATGATCAAGAGAAGACAGCTTTTGTCACCCCCATTGGAAACTATCATTATAAATTGATGCCCTTTGGTTTGAAAAATGCAGGGTTTACCTATCAACGGATGATGACTAAAATGTTCGAACCACAATTGGGCAGAAACATTGAAGTCTATATCGATGATATGGTTGTGAAGAGCAAAGTGGTGTCCGAGCATGTGGAAGATGTTACAAGCATTTTTGGAATTCTGAGAAAGCACAAGCTACGTCTGAATGCCTCATAGTGTTCCTTTGGTGTAGGCTTCGGAAAGTTCTTGAGGTACATGGTGACTCACAGGGGAATTGAGGTGAACCCAGACCAGATTAAGGCCATTAACGATTTACAAGCACCTCGGAATCCGAAAGAGGTGCAGAAACTGACAGGAATGACTGCTGCCTTGAACCGATTTATCTCCAGGTCAGTTAATAGGTGCAGACCCTTTTTCCTTTTATTGCATAAATGGAAAGGATTTGAGTGGACTGAGGAATGTGCTATAACATTTCAGCAGCTGAAAGAGTACCTATCTTGGCCGTCTATCATGTCCAGTCCTGAGATGGACGAGGTCCTGTTTGCTTACCTAGCAGTTACCTTCCATGCAGTTAGTTTTGTCTTAATATGAAAGGACAGTGGAGTTCAAAGACTAGTTTATTACGTAAGTAAGTCACTTCATGAAGTCGAGGTGCGATACTTATCGCTGGAAAAGGCCATCTTGGCAGTGGTCCATGCAACACGTAAACTCCCACATTATTTTCAGGCACACACCGTAATAGTTCTAACTCAGCTATTGCTCAAGTCCATACTTAGAAGCGCAGATTATACGGGGAGGATTGCTAAGTGGGGCACGATCCTGGGGGCTTTCGACATCAAGTATATGCCTCGTACCTCCGTGAAAGGCCAGGTCCTCGCCGATCTAGTAGCCGAGTTTGCTGAGCTTCCAGAAGAAGCTGAGGTGAAACAACGTGACATGGATGAAAAGTCGGTTGGCCTGATCTTTGCTCAAGACGCCTCATCCTGGAAAGTATCTATGGACGGAGCAGCAAACCAACGGGGAGCAGGAGTGGGGCTAGTTCTGGTATCCCTTGAAAAGATCATCATTGAGAAGTCCTTGAGGTTGGGATTCTCAGCTACGAACAACGAAGCGGAATATGAAGCTTTGCTGATGGAAATGAATATGGTCCAGAAAATGGGTGGAAAGGCAGTGGAAGTGTTCTCAGATTCAAGATTGATAGTCGGTTAGGTGAAAGGGGAACTGGAAGCCCGAGATGCAAGAATGTAGGAATATTTGAGTCAAGTTAGGCGTGTACAAACGAAATTTGAATATTTTGACTTGTCACATATTCCCAGAGGTGAAAATACACATGCAGATTCCTTAGCAACCCTTGCCACTTCCTCAGCGTGAAATTTTCCCCGAGTGATAATCGTTGAGGATTTGTGCACCCCCACCCCAACAAGGAAGGATGTACTCCAAGTTCATCAAGTCAACTTAGCGCCGAGCTGGATGGACCCCATATTGCAATTCCTCAAAAGCGATACATTGCCTGAGGAGAAAATAGAAGCCGAGAAAATATGAAGGAAAACTCCTCGGTTTTGGTTATCTGAGGAAAAAAAGTTGTATAAACGTTCTTTTTCTGGGCCGTATCTGCTTTGTATACACCCCGAGATGTCAGAGTCACTTCTAAAGGAACTGCATGAAGGAATTTGTGGAAGTCACACGGGGGGAAGGTAAGGTCCCTATCTCACCGGGCCATTACCCAAGGATACTAGTGGCCAAATATGCAGAAGGAAGCGCAGGAGTATGTTAGAAAATGTGACCAATATTAGAGATTCGCTTCAGACATCCACTAGCCTGGAGGAATTCTTAATCCTCTTTCCAGCCCTTGCCTTTTGCTCAGTGGGGTTTAGATATTGTAGGTCATTTTCCTAAAGCATTAGGAAATAAAAAGTATCTGCTGGTTGGCACAGATTATTTCACTAAGTGGGTCGAAGCTGAACCTTTGGCTAACATCAGAGACGTAGATGTTAAAAGGTTTATCTGGAAGAATATCGTTACGCGATTCAGAACTCCCCGCACCCTTATCTCGGATAATGGCCTTCAATTTGATAGTAAAGCCTTCAGGCAATACTGTTCTGACTTAGGGATAAAGAATAGATATTCCACTCCGGCCTATCCTCAAGGGAATGAGCAAGCTGAGGCTGTCAACAAGGTTATAGTCAATGGACTTAAAAAGTGGTTGGATGATGCAAAAGGAAAATGGGTGGAAGAATTGCCACATGTCCTTTGGACGTATCGAACAATGCCTCGACAGTCAACAGGAAAAACTCCTTTCTCAATGACATATGGAGCCGAGGCCGTCATCCCTCTGGAAACTGGTTTCCCAACGTTAAGGACTAGTGCATTTACCTCGGATGGTAACGATGAGCTGTTAGAAAGAAGTTTGGACTTGATCGAATAGCGAAGGGAGAATGCAATGGTCCAACTGGCTGACTACCAGCATAAACTCAAGCAAAGCTATGATACCAATGTAAAGCTGAGGCCGTTAGCTGTAGGAGATCTGGTGCTGAGGAAAGTTCTAGGAACCATCAAGCATCCAGCTTGGGGAAAATTGGGGCCTAATTGGGAAGGACCGTATCGGATTACTTCAGTAGCCGAAATAGGAGCCTATTATCTGGAAGACTTAGATGAAAAAGTTGTACTCCATCCTTGGAATGTAAACAATCTAAAGATGTATTATTATTAATAAAAGTAATCTTGTTTGGTTTTCTTTTAATTTATGCCAATCATACATCATGTGTTTCCACATCTATTGAAGTATTAAACAAAAATTAAGTTATGTCAGGTTTCTCGGACCGCAAACTTAGTGGAAATTAATACCCTATGACATCTATTGAAGTATTAAACAGAAAATAAGTTATGTCAGGTTCTTCGGACCACAAACTTAGTGGAAATTAATACCCTATGGCATCCTATGGCATCTATTGAAGTATTAAACAGAAACTAAGTTATGTCAAGTTCCTCGGACCACAAACTTAGTGGAAATTAATATCCTATGACATCTATTGAAGTATTAAACAGAAACTAAGTTATGTCAGGTTCCTCGAACCACAAACTTAGTGGAAATTAATACCCTATGACATCTATTGAAGTATTGAACAGAAACTAAGTTATGTCAGGTTCCTCGTACCACAAACTTAGTGAAAATTAATACCCTATGACATCTATTGAAGTATTGAATAGAAACTAAGTTATGTCAGGTTTCTCGGACCACAAACTTAGTGGAAATTAATACCTTATGGCATCTATTGAAGTATTAAACAGAAACTAAGTTATGTCAGGTTCCTCGGACCATAAACTTAGTGGAAATTAATACCCTATGGCATCTATTGAAGTATTAAACAGAAACTAAGTTATGTCAGGTTCCTCGGACCACAAACTTAGTGGAAATTAATACCATATGACATCTATTGAAGTATTAAACAAAAACTAAGTTATGTCAGGTTCCTCGGACCACAAATTTAGTGGAAATTAATACCCTATGACATCTATTGAAGTATTAAACAGAAACTAAGTTATGTCAGGTTCTTCGGACCACAAACTTAGTGGAAATTAATACCCTATGACCTCTAATGAAGCATTAAACGGATTTAATAGAAACTAATACAACCTCTTGTTATTAAAATACTAGTGCCACACAAACTTGGGCATTTCAAAGGAGTAAACCCTTAAGTCCCATTCTCGGATCACAGGGTTTCTAGTTACCTAGTAAAGATATAAATCCCAATAAGCTTGTGAGCATCATTTAATGCATATTGACGTGCTCTAGACTTAACTTTACCCAGCTTTTGAACGCTTTCTTAAGGTTCAACTTGTTAGAATGGATATATATGTATCCAAAATATGTCTATGTGATGTTATAGACTCAATGGTTATCATCCATTTTAGTTTCCAATTATAAATGTGTGTAAGTTATGTTTTTTCTCTTGTATAAACAAAGGACAATCAAGATAAAACCACTCAAAACCAAAATGACAAAACGAATAACACAAAAATAAGATAAACAGCAACTCAAACGAATTCCAAAAAGTAAAAATGCATACTTTATTAAAATATGTCTAAAAAGAAAAATTAGAAACCAAATCCCTTGCAAAAGTCCTAAATGTATTACAAAAGAAAGCTTATTTTTTCAGCTTAATTTGAAGCTTGGAAGTTTGGTTGGTCGGTTTGTCTGCTTCCGAGGAAGTTATTCCCTCTTTGTCTTTAGAAGCTCCCTCAGCGGGCATGACTGTAGAAGCCAAGTCTTGCTGAAAGCCTTGGGAAGCTGCCCCTACCTCCGGAATGGCTGCAGCCTTATCCGAGGATACTTCTTGGGAAGCACCAGTCTCGTTTGTTGGTCCTTGCTAGCTGGGAGGAGGAGGATCCTAAGGCAATACTTCTGGATTTGGATCAACAGTTATAGAAGCCACATCATCTTAAGCGGAAGGAGGGTCCGAGGCTCGAATTGCAGAAGGGTAAAACACATTCACTGCTTTCCTCAACTTAGATGAAGCCTCAACCCCAGCTCGGTTAAGGGCTTCATCCCAAGTTTGGGCGTAATAAATGCGGCACACCGTTAGGACCTCTGACCTAAGGGTTTCCTCAGTCTCAGCCACTCCAATGTCATAACCCTTCTGCTCGGCCTCGTCCCTTTCCTTCTCGGCCTCAACCCTTGCTTTCTCAGCTTCAGCCTTGGATCTCTTAGCTTGATCCTTTAACCTCTGTTTCCTCTAATTGTTTTTTAAGGGCTGCCATTTGCTCCCTAGCAGCCTTTAATTCGTCATTTGCCTCGCGCAGACGCCTCCTCTGGTCCTCGGCTTACCTCTCTGCACCTTCCAAGGCCGAGTCAGCGTTACGGCGAGCGTGTTCCTCAACAGTCAACTTTTTCTTTAGCTCGGCAAGATTATGCTCAGAAATGGTCAATGTCTGTATGGCTGCCGTCCGTTTTTTCCTTTCATCTTCCAACTGTTGGTAGCAGTCATTGGTAATCTCTTCCAGTCTGAAAGTGTTTTGGATAGCCTAAAAGGGAAGGATCAACACCATAGCCAATAAAAAGTACATATCAATAAATAATAATTACAAGTAAAAAAAAAAAAAGAGGGGGAAAAGAGTTAACACTATACCATTCCCAAATATCTTTTGCAGTTAAGGAAGACTTCATTCTTCCTCATATTCTTCAGCTCGGCCATATCTCTTGGAAGCAACAAAGCCTCCTCCACGGCCGAGGCTACGTGGCACCCAATGCCACCGTTGAAGTCCCTGAGTGATGCATCATCCCTTAAGGGCTCCCCATCGTGCATGGGTGCTGGCAGTTAGGCTTATGGCTCAGGAGGCTGAGTATCCGACCTCTCCAGGCCCCGTTTTGAGGTACGGCTGACCTTCTGCTGCTTCGCAGCTCGTTGGACCTCTTCTTCCCTGGTTGGACGGGATCTTCCAGTATCAACCACATCTGTCCCTTTCTGCTCCCTTCGCCTTTTTAGATCAGCAGTTTCAAGTCTGACCGGCTGAGGTTGGTGGGGAGGTTATTGAGGAGCAAGAGGAGGAGATTTGGTGGGAGGAGGGGGAATCTGAGACTGAAGATCTCCTCGATGCACCTTTCCCGGGCTGGTTCTCTATTAGCTCCATTAGACTCCTTTGGGGTTTCCTTTGTACACCCATTTCGTCGAAATCGTCCTCGGAGTATATAGTTTGATTAAAAACCTCGAATTCGTCCGAGGAGTCTGTCAAATCTACAACTTCCTCCGGATTTCTTTCTTTCTTCTTCTTCTTTTTCTACTTCTTCTTCTCTTCTGTCCTGCTCTTCTCTGAGAATCTCTGAAACGATGAACCCCTAATAGGCAACGCTGATACGGCGAAGCCGAGGGTCACGAGCTCTGATTACGTATTTAGGAGCTTGGAAGGCGAACGAGAGAGGTGTGTATCCGAGGATCAAATGGGCTGCTCGGAGTTGACCGTCAGCTTCGTTCACATATATCTCGGCTTGCAACACCCTATCCAAGCTCGCTTTGTTGACTAAGTTGAGTTTGGATTTGGTAGAACGCCTATCTGCAAAATCATTGAATTAAAATGAGGTTTCATTAGAAATAAGAATAATAAGGCACAAGACAAAAAAAAAATGTAAACTAAAATTCATGAATCTATGGCTATACCCCCACCTGGTTCTCCCTCCTCCATTGAGCAGGGTAGGCCATCGTGCCATTCCCCGAAAAAGATAAGGAAATCCTCCTTCAAGTTCTTATTTGAAGTGGGAAGGCACTGGATTAGCCTTACTGTAGGATACCTCGATTTGAGGTAATATCCCTACCCCTTTAAATGGTGCAGGTTGTACACCTAATTCACATTATGGTGGGTCAGGTTTAGGTTCATTCTCTTGTTTAAAGCTTCTATACTTCCCAAGACCCTAAACATGATCGGGGCACACTATGTGGGAGATAACCTAAAAAATTGAAGGTAATTCCTAGTAATAGTACCCATGGGAATGGTTATCCCACCCTCTATGAAGGCAATCATGGGAATGACCACCTCCCCTATTTTTCTAGCGCCGACTCACTCCCCCTAGGCCGCATACCTCACACCCATTGTTGGTGGGATCCTATACTTAGCCCTGAAACTTCTCATACCTTCCTCGGATTCAACTAGACATTTGAACTTACCCATTTTCCTAAAGGGTTTCGAAGAAAAATTAACAAGTTTAAGATGAAAGCTAAAACGGTTTTAAGAAGACTTACAGGTTTGAAAAAGGGTCCTCGGACAAGATTCTAGTATTTGTAGATGCACAGGGAAACGAAAGAAAGAGGCAGGTTCAGTGTATGAACTCTAGGATTGTGTGATTGCTGAAAGTAAGAGAGAGAATTGATTTGAAAAGCTATTTATAGTAGCGCAGAAGTTACAAGCGGGAAAATTCCCGCTCTTAAAACAAGAAAAACCCTCCACCGTTCGATTTACATCTTGCCGTAGAACATGGGGGATAGGGGCGTCGCCAAAATTTAAAGCTGGCATGCTCTGGACGCCGAAACGTTAGGAGTGTGTCCAGAGCATACAAAAAGACACGTAAGAGGTCAAGAATACAGAGTAAAACCAAAAACAAGATAGGATAAGGACATCAAAATCATCCTTTTCTTCCGAGGAGTCAAAAAGCAAGATTTTGAGGGGTTATTGTGGGAGCCAGTTAATTAGGAAGTATTGTTAAAGCAGTATTAACTTGGCCTATGGCCCTATCCGAGATCGTAAGACCATCCGAGGAGGTCCAAATAAGATTATAAGGAGAACAGAATGAAGAGAGGAGGAGAGACAATATGAGATAGGTCCAATAAGCGTCCGAGAACAAAAGCCTTCTCGGCAACATGTGTCCGAGGTAGATCTGAGTGCCATATCATCACGGACTTACTTCGAAGCTACACCACAACTAAGGGTGGGACATTGGACTAGGGGTAAGAAAAGAAAGGTAGACAAATGTCTTCAAAAGCTGCTACCTCCACATTAAATGCCTCTCAACCAACTTTTTGGCCGTATTAATGTGGAAATGAAGCCAGAACAGTGATCAAGCAACCTTACAATTGCTGGTTGATGGTTCTGGGAAATGCTGGATGGGACAGGAAGGAGTCCCCTGAATCTAACCTACACGTGTGTGGTAAGGATGACACTAAGATTGTAGTATATAACATGGAAAGATGTACTGAGAAAAGGGGGAGTGAAATCAAGGAGAAGGACTAGAACTCTTGTACAATTTGATTATTTAACAAAACCATATGATATGAACTACTTAATCGATTCCGAGGATAGATTTTCTAATCTTACTTGTGTCGAACCGTCTTGAACTGTTAAATCTAATCATTTTTCTTCTAGGATAGATCTAGTTCTTCTATCCATGCTCTACAAATTTATTGTTTGGGCTGTTGGGGTTTGAGCCCAATCCAATTTTAGGACCAATCCGATTTCAGTCCTTACATATAACATATTAAAATGAATTTTATTGGGCATGCACAATTATATTCATTAACTAGAGCATGTTCTTGTACTTACTAAGTCCCCACAATTCTATTTGTACTGCCTTCAGTTTCATTCGATACAAACATCCTTGCCATTCCAAAATCTACAATTTTAGGATTCATATTGGCATCTAGTGAAATGTTGCCAGCTTTAAGGTCACGATGAATTATCCGTAGTCAAGAATCCTCATGAAGGTATAGAATCTCTCGAGCAATGCCTCTTGTGATTTTGTAACGCGTTTCCCAATAGAAATTTGCACGCTTCATTAGATCTATAGATTCAGTAAATCAAATTAGTCACCAAATATTTTAAAAACTAATTTCTTAACAAAAAGAACAAGATTTAAACTGAATAAAATTATTTTGATTAGAATAAAGAATATAACAACGAAATGAAAAAGTACCAAATATGTAGTGATCAAGGCTTGTATTAGGTACGAACTCATAGATAAGAAGCCTTTCATTTCCTTCTAAGCAAAATCCAAGGAACCTAACTAAATTTCGGTGTTAAAGCTTGGCTACTAATAGGACTTCGTTCTTAAATTCTAGATCGCCTTGTCCAGAATTCCTTGAAAGCCTTTTCACAGCTATCTCTTGTCCATTAAATAGCCTACCCTGTATGCATGTCAACATACACACATATGTATGAGCATAATCAGTAGAAATAAAATAATTTAACTAGACTCCAAAGAATTAAATAATTCATTTCAAATCATAATTTTTTCCTACCCTGTGAACTTCCCCAAATCCACCTTTCCCAAGTTTATTTGCATCTGAAAAGTTCTGTTGCTGCTCTTATAGTGCCGAAATCGACTTGCAAAGATTCCACACTTGTTATTTGATCCACTGGTTCACAAGAGGAACATGTTTATACATATTCAATTGACACATTTACACTCTTTAAGATAGAGTAGCAGATCAATGAGAGGAACATGTTAATACATATCCATTGATACAATTGCATTCTTTAAATCAGAGTAACACTGTCACATATATAGAGGTCCTTTTTATTTTTAGATTTTGGAACAATACAGGAGCTTATAATGGATGAATGGTTACTCTGAGGAGATTCATCACAATTTACAAAGACATTTGCAATTTTTAATAATTATTTGTTCTGAATATTTACTTGACGTGAAGGCCAACAACAGTATGAGAGTTCTAACTTTTATTTGTGGGCTACTATTTATGTCGATGTTTCTAGTAACAAAATCAGAGAGAATTTTAAATAAACAACTAAGCCTTACTCAGATAAAAATAAAAAAATAAAAAAATAAAAAAATAAAAAAAAACTAAAGCTTTGACAAACCATTTTTGGTTTCCACGGACCTTTTTCAAATAAGACAAACTGAAGTTGATATATATTTGTAAATGAGACCATATATATAGCTTGGAATTTTTCCTTTTCATCATACGCGTCACAGTTAAAAAAAACATCTATTTGTTTGAATGTTGAATATTTCGTAAAAGATTTTTTGTGAAGCAAACTTTTTATGGTGAGGTAGGTAAGACCGTAAGAGGTCTATTTCTGAGAATGAAGAGCAACATTGCCAACATGTTCCAAATTAATGGGAATGGGATCATACATAAGTATTTCTCTTATCAAAATTACTACTGCTGTTACCTATCAAGTTGTCAAGAACTTGAAAATTTCACGAATTACTAAGATTCATATTATTCGAGAACTGTTTTATATGGGTTTGATTTCTGCCCATGAACTTGTAATATTATATTAATAGGTTTAAGAACTTAGAGTATTCTTCATTATTGGACTTTTAAGTGAAATAATTATGATATAGTATTTTGCCAAGTATTAATAACCTTGGACTTTTTGATAAAATAGTATCAAGTAGTTAGCTTAGGCTTTTGATAAAATAATGTCAAGTAATTAGCTTAGACTTTTAATAGTGCCAACATAAATTGAATTTTTGATATTGCCAATGAGAATTGGCTTTTGATGATATTGCCAATGTGAATTAGGTTTTGATAAATAAATTACCATGGGTTTAAACCATGGGCTTTGCTTATGGGATTTGAATTCCATTGATAAAATTGTCATGGGTTTAAACCATGAGCTTTGATTATGAATTTGAATTTCATTGATAAAATTGTTTTGCCATAGACTTGAATCATGGGCTTTTCAAACATTGCTAAGCATAAGTATTTTTGGGCTTTAAAAAGAATGGGATGTGTGTATTGAGCTCGTAGGGCCGGTTTTGGGTTTAGCTAAATATTGATAATAAAATTGGATAAAATATGAGTTTTTTGGGCGTTTTGTGATAGTTTATATCATGACCCAATTTAGATAATAAGATATAAAATATTTGTGGTTAACATAATAATAGGGCAAAAAATATTTGTAAAAACCTAATAACTTATTAGTGATGTTTGAAAATAAATCTGCATTATTAGCACTTTGCATAATATGTATTTAAGAGATTTCGCAAAAGTTAGATTTGAGCATGACTTGAGCCTAAACATTGAGCTTAACTAGTTTATATGTAATAAAAACAGTTACTTTTTTACTCTTTAGTCATAAATTAATTTTAGACTATAATAACTTGAAAATTTTAAATATTTAATTAATGACATAACTATCTTTGATTTTCTTGAAATTTAGTAAGTATGGAGGATATACAAAGAAAATGTAATCTAATAGTCGGTTTATCAAAATTCACATCCAATAAAAAAATATTGAATAAAATTGTAATATGAGTCTATAAAACTATAATCAAGTTTGTGGTTTGTCCAAAATTTGTGACCACCTGGACTTATTGTGAAGTCACCCTTGTTAAAAAATTTGGCTTCAAAAAAAAAAACTATAAATAAAGAGAAAAAAAACTAATATTTTTTTGGATAGATAAGTAGAAAATAAAATAAAACAAACACATAAACCCTAAACTATCCCAAAAACATGTAGAAGTCCGCTGATATTAGCAAAAGCGCAATAGAATACCCAATTGACATAGACATTTTTTTATAATTTTTTTTTTTGAGAAATGTCTATTGCACATGCTTACTTATACACAATATACATGTTTAGCTTTTTGAATTGAAATGGTGATGGCCGAGTGTGTGTACTTTGTGAGTAAGTGAGTATATGACAAACATTACTCTTATTATTATTATTTTTTTCCTACATTTAATTTCATTTTTTAAGATCTCTCCTTGAACCAATGTAAAAGATCTAATTTCCTTAATTCATTCATTCACGGAAAAGGTAATAAACAGACATATTAGGCAGTATCACTTGATCAAGTCCTAAATTACTCCCTCCCTAACGTTTCATACTATTTCTATATCTCACCCAGTAAAAATTCAAGAAAGTTTTTTTTGATGAATAATTCAAGAAAGTTATTAAGGGTTTGGAGGACGTATATTAACAATCAATTTTAATTAATATTTTTAAAAAAATTAAAAAAGTTATCAAATCAATAAATGTATAGACATCATTATATTGGAAGTAAGATGTCCTTGGTACGTGCCAATCGAGTTATCACAAATAAATATATAACAGTTGAGCACTGATAAAGAGCTTGACAGTCTCTCAATTGGAGTACAAAGTACTGGTTGCCTAGAAACTAATGAAGGGATAAAAAAAAAAATTGAAGATAAGGTGTGGGATTTCCTAGTTCCCACCAGTGAGAGAGACATGTGGTTCAAAAATCTTTAATATAGAAAAACTCAGGGGAAAGTGAAAAGAGTTCGCAGAACGACTTGAGCCTAAACATTGAGCTTATTAATTTATATGTAATAAAATCAGTTACTTTATTACTCATAGTAATAAGTTAATTTTAGACTACTGCTGTGTACGGAAGCTTTCTCTGCCCTCATTATTGATGCAAATAACAAACGAAGCCTCACTGGGATATCTGTTTGTAGGGGCTGCCCAAAGGTTACCCATCTGCTCTTTGCAGATGATAGCCTTGTGTTTTGCAAGACAGAGGGGCAGGGATGTACCAAAATGGTGGAAATCCTTAATCTCTATGAGCTAGCTTCAGGGCAAAAAATTAATACGGATAAGTCCTCTATTACCTTCAGCCACAATACAGCTCTTGAGGTTAGGCAGGAAGTTTTTGACATCCTTGGGCCCATGCAAGACTCAAGACAAGGTAAATATCTTGGTCTCCCGGCGGCAATAGGTAAGTCCAAAAACCAAGTTTTTGCAGAAATAAAAGAGAGAGTCGATAGAAAACTCTCAGGATGGAAGGAAAAAATGTTGTCGATGGGGGGAAAGGAAATTCTGATCAAGGCGGTCACACAAGCGATACCCACATATACTATGAGCTGTTTTCTTCTACCAAAGGGTTTATGTGAAGATTTGGAAAGAATGGAGCGAAACTTTTGGTGGGGTCAGAAAGATCAGGAATCAAAGATGTCTTGGGTTGGCTGGAGGAAAATGTGCAAGTCAAAGGCACAAGGAGGCATAGGTTTCCGCAATCTCCATGCTTTCAATCTAGCAATGTTGTCAAAACAGGCGTGGCGTATCCTGAATAATCCAAACAGCCTTGTGGCGCGTATGTACAAAGCTAGATATTTCCCCTATGATGACATTATGGAGGCAAAACTTAGGCACAACCCTTCATATGCTTGGCGAAGTATTTATAAAAGCTTGGAAGTCATTAGAAAAGGGACAAGATGGAGGGTAGGGAATGGAAGGAGGATACATATATGGGAGGACAAATGGCTGCCCACTCCAACCACGTATAAAATCTGCTCTCCCCAGGTAGATATTGAGGACTTTCCTATGGTCTTGTCCCTGATTGATGTGGACACAAGGCGTTGGAAGGTGGACAAACTCAGAAGGTATTTTTTACCTTTTGAGGTGGATGTCATTCTCAACATTTCACTTAGCTATACTCTGCCAGAGGACAAGATAATCTGGGTGGGCAACAAAAGGGGCATTTTTTCAGTCAAAAGTGCCTACTATGTAGCTATGATGGTGGTGGAAGAGGTGGAGGTTGGGGAAAGCTCATCTGGGGATTATAGAACCCCTTTATGGAAGAAAATATGGCAGCTGAAACTCCCTGCCAAGATCCGAATTTTCGCATGGAGAGCTTGCATGGAGGGACTACCAACTCGACTAAACCTGGGGAGGAGAGGGGTGAACGTTGAAACAAAGTGCCCCCTGTGTGAAAAGGAGATTGAGAGTACTAGTCATGCCCTTTTGCACTGCACTAAACTTTGGGATGTATGGTGGAGCTGGAATACTTGCCCAATACAATTACTGGCAGAAAATAAAGACTTGGTGGATATTGCTATGATGATTATGAATGCAGGTACCCCCCAGGACCTCGAAATTCTCTTTGCCACGGCATGGTCTATATGGTATAATCGTAATCGGGTGGTCCATGAATCCCAATGGGAAACACCAGCCTAAGTTTGGGGGTATGGCCGGCAAATCCATGGAGACTACAAGGGAGCATTGACAGTATGTCAGCTAAGGAAACAACCCCTTGAAGTTGGTTGGGCTGCACCTCCCCCTGAAGTCTACAAAATAAATGTAGATGGAGCAACAAGTGTGGGAGGCTTATCTTGTGTGGGAGTGGTAATCCGTGACTGCAGGGGTACAGTCTTGGTGGCAAAAAGCAAGGTTTTGGCTGGATCATATGAGGCAGAAATTTCTGAAGCTTTGGCAGTGGAAGAGGGTGTCCTATTAGCCAGTGAAAGAGGACTACACCAGATCATAATTGAGACAGACTCTTTAGCAGTAGCTCAAGCAATCAGCACACGGTCAAGCCATGGAGAAGTAGGTACAGTTATTCAAGGAATTCTTGTCCTGTTGGAATCCTTTAGTAGCTGGAAGATTCAGCACTTGAAAAGGGACTACAACAGTGTGGCGCATGAGCTGGCACAGTTAGCAAAGTGTTCTGCTGAATCTCAGATTTGGGATGGTGTAGAGCCAGCAATACTACAACATCTCCTTTTAGCTGACAGGGCGAAATGTTAACTTGTCTTGTTTTTTTGTAGTCCATGTGCTTACTGTTGTACTCCATTTTCTCTTAATGAAATTTCCAGATTTCTCATCAAAAAAAAAAAAAGTTAATTTTAGACTAAAAATTTAAAATTTAAGGAAATGTTGGGTACATATTTTCAATTTTTATATTTATACATGTTTTCACACATTTTTCATTTATATATATTTTCATACATATTTTCAAATAACAATTTTCAGTTTTTAAGTACATGTACCAAACATCTTCTAAATATTTAATTGATGACATAGTTATAGATTTTTGATCTTTTTGAAATTTTGCGTATGAAAGATATATAAAGAAAATATAATCTAATAATGAATTTATCAAAATTTATATTTAATAAAAAAAATATTGAATGAAGTTGTAGGCTGAGTCTACAAAAATATAAGTAAGTTTGTGGTTAAACTTGGTCCAAAATTTGTGACAACTCTAAACTTATTGCAAAGACACCCTTGTTAAAAAATTCGGCTTCCAAAAAAAAAAAAAACTATAAATAAAGAGAAAATAAACTAAAACAAACACACAAACCCTAACTATCCCAAAAACCTATAGAAGTCCACTGATATTGGCAAAAGGGCAATAGAATACCGCATTGATATAAACATCTCTTAACAATTTTTTTTTTTTTTTGGAAATGTCTATTGCACGTACTCACTTACACACACATGGGCGGCTCCACTTGTTAGCCAAAAAAAAAAAAAAATGTATATATATTTTTTGTTTTGACCCCCTAAAATAAGTTTGATTATGATCGTCTTAACAATATCCTAACATTTTTAAACACAAAAAAAAAAAAAAAAACCACAATAACAAACCAATTTGAATTAAAATCTGGGAAAAAAATAATAAGTCCAACAACGTAAGTAAAAATTTGTTAATCTTAAACCATAGAAATCTTAACAAATTTGAAATAAATCAATTGAATGGGAGATCAATAGATAAATGATTGTTAGACTGTGTACATTTAAAAAAAATGTAGTTCATAGGATTGATAATAAAGAAATCATGTAACGATTTCAAAATATGAAACATCATAAAAAACAATTGTAAAACTTTATGTATTTCAGTTTTTGTTTTGTTTTGTGATATCGATATATTCAAGTTCTCTTTTATTTTAAATTTTATATAATTTATGTTTCTTATTGACTTCCTTTAAAAAAAATTCTGAAACCGTCACTCTACACACAGAATACATGTTTATTGACTACCCCATTTACTCAAAACTTATCACTCATATTTCAAAACTTTATCTCATCAAAAACCTAAAACTGAAAACTTCATATTTGGTTCGTAACTTAAAACCGTGTTTCTCATTTTCATAACTCAACTTTACCACTTTTTTGTGGAGCCCACGGCCTTCACAATTCAGAACAGTCACTGCTCCCTCCCGCGTCTGTGATATAAATAGGAAAAAAAAAAAAAAAAGTAAAGGAAGAAATTTATGTTATGTTCAGAGAGGTGGGTGGGATAAGTGAACGGGGAAGTTGGAATTGTAGTAATGGCTCCAGAGAGTAAAGAGAAAATACATAAGGGAACCGGTGGGAGTATGTATTTATTGACCTTCATTGTGAAGCTGGAGCTAAAACCACAGAAGAGAAAAGCTTCAAACAGTATTGTGCGACAAGTCACTGACAAGCCCCTCGCGTTGCACTTATTTATGAAATTGCATCAAACTCATTTTACAAAAAAGAAATTTGCTAATGCGACACAATAATTTTTATTTTTAAAAAATATTTTCTCTAAAATTAAAAAAATATTGATAATTTTTTCAATTCTCAAAAAAATATTTTAAAAAATAGATAACTTATTAACCGGACTCTTTTGGAAATAAAAAAAACCTTCAAAGCAGTTTCACTTCACGCGTTAAAAATTCAAGGAAGTTACTGTGTAGGGATCCATTAAATTGGGAGTGAGATATACCAAAGACTTTGTATGTGTCAATTGAGTTGTCACAGACAATCTCTCAATTACAGATTACTAATTGCCTAGAAACTAGCGATGGGATAAAAAAATAGAGAGATACTATGTTTACAATATTTTTACAATATTTTTATAATAAATTACAGGTGGTTAGTGGTTATTAGTTCAAATTTCAAACTAACGCTAAGATTACTTTTTTGCCCCAACAATAACAACTAGTAACAACTTGCCACTTAGGATTTGTTGTAAAAATGTTATAGAAATATTGTAGACATAACATTTCTCAAAAAAATAAGGTACAAATAAGGTGCAGGATTTACCACCAGTGAGAGAAGGACACGTAGTTTAAAATCTTATCAATTTGAGTTTGTGCTTTGCTGTGTTTCTGACGCATTTACTGTAGCTGGCGTTACAAAACAACAGAAAAGATCAAGAGTATCTACATAACTGTTCTCATCTTAGCCGATTGAAAACATGCATCTAGATAATTTTTGTAATTTTTTAGTGCTGAGGCGATAAGATTTCAAAATCAAAGTTGGTGAAGTATTGGAGTGTACTACTACTACTTTTGGGAAAGAAGTTCAGCTCTGAGTTTGAGACCCAAAGAGAAAACGCAGAAATGAAAATACAACGCAGCAGACGTGAACCCAAACACACACAAGAAGTAAAACAGAGAGAGAGGGACAAACCAGTGCCACATCACCATAGTCCTGGTCCACACCCTCAAACGTCTCTCTGCATCTCAATAAATAGTGCCAAAACACCTTTCAAAACAAAATAAAATAAAAGACTCCATTTTTGTCTTGTGAAATAAATATCCTGTACCAAAGTATGGGACCGTCAAACACAACTGGACGGTTTGCAACTGACTTAAAAATCTTCCGTATCTCTCAAACAAAATGTCATTTTCAAGGATTGAGATCCGTGCAATTTTATGAGGGTGAGCCCCGTCTTTTCCAATCTCATTTTGGGCCAAATTTTATGTCATGATTTAATTAAATTATGAGCGGTATGGTAGAGTGTTTTGAGGAATATTTTTTTAATATTTAAATAATATTATATGTGTTTTTAAAAATAACAAATAATATTATTGAAACAATATTATTTGGGATGTTTAGTAGAGGAATTTGAATAACGTTATTTGGGTATTTTTAATATATATGTGGATAAAAAAAAATATATAATATTGTTTAAAATACTCAAAAATATGTTCAAACTAAACTACCAAACACCCTTCAACGACCCCTTATTATTCAAGTAACAGTTTTTAATTCCTAAAAAAAAAAAGTTTTTACATTTTAATAGCACTGTTGTAAATAATTTGAAAACTGTGAGACCCGCCCAAATCTGACTTGACAAAGACAGTACCTAACAGTGCTTTTTTCTCTATCTAATATTATCGAAGGACAAAGTAATATCTTTGCCACTCTTGTCCAAAACTACTACAAAAGAAACCGGGTAACCTTCACATGCGCACTTGCTAAACACTTTCTGTTTCTTTCTTGTGTTGTCAAATCCAACTTTACTTTGAGTCTCCATCAGCTATGGCTGATACATTACTCATTGATCTCTTCAAGCAGTTGGGTTCAATCGCTGTTAAGTCAACTTGCATTTAAAATTTGCATATTTCCTGTTGAATTATTGCAGTGACTCGGGAATTTTATTAACAAATTATTATTATATGTAGAGTTTTCTGTCTTCTTATTAATCTTCTTGGCAATTGAAGTGGAGCCCATGATATACAACTATTCTGCACTTGACAAAGTCTTTGCATTCTTTAGCAAGTCTTTACATAAAAAGCATTCAACTTTACACTTTGAATCAGAAGAAAAAGTTGAGGCAAGAGATTTATTTGAGCGTGTAAAATGAAAGATCAAGAAACTGATGCAGAAGCAGAAAGACAGCCTCTTGTTTCTCACTATTTCCTTCACTTTGATATTACTTGTTTCCAAAAAGCTCAATTGCAGCTGACAGCATAACTGCAACACGGTCCATGAATGATAGCCAAACATTGGTTTCATCAGGCCAAAAATTTGAACTTGGCTTCTTCAGTGCTGGAGGTTCGGGTGATCTATATTTAGGAGTATGGTACAAGAATATCCCAATTAAGACTATAGTTTGGGTTGCAAATAGAGACAGCCCTCGTCAGAATTTTAAGGGTTCTGTTTATATTTTTAAAAAATACGTGTAATTGTAATAGTGTATAAAAATATGTATAATATTATTTAAAAATTAAAAATATATATTTAAACTCTTATACGGTAACAAATTGCCACTAAAAATTAATATATGAAAAGTAGATGTGAAAGTTAGATTTCTAGGATGTTTAGGGCCCGTTTGGTAGAGGAATTTGAGTAATTTTGTTTGTAGTTTTTTGAAATACGTGTGGGTAAAAAAGTGTGTGAAAATGTGTGTAATGTTGTTTAAAAACTGAAAATATGTGTTTGAGTATGCTTATCAAACAGGCTCTTATCTGTTGCGAAAATATATATGGTTATAAAATATTATAAAAATGGATGTTATAATATTTAGGTGATGTTTGATAGTATTATTTTAGTAATATTTATATTTTTTAAAAATACATATATTTGTATTTTTTAAAAATATATATAAATTAAAAAAATATAAAAATATATGTAATGTTATTTAAATTTAAAAAATTATTATTTTAATTATATTATTAAATAACCTTTTAAACACCAAAAACTATTATTTAAAAATCTCAACCAAATATTTAAAAATCTCAACCAAATATCCCTCAATTTGATGTAAATCCTTTCCCATCAGGATGAAGAGCTTGACTTCGTATTCAGGCAATGTCTCAATTATAAATTACTGGTTGCCTAGAAACTAACGAGGAGATAAAAAAATATTTTTGAAGATAAGGCGTAGGATTTCCCACCGGTGAGAGGACATGTAGTTAAAAAATCTTATCAATACTGAGAGTTTGTACTTTGCTGCGTTTCTGACGAATTTACTGTAGCTAGCTTTACAAAACAATACAAATAGCAAGATGCGTTTGGTTTGTGTTTTTAAACAACTATTTTTAGTTTTTAAACAATATTTTACGTATTTCAATACATTTTTTCATTCATATGTATTTCTATAAATGTTTTTAAACAATAATTTTTAATTTTTAAACACATGTACCAAACGGGCCAAATGGCCTAAAATCTTATGTTTTGTTTTGTTATTTTTAACTTAGCAAGGGTGTGATTGGAATTAATCTTCACCGTTCTATCCATCCCATTGTTAAGCAGAGTGTAATGATACAATCTAATCTAGAAGATCTTCTCGCCAGCATATCTAAATTATAGGAGCCAATCACCCTCGATGCCAACTTCCTAATGGGACCAATGGATCTAGTTCGACCGTGACAGATGATAAGAACAATAACTGGCTTTGAATGAGGATAATGTTACTACGAGGGTGCTCTCTTTTGTTGTCAGTAGGCTTTGGTTTTCAGTGGATTCATTAGAAATAGATGCTTTTACTTTTTTCATCGCATCATTTATTTAGATGGGAATGACTTGCAAAATCAAGATTAATTCAAACACTTCCATTGTTCCATTTTAGTCAGGCAAACAAAATCTTTAATATAGAAAAACTTAGAGGAAAGTTAAAAGATTTCGTAGAAGTTAGATGAGCGTAAACATTGAGCTTAAATAGTTTATATGTAATAAAAACAGTTACTTTTTTACTCTTTAGTAAAAAATTAATTTTAGGCCATAATAACTTGAAAAATTTAAACATTTAATTGATGACATAGTTATTGTTCTTTGATTTTTTTGAAATTTAACAAATATAGAAGATATACAAAGAAAATGTAATCTAATAGTAGGTTATTAAAATTCACATCCCAAAAAAAATATTGAATAGAGTTATAGTATGAGTCTATAAAACTATAATCAAGTTTGTGGTCAAACTTTGTCCAAAATTTGTGACCCACCTGAACTTATTGCGAAGTCACCCTTGTTAAAAAATTCGGCTTCAAAAAAAAAAAAAACTATAAATAAAGAGAAAAAGAAAAAAACTAATATTTTTCTGGTTTGGTAAGTAGAAAATAAAATGAAACAAATACATAAACCCTAAACTATCCCAAAAACATGTTGAAGTCCGCTGTTCTTAGCAAAAGGGCAATAGAATACCCTATTGACAAAAACATTTTTTTGCAATTTTTTTTTTTTTTGTTGGGAAATATCTATTGCACATATTTGCTTATACGTATACATGTTTAGCTTTTTGAATTAAAATGGTGATGGGTGAGTGTGCATACTTTGTGAGTAAGTGAGCATCTGACAGACATTACTCATCTAATTTCCTTAATTCATTCATTCACGGAAAAGGTAATAAACAGACATATTAGGCAGTATTACTTGATCAAGCCCTAAATTACTCCCTTCCTCACGTTTCATACTATTTCTATATATCTTACCGTTTATTCAATTTTTATGCATACATGTGTGGTTTTTCTTTTCCCTTTATGCTGTTTTTTAATTATTATTATTATTTATTTTTAGAGATTCAAGTTTCAATCTTTTCCGTATTTGTTTACTTCTTGATAAGAATTTCTAAGTCTCATATATGGTCAAAAATTTCTGTGCATTGCACATATGCTATCATAAGATAAGTCATGAGTCATGACTACATTGACTAGTAAATGTATTTGTTTGGATTAGACGTCTGCGTTTACAAGTTTGCGTTTTTTGGTTTTTTTTTTTTTTTTTTACGTGTTTCTGGGAGTAATGTGGTTACTGTTCATGAACAGTAACCGCAAATGTTGATTTTTCCACGGTGAACAGTGCACCGTATACTGTTCACAGACCCACAAATTTCACTTTTCAGCAATTTTTTCATTAAAAATGGATTCCACAGTATTATTCACATATTTAAAAATTATTTTGTTACAGTATTTTTAGTTTCAGCAAAAATAAGCTCAATTCAAACAGACCCATAGTCTCTCAATTACAAAGTACCGATTGCCTAGAAACTAACGAAAGGATTAAAAAAAAAAAACTATTTTAGTCTTTAAATTATATTAAAAGTTTTTTTTTTCCATAAATTAATTTTTTTTATCACTAAACTTTGTAAAAAGTTTTTTAAATAATATAGAAACAAAAATAAGGATAAAAAAATAATTTTTTCAATAGTTTAAGAATGAAAAACAAATTTCTAGTAAAGTTTAAGGACATTAATAAAATATTTTTAATAGTTTAGGGATAAAATATGAATTTTTTAATAGTTTATGGACGAAAAATAAAATATTTAAATTTTAGAAATGAAAAACAAGTTTTTAGTAAAGTTTAGATGATAAAATAGTAATTTATCAAAAAAAAACTTGAAGATGAGGTGTGGGGTTTTCCACCAGTGAGAGAGACATGTGGTTTAAAAATATTATCAATTCGAGCCATGCAAACAAAATCTTTAATATAAACTTAGGGGAAAGTGAAAAGAGTTCGTAGAAGTTAGACTTGAGCATGACCTGAGCCTAAACAATGAGCTTAAATAGTTTATATATAATAAAATCAGCCACTTTACCTTTTAAAAATAAAACCAGCCACCTTATTACTCATAGTAATAAATTAATTTTAAATTATAAAATTATAAAATTTAAATATTTAATTAATAACATAATTATTAATTTTTGATATTCTTAAAAAGGATATAAAAAAAAATAACCTAATAGTGTAATTATCAAAATTTACATCTAAAAAAAAAATATTGAATGAAGTTATAAACTGAGATTACAAAAATATAATTAAATTTGTTGTAAAATTTTTTGTCCATAATTTAAGAGTACGGTGGGTGTTTGTATTTACTGACCTTCGTTCTGAAGCTGGAGCTAAAACCACAGAACAAAAAGCTTCCAATAGTATTGTGCGAGGATGTGACAAGTCATTGACAGGCTCCACACGGTTGCACTTATTTACGAAAATGCCATCAAACTTATTTCTTAAAAATTGAAAACACCTTAGAGCATTCACATCAGCTCGTCTAAAATATTCCGTCTATTTTACACCAAAAATCTACTTTTTCTATTTTACACTATCATTTTTACAAAACACCCACATCAATTCATCTATTCTATCACTTCTCTGGTTTAAATAATCAATTCCCTTAATTATTTTATTATTTTTCACCAAACCCATTACCCGTTTTTTTATACGCGCTTTCTCTCTCTCTCTCTATCATATTTACCTATTTTCTGATTTCCTTCTCTCTATCTTCTATCTCTCCATACCCATTTTCTGATTTCTTTCTCTCTCTCTTCTATCTCTCCACCCGGTCTCTCCCTCTCCATACCGGCGCTTTCTCTTCTATCTCTCCATACCAATTTTCTTTCTGATTTCTTTCTCTCTCCACTCTCCACTCACGAGACTCTGTTCTAGAGTTTCTGTGAAACTCCTCTCTATTCCAAGATTTTCACTCCTCTCTAATCCAAACATTCTGAACTTTCGATCCAAGCAGGGAGTACGGCGCCGAGAAGAACTCCGATCCACTCTCTCTGTCTCCGATCCAAGAAGGGAGCACGGCGCCGAGAAGAACTCCGATCCACTCTCTCTGTCTCCGATCCAAGCAGGGAGCACGGCGCCGAGAAGAACTTTCGATCCACTCTCTCTGTCTCCGATCCAAGCACGGCGAGAAGAACGCCGATCCGCCACAAGCGCCGATTCACTCTCTCTGTCTCCGATCCAAGCACGGCGAGAAGAACGCCGATCTAAGCACTCCGATCCAAGCACGCCGATCTGCCACAAGTTCTGATCCACTCTCTCTGTCTCCGTTGGTGTGTCCGTGTGTGGGTGTGTTTGGTTTTGTGGTGTTTCTGGGTGATTTTGTTGTTGATTTTGTGGTTGATTTTTGATTTTGACTGTGGGAGTGTGTGTATAAGAGGAAGAAGCAGTTGATGATGATGGTGGTGTTGGTTGCAGATGGAGAAGAGAGAGAAAAAAACGAGCGAAATTAAATTATTATAATAATGTATAGACGAGCTACAGTAACCGTGTATATATGCACGGTTACTGTAGCTCATGGAAATTTTTAGATGATTTTACACAGGTTTACATGAGCTGATGGGGGAGGTTTTTTGGCCAAAATGTGTAAAATGAGAAGGTTTTTGTATTATAGAAGACTATCCATCCACTGATGTGGATGCTCTAAGGTGTGGGATTTCCCACCAGTGAGAGAAGGACACGTAGTTTAAAATCTTATCAATTTGAGTTTGTACTTTGCTGTGTAGCTGGCTTTACAAAACAACAGAAAATATCAAGAGTATCTAGAGATAACTGTTCTCATCTTACCCCAAACCCCTTTTATTATACCAGTAACAGTTTTTAATCCCCTCGAAAAAAAAAAAAAAAACAGTTTTTACTTTTTTTTATTTATTTTTTTTAAGAAATGGATACTTGCTGATATATTAATCAAAGAAGGGAAATCATCCAATACAAAAGATAGCACTATTGTGAATAATTTGAAAACTGTGAGCCCCGCTCAAATCTGACTTGACAAAGACAGTACCTAATAACAGTGCTTTTTTCTCTATCTAATATTATCATAGGACAAAATAATATCTTTGCCACTCCTGTCCAAAACTACTACAAAAGAAACCGGGTAACCTTCACAAGCGCACTTGCTAAACACTTTGCGCTATTTCTTTCTTGTGTTGTCAATCCAACTTTACTTTGAGTCTCCATTAGCTATGGCTGATACACTACTCATTGATCTCTTCAAGAAGTTGGGTTCAATCGCTGTTCAGCTTGCTAAGCAAGAGATCAACTTGCTAGTTGGCGTTGATGAGGAAGTCCAAAAGCTTCAAGGCAAGCTCGGAATGATCAAGGCAATGTTGGACGATGCTGAGGAAAGACAACCAGTGAAGCTGCGTACTGAGAAGAATTGGTTAGAGCGGCTCCAAGACCAGTACTATGAGATAGATGACATCTTGGACACCTGGAACACTGCAAGGATCAGAGCAGAGATTGAGAAAGAAGAAGGAAAACCAGCTGATACTAACGCTCCTGCTGTTGTCAAGAAGAAGGTATGCTCCTTCGTCCCATCTCCATCATGTTGTTTTAACCTTCCTCTGCGTCATGATGTTGGTCACATGATAAGAAAACTGAACGAAAAGTTAGATATGATTTTCCAAGACAAAGCAACCTGTGGGATTGACTTTAAGAGGCAACCTGATGTAGTTAAGCGTCCAACAACTACGTCCTTTGTAGATGTGTCCCATATAGTTGGCCGTGATAGACATAGGGATGAACTACTAAGAAACTTATTAGGTGTGGGTAGTCAAGAAGAAAGAAATTCTTATTGTGTCGTCTCCTTAGTGGGTATGGGCGGTATTGGAAAAACAACTCTTGCCCAATTAGCCTACAATCATCCTGATGTGCAAGCCAATTTTCAAAAAAGAATGTGGATTTGTGTTTCTGATCCATTCGATCAGTGTAAGGTTGCTAAAGCAATCATTAAGGAGGTTGACCCTAAACTTGAACACCTCGATGATACTGAATTACATACTCTATTGCGTAAAATTCGTGATTTGATCAAGGACAAGAAATTCTTTCTTGTCTTAGATGATGTGTGGACTGAACACTCCGATGAATGGGAGCCGTTCAAACTTGCTCTAAAAAATGGTGTCCATGGCAGTAGAATTCTAGTAACCACACGTAAACAAATAGTTGTGAAGATGATAGGGAGTGCCCTTACTTTAAATATGGAGTTATTGTCTGATGAAGACTGCTGGTTGATTTTCAGTAAAATAGCATTTTCTAATGAGGAGCAACCTAAGTATCTAGAAGATATTGGTAGAAAACTAGCAATTAAGTGTAAAGGCTTACCGCTTGCTGCAAAGGCTCTAGGTAGCCTCATGCAAAACAAGAGAAGTATAGAAGAATGGAATAATATTTTGGGTAGTCGTATGTGGGAATTAGAAGATATTGAAAAAGGTCTTTTGGCACCATTGTTAGAGCATCCACAGCAGCTGTGGTATAATTTATGCCATTTTGCCACACTAAAGACCTACTTTATTATTTTACCACATCATTTTACAACATCTCATTTATCAGATGTTTTATCATTCAATTCTATACATTAAAATAATATTTACTACACATTAAAATAATATAAACAACATAATAAAATAATATATTTAACACAGTAATTAACAAACACAACACTGCTGCCGCCGCAGCCGCCGCCACCACCACCACCACCACCACCACCACCACCACCACCATCATGGCAGCCACAATCCATTGCAAAACAAAAAACTGAAAACAAAACCACCACAAAACCCATTAAAACCCAAAAAACACAGAAAACCCATTAATCAAACCCAGAAAACACAGTAACTCAAACCCAGAAAATACAACCAAAACCCACTAGACCGGCAACCCAAACCCACGAAACTACTAGCACCGCCAACCCAAAGCCACGAATCCACTTGCACCGGCAACCAAAACCCATTAGCACTGGCAACCCACGATTCCGATCTCACCTCAACGTCGATGCCCACGTCGATTCCAATCCCATAATCGTGACGAACACTCCAGCGGCAGACCTCGCCCTCACGAACCTCGCTGATTGCTCGCACGCCGATCTTCATGGCTTCGTCGTCCCTGGCACCAAGCTCTACCTCGCCTCCATCGCCGATTCCTTTGTTCTTTCTGGGTTTGTGATGATTCCATTTGTGGGTTTTGTTTTAAACTGGGAATTGGATTTGAGGATTTTTGGGTTTGATTTTTGGATTTGAAGAAAGAAGATTTTTGGGTTTGATTTGAGGAAAGAACACCGGTTTGGGAGAGAGAGACAGACTGTGAGGAGAGGAAAGAACACCGGTTTGAGAGTTGGGGAGAGAAAAAATCAATTAAAAAAAGTGAAAGGAGAGAGAAAAACCGAATAAAAAAATAATAAACTTTATACCACATTTCGTCCGTACGGTGGCAAATATATGAGGTTACTGTTCAGTGTTGTATAATTTATAAGATTTGCAATATCTGATAAATGTGGTTTTTTGATGTTTGATGTGGTAAATGTGCCAAATATTTAACATTTGGCACATTTACCACATCTAGTGTGGATGCTCTTATTGAGTTATTATGATCTACCCTCAACAATGAGACGATGTTTCTCATATTGTGCTGTCTTTGCAAAAGATTACTTCTTTTATAAAGATCAATTGGTCTTCCACTGGATGGCACAAGGATATATTGAGTCAAAGGCAAATATGGAGATGGAAGTCATAGCAGAAGAATACTTTGAAAAGTTAGCCATGCGCTCTTTCTTTCAAGATTTTAAGAAAGATGAAGATAATGATGACAAGATAATAGGTTGCAAAATGCATGATATAGTGCATGACTTTGCCCAATTTATGACCAAAAATGAATCCTTTGAAATTGATGGTGATAAGAAGTTGGAGATAATTTGTCAAAGTGCTCGTCATTTACATTTAAAAATTTCAAAAGAAATGCAATGTCTTGAATCCATCGATCGTGCAAAAAATCTACGCACTCTCTATCTTCTTTCACGTGAAATGGATTATGAGTTTGAGATGTTCCTATCAAACTCATTCCATAATTTTAAATGTTTACGAACATTAATTTTGGATTGTCCAATTAAGAAACTTCCAGATGCCGTGGAAAATTTGATACATTTAAGGTTTCTTTTTATTTCTAAGAATGTTAAAATAAAAGAATTGCCTGAAACCTTTTGCAATCTATGTAATTTACAGACTTTGAAAATTGAGAATTATTATTATTTCAAGAAATTACCACAAGGGATGAGTAAACAAATTAATTTAAGACATCTTATATTTTTTGAATATTTTAATTCGAAAAATGTGGTATTTCCAAAAGGGATTGGGAAATTAATTGGTCTTAGAACATTAAGTGATTTCATCATAGGTGATAAGAATGATAGAGAAGGATGTAAACTTGGAGAGTTAAAAAATTTGAATCAACTTCGAGGGACTCTTAAAATATATGGGATGGAAAATGTGGTAAATGTGGATGAGGCTCATAATGCACAATTGAAAGATAAAATACATCTCCGTGGATTGGCGCTAATGTTTAAAGAACTAGCTTTCCACGAACGTGAAGAAAGAATGGAGAATCACGTAAAAGTATTGACTGCCTTAGAGCTACCACCAAACTTGCAACGTTTAACAATTTGGGGCCACGAGGGCAACACAATTTATCCTAATTTGCCTACTTTGGGGCAGTTGCCATTCCTTGAAGTTTTAGATATAGATGGGCTTCATAATGTGAAGAAGGTGGGAGATGAATTTCTGGGAATAGAAGATTCCAAAAACAAGAAAGACTACGGCATCATATTCCCAAACCTGAAATCTCTCCGATTTTGTGGTATGAAAAATTGGGAAGAATGGATTGGAATGGAAGTAACGGGAGAAGAAGAAGAAGAAAATGATAATGGTATTGTTACAAATCCGATTATAACAAAAATAATGCCACGTCTTCAGTCCTTGGAAATTTATTTCTGCCCCAACCTAAAGTCTCTGCCAGACTACTTGCTTACTGCTCCATCATTGAAGGAATTGAGGATTTCTAGATCACGGCTTCTTGGAGAACGTTACCAAAGAGGGACCGGAGAGAACTGGCACAAGATTTCTCATATCTCTAACATCATGTCGGATTGGGAGTGGGTGCAAAGAAACGGTGAACCCCAGTTTGATTCAAAGGTAACTCTGCTTCCTTTCTTCTTCTTCCATTATTTTATTTTTTTCATTCCAAATATATCAATTAAATATAAATATATGGATCGGATTGTGAAAACAGTCCGGAAGTTTAGTTTACTCCAACTCTCCTCCACTCAATGCCAACTTCTACGCATGCACTTTTTATTTATTTATTAAATATATCAATTTAATATATAAATATATGGGTTTTGATTAAATTTTATATTTCTTGTTAATTTTTTAGTTTAATATTATATGGGTTCGTTGTGGGTTTTGTCGATTTTCGGTATTTTAAACTAAATCTAACAGAACTCGTTACTCATACGCTTTTCTTTTCGACATGCATGTAGTCTGAATCTGGATCAGAAATTAGTGACTAAGATGATGTTGGGGCTGGCTCAGCTGATTGTGTGGTGGATGAACGAGTGGAAGTAGACAATGATGAGGGTCCGGAGATCTGTGAAGCAGACAGATAATAAGAGCAAGGTGTTGAAGTGGACAAGATTTTTGAAGACCACAAAGGAGGAGGTAAGTAATAATTATAAAGTCGTTCAGCAAAAAAGAAAAAAGAAAAATAATAATGTTGTAGTCGTTAAAACTATAGTAACTGTTTATTGATTGGTTTTATTGAATTTTTGTGTGCGCGTGCGATCATGCTTTAGCCACAAGTAAAATTTGTTTGAATGAATGATAGTGAGAGAGAAGAAGGATATCAAGTCTCTGTTGTAAATCACATACACACTCCCACCAAACATCCTATTTCCTATGCCCACTATGTGCAAATCTAATATACATTTTCTTCTTTCTAGGTATTCATAAACTGATTTTTTTTTTTTTTGTTGGTCATGACCCTTTTTGGTCTAATATGTTCTTGGTTATAAATAAGAATGTTTTGATTTTTGGGCATGTAATTCCACATTAACTAGTAACCAGTAAGTGTTATGCCTATATTTGATTCTTCTTATTCATTTATGTCTTAATATGATATATCAATATGGATCTTGCGGATTTCATTGATTTTGGGTATTTGGACTAATCTGACATAACTCACCATATGTTGTTCTTTTGGGCATGTAGTTGGTGGATGACAGAAATTGAGGACCTGGTTTTTTGAGTAATCACTGTGAGAGAGAAGAGGACAAAAGTCTCTTTTGTGGATGTTTGAGGGTGGTTTTGGCTCTCTCTCTTTTGCTTCATTTCTTCACTCTTTCTTCCGAATCAAAACAAATAAACGCTCCCTCCTACCATCTCCATTGCAACACTCTTTAGGTATTTGATCTGATCCTAATTTCAAGTCCGTGTTTTTATCACACCCTGCATATTACTTGATCGTGGCGGTGAAGTGAAATTAAATGGTGGAAGAGCTTGGCATAAAGATGATCTTCATATCTTAATGACAACGTCAAGTCCCTAAAATACTGTTTTTGTTGTAGTTAAAAAATATTAGTGATTGAATCTTAAACCCATTCAAACACGATGAATTTTTGAAACTTAATAGTTGTCAATTCAATTTTTTAATGAAAATATTGTACAGTTGAAGTGAATGTTGGTTATTTTTGAATTAATCTCTTGTTTTTGTGATTTTGTTGGTAAAACTAAGTGCTTTTTTTCGCATATTAATGAACAAAATGATTATCCCAAATCCGTTTAATAAAACAATCCTATCATAGTTTCTTTGTGCCTAACTGCAATGAACTTATGAGATTGTCTATAACACCTGGCTAAAATTTATCACATAACGCCCTGCTAGTTTATAAAATCTTTAACACTACGTGGGAATGATATATTGGTGTTTTTGACTAGAGTAGATTTTGAACCTGTAGGGAAGGTTTTGATGGAGTATGGGAGTGAGATTTGCCCATTACAAGCCACGCCTGTATTGAGCAGCAAGCAGATTGTTTGACCTAGTCCAAAAAGGTTAAGAAAAGATGTGTTGGCCAAGGATGAAGCAGAAAGTTAGAAACCTCTTTGGCTATTAATGGTACTATAAAGTTTGTTCTTTAGTATTTAATCTTTCAATTGTAACTGCTTCCACAGTTCTCTTTGGGCTTGTATACTTATAAGTTATATTGAACAATGTCAGGAATCCTTAATTGACCATCATTCCTCAGTCTGGGGTACTACATGGGGCAAAACCATCTGGCAGCTAAGAACCTAGTCAATTAGAATTCTCATTAATGGTCTTATATCTTTCCAACACATTTCTCTTCCATTAATATGTGAGAACTTTAATTAGCTTCACCTAAAGCTTGTGGCTAAATTAGATTCATGCAATATTTATAGCATTGTATGCTAATTTTGATTAGGACTTGTGCTTGAAGGAGCTGCTGGAGAATTTGGGAATAAGCTATTGCAAGATGTGAGTCTGTATATCTCAAAAATCAAGGTATGGATGTTAGGGTGTATTCTCTTGCTTCGGTGCAAAATTTGTTGTTTGTCATGCCTAGCAATTGTGAGCAGATCACCTTTGAAAGTTAGTAGAGGAAGAACTTGAGGAGGAGTATTTGTGTAGTAACTAATACAACTTAAAGGCTTGGCTTTGTAGTTGGCATTATGCATAACTGTAAGTACTTCTTTCTAATCTTTTCATGTTTGTACAAGTGCATGCTTTTGTTAAATTTCAATTTTCTGATCATTAATTACCTAAGTTAATATTGCAGGTGAAAGAAGTGCTAGAGCATTAGTAATGTTCAATCAGCCAATGGTATATGAATGCTTTTGTTCATCATCCCTTGGTGATTCTCCCAACAGCTCTGGAGGCTTTTAGCCATATGATGACATGTGAAATTACAATATCTGTTGGCATATCTGGTGCACTTTTTGTACTATTGGGAGCCATGGTTTCTAAGCTTCTCACTAATTTGACAATCTATGCAAATAAGGTAACATTTTCTTTTTTCTCTTTATGTCTTTAGCTAGTAACAATGATAGTTTGAGACTCAAAACTAAGGTTTGATCAGATTATCCAAAACTTATATACTCTTTATTTGTGAGAATAGGTCCTGAGTCCTAAATATTTAGTGTGCAGCACTTGTAACTCTCGTGCTCGTTATAGCGATAAATTTACCCCTTGGATTTCTACTTCTTGTGGACAATTCAGCTCATATTGAAGGATTCCTGTCAGGATTTCCCCTTGGCTTGGATATGTAAGCCACAAATAAATTCCTCCAGGATATGAATTAAAGCAGAAATCCAGGCACAAGTATTATCAATACCTTTTATAGGATTACAACTTTAGTCCTCTTAATTCATGGGTAATTACCTTGAACTTTCTCTGCATTCTCAACTTCTAGTTTATCTGCCATGGAAATGTGATCCAGCCTTGACTAAGCCTTTTCTTTTCTTTTGTTTTATCTACCTTGAAGAAATTGGCAGATATGCATATGGATGTATTGAGTTATTTCATGGTCAGAAGCTGTATAGCTGTATAGTCTGCTTTTTTTGATCATCAATCAGCTGAATAATTTTGTCAGTCTATTTGCCTGTTCTTCAAGCTTTGCAAGTATAACAAAACTACTCTTGTTTGGATGCTTACTATGACAAAGGATCTTGGCAGTTTACGCCTCCTATTATTGACATTTTCTTTATGCTCATGGCTTGGGTCCCTAAACATCAGTAATGCACAACGGCATTGTACAAACACTTAGGACTAAAGTAGTGAAGCAACACATCAAAATATATAAAGGAAAATTCAATTAAGGATTATAAGTTATATTTAAATATTTTAATCCAATCTCATAGTATTTTTCACATTCATCATTTTCATTCCCAAGATCCATTGTATTTCTACAAAATTTAATGCAACACAAGGAGTGACATTGATCTACAGCTTTATATAGGCACACCCTGAACATGTGTTAACCTCTTTCAAATTCCCAGTCTATAGTTTCTTCATTTAGGCACACATTGAACGTGTTAATGGTCTCTTTTTAGATTTCTACAGCCCATTGCTTCCATGCTCTAGAAACCTTAAGATCCTGAAGATTTGCAATCTCATTACTGAATTGGGAATGATACACATTTCATAGCCCATTTAGAATCTACACACCACAGATAGTTTGAACCTAGTCCAAAATGGTTGAGAAAAGATATGTTGGCAAAGGATAAAGCAAAAAATAAGAAACCCCATTGGCTATTAATGGTACTATAAAATATTTTCTTTAATATTTAAACCTTTTAGCTGTAACTTCTTCCACTGTTCTCTATGGTCTTGTATGCTTATAAGTTATATCTGAAAAAATGTCGGAAAACCTTAAATGACCATTGGTCAATCCAGGGTGCTACGTGGGGCATAGCCTTCTGGCAGCAAAGAACCTAGTCAATTAGCATTCTCATTAATGGTCTTATATCTTTCCGACACATTTCTCTTCCATTAATGTTTCTTAATCAAATTAGCTAATTTATAAAGAGAAGTTAAATTAGCTTGACCTAAATTTTGTGACTGAATGAAATTCATGCAGGATTTATAGCATTGTATGCTAATTTTGATAAGGATGTGCTTGATTCCCAAGTCACCCTTTTACCTTGAAGGAGCTGGTGGAGAATTTTGAAATAAGCTACACCAGGATGTAAGTCTATATTTTTGAAAAATTGAGGTATGGATGCTAGGGTGTTTTCTCTTTCTTCGGTGTTAAATGTGTTGTCTGTCACGCCTGGCAATTGTTAGCAGATCACCTTTGAAAGCTAGTAGAGGAAGAACTTGAAGAGGAGAATTTGTGCAGTAGCTAATTCTAACTTTAAGGCTTGGCATTGCAGTTGCCATTATGCATACCTGTAAGTACTTCTTTCCAATCTTTCACATAATAGCGAAATTTGTTTGAAGTACTTTGTACAAGTGCATGGTTTTGCGGAATTTCAATTTTCTGATAATTAATCACCTCAGATAATATTGCAGATGAAAGAAGTGCTAGAGTGTTAATAATGTTCAATCAGCCAATGGAATGTGAATGCTTTTGTTCATCATCCCTTGGTGATTCTCCTTACAGCTTTGGAGGCTTTTAGTTATATGATGACATGTGAAATGAACAATATCGGTTGGCGTATCTGATGCACTTTTTGACCTATTAGGAGCCATGGTTTCTGAGCTTCTCCCTAATTGGACAGTCTTTGCAAAAAAGGTAACATTTTCTTGTTACTTGATATATCTTTGGATGGTAAAAGTGATAGTGTGAGACTTAAAGCTAAGGATTTATCAGATTAACCTAAACTTATAAACTCTTAATTTGTGAGAATAGGTCTTGACTCCTAAATATTTAGTGTGCAGAACTTATAACTCTCGTGTTCATTATAGCCATAAATTGTCCCCTCAAATTTCTACCTTGTGTGGACAATTCAGCCCAATTTGAAGGATTCCTGTCAGGATTTCCCCTTGGCTTCATTCTTTTAATCCGTCTTTAATTTGGATATGTAAGACACAAATAAATTCCTCCAGGATATGAAATAAAGCAAAAATCTAGGCATAAGTGTCAGTCTATTTGCCTATTATTCACTGTGATCATTATCTATTATAGGATTACAACATTAGTCCTCTTAATTATTGGGTAATTTACTTGAACTTTCTCTGCATTCTCAACTTCTAGTTTAAGTATCTACTATGGAAATGTGATCCAGCCTACTAAGCTTTTTTTTTTCCTTCTTTTTTCTTTTGTTTTATCTAGCCTGGAGAAATTTGGCAAATATGCATATGGATGTATTGAGCTATTTAATGGACAGAAGCCATATAGCCTTGTAGTCTGCCTTTCTGGAGCATCAGTCGGCTGAATGATTATGTCAAGTCTATTTGCCTATTCTTCAAGCTTTGCAAGTATAAAAAAAAAAGTACTCCTATATTGTGCACAGTGTGACAAAGGATCTTGGCAATTTATGCCTCCCATTGTCGGCTTTCGATGCAGGCAAGCTTGCAGATTGTGCAGCCACTTCATTTATGCTCATGGTGTGGGTACCTAAAATTCAGTATTGCACAATTGTGTTGTACAAACACTTGGGACTGAAGTAGTAAATCCAATTAGGGATTGTACATTTTATTTACACTTTTTTTTATAACATTCTCAAAGTATTTTTCATATGCATCATTTATTCCTAAGATCCATTGTATTTTAACAATATTCAATGCAAGACAAGGAGTGACATTGATTTTCAGCTGTATATAAGCACACCTGAATAGGTGTTAGCCTCTTTCAAATCCTTACAGTCTATAGTTGCTTCATTTAGGCACATCCTGAACATGTGTTAATGGTCTCTTTTAGATTTCTACAACCTATTGCTTCCATGCTCTAGAAACCTTAAGATCCTAAAGATTTTCAATCTGATTACTGAATAGGGAATAATACACATTTTATAGCCCATTCAGAATTTGCACAGCATAGTCTTAACTAATGCAGTAATCTTCTAATCACAAGTAAGAGTTGACATCAGAATAGAACCAATAGTAGAGAAAGTTAATTACAAGTGAAACCAACAAAGGTCATGTATCTTTTGTAAATCTATGAAACGAAGTCTAACAAGATACACAACTAAAATTAACACTGAAATGTCTATTTCAAATGGAATAAGAACTTGAAAGTAACAGCTAAAATTATTTAATTAGACTTTGACTAGTGACATTATAATTAATCACAGGCCAGAAAATAGCAATGCAGGATTTGGGGTTGTATATGTATATATTTTGACTTGTTCTTTAAAACACAATGTAAGAATTCAACATTCAACGCTCAACTGATTGTATAATTGAAGATAAGGTCACTCCCCAGGAATGGATGTCTCTATTAAGAAGTTGTATGTGTTAATTGGGTTTAAATTATTGTTTTTTTTTTTTTTTTTTTAATATCTAACTTGTCAAAATATATAGTATTTTAACTTAGGAGCAGTTTATTTCCCTTAATATTGATATCTTTTGTACACTGCACCAACCTTTATAAAACGATTCCCATCTCCCACTGACTAGTTACTTGCCTTGAAGACATATCTGTTCCTAAATTAAAGCTTCATCTATTAGTTTGTTAATTAAGATCAAGTGCTCCAAAATTAGGTTCTTCAGGTGCAGTTATAATCTGGGCATTCCACATGAACACCTTTGAATCTGTCTGTGGCACTCCAAAAGAAATTAATGTCAGAGTATATTAACATGTGTTAGATTTTTAGACCCAGTTGATTAATTTAATCAAATCAACCCAAATTAAATAATTAATCGATCAATTATGATCATGGATGCAGATTTGATTAACTAGTGCGCATAACCAATATTGGAATATAAGCCGCGTAAATATAAGATGTCGCAATACCATTATTTTTAGTTGTGGTAGGTCTTGATTTGATGTTTATTATTTTATTTTGATCTATGAGGAACTAACATCTCAGTAGTTATGAAAATATTTGTGACATCAACAAGATGTCACATCACTTTGACAACACTTTTTATATTTAGTTGTGGTTGATCCCGATCTTTTTTTGTTTTAATCTATAAGAAACTAACACCTCAGAAGTTGTGAATACATCATGACAACAACAAGATGTCACCACGTTTTGACAACACCTTTTATTTTTAGATGTGGTTGTTCCCAATTTTTTTCTTTTTTGAATTTTATTTTGAAGTATAAGGAAGTTACATCTTAACAATTGTGAAAATATCGGGACAATATATAGTGTAAGTAATTAAGTATAACATAGTGTCAACACATAGAAATATAAAAAATAAAAAATAAAAAAATAAAAAAAGGCTAGCTCAAGCAAAATTGGTGAGTTTTGTCTCACCAAATTAACCAAAACCAAATGTGTAATGTAAATAGAGCTATTTACTCTTTTTATATAGTTAGTAGAAATAAACTAATTTTTTAAACCAAAACATACAAACCCTAAACTAACCACACTCCCATGGACGTGTAACTTGAACTAGCCCAAAACCTATATAAGTCCACCATTCTAGGCAAAAGGGCAATAGAAAACCCTATTGACAGAAACATCTCTTTTCATTTGTGAAGATTCCTTGAACCAATGTAAAAGATCTGTAGAGATGGGAATGAGCAGAAGGCAAAACTCACCTAAACGCATTACTGCAACCTTAATTCTCTATCTTAGGCAGACATATTAGGCAGTAACACTTGATCAAGTCCTAAAATGCTCCCTTACTAACCTTTAATGCTATCTCTATCTTACTATTTATTAGCTTAAATGCATACATATGTGGTCTTTCTTTGCTCTTTATGCTATTTTTCATTTTTCAGAGTTTGAACTCTTCTGGTATTTGCCTCTTTCCTGATAAGAATTTGTAAGTCTCAAAAGTAAGAAATTTTTGTGCATTGCACATGTTCTATCAATTTATCTTTACTCATTAGACGACTAGTCAATGGATAGATTCAATGATTCTCTTTTCAAATTCATAGAATCCATTTCTGACACTTTGGAACCAAAGACTTGTGGCGTTCCAATTCGGCAAAACACAAATGAGTCATGAGTGTATGACAGCTGAGCAATGATAAAGAATTTACAAACCCACTAAGAGCTTGACTTCGCATTGAGTCAACACTCTCACAATTACAATGATTTAAGAAGAAATTTCACATCTCTTGTAATAGGTTGTAACTCGAACATTATTGCCTTAAAATAGACTTATCATTGACATCACTTTTCTTAACGTTAATCACAAATACTTTATTTCAGTAATTGTAAAACAAATTTTGCGTTCCTAAACTTATTAGACAACAAAACTTAAAATAAAAAAATAAAAAAAGAAAAATAAAAAGTTCAAAATAAAAGTAGTCTCATGAGTCTTGACTCTTTTTACTGGGTATGGACATCAAAATGAGTGGATGCAAACTCATCATGCATAAGCATTTAACGTAGCATTCAACGGTGACCAAAGCCTTCTCTAATCATGCCTAACATTACTCATTACATTTTTGGCCGGCAATCATGGTCATGGCCTCCAGCATAATGATATAAACTTGTCTCCATTTTTATCTCTTTCTAACCGAAAATATCTCCTTATTGTATCTTATTGAAAGAAATATGGGACGCTTCTTATGGCTATACCAGGTTCACTTTCTTCTTTTCTTACTCTTGCTTTCTCATGTTACTTGCTCCCCGTCTTTACCTTCTTTTTCACCTCCTATCGATGCCAATATGTCATCCAGAACAGAGCTCTGCTTTGCTCCAATTCAAGAACTCATTTTCACTTCCCCATGACAATTCATTTTCATTTCATTGTGATTCATATCATGGAATTCAATCATATGCCAAGACAAATTCCCGAATAAATGGTACAAATTGTTGTACATGGAATGGGGTCACATGTGATAACAAGACTGGTAGTCATTGGCATCAACGTTAGTTGCAGTCAACTTCAAGGTACCATCCATTCCATAGCAGCCTTTTCTCTCTTCAACATCTCCAGAGACTTAACCTTTCTTACAATGACTTCAGTGGCTCTAAATTGTCTCCTAAGTTTGGTTGGTTTGTGAAAATGACACATCTTAATCTCACAACATGCAACTTAACCGGTGAAGTTCCACATGAAATTTCTTATCTATCCAAACTGGTTTCATTTGATCTCTCTTGGAATGGCAACATGAAACTAGAGGAGCAAACTTTGCAAAGGCTTATTCAGAACCAAATGTTGATAAATAAGTTGCTTATATCTAAATAATGTGAGATAATAAACAAGCATATAGAGAAAATAAACAGAGGTAAAAGTTCGAAGATTTCATAAGAAAAGACTAAAAAAAAACCATTTTCTCACCCAAAAATCTATGTGAAACTTTGAATTTTTGGTAAATCATTTTAAACAAACCCTATAACATGTGTGACTCAAATCTTTTGAGAGCCACCTCTTGTAAATCCAAAGTCTCTTGCCTAATTTGAATCTTAATTTGTTTAACCATTATCAAAACCAATAGGAGCATGGTAAATCGATAGAAAGACATTTACTTTGTTACTTTTTGTTGCATTTTCACCGTTGGAAATCTCTTGCACCCTATCTGTGCTTGATTAGTGGAGCGCCCCTTGCTCTTCTAAGTTCTAAGCCCCCAAGCCCATCTTAGTTGGCTTATTTGAAAGGGGAAAAAAGTTAGTTTATTGTTTGCCTAAAGTAACTTAATATCTCACATTTAAGCAAATAAGCTATGCCAAATACTAAATGCAATTCTCCAATCTAACACTAGTGTTAGATGCTAAGTGGGGACTTAAAAAAAAAAAAAAAAATTGTTGCAAGTGTGCTAGGAGGGATTCGAACCAAGGTCTTCTTTATAAGGCGAACCAAGGTCTTCTTTATAATGCAAACCAAGTAATGTTGTTGTTGAACAATAAGGTTCTTAGTAAGTGGGGAACTATCCTAGATGCTTTAAGGTTTCGTCTATGTATTTGTTTTGCTAATTTTCCAAAACTTTTTGAACACTTGATTATTCTCTTGAGTGTGCGTAATTTGCTTATCCCACATACTTCGAGTAATTATTGGAGGAATTTGCTAGAGTGGCCCTTGTTGAGATTTATTGCTATGAAATTTTTGTTAGAATAAAAAATTATCACCCATGAAGAAAGTATTTTATTAAATACTTTGTAGCAAAATCTCACAACACTCAAATAGAATGCACTAAAGAATTCTCAATAAAAGAGAGTTTTATTAATACTTATAGCAATATACACATCCCTCTTCATTATTTCACTCTTTACTTCTCTATTTCCTTACACTTGCATTTACTTTCTAGCTTATGTGCTTATAGGATACTTTGATGCATAACACTTTGATGCATAATACTGTTTTGGTGCGGGCCGCAAGAGCAGTACCCAATCAAGGCAAACTCTAAATACTAGATATGACCTCAAAATAACAAGGTCAAGGATGGAATTGAAAGCATAACTGAAGCTAAGGAAAATAAGCAAGAAATAGAGAAAAAGAAAGATAGAGAAGCTGAGGAAAATAGAAAGAGAGAATCAGAGACAATTGGGAATCAATCTATGGAAAATTATTCTGTCACATAAATGAATCCACCATTACAATCACTCATAACGGAATCACTCACTGTAAACAAGTTGTTAGAGATGACTATAACAAACCCAAACTATGTGGAACCAATAATAGGAATATATGTGTCTCATTAGTAAATAATTATCCCACTTGTCTAAAAGATAACATATTGCCTTGAATTGTGTTTTATCATTTATCTGAAATGATAGCATTTTGATTTCCCTGCCCATTCCGACCAGGGAGAACATGCTCATTGACAGGAAAATTCAAGTTATGGGTTGTGTCTATCTTGTAGTAGTATAACAGGACAAACCCCTGTAGTGCTACACAAAGGAGAAAAGATGAAAGCCTATAAACTACAGGTAGAAAGTATCTTGAATATTGATGCATTGAAGGAGAAAAGTCAAGGAAAGAAGCTCTTTCCTTAAAAATTTCGAAGCCTCACACTTAATAAGTTTTCTTCACATAAGAGAACTCTTTAAAGGCTAAAAGCCTCCGCATGTTATAATATAAGTTTTCTTCACAATTTAAATGCGAAAGACAAAACCTAATAACATGTAAATAAAATGTGCAAAATGTTTTGAGACAAATCACAGTGCAATTGCAAAAGTCGGTGATGAATCTGCCCCAAAATGTTAAAAAGAAGTTTTGAACTCAAAATCCATGATTTGCTGATGTGGATTGAGACAAGAATTGCACCTGATGCAATAGCTTTGGGTTGAGATTGAGAGTTACAAAAAGCAACTTTCAATCTCAACCATTGAATAAAAAAAGTTGAAAAAAAGTAAAAGGTTAAAATTGCAAATTACACCCCTAAAGTTTGGGAGTGTTAGAATTTTATATCTTAAAATTACAGAATTTCGATTTTACCCCTTAAAATTTGGGGTACTTAGATTTTACACCATAACGTGTCAGAATTTGGTTTTTACCCCCTAAATTTTAAAGGTGTTTGGATATTACTCCTTAAAGTTTGGGGGTGTTTGGATTTCTTCCTTATATAGTTTCACGCACCTGCACAAGAATACATTGACAATTTCTCAGTTATCCAAATTAGCCTATCTTCACTTCCAATCTCAACCAAAATAAGCTTAATCTGGATGTTAAACAAGCAATCCCAAGACATATAACTAAGAAAGTTCTTCCAGCAATACGAAATCTGTCCAATAAAAGCTACAAGTACCATCTCATTGCATTAGATTTTGTGGCAATTAGAAGCTACTATAATATACAAAGCAAATAATGTGAAAGCCTCTAGCATACTTTTGAAATGCATGAAACTGCCATAATTTGAATTAGAGCTTCTAATTAATTTATTTATGTATTTATCTGTTTAATAATTTCTTATAGTAAGTAGACATAAAATGCAGCAGGGCAGTTACTCATTCTGATTTAAATTGCAGCAGGACCTCTTTTTTTTTTCTTTTTAGGCAATACAACCATTGTCTTTTCAATTATCTAACCCCATTAGTCCAAGATTCCAACTAACCCAAACTAAGCAAGTACTTAAGAAATTAGGAACAAATAATAAGAATTGAAATATAACAAAACCAGAAGGGATTGGAAGATGAAAACCATGGAGAAAAGTCCAAATAAAATAAATGCTGAAGAAACCCAACAAGTATTCATACCAAAAACAAAAGCTAAAGAAAATGGGTCTTTTTCCAAGTTGATTCACACCCAACTCAGCATTTTAAAAAAGGGGGAAAAAATTAAGAACTTAATTGAATGAATTAAGCCTATCAATTCCAACTCCCATTTACATATATCGTTAGAGCATGTTAGAATAGAGTTTTTTTAAGAATTGAGACAGAGAAAGAGAGAGCATAAGCAAAATGGAAAGCCTTTCACTATCTACATCTTTATTGTGTTAACTTGTAGTTTACAAAGAATCCAACAAAAGGTATAAATAGGAATACATTACGTCCATTATGAACACCTTAAAATCATGGTAGTTAGTGGTATTGCAAAATTACAGTAATTTACAGAATTATGATCTACTCTATTAATAATATAGGCAAATTGTATTCTAACATATATGTCTTCAACTCATTACATCAAACACAGAAATATCATTCAATGAAAAGAAATCCCAAGAAAAACAAAAGGGATAACAATGATGCATTCAACTATGAGACCAAAAAAAAAAAAACACACACACACCTTTAATGGCCAGTGGTTCTTCCACTGCTCCTATGTTTTGATTTAGGTAGAGACAACACTGCTAGCGACCACGTGAGGAGCCACTAACCATGAATGAGAAATTGAAGAGTGAGAAACCACTGGTGACTAGTGAGTGCACGTATGGAGGGAATGAGGCCGATATACTCAACAACAAAAAAATACAATGGTTGATTTACATTAACTTTCTGTCAAAACAAATAGAAAGTTAACAATAATTTGGCACAAATAACTAAAAAAAATTACAATCAAACAACAAAATGATGTATATATGGATGATTTGCATTAAATTTCCTTTTACCTTGTTCCCAATATAAGTTTGTCATAAGTGCTTAACTAAAATTTGTACAAGGTGGCAAAATGAAAATGGCATAGTAAGCTTCCACACTTGCACGTTTAAGAATCTAATAACAGCAATGACATTTTGACAAAAAAAAACTATGGCTATCCTGTAAACAATCTTGTGGACAGGGAAGATTCATTTGTATCATGGGCTAACTTCTCAGACCAAAAAAAATAAATAAATCAAGGTTACCACAGGCCTAATAGGAAATTACAGAGTCTATGTATTAAGGGCTACACTTAACGTAAACTATAAAGTTTAAATTGAAAAAAAAAAAGTATATGCATGCCAAAGAAATGAATATATATATATATATATATATATATATATATATATATATATATATATATAGCAACAAACATGACTTGTAATAGCAAGAATAACGATGACTTACCAATCCCAAGCCACCATCATTAGAATCCTTGCAATCAGAGTTACCAGCTTAACATGAGCTATACATTCTCTATCTTTCAATCCAACAAAAGCTGCAAGTATCAAATTACATCATATTTTGTGACATTTAGAACTTAGAAACTACTATAACATACAAAACAAATAATGTGAAAGCCTCTAGCATGCCTTCAATATGCATGAACCGGCCATAATCTAAATAGGAGTCTGAGTTTCTAATTTTGTTTATCTATTTAATGATTGTTATGGTAAATAGACATAAAATTTAGCAGGGCAGTTGCACTTTAGGATTCAAATTACAGCAGGACTTTTGTTTTTTAAAGCCAAGTTTTCAAACTAACCCAAACTAAGCAAAGTACTTCAACAATTAAAAAAGGAAAAAAATTGAAATCCAACAAAACCAAAGATGATATATCATGGATAAAAATCCAAAAATAAACATAAAAGCTGAAGAAACACAATAAATATTCATAGCAATAACAAAAGTTGAAGAAAATGGGTCTCTTTCCGAATTGACTCACTCCCAAGTAAAGCAAAAAAGAAAAAAGAAAAAAAAACATTTCAAAAACAGAACATACCATTTCAGAAAAAGAAGAAAGTAGATTGAACAGAGAAAGCTCAAGTAAAAAAGCCAAACTTCATTAAAACAATTTATACTGAAACATCTTCACAAGCACCTTGTAGGCAATTTGTCAAAAACAAAATTGCATGATTTAAGCCTATCAATTCCAATCCTATATTGTTAGAATATGTTTAACAAGAATGAAACTAGTAATGGCAATGAAATTTTGACAAAAAAACTCACATCTCATTGGTGTCTTGTAATCAATCTTGTGGACAAGGAAGAATGGAAGATTCATTTGCATCAGGGCCTACTTTCTGTGACAAAAGAAATCAAGGTTACCACAGGCACAATAGGAAGTTAACACCCATCAACTAAGCTTTTAGCAACACTGTGAGAGACCATTTCTAAGCTTGTTCCCAACTTTGTACCAATCCTGGAAGCCCATATGTGACACAAAAGGAAGATACATTTAGAGTGTAAAAGCTGTCAACCTATATATCAAGGGCTGCACTAAATTAAATTTTGAAGGCAAAATTGAAAATAAAAAAGACTTGTAAGAAAGAGAGACGATGATTACATGTACCTAGGAGCAAAATAATTGGAAACTCCTAGAGCTACAATGAGCCAAACATCCGTTTATCTTTGAATCCTGTTTGAGTGTGGTACATCATTACAGCTGCCATCACCACTAGGCCTAGCCCCATTGTAGTTATCACAAATTCGCTTAATTTTTCTACCTTCTTTTACCACCATTGAATTGTCAAAATCATGTTGAGCATCTGAACCCTCATAAGGACTGATGCTGCAGCTTTTGCTGTGGGGAGCCATCATTTCTCTGATTTCTTCAATGTCTTGCTCATATACCATTCAAAATCCACATTTTTTAACCTCTAAGCATGGGTTGTCACAATCTTCAAATCTAACTTCCATTTGAATGATCTTATTCTCTTCAATTTGACTCAATACTGCTCTAGCATTCTCATCAAAACATTCAAGGTGAAAATAGAGCAGCCAAAGGTGATGTGATCCCAAACTTATAGCTAAATATTGCAGATTCCTTTACACTTACATGTTTATTGACTTCAATATGGCAACGAAGAAAACATAATTCCATGGAACAATTTTTTCTTGAATGAAGAAAGTGGCAAGAAAAAACAGCACACACAGCCATTCCCATCCACTTGTTACACAAATGAGAAGGCACAATCTGTGCAATCACCATCATCCCTACATTCTGAGGTTTAAACCATCTCGGAATTTTACTTCTAGGAATAACAATACTAAGGGTAGCCACAAAATGTATTTTGGGTTCTTCATAGATTCCCTACACATAAACAAATACTAATGTTTGGGGTTTAGCAAGATATAAACGTATAGAGAGAGAGAGAAAGGAACCTGAGTATCTCCTGATAGCATTCTAAAAAACATGTCACTCCAACCTTGATTGCTAGCCAATTTGAAGCAATTGAAGAGATAAAGAAGTGGCTGGCGTAATTTGTCTAATATTAAACTATTTGGTAATGTTTCCAATGAGTTACAATCTGCTGCATCAACAAACGAGGTGCTAGATGGAAGCTGTGGCAATGAATGAAGCCTCATGCAATCATTCAAATCAATAGTCTTCAATTTAGATAATTGAATGATGCTTTCAGGAACGCACTCAAATTTATTTCCACTTAGATTTAAATTATCTAAAGAGGATAAGCAATCTAAATTGCAGGGATTGATTGAAGATTGCAGTCTCTCAATTCCAATACCTTTAAATGTTCCAAATCTGGAGCCCAGACAAGGATAGAATTTAGGCTTTTGGAAAGCCGATTCCATATCTTTATACACATCATATCTCTATGCAAGGATTCTATAGAATTTGGGTTTGAGGAAAGCTGATTCCATTTTTCAGGTGATAGGCTTGAAAGGTTTAAGCTTAAAAAGTTCTTTGACTGTCTGTCAAGTTTCAAACTGCCAGCTACATTGAGATCTTCAAGCGACATGAAGCTAAAACTGTTGCCAGGAATATACACAAGTTTTTTGCAATCACTAAATTTCAATGAATTAAAGTTTATCAAATGTTTAATTGAAGAGGGAAGTTTGTAATAGAAGTACCATCTAAGCGAAGAATCTGTAACCTTTCTATATTTCCCATAAATTCTGGAGTTCTCTTAATTTTTGAACAACCCAAAAGAATAAGAATCTCAAGAGACTCCATTTCAATCTTGCTTGGAAGGCAATTAAGGTTTTTGCAACCTTTTAGATTAAGAAGAGTGGGCTTTTTATGAACTATAATAGATGAGTGAACCTTAAGTAGATTTATACAACCTTCAAGCATCAATTTCTCAAAATTTGGGACTCCACTGAAATCAAGGTTTGCAATGAGATTTATGGAATCGTTCAATTTGATGGACTTCAAGTTGTCAAAATGCTGGTAGAAGCACCCCCCCCCCCCCCCCCCCCCCCACACACACACACACACACACACACACACACACACAAAAATGCAATGATTTAATTAATAAATAGATAAGAGAAAGTAGATTAGGGTCCACAAACTTTAAGAATTTTTTAGTATTTTTTTAAGAAGTTTAACAAGCTCATCTGGTTGGAAACTTGATGGCAAAGATTTTGAAGGATATTCACTCTAATCAAGATATCTTAAGTCATTAGAGAGGTGTTTGGGACCATGCAGAAAGGGAACACCATGAATTATAAGCAATTTAAGGTTGGGCATATTTGAAAAGGCTTCAAGATTCCATTGTGCCTCTTTGGATGTATGTTGGTTACCCAATTCAAGGACAAGTCCTTCAATTGCTTCACATTCCTAATAATAAAGAAAAAGGGATTAGTAAGTCACAAGATATATGATTTTTAGAGTTGTTTAGATATTAACTTTGTCAAGATAAGGTATATGCTAAAGTTCTCTGAATGTTCTCTTAGCATATTTTTATTCAACACATTGTGAATGTCTTTATATAGCCACAATTTTCTCCACTTCCGAGGTTCTTGACGAACTATGTCTTGACCCATTATTTGTAGTAACTCATGCATCCAAAATGTATTTTCATAATGTTTTAAGAAAGACTTTTCAATAAGAACCTTTAATCCAATTTTAGGACAAAGACCAAGACAATCTAGTACTTCTACTACATAATCTTTTTCCTTCATATTAAAGAAACATGTTATATGAAGAAATATTTCTTTCTCAGTTTTCCCAAGTCCATCAAAACTTATTTGAAGTATTTTCATAATATCTTTTTCAAGAAATTTTTTGAGCCTATCTAATACACTTTCCCATCCCACCTTTCTTCTATTGTACAAAAGAGAACCCAAAACATCAATAGCTAAAGGAAGGCCTTTAGCATAATTTACAAAATGCTTGGACATCTTTGGATAATCTTTGATAGGATGATCTTTATTAAAAGCCTTCAAACTAAAAAGGTGAAGAGCGTCATCATCATCCAATTTTCGAGCCTCATATATTTCATATACTTTATGTCTTCTCAACAAATGCTCATCTCTTGTTGTTATGATAACTCTACTACCTTGACCAAACCAATTTGGCTCCCCAGCTAACTTTTCTAACTGTTTGAATTGATTTACATCATCAAGAACAACAAGAACCCTTTTATGACATAAACTATTCTTGATCATAAGAACTCCATCATCAACATCTCTTATATTCACATTTTCCTCCATCAAAATATCACAAATAAGTTTTTGTTGTAATGGAAGTAAACCACATCTATCATATACTTCTTTAATATTAGTGATAAAACAACCACGTTCAAATTCACTAAAAACTTTCCAATAAACTTCTTTAACAAGAGTTGTCTAACCAATTCCTCCCATACCCCAAACCCCAATAATGCGAAAATCAGTTGATCCTATAGCTAAAAGCGACATCAATTCCTTCACTTGAGAATCTACTCCCACTAAGTCTTTGGTATCTCTTGGAAATGCATAACTCAATTTATGTGATATCATTTTCACAATATCTTGGATAAATTCTGACTCAGGCCTACAAATAAGAAAGACAGTTAAGTAGTGTGACCATCCAATATATCCTCATCCTATAAGTAAATGCAATAATTTCTACAAAAGAATAATTTTTAAAATGTTCATGTCAGCCATTAAATTGTATGGAGATAGCACTGTCAAAGGACAAGTACACAAACAATGATTCTTCTATTGCTTTTGAAAGCTCAGGTGAAATAGGTTTTCCTTTCTCCAATTTTTTGTCATCCTTGAAGGCGAAGACACCCTTCTGCTTCAAAGTAGTGAATAAATGGTCTGTAAAACTCTTGCAAGTATCCTCACCTCTAAAACTTAGAAAGACATGATATTTCCACTGATTTCTTGTATCCATGAAAGCCAATCAATCTAAGCTTACAAGTAAACCTTGAAAGTTGAATCACACAATACAGAATTAATGATACTGGTCAAAAATTTCATTCAGTTAGATTTGAAGGATTGAGTAGTGACAAGTGAAAACTTCCAGATTATGGAGAAATGCAGTGGTGTCCGTGAAGCTCCTATCGTGTAATTGCTGGTTCAAGAGAAATGCGCCGCAGAGAGAGAGAGTCTTCCGTTATTGGTCAACTCAAACTCGTTAAAGTGTAGATCTAAAGTGTTTAAAGTATCTTTATAAATTGACCCAAATAAATAAATATATTAATTAAGTTCCACGTAACAGGGTTATTTATTTAATTAATTAAGAGTAGTTTTATTTTATTGAGCCAAAAAAAAAAAAGTATTATTCTAATTTATATGAAAAAAATTTGTCGGCTAACTGTAGTGCTGGCTCTATATATAAAGTAACTGATGCGGTCGCTTAAGGCCCCAAGTAGAAAAAAGGTCCCCAAATTTTAATCATTAGGGTTTTAAAAAAATATTATAATAGTATTAATTAAGTCCAAGTATTAGTCAATGAATAAAATAATATTTTTTTATCAAACGAAAAAAAGAAAATAAATAAAATGTTACGTTCACATCATTTTTCACATAAATCCTAAGAGACAGGTTGTTACATGGTGTAAGGACTCAATTTGTAACGATTCCAAACTCGTATTGGGTTCGATCGCTAAAGGCCCAAACAATAAATTTGTAGAGCGTGAAATAAAGTACTTAGCTTGCTTCAATGATAAATTGATCATAATATTGGTATTAATTCATCTAGAAACGTTAAGTTTAATCGTTTTTCTTTTAAAGTTAATCTAGTTCTTAACCAAACTAATGGTACTCTTTCTCATTGGTTCATGCCTTATAAGGTAGAAGGAGGAAAGTCATCTTTCCAATGTGGGACAAAAGAATTCAAGGCAAGGCAAGGCAAGGCAATCAAGCCAAAAAGCCAAAGCCAAAGCCAAAGCCAAAAATTCTTGAGTACCTACACATGGTATTATTAATGATAAAAAAATAATTTCAGTGATGAGTTCAAATTAGAACCAATAACAAATTAACTCCTAAGATTTGTTATGAAAATATTATGAATATAGCACTTCTAAAAAAAAAAAAAAGAGCAATACAAAAAAAAATACAACATTTTTCACAAATTGAGTTGACAAACTTTTACTAGTTTTTATCTAAATCCACCACTAACATTACTTTTTTACTTATCAATATCAAATTATCAATCTGTCACATTAATAGGTGTGAAAAGTTTTGTCAAATTTTTTGTCTATAGACTTTCAAAAAAAAATCTACATGGTTCATGTTAATTAGTAGTAATTTTACATCTAAAATAAGATAGTTGAATTTAAATTTTAAAAAATCATATTTAAATATATAAAAGGCCTTAATTTCAGTTTTTGCCTTAGGCCCCCAAATACATTAAGCCGCCCCTAACTAACTAGCTAAGGAATCTGAACGTGGGCTTATCTTGTCCTTTGTGTATTTTTTTAGCTTATTTGGTCTCTTTTTTTTTTTTTTTTTTTGCTCTCCACTTATTTGGTCTCTTAAATTAAAGTATGCAATGATTTGCAATGTATGTATAGTATTATTCTAAATAAAATTGATATTTTGAAAGCAACAATAAATAAGGAGAGAGAGAATGTTAGTATTAATTAGGTAATATTATTAATAAGGTAAAAAGTAATAATATTTAATGATGTTTATTTTTTTAACCGTTAGATCTCTTAGAAATTTATAATGTAAAAAATATGTAACTTTACAAGAGTTACACCAAGTGTAACTTGAACCTATCTCTTATATATATATATATATATATCTTATATCTCTATATATTAAGAAGATTCAAAAAGTCAATTATTGTCTTTTTGACTTTCAAAAATACTTTTAATTTAATTAACTTATTCTTATTTGTTAAAAAAAGAAACAAGGTTAAAATGGTAAATCAACACAAAAAAAAAAAAAAAAAAAAATCTTCCCACTACCCTCACACTTCCCACTTCCCAACCCCACTATCCCACGTTTCTAACCAAAAAAAGAAAAAGAAAAAAGAAAGGCTACCCATACAATTCTTATAAAAATAAAACGTTTCAAGAAAGGAAGGATCCCAAAGAATTGATCCTTCTTTTAGTTGTTGAATCTCTCTTTGATTGATCAATGTGTGATATTCCAAATCCTCATTACTAATGGAATCAAAATGATCTCTAGATTGATTAGAAGATCCTTTCAATTGGCTTACTTGAATGAAACTAGATCTTGTGGAATCATATTGAATATCTGACGAAACATTTTGTACCTTGCTAAAAAACTGATCCTTGTTTACCAACCACACATTGTCTAATCAAATCCAATTCTCTCTCGATATTTTCCTCAAAAAATCCGATTCATGCGGATTCTTCCCCCAACTAAAGAATAGATCTTGGCAGAATTGCCACATATGAAATTGAGCAAAATTTTGCAAAGAAATAGCCCACTTGTTTCTCGAGAAGAGATAGGAAACATATGCTCAATATCATTTGATTGGATAGTTGATCCAGCTACTTGTTGTTTGAAGAAACCCTCAACTTCAATTGATATTTTTTCACAAAAAGCAAAGATGAGATAACCAATCCAGTTTTTCACCAAGATTTTGAATAGCTGTCTTGAATTCAAGTTGATTCTTTTTTGCCTTTTCTTGGGAGAAAGACGATCAAACAATTCCCAATCATGGGCCTTATGGATCGGATCATCAATATAATATACAAAAAGAAACTCTAGATATTTGATATCTTTCTCTTTGAATGAGATCTCAATTCTAACGACGGTTTCATTATTAGATATCTTACAACTGGAATCCCTCTTTTTTCCGATCTAGTTCCTCCACCACCGCAAACCCCAGTTAAATTCAAGCATGATACACTTTTTAGTTATTGGGAGAGCCCAAGTACTCTCTTTCGGATCTAGGAAAAGGCTCTCAGAGATCTTTTTTCCTTTTGGAATATACAGGAGCAAAACAATCAACCTATTGATATTGGAAGAGCCAAAAGAGCCTTCCAATGTATCATTTCTAGGTCCAATGAAATTCATGGGTATAGGAAGAAGTCTTGTCAAATAGATATTTTTTCTTTTGACCATCTTTCAATTGTTAATACAATATATAAGAACCACCACTACAAATAGTACTACACCCCTGATCATGAAATATCGATTGCTTGTTGAACTCTGTGAATTGCATGAAAGTAAGATACTCCAAATTCGGGAGTCCAAGAGTTTTATAAAACATTCTTGATGGAAAAAAATGTGAATGAAAGATCTCACCAAAAAAAAAAAAAAAAAAACTACTCATGTCACATATTTTTTTGCTAAACAGCCACGTCACATAAAATAAATAAAAAATAAAAAACTTCTCCTTTCATTTGTTCCTCTCTCTCTTTTTCAATGTTGTGGAGTGTATGAGAAAAAATTCTAATAACATTAGAATTCAAAAACTTCGAACTCACAATTTTCCTTCAAATTCTTCTTTATTATTTCATCCTAATTCTAACCAACATTATCTGTTTCCACATTTACTGTTTCATATACTGAATTCTTCTCAATGGTTAGGCATTTTCCTGTCAAAATTGGTAAGCTTTTCACCAAAATTTATATACTACTTTATCAATTTAATTATATTGTGTATTGTGCTTTCTCAACTACATATATTGTGAATTGGTAACTCTATGACCGTTTATGATATGTGAACTATATGAAAGATGTTATAGAAAATTTGGTTATAAATGAAAAATTATGACATTGAACCCTCATCGCACATGCGAAGTGCGTGTGATGAGGCTTATATATATATATATTATGGCAATGTTGGGAACACATTAAGTTGCACAAATTGTCACGTGGCTTGTCACGTGGCTAGTTATGAGTGGTAAATCTGGGTTCAAGTGGATACATTTCTATTACTCATAACTTGATACATGGCAAATTATGGCAAAAATGGTACAAGATATTATGGGCAATGCTAGGAACACATGAAGTTGCACAAATTGTCATGTCGCTAGTTATGAGTGGTAAATCTGGGTTCAAGTGGATACATTTCCACCACTTACAACTTGATACATGGCAAATTATGGCAAAAATGGTACAACTTTATGTGTTCCTAGCATTTTTCCGCATTATCTGATCACGTGGACTGACACGTTGGTTCTAGTTGCTAGCACTAAGGCAAAGCTAAAGAAAATGCAAATGTGAGCAAAATGAAAGTTAAATGAGATCATTTATATAGTTTTTTTTTTTTTACTTCACTTGTCTAATTTAAACAAATGTATGCTTTTGTTTTGAAAAATAATTTATAAATTTTTTTCACATAAAATAAATAAATTGAGTAATTTCTTTTTAGTTAATAAATAGGGATTCGAACTCAAAATTAAGCATGATTTTGTCTATTTGTCTTCTTCTAAGAGTATTTTCTGTGAAGTTCATTGAACTTTTTTGTATAAGTTTATTATAAATAGTCCATTTTAATTGTAATAATTATATATAATTTTTAATTATAAAATTTTAATATAAATCTAATTTTTATGAGTTCATTAATGAAGATCATTCTATTTAATTAACTCAAATAACATGATTTTAACTATTATTTAGTCAATAATTATTAGCATAGATTTCTAAAGGGCTAAAAAAATTTAGTTGTTGTGTTATATAAGAAAAGCATAAGTTAATCAAATAAGTGAATAAATTCAACCTTATTTGAAAAGAAAATGATAGATTTCTCAACTTTAGCTCAACATGATTGCACATCAAGTATCCATTAGTCAGGCTCTATATATTAATGCTACATAAACAAATAATGTTTTTGTACAATATTAATTTAGCATTTGATGAAAAGCTAAATCCTAAGCTTTTTTTTTTTTTTTTTTTTGACAAATGAAAAAGAAAAATGCCAAAACACTACATTTTTTATTAATTAAAAGCCAAAAATATATTATTTGAATATAGGAAATTACAACACAATTTAGGAAAGTACAACCTACATAAATTGAAGACCTCGAGGTTGAGAATGTTAGAGAATGGAGACTCTTAACACCACGCACATTGGCTTGATGATCGCTCTACAAGTACAAAGTTCATGTGGGATGAGAGGGACAAGGCCTAGGGTTCAAGTTTTTAGAAGGGAACTACATACACATATACACTTAGATTAGGCTAAAGTAAAATTTTTATCTTATATCAAAAAAGAGAATGGTGACTCTTGTTTCTATCAAACGCCTAAATAGGTATTCTTGTCCTGATTCAAGATCTTAAATGCATAAATCAAATTTTTCTAGTTGATTTTGTGCATTCTTGAGGGTGCCATCATATTTGCTGGTCTTGCAACCAAAAGAGAAATTGCAATGCAGCATTTTTCTTTGAAAATCTGATCCATCTTTTCCTTCTTCACCATATCATGCCGACTCCTTCCGGGTACACCTAGTTTGAAACCAATGACCAACAACTCATCCATAAATGTGCCATTCAGAAATAACAAAGACTGCAGAGCAGATACAACCATGAAAAAAAGAAGAAGCAATCTTCTATTTTGGATGAAAGAGCAATTCATTTAAAAAAAAAAAAAAAAACAGATGTACAATCAGTTCAAAATACAACCAAACAATACAACACCAATACAGAAACAATCTACATTGCACCATAAACATTACAAAATTAAATTTGCAAATCTGTTAATTCAAGGAGAAAAGGACCATTAACTGCTACTATTCTGATGAACACGAAATACCCCCAAAGACAGCATATTCTCCTATTTTGAATAGAATTGCAGTAATTGTTACATTCAACTTTGATCTTCACTTCCCACCTGATCATTTTGACCATAGCCTCTTCAGAAGGTAGTCTTCCTTGATGAATACTAGCATTCCTCTGAAGCCAAATATGACACACAGTAGACCCCAATGCCAGTCTAGACACAATAGATTTCTAATCATAGAGCATAATCTCAGGCCAAAGGAACTTTGGATTTTATTCGGCACCTAGCTCATTATGGTTCACCTCATCCTCATTGAGATAGAAGAATTACAAAATAGGTATCAAGATTAGCACATCACTACAACATTCGGTCTTTTGTGGACAGTCTGTTGTGAACCCTTAGCCAGCCTATAAAGACATGCTTTGGAATTGCTTTGAGAAACCAGATGATCTTCACCATTCAACCTTGGGGCATTTCTACCTCATACAGTTCCATGCACCTGCACAAGAATATTACATTGTTTTCTCATTAATCCAAATGCCTATATTTACTTCCAATCTCAACCAGACCAAGCTTACTCTGGATGTTAAACAAACAATCTTGGGACATATAACAAAGAAAGTGCCTCCAGCAATACGAAAGCTGTCTAGTAAAAGCTGCAAGTACCATCTAATTGCATCAGATTTTGTGGCAATCAGAAGCTACTATAACATAGTACAAAGCATTACATTTTGTACCATCTAAACAAAATGCAGTCTCTTGGCAAATGAAAAAGAAAAATGCCAAGAGTCTGCATTTTAAAAAAAAAAAAAAAATTTTAAGGCAGAAATATATTATTTGAATATAAAGAATTACAACACAATTTAGGAAAGTACAACCTGCATAAATTGGAGGACTTGTGGTTGAGGATGTTAGAGAATGGAGACTCTTGTTTCTATCAAACACCTAAATAGGTATTCTTGTCTTCCTTCAAGATCTTGAATGCATAAAAGCAGAAGAAACATAACAAGTTTCATAGCAAAACCAAAAGCAGAAGAAAATAGGTCCTTTTTCTAAATAGATTCACACCCAAACTGAGTGTATGTGTGTGTGTGTGTGTGTATATATATTCTTTCTTTTTTTTTAAGTGAACTCAATAGAGAAAGCTCAATTGAATAAGCCAAAATTCAGTAAAAATAATTTAAAATCGAATATCTTCACGAGCACCTTGTAGGTAATCTGTCAAGAATATATTTGCATGAGTTAAGCATATCAATTCCAAATCTCACTTACATATATTGTTAGAATATGTAAAATAGAAGTTTTCAGAATTGAGACTGAGAAGGAAAGACAACAGAAGTAATATTTTCATGGTTCAGTTTGACAGCCACACTTATATTGGAAAACCCTTGACTAACTACATCTTTATTTTGTTAAATTTTATGTTAGAAAGAGTCCAACTAAGGGTATAAATAGGAATACTTTAGGTCCATTATGAAAATCTTAAAATCATAACAACAGCTAGTTGTATTGCAAAATCAAAGTATTCTACAAAAGCATGATCTACTCGATTTTAGATATAGCCAATTGTACTCTAACATATATGTCTTCATCTCATTACATCAAAAAAAGAAATATGATCTATCAAATGAAATCCAATAAAACGAAAAAGGGACAACAATGATTCATTCAAGCTTGAGACCAATAAAGAAAAGAAAAGGCACACTCACCTTTCATGGACGATTGTTATGCCACTGCTTGCAACTACATCAGGAGCCGCTGACCGTGAGTGAGATAGGGAAGAATGAGAATCCACTGGTGAGTGCATTCTAACTACGTTTCTTCATCTCATTACATCAAACACAGAAATATAATTCCATGAAACGAAATACAAGAAAACGAAAATATACAGCAATGATGCATTCAGGTATGAAACCAAAAAAAAAAAAAAAAAGCACTCACCTATAACAGAAAGTTGTTTTGCCACTGCTTACAACTACTTCAGGAGCTGCTGACCGTGAGTGAGAGAGGGAAGAATGAGAAACTGCTAGTGAGTGCAAATATAGAGCAGCTGAGGCTAATATACTCAACAAAGCAAAGCCAATTGTTGATTTGCATTAACCTTCCACCAAAACTAATAGAAAGTTAATAAGAATTTCATAAACAACAAAACCAAAAAATTTAAAAATTTAAAATAAAACAAGCAAGTGATACATATATATATTTTACTTGCAATAAATTTCCCTGTACCTTATTATCAAAAAAATTCAAAACTACTTAACTAAAATTTGGCAGGGTAAGTTTGGGTGACATTGCAATATAGACTTTTGGAGACTTGTACCGCATTGCTTGATGTGGTGCATTTGGCATGAAAGGAATGCTAGAAGTTTTGAGGGATGTGAACATTCTACGCTAGAGATTAAGTCTTTTTTCTTGCAAACTCTTCTTGAATGGAGTGTGGCTTTGTCTCATTTTTCTTGTTTTTCCCTTGTTTTACTTGATCGTTGTAATTTTAGTTCCTAAGTTGTGCCCCCATAGTACATCTCCAATGTACTCAGGTTGGCTTTATTTTTAATAATATTTTACGTTACTTATCAAAAAAAAAAAAAAAAACTTTTGCATTAACTATATTCCCCACACTCTGATGGGTAAACCATTTCGGAATTTCACTTCCAAGAATCACAATATTAATGTAACCATAGGGACCAAATATTATAGATTGCTTGTGGATTTCCTGAAACCTAGAAACCATGATGTTTAGAATTGACATATATATATATAGAGAGAGAGAGAGAGAGAGAGAGACCTGATGCATTGTTTTCGGTTTTTTTGATAAGTAAAAATGGAATGTGAGAGACTTGATGAACTGTTAATAGCATTCTCAGCACATTAAACACCATGTCACTTAGACCAGCCAATTTGAAGCGATTGAATAAGTAAAGATGTGGTTTTAATCCATGTGAAAATGTTTCCAATGAAATAAAACCATCTGCTTCAACCCAATCAGTTGTTGATGGTAATTGTGGCAATGAACAAAGTCTTGTGCAATTGTGTAAATAAATTTCCAACAATTTAGATATTTGCACAATACTTTCAGGAAGGCAACTAAAGTGATTTTCACATGTAATGGGTTTTTTGATCATATAACACACTGTTAAATGGATACTCTGTCTTTTGATGAGATATTGATGGTTCTTTGATAGCTCAACCTAAAGCAATAGGGAATTCAAGAACAGATTTATATATAAGCAACTTATTTCTGACAAAATTCACTTGCAAAATATTCTAAGAACATCCCAAATATGCAAAACTTGTCATGTACAAAAAGACATTGGTCCTTCTCACAACTTATAAAGCGGTAGATGCAGCACAAATAGAAACCTGGAGAAACAACAACCTAGAGTACCACTTCCTAATATGGCCATCCAGAAATTACCAGTTCAATGATTGTTTAAGATCTTTGATCTTCTGTTGAGTCATCTCCCCCCTCAAGAAATCAAAAACCTCTTCACTTAGAAGCTGAAAGCCAACAGACTATGTTATTAACATATTCCACAACCAAATTAAATAAACAAGAATAGAACAAAAAACTTACTTACAGAGTCTGCTACCAAGGGCTCATTCTTACGAATCTCACCGAATCATATCTATCGTTGAAAGTAGAGAGTAAAAGGTTGTCACTAACTCTTTACATTTTACACCTCTTTTAGGGTTCCACAGGTTGCATAGAGTTGTTTTCATGGTTTTCCCAATAAATCTCTTATCAGTGAAAAGCTTAGCCAGCAGACTAAATTGACCCTTCTCTTTCAGTGCTTTGGGTTTTGTCTCCACCAATAGTATAGCAGTCCCTTCCACCTCCGATACCCTAAAAGTTCTCCACATATCCACTAGGTTGTCTTCCAAATCCTTATCATCCCCCCACCACTGTCACACTCCACTAGCTTCCATCTGAGAAGGGAATAAAAAACACTTGGCCAATCCAAGAGACTTTCAATCTTCATTTACAGTGATTACTTCCTCTCCCTGTCCATGATTTGAAATTTTAGTTCCATTGAAGGATTCAATTCATTAAGTCGTTTAGTAGCCCACTCTCCCAACCTCAAGCATTCGTATTTTCTACAAGCATCAAAGACTTTTGTCAACATTGGAACAGTGAGTTCAAAAGGCATCCTCTTAATGAATTTCTCCAGCTCATTTATGTGCCCATACTGACTATAGAGTTCAATCATACACTCATAGTGCTCCAACCGAGGCATGACATAGTACTTATTGCTCATTGAATAAAAATACTGTGTTCCCAACTCAACTAGGCCTTCATATATACAAGCAAGCAAAATACCTTGAAATGTGACATGATCTGCTTTTACACCTTCCTCCTCCATCAACCCAAACAATTCAAGTATCACCCTACCTTTTCGATTGTGAGAACATCCAAAAATTATGGAGTTCCAAAGAATTACATCCCGTGACGCTGACTCTAAAAAAACTACGAGAGCATACTCAAGACAACGACATTTTGAGTACATGTCTACTAAAGCTCCTCTGATCACAACATCCATCTCATAACCATTTCTAATCATAAATCCATGAATTTGTTTGCCATGCTCAAGAGAAAAAGTATTTGCACAAGCAGCCAAAAGGGTTCCAAACGTGAACTTACTTGGTCTTGTCTCCCATTGCATCTCTGAAAATATTGTCATTGCTTGTTCACTAAGGCCGTGACGAGCATAGCTAGTCAATAAAGCATTCCAAGAAACACTATCCCTCCATTGACTTATTATTAGGTAAAACCAAACTCTGGCACTTCTTAAGTTACCACATTTACCATACATGTCAAGAAGGGCATTGCCAACAACGAGATTGGAAAGGAAACCATTTCGGTATATAAAACCATGGACCTGTTTCCCCATTTCAACATCTAAAAGCCCAGCACACACATTTAGTATTAACCCAATTGTGACATAGTCAATATCTTTAGTTGCATTGCGCATAAAAAATACCAAGTCCAGAGCCTCTTCCCATTGAAGGGAACGGGTATACCCTGCCAACATTGCATTCCAAGATATCACATTGCGTTCAGGCATCTGATCAAAAAGCTCCCTTGCCTCCCTAGTTTTCCCACTAATAGCATACCCTGATACAATTGAAGTCCAAGAAATTAAATCTTTTGAACTTAGCTGTTCAAACACCCTATGAGCATTCTCTAATTTCCCACACTTGATATACATATCCATGAGAGGACTTGAAACAACCTCATCATCTTCAAGACCCATTTTAATTGCAACTCCATGAATTTGCTTCCCCTCCTTTAGTGCAGATATACTTGAGCAAGCAATAAGTGCATTAGAGAATGTAAAGTTGAAGGGCCTAACAGCAGTTTGGAACATCTTAAAAAACATAAAGACCGCCTTTGTTCCATCATCCATCTCAAGATACCGCCTCACAATCACATTCCAAGAAACAGCAGTTGGATTTTTAATCTCATCAAACATTCTTTGGCCATCTTTGATAACCTGGCATTTGCCATATACATCAACAAGTGAACTCTCCAAAATTACATTCCCAACAAACCCATATTTCACAATAAGCCCATGAACCTGTCTCGAAAGACAAAGTGCCAACGTTGCACCACAAGACCCAAGAACACTTGCAAAAGTGACCTCACTCGCATAAACTCCTGATCTATTCATGTCCGAAAACAATGACAAGGCTTTCTCAGGATACCCACCTTGTGTATACGATGTAATCATCACATTCCAAGACCCCCCATCTCTTTGAGGCATTTCCTCAAACAGCTCCCTTGCATCAACTAAACATCCACATTTACCATAAGTCTCAATCGCTCGGTTCAGGAGAAACACTGGTGGTGTAGGGGAGAAGGTGACCAGGTGGGACTCGACCTTCCGAGCTTCAACAATGGCATGATTAGAAGCACAAATTTGGAAGAGACTGGCATAAAGGGAATAAGGGAAAAGTACTGGAGCAGCAAAGAGAATGGAGACAGCTTTTTGGAGACGACCCACTTTGAGGTGAGTGAAGATGGTGTTGGTTAAGGCTTTGGCGCTAGTAGGTTGAGTTTGGGGCTTGTGGGTTCGGCTGTAAAGAATGTGGTTGAGTATAGAGGCGGCACTCACACCCATGTAACAGTTGAAAGAAGAAGAAGAAAGAAGAATTGGCTGAAAATTCAAATACTAAATCATTATATAGTGGGTTTGCGTGATCTGGTTAACAGGTACCCTTTAAGAGTTTGCTCAGATAAGGGTTTACACCACCTGTGTAATCAAATAGAATTTCAACAGCTTTAGGGACATATAAGTACAAGTAAAAGACATAAACAAGCATGCTGCTCATGTTTATATACAAGGATCTAGGAAACAAAAATCATGATGTGGCCAACAATTTCATTTTAACCATTAGATAATCCTTTCACACAAAAACCAAAATTTTGATTTTCATCTCTTTGTGGGTGCATCTTGCACAAATTATCTAGAAACTCCTTAACCTAAGCCACCTTTCCATGTTCAAGAGAAAAAATTGGCCATGTAAGTAGTAATAAACTAATTAAAATCCAAAGCATCGATTCTTTTCTCTAATTCTTTTTCCTTATACAATATAAAGATGAAACATCAATAACCCACAAAATTATTAAGAAAACAAAGGAATTGAGAACAAGACAGAGATATTAGTAAAATGTTTTTGTTGCTCACACTGTTTCACAATACAGAAAAACTAGACAAAAACTCAAACACATGTAAAATAACACTAAAATAATTTTTATGAGCTACTAAATCATTGAGGGATGAAAGAATGTCTAATGTTTGACCATGGATAAGGTGCTTATCATAACGAATGCTATCTTTAACTTTTCTCAACAACTAAATGAAACCCAAATGCAAGTATGAAAAGAAAAAAAAAATTTTGTGCAAGTGACCATAACCACCAAAAAATATAGCTAATAATAGGGAAAATCTGACAGAAAAGGCCAATAGAAGATGATAGAACTCTATAAAAGAAAACAAACAAGTATGCACATAGCCTACAGAAATATGAAAATCTAATAAACAAATGAAGTTACATTATTAGAGGACTAAGTCTCAAAATCAAACAAAATGAGGAAAAAAACCCCACATAACAAAATAAGGAAAGCAATGGCAATAGGCAATCACCTAGCTTTTCTCATGCAACCTGTTTTGAGACTTGAATAGGGTTGATTGGTTGAGAGGTTGAAGCGTGAAAGAAGAGGCAAAAATAGCTGAGATGTTGTCCACCAGCCTTTAAGCTAACTTTTCATTAACAGATGCTAAAGAAACAATCTGTACAGCTTCTTGGTTGGAAATAACTTGCCATAGCTGAAAAGAAAAGAAATGAGCATCACATACAGCGTAAAGTAACTCTGTTATTCATAAGGCTAGATAAATATGCTCAAACTTATGCCATCACCATTATGATAGACTTCTCAAAACATGTTTACCTTATACTATGCAATAAAATTTTAAAAATCATCACAGAAAATGTTCTTGTTATTTATATTCATTCCACAATTTCTTTACATTAGATGATATTGTCTTACGGGATAGTGATTTCATTCAAGAACTTGCTTACTTCTCAAGAGCTCTGTATCTGACAACTGAATATTTTGTCATTCTAAAATACCTTCTCACAATAAGAATGGAAATTATAATGAGTTGTGAATAAGAGGGGGAAAAAAGCAAGCCATTGTGTGCTTAAGAGAAAGTTGGAAGGTCCTAGCCAAAAGAGAGGAAAAGAGAGAGTTGGAACCATCATCAAAAAAATACATACCCCATATGTTGCCAATATGACCAATTTATCTCTACTAGTTATGTTCCTTTATGTCACATCTGGCACAGAAATAACCCCAAATTCCTTCAGGCAGTAGTCACCCAAGGCTCTTGATAGTGCCTGAAGAACTCAGTATCAGCTCATTCTTCTTTGCTTCCTTTGCCAATTTTTCAGCAATTTCCCTTCCAACATCATTCTTATAATTTCTCTTTTTCTTGATTGGTACACTTCTTGTAAATCCATCAAGAAAGGCGGGAGAAATCACTGTCACCTCTACAGCCCAATTTTACCCACCCACAATTACATCAGCTGCTTTATAATAACTTTGTTAATTATTTGAAATTTTATCTAACATACAAAATATCCCAGAACTTGTAAATTTATGATTATAAAATCAGATTCTTTTCATTTTATCTCTCAGCTAAACCAAAATTTATTGTTTCAATAGAACTCATATATTTACACACTACGCAAATTTTCACTGCAACAACACACATGGGATGGAGGGACAATGTTATAATTAGAGGTAAAGCAAGCAAAGCAGGCACCACAATAGAAAGCCAAAGAAGTATAGTATAGAGATATCTAGCCATAGCTTTAGCTTTAGCTTTTGACCTCCTCTCAGTCTATTAGTTTAAATTGGGAGAGAAAAAGTCCTAGGATCTGGTGAGTAAAGAAGAATAAGAAGTGCAATGGTTTAAGGCGTGAGGGAATCTGTTTATTTGGGTAGTGGCATGCGAACTTATCACCTCAAATCATGAGTGAGAGAGAGAGAGAGAGAGAAAGAAATAGAGAGTGAAGGGAAAAGGGTAAGCAAAACCCAAGGAAAGTGTCTCCTAATGCAGGCCCAAGGCAGAACTCCTTTAGCGTTGGTGTCCCAACTTTGGGTTGATAGCTATTTTGCCTATTTGCTTGCCTTGGGAGGTTTCAGAAATTAATGCAACTCATTCTTTGCAGCTTATTATGAGAAACTCATTTCAGGATATGGAGGACAGCGAACCTAAGGCATTGAAGTTCATTCAGCAGAATGATACTGAGATGCAGGGGATAGATGAACTCAGTTCAGTGGCATGTGAAATGGTCAGATTGATTTAAACAGCAATAGTTCCAATTTTTGGGGTTGATTCAGCCGATCTCATCAATGGATGGAATGTAAAAATTGCTGAAATGACAGGATTACAAGCTAGTGATGCTATGGGGAAGTCCCTGGCCAATGAAGTGGTTTATGAGGACTCAAGCAGAACGGTTGAAAATCTTCTATTTAGAGCTTTGCAAGGTAAATCTTTTTTACGTTAACAATGACATTCATTGAATTTGAGTTTACTATCTAACTCAAATATCATTGTAAACTACATTGCATTTCATAACATCTGTATGACACAAATAGCTTCCTGATCCAACTTCTATGACTTGTGTTGGAATTCAATGCATGCAAAACCTCCTCATTAAATCAACTTCACAGTCGCACATTTTAAGTACATGGTGTGGTAAACTTGAATAAATTTGTCCATTCTATAGTGACCTGAGCCATCTTTTTTCTCAAATCATCGGTTCACACTCCTTTTAACCCTTTACATTGCTTTAAGCGCCAAAGAAGCACTACCAAATGACTCTTATATTTGTGGAAATTCTAATTCTTCATTGCCATGCCTAAGCCATCCAAAGAAACTTCCTCTGACTTTATTTTTAAATTCTGTTTATTGAATGCTTTGGGGCACGGAAGAAACTTTTTTTCTTTTTCTTTTTTGTGAACTGAGTATCACTTTGAATTTTATTACTGTACAAAGTTATTCAGGCTAAATATTTGCAGAGATATGAGGGGTGCCTTTCAGACATTATCAGAAATTGGTGTTCTTTATCAAAAGTGTCTAATTAACTAAAACTATAAATCTATAATTGATGGTGAAAGTGGAGTTCTTATATCAAATCTAATCTCAAACAAAACAACAATAGCACACAAAGTTTAGAGAAATAATATAAACCCATATCAGCGTTAATCCTATGTAGAGAGAGAACCTGAAGATTGTGGGTGGCGCCGCCGAGTTGGATTGGAAGAGAAGAAGCGCCGCTGATTTGAGGTGGTGGGTGTGCCGCCGAGTTGGATTGAAAATTTGTAATACTGTTTCTTCTCTCTTGTGGGTATGGTTTTGTTTAGCAGCTGTCTGGTTCTTGTGGTTGGATTGGAAGAGAAGAAGCTAGAGAGGCAGAGCGTGGAGCCATGAGACACAGCGTCAAGCCGTAAAACGCACGAGAGAAAAGCGTGCATAGATGGTCTGATGTGTTATTTTCTCTTTGTATTTATTTATTTATTTTTATCTATACTATTATTTAGTTTCTCTCGGACTCCTCATTTTTTTTAGATTAAAAATACTCTTACACTTTATGTTTAAGTAAAAATAAAATTAAAGGACAATCCGATAAAATTACAACCTTAACTTCCACTAAAACATGACCTAGAAAATAAAGTCATTTTTCTGTTAATTTTCAAATTATTTTATCCACTTATAAATTATAAAATAAAAAAACATATTTTTTTTTACAAAATAAGACCACTAAAAAAAAAGGCCTAGTATTCTAAAAAGAAAAATAATGAGTTAATCTCATATTGGAAAATGAGTGTGAATTAGAAGAGGTTTAAAACTTGTTTTGTGTAATTAAGAGTTAAACCCTTTTGGACATACATCACTGTAAGTTTTTTTTAAATCTTCTTTCCTCTCTCCATGTGTGTTAAAAAAATATTTAGTATTCTAAAAAAAATAAGTGGATATTCTCCAAAAAAAAAAGAAAAAAAAGAAGGTGGTATTGTGTGTGTTAAAAATATTTAGTATTCTAAAAAAAAAAAAGTGGGTTAATACCACATTGGAAAATGAGTGTGAGTTAAAGAGGTTTAAAACATATATTATATTATATTATATTATATATGATACATTAGTGGCATGAAAAAAAAAAAAAAAAAACTCTAGGCCAAGAACAATCTGGACAGAGTTGTTTGATTGCTTCACATGATCAAAGTTTCTCTCCAAACTAGTTTGGAGAGAAACTCTTCAAACTTCTCATATATTTCTTTTTTAGGTGTGAATTTTGAAAATCAAACGTTGAATTTCATGTTCCTTATGTTCTTATATATACGTATCAAATTTCGTTCAAATTGGATGTTATTTATTATTTGATCAATTAACTTATTTTTTATATACAACTTTAGATCACAAAAACTTGAAATTATAACATTTATTTGATGACATAGCAATTGATCTTTGATCTTCTTGAAATTTTGTAAGCATTAAAAATGTAATAAGAACATGCAATATAATGGTTAGATTTTCAAAATTCACACTTAATATAAAGATATATGACGAATTTGTATGGTTTCTCTCCAAACTAGTTTGGAGAGAAACTTTATTCACTTCACGCGGGCTTGTAGCTGAGCAGAAGAAACAAAAAAGAAGTAATGTGGTAATTAGAGAAGTAACAAGCTTTTCATGCTTGTTTAGTCGTTTCCTCTCTATTTTAAAGAGATAAATTTTGTGTGGGCCCGGTTGAATAATACCTGGGCTCCACCCAAAAAGTTTTCTTTCCTTTCTTTCTTAACAAACAATATATAAACTCATTTTCTTTTCATTATTTTCTATCCATTCTATTTCAACTCTAACCAAACAAATCCTAACTTCTAAATCATGCCAGTTTATAATAATTAATAGATCTATTTCCTACTTTTCTTCTTTAATAAATTTGCCGTTATTCAGAAACAAAATAAAAAATAAAAAAAATCAGTTTTATTAGTCTATAATGTGTCAGCTTCAGCAAGAACAATGAGGCTAAGAAAAGACAAAATAAATAATGTATGTTTTAGGTGTATGAAGAGTAATCAATATATATATATATATATATATATATATATATTGGTACGGAAGTGTTGCACACAGCCTGGTGCTAGAAACTTATATTTTTATTTAATAAAATAACACCTGAAATGATAAAAATTAGGATTTTGGTTTTGAGAAATAATCTAGAAGCTCTTTCTAGTCAACAGTCAACATCATCTTTCATTATTAAAGTAGAAAATCATAGTTATAAATTATGTTTAATCCCCGTTCAGCCGACATATTTTATTCTAATCATTAAATCGATACACTTAGAATGCGTTTGGATTGGGATGAAAACTTCTGCGTTTGCGTTTTGCTTGGTTTTTTTTTTTTTTTTTTTCACGCGTTTTGAGCGTTGCGGCTACTGTTCATGCACTGTTCAATGAACAGTAGCCGCAAACTTTGACTTTTCAAATTTTTTTGAACCAATCACAGCACATTGTGTACTGTTCACGGACCTACAAATTTCACTTTTCAGCAATTTTTTCATTAAAAATGGGTCCCACGATACTATTCACACATTTAAAAATTATTTTGCTACAGTGTTTTTCAGTTTTCTGTTTCAGTTTTCAGTTTTCAGCTGTATCCAAACGGACCCTTAATCCCAAATTTTTTTCATCTATATTTGTATTTTTTACCTTTGCGAATTTTTTTATAATATCTTCACTTCTATTCTATTCTCTCTCTCTCTCTCACATGGACAAATTAATTGGAAATATATGCTTTAATTTTTATTTTGAAAAAAACAAAAAGCTCATCTCATGCTCTTTCTCCTATAAGACAAATCTCCTGGACTTGGATCTAGAAAATCCAAACTCTTCCGAAAGAAATCATTTATTTCATTTGGAAATGTACTCATAAGCTGGAAACAAAATAATTGATTTTCAACCATTCTACTACATCAAATCAATATTGCATGCACTGTACATTGGAAAGAAACGCTTATTCATGGGATATGAAATTCTCATTGGGCAGGTCAAGTATGGCATTGTATACAACCGCTTGATCTCGTACAATTTTTCAAACCACAATCCATTTTTCATTGGTGTGATATCTATTGAGTCTTCTCAAGGTCTTCCATGGCTTTTACTTCTCATTTTCACAACTCGGAATATATGGTTACCATGCAATCAGCTTATTTTCCAACATATCACTACCAATCGACATCAATTAGTTCACACTAACATACACCAAGCTATTGAATTCTATTTATCTTGCATGTCACACTACTAAAATCACTGCCAAATCGAACCCACAAGTGGTATTATCACTATTTTGGTTCCCACCTTCATTTGGCTTTATGAAACTAAATACCAATGGTAGTTGGAGGGGTAATCTTGGTCTTTCGAGTGTGGGAATTTTTTTATTTTACTTTATTTTTATAAATTTTAAATTCAATAGTTATGGGTGAGAGGATTTGAACTTTGGATGTCTCCCTTAGAGATACTAGGAGGTACCAACCTATTGAGTTACAAGGCTTGTGGCATGGGAAATCTCTTCAGAGACTTTACTCTTACATGAAAATGAATTGTTGGTTACTCTCTTAGTGTATGTTTAGGAATTGTTAAATTTTTTTTGCTTTTTGCTTATTGTCTTAGCTTTTTTGCAAATAATCTAGTTTTTAGTTTTTTTATTATTATAAAGAAACTAGTTTTTAGCTTTTTGTAACACATTTAATATAAAAGTTACAAAAAATGCAAAAATTATATCTTATAATAAACATTATGCAAATAAGTTATTGGAAAATAAGCAAATTCTCAAACGGACACTAAGTGTTTTGAAGGAACTTTGGACAAGTTGAGAAGACTTATATTTAACTCGGCTTATGGGATTGACACAATTGAAATTGATTCTCTCATGGTTTATAAATCTCTCACTACTCACTCTCCAATTTCGCCTAACTATAATATTTTGGTTTTTAATTGCAAGAACTTTCTCACTAGAAAATAGTAGATTATCATCAAACGTATATATCAAGAAGCATATAGATGCCTTGATCGACTTGCTAATATGGGTGCTCAATTTTTGTCATCTTTTAAATTACAATTGTCCTAAATCTAGCTTTTTTTTGGCAATCACTGGTACCCCCAATAGATAGGTACATCAAGTTTGGTATAAATTTGATTCTCCAAGAAAAAAGAAGTCTGGCGTAAACAAGGATATGTTTGATAATTGTTTTTACTTTTTTGGTTTTAAAACCAGTTTTCTAGAAAATTTGTTTGGCAACTAAAAATAAAGAGAAAATAAAAACTGTTTTTAAATATCAATTTCTAAAGGAAACTAGAAAGTAAAAACAATAAAAAGACTGTTTTCGGTTTCTAATTTCTAAAAGTCAATGGAAACAAGAAGAAAATAGATTTGAAAACAATGATTAAATGAATCCACACTTTGGTTCAAACCCCATGTAAGACAAAACACACTGGTTTTTCTCATTCTTTACAAACAACTACTAATTTTTTTTCCTCATTCTCTACAAACGACAGATATTATTATTATTATTATTATTATTTTGCCATCAAATCTCTTATCGATGAAAAACTTTGCCAGCAAATTAAATTGAACCTTCTCTTTGAGTGCTTTGGGTTTTGTCTCCTCCAATAGTATAGCAGCCCCTTCTGCCTCCGATACCCTAAAGGTTCTCAAACATATCCACTAGGTTGTCTTTCAAATCCCTATCATCCCCCCAACACTGTCACACTCCACTGGCTTCCATCTGAAAAGGGACTAAAAAACACTTGTCCAATCCAAAAGACTTTCAATCTTCATTTACGGTGATTACTTCCTCTCCCTGTCCATGATTTGAAATTTTAGTTTCATTGAAGGATTCAATTCAATAAATCGTTCAATAGCCCACTCTCCCAACCACAAGCATCCATATTTTCTACAACCATCAAAGACTTTTGTCAACATTGGAACAGTGGGTTCAAAAGGCATCCTTTTAATGAATTTCTCCAGCTCATTTATGTGCCCATATCAACTACAGAGTTCAATCATACACTCATAGTGCTCCAACCGAGGCATGACACAATACTTATTGCTTAATGAATAAAAATATTGTGTTCCCAACTAAACAAGGCCTTCATATATACAGGCAAGCAAAATACCTTGAAAGGTGACATGATTTGCTTTTTCACCTTCCTCCCCCATCAACCCAAACAATTCAAGTACCACCCTACCTTTTCGATTGTAAGAACATCCAAAATTTATGGACTTCCAAACATCCCGTGATGCTGCCTTTAAAAAAACTACGAAAGCATACTCAAGACAACGACATTTTGGGTACATGTCTACTAAAGCTCCTATGATCACAATATCCATCTCATAACCATTTCTAATCATAAATCTGTGAATTTGTTTGTCATGCTTAAGAGAAAAAGTATTTGCACAAGCAGCCAAAAGGGTTCCAAATGTGAACTTACTTGGTCTTGTCTCCCATTACACCTCTGAGAATATTGTCATTGCTTGTTCACTAAGAACATGAGAGCATAGCTAGTCATTAAAACATTCCAAGAAACACTATCCCTCCATTGACTTATTATTAGGTAAATCCAAACTTTGGCACTTCTCAAGTTACCATATTTACCATACAAGTCAAGAAGGGCATTGCCAACAACAAGATTGGAAAGGAAACCATTTCGGTATATAAAACCGTGGACCTGTTTCCCTATTTCAACATCTGAAAGTCCAGCACAAACATTTAGTATTAACCTAAATTGTGACAAATTCAATATCCTTAGTTACATTGCGCATAAAAAATTCCAAGTCCAGAGCCCTTTCCCATTGGAGGGAACAGGTATACCCTACCAACATTGCATTCCAAGATATCACATTGTATTCAGACATCCGATCAAAAAGCTCCCTTGCCTCCCTACTTTTCCCACTAATTGCATACCCTGACATAATTGAAGTTCAAGAACTTAAATCTTTTGAACATAGCTGTTCAAACACCCTACGAGCATTCTCTAATTACCCACACTTGATATACATATCCATGAGAGGACTTGAAACAACCTCATCATCTTCAAGACCCATGTTAATTGCAACTCCATGAAGTTGCTTCCCCTCCTTTAGTTCAAATATACTTGAGCAAGCAATAAGTGCATTAGAGAATGTAAAGTTGAAGGGCCTAATAGTAGTTTGGAACATCTAGAAAAACATAAAGACCACATTTTTTCCATCACCCATCTCAAGATACCGCCTCACAATCATATTCCAAGAAACAACAGTTGGATTTTTTATTCTCACCAAACATTCTTTGCCCATCTTTAATAATCTAGCATTTCCCATATACATCAACAAGTGAACTCTCCAAAATTACATTCCTAAAAAACCCATATTTCACAATAAACCCATGAACCTGTCTCGGAAGACAAAGTGCCAACACTACGCCACAAGACCCAAGAACACTAGCAAAAGTGACTTCACTCGCATAAACTCCTGATCTATTCATGTTCGAAAACAATGACAAGGTCTTCTCAGGATACCCACCTTGTGTATATGCCATAATCATCACATTCCAAGACCCCCCCCCCCCCCCCCCCCCCCCCCCCCCCCCCCCCCCCCCCCCCATCTCTTTAAGGCATTTCCTCAAACAGCTCCCTTGCATAAACTAAACATCCATATTTACCATAAGTCTCAATCACCCGGTTCAGGAGAAACACTGGTGGTGTAGGGGAGAAGGTGACTAGATGAGACTCAACCTTCTAGACTTCAATAATGGCATGATTAGAAGTACAACTTTGCAAGAGACTAGCGTAAAGGGAATATGGGAAAAGTACAGGGGCAGCAAAGAGAATGGAGACAGCTTTTTGGAGACTACCTGCTTTGAGGTGAGTGAAGATGGTGTTGGTTAAGGCTTTAAGGTTGGTGGGTTAAGTTTGGGACTTGTGGATTTGGCTATAGAGAATGTGGTTGAGTATAGAGGTGGCACTCACACCCATGTAATAGTTGAAGAAGAAGAAGAAGAAAGAAGAATTGGCTAGAAATTCAAATATTCAAATACTAAATCATTATATAGTAGGTCTGTGCGATCCAATTAACAGGTACCCTTTAAGAATTTGCTTAGATAAGGGTTTACTCCACCTGTGTAGTCAAATGGAATTTCAATAGCTTAAGGGACATATAAGTACAAGTAAAAGACATAAACAAGCATGCCACTCACGTTTATATACAAGGATATATGGAAAACAAATCACTGCACACAAAAATAAGCTCATGTGCCCAACAACTTCAATTTAACCATTGGATAATCCTTTCACACAAAAACCAAAATTTTGATTTGCATCTCTTTGTGGGTGCATCTCACACAAGTTATCTAGAAAATCCTCAACCTAAACCACCTTTCCATGTTCAAGATAAAAAACTGACCATGTAAGTAGCGGTAAACTAATTAGAATCCAAAACATTGATTCTTTTCTCTAATTCTTTTTCCCCATAGCTTATACAATATAAAAATGAAACATTAATAACCTAGAAAATTATTACAAAAACAAAGGAATCGAGAACAAAATAGATGTATTAGTCGAATGTTCTTGTTGCTCACACTGTTTCACAATACAGAAAAACTAGACAAGAACTCAAACACATGTAAAATAACACCAAAAATAATTTTTATGAGCTACTAAATCATTAAGGGGTGAAAGAATGTCTAATGTTTGAACATAGATAAGGTGCTTATCATAACGAATGCTATCTTTAACTTTTCTCTACAACTAAATGAAACCAAAATGCAAGTATGAAAAGAAAAAATATTTGTGCAAGTGACCATTACCACCAAAAAATATAGCTAATAACATGGAAAGTTGACAAAAAAAAGACCAATAGAAGATTATAGAACTCTATAGAAATACGAAAATCTAATGTTGGGAAATTTAGACCCCAGTTGATAGAATTAACAAGTTTTAAACCCAAGTTATTAATTAGATTTATTATGAATAAATCTTGTCAAAACAAATAAACATTAATATCATGCATAGAGGAATAGTAAATAAGACAAGATATGATGATCCAGGAAAACCAATGAAACAAACTAGTTTTACAGTAAAAAACTTAGGGGAAAACTTTCCCGAAAAGCAATCCACTATAATAAAGAGAAGTTTCAGATCTAGTACAAAACCTTTGTCCTTAGACTCTACAATTCTCGTAGATGAACTTACAGTAGAAACCTTCTACCGCTTCAGAACCTCTGAACTCTTCAATATATGAACGCCACCCTTTTTGCATGGATCCCAGTACGTGACTAACCAATGATGCACGACTCCTAGTACATGACTAACTCACCAACTTGAAGAAGATGTTGGCTGCAAAGTTCTTCACTTCATCAAAAATGAAGATCAAGAAGTACTTGTTTACAAAACCCTAAGGTGCAAACATGCAGTAGCTTCTTTTAGAGAGAATAAGGCACTCGGTCACTTTTTGCATGTGTTCCCCTTGTATTCTCTTATGTGACGGCCTTTAAAATAAGCTTTATATATGTCTAGGGTTGTGAGAAAAGAAACCCTACACATACTTGTCAACATGGGCCGAAAATCAGATCTGGAAATTCTGATTTCATAATTCTCGATAGATACATCTGTCAAGTAGCTGTCGAGACCTCGATAGATAGTATCTGTCGAGAGCTGTCAAGACTCATTAAACCTTGATAGATATTATCTGTTGAGAGCTGTCGAGAATCTATCCAATTTTAATGAACAACCCTTCTTCACTTGTTTCTTAGTCCAATCTTCATGGCTTTAATATTTGACTTGAACAACATGTTTCTTGAAGTATTAAACACATCATAGATCTACCAAATTACAAGTAAAGTGCATTTTATCAAAGGATTAGCCAATTCTACATTGATATATGTTCTTAACATGATTTACATATGTCCTAACATCTAATAAACAAATGAAGTTACATTATTAGAGGACTAAGTCTCAAAGTCAAACAAAATGAGGGAAAAAAAAAACACATATCAAAAAAACAAAAGTTGACAAAAACCCCATTTATTTTTATCACCAGTAAGCTTAACATCACTTCAAAGTTTCTAACAAACATTTTCACAAACACCTTTTGTGCATTCCCCAAAATCGACATTAACATAAAATAAAGGGATAATTACACTTTGCCCACCTGTGATTCTGACCGTGAGTGCTCCGTAACCCACCTCAATGTTTTCCATTACTCTAACACCAAATAAGTAAAAAACACATCCCAAAATAGATCAAAACTCACTCTCACTTCCAAAACTCCCAAAACTCACTCCTACAATGGGCTTCGCTTAAGACAACCATGGCAAATCCGAGCCGAGGAAGAAAGACACAGTTGCTCCTCCTCTGTTCAGCTATGGCAGATCCTACAATGGGCTTCGATTCGTGCATGTTCCTGGGCTTTGATTGTGGGTTTTGATCATGCATGCTCTTGGGTTTTATTCGTGGGTATTGAACCTGAGTTTTGATCGTGCATACTCCTCTGTTCAGCTGTTGCAGATAGATTAAAACCCTCTTTACTTTTTAATTTTTGAAACCTAGGGTTTGAAATTGGGTTTTTTAATTCTTTCTTCCAAATTGGGTTTTTTAAACTGTTCTTGATTCCATCTTTTTTTGGTGGGGTTTTAAGGAAGTTAAGATTGAATGTGTCTTTTGGTGATGTTCCAGACAACTGTAATTTGAATAAGCCTGTCTACCCAAGTTAACCTTCAGGGCTTATCAAAAAAAAAAAAAAAAAAAAAAAAAAAAAACCTCGGGGTCTTCTTCATTTTCAGTGACTCGTAGTGCTGCATTTGACCCATTGTTGAGATGACCCATTGTGTAGTGCCTTACAAAGTGCTACAAGTAGATTTGGTGGGTTCGACCTTGCCATAATGAATAATTAGGACTTTATAGAGTGTAGTCTATTGATTCTATTCAATGAATTGATGTCCACTAGTTGGGTTGACTGTTTCATATAGATATAGCATTTGTTTCATAATTACATGACCACACATTTAAATTGCTACACTTCAACGTGTTGTTGGTGTTAAAAGGAACACCAATTGTTCTTTCTAAGTTTGCTCAGTTTTAACTGGAGGAGCAGAAAAGGTATTAAGGCATGCCTGCTACCACTTTGACATACATGATTTTCATTTCCTTTTTATGGGTACTCTCAAACTGCTGCAACTCATTAATCATTATAACTTTTTATGTAATTGAATACATGATTGTTTCATCTTATGTTAGATGCTTGATGTCTGTTTGCAATGGTCCAAAGCTGGTGTATTCTAACTATCAAAATATAGGGGCTTGGACCATACGTGAAGTCTAGGCTTCTGAACAACTAAACAAACAATTTACTTGATTGGTTCTGTTTGGTATGAGCCTATTGGGTATTAGCCAAAGCAACCCCAGACCCCATTTTTTAGTTGAGATGACCCAGGCCTAATTTATTCAACTTGAAAGTTCTGCTAATGTTGACCCAGGTCTAGTTTATTCAATTTGATGTCTGGGAACCAATTACTTACTCTTGGATCTTCCATATTATTCCTATGAAATTTTCCTGATTGTTATTTTTAATTACTGAGTAGATTATCCAAGATCCAAGTAATTGGGAAAAATATAAGTTTGAACTATGTTGAAAATTTGAACTATGCCACTTGTAACAGATTTGTTGGTCTATAAGCTTGTAACAAATTTTTGCTATATCTTCATCAACTGGCAATGGCTCTACAACTAGTGGTTTCTACCGTGCTGAAGATGGTCATTTATGTACCCTTGAGAATTGTGCCCTACGAACAAGTCGAAAAGCTGGTAACTATGGAAGAAGATTCCTCGGTTGTAGTCAATTTAATGTAAGAAACAATTACATTGTTGTATTTGAATTGAATTGAATTATTAGTTGTGATTAATTGTGAAATGTGAAATTAATTGTTATAATTGTAATGATCAGGTTGGTCCCAAATGTGGCTTCTTTCAGTGGGTGGATAACGAAACTTGTAAGAGTGACCGTGAAAGGATAAGTATGCTTGAGAATGAACTGCAGCTTGCAAATCAGAGAGAAATGACAACCAGGGAAATGGAAGAGAGAGCTAACCAGAGGGAAAGAGAAACTCATGAGCTTTATGTAGAAGCTAGGGAGAAACTTAAGAGGGTTAGAGAGAGTGAGAGATTGTACAAGGTGGCACTAGTTTTGTCATGGTTATTTTTCATTTTTGTAATGTTGTTGTTGTGTTTTGCCACAGTGAACAACAATGTAATGGTGAAGAACCTTAATCTGCCATGATGCTTTGGGGGGAGGGGGGTGTTGAAATGTGATTGGGTAATTGAAATATTATTGTATCTATCTCTTGAAATGGAAAGTGTTGTTTTTGTGCAAATATTCTTTAGTATAATTTTTTTTTTACTTCATTCTGTGATTGATATATATTGGCACAAAGTGTTATGTGGAAATGTTAATAACATGAATGGAACTTGGAACTTGCCAATGATTAATAACCTTTCATAATAGCATTCTCATTTGGGTTTGTCAATTCACCTTTTACTTTGTGTTGGAAAGATTGTGCAATAATATAAAAGGAGCTGGGAACCCCTTTGTTTTGGCCTATATAAATAACTCTGCACATTTCAAGACTATGAAAATACTCTATCAAACAAAAAGATATTGTAGGTTGCATATAAACTTATGGGATATATAATGAATAAATAATTGGTTCCAAAAGCAGTGTCCAATTTTTTTAGAATATACCAAAATAATACATAAAAATCACTCCTGTAACAACACAACTTTGCTGTGTCATAATTTTGCTGTGACATAAAGCTCAAAGACATAATTTTCTTTGCTGTGTCAATGCACACCTGTGTAAATCCACCAAAAGCACAACAAGACAAGCAAAACACAGTCTTGTGTAAATCCACCAAAAGCAAAGACAAGCACAACACAACAAAATACTTTATCTTGTGTCAATGCACATTAACTGCTTTTAATAAAAGTGAACAGTTATTGTGACTTTATGTCACATGCATACAAAATTGCCAATATTGTTTTTGGCACATCCTGTGACTTTACACATCTTCCAACCAAAACCCAACTACTAGTCCACCACACATCAATCATACACATCTTCCAATCAAAATTGCCAATATTATTTTTGACACTTGACCATGCTCAAGCAAATACTTTAAGCAAATACATTAAGCGTGGGAACTATAACAAAAAAAGTGGGAACTATAACAAAAAAAGTGGTTGAAACTTTAACATCTTCCATCTTCATTTACTGCTTTTGGTGCCCTTGCCAGCTGCCTTCTTGCCCTTTTCACCAACTAGTTGAAACTTTGTTGACTTTGATACACCGCACGTTCTGCCTTTAAACCCCCTAGCAGCACCACCACCACTTCCTTCACTTGGTACACCACTAGTGCTCACAAATGCACTTGGCTGCATAACCAAAATCCAGCAGTTAGCAACTTGGTCCAACAATAGCAAGTAAGAGGAAAAAAAATAAACAAAATAAAAGAAAGTAGAGGTGCCTGAGATGGTAAAGAATCCCATGTCTCTCTAAGGGTATGGAAGCTCGGTTGTGAGGATGAAGGAAACTAGTTGGCCCTAGATCTAGTTGGAGGTTGAGTTGCTGCCTCAGATCTATTGTTTGGTGCAGGTTGAGATGCAGTTTGACCAAAAGCTCTATATGTAGGCTGAGATCTAGTACTTGGTGGCTAAGATACGGTTTGAGGTATTGCAATCTGCTTTGTTTTTGTAGATTTACTTCCTTGTGCCTACAAAGAGGGTTGTACAAGTTACATACACATGAAATATAGGAGGAAATGAATATAGTTGAAAGCATGGAAATACTTACAACTGTTGATTTAGCAAGTCTATCTCTTCTCTGCCATGGAGTTTCACCAGCGATGCCTGCTGTAGAGAGGGAAAATTCCCGACCTATCACAAGCTGACACGTCACATTATCAAGTCCATAAAATACAGCCGATTACAAAACACCATGTATTGCTGCTAGGTTTTGCTATCACTATTCAAAAGCCAATGGAAATTCGCCAAGTGTCATGCAAAAACCAATCACACATCAGCGCACGTGTAAGCGATGACATAAGCAACTTCGCACGTATAAGCGATGACACAAGCAGCTTTGCATGTGTAAGCGATGACACAAGCAACCTCGCAAGTGTAAGCGATGACTTAAGCAGACCAATCAGGTTGTGACATGTGTCACCAATCAAGTTCCGCCATGTGTCGCTCACCAACCTCCAAACTCCTATAAATAGAAGCCTTCCTAAGACATTTGAGGGGACCAAGGATTCAGAAGTGAAAAAGCTCTGCTGGAATCAAGCCCTGAAGCCTCTAGGAACTTCAAGAACTTCAACCCCAAAATCGGAGAACATTCGAAGCAGAATCATCCAAACCGTCTGCCTAAATCCTAAAGTTTGCGGGAATCAAGCTCAAATGTTCGAAAACATCAACAGATCACAAATCAGTGAAGCTCTACGGATTCAAGCCTCCAAAGCCCCGAAGAACTCCCACCACAAACCTTCAAATACAAAGAACATTCGAAAAGGAATCATCCAAATCATCTTCTTAGATCTCAAAGTTCACTGGAATCAAGCTCAAAAGCCTCCAAAAACCTCAAACAACCACAAATCAGTGAAGTTCCACGGATTCAAGCCTCTAAAGCCCCGAAGAACTTCCACAACAAACCTTCGAAGACGAAGAACACACGAAGAACACGAAGAACGTGAAGAACAAAGGATTTCCAACAAGCTCATAGCCAGAGATTCATTGTAATTTTGTTCCAAAGATCTTTGATCCATTCTTCAGCCAAATTGAAGTACATTGGGTGTTCGAATCAAAATCACTTTACTACAAATCCAATCAACAAGTCTTTTAAGGAGATCGAATCAGAGGATAACTCTTTTGTAATTACAGAGAATTGTACCACACAATCATCAATACAAATTCGCATTTGTGAAACTAATTTCACTTGTTTGATTTATTTCGAACCGAGAAATTTAGTCGCTTACACCTGCCTTGCACCCTCTTGCATTATGTCATTCTTTCTAGCACTTCCCACACTTGATTGTCTTGTTCATCCTAGAAACTCTATAAGGGTTCCTTGGCTCTTCAGGATCTCTTTTTCTTTGCTTTGGTGGTCTGTCAGGTGGTTTATACACATGAGGAGCAACAGGAGCAAGTTGGTTAGTCTCAACCCACTCAGACTGTCCAGACATTGGTGTATTATCTCTTTGTAAGTTTCAACAAATGTCTCTTTCCAATAACAAGGATGCACATATTCCTCCACTTTCTCCAGGTTCTTAACAATAGCAAAGATCCCATGTTTGCAAGGAAGTCCTGTCAAATACCAAATCCTACAGCTGCATGCTTTCTTAACCAAGTCAACCAAATGTCTCTCACGACCATTATCAACCTTATACATGAAGTTGCTTGCTAGAGTAGCACTGAAAGGTATAGACTCATGTTTTAACTTTTCTAATTTGTCTTGAATATTAGGACACACCTTTCCAGTGTATTTTGCTATACCTTTTTGTTTTTTGTATTGTTTGGTCATGAGCCTAACTCTGATCCACTCCAACATTGCTAAAATTGGCTTATCCCTAACTTCTAGGATCATGGCATTAAAAGACTCACTTGAGTTATTAGCTAAACAGTCACACAAAGCTCTACTAATAAAGTGAGACTTAGACTATTGTGTAGGATTGATGTCAGCAAGATACTCCCATGCCTTGACATCCAAATCCTTCAATTCCTGCATTCTTCTCTCAAACTCTCTGATTGTTGTGGCTCCAGCACATCTCTACAATGCATCCTTCAACTCCAAGCCCTTATGATCCACTTTAAAATTATTATATATATGCTTCACACAATACCTATGCTCACAAGTTAGGAACAACATCTCAATTGCAGGTATAAGGCCCTAATTCATATACAAAACAGATCAAGTAAATATGTTAGTTAAACATGTTGAAATGAACTGAGGCATGTATTATTGAACTTTAAATATATGGGTTAAATATGTTAGTACACTACTAAAGTCATACCTTTTGTCTATCAGTGATGAAGACCAGATTAAGTTGCTCTAGATTCCCAATATCATCTGAAAACTGTTGCAGAAACCATACCTATGAATCTTTATTCTTTTGCTCAACAACAGTAAATGCAACTGGGAAAATGTTATCATTTGCATCTTTAGCTACGACAGAAAGCATTTGCCCCCTAAATCTCCCTTTCAGGTGGCACCCATCTAAACCAATGATTGGTCTACAACCTTCCCAAAAACCAACTTTTTGTGCATTATACCTAATATACATTCTCTTAAATTTAGGTTGTATTTTCATCTTCCATTTCAGTTTGCAAAATAACCCTACTTCCTTTATCATTCAATCTTATCATCTCTGCATAATCCCTAAGCTTTCCATATTGTAGCTATTCATCCCTAGTAATCAAGTCAGTAGCTTTCCTTTTTACCCTATACACCTGACTGTAACTTATGTCAATTTCAAGTGCTTGCTTCACATGATGTTGAACACCAGCCACTTTCCAATCAGGATTTTTGTCAAACTCCTACATAAACTTCTTTGCAACATAACTTGAAGTCACTTGGCTGTGTTTGAAGGATCTAGGGCAGGTGCACTTTGGATTGAATGTTTTTATTTGGAATGTCAACTCCCTAGATAGTTGAGATGCATAACACCTCCATCCACATTCATTTATGCAATAAACTGATATCTTCTTTTTCTCATTCAACTTGAACTTGATATCTACTGGTTTCTTTATAGCATATTCCTTCAATGCCTCCCTAAATACCTTAGAGTTTGGAAACTTCATTCCTTTCTTTAACTCTGGTTTTCTCATGTCAGTTTGGGCATTAAACTCAGGTTCTTTTGCATCAGTTGGTGCTGGCTGATCATCATCAGACCCTACTAGACTTTCCATGTCATCTTCAAGAGGTGGGTCAACCCATTCACCCTTTTTAAGAGGTAGGTCATTGTCAGCTGCAGTAGTCCTATGTGAGGCTGCATACACAAGTGGATCCTCATGTGTAGATGGCCCATCATCTCCCTCAAAGGGCCTATGTGGGGCTACTACATTGACACTAACTCCATCATGTGTAGATGGCCCATCATTTACATTGCCAAATACATCATCATCAAAATCTGGCCCCTCAAACCCTTCCTCCAACCAATCAATATCTTCTCTATCACCTCCTTCAGCATCCACATTACCCACCTCATGCACATCATCATCATTTACTACTTCCTCATTATCAAATGGTTGTTCAACTGCAAGTGGCTTCTCACCACCCTCAACATATAGTGTTATCTTGTCTGTAGGCCATGCAGCATGAATCTCACACATATAAACTACATCATCATCTCCATTTATAAGCCTTAACCCTTGCTCCAAATTACCTCCAGGAATAAGATAATGATATCTACTTGTATTAATTGCCCCCACATCAGAACAAATATCTTGTATTTCAAAATAACTAAGTCTATCTAGGTCAACATCATCCACAAAAGAAGTACTACCTCCTAAATATACCAAATCTGGGTTCCACACAAACTGGCCACCATGATGAATCTCAAAATTGAATGCCAAGTCAGCCATCTGCATATAAAATACAACAGAATAAAGTATGAAATGGGCTTGCATGTGGAAAAGTATCATGTGGTCCTGTGGTCCACACAAAGCACAACACAGAAACAGACAATATTATTAAAAGTTTTTATTCTGTTTTTGGGAGACAAACCCTTTTTAGAATGAAGTGCTTTGTGTGGACCACATGACAATATTAGATGATCATGCAAATATAGAATGGAGTGCATGTGCTCAACTTTATCCAAGAAAAATAAGTATGCATTATATGCATAAATATGCCAGCTTTCTTTTCATGGGGATTGTGTGGTATTATCAAAATTAGTAACTCTGAGTGTAGAAGTCTCAAATCTAATTATTATTAATAGATTAAGTTACCAGCTTGATTAATATTAACAAATGTTGATGATCCCAAGTTGATTCAAATGCTAGCCAATATATTCTTAACATAAACATTTATTAATTTCTTATCTAGCATATATGCTTATCCATGATAAGAAAAATATCAGGTTGAGACGATGTGAGTGAAAAGAAAAAAAAAAAATTGTATCTGAACAATGTCCACTTTTTCTTAAATTAGAAATACTTTTGCCGCCTTTTTTTTTTTTTTTTTTTTTTCCATACAGAAGCAACAATACATCAACATCTTGAGGATGTGAATGAAAAGCATAAAAGTGTATCTAAACATAATACATCAACATCAACTTTTGCCTTTTTTTTTTTTTTTTTTTTTTTTTTTTTTTTTTTTTGTCATGGTAACAATGATATACATTTGATATGACCAGCACCATCATTCATTTTGGTGTATGACTGGTGGATCTAGAATCAAAAGTTACTTCCATCATGTTACAGTCACATGTTACAGTTCTGGATCTAAATGGATACTAGGAAGATTTTACAAATTAAAATCCACCAATTTTCTCCTTTGTCCACTGTGGAAGCACAAACACAATTAGACATCCATGAAGCCCAACTATAATCTGTCCTCTGCTGATACTTCATACATGGCACAAGCACACTATGAAACAACAAGAAATTTCACAAACAAGTCACTAAAAATGAAGAAGACCCTGAGCTAAAGTTATAATGATTAATGAGTTGCAGCAGTTTGAGAGTACCCATAAAAAGGAAATGAAAATCATGTATGTTAAAGTGGTAGCAGGCATGCCTTAATACCTTTTCTGCTCCTCCAGTTAAAATTGAGCAAACTTAGAAAGAATAATTGGTGTTCCTTTTAACACCAATACCACGTTGAAGTGTAGCAATTTGAATGTGTGGTCATGTAATTATGAAACAAATGCTATATCTATATGAAACAGTCAACCCAACTAGTGGACATCAATTCATTGAATAGAATCAATAGACTACACTCTATAAAGTCCTAATTATTCATTATGGCAAGGTCGAACCCACCAAATCTACTTGTAGCACTTTGTAAGGCACTACACAATGGGTTATCTCAACAATGGGTCAGATGCAGCACTACGAGTCACTGAAAATGAAGAAGACCCTGAGGTTTTTTATTTTTATTTTTATAAGCCCTAAAGGTTGACTTGGGTAGACAGGCTTATTCAAATTATAGTTGTCTGGAACATCACCAAACAGTACCGTTCAGGCAAATTTCTTTATTTTTTCCTTTTTTGACTATGTTTCTACAGAAAGAACTCAATACACGTCCATAGGACACATTCAATCTTACCTTCCTTAAAACCCCACCAAAAAAAGATGGAATCAAGAACAGTTTTAAAAACCCAATTTGGAAGAAAGAATTAAAAAACCCAATTTCAAACCCTAGGTTTCAAAAATTAAAAAGTAAAGAGGGTTTTGATCTACCTACAACAGCTGAACAGAGGAGCATGCACGATCAAAACCCAGGTTCAATACCCATGATCAAAACCCAGGAGCATGCACGATCAAAACCCACGATCAAAGCCCAGGAGCATGCACGAATCGAAGCCCATTATAGGATCTACCATAGCTGAACAGAGGAGGAGCAACTGTGTCTTTCTTCCTCAGCTCGGATCTACCACGGTTGTCTCAAGCGAAGCCCATTGTAGGAGTGAGTGAGTTTTGGGAGTGAGAGTGAGTTTTGATCTATTTTGGGATGTGTTTTTTACTTATTTGGTGTTACAGTAACGGAAAACATTGATGTGGGTTATGAAGCACTCACAGTCAGAATCACAGGAGAGCAAAATGTCAAAATTCAAACCACGGGTGGGCACATAGAATTAGAGGAAAATCACAGGTGGGCAAAGTGTAATTATCCCTAAAATAAAACATTGAACTACAAACCCAAACAATGAACTACTATTAAGAGAGAGAGGAGAGAGAAACATTAAGAGAGACACCAGAAAGCACCATCTGCTACGTAATATGCTAATTTGAAACCCAGTCTTGAGTGAAGGGAGCAGACTGTGTGAATGGTTGGCAAATGTTGGGTTTTTCAAATTTAGTACAACAGTTAAATTGAATCTATTTGGTGTTCCCAAATTTTCTTAAGGGCTTAATGGTCTAATTCTTTTAAAAATTTTGTTGGTTACTTTTGTTAATTGGACTTATTTTCCTTCTGTTGTTGGACTCTTTTTTTGTGATTTTAGATTGATAAATTGTTGTTAGTAGGCTAATTTTATTGTGTTTGGGCTTCTTTGTTGCTTGGGGGCCAAAGGATGTTGCTAGGGGGGCAAGCTTAATTATGCATGTAGGATGAATAATATTTTTAATTTAATTTGTGTCACATGTGCATTCCATCTACCACATAAGCAGATTTCGTTAGTCATCTAACTGTAGGCACTAAATTGACCGATCAGCACATCCCAGTAAAAAACTGGGAAGTAAGTTCCAGTATAATTTCTTACATAGGGAAAATGTCAACTAGGCAAAAAGATTTACATACTATTGTTACCAATGGTGACTCAAAAATACAACCCAAGGGTATCCATGAAAGGAAAACATGCAATGTGGACAATGTAGCACATATAAGCTCAGTTCTTTGATATGCGGATAGAACATATAAGCATAACTCATGAATGAGTTAAAACTCACTCTAAACAACCAAAATCACATTTGTTAAAAAGAGATGGATAGACATACAAAGTGAGTTGCAGATTTGAACGTAATATATCAGAAACAAAACAACTAGGCTCAAAGAAATGAAGAAATTTATATGTAATGGGTTTTCTGATCATATAACACACTATTGAATGGATACTGTGCCTTTTGATGAGATATTAATAGTTCTTTGATAGCTCAACTAGAAGCAATAGGGAATTCAAGAACCAGCTGATATAAAAACAACTTATTTATGACAAAATTCAATTACAAAATATTCTAAGAACATTCCCAAATATGCAAAACTTGTCATGTACAAGAGACATTGGTCCTTCTCACAACTTATAAAGTGATAGATGCAGCACAAATAGGAACCCAAAGAAACAACAACCTAGAGTAACACTTCCCAATATGGCCATCCAGCAATTACTTGTTCAATGATTGTTTAAAATCTTTGATCTTTTGTTGAGTCATCCACCCCCTCAAGAAATCAAAAACCTCTTCACTTAGAAGCTGAAAGACAACATGCAATGTTATTAACATATTTTGCAACTAAATTAAATGAATTAAAAAAAAAAAAAAACTTACTTACAAAGTCTGTTACCAAGGGCTCACTCGTACGACTCTCACTATATCATATCTATCGTTGAAAGCAGAGAGTGAAAGGTTGTCACTAACTCTTTACATTTTACACCTCTTTTAGGGTTTCACAGGTTGCATAGAGTTGTTTTCATGATTTTCCCGTTAAATCTCTTATCGGTGAAAAGTTTTGCCAGCAGACTAAATTGACCCTTCTCTTTTAGTACTTTGGGTTTTGTTTCCTCTAATAGTATAGCTGCCCGTTCCACCTCCGATACCCTAAAGGATCTCCACATATCCACTAGATTGTCTTCCAAATCCTTATCATCCCCCAACCACTGTCACACTCCATTGACTTCCATCTAAGAAGGGATTGAAAAACACTTGGCCAATCCAAGAGACTTTCAATCTTCATTTACGATTGTTACTTCCTCTCCTTGTCCATGATTTGAAATTTTAGTCCTATTCAAGGATACAATTCATTAAGTTGTTCAGTCGACCACTCTCCCAACCTCAAGCATCTATATTTTCTACAAGCATCAAAGACTTTTGTCAACATTGGAACAGTAGGTTCAAAAGACATCCTCTTAATGAATTTCTCCAGCTCATTTATGTGCCTATACTGACTATTGAGTTCAATCATACACTTAAAGTGCTCTAACTGAGGCATGACACAATACTTATTGCTCATATATACAAGCAAGTAATATACCTTGAAAGGTGACATGATTTGCTTTTACACCTTCCTCCTCCATCAACCCAAACAATTCAAGTATCACCCTCCCTTTTCGATTTTTAGAGCATCCAAAAATTATGGAGTTCTGAAGAATCACATCCCGTGACATTGCCTCTAAAAAAACTATGAGAGCATACTCAAGACAACGACATTTTGAGTATGTGTCTACTAAAGCTCCTCCAATCACAACATCCATCTCATAACCATTTCTAATCATAAATCCATGAATTTGTTTACCATGCTCAAGAGAAAAAGTATAAAGGGTTCCAAATGTGAACATACTTGGTCTTGTCTCCCATTGCATCTCTGAGAATATTGTCATTGCTTGTTCACTAATGCCATGATGAGCATAGATAGTCAATAAAGTATTCCAAGAAACACTATCCCTCCATTGACTTATGATGTGCTTTTGTGCTTTGTGAATTCCTCTTAAGTGTTCAAAAAATTTCTTTATTCAGTATTTGGAAATGAATTGGAATTTTAACTTGAAAATCTGACTTCTCTCTCTCTCTCTCTCTCTCTCTCTCTCTCTCTCTCTCTCTCTCTCTCTCTCTTAATCCAAAATGGACGCCCAATGATTTTCATTGTGAAAATGATTGCTTTTAGTCTCTGGTCTCTCTTTAGATTCATCATCTTACAATTTATTTAATAGGTTCATGTTCTAAATTATATTAATCTTAAAAAAAGAATTACATTTTTCCTTTTTCCCTTTTCTAAAGACATGTAAATAATTGAAGCTTATTCCTCAAATATTATAATATTTAATGAGTATTATAAATTGGTCATAAAAATAATTTCTTATTAAATATTTCAAAATAAACTTGTAGCATAGACATGCATTGCATGGTACATCAGCTAATTTTGATTGAAAATCTCTATAAAAAATGTAGTTTGTACTTAGAAAAATTGGGATTTAAATTGCTTGATTGTGTTGAACTTATGTTCATTAAATTATTTCGTTTAAATGATAAACTATATAGAATTGTAGTTGTACTTAGAAATGCTAGGCTTAAAATTTAAAAATGCTTGGATGGACTTATTTTCATTTACTACTTATTCTTTTTAAAATAATAAGCTACATAATTGTGTAAATGCAAGTGGTCGGATCTTGGAGTAATGAAAAGTGTCTTCCACCAAAATCAATTGGTCATGAGTTTAAATATGGGAATCAACCTATGCACATGATATTAGAGACAATGGTGTCTATCAATTACCTCTCTTGGACCATACAAAAAGGGAATTTATGTGCAAAAAGTACGATTTTTTCATTTTTAAAAAATTCTTTTTTAAAGTGTAAGTAAAATGCTATAACCAAAAAAAAAAAAAAAACTTATGGTGACTGGGGCAACTTCCCATCTAGGGCGTCATATTCCTGTGGTCACTGGGGCAGTCGAATGAATCCATTCTTTACTCTTTAGTCTTCACACATTGGGACGACTTGAACTAAAAATTCAAGGCAACTAATGTACGTTTACGAGTCCATTACGGGCAAGACCAACCAAATACTTGGTGCAGAAACATGGACAGCTCTTCTCAATCGTAAATGACATCTATAGCCAATGATAAATAATTCCAAACACTCTTTAACTCTTAAGACCTTGACTTTGCATCTTTTACATATGTGCTTTTAGCATGACTGCATCATTCTAACTATTACTGTGATTTATGAGGAAACTATGCCAACAAAAATACAAGATTTATTTATTTATTTATTTATTTTGAGGAGAAGAATACAAGATGATGTCAAGACAAAAATATTTTCCATAAAACGATGGCCCTAAGTAACTCTCTTTACCATGAGTAGCATCTTTCAATATGAGCGGATCCAAAGTCCGTAGGTTATGAGTGTCTGAGTATCAATATGAGTCTCAAAGATCATCGGCTAGCTAAGAGTCTTATAATTAAATTAATACTTTTTGATGTCTTCGGCTGAAATGTTTAAGTTTCAAATCCCTTCTTAAAAATAGTAACCCGGAAAACACTAATGACCTACTTTCAGCCTTGACTCCGCCACAAACCAATCTATTCTCTATCCTCCAAAGTTCACGCTAGAGCCTTGCATAATAAATTTGCAAGACTTTGGAAGTTCCAATCATGCAATAAATTATGCGTGATTAGAGCGGCAATTACTTTTAGGTCAAATGATATTTTAAAACATTTTCAACTGAAATACTTTTGACTTCAAATCGCCCCTCACGTACGTCACTTAAAATATACAAGAAAAGAATGATTAAAGCAGTTTTGTAACACAATCACATAATATCAATGCTTTACCAAAAAAAAAAAAAAAGACATAATATCTCCTCATTTCTAAGACCGAAAATATCTCATTCCTTACCTCTTTCTAAGACTGAAAATATCTCCTCATTTCGTACTATTGAAAGAAATATGGGACAGTTGTTATGGTCATCCCAAGTACTCTTTCTTCTTTTCTTGCTCTTGCTTTCTAGAGTTAATTGCCTTTCATCTTTATCTTCTTTTTCCTCTCCTTCATCAATGCCATTATGCCCTACAGACCAGAGCTTTGCTTTAATCCAATTCAAGAACTCGTTTTCAGTTCCCAATGAAAATTCTTTTTCACTGCATTGTGATAAATATCATGGAATTCATTCTTATCCTAAGACGAATTCCTGGATAAATGGTACAAATTGTTGCTCTTGGGATGGAATCACTTGTGATAAGTTCACAGGTCAAGTGATTGGCATTGACCTTACTTGTAGTCATCTTCAAGGCAACCTCAATTCGAATAGCAGTCTTTTCTCTCTTCACCATTTCCAAAGACTGAACCTCTCTTACAACGATTTTAGTGGCTCCACAATATCATCTAAGTTTGGTTGGTTTGCAAACATGACACATCTTAACCTCACAAAATCAAATTTAATTGGCGAAGTTCCATATGAAATATCTTATCTATCCAAACTAGTTTCACTTGATCTCTCCAGGAATGGCATGATGAGACTTGACGACCGAAGTATGCAAAGGCTTATTCAAAACCAAACCAAGCTAAGTGAAATTTTCTTGATTGAAGTTGACATGTCATTAGTTTCACCATGTTCTTTTAAGAATTTTTCATCTTCTTTGAGATCTCTTCAACTTAATGATTGTCAATTAAAAGGAAAATTCCCAGAAAATATATTTCACCTCCCAAACCTACATTTGCTTGATGTAGGTTACAACCCGAATCTCACTGGTTCACTTCCAAATTATAATTGGAGTAGTCCCCTCAAGATCTTGGGTCTTTCTGAAATTGGAGTCCCAATTGATTTACCAAATCTAATTAGCAATTTGAAGTCCTTGAGAAAATTGTACCTCAGTGGGTGCAATTTCACAAGGTCATTTCCAATTCTTCCTAACCTCACACAAATCACTTCCTTGGACCTTTCCCATAATAACTTTAGTGGCCAAATACCATGGTTTCTCCTAAAATTTGAACAACTCACTTCCTTAGATCTTTCCTACAACAATTTCATAGGTCAACTTTCAGATGTTTTGACGAACTTAATAGAACATTCATCTCCCAATAATTCCTCCAATAGTCAACTAGCTAGTCACATTCCTTCAAAGCTAGTATCTCTTGTTTTATCTCATAACTTATTAAATGGCACAATGCCATCTTGGTTGTACTCCACACCCCATCTGCATTCTTTACATCTAGACAATAACCAGCTCACTGGGCATATTGATGAGTTTCAATACAATTCATTGAGGTATCTTGACTTGAGTAGAAACAACCTACATGGCCCTCTTCCAATCTCAATCTCTAAACTTGTGAACCTTTATCATATAAATGTCTCTCTCAATAGTTTATGTGGCATTATGGAGTCAACAATGTTCTCTAAGCTTAAAAACCTTGAATTGAAGTTGTTGATCTTCATTCCAACTTGCTTCAAGGGCCCCTTCCAATACCTCCATTTGGAATCTCCTTCTTTTCAATATCAAAGAATAATTTAAGTGGAATGATTCCTTCTTGGATTTGTAATGTCAGTTCACTCAAAGTCCTTGATTTGTCTCATAATAACTTTAGTGACTTGATTCCTTTATGTTTGGGAAACTTAAGTGATAGTCTCTCGGTGTTGGATTTGCGAAATAATAAATTTTATGGCACCATCCCAGAAACATTTATGAAGGGGAACTACTTAAGAAGTCTTAACCTTAATGGCAATCAAATGGAAGGGAAGTTGCCACGATCATTGGTCAATTGCAGACACTTGGAAGTTCTTGACCTAGGTAACAATAAGATTAGCAACACCTTTCCTTATTGGTTGGGAAATCTTCCAAAATTGCGGGTTCTTGTCTTGCGATCAAATAGATTTCAAGGTTCTATTGGCAATCCAAAGACCAATTTTGCCTTCACTAATTTACGAATCATGGACCTTGCTCACAATGAGTTTCATGGTGTTTTGCCAAAAACATATTTCAAGTATTTAAAAGCCATGATGAATGCCAGTACAGACAATGGTGAATTGAAATACATAGGTGAGAATTATTATTATGATTCTGTGATGGTGGTTTTGAAAGGGTTGTCTATGGAATTGGTGAAAATTCAAAATCTCTTTACCACCATTGATTTCTCATACAATGGTTTCACATGAGAGATTACAGAGTTCGTTGGATTACTAAAATCACTCAAGGGGCTCAACATGTTGCACAATAAATTTACTGGTCATATTCCTTTGTCATTGGGAAACTTAACCAATTTTGAATGGTTGGATCTCTCCTCAAACAAGCTTACAGGAGAGATTCCAGGACAATTGGTAAATCTTACATCACTCGAAGTTTTAAATTTATCCAGAAATTGTCTAGTTGGACTAATACCTCGAGGTAACCAGTTCAATACGTTTTCATATGATTCATACATTAATAATTTGGGCTTATGTGGATTTCCATCGATAAGATCTTGTGGGCATGAAAAGGGACAACAATCATTACCATCATTAACAATCCCTGAAGATGATTTGAAGTTTTGGGTTCATTGGAAAATCTTATTATTGGGGTACGGATGTGGATTATTGTTCGGATTGGGTATGGGGTATCTTGTGTTCACAATCAAAAAACCAAGATGGCTAGTGAATATGGTTGGAGGAGACAACATAACAAAGTGAGATGATCCAAGAAAATGCTTGTGGAAGAGCCGGTCAAAGAATAATTTAGAGAGGATGCCACGTGATTGCAAGTATATTCTTCTATACTAATATATTAGAAAATACTCTACTTGGTGATTTTGGTTTCTTAAAAATGTCCTTTATATTGTCTTTTAGAGGATGCCACGGTTAGGAATGCTTATACCTTTATTAACATCGAGGTTAATAGCCTTTAGTAAAGGGTGTGGAATCTTTGATGTACATGGCAATAACTGTAAGGTTGAATTTATCCAACCATCTAATTGGCTTTATTCCGTGTCAAATTTGCTTGTATTTCAGCATTTAGTAACCCTGTATTTAGGTGGGCTTGTTGTAAGGGTAGTGAGTGAGATAGAGTGAAGATTGCTTAAGAGTGTGCAAGAAAACAGAGACTCGCGGCTGGATCTCGCGAGTGACTCGCGGCTGCAAGCCGCCAGACGCAGCACACGTGCCAAGCATGCCGGAAGGTGAACAGTCATGCTAGTTGGAGCACTACAGGACAAAATAGGACAACTGGCCATACGGTTATCTCGCGACTAGATCTCGCGACTCAGTCAAGTCGCGAGGCCAAGCCGCGAGCCAGCCCTGTTTTGAAAAACCTGACGTTTCACATTCTCCTCTCACCTCAGTATAAATACCCCTTATACCCACAAATGATAGAGGGCTTCCTGAGAGAATTTTGAGAGAGAAACCCTAGAGCAAAACAAGATTGAACCATCTACAATCTTTACATTAGTGTCTCTTCAAATTCCTCAACTCTCTTCCTCTCCATTGCCAAATCCTTGAGAGGCCTTTTACCAAAACCTTGTTCTCACCATATCCATTACTGTGAGAGGGTTGTTTGGTGTTCTGGGAAGCAGTTAGGAAGGAATCAATCTTCATTGGTTGATGCTATGGTCTAGTAGCGGAATCCGGGAAGCTAGAAAAGAAAAAGGTTTGGCGCAACCTCGTTGGAGCAAGAAGCTTGGAGGGCTTAGGTGCACTGGGTAGATTAGGCTTGGAGGGTCTATTGCTGTCCATGTATCCCAACTACATTTTCTAGTGGATTATTTACCGCTTGGAGGGCGGCGGAGAGGTTTTACGCCGAGGGCTTCGGTTTCCTCTTCGATAACACATCGCGTGTTGTCTTTGTGTTTGCATCTTCCTTCCCTTTATCTTTGCCTTTTATTTTCTGCTGTGGTTGTGATTTTAATTTGGCTTAGATAGTTTTGTCCAATTCTACATTATAGCTTATGTTCATTTTCCGCACACTATTTGTTTGACATAAAGCTTGAATTGGTTAATTTGTTAATTGGGGGTCTAAACGTTCAAGGGTGTTTTTACACTATTTGAACTTTCAATTGGTATCAGAGCAGGTGCACTTGTTGTGGTTTTATTACCTAAGTGCGATCCTAGACCCCTGTGTTGTGGTGGCTGTTATGGAAAATACCATGCTGAATTGTAGCTTAAGTGTTTGTGAAAATGATTCTATGCATATGTTTGAAGGGTGTCTTACCAATGAACTTGCTGAGTTGTTAAAAACTAAGAAACATGCTAGGATATTTGTTCACATGCTGAAATATTTTGAAAATCAGAATCATATCTTACTTAGTAGCATATCCGAATCTAAATCGTTGATTAAGAAATATAAAAGAAAGAACAGAATGCTGTGTGAGATGATTGAGAATCTGAAAATGAAAGGTCAATTTGACAGAAGCATGAAAACTGATGATGAGTCTTTGTTTAAAGATCAAGAATGTTTGTCTCATGTTAGCTTATTTATGCATACCTCATTGAAGGTGTTTAATGCATGCTTGTGGTATCTTGACAGCGGTTGTTCTCGTCATATGACAGGGGATAAGTCACTATTTAAGACATTCAAAGAAAAGATTGGTGACTATGTGACTTTTGGTGATGGAAGTCATGCTCAAGTCCTAGGCAAAGGGACTATCGAGATACCTGGATTACCGCTGTTGAAAGATGTGTTATACATAAAAGGGCTGAAGGCAAATCTGCTGAGCATCACTCAAATCTATGATGATGATTTCCTAGTACAATTCTCTAAGAAGGGATGTTTGATCATCAATGAAGAAGGGATTCAGGTCTTGGAAGGAAATCGGACTACAAACAATTGTTATGGAGTAGTTCCCACGGCACCCATTTCGTGTAGAAGTGCTCGTGTTGATATGTTGGAACTTTGGCATCACAGATTTGGGCATGTGAATTTCAAACAAGTAGCTAAAGTGTCCAAACTCGAAGCAGTTGAGGGACTTCCTAAGTTTGGAAAGGTGAAGAAAACCATTTGTGGTGCATGTCAAATGGGAAAGCAAACAAAGGCAAGTCATCACAAGGTGAATGTAATTTCTACTTCTCGGTGTTTGGAGTTACTTCATGTTGATCTAATGGGGCCTACCAGAACTGAAAGTCTAGGAGGAAAAAGATACATTATGGTCATTGTGGATGACTACTCAAGATACACTTGGGTTGAATTTCTTCGAGAAAAATCAGAAGCATGTGAGAGGTTGGAAATTCTGTGCAAGAAACTATAAAACGAGAGAGGGGTCCCTATTGCCAAAATAAGAAGTGATCATGGGAGGGAATTTGAGAATGCAAGATTTGAATCTTTCTGTGAAAAGAATGGAATAACAAGGGAATTTTTAGCCCCCAAAACTCCACAGCAAAATGGAGTGGTAGAGAGAAGAAATCGGGTGATTCAGGAAATGGCAAGAGTCATGTTGCTTAACAAGCAAATACCTCAAAAGTTTTGGGGAGAAGCTGTCAACACCTCGTGTCACATTGGCAATAGAATATTTTTCCGAGTAGGAACAAAGAAGACCGCCTATGAAATTTGGAATGGAAAGAAGCCTAGAGTGAAGTATTTCCGGGTGTTTGGAAGCAAATGTTATATCCTAAATGATCGAGAGAATCTTGGGAAGTTTGATGCAAGAAGTGATGAGGGTATTTTTCTTGGGTACTCTACTACGAGTCGAGCGTATAGGGTGTTTAACAAGAGAACTAAGACAGTGATGGAGTCCATCAATGTCAAGATTGACGATGCCTTATCTAAGGTGGAGATGATTGATGATGGAGAAGGACCGAGCACCAAAGAACCCGATGTTGAGGTCGAAGCTCTTGATATAGAAGTTGAAGAACCTACACCAGAAGAAGAATCGACTCCCATCAACCCAAGAATGGAAACGAGATCGATGTCTAGAACATCAAGTCCTCTTACTCCTCCGGAAGTCCATCCTCCCATCTCTCGAAGCGATGAAGTTTCCACATCTAAGAAGCCATCTTCAAGAGTTATTAAGAACCATCCGGAAAGCAACATCATAGGGTCCCTAGATGAAGGTCTTCGCCTCAGAAAAGGAAACATCCTATTGGCCAATCATGTAACATATCATTGCTACCTTGCTCAATTTGAGCCAAAAAGGGTAGAAGAGGCCCTTCAAGATGAGAATTGGGTTGAGTCAATGCATGAAGAGTTGAATCAGTTTGTAAGGAATGATGTGTGGGAACTTGCTCCAAGGCCTGAAAATGTTCATGTCATAGGCACCAAATGGATTTTCAAAAACAAAACCGATGAAGATGGAGAGATAATTAGAAACAAATCCCGGTTAGTAGCTCAAGGGTACACTCAAGTAGAAGGAGTAGATTTTGATGAATCATTCGCTCCTGTGGCAAGACTTGAATCCATTCGAATCCTCATGTCTATTGCATGCACTTTGAACTTCAAACTCTATCAAATGGATGTAAAATGTGCATTTCTGAATGGATACCTAAATGAAGAAGTGTTTGTTGAGCAACCAAAAGGATTTGAGGATCCTCACTTTCCTAATCATGTGTTGAGATTGAAGAAAGCCCTTTATGGCTTAAAACAAGCACCTAGAGCTTGGTATGATCGGCTTACACATTACCTCCTAGATAGAGGATTCAAAAGGGGATATGCCGACCGAACTTTGTTTGTCAAAAATGATGAAGATTATCTCCTTGTGGCACAAGTTTATGTTGATGACATAGTGTTTGGGGCTACCATTGAAGATCGTGCCATTCAATTTTCTAAGGAGATGAAGAAGGAATTTGAGATGAGTATGGTGGGGGAACTCACATTTTTCTTGGGTCTTCAGGTCAAACAACAGAAGGAGGATGTATTTGTTTCACAAGAGAAGTATGCTAGAAACATTGTCACGAAGTTTGGACTAGACTCCAAAAAACATGCCTCCACTCCCATAAGCTCATCTACCAAACTGAATGTTGATTCTTCTGGAGTAGAAGTAAATCCTACCTTATATAGGAGTATCATTGGGAGTTTACTCTATCTTACAGCTAGTAGACCGGACATTGCATTCAGTGTTGGTGTTTGTGCCAGATATCAAGCTAATCCAAAGGAATCTCACCTGACTGCAGTTAAGCGAATCATCCGATATGTTAATGGAACTTCAAACTATGGTCTGTGGTATTCAAAAGACTCAAATGCTTGTCTTGCTGGGTATTCAGATGCTGACTGGGCTGGTAGTGTAGACGATCGGAAAAGTACTTCAGGAGGTTGCTTCTACCTTGGTAACAATCTTGTCTCGTGGATGAGCAAGAAACAAAATTCAGTGTCTCTATCTACTGCTGAAGCAGAATACATCGCCGTTGGAAGTTGCTGCACTCAGCTTCTTTGGATGAATAAATTACTTCATGATTATGGAATTCCTCAAGAGACGATGTGTATCTTTTGTGACAACACCAGTGCCATCAATCTTTCCAAGAATCCTGTCCAGCATTCAAAGTCTAAACACATAGAGATACGTTACCATTTCATTCGAGATCTGGTGGAGGAAAGAGTTGTGTGTCTTGAGTTCATACCCACTGACAATCAAAAAGCAGACATCTTCACAAAGCCTCTTGATGGTCCACGGTTTGAATCACTCCGTAAGACCATTGGTGTTGGTACAATTCCTTGACTCTCTTGTGTGATGTGTGCTTCACATGTTCATAATTTGATATGTCTGTCTATGTTGGGGCACACACTTCTTTGTTGATTTTTCTTGGTTGTTTGTTTGTCTACTTGTGCATACTTTTGATTTTGTTTTGTTTTTGATCAATCTTTTTCTTCTTATGTGTCAAAAATCCAAAAATCACATAAAAAATTAGAAAATCAAAAAGTTTGATTGACATGGTTGAGTTTTTGTCTCAAAACTTATTTTGCCTTGTACCTTTGTGCTAATGGCTTTGTGCATTTTCGGGCATAGCTTGTTCCTTTGCACCCTTATCACTGTGGGAGAAATCTTGAAATCAATGTGATTGTTGTAAATAGATCTTCAAACTTGTCATGAATGATGAGTGAATGGTTATAATGATCTTGAGACATGCATAGACTTGTGTCTATATATCTTCCCACTCTTTATTTTTGTTTTTGCTAAAAAGAGCTCACCAAATGTAAATCTCAAAATGAAAAGAGATATTGAGCTGCAAAAGTCTGTCGCACATACTAGTATTCGACTAGGAAAAAGGGAAAGCGACCAAAAATTAAAGTGAATGTTTATTCAAAAGGCCAAAGGCTTGTTCATTAAAGTGATTTATCAAATATCACTCTCATAATGAGAGGTGTTGTCTCAAAAGGATCAAAAAGATCAAATGTTATTGTACAGTACCGAGATCCCTAGACTTGTATGGGCCCTGGGCCCAGGCCCAACGTAGCGGCCCAATTGCCCTGAGTCCTTGAAACTGTCTTCGTGCAAGAGCTGAGTTCGGGTCACGGATCCTGGGAGATGCTCGGCATGAGTTTTCCTTAACAAGCTCATAAATCCTGTCCGGGGAGGCCACGAAATGGTCGGGGAACTGCATTACCGAGCACGATTGACTAGGTTGGAACCAAGTTCCAAGGCCGCAATTACTGCATCCCACCTTCACCTAAACACCCACTTAAAGCAAACAATATTGGACCTTCAATAGCACTATTGGCAGCTGCAATCATAATCCCTCCACTAACCTTGGCTATAAATAGCAGGAGTTTGGGAAGAGAAAAGGGTTCAGAAAAAAGGAGAGTAGAGTGAATATTGTATTGAGTCTCTCTGCCGAGAACGACCCATAGTAGGAAATTCAAAAACCCACTTTACAAATAAATTGTTAGCCCAAGTGTATCCAGGCCCAACAGCCTCACTTCCGGAGCCTACAATTGGCGCCCACCGTGGGGCCCTCCTACGAAGCTGTGGTTCAATCGAGACTCAAACAAGGGAAATGTCTGAAGAGCGTTCGGGAGAGCGTGAACCGAGCAATTCGGCAGGATCTTCTCGGGGATCAACGTGGAGGGAGAGAAGGCAGAAACGACAGGAGGATAGAGAGCAACCCAGAGGAGAGGAAAGGTCCGGATTAGGAGAAGGGTCGGACCAGACACACCGAACGGTTTCAGGCGTCTCGGCACATCAGCAGCATGATGATAGAGACCGAGAGCAGGAGCGGTTGCGCAGGTTGGTAATGGATTTGGAGCTGGACGCATGGGGTCAGCGCCAGGAGAGGGATCGCAACCCTCAGCAAAGGAGAAATCGGGGCGAGGAGGGTTCCAGCCGATCTAATACGCACCGCTACCGAGACCGCTCACGCTCTCATGAGTCACACCGACACTCCCGGGAGAGACGTCGTGAGCGTAACCGGTCACGGTCGCATGGATACGGCGACCAAGGGTCAGAATCGCCAGAGGAACGGCGGCACCACAACGCCGCCATGGACGCCATGAGCCGAGCCTTACGGTTGGCCGCTCGGTCGCCGTCCTCCGATGAGATTGAACGGGCCCCAATGCCGAGCAGATTCACGCGCCCGCCATTCAATTCCTACAAGGGTAAGACAGACCCCGTGGAGCATGTCAGTCACTACATTCACATGATGTCTTTGCATGCACGCAATGATGCGCTGATGTGTAAAGTATTTCCCTCTAGTCTCGGCTCAACGGCCCTGAGATGGTTCAATGGGTTACGGAAAGGTTCCATACGCAGCTTCGCCGAGTTGATTCAAGAGTTCGGCAGTAGATTCGTGACATGCAGCCGAGTGCAACAGCCGGTTGACGCGCTACTTTCCATGAAGATGAGGGATGGAGAAACCCTTCGGAGTTATGCCAGCCGATACTGGGAGCTCTACAACGAGATTGGTGGAGGGAATGAGAAAATTGCGGCAAGCACCTTCAGGATAGGGCTCCCCGATGACTCTGAATTACGGGAGTCGTTGACAAGAAGACCCCCCGAGGACATGAGGCAGCTGATGAGACGCATAGAGGAATACAAACGCTTAGAAGACGACCGGCTGCAGAACAGGGGGAAAGCCCCATTAATTGGGAAGCCTCGGCAAGGCGTTGTGCCGGCAAGGCCCAAAAAAGACTTCAGACTGCAGGAACCAGAGGTGCAAATCGAAGGGGTTAATGTGGCGTTTAAAGAGCCCGTACACAAAATCTTGGAGCGGATCAAGAACGAGTCATTCTTCAGGTGGCCAAACAAAATGGGAGGCGACCCGTCCCGGAGGAACCAAAACCTGTACTGCACCTATCACAGGGACAAAGGACACACCACCGAGCAGTGTCGGGTATTAAAAGATCATCTCGGGCAGCTAGTGAAGGCGGGGTACCTAAAAGAGTTTGTAGTAGACTCCACCAACCGAGAAACCGGCCAGGGCGTCCAACAGAAAAGGAACCCCCTCCCGCCCCTACTTGGGGTAATCGAAGTTATCCACGCTGCACCAAGAGGAACGACAGCGGCAAAGAGGGTATTAACAGTGGCATGCGCGGGAGGAGAATCCGCCGGGAAGAAGAAGAAAGTTGAACGGCCGACCATCTCATTCGGAGATAACGATTTGGAAGGAACGATCCAACCTCATGACGATGCTTTAGTGGTGGCGGCCAGGATAGGCGGGTTCCTGGTGAAGAGGGTAACGATCGACCAAGGGAGCGGAGCTGACGTCATGTACCCGGACCTCTTCGCGGGGCTCGGATTGAAGACCGGGGATTTGGAGAAATATGACACGCCACTGGTCTCATTTGACGGGAGAGTCGTAATTCCCGAGGGACAAATCTCTCTCCCGGTAGACATGGAAGGCAAGGGAGTTATTGTTACCTTCATAGTAGTCCGGTCATTCTCACCATATACCGCAATCTTGGGGAGGCCATGGATTCACGCCATGAAGGCTGTTCCGTCCACCCTCCACGTGAAAGTAAAATTTCCTACTGAGTATGGAGTTGCCGAGGTAAGGGGGAACCAACAAGTGGCGAGGCAATGTCTTGTTGCCGCGGTCAGATGGAAGAATGAATAGCTCGGGCAAGCTGAGCAGGCCGATAAAGAAACTTCATAGCAATTACAGAACCCCCGAGGGGAGACGGGGGCGGACGTCGCCGAGGAGGTATTGAAGGTTAGAATTCTTCCAGATACTGACAGGTATTTGCAGATAGGTACAAGCATGAATGACCGGGAAAGAGTAGAGATGTTGTTGTTCCTTTTGCAGAACGTAGATGTTTTCGCTTGGAACCCGTATGAAGTGCCCGGCGTAGATCCCGAGTTCATTGTCCACAAACTCAACGTGGATCCATCATTCCCCCCGAAGAAGCAGAAACCGAGAAGAGCATCAAAGGAACATGTCGATGCAGTAAACCTGGAGGTCCAGCGGCTGAAGGAAGCAGGAGTCATAAAGGAAATATTCTTCTCGAGATGGCTAGCAAACACTGTTGTAGTGAAGAAGAAGAACGGTAAATGGAGAGTTTGTGTGGACTTCACAGACTTGAACAGGGCACGTCCTAAGGACCCGTTCCCGATGCCCAAGATTGATCAACTAGTAGACGCCACGTATGGACACCCGAGAATGAGCTTCCTGGATGCCTTTCAGGGCTACCACCAGATTGCCTTGGCACCCGAGGATCGGGAAAAGACCGCATTTATCTCCCCGGGAGCAAACTATCACTACGAGGTCATGCCGTTTGGACTGAAGAACGCCGGTGCCACGTACCAACGAATGATGACGAGAATGTTCAGGGAAAAAATTGGAGGCACGGTTGAAGTATATATTGACGACATGGTGGTAAAAAGCAGAAAAGAGTCATAGCATACGGAAGACCTCCGGGGAGTATTCGAGATACTGCGACGGCATAAATTGCGCCTGAATGCCGAGAAGTGCACTTTCGGAGTGGGGGCTGGCAAGTTCCTGGGTTATCTGATTTCTACTCGGGGGATAGAGGCTAACCCCGACCAAATAGAGGCCGTGAACCGCCTCAAACCACCAAACAATCCCAAGGAGGTGCAAGTGCTCACTGGGATGTTAGCCGCCCTAAACCGGTTCATCTCAAAGTTTGCCGATCGCTGCCGACCATTTTATCAACTTCTGAAGAAGTGGAAGGGGTTTCGCTGGGACGAGGGATGTGATGAGGCTTTTCGAGAGCTGAAGGAATACTTGGCAAAGGTGCCAAAGTTGACGGCCCCGGAACCCGGGGAGGATTTGTTTATGTACCTCGCAGTCACCGACCATGCCGTAAGTGCTGTGTTACTAAGGGACCAAGGAGTACAATTGCCCGTGTATTACATAAGCAAAACCTTAGTTGATGCCGAGACAAGGTACCTGCCCCTAGAGAAGTTGGTTTTAGCCCTGGTGCACGCCACGAGAAAGTTGCCGCATTACTTCATGGCTCATACGGTGTTCGTCCCTACCGAGTATCCATTACAGTCACTGTTAAAGAGATCAGACTTCATAGGCCGAATTGTCAAATGGGGGACTCGGCTGGGGTCGTTTGACATAAGATACCGACCAAGAAGCTCGGCGAAGGGGCAGGTTCTCGCAGATTTCATCGCAGAATTCACACCCAAGAACGACGGCAAGGTAATTTGTAGTGCAGAGATGCGCCCGTGGAAGGTATTTGTGGACGGCGCCTCGAATGCTATGGGCGCCGGGGCTGGTATAGTCATAATCACCCCCGAGGGCATACGATTGGAACACTCCTTCAGATTGGGATTTAAAGCCTCAAACAATGAGGCCGAGTATGAGGCCCTACTAGCCGGTTTGAGGGCCGTATTGCATCTGGGTGCGAAAGATGTTGAGGTTTACTCGGACTTACGGCTGGTAGTTTACCAGATCACAGGAGACTTCGAGGCTCGGGACTCCAGAATGAAAGCTTATCTAAGTACAGCCAAGCAGATTATCGGTCAGTTCGAAACGGTAAAGGTGTCCCAGGTAGCTCGGTCACAAAACAAACACGCCGACTCACTTGCCACGTTGGCCTCATCAGCAACCGAGGATACACCCCGGTTAGTCACAATAGAACTTATAAAAGAGCAAAGTATCAGTGTGAAGTGTATTCCCGACCAAGCCAGAATAGAGGTCGCGGAGGTAGCAGTGGCCAAGCCGTGTTGGATGAACCCGATCATAGATTTCCTTGCCGAGGATAAGGTTCCAGAGGACGAAGGCGAGGCCAACAAGATTCGCAGGATGGCTCCCCGGTACTGGCTGTCTTCGGACCACAAACTGTACCGAAGGTCCTTTGCAGGCCCTTACCTTTTATGCTTACATCCCGAAGGAGTCAGAGAGCTTCTGACCGAGCTACATGAGGGAGTGTGTGGCGGCCATGTTGGGGGACGATCTCTAGCACACAGAGCGATGACTCAGGGGTTCTGGTGGCCACAGATGCAGAAGGATGCCGCTGAATATGTTCGGAGCTGCGAACAGTGTCAAAAGCACACCCCTTTGATCCATCAGCCTGCAGGTCGTCTAAACCCCGTCAGCAGCCCGTGGCCGTTCGCGCAGTGGGGGCTTGACATCCTCGGACCATTCCCCCGAGCAACGGGGAACCGCCGTTTTGTATTGGTGGCTGTTGATTACTTCACAAAATGGGCGAAAGCCGAGGCCTTGGCCAATATCTGAGATACTGACGTAAAAAGGTTTGTATGGAAAAACATAGTCACAAGGTTTGGGGTGCCAAATTCTCTGATAACCGACAATGGGCTACAGTTTGATAGCAAAGCTTTTCGGGCCTTCTGCAGCGAACTTGGCATCAAAAACAAGTATTCAACACCGGCTTACCCACAAAGCAACGGCCAAGCTGAGGCAGTGAACAAGACTATTTTGAACGGGTTGAAGAGAAGACTGGACGGGGCGAAAGGAAGATGGGCAGAAGAGCTACCCAGTGTATTATGGGCTTATCGCACGACCCCCAGAAGATCCACGGGTGAGACCCCGTTCTCCCTGGCATACGGAGCAGAGGCCGTGATACCAACCGAGGTGAGCTTGTGCAGTGCACGGGTCGCAGGGTTTGACCCCGTCCAGAACGCCGACCAGATGATGGAGCATTTGGACTGGCTAGAGGAATGCAGGGTGGCGGCGACCATACGGCTCGCCGAGTATCAGCAAAGATTAGCCCAAAGGTACAACCGAAATGTAAAGGAAAGGGAGTTCAGTGCCGGAGAACTGGTTCTGAGAAAAGTTGTGGGAAGCATGCGAGACATATCTGCAGGCAAGCTTGCTCAAACCTGGGAAGGACCGTACAGAATTACAGCCATCGCTGGTGCAGGGGCCTACTTCTTGGAAGACCTTGACGAGAGGCCGCTTCCCCGGCCGTGGAACGCCAGCAACTTAAAGAAGTTCTACGTGTAAGCCAAAGCTTGTATTTTGCTAAGGTTGAAATTATGATGAAGTTCATTTGTATATGCTGTTTTTGTTCCCGTCAATACACACCAAGAGAACTGCAAATAAAAACTCTAAGGACAGAAACCTGGCCCTCGGCTCGATTAAAATCGCCGAGCAGGTGGAAACCTTATCACTAAAAACTCTAAGGACAGAAACCTGGCCCTCGGCTCGATTAAAATCGCCGAGCAGGTGGAAACCTTACCGCTGAAAACTCTAAGGACAGAAACCTGGCCCTCGGCTCGATTAAAATCGCCGAGCAGGTGGAAACCTTATCGCTAAAAACTCTAAGGACAGAAACCTGGCCCTCGGCTCGATTAAAATCGCCGAGCAGGTGGAAACCTTATCGCTAAAAACTCTAAGGACAGAAACCTGGCCCTCGGCTCGATTAAAATCGCCGAGCAGGTGGAAACCTTATCACTAAAAACTCTAAGGACAGAAACCTGGCCCTCGGCTCGATTAAAATCGCCGAGCAGGTGGAAACCTTACCGCAGAAAACTCTAAGGACAGAAACCTGGCCCTCGGCTCGATTAAAATCGCCGAGCAGGTGGAAACCTTATCGCTAAAAACTCTAAGGACAGAAACCTGGCCCTCGGCTCGATTAAAATCGCCGAGCAGGTGGAAACCTTATCGTTGAAAACTCTAAGGACAGAAACCTGGCCCTCGGCTCGATTGAAATCGCCGAGCAGGTGGAAACGCCTTCGAGCCAAGAGGGTAAAGGATCAAAAGATGGAATCATATTCCTCGGCAGGGTCAAGCCATCGAGCATATGGGAACCCCAACCCTCCGAACATTAAAATTCATCTCGGACTATTCAAAACACGGCATGATAGGCTTTGGGTATCATCACATGCACGGCATAAACATTGACACAATCAAAGCGAAACAATCAAAAGGATAAAATTCATTCAACAAACCAAGACCAAAGTTAAGCAAGGAAGTTGTTTACCGATCAAACGGGCAAATTAAACCGTAAATTGTTCGTCCGCCACATCCCGGCGACATAGGCAAATAAACCAATAAACGTGAAAACTACAAGTGCGATGAAGCGTAAAAAAAGGGGGATGCGGATAATCAGCTGGAAGGTCGGGTCGGATCTCTCACTTCTGTCTGGTTGGTCAGGGGGCAACACGAGTCTTCGCCGAGAAGGTCCTGTACGGTTGGGATGCTGGTGGCTTCCATGTCCTCTGGCTCGGCATGGGCGTCAATTTGTTCAACGAGCTCCCTCATACTTGCCGTTTCCTCCTCCTCAACAGTAATCGGGGGATCCTGCGCGACAGTTACATCGCTCGGAAAAGGAATCTGGTCGGGGTCTCTCAGGTGGGAGTCCTCGGCAACACCCAGTGCATGAAGAGCGGCATACCACCCAGCCTCGAAACCCAGCTTCCGAGCCTGAGTCACGACCGGCTCTGCAGACTGCTCGGCATCAGCGAAGCCTTCGTTGTACCACTTCTGCTCGCACTCCGTCAGGGCCGCCCTAAGGTCAGCTAGCTCCTCGGCGTTGGAAGTGTTCAGGCTGATGGCTTCGGCCAGCTTCACGTCAGTTTCGTTCTACTTGGTCAAAAGCTCCGCACATCTTTTTTCTGCCAGCGCCCAGTTTTGCTCCGCTACGGCGGCCTTCTTCTCGGCGTTCTCAGCTGCCTTAAGCTTTTCTTTCACTGATTTGGCCGCTGACTCCCGCGCACTCTTTTCGCGCTCGACCTCCTCGGCGAGATCTCGTGCCCGGCCGGCCATTATGTGAGCCAATTGAGCAGCCTAGCAATCACAAAAAGTTAGCGATGAAACGGAAATATGATGTACGAAAGAAAATAGATGACTAAGGAGTTACCGCAATAGCGTGCCATTCTAATCGGCGCCCCACAGACTCCTCAGATCCTTCCTCAAAGGCGTGCACGTCCTCTGGAAGAAGGAGGCCCTCGGCCAGGGTTTGGGCAATACGACCACCCTCCCCTTTCTCCCATATCCGCACAGAAGCGGTTGAAGGCAAAGGCTTACCGTCCAACAGGAACTTAGGCTTCCACGCTGGAGCCGCTTGAGAGGAGGACGCAACCCCCGGACCAATCTGGGTCTGCGGCTCACGAATGACAACCCCCCCTGTTGGGTGCGGAGGGGTCTGGACGGCTGCATCTCCCGGCCCCGTGGAAGGTTGATCGGTGACCCTTTGTTTCTTCCTGGCCCGTCCAGTTTGAGATGGAGGCGGGGGCTGCGTGGGCTGCCGTGCACCGGGCACGAAGCGATCGATGGTCATGACCCTCCTTGACACCATCCTTCCTCCGGACCGGGTATCTTCAGCCGACAAGGTAGCCGCTTCAAACGCTGGTTGCTGAGGCTCAACGATTTGGTTCTCGGGCTGCACCTGCTCCTGAACGGGATTCTCTTCTCGGATAGCTTCGTGGGCTAACTCTCTGAGGCGCCGAGAAACGCGTTCCGCGGACTCGTCTCGCAAAGGAGCTAGCTCGTCCGAGGCGGTGAAGCGCCGTCCAAATTCCCTCGCCTCCCCAGTTGTAAGCTTCGGTGGCAGGAAGTTGGTGTATCGAACGTCGATATATGACAGCAGGGGACTATCCACCAGAAGTGCCTGTTTAAAATTCTGCCAGGTGGAGTAGACCGGTTCTACTCCGAGGATCAGGTGCGAGGCCCGGAGTTGTCCGTCCCAATGCACGTATATCTCGGAGCGAAGAATGAAGTTCAAATCTTTGACGTGGACGGCTCTGAGATCCGGAACGAAAACTTTGCCGTCTGCAAAAGAGCAAACATCATATCAATATCTGTTAATGAAGCTTTACCTTAATGAACAGAAATGAAAAAGGGGAGGAAAGCAGTTAGATTAAGGGAATGGTACAAACCCATTTCACGCCGTGAAAGGGGGCAGGGGACGTCCCCGGCAAACCAATTGCCGCGCACGCGAACGAACTCCCAGGCGGAGTTCCTATTCGAATCGGGCAGGCATGATATCAACCGTACCCGATTATCTCTTGTCTTTAGGTAATAGTTGGTAGCTTTGTTCCCACAGAGGCTATACATGTGGTTAATGTCATGATGATTTAACTGTAAATTAAAGGTGTGATTCAACCTATTGACGCAGCTAACCACCCAGTAAAAATTGGGGGAAAGCTGGTCGGGACACAGTCCGTAGTACCTAAGTGTATCTGTGAGAAGGGGGTCCACGGGAAACCTAACCCCGCCCTCTAAGATTGACATCAAAGGGAAAAAGACTGTGCCTTGTCCTCGGTGGAGAGCGATGTCACTCTCATGGCAGTATGCCACTTCCACGTCATCGGGGATGCTAAATTTGCTCCTAAAGGTGGCCAAGGTAGCCGAGGTCTCTAAAAGGTAAGAGTAACCCATCCCTGACGCTTAATACTGTGAAAGGGGACTTGAAGAAATAAAGCTAAAGGAATAGGAAGGGGAAGAAAACTTACTTGGGGTTCTAAGGAGGAAAGGAACACTGAGCAGGTGAGAAAGCGCAGAGAGAGTTGGTCGGCAGAGAGTAAACTCAAAAAATCGGAGATGAAGGAAAAATGAGAGAAAGTTCTGAGGGGAACTATTTATAGGATCAGGAAGATGGACGAAGAAACGGTTAATCAAACAATAAATGGGCACGCTTTACGAACGGCCCTGTGAATACCAAAGGAAGCCCATTCGCACGTCGCTTCGGTTCACGAACCGTCAGGTAATAATGACGACTGTACCTGACGCCGCGAAACGGCACGTCTTTTGAGATGAGCATTAATGGGAAACCATAATCACGAGTCCCAGGCCCTAGGATCCCCAAGAGCAAGAGGCCCGTCCAGCTCCTTGATTCTTCCCGGCAACCGGGGATGAATCAAGGGGGGGCTAATGTACGGTACCGAGATCCCTAGACTTGTATGGGCCCTGGGCCCAGGCCCAACGTAGCGGCCCAATTGCCCTGAGTCCTTGAAACTGTCTTCGTGCAAGAGCTGAGTTCGGGTCACGGATCCTGGGAGATGCTCGGCATGAGTTTTCCTTAACAAGCTCATAAATCCTGTCCGGGGAGGCCACGAAATGGTCGGGGAACTGCATTACCAAGCACGATTGACTAGGTTGGAACCAAGTTCCAAGGCCGTAATTACTGCATACCACCTTCACCTAAACACCCACTTAAAGCAAACAATATTGGACCTTCAATAGCACTATTGGCAGTTGCAATCATAATCCCTCCACTAACCTTGGCTATAAATAGCAGGAGTTTGGGAAGAGAAAAGGGTTCAGAAAAAAGGAGAGTAGAGTGAATATTGTATTGAGTCTCTCTGCCGAGAACGACCCATAGTAGGAAATTCAAAAACCCACTTTACAAATAAATTGTTAGCCCAAGTGTATCCAGGCCCAACAGCCTCACTTCCGGAGCCTACAGTTATAATTGAAAGTGGAGTCAAATGTAAAGCTCCAAGATATGTTATCAAGTTTTGTGGGAGGTCATATATACATATTTTTATAAATGAGATAGATCACATGATCTAGTGCTAATTGTGTATGCCTTGGTTGAATTGATCATTGAAGCTTCACATTAGACTAAGGACTATCTCATTGTTGATATTCACACACAACACACAAGTTTATGTTCAATGAATGCCATAATCATTTGTGTGATTGTACTTGATGAAATGTGTTTTCACATGCTCAATCTTTGTTGATTCAAGCACAAAAAGATTTTTGAGTATTTTAGGTGTTTTTGGAAAGTATTTTGTTTTTTAAAAATGAAAATTTCAAAAAAAATTTTTGCCCTATTTTGGCGACTCAGTTGCGGGTATGCCAAGTCGCAAGACTCAATCGCGTGTTCGGGTCAATTTTGGCGACTTGTTCGCGAGTGAAAGGTCCAGTCGTGAGGTTCCGCAGAGATTTTCGCGGCTTAGCTCGCGACTCCCTCGCGGGTAGACCTTCCAGTCGTGAAAAACACTTAAAAAATTTTTCAAAATTTTGCCTTGGAGTGTTTTGGCGGCTTGACCTGGCGGCTTGTTGGCGTCTCACATCAGTCGCGAAAATCGCGTGTTCTAGAAAATGAGCTCATTTTCAACATTTTTCTCAAAAAGGAGTTCTCATTTGCTTGTCCTGCGCTCTGTGTTTGTTCATTTTCTGATCTTACTTCTGCATCTTCACTGTGATAATCTTCAAACTCTTTCAACAGCTTGTTACCATTCAATCTATCTTCAAGGAAAGTTATGGGTTTTGCTCCCTACTCTGTGTTTTGCTTTGTCCTCATAATTGTTTGTGTTCTCCTTGGTATTCATATTTCTCTTACCTGTGTTTGATAACTTGAGTGTATGATGTTCGCCTGTTTGTGTGGTTTTAATCTGACCCACTCTATTGTGTAGCTACATTTGGGTCATTTTTGGCCTTAGTTGCTATTTTCTGGTCATTCCCATCTAGCTTTTAGGGTTTCTTCATTATCCCTAACTTGACACTAATCCACTGCTAATAATATCTGTTGGATTGTGTTCTTTCCTTTCCTCTATTCATGTTTCAGACTGGAAATGTCACCATTCAAGAAAGCAGCTGTGAAAGGAGGTGGGTCCAAAGGAAAGGAATTCACCTCAAACAAAAGGGACTCGCTCTTCCTCAACTGGTTTCGATCCCAACAAGTTCAGATCTCATGCTGCCTTTCAGTCTCATGAGAATAATTTCAAACAGGCTACACTATTACTGGAAAGACCTTTAGACCAATCATCACTTCACGACACTGACATTCCAAAATGGTTTGCTCACAAGGATTGGAATTTCCTTCTCTCTGATCTGGATGACGCGTATGAGAATTTGGTAAAGGAATTTTTTGCCAACGCGATTGTTGAAGGAGAAGAACTTAAGTGCTGGGTTCGGACAAAGAGTTTTTCAATCTCTCCAACATATTTGGCAGAGATTCTTCACATCAACCGACCAATGCTTCGTCACTCACCGGTTTATGATGATCTTTGTCCTGATGAGGAACTCCTTAAGGAAGGTCTTGGACAAGACTTGGAATTCTCATCCAATGGAAACTCCGTCAGTGTTTCCTTTCTTCCTCCAAAACTGAGAGTACTTACAATTGTGATGTTTCACAATTTGTACCCTTTATCAAGCACTGGATATATGAACCTCGGACGTGCTTTGTTTCTTCATGATCTAATCTCTGATGTAGAAATTGACATCTGTGCTCATATCTTTCATGTTCTGTGCAAAACGGTTCTTCGAACTGAGTCCCGAATGTGCATTCCTTTCTGCTGTCTCATTTCAAGGATCTTGAAGCTCAAAGGAATTTATCCAATGGCAGATGAATCTCCTCATCCAAAACCGAGTCCAATCAACATGCGTACATTCAATGCAAGCATTGGACATAGTCGAAAGAGAGCCAAACCAGAAACTTCCGCATCTCACAGTGGCTCTCATTTCAGCACTCTCTCCCTTGATGAAAAACTTGATCACATTGTATCCTCTGTACACGAGTTGAATACAAAGATGTCTGGACTCACATCTACTCTACACCATCACAGCACTCGATGGGATATGAAGTTTACCTCACTTCAAACTCAATTGGATCAGATTCAGAGAAGGCTAGAAGAGAATGTATGGCCTATTCCATGACAAAAAGGGGGAGTGATAGCCTAATCAGAGGGGGAGGATATTACCTAAGGGGGAGTGTCTCTGCATTCTTCTTCAGTTTAAGTTGTTATATTGTAGTTGATATATTGCTGATGTTATTCAGTTTATATTGAGTCTTGTACCCATGTTGCTTTTGTAAGCTTTTAGGGTTATGTTTTATGCATAGTTTGTAGGCTTTATGGTTTGTACCATGCTTTATGCAGCCTTTTATGCTTTGTTTAAATCAGTACTTCTATATAAATGTATTGCATTTTCTTTAAGTACTGTCACTCTTGTGCCCTTGTAGGATTGTTCCTAGATGCATATACGTAGTGTATTATGCATTGGTTGAGTGTTTGGGATGCAAGTGACTTGCATTGAGCTTGTTAGCTTGTATGTCCTTGTGTTCATTCCAAGTGTGAATGAGCATTGTGGTCACTACCTTGTAGTGATTACTTGGTTGATCAAGCCATGGTTTGTTTCTTAACTCCATCTTTGCTTGATCACATATTGCCTGTTTCATATGCATTTCACGATTTTCTGCTTACAATGATCATGGTGTATTGTTGTGTTTCAGGAGTCTTTTGTTTATATGATTCAAGTGCTTCACAGCTTCTAGAGTTAGGTGTGAGTGAGTTTTGATCAACTGTTCCTAACTCACATGTTAAGTCTAGAGTCTGTTTTAGGGTTTTGTCACAGAATAGCCAAAGGGGGAGATTGTAAGGTTGAATTTATCCAACCATCTAATTGGCTTTATTCCGTGCCAAATTTGCTTGTATTTCAGCATTTAGTAACCCTGTATTTAGGTGGGCTTGTTGTAAGGGTAGTGAGTGAGATAGAGTGAAGATTGCTCAAGAGTGTGCAAGAAAACAGAGACTCGCGGTTGGATCTCGCGGGTGACTCGCGGCTGCAAGCCGCCAGACGCAGCACACATGCCAAGCATGCCGGAAGGTGAATAGTCATGCTAGCTGGAGCACTACAGGACAAAACAGGACAACTGGCCATACGGTTATCTCGCGACTGGATCTCGCGACTCAGTCAAGTCGTGAGGCCAAGCCACGAGCCAGCCCTGTTTTGAAAAACCTGACGTTTCACATTCTCCTCTCACCTCAGTATAAATACCCCTTATACCCACAAATGATAGAGGGCTTCTTGAGAGAATTTTGAGAGAGAAACCCTAGAGCAAAACAAGATTGAACCATTTACAATCTTTACATTAGTGTCTCTTCAAATTTCTCAACTCTCTTCCTCTCCATTGCCAAATCCTTGAGAGGCCTTTTACCAAAACCTTGTTCTCACCATATCTGTAGGCTCCGGAAGTGAGGCTGTTGGGCCTGGATACATTTGGGCTAACAATTTATTTGTAAAGTAGGTTTTTGAATTTCTTACTATGGGTCGTTCTCGGCAGAGAGACTCAATACAATATTCACTCTACTCTCCTTTTTTCTGAACCCTTTTCTCTTCCCAAACTCCTGCTATTTATAGCCAAGGTTAGTGGAGGGATTATGATTGCAGCTGCCAATAGTGCTATTGAAGGTCCAATATTGTTTGCTTTAAGTGGGTGTTTAGGTGAAGGTGGGATGCAGTAATTGCGGCCTTGGAACTTGGTTCCAACCTAGTCAATCGTGCTCGGTAATGCAGTTCCCCGACCATTTCGTGGCCTCCCCGGACAGGATTTATGAGCTTGTTAAGGAAAACTCATGCCGAGCATCTCCCAGGATCCGTGACCCGAACTCAGCTCTTGCACGAAGACAGTTTCAAGGACTCAGGGCAATTGGGCTGCTACGTTGGGCCTGGGCCCAGGGCCCATACAAGTCTAGGGATCTCGGTACCGTACATTAGCCCCCCCTTGATTCATCCCTGGTTGCCGGGAAGAATCAAGGAGCTGGACGAGCCTCTTGCTCTCGGGGATCTTAGGGCCTGGGACTCGTGATTATGGTTTCCCATTAATGCTCATCTCAAAAGACGTGCAGTTTCGCGGCGTCAGGTACAGTCGTCATTATTACCTGACGGTTCGTGAACCGAAGCGACGCGCGAATGGGCTTCCTTTGGTATTCGCAGGGCCGTTCGTAAAGCGTGCCCATTTATTGTTTGATTAACCGTTTCTTCGTCCATCTTCCTGATCCTATAAATAGTTCCCCTCAGAACTTTCTCTCATTTTTCCTTCATCTCCGATTTTTTGAGTTTACTCTCTGCCGACCAACTCTCTCTGCGCTTTCTCACCTGTTCAGTGTTCCTTTCCTCCTTAGAACCCCAAGTAAGTTTTCTTCCCCTTCCTATTCCTTTAGCTTTATTTCTTCAAGTCCCCTTTCACAGTATTAAGCGTCAGGGATGGGTTACTCTTACCTTTTAGAGACCTCGGCTGCCTTGGCCACCTTTAGGAGCAAATTTAGCATCCCCAATGACGTGGAAGTGGCATACTTCCATGAGAGTGACATCGCTCTCCACCGAGGACAAGGCACAGTCTTTTTCCCTTTGATGTCAATCTTAGAGGGCGGGGTTAGGTTTCCCGTGGACCCCCTTCTCACAGATACACTTAGGTACTACGGACTGTGTCCTGACCAGGTTTCCCCCAATTTTTACCGGGTGGTTAGCTGCGTCAGTAGGTTGAATCACACCTTTAATTTACAGTTAAATCATCATGACATTAACCACATGTATAGCCTCTGTGGGAACAAAGCTACCAACTATTACCTAAAGACAAGAGATAATCGGGTACGGTTGATATCATGCCTGCCCGATTCGAATAGGAACTCCGCCGGGGAGTTCGTTCGCGTGCGCGGCAATTGGTTTGCCGAGGACGTCCCTTGCCCCCTTTCACGACGTGAAGTGGGTTTGTACCATTCCCTTAATCTAACTGCTTTCCTCCCCTTTTTCATTTCTGTTCATTAAGGTAAAGCTTTATTAACAGATATTGATATGATGTTTGCTCTTTTGCAGACGGCAAAGTTTTCGTTCCGGATCTCAGAGCCGTCCACGTCAAAGATTTGAACTTCATTCTTCGCTCCGAGATATACGTGCATTGGGACGGACAACTCCAGGCCTCGCACCTGATCCTCGGAGTAGAACCGGTCTACTCCACCTGGCAGAATTTTAAACAGGCACTTCTGGTGGATAGTCCCCTGCTGTCATATATCGACGTTCGGTACACCAACTTCCTGCCACCGAAGCTTACAACTGGGGAGGCGAGGGAATTTGGACGGCGCTTCACCGCCTCGGACGAGTTAGCTCCTTTGCGAGACGAGTCCGCGGAACGCGTTTCTCGGCGCCTCAGAGAGTTAGCCCACGAAGCTATCCGAGAAGAGAATCCCGTTCAGGAGCAGGTGCAGCCCGAGAACCAAATCGTTGAGCCTCAGCAACCAGCGTTTGAAGCGGCTACCTTGTCGGCTGAAGATACCCGGTCCGGAGGAAGGATGGTGTCAAGGAGGGTCATGACCATCGATCGCTTCGTGCCCGGTGCACGGCAGCCCACGCAGCCCCCGCCTCCATCTCAAACTGGACGGGCCAGGAAGAAACAAAGGGTCACCGATCAACCTTCCACGGGGCCGGGAGATGCAGCCGTCCAGACCCCTCCGCACCCAACAGGGGGGGTTGTCATTCGTGAGCCGCAGACCCAGATTGGTCCGGGGGTTGCGTCCTCCTCTCAAGCGGCTCCAGCGTGGAAGCCTAAGTTCCTGTTGGACGGTAAGCCTTTGCCTTCAACCGCTTCTGTGCGGATATGGGAGAAAGGGGAGGGTGGTCGTATTGCCCAAACCCTGGCCGAGGGCCTCCTTCTTCCAGAGGACGTGCACGCCTTTGAGGAAGGATCTGAGGAGTCTGTGGGGCGTCGATTAGAATGGCACGCTATTGCGGTAACTCCTTAGTCATCTATTTTCTCCCGTACATCATATTTCTGTTTCATCGCTAACTTTTTGTGATTGCTAGGCTGCTCAATTGGCTCACATAATGGCCGGCCGGGCACGAGATCTCGCCGAGGAGGTCGAGCGCGAAAAGAGTGCGCGGGAGTCAGCGGCCAAATCAGTGAAAGAAAAGCTTAAGGCAGCTGAGAACGCCGAGAAGAAGGCCGCCATAGCGGAGCAAAACTGGGCGCTGGCAGAAAAAAGATGTGCGGAGCTTTTGACCAAGCAGAACGAAACTGACGTGAAGCTGGCCGAAGCCATCAGCCTGAACACTTCCAACGCCGAGGAGCTAGCTGACCTTAGGGCGACCCTGACGGAGTGCGAGCAGAAGTGGTACAACGAAGGCTTCGCTGATGCCGAGCAGTCTGCAGAGCCGGTCGTGACTCAGGCTCGGAAGCTGGGTTTCGAGGCTGGGTGGTATGCCGCTCTTCATGCACTGGGTGTTGCCGAGGACTCCCACCTGAGAGACCCCGACCAGATTCCTTTTCCGAGCGATGTAACTGCCGCGCAGGATCCCCCGATTACTGTTGAGGAGGAGGAAACGGCAAGTATGAGGGAGCTCGTTGAACAAATTGACGCCCATGCCGAGCCAGAGGACATGGAAGCCACCAGCATCCCAACCGTATAGGACCTTCTCGGCGAAGACTCGTGTTACCCCCTGACCGACCAGACAGAAGTGAGAGATCCGACCCGACCTTCCAGCTGATTATCCGCATCCCCCTTTTTTTACGCTTCATCGCACTTGTAGTTTTCACGTTTATTGGTTTATTTGCCTATGTCGCCGGAATGTGGCGGACGAACAATTTACGGTTTAATTTGCCCGTTTGATCGGTAAACAACTTCCTTGCTTAACTTTGGTCTTGGTTTGTTGAATGAATTTTATCCTTTTGATTGTTTCGCTTTGACTGTGTCAATGTTTATGCCGTGCATGTGATGATACCCAAAGCCTATCATGCCGTGTTTTGAATAGTCCGAGATGAATTTTAATGTTCGGAGGGTTGGGGTTCCCATATGCTCGGTGGCTTGACCCTGCCGAGGAATATGATTCCATCTTTTGATCCTTTACCCTCTTGGCTCGAAGGCGTTTCCACCTGCTCGGCGATTTCAATCGAGCCGAGGGCCAGGTTTCTGTCCTTAGAGTTTTCAACGATAAGGTTTCCACCTGCTCGGCGATTTTAATCGAGCCGAGGGCCAGGTTTCTGTCCTTAGAGTTTTTAGCGATAAGGTTTCCACCTGCTCGGCGATTTTAATCGAGCCGAGGGCCAGGTTTCTGTCCTTAGAGTTTTCTGCGGTAAGGTTTCCACCTGCTCGGCGATTTTAATCGAGCCGAGGGCCAGGTTTCTGTCCTTAGAGTTTTTAGTGATAAGGTTTCCACCTGCTCGGCGATTTTAATCGAGCCGAGGGCCAGGTTTCTGTCCTTAGAGTTTTTAGTGATAAGGTTTCCACCTGCTCGGCGATTTTAATCGAGCCGAGGGCCAGGTTTCTGTCCTTAGAGTTTTTAGCGATAAGGTTTCCACCTGCTCGGCGATTTTAATCGAGCCGAGGGCCAGGTTTCTGTCCTTAGAGTTTTCAGCGGTAAGGTTTCCACCTGCTCGGCGATTTTAATCGAGCCGAGGGCCAGGTTTCTGTCCTTAGAGTTTTTAGTGATAAGGTTTCCACCTGCTCGGCGATTTTAATCGAGCCGAGGGCCAGGTTTCTGTCCTTAGAGTTTTTAGTAATAAGGTTTCCACCTGCTCGGCGATTTTAATTGAGCCGAGGGCCAGGTTTCTGTCCTTAGAGTTTTTATTTGCAGTTCTCTTGGTATGTATTGACGGGAACAAAAACAGCATATACAAATGAACTTCATCATAATTTCAACCTTAGCAAAATACAAGCTTTGGCTTACACGTAGAACTTCTTTAAGTTGCTGGCGTTCCACGGCCGGGGAAGCGGCCTCTCGTCAAGGTCTTCCAAGAAGTAGGCCCCTGCACCAGCGATGGCTGTAATTCTGTACGGTCCTTCCCAGGTTTGAGCAAGCTTGCCTGCAGATATGTCTCGCATGCTTCCCACAACTTTTCTCAGAACCAGTTCTCCGGCACTGAACTCCCTTTCCTTTACATTCCGGTTGTACCTTTGGGCTAATCTTTGCTGATACTCGGCGAGCCGTATGGTCGCCGCCTCCCTGCATTCCTCTAGCCAGTCCAAATGCTCCATCATCAGGTCGGCGTTCTGGACGGGGTCAAACCCTGCGACCCGTGCACTGCACAAGCTCACCTCGGTTGGTATCACGGCCTCTGCTCCGTATGCCAGGGAGAACGAGGTCTCACCCGTGGATCTTCTGGGGGTCGTGCGATAAGCCCATAATACACTGGGTAGCTCTTCTGCCCATCTTCCTTTCGCCCCGTCCAGTCTTCTCTTCAACCCGTTCAAAATAGTCTTGTTCACTGCCTCAGCTTGGCCGTTGCTTTGTGGGTAAGCCGATGTTGAATACTTGTTTTTGATGCCAAGTTCGCTGCAGAAGGCCCGAAAAGCTTTGCTATCAAACTGTAGCCCATTGTCGGTTATCAGAGAATTTGGCACCCCAAACCTTGTGACTATGTTTTTCCATACAAACCTTTTTACGTCAGTATCTCGGATATTGGCCAAGGCCTCGGCTTCCGCCCATTTTGTGAAGTAATCAACAGCCACCAATACAAAACGGCGGTTCCCCGTTGCTCGGGGGAATGGTCCGAGGATGTCAAGCCCCCACTGCGCGAACGGCCACGGGCTGCTGACGGGGTTTAGACGACCTGCAGGCTGATGGATCAAAGGGGCATGCTTTTGACACTGTTCGCAGCTCCGAACATATTCAGCGGCATCCTTCTGCATCTGTGGCCACCAGAACCCCTGAGTCATTGCTCTGTGTGCTAAAGATCGTCCCCCAACATGGCCGCCACACACTCCCTCATGTAGCTCGGTCAGAAGCTCTCTGACTCCTTCGGGATGTAAGCATAAAAGGTAAGGGCCTGCAAAGGACCTTCGGTACAGTTTGTGGTCCGAAGACAGCCAGTACCGGGGAGCCATCCTGCGAATCTTGTTGGCCTCGCCTTCGTCCTCTGGAACCTTATCCTCGGCAAGGAAATCTATGATCGGGTTCATCCAACACGGCTTGGCCACTGCTACCTCCGCGACCTCTATTCTGGCTTGGTCGGGAATACACTTCACATTGATACTTGGCTCTTTTATAAGTTCTATTGTGACTAACCGGGGTGTATCCTCGGTTGCTGATGAGGCCAACGTGGCAAGTGAGTCGGCGTGTTTGTTTTGTGACCGAGCTACCTGGGACACCTTTACCGTTCCGAACTGACCGATAATCTGCTTGGCTGTACTTAGATAAGCTTTCATTCTGGAGTCCCGAGCCTCGAAGTCTCCTGTGATCTGGTAAACAACCAGCCGTGAGTCCGAGTAAACCTCAACATCTTTCGCACCCAGATGCAATACGGCCCTCAAACCGGCTAGTAGGGCCTCATACTCGGCCTCATTGTTTGAGGCTTTAAATCCCAATCTGAAGGAGTGTTCCAATCGTATGCCTTCGGGGGTGATTATGACTATACCAGCCTCGGCGCCCATAGCATTCGAGGCGCCGTCCACAAATACCTTCCACGGGCGCATCTCTGCACTACAAATTACCTTGCCGTCGTTCTTGGGTGTGAATTCTGCGATGAAATCTGCGAGAACCTGCCCCTTCGCCGAGCTTCTTGGTCGGTATCTTATGTTAAACGACCCCAGCCGAGTCCCCCATTTGGCAATTCGGCCTATGAAGTCTGATCTCTTTAACAGTGACTGTAATGGATACTCGGTGAGGACGAACACCGTATGAGCCATGAAGTAATGCGGCAACTTTCTCGTGGCGTGCACCAGGGCTAAAACCAACTTCTCCAGGGGCAGGTACCTTGTCTCGGCATCAACTAAGGTTTTGCTTATGTAATACACGGGCAATTGTACTCCTTGGTCCCTTAGTAACACAGCACTTACGGCATGGTCGGTGACTGCGAGGTACGTAAACAAATCCTCCTCGGGTTCCGGGGCCGTCAACTTTGGCACCTTTGCCAAGTATTCCTTCAGCTCTCGAAAAGCCTCATCACATCCCTCGTCCCAGCGAAACCCCTTCCACTTCTTCAGAAGTTGATAAAATGGTCGGCAGCGATCGGCAAACTTTGAGATGAACCGGTTTAGGGCGGCTAACATCCCAGTGAGCACTTGCACCTCCTTGGGATTGTTTGGTGGTTTGAGGCGGTTCACGGCCTCTATTTGGTCGGGGTTAGCCTCTATCCCCCGAGTAGAAATCAGATAACCCAGGAACTTGCCAGCCCCCACTCCGAAAGTGCACTTCTCGGCATTCAGGCGCAATTTATGCCGTCGCAGTATCTCGAATACTCCCCGGAGGTCTTCCGTATGCTATGACTCTTTTCTGCTTTTTACCACCATGTCGTCAATATATACTTCAACCGTGCCTCCAATTTTTTCCCGGAACATTCTCGTCATCATTCGTTGGTACGTGGCACCGGCGTTCTTCAATCCAAACGGCATGACCTCGTAGTGATAGTTTGCTCCCGGGGAGATAAATGCGGTCTTTTCCCGATCCTCGGGTGCCAAGGCAATCTGGTGGTAGCCCTGAAAGGCATCCAGGAAGCTCATTCTCGGGTGTCCATACGTGGCGTCTACTAGTTGATCAATCTTGGGCATCGGGAACGGGTCCTTAGGACGTGCCCTGTTCAAGTCTGTGAAGTCCACACAAACTCTCCATTTACCGTTCTTCTTCTTCACTACAACAATGTTTGCTAGCCATCTCGGGAAGAATATTTCCTTTATGACTCCGGCTTCCTTCAGCCGCTGGACCTCCAGGTTTACTGCATCGACATGTTCCTTTGATGCTCTTCTCGGTTTCTGCTTCTTCGGGGGGAATGATGGATCCACGTTGAGTTTGTGGACAATGAACTCGGGATCTACGCTGGGCACTTCATACGGGTTCCAAGCGAAAACATCTACGTTCTGCAAAAGGAACAACAACATCTCTACTCTTTCCCGGTCATTCATGCTTGTACCTATCTGCAAATACCTGTCAGTATCTGGAAGAATTCTAACCTTCAATACCTCCTCGGCGATGTCCGCCCCCGTCTCCCCTCGGGGGTTCTGTAATTGCTATGAAGTTTCTTTATCGGCCTGATCAGCTTGCCCGAGCTGTTCATTCTTCCATCTGATCGCGGCAACAAGACACTGCCTCGCCACTTGTTGGTTCCCCCTTACCTCGGCAACTCCATACTCAGTAGGAAATTTTACTTTCACGTGGAGGGTGGACGGAACAGCCTTCATGGCGTGAATCCATGGCCTCCCCAAGATTGCGGTATATGGTGAGAATGACCGGACTACTATGAAGGTAACAATAACTCCCTTGCCTTCCATGTCTACCGGGAGAGAGATTTGTCCCTCGGGAATTACGACTCTCCCGTCAAATGAGACCAGTGGCGTGTCATATTTCTCCAAATCCCCGGTCTTCAATCCGAGCCCCGCGAAGAGGTCCGGGTACATGACGTCAGCTCCGCTCCCTTGGTCGATCCTTACCCTCTTCACCAGGAACCCGCCTATCCTGGCCGCCACCACTAAAGCATCGTCATGAGGTTGGATCGTTCCTTCCAAATCGTTATCTCCGAATGAGATGGTCGGCCGTTCAACTTTCTTCTTCTTCCCGGCGGATTCTCCTCCCGCGCATGCCACTGTTAATACCCTCTTTGCCGCTGCCGTTCCTCTTGGTGCAGCGTGGATAACTTCGATTACCCCAAGTGGGGGCGGGAGGGGGTTCCTTTTCTGTTGGACGCCCTGGCCGGTTTCTCGGTTGGTGGAGTCTACTACAAACTCTTTTAGGTACCCCGCCTTCACTAGCTGCCCGAGATGATCTTTTAATACCCGACACTGCTCGGTGGTGTGTCCTTTGTCCCTGTGATAGGTGCAGTACAGGTTTTGGTTCCTCTGGGACGGGTCGCCTCCCATTTTGTTTGGCCACCTGAAGAATGACTCGTTCTTGATCCGCTCCAAGATTTTGTGTACGGGCTCTTTAAACGCCACATTAACCCCTTCGATTTGCACCTCTGGTTCCTGCAGTCTGAAGTCTTTTTTGGGCCTTGCCGGCACAACGCCTTGCCGAGGCTTCCCAATTAATGGGGCTTTCCCCCTGTTCTGCAGCCGGTCGTCTTCTAAGTGTTTGTATTCCTCTATGCGTCTCATCAGCTGCCTCATGTCCTCGGGGGGTCTTCTTGTCAACGACTCCCGTAATTCAGAGTCATCGGGGAGCCTTATCCTGAAGGTGCTTGCCGCAATTTTCTCATTCCCTCCACCAATCTCGTTGTAGAGCTCCCAGTATCGGCTGGCATAACTCCGAAGGGTTTCTCCATCCCTCATCTTCATGGAAAGTAGCGCGTCAACCGGCTGTTGCACTCGGCTGCATGTCACGAATCTACTGCCGAACTCTTGAATCAACTCGGCGAAGCTGCGTATGGAACCTTTCCGTAACCCATTGAACCATCTCAGGGCCGTTGAGCCGAGACTAGAGGGAAATACTTTACACATCAGCGCATCATTGCGTGCATGCAAAGACATCATATGAATGTAGTGACTGACATGCTCCACGGGGTCTGTCTTACCCTCGTAGGAATTGAATGGCGGGCGTGTGAATCTGCTCGGCATTGGGGCCCGTTCAATCTCATTGGAGAACGGCGACCGAGCGGCCAACCGTAAGGCTCGGCTCATGGCGTCCATGGCGGCGTTGTGGTGCCGCCGTTCCTCTGGCGATTCTGACCCTTGGTCGCTGTATCCATTCGACCGTGACCGGTTACGCTGACGACGTCTCTCCCGGGAGTGTCGGTGTGACTCATGAGAGCGTGAGCGGTCTCGGTAGCGATGCGTATTAGATCGGCTGGAACCTTCCTCGCCCCGATTTCTCCTTTGCTGGGGGTTGCGATCCCTCTCCTGGCGCTGACCCCATGCGTCCAGCTCCAAATCCATTACCAACCTGCGCAACCGCTCCAGCTCTCGGTCTCTATCATCATGCTGCTGATGTGCCGAGATGCCTGAAACCGTTCGGTGTGTCTGGTCCGACCCTTCTCCTAATCCGGACCTTTCCTCTCCTCTGGGTTGCTCTCTATCCTCCTGTCGTTTCTGCCTTCTCTCCCTCCACGTCGATCCCCGAGAAGATCCTGCCGAATTGCTCGGTTCACGCTCTCCCGAACGCTCTTCAGACATTTCCCTTGTTTGAGTCTCGGTTGAACCACAGCTTCGTAGGAGGGCCCCACGGTGGGCGCCAATTGTAGGCTCCGGAAGTGAGGCTGTTGGGCCTGGATACACTTGGGCTAACAATTTATTTGTAAAGTGGGTTTTTGAATTTCCTACTATGGGTCGTTCTCGGCAGAGAGACTCAATACAATATTCACTCTACTCTCCTTTTTTCTGAACCCTTTTCTCTTCCCAAACTCCTGCTATTTATAGCCAAGGTTAGTGGAGGGATTATGATTGCAGCTGCCAATAGTGCTATTGAAGGTCCAATATTGTTTGCTTTAAGTGGGTGTTTAGGTGAAGGTGGGATGCAGTAATTGCGGCCTTGGAACTTGGTTCCAACCTAGTCAATCGTGCTCGGTAATGCAGTTCCCCGACCATTTCGTGGCCTCCCCGGACAGGATTCATGAGCTTGTTAAGGAAAACTCATGCCGAGCATCTCCCAGGATCCGTGACCCGAACTCAGCTCTTGCACGAAGACAGTTTCAAGGACTCAGGGCAATTGGGCCGCTACGTTGGGCCTGGGCCCAGGGCCCATACAAGTCTAGGGATCTCGGTACCGTACAATATCCATTACTGTGAGAGGGTTATTTGGTGTTCTGGGAAGCAGTTAGGAAGGAACCAATCTTCATTGGTTGATGCTATGGTCTAGTAGCGGAATTCAGGAAGCTAGAAAAGAAAAAGGTTCGGCGCAACCTCGTTGGAGTAAGAAACTTGGAGGGCTTAGGTGCACTGGGTAGATTAGGCTTGGAGGGTCTATTGCTGTCCATGTATCCCAACTACATTTTCTAGTGGATTATTTACCGCTTGGAGGGCGGCGGAGAGGTTTTACGCCGAGGGCTTCGGTTTCCTCTTCGATAACACATCGCGTGTTGTCTTTGTGTTTGCATCTTCCTTCCCTTTATCTTTGTCTTTTATTTTCTGCTGTGGTTGTGATTTTAATTTGGCTTAGATAATTTTGTCCAATTCTACATTATAGCTTATGTTCATTTTCCGCATACTATTTGTTTGACATAAAGCTTGAATTGGTTAATTTGTTAATTGGGGGTCTAAACGTTCAAGGGTGTTTTTACACTATTTGAACTTTCAATAACTATGTTCATTGGAACCATTACTATCAGAACAACTGCTTTTTATTCAGTATTTAGGTTAAGACTTCATTTAATTTCCCTGCTTTATGCTCTAGTATAACATACTACTTCATTGCAATTCTAAACTAATTGTACAAGCAAAGAAAATTTCGAAAAGGGCAGTTGAAGTACCATATAATCAGGACATGCTAAGATTGTAATAATTATTATTTTTGACATTGTTCATGATTACAATATTATGCTTATTACTGTTGTTGGTTATATAGCATCCTTGTGACTATTACTTTTCCTTTCAGAATAAAGAAGATGTCGTTTGTTGGATCCTTTGAAGAGATGGAGTTAATGACCCTATTGCTATTTATCATTTTTCAAGGAGTAGACATGTTTTTCATATACAAATGACAAGACAATTGTGTACCAATCGGTAATATAGTAATTTTCGTGTATTCTAATGAAAGTCATTTCTTGACAGAAATTTTCGATTCAACCTTACTTGGAAGCCTTCCCCCCTTCTCAACACACACATGTTTGAGTAGAAGTCACTTCTTAACACAAATTTTCAATTCAAGGTTACTTGGGACCTCTAAACATATATTTATATTGTACAATGCTGATGTGAAAAAATTAGGGGTGATTATAGATTCTCTGCCTATTGTTTGGCCCAATTTTATATTGCCTACTTGTGGTTTTGAAAAGTGTAACGTTATTCGAAGTTAGCTCTGTTATGCAACTGTTATCCATCTTATCATTTTACCATTAAAAACATTTGGAAAAAAAAAAGGGATTTAAAGTGGCTATTTATAAAAATTGTTGAAGTTACTTATGTTGTGACTTAAGAACACAATTCATGTAAAAAAAATGTTCGCCTCCATGAATCTCATTCTCAGCACTACGACAAGGGCCTAAGAATGGCTACACTAATGGTCAAGCCGAATTTGAACCCAAAGAAGACGCTACTGATGTGGCGGAGGCTGCTGGCATGGCAAGTGACATGCAGATAACATAGCATGATGACATCCCACATGGCGCCTGAGAATTAGAAGTACTAGGACTACAATAGTACAGAGAATACAGTGGCATATTTGTTTTTTTAGAGATAATTACAATATATTGTTAACTTTGTAACTTAAACAATTTTTTTCTTGGACCCCAAACACTTTGTACACGGAGGGGTACCAATTTAGCTATGTAAGGCCCTTGGCAACACAGCAGCATATTATTGATCGTTTCTTTTGCAATGATAGGCATTTCCATCAACATGTAGTTTTGTTCAAAGTAATTATTATAAGACTAGTATGTCCCACTTTCCCTTACCCCCGCTATCTATCCAACAAATAAAAAGAGTATTAATTTACTGTTATTTTACCGCTGGTTCGGTTAGTATATATTCGTCAAGTTCAATTGGTTACATACAGTAGCTTTAATTCATGTTTTTAGGTCTGTCTGTGGGTATGCATCCTATTGCTAGGCATATATTTCGTGCTCTAACCAGAAAATTAAATCTTTTTCCTGAAAGGCCTTTGCAGCTAGTATGATTCTAGGCTTCTAGCAGGTGGTTTCCTTCATGTACTATCGGATACATTTACAGACTTGACTTCACAACTCAATAAAAAAAACTCAGCATTTTCCTCTTAACATGTTTCATTGCCATCGTGTCATCTCTATTGGAATATTAATGGTGGACGTGTTTACCGTTCATGGTGTCATCTAGAGATGACATTTACATTTAATACTGAAAGCTCACTTGTCTAATTACCAGAACTTATTTAGACCTCAAATTTTAATTATAGTTTGATTAATTTTAAGCTAAACTCAATTAATTATTACAAATTTTACGTGATTAACAAATTAATCAATCGAAGCTATCAACAGGTACATGAATAAACATAATTGACATAAGCACTTAAACAAGAGAAATAAGGGATAAGACAATGCAAACTCAAGATAATCGTGGTCCTAAATAGCCTCAAAAAAAAATTAAAAATAGTTCAAAACATTAACAAAAAAAAAAAACAAAAAATCTAGTATCAATAGGAGCCGATCAAAAGTAGATAGGTTATGATTTATGAGTGCATGTGTATTTATTTATTTTTTTTTACAAGCGGTGGTCTTCTTTTATTTGGGGCCTTAGGCGATTGCATCAATTGTATCTATTGTTCAGCTGGCCTTGACCAAATTTTTCTTATATCCTATATCATACATCAAAAGAAACAACCAAAAAATAGTGACCATGGTCACTTATGGAATTAGAACCAATAATAGTCATTAGGGTCTCTAACCTGGCCTGTAAGGGTATGTTCTTGCATGAATTGCTTACATCTAAATAATTTTAGATAATAAGGAGGGGTACATGGTTGAAGATTTCATAAGAACAGGCTAAAGAAAAAGCATCTTTCTCACCCAAAAAACTATGTAAGACTTCAAATTTTTGGTAAAACATTTTAAACAAACCCTAAAACATATGAATTCAAATCTTTTGAGAGAGACCTCTTGTAAATCCAAAGTCTTGCCTAAATTTAAATCTTAACTTGTTTAACCTTTATCAAAACACACTCCACAACAAGGGATTGGCCAAATTGAATAAACCAATAGGAGCATGGTAAATTAATAGAATGAAAATATATTTACATGGTTACTTTTTGTTGTGTTTCCACAGTTGGAAATCTCTTGCACCCACCTTTATTTTCTTATTATATCCTATTCATATTTTTTTACTTTCACAGGAAAAATAGTGTCCAAAAGAAATGTAACCCGCTTGTTGTACCACCCTACAGCCCAATACGCACGAGAGCTTATGTATAGCGAAGAAGATACCACTGCCTAAACTAGCTGGAATTGGGTTTAAAATGTGTGTGGGCTTAAGTTGATTTGCTTTAGGTTTTTATGTGAGTGGGCTTGTTTGATGTATTTTCGGATTGAGCCTAGTGTGATGTGGGTTTATTTTGAATGTGTCTAGGGCTGTGTTTGTTTTGGGTGAAAATCATTTCCGGAAATGAGGCTGTTTGGTTGGTCCGGAAAATTCTATTTTCCGGAAATTGAAATCCGTTGACAAAAAAAAAAGGCCTTTGACCACGGAAATCAATTACCACTTCCATTTTCACTTCAAAGGATTTCCCGAAAAAGAGAGAGAGAGAGAGAGCGCGCGCGCGCGAGAGGAGAAGACCAGTCTGAGCTCCAGTCCGCGCCGATCTCGCTAGCTCCAGTCTGACGACCGCGATCGACGCTTCGCGAGATCGCGCCGTCGATCGTGATCTCGCGAAGCGTCGATCGCGATCTCGCCTTCGCGAGATCGCGCCGGATCGAGATCGCGATCGACGGTGCGATCTCGCGAAGCGTCGTTCGCGAGATCGCGCCGTTGATCGCGATCTCGCCTTCGTGAGATCGCGCCGGATTGAGATCGCAATCGACGGCGCGAAGCGTCGATCGCGATCTCGCGAACGCGAGATTGCGACGTTGTTCGCGATCTCGCCTTCGCAAGATCGCGCCGGCAAGATCACGACGTTGATCGCGATCTCGAATCGCGATCGTTGATGATTTTTTTCTGGGTTGTGGCTTGCGTTTTTCTGGATTTGTGTTTTCCTTCTTCTTTTCCAAACACCAGAAAATATTTTCCGGAAAATTTTTTGAAATGCAACCAAACACACAGAAATATTTTCATTTTCCGGAAAACGTTTTACAGCAACCAAACACAGCCTAAATGAACACTTGGAGAAAATGAAAACCATGGAGAAAAGTCCAAATAAAATAAATGCCGAAGAAACCCAACAAGTATTCATACCAAAAACAAAAGCTGAAGAAAATGGGTCTTTTTCCAAGTTGATTCACACCCAAGCTCAGCATTTTAAAAAGGGGGGGAAATTTAAGAACTTAATTGCATGAGTTAAGCCTATCAATTCCAACTCCCATTTACATATATTGTTAAGAGTATGTTAGAATAGAGTTTTTTTTTTTTTTTTTTTTTCATAATTGAGACAGAGAAAGAGAGAGCATAAGCAAATATTTTCATGGTTCAGCTTGACAGCCTACACCTATAATGGAAAACCTTTGACTTCCTACATCTTTATTGTGTTAACTTGTAGTTTACAAAGAATCCAACAAAAGGTATAAATAGGAGTACATTACGTCCATTATGAACACCTTAAAATCATGGTAGCTAGTGGTATTGCAAAATTATAGTAATCTACAGAATTATGATCTAATCTATTTATGGTATAGCCAAATTGTATTCTAACATATATGTCTTCAACTCATTACATCAAACACAGAAATATCATTCAATGAAAAGAAATCCCAAGAAAAACAAAAGGGATAACAATGATGCATTCAGCTATGAGACCCAAAAAAAAAAAAAAAAAAAAAACACCTTTAATGGATAGTTGTTCTGCCACTGCTCTATGTTTTGATTTAGGCAGAGACAACACTGCTAGCGACCACGTGAGGAGCCACTGACCATGAATGAGAGATTGACAAGTGAGAAACCACTGGTGAGTGCACGTATGGAGGGAATGAGGCCGATATACTCAACAAAAAAAAAAAAAAAAAAAATACAATGGTTGATTTGCATTAACTTTCTGCCAAAACAAATAGAAAGTTAACAAGAATTTGGCACAAATAACTAAAAAAAATTACAATCAAACAAGCAAATGATGTATATATGGTTGATTTGCATTAAATTTCCTTTTACCTTGTTCCCAATATAAGTTTATCAAAAGTGCTTAAGTAAAATTTGTACAAGGTGACAAAATGAAAATGGCATTGTAAGCTTCCCCACTTGCACGTTTAAGAATCTAGTAACAGCAATGACATTTTGACAAAAAAAAAAAACTATGGCTGTCCTGTAAACAATCTTGCGGACAGGGAAGATTCATTTGTATCATGGGCTAACTTCTCAGATCCAAAATAAAAAATAAAAAAAAATCAAGGTTACCACAGGCTTAATAGGAAACTACAGAGTCTATGTATTAAGGGCTGCACTTAACGTAAACTATAAAGTTTAAAGTTTAAATTAAAAAAAAAATGTATATGTATACCAAAGAAATGAATATATATATATATATATATAGCAACAAACATTACCTGTAATAGAAAGAATGACGATGACTTACCAATCCCAGGCCACCATCATTAGAATTTTTGCAATTAGAGTTACCAACTTACCATGAGCTATACATTCTCTATCTTTCAATCCTCGAAAGTTGTCCAACAAAAGCTGCAAGTATCAAATTGCATCATATTTTGTGACATTTAGAACTTAGAAACTACTATAACATACAAAACAAATAATGTGAAAGCCTTTAGCATGCCTTCAACATGCATGAACTGGCCATAATCTGAATAGGAGGCTGAGTTTCTAATTTATTTATCTGTTTAGTGATTATTATGGTAAATAGACATAAAATTTAGCAGGGCAGTTACACCTTAGGATTCAAATTGCAGCAGGACCTTTGTTTTTTAAAGCCAAGTTTTCAAACTAGCCCGAACTAAGCAAAGTACTTCAACAATTAAAGAAAAAAAAATTGAAATCCAACAAAACCAAAGATGATATATCATGGATAAAAATCCAAAAATAAACATAAAAGCTGAAGAAAATGGGTCTCTTTCCAAATTGACTCACTCCCAAGTAAAGCAAAAAGGAAAAAAAAAAAAAAAAAAAAACATTTCAAAAAAAGAACACACCATTTCAGAAAAAGAAGAAAGTAGACTGAACAGAGAAAGCTCAAGCAAAAAAGCCAAACTTCATTAAAACAATTTATACTGAAACATCTTCACAAGCACCTTGTAGGCAATATGTCAAAAACAAAATTGCATGATTTAAGCCTATCAATTCCAATCCTATATTGTTAGAATATGTTTAACTAGAATGAAACTAGTAATGGCGCATTTATTATGAAATTGGTAATGGCAATGAAATTTTGACAAAAAAACTCACATATCATGGGTGTCCTGTAAACAATCTTGTGGACAAGGAAGAATGGAAGATTCATTTGCATCAGGACCTGCTTTCTTTGACAAATAGGAAGTTGACACCCATCAACTAAGCTTTTAGCAGCACTACGGGAGACCATTTCTAAGCCCGTTCCCTACTTTGTACCAATCTTGGAAGCCCATATGTGAAACAAAAGGAAGATACATTTAGAGTGTAGAAGCTGTCAGCCTATATATCAAGGGCTGCACTAAAGTAAATTCTGAAGGCAAAATTGAAAACAAAAAAGACTTGTAAGAAAGAGAGACGATGATCACATGTACCTAGGAGCAAATTAATTGGTAAACTCCCAGAGCTACAATGAGCCAAACATCCTTCATTAGAGCTGCCTTCACCACTAGAATTTGGGCTTGTGGAAAGCTGATTCCCAGAGATTAATTGATGATTGTAGTCTCTTAGATCCAATATATCTGAAGACCAAAGACTTTCAAACGTGGAAGTTTTAGAATTTGGGCTTAAAAGCCCAAGACTTTCAAGCTGATTCCATTTTTTAGGTGATAGGCTTAAAGGCCGCTCAATTGCGGGATTCCTTAAAAAGTTCTTTTCATTTTTCTCTTTTTTTGAGAAAGACCTTAAAAAGTTCTCCAGCTGTATATCAAGTTTCAAACATCCAGCTACATTGACATCTTCAAGCCACATGAAGCTAAAAATGATGCTAGGAATAGACAAAATTTTTGCAATCACTTAAATTCAATGAAGCAAGGTTTATCAAATGTTTAATCAAAGAGGGAAGTTCTGTAATAGAAGTACTATCTAAGTGAAGAATCCATAAACTTTCCATATTTCTCATAAATTCTGGAATTCTCTTAATTTTTGAACAATCCGGAAGAATAAGAATTTCAAGAGACTCCATTTCAATCTTGCTTGGAAGGCAATTAAGGTTTTTGCAACCTTTTAGATTAAGAAGAGTGAGCTTTTTACGAACTACAATAGATGGGTGAACCCCAAATAGATTTATACAACCTTCAAGCATCAATTTCTCAAGATTTGGGACTCCCCTGAAATTAGGGGTCGCAATGAGGTTTAAGGAATTGTTCAATTTGATGGACTTCAAGTTGTCAAAATGCTGGCAGAAGCCAAAAAGAAAAATATTAATAATTTAATTAATTAATTAATAAGAGAAAGGTAGATTAGGTTCCACAAACTTTAAGAATCTTTTAGTATTTTTTATGAAAAAAGAAATTGTATAGGAGTACTTAAATAACAATCTTACGGTCTTACCTTTTTTGCTGTGACACATATGAAGTTTAACAAGCTAATCTGGTTGGAAACTTGATGGCAAAGATTTTGAAGGATATTCACTCCAATCAAGGTATCTTAAGTCATTAGAAAGGTGTTTGAGACCGTGTAGAAAGGGAGCACCATGAATTATAAGCAATTTAAGGTTGGGCATCTTTGAAAAGGCTTCAAGGTTCCATTGTGCCTCTTTGGATATATGTTGATTACCCAATACAAGGACAAGTCCTTCAATTGCTTCACATTCCTAATAATAAAGAAAAAGGGATGAATACACTTATTCTATTGTCTATTTACACCGAAATAGTATTCAAGCTCAAAATTTTTATCCAAATCTATTCTTTGGTATAAACTTAAGCTTAAACTTAGCTTGATTGATAAATAAATAAACATAAATAAATTTTTCTCCAATTAATCCCAAACTAAATAAATAAACATAAACAACTGTGTTTTTAGTTACAGTCCTACATATTAAGGTTAAATGAGTTGCTCCCATTGGAGGCTAGGCCAATTAGGCCCCCTAAAGGCCCTATAAGAGAAAGGCCTCAAATTGTTTGATACTTATATAGTTTTACTGAAAAAATAATTATATATATATATATATATATATATATATATATATATATATATTTATCATAGAGTGTTTTTCACCCTTAAAAGGCCCTAAATTGTGGCTGAATAGAAATCCAACCTGATTGAAATTCTAAAAATGTTATAAGAAGATTATTGTAAGTGTGCCAAATCACCATTAATAACTAATTTTCCATAACAATTTAAAGCATCAAATTTTGTAAATAAGCCTTCAACACGATAAATTGTCAACTTTAGTCATCCAATCACTTATACAACAATGCACCAAACAATCTCCCTCTTTCTATCTCTCTCTTCACAATTGAAAATTAGATTTTAGCTCTCCTCTCCTTTCTTAAGGTAACTTAAAACTCTTTTATTGTTAAAACTAAAACCATTTAATCTTTTTTAAAATTTAATGTTTAAACCATGATAATAGATTTTCTATATAAAATTCATCTAGATTTAGTTAATATTAATTCAACAAGTTCTGCGTTAAAGTCTTTATTTGGATAGGTTGAGGGTGTTAGGCAATTTCTATAATTAATTGAAATCATAATGGTGACTTTGATAAACTAGAATATATTGTTCTATGCTTTAAATAGACTAGTCATATTACCAATTGAAAAGTAGATGTTAGTAAAACTTATATACAAAAACTTAATCAGTAAATTTTAAGTAAATACATTTAAAACAGATTTTGAGTAAGAAGAATGGATTTTAAGTGCTGCAAAACTAGGTTCTTCATGTGCAGTTGTATTCTAGGCATTCCACAAGAACACCTGTGGCTACGTCAGTGGCACTCCTAAGAAATTAATGTCTGCCTTAATATGTGTTAGATTTTTAGAGCTTGGTTGATCGATTTTAATCAAATTAACCCAACTTAATTAATTGATCAATTATGATCAGATTTGACTGACAGGTGCGCTTAACCAATATTGGAAATATAAGCTGCGGAAACACAAAGGAAGCAACATTATGATGGTTACGAAAGAAAAATCTTGACAGCAAAAACCCTTTGGGGGTTTAACGCTTACCCTTAACGGAGGAATCCACTAATTACATTGAAGGTTTACAAATGGAATTATCCAATTCTAACAAGCACAATAACACATATTTTTAGACACGTTATGAATTATCTTAGAGTTCTCCATGTAATATGAATTAGTTAAATAGAAAATATGTGTTTATCAAAGGGCTTTTTTGTGCGTACGTAGGCAATTAAGACAAGTCAAATTAAATTCTTGCTTTTGTTTTTCTCTTTTCTCTTTTTTAATCTCTCAGTTACTCAGCAACTTGAACACATATTTTTAGACATGTTATGACCCAAGTAGCCTAAACCAATTGTAGGCCCATGCAAGCAAATTAACCTTATGTTAGATGTGGTTGGCCTAGGGTTAGTCTATGGTTCTCTAGTAGATAAATCATACATTGGGCTCATTGTAACACAAGAGCTTAATAGAAATATTTACCTATTGTGGACACCACATTTTGTACCCTTTACGATTCGGGCCCCCCTTCCCCAATAATGGTAGTACTCTAAAGCCCATGGTTGGTTTAAGGCCCAATCAGATGAAAATTGACTTGAAGAAAGTATTTGTAAAAGTATAACTTATTTTTGGAAAAATGAAACTATTTTTGAAAAAGAAATGCCTCAAAAAACCCTAGAGTGTGCGGATGCGTACATGCATATGCATACACACACTCAAGCCATGCATACGCATGCTTATGGCATGCGCACACATGCATGGGCATGTGTATGCAGCTAGGGTTCCAGAAGCTATGTAAGGAAAGCTTTTTGCACTTAATTCTGGTTTGAGACGAATCTAACATCGTCTGGAAGCTGCCCCAAACCTTTATTTTTTGACAATATAAAGCCATAAAAAGCACTTTTTTCAAAAGGAGGACGAAAATAGTGGAAAACACACACAAGATTCACTAGAAAGTAGTGAATCAAAGAGGGTGTTTTTCACAAAATATCCTCGAGTCAAATTTTGCTTGATCAAGACCTTTTCTGATCTTGATCTTCAAGTTCTAAAGTTTACTAATCCATTTTGATTTGGTTGTGAATAGATTGACTGAGGGGAATGGTCAAAATCAAAGCTCTAAAAAGTTTGAGTGTTGAGGTAAAGGTTCTAACTTTGGCTCTTCACTTTTCTTTGCTTTTTCTATGTTTCTTTGTTGTTTGTATATATGTTTTAATTTCTTAATATGTCTGTTTAGTTTAAGTTTACATAGAGTTTATGCCTGAAGCATGCTAGGTTGTTAGATTCCTTGTTTTCGGTGTTTTTTTGTTCTGTGTTTCTAGGTTAGGATTTGGGGTGTGTATACGTGCGGATGCATATGCATGCTTGAAGTGTGCATACGCATACAATTGGGATGTGCATGCACACTCATGCCCAAAAACCATAATTCTTTCTTGTTTGATCTTTTCTTGTTTTTCCTAAAATGTTTAGTCTCTGTTCAACTTAGTTTACATATCTTTAAGTTTCCGCCTCTCTGTTTTGTTTTGTTTGTTTTGATCTCTTTGATGCTATTTAGGGTTTTAGATTGTTTGAATACCATGAACATGCAAATGAACATGAATATGCATTGATGCATAGGTGCTATGATGCAGTGAGGTAAGTGTAGTAAGTTATACATAATCACATGAGCATGCATTTGGTTTGGATGATGAACATGACATAATAGATGAACACAAATATGCATTGTTGAATCCCATGATTTTAATGCTTAGATATCTTGACATGCTTGTTTGAATCTACCTTGTGATGTTTCTGCCCTTGGAAATGCATGTTTAATGCCATGATAGATGAATGTTAGGCTTGAGGATGATATTGCCATGTTGTTTGCTTTTAAATGCATGTTAGAGTGTGTGTGAGTTAGAATAAAATGTTAAATTTTCCTTTAATGAGATTAAGACTTGGAACACAATGAGAGGAAGACGACCCACAAGTCGCGTGGGGTTGGGTGCCTAACCCCTTGTCATCCCTATACCTAAACTCCGGACACGTGCTCTGGTAAAGATCAGTCCTTGCACGAAGGGCGTTATATATATTGTTTCTAGACCTAAACTAAGTGACGACTCAATTTACACCCTCTGCCATGGTCCACCCTAAGCCAAGGCATACTTCCCAAGAGCGGTCATAGGCACTTGCGCCCACACCTATCAAGAACTTTCCATTATGGACTTGGGTACCCACATAAACCTTTATAGTCTCTCTTTCTTGCTTCCTCTCATCATTCAACAATTACTCACAATTACATAAACTATAACACATATAATCACTGCACAATGCAAATGGTCAGTTTTTCCCTACTATGTAACCATTATTTAAAACAAGGATTTGGGTTTTAACTTGTTGTAATTACTTTTTTAATCTCTTAATCTTTACCCTTAAGTATCATGAGTCATGATTGCAAAACTTTATACATGGCATATGCCAATTATTTATTTATTTTTTAACTGCAATCATAATAATATGTTAATATTGTAAGCATGCATATGGCCCGTAGATGGGTTTAGCGAGCTTTGGGCTGAGGTGGAATCAAGGAAAAGTTAGCCTCACAAATCTGCATTATTAGCACTTTACATAATATGTATTTAAGATAACAAGCCTTGAGACTCATAATTTAACAGATGGACAAACGTTCCTCTCTTTTTGGGTGTAAACCAAATGAAGCTCCTGGAATGAGTTTGGAGGGCTTTATTTTAATTAACTTCTAAATTTTTTTTAAAAAAAAATCCAAATAAAAGAACAATTATACTTTAAAAATTAGTGGTAGCTCCAAGAAATTTTTCCAAGGTGATTTTCAAGAAACTTAAATTATACAAAAATCTAATAAAAATAGAACTTCAAATATGGACAAAGGAAAAAAGCGTCAAATACATAAAATCTTATAATTTCCTTCTATGAATTTTTTTAATCTTAAAATCATTGTATAACGGTCTTATTATCAATGCTACAAGTTACATCTCTTTCAAGATTTACTTAAATAAAATTTTCTTGGGCCTTTTCTTTTTGTTTGGAATGACCTAATATACTAATGTATAACCCTATGCATATGCACGTGTACAATTAAAAACAATCACAATTACATGGTTCAAATTATACAATTTTTTAGAAGAGGTTCAAATGATACATGGTATTAGCTTACACCTTTTTTAAACCATAAATTTTTAAAATATGTAATGGCTTCTCATTTTATGATTTAGAATTTAGTTGGATTTAAACTCTTCGGTTTTTGCACCCAATAATTCATTTGCCACAAAATTTAAAAAAAAAAATATATAGATGGACATGTTGCGCAAAAATTGGACTCCAATTGAAATCCAACTTAGAATCTAAATGGATTTTCTTTGAGCTTTGGCTTTTAATATATACTACTATGTAACCCATGCAAACATATGGTTGCATTTAAAATTAAACTCAATTTTTATTATATAATATAAATAATTAGTGAAATTATTAAAAAAGAAGAAGAAGAAAAGCATGTAACATATGCATACGTATAGATATATTTAAAATTAAACATAATTTTTATCATAAAAATATAAATAATTAATCAAATTATTATATCTTAAAAAATAAACGTAATTAGTCACATTAAAATTCTTACCTAAATTTAATACTACTTACGATCATTTTCTTTTCTTCTAATTTTTAATAAGACAGAACGTGTGGTGATCTTTATTGTGTGGTGATTTTTTTTTGAGTATATGTGATTTTTTTTTAAAATTTTATATTTCATTAATATTAGATTCTTAGTATTTTGCACTCATTAACTCACTTGGTACAAAAATTAAAAAACTTAAGTAGACATATGGCACAAACTTAAGTGGATAATTATGGTGTGATCCCCACATAAATTTAGATACATGACACAAAATTAGATTCTAATTTTAAATTCTAATTGAACTTTTTTTGAGCTTTGCCTATTAATATATATATATATATATATATATATAGGTTTTAAAGATTTAGATTTAAATATTTAGAATCATTGTTGTATTGTGTAGCCAAACTGAGAACAAAACATAGCTAGTCTAAGTGTTTAGGCAATGCTTAAATGTGTGTGTTCCGAGGTTCAAGTCCAGCTGAGTTCAGAAAAAGGGAGTGTGATTCTGTCTTGCTTGACCAATCGAGAATTAAGCCTGACCGATCGAAAATCGCAAGCATAGTTTTTTTCTGCAAATTTTTAAACAGACTCAAGCCTGCGAAAACGTTTAGAGTTTCATCTAAACTTCTCCACATATAAAAGGGATACCCTAGCCATGTTTTGATAGAGCTGAAGAAGCCTTGTGTGTTACTCTCTGTGAGATTTGAGAGGTTTTGTACCTTCTAAATACGCAAGAATCTACCGGAGCTAAAACTACAATCAAGCATTGGTAGAACATTTGCTGCATCAAGATCATTACTAAGGGTGATCTGAAACCTTTGAGTGGGATCTCAAAGTCACAAGCAAGGGTGCTTGTGTTGCTGTAAATCCAAGAAGAGAAGGAGTCCGTGGATTCGGAGTTTGCACATAGTCGTGTCAGTAAGTTAATACTGGAGGTAGCATTAGATTTAGGGTTAAATCTTTTATAAAACTCTCAATTCTCTTATAGTGGATGTGGTTTACCTTGAGGATAGCTAAGTCAAATCCTTTTCAGGTTTTTACCTTGAAACGGTTTATTTCATTAGTTTTCCTGGGTCATCATGTTGTGGTGTTATTTATTTTCCGCTGCTTTGCATGATATGATTTATTTGTGTTTAACTTAGATTTGAAAATTAATCTAAGTAATAACTTGGTTAATAAATTAGGTTAAACAATTTGGTTTGAGGGGTCTAAACGAACAAACATATATATATATATATATATATATATATATATATATATATCCATACATATTTTCAAATTAACTTAGCTACATATTTTGAAAATCTAATTATTAAATTGCATGTTTTTTATGTTCTTAAAATACACGTCAAGTTTTATGCCAATCAGATGTTATTTCCTATTCAATTTATAGACTTATTTTTTATGTATAATTTTATATTACAAAAATTTGAAATTTAAACATTTGATTGATTACATAGCTATTGATCTTTGATCTTTTTAAAATTTTGCAAGTATGGAGGATATAGGAAGAAAATGTAATCCAATAGTAGATTTATCAAAATTCACATTCAACAAAAAAATATTGAGTGGAGTTATAACCTTAGTCTCCAGGACTATAACCCATTTTGTGGCTAAACTTTATCCAAAATTTTGACCACCCGGGACTCATTAAGCAGCTACCCCTCTTAAAAATTCGGCTTAAAAAAAATCTAAATAAAGAGAAAATAAACTAAAACAAACACATAAACCATGTAGAAGTTCACTATTATAGGCAAAAGGGCAATATAATACCCTATTGACATAAAAACATCTCTATATAATTTATTATTTGGATAATGTCTATTGCATGTACTCACTTACAAACATAATATACACAAGTTTTTGAATTAAAGTAGTGACCGGTGAGCGTGTGTACTTCGTGAGTAAGTGAGTGTCTGACATAGACATTGCTCTTATTCTTTTGCCTACGCCTCTTTTAATTTTTTAAGATTTCTCCTTGAACTAATGTAAAAGATCTACGGCTCGTTTGGTAATGTTATTCTAGTAACATTGTTTAAGTGTTCTGAAAATACGTGTGGATGAAAAAGTATTATGGAAATACGCGGTGTTTAATTACTCATTCCCTAACCTTTAATACTAGTATTCAAGTCCTTAATTACTCCTTTCCTAACCTTTCATACTATTTCTATCTTACTGTTTATTCACTTAAATGCATGCATGTGTGATTTTTCTTTGACTTTTATGCTGTTTTTTTATATTTTAGATTTTCTAGTATCAACCGTTTCAGTATCTGGCTATTTCCTAATAACAATTTCTAAGTCTCATGGTCAAAATTTTCTGTGCATTGCACATGTTCTATCAATACATCATAGGAAATTTCCATATAAAAAAAAATAAAAAATAAAAAAAGATCATAAGAAAAAGTCTCTTTTCAAATTCATAGAATCTTTTTAATTTTTTTTATTATTGAGAAATGACCGAAATTCATTCAACAACGAAGAAATAGTACAATACCAGCTAACACGTTGAAAAAGGAACCAAGGCAAAACAAAAGGATCAGCACCAAACTAGACCACAACTAGACTCAATTACAATGAGACCTCAGAGCTTATTAAGTCTGCAACTATATTTGTCATTATTCCTATCCATAGAATGGACATTAAAAATTCAAGGAAGCTAATTAATGAATAGGGGTCCATTATATTAGGAGTTAGATATACCAAATACTTGGTAGGTGTCAATTGAATTGTCACAAATTAATGTATGACAACTGAGTAATGATAAAGAGTTTGCCTTTGTATTATGTCTAACAGTCTCTCAGTTGCCTAGAAATTAACGAGGGGAAAAAAATTGAAGATAAGGTGTGGGATTTCCCACCAGTGAAAGGAGGACATGTTAAAAATCTTATCAATATTGAGTTTGTACATTGTTGCGTTGACGAATTTAATGTAGCTGGTGGCCTTACAAAATAACAGAAAATACCAAATGCCCCAACATGTTAGGATATCTTAGATAACTGTTCTCATTTTTTTTTTTTTTTTGGGTAAAGAGGAGATAATTAGATTAGATTAAAAAGAAACAGTTACACCCTGAATGGTTTGGGTATACAAAACACTAGTAGCATCATTAGTTAAGACCTCCATAACACCAAAAGGAGGGGATACATAATAAACAAAAGGATCAAGCTGGCTATGTCCTAGTTTAGCAAGGAATTCAGTAGCTCGGTTAGTCTCCCTAAAGCAGTGTTGCAGCTGGACCTCCTGGAAAGCTTGGAAAGTGTTCCTGCAATAATCCACAATGAGTTGGGTTAGCCGATTAGTGGCTTTTGAGTGAGAGAGGAGGTTAATAACTTCAAGTGCATCCACATTTATAATGAGTTTTTCAATATGAAGATCTCTAGCCATAATTAGTCCGTCTCTTAATGCCCAAAGCTCAGCTAATAGGCAGCTAGACGTGCCAATTTTCCTAGAGAAACCTTTCACCCAATCACCACTTGAATCTCTAATAAGACCTCCACCACAAGCATGATCCGAGGTTGCCAAAATAGAGGCATCGGTGTTGAGTTTATGCCATCCGGGGCTTGGCTTGATCCAAGAGATATGCAAACTTCTTCTAAGGATTGGCTGGTTGGCTCCTTGAGTAAGGTAGAAAAATTATGTAGCTCTTGCAATGCACTCTTTAATGCTAAGAAGGGCTGCCTGGTTCCTTTGATGAACAACTGAGTTTCTATTTAGCCAAAGAGACCAAAGCCCAAAGCAAAAAATGATTCCCCATGGTACACTATGGTGTCAAGAGATGAGCTTGGAAGTACCATTGAAGTGCAGCCAATCAAGGAGGGGAAGCCTAAAGGATTGGATGACTTTTAAAGGAAGGCCAAGCTGATTCCAGAAACTTGCCGAGAAGTGAAACTCTCTAAGTAGATGGTTAATTGTTTCCTCATGGTTGTGACAAAGGGGGCAAGCTTGATCTATGGTTAAACCCCTTGAACCTAAAACTTTTCTAATCGGAATACTATTGCGAGAACATAGCCAAACAAAAAGGATGATTTTTTGAGGGGTGTTCATTTTCCAAATCTAGTTAAGATTATTAGTAGTAGGGTTCAAAACATTTAAACCTTTAGCTAGTAGGTAGGGCGAACCCAAAGTGAAATTTCCATCACTTGAAGGAGACCATGCAATAATGTCACTGCTTAGAGAGGTGGGATTAGTGGGAATGGCTTGAATAACATCCAGGAAAGATTGGGGAGGAGAGAATGAGAGGTTATCCAAATTCCAGCAACCATTAGAAGCAACATAGTCACTGACCAAATTGTTTTCTTCCTGAGCATTGAGGGGACCCACAAGCATGGACCTGACTGAGCCTATAGTGCACCATTTGTCATACCAAAACGAAGTATCATTACCCGTGTTGATGACCTTTCTTAGATCCATGTTAAAAAGTGGTTTTGCCGCCTTGCAAGCAGCCCAGGTGCGCGAGTAAGAGCCCTTAGATGTCCATGGGGTAGGTATTGCATGGTTGGAGAGGTATTAAGCCTTCAGAACTTAACCCAAGGAGAGTTATCTCCCACTGAAATTTTCCAATCCAGCTTGGCTAGGAGAGAAAGATTTCTTGGATAGGCAACATGTATACTAAGACCCCCATGATCAATAGGAAGGGTGACAGAATCCCAATTAACCATATGCATTCTCCTCTTTTCAGGTGTAGATCCCCATAAGAAATTGCGGTTTGCCCGATCAATCTCCTGGCATACTCTGCTTGGCAGCAAAGCCGCTTGCATCACATAATTCGCTATTGCAGAGGAGGAAGATTGAATTAGGATGCGTCTACCTGTTAGGGAAAGTAAGTTAGCTTGCCACCTCGCCAATTTTTCTTAGGTTTTCTGAATGATGAAGTCAAAATCTTTACAACCTTTGTCAGAAAATTTAAAAGGAAATCCCAAGTATTTGTCAAATTTGGATGTTTCCAAAAAACCAAGCAAGTTGCAAATATCATCTCGGACAGTAGGGGGAGTGTTTTTTGAAAAGAGAATCCGAGACTTGTCATTGCTGACCTTTTGGCCAGAGAGTTGGCAGAAGTGAGTGAGCACATCCTCAATTGCCCTTGCAGTGGTGAGAGAAGCCTGTCCAAAAAGAATAAGGTCGTTTGCAAAGAACAAATGGGTGAAGGCCGGGCCAGTTCTAAAAGCCTTGACAGCTTTCCAAGTCTTGCTAGTAGTCTTTTCATGGATGAGAAGTCCAAGGTATTCAAGGCATAGGATGAATATGTATGGCGAAATGGGGTCGCCTTGGTGAATCCCTCGCGATGGAAGAAAAGGTTCTAGCTTGCCTCCATTGAAGAGAATTGTAGTAGAAGTGGATGAGATGCACTCCATGATTATAGTTATAAGATTTGGGGGAAAGTTGAAATGGATTAGAACTTCTTGGATAAAACTCCATTCCAATCTGTCAAAAGCCTTTTCGAGATCAATCTTAAGTGCCATAACACCAGTGCAACCTTTTTGCTTTCCCATGGAGTGAAGGATTTCTTAGGTTATTATCATGTTGTCAAGGCCTTTCCTACCAGGGATGAAGGCTGTTTGGAAGGGGGAAATCAGCTAATGCATGAAAGGCCTGATTCTGTTAACAATAATTTTTGTGACAGCTTTGTAAACAGTTGTGCACAAGCTGATTGGTCTAAAATGCCTAAGGAGCTCAGGACTAGTCCTCTTAGGGATGAGGGCAACAAGGGTCTGATTAAGGTAGTGTGGCATCTTGCCAGTAGAGAAGATGTTCTTAACTTCCTTAGTGACAGAATGCTCAAAAGTTGGCCAGAAGTGCTGAAAAAACCCCGCATGTAGGCCATCAATTCCTCGGGCTTTAAAGGGCTTTAGGGAGAAGATGGCACTCTTAATTTCTAAGGAGGAGACATCAGAGGAGAGAAGGGAGGATTCCTCTTTAGAAAGCGCAATAGCCCAGTCTATTTCAAAGTCAGAATGAGTAACAGAGGCAATGTGTTGGGATTTATAAAGCTCTTGGAATCCTTTAAGAATGTGCTCAATCACTTGTTGCTCATTGGTCAGCCAATCACTAAGGGGGTTTTTCATGCGATCAATTCTATTGTACCTCCTGCGAGTGATGGTTTTTACATGAAAGAAGGCTGTGTTCCGATCCCCATGAATTTGCCAATCTAGGTGGGATTTAAGTGCCCAAAAATCCTCTTCATGGTTTAAGATTTCTGTATATTCCTGTAATAGTTCCCGGTCAAGAGAAAGAAGAAAAGTAGATGGTCTAGTTGCAATAGCATTCTGTACCCCATTAAGCCGAGCCAATATTTTCTTCTTTCTAGCAAAGAGGTTGCCAAAGACCTCTTTATTCCATGTAATGGCAAGGGTGGTGAAAGAGGAGACGGCTTGGTCGAGGTAAGAAGCTTGATCCCAGGCCTTTTCAACAATGGTAGGAAAGCCTGGATAGGAGAGCCACATTTTTTCCGAATCTGAAGGGTCGTTGTAGCTTGTTGTGATCCATCCTAGATAAGCTTAGAAGGAGTGGGCAATCATCAGAGCTAAGCCTGGGGAGGTGGGTTACATTTGCTTCAGGGTAAGCAATAGTCCAAGAAGGGTTAGCCTAGCATTGATCAATTCTAGTTTGGATAAGCCCATTGACATCCCTACAGTTGGTCCAAGTGAAGATGGGCCTAGAAAACCCGAGGTCAATCATGTTGCAAAAACTCATGCAATCACTGTAGGCTGTGGCTTTGGCCATGTTAACTCTATTGCCTCCCAATTTTTCATAATCATTAAGGACATCATTAAAGTCTCCCACTATGGCCCAAGGAAGATTATGGAGAACAGAAACAGAGCATAAATTTTCCCAAAGAATTTTATGCTCAGCAACCCTAAGGCTACCATAAATAGAAGAGAGGAGCTAGGGAGGGTCAGAATTGTTTACCTTAACTATGGCATGAATCTCCTGTTTAGTGGCTGTAAGGACTTCAAGATCAACCATGTCTTCACGCCATAGGAGCCAGATACCCCCAACATATCCAATAGGATCAGTAGTATGGCTACCATCATAATGAAGGGTTCAGAGGATCTCTCCAGCTCTAGATCCACTAATACAGGTCTCAGTCACAACCACAATACCAGGAGCATGAAACTTGGTTAGATCACGAATAGAGCTTCTAAAGGAGGGTTTCATGGCCCCCCTGCAATTCCAGACTAAAATATTCATTTTGGGAGATAGGTGGGGTTCAAAGGACTCACATTCTATGGCAAAAGCCCTCCTGGAAGTCATCCAATTCCATCCTACCTGTCGCAAGTTCTCCTTGTCCACATGGGTTCCTAGCATCAGAGTGATAGCATGCTCTAGAAGGTTCAGTTGAGTTTGCTTGGTCAGGGTGCCCATGGTGAAGCTCGTTGTTGCAACCAATGTTTGGATTAGTTTCAGTTGAGGTAGAATGCCCTGAATCAGTACTCTCGTTGACTCCCCGGTCAAGAATTTCCTCTGACATATCTCTAGTGGCATTATCTCTCTCTCCATTAGATCGAGCGATGTTTCGGAGAGGTTGTTCTCCAAGAGACATTTTGAGTTGTTGGAGGTCCTCAGACCTAAGGGCAGGGGTGGCGGCTTGTCCAGTGTGAATCTCCACCACGAATTGGGCGTGTAATGCCATGCCAGATCGGTCAGAGGAAGGCACCCATCTTGCATGCTCTTCTCTGTTAGTGGAAAGATGAAGCTCTAAGCTTCCAGCAGCTCTTTGCTTGTCCATCCGTAGATCATCAATGGGTCCCATCTTATATTGTTGATCATGGAGTCCCCCAGCTCTACAGCTTTGTTCTTGTGCCATATGGCCCACGACATTCTGAGGGCAAGGTTCAGATGCGTAGGAAGTAGAGAGTTGGTTTGTGGTAGAGGTAGAAGGAAGGTGCGGTGTGTGTGTTTCTGTTTGAGCTTGAAAGGAGAAAGGTGTATTAGAACACCCAGCTGAATCAAAGTTATTAAGAGAATAAGGCAAAATTTGCGTGGGCCATTGGGGAGAGCTTGCGGCACGTGACCTTGTGTCACAGGGTCAAACTTTTCTTTCAAATTTTCTGCCTGTGATGGCACTAAGCCCACTGACTTAGTCTCAGCCAACACACCACACACACGCACTGTAGGAACACTATGAACAGAATTATCAAGAGAATGCACACACACACAGCACACACAGTATTTACAGGGCACCAACCCCAACCTTCATTACTCAATATCAAGTACAAAGGAAGCCTGAGAATCCACACGAATTTCTCAAAGCAAAACAATACACTCTCTGCTGTTGACAACCCCAACAGCCTAGGATAATATACAGAATAAACTGTCATGGCAGTTACTACCAAGTAACTGCCCCTTTTCCTGGACTTGCTGCCACATGTAGTCTGACTTAGGACACCTTCACTGCTGCTATCTGGGTCTGCCTTACACGTTTCTAGCCTTTGCACTGCATGTCTGAAGCACCCACAATGCTAGGAAACGTTGGTAACTGCCACCAACTGCTGCTGCACACACAACACATGCCAGCCCAATACTCAGCATCTCATCATGGGTTTTCTGCCCATGTTCCAGCAGCCCACACGTGATGCCCATCACGTTTTAGAAGCCTTGGCCCTCTGCCCAAGCCCTTCCCTATCAGCATCACAGCCCACATCTCATGCCCATCAGCAGCACACAAAGTAACTGCCATCAGCCCACTCACATCAGTCCATACATTCAGCCAGCACCAACCAGCCCAATGTCTTGCACAGCATATCATTAACATCAGCAGCCCAGCACTGCCTTGCACCCAAGCCACCAAGCCCACATACAAAGCAACCAATAACCAAGCCATCATGCCATGCACTACCACGTAGGGTCAGCACCACCTGCTGCTGCCCATCATCAACAATCCGTCGCTGCCCACCATGGCCCTCCTCTACCATGGCCTTGGGGCATCATGTGGAGCAAGGTGCCTCCACACGCTGTCCCTCATCATGCTCATCAAACTGATCCCAGCAGGGGGACTGGGCTTGTCCCCCTTAAAGAGCACTTAGGAGCTTCATTAGATAGACATGAGGGGCCATTGGTGTCTTGAGAAAACATTGAGCCATGTGACTGGCCTGATGTTGTCCAAGCACTCCACTTCCTCATGCCATCATTAGCAACCTGCAAAGCTCCTAACACCTTGTTTGCTTTTCATTGTAGCATTTGGGTTGGGCCATGGGGGCTTTAGAAGAGCTAGTGGGCTTTGAATTAGGCTTAACGGTCGGCTTTTGAGTGTGGCTAGTTGAAGTAACTAGCTTCCTTTTACCTTTAGTAGCACTTGGTTCCTGTCCGTTTACTTTATGGGGTTGTGGGATGGAATGATGGATGGGACCTTGTCGTGTGAAGGAAGTAACAGGGGGTTTTGGTGGCTGAAGGGACGTGGCTGTGGCATTAGGCCTAGGTTTTCCAATAGGCTTTTTCCAAGCCGCCAGAAGCCACGGTCCAAAGGAGTTTAGCTTATCAGCAGGTGGCGAAGGCCCAATGGGGGGTGGTTCAGAGCTATGGGTGGCTGGGGTCGGTGAGGCATTGCATGGGCTTGAGTTGTTTGACCTTTGTTGCTCTTGGCTGACAGCTTGTTGGGTTTCTCTTATAGTATACTGGCAGTGCTCTTTCTTATGGCCTAAACGACCACATGAAAAACAGAGTGAGTGAATACCTTCGTAAGTTACTTGTTGCTTGAACTTTCCGATGAGGATATTCTTGATTAGGGGCCTGTCGAGACAAACCTAGACACACAACCGAGCAAAGCGGCTTCTAGAGTTCGTGGCAATGTGCCCATCAATTCTAAGAACTGGTCCTATTTTTAAGCCGAATTTTTTGAGTATTTCAGGTTAATAGAATTCAATGGGCAGTTGGGGAAGACGTATCCAAATGGCAACCTGAGAAAAGTTAGCTTCAGTAGCTTGAAACTCAGGTTTCCAGGATTTTATGGCTAGGAAGTGCTGCCCTATAAACCAGGGACCATTTTTCAGAACGTGATCCAAGTCGTCATTGGACTCAAAACGAGCAAGGAAATAATCACGGCCAAGGTCAACAAGGTTCAGCCTGTTTGATGGTTTCCAGAGCTCACGGACTCGCTGGGATAGGAATTAGTAGCCCACTGTTCTTCCAAATGTCTTAACAATGAGAGCTTTGGACCATTGGGATTGGATACGGAGTTTTTCTTCCTTTGAGAGGGCAAGGGCCACCGTTCCTTCTTCGAGATCACTCTCTTCGACGTCAGAATCGGCATCTTCTTGAATTGAGTCTACAAGACTGAAGGCACTTTTATAGGCCCCAGGGAGCTAGCCTACAAGTTTCTCCTTATAGCTGAGGTTTTGGTTTGGAGGTGAAGGATCATGTCCTTCCTTAATCTTCTTAGTGCTTCGGTGGAGGGCGTCTTCTTCTTCATTGGAAAGAGAGAAGGCTTGAGAGCTTTTTGACTGCATGAGCGTTGTCTTAACAATGACTACATGCATCTAGAGAACTCTTGAAAAGATGCTATAATTAAGCGAGCTTTGGGGCTGAGGCGTATGGCCTAAGATTAAAACATGGATCCGTGAATGATGTTCATGAGGCGTTGCATGTGTGAGCTTGGCAACATTTACAAACCCATGTGAGTCCCATATCCGGATATCCCATGTTACAAGGAAGCAATTTGATTGATCACCCATTCCCTCTCCGGTTGGAATCAGGGAAAATTTAGCCTCACAAATCTGCATTATTAGCACTTTGCATAATATGTATTTAAGATAACAAGCCTTGAGACTCATAATTCAACAGATGGACAAACATTTCTCCCTTTTTGGGTGCAAACCAAATGAAGCTCTTGGAATGCATTTGGAGGGGTTTATTTTCATTAGCTTATAATATTTAAAAAACAATCAATATAAAAGAACTATTATACTTTAAAAATTAGTGGCAGCTCCAAGAAATTTTTTCAAGGTGGTCATTAAGAAACTTAAATTATACAAAATCTAATAAAAAGAGAATTTCATATATTGAAAAATAAAACACACATCAAATACATAAAGTCTTACAATTTCTTTCTACGAATTTTCTTATTTTGAAATTGTTGCAATCAATGCTCCAAGCTACATCTCTTTCAAAATTTTAGTCAAATAGAATTTTTCTTGGGCCTTTTATTTTCGTTTGTAAGGACATAATATATTAATAAGGGAACCAAAATTTAAGGACAAAGTTTGACTACAAACTTAGTTATAACCTAAGGCTATCACTAAAAAAATTAACGTAGCTATATATTTTGAAAATCTAACTGTTGAATTGCATATTCATTATGTTCTTAAAATATATGTCAAATTTTATGCCAATCGGATGTTATTTGCTAATTGATTCATAAGCTTATTTTTTATGTATAATTTTAAACTACAAAAAATCAACATTTTAAACATTTGATTGATAATATAGCTATTGATTTTTGATCTTCTTGAAATTTTGCAAGTATGAAGGATATAAGAAGAAAACATAACTGAATAGTGGATTTGTCGAAATTCACATTTAATAAAAAAATATTGAGTGGAATTTTAGCATTAGTCTGCAAGATTATCAAAAAAAAAAAAAAAATTTTACCAAACTTTGTCCAAAATTTATGACTACCCTCGACTCATTGGGGAGCTGTCACTATTAAAAATTTGGGCTTAAAAAAACTATAAATAAAGAGAAACTAAACTAATATTTTTTTGGATAGGTAAGTAGAAAATAAACTAAAACAAATAGACAAACTAAATATACACGCTTAGGTTTTTGAACTAAAGTGTTGTCTGGTGAGTGTATGTAATTGATGATTAAGTCAGTGTCTCACATAGACATTACTTCTTTTTTTTTTTTTTTTTGCCTACATCTCTTTTCATTTTTAAAGATCTCTCCTTGAACCAATGTAAAAGATGTAATTTCCTTAATTCATTCATTCATGGAAAAGGTAATAAACAAACATATCAGGCAGTACTACTTGATCAAGTCCTTAATTACTCCCTTCCTAACCTTTCATACTATTTCTATTGCACTGTTTATTAACTTAAATGCATACCTGTGCATGTGGTTTTTCTTTGCCCTTTATGCAGTTTTTTTTTTTATATTTTTGAGTTTCAAGTTTCAACTGTTTCGGTATTTGTTTATTTCCTGATAAGTCTCATAGTAAAAAAAATTTATGTGCATTGCACATGTTCTATCAATAAATCATAAGAAATTTTCATAAAAAAAAATCATAAAAAATGAGTCTCTTTTCAAATTCATAGAATCTATTTCTCACACGTTAAAAATTCAAGGAAGTTAATTTAAATGTATAGGAGTTCATTATATTTAGAGTGAGATCGATGTACCAAATACTTGGTACGTGCCAATTGAGCTGTCGCAAATGAATGTATACAGCTGAACGATGATTAAGAGTTTGACTTCGTATTGAGTCTGTCAGTCTCAATTAAAAAGTCCTGGTTGCCTAAAAAATAACAAGGGGATAAAAAAAAAAATTTTGAAGATAAGGTGTGGGATTTTCCACCAATGAGATGACAAGGACAAAATAATAGCTTTGCCACTCCTGTCCAAAACTACTACAAAAGAAACCGGGAACATTCACAAGCGCACTTGCTAAACACCTTCTGTTTCTTTCTTGTGTTGTTCAATCCAACTTTACTTTCATTCTCCATTAGCTATGGCTGATACACTACCCATTGATCACTTCAAGCAATTGGGTTCAATCGCTGTTCAGCTTGCTAAGCAAGAGATCAACTTGCTAGTTGCCGTTGATGAAGAAGTCCAAAAGCTTCAAGGCAAGCTCGGAATGATCAAGGCAATGCTGGACGATGCTGAGGAAAGACATGCAGTGAAGCGGCGAACGGAGAAGCTTTGGTTAGAGCAGCTCCAAAACCAGTACTACGTAATGGATGACATCTTGGACACCTGGAACACTGCAAGGATCAGAGCAGAGATTGAGAAAGAAGAAGGAAAACCAGCTGATACTAACGCTCCTGCTGTTGTCAAGAAGAAGGTATGCTCCTTCGTCCCATCTCCATCATGTTGTTTTAACCTTCCTCTGCGTCATGATGTTGGTCACATGATAAGAAAACTGAATGAAAAGTTAGATATGATTGTCAAAGACAAACATGTCATTTGACGGGTGTATTTTTCTCTGTTTCTAAAAGAAGTTTCTCTGGGGCACCAGGAAAGCTTTTTTTGGGCTGTAGAACCTGACGTTCCTGTGGTAGGATTCTTTGTATCTCAAGCATTTTTTTGCTTGGAGGTGGTTCAAAGGCTAGCTTTCCTTCCTCTATTCTTCTAGTTTCATTTTTTTTTTTTCTCTTTCCTTTTTCCTTTTTTTCTGGGGCTTTGGAGACACGAGAGTTGTGGGGGGCTGTTTAAATATGGAGAACCTTACAAAACATTGGCAAAGCTTGTCTTTGAATGCTAGGGAAGGTGACGAGCTGGGGCTGGATGATGAGCTCTCAACCAAGAGCTTTACTATGGCGGCAAATTTTTTAACAAAACGGGCACTCAATGTGGAGGCTGTGACAAAAACCTTCAGCCCTCTGTGGAGGTCGGTTAAGGGTTTTGAGGTTAGGAAGTTCAGTGACCATGTCTTACTATTTACTTTTGAAAAAAAGGAGGAGGTGGAGAGGATAATGAGCAATGCCCCTTGGAGTTTTGATAAGCATCTGGTGGTGCTGCAGTGGTATGAAAGGGGAGTTTCACTCCGGGACCTAGAGTTTAAGAGGATTCCGATTTGGGTCCAAATACATGATGTTCCGTTTAAGTTTATGAATAAAACTGTGGCGGTGAAACTCTGTGAAGTGGTAGGGGCTGTTTGTCAAAGTTGTGATGAGGGTGAGACGGATGGGGGGAGTTTTCTACGCATGAAGGTAGTTATTGACATTAGCAAGCCTCTGTGCAGGGGACGACTTATATCTCTGTCCAAGGGTGATCAAAGTTGGGTGTCTTTCAATTATGAAAGACTTCCCAACATCTGCTACTGGTGTGGTTGTTTGAATCACGTAGACAGTGACTGTGATTTGTAGATTGAGAGTGAAGGTAAGCTTACTAAGGAGAACCAAGCCTATGGTGCATGGATTCGGGCTACACCGTATGTGAAGGGCAGAAGCTCAGTCCTTAAAGTTCCGGGTTTCTACGCTGCAAAAAAAGCTCAGAAGAAAAAGGTGGTTGAGGCAGAGAACGTGGTGGTGCCGCCGGTGCTTCTGGTGGATGATTTTCTTCCCACGGTGGTGCAGGAACAAACTGAGGTTGCAGCTCTTTTTCAGGATGCTTCTAACGAGGTTTCAGTAGTGTCAGAAGGGGAAGCTATGACCCATGATGGGACGGTATTGGAAAGCCATGATTCAAGGGAAAGTTTTGAGGAAAGACTAGCTGAGATTGATAAGGACCTGACACGGTTTGACAAGGGGGGTGGCGTGGTTTTAAGGGCTTCCAAAGGAGGAAATCATGATGGGAATAAGGTTGAAAGTACAACTAGGGGGGCTGAAGTTTTATACACGGCAGGGGAAAGCACAAAAGCAAAAGCAAAACTAGGGGTTGAGATGGTGACTACTCAAACACGTGAGAAGGAGGGGGTCTTGGTAAGTGTTCCTATTACCCAATCTGTTTTATGTGATATTTCTAATATTATGAGCCCTAGGAAAAGTAGTGTTGGGGTGGAAAAAGTAAAAAGGGTGAGGAAAAAAGCCCATGCACGGCAAGTAGAGAATGCTACTCCTAGGGTAGTCACAAAAAACACTAAAAGGTTAGCATCTGAGGGAGACTACAGTGAGTTACCTAACAAGAAGAGATTGGTTTCTTGCTTTGGTCAGGATCAAAATATTTTAATGGTGGAGGCTGCGGAGCAGCCCCGCCAACAGCAATGAATATTTTATGTTGGAACTGTCGAGGACTTGGGAGCCCTCAGACAGAGCAGGAGCTTGGTGATTTAATTCGGGCTCATTCTCCCTCAATCGTGTTTGTAGCCGAAACATGGTTGAAAAAAGCTAGGCTAATTTATTTACGTGACAAGCTGAAATTTGATCGTATGATTGAGTTTTCAAGGGAAGGGAGAGGGGGAGGGGTGGTGATTTTTTGGAAGAAAGAAGTGGATTTTTCGATTGATACTTACTCGCCAAATCATATTGATGCGATCATTAATAAAGGAAAGGAGGGGGAGTGGAGATTCACCGGTTTCTATGAGGAATCCGAAACAGGTAATCACTATATTTCATGGGCCACTTTGAGAAGGCTAAAAGCAAAATTTACATTACCTTGGATATGTGCGGGGGACTTTAATGAAATTATCCGAGCCCATGAAAAATTGGGGGGGAGACATAGACCGAGTAGGCAAATGGAGGAGTTTAGGGACGTGTTGGATGAATGTGGTTTTCAAGATTTGGGATACAGTGGGAACAAATTCACTTGGTGCAATGGGCATGGGGAGGGACATATAGTGTGGGAGAGACTTGATAGAGCGGTTGGAACGGCGGATTGGCTCTCTATGTTTCCGGCTACGAAAGTAGTTCATTTGGAGTGTGGTACATCGGATCACAAGCCGATAATGATTCACTTACTAGGTATACCTAAGCGAGTGAACAAACCTTGGCAGTTTGAGCAAATGTGGATGAGGGATGAAGGGTGTAGAGAAGTCATTGAGGATGCATGGTCCCATGATTATCATGGTAATCCGATGAGTAGAGTGGAAGGAAAAGTGGAGAGGTGTCGAAAAAATTTGAAATGGTGGAGCAAATTAGCTTTTGGTAATGTGACCCGAAGTCTTAGGGAGAAAAAAGAGCTCTTGAGAGTGGCCGAGGAAGAGGTTATTAGGGGTCGAAGTTTCTCTCGGGTTCAAAGGTTGAAGTTAGAGATTTCAAAGCTTTTGGGTAAGGAAGAGCAAATGTGGAAACAACGATCTTGAGCTTTATGGTTGTAAGAGGGTGATAACAATACAAAGTTTTTCCATAGTAGAGCGTCTCATCGGTTCAGAAGAAATTGTATTGACACTCTTGAAGATTCGAGTGGGGAGGTGTGCACGGATGAGGATGGGATTTCTCAGATTTTGGTCAATTACTACCAACTTCTTTTTAACTCTTCAATCCGTCTAGGATGGAGGAAGTTGTGGCGGGTGTGCCTTGCTCTGTAACGGAAGAGATGAATGAAGTGCTAAATGGGGAGTATACTAAGGAAGAGGTGGTCACGGCTCTGAATCAAATGGAACCTTTGAAGGCCCCGGGTCCGGATGGTCTTCCTCCTCTTTTCTTCCAGCACTATTGGCCGTCAGTGGGCGCAGATGTGACTGAAGCGGTGTTGAGTTGTCTTGCTTCGGGTGTCGTCCTTCCATCCATAAACCAGACATTCATCACTCTTATTCCTAAGGTAAAGAGTCCCACAAAAGTCTCTGAATATCGCCCTATTTCTTTATGTAATATAATTTATAAGCTTGTATCAAAGGTGATCGCAAACAAGCTTAAAGGGGTATTACCCTTGATTATTTCAGAATCTCAAAGTGCTTTCCAATCGGACAAAGCAATTTCTGATAACATCCTTGTAGCTTTCGAGACTTTGCACCATATGAAGAACCAAAAAAAAAAAAAAAAAGGAGGTTTTATGGCATTGAAGCTTGATATGAGTAAGGCTTACGATAGGGTGGAGTGGAGTTTCTTGGAGGTCACTATGTTGAAGATGGGTTTTGATGCGCGATGGGTGGCCTTGATATTGAGTTGTATAAATTCAACTTCTTATTCAATCCTTGTGAACGGAGTTCCTAAGGGTGACATCCGGCCATCGAGGGGTATTAGGCAAGGGGATCCCCTCTCTCCATACCTATTCTTAATTTGTTCTAAAGCACTAAATTGTCAACTACAACAGGCAGCCAGGTCCGAAGCTATTAGGGGTTTCTCTCTTTGCAAAAATGGCCTAAAAATTTCCCATTTGTTCTTTGCGGATGACACCTTCCTCTTTTGTCGAGCTACTAAGAGGGATTTGGATGTTATCCAAAGTATTTTGGTGTTGTATGAGAAAGCCTCTGGCCAAAAGCTAAACAGAGAAAAAACTTCTGTGTTCTTTAGCAAGGCTACTCCGGCTGAGAGGAAGATTGAGATAATTAATGAGTTGGGGGTAAGTGAAGTGCGGGAGTATGAGAAGTACCTTGGTCTTCCGGCGGTGGTGGGAAGGAATAAAAAGGCGAGCCTAAATTTCATTAAGGAGAGAGTTTGGAATAAGCTTCAAGGTTGGAAGGAAAAGCTTCTCTCACAAGCGAGAAGGGAGGTGCTCCTAAAGGCGATAGTCCAAGCTATACCCACCTTTGCGATGGGTTGCTTCAAGCTCCCATCCGGACTACTACATGACATAGAAATGATGATAAGGAAATTTTGGTGGGGCCAACGGGGTGATCAACGTAAGATTCATTGGAAGAATTGGGAAACTATGTGTAAGCCTAAGGCATTAGGGGGTATGGGTTTTAAAGACTTAGAGAAATTTAATGAGGCTATGCTTGCTAAGCAAGTGTGGAGACTACTAGTGGACAAATCATCTCTCTTTTACCGGGTCTTTAGTGTGAAGTATTTCCCAAGTGGGTTAGTCTTTGATGCTAAGGTTGCGTCGGGATCATTTGCATGGAAGAGCATAGTAAAGGCCTCAAAGTTGGTTCAGTCGGGTTTACTTTGGAGAGTAGGGAATGGCTCTAAGATAAATATATACAATGACAGGTGGCTGCCTGGGGGGGCCTCGGCTTGTGTAGTTTGTCCAAGAATTGAAGGGGTTTCAAATTGGACAGTTGCAAATCTGTTGGAGCCGGGTGGAGGGGGCTGGAATGAGCAACTAGTAGATGACATCTTCCTACCTTTTGAAGCCCAAAGAATCAAGAGTATTCCCCTGTGTGTCACGGATCAAGAGGACTGCCTCTCTTGGCCAAGGTGTAGGTCAAGATCCTACTCCGTAAAATCCGGCTATCAGTTGTTGTGCGAGAGTGAGATGAACTCCCTGCCTTCTAGCTCAGATTCAAAGGTGCTTAAACGTTGCTGGAAGGATATTTGGCGGTTGAAAGTGCCAAACAAGGTGAAGGTATTTCTATGGCGAGCTTGCTCAAGAGCTCTCCCAACGAAGGTTAATCTCCAAAAAAGAGGGGTGGTGGATAACTCGACGTGTGACCAATGTGGATGTATGACTGAAGATGAGTTTCACGCTCTATGGGACTGTGAGATGGTTCGTGAGGCATGGGCGCCAGCTTTTGGGGAGGTGAGGAGAAAGGGCCAGAGTCTTAAAGTCATGAGTGGCCTTGTGAGTGTTACCAAGGCAAAAGGTTTAAGTCTGGAGTCGTTTGCGATGACGGCGTGGCTGATTTGGATGCGGAGAAGCAAGTTGAGAGCGAACGATAATCCTCAGCCGTGCTTTAGAGTCACCTACTCTGCTTCGGCTCTGTTGGATGAATTTCAGCAAGGAAAACAGAGCATGGCGAGAGGAAACAGAACCAGCCCGGTGGTGTTGCAGCCTCCACCTGGATGTTCAGTCAAAGTTAACTTCGACGGGGCGGTGTTCAATAAGGATCAGGAAGCTGGTATTGGAGTGGTCATTCGCAACAATGAAGGGCAGGTGCTAGCGGCGCTATCGGAGAAGGTGCGGATGCTAGTTACAGTGGAAGTTCTTGAGATGTTGGCGGCTAGGAAAGCTGCTATGTTTGCCAGGGACCTCGGTTTCAGCCAGGTGTGTTTTGAAGGCGACGCTGAACTAGTGGTAAAGTGCTTATAGTCGGGTATGGTTTCAAATGCACTGGTTGGCCATTTGGTAAAAGACTTCATGTCTATAAGGAGGCACTTTCAGTCCTCTAATGTCATCCATGTCAGGCGGCAAGGCAACAATGTTGCCCATGCTTTAGCTAGGGATGCTAAATTTTCTTTTCCTTTAAGGGTTTGGATGGAGGAAGTTCCTCCAAATATTTCCTGCTTTGTTGTAAGAGATTTGCCTTAGTTTATTAAATTTTCTCTCCCCGAGTTGGGGGGTTCCTCAAAAAAAAAAAAAAAAAAGATTGTCAAAGACAAAGCAACCTATGGGATAGACTTTAATAGGCAACCTGAAGTAGTTGAGAGACCAACAACTACGTCTTTTGTGGATGTGTCCCATATAATTGGCTGTGATATTTATAGGGATGATCTACTAAGAAACCTGTTAGGTGTGGGTAGTCAAGAAGAAACAAATTCTTATTGTGTCATTTCCTTAGTGGGTTTGGGTGGTATTGGAAAAACAACTCTTGCCCAATTAGCCTACAATCATCCTGACATGCAAGCCCATTTTCAAAAAAGAATGTGGATTTGTGTTTCTGATCCTTTTGATCAATGCAAGGTTGCCAAAGCAATCATTAATGAGGTTGACCCTGGCCATGAACATGGACCCCTCAATGATATTGAATTGCAAGCTCTCTTGTGTAAAATTCATGATTTGATTAAGGAGAAGAAGTATTTTCTTGTCTTAGATGATGTGTGGACTGAAGACTCCCAAAAATGGGAGCCTTTCAAACTTGCTCTCAAAAATGATGTTTATGGTAGTAGAATTCTAGTAACCACATGTAAACAAAGAGCTGCAGAGGTGATGGGGAGTGTCCTCATGATAAATTTGGAGCTATTGTCTAATGAAGACTGCTGGTCAATTTTCAGTAAAATAGCATTTTCTAATGAGGAGCAACTTAAGTATCAAGAAGATCTTGGTAGAAAACTAGCAATTAAGTGTAAAGGCTTACCGCTCGCTGCAAAGGCTCTAGGTAGCCTCATGCAGAACAAGAGAAGTAGAGAACAATGGAATAAGATTTTGGATAGCAGTTTGTGGGAATTGGAAGATATAGAAAAAGGCCTTTTGGCACCATTGTTTTTGAGTTATTATGAACTACCCTCAACAATGAGACGTTGTTTCTCATATTGTTCTGTCTTTGCAAAAGATTATTTCTTTCATAGAGATAAATTGGTTGTCCACTGGATGGCACAAGGATATGTGGAGACAAAGACAAATATGGAGATGGAAGTCATAGCAGAAGAATACTTTGAAAAGTTAGCCATGCGCTCTTTCTTCCAAGATTTCAAGAGAGATGAAGATAGTGATGGCAAGATAATAGGTTGCAAAATGCATGATATAGTGCATGACTTTGCTCAATTAATGACAAAAAGTGAAACCTTTGAAACTGATGGTGATAAGAAGGAGATAGATTGTCAAAGTGCTCGTCATTTACATTTAAAAATTTCAAGAGAAATGCAAAAAATCTACGCACTCTCTTTCTTCTTTCGCGTGAGAGGGATTATGAGTTTGAGATGCTCCTATCAAACTCATTCTATCATTTTAAATATTTACGAACATTAATTTTGGATTGTCCAATTAAGAAACTTCCAAATGCCGTGGAAAATTTGATACATTTAAGGTGTCTCCTTATATCTAATAATGTTGAAATAGTAGAATTGCCTGAAACCTTTTGCAATCTATGTAATTTACAAACTTTGAATATCGAGAATCATTCTTATTTCAAGAAATTACCACAAGGGATGAGTAAACAAATTAATTTAAGACATCTTATATTTCATGATGATTATTATTGGGGCAATGTGGTATTTCCCAAAGGGATTGGGAAATTAATTGGTCTTAGAACATTAAGTACATTCAACATAAGTGATAAAGATGATAGAGAAGGATGTAAACTTGGAGAGTTAAAAAATTTGAATCAGCTTCGAGGGGCTCTTACAATAAATGGGATGGAAAATGTGGTAAATGTAGATGAGGCTCAGAATGCACAATTGAAAGATAAAATACATCTCCGTGGATTGGTGCTTTTGTTTGAACCTCTAGATTTACTCGAATATGAAGAGGGTATAAGTAAAATGGAGAAATTTCTCAAAGAAAAAAGTAGAATGGAGAATCACGTAAAAGTATTGAATGCCTTAGAGCCACCACCAAACTTGCAATATTTAGAAATTACGGGCTACCCGGGCAACACAATTTATCCTAATTGGATGATGTCATGGACCACACTGAAAAAGCCTCAACTTACTTGCTGCAGAAATTTAGAGCATTTGCCTTTTTTGGGGCAGTTACCATTCCTTGAAGTATTAGTGATAAAGTGGCTTCGTAAAGTGAAGAAGGTGGGAGATGAATTTCTGGGAATAGAAGATTTCAAAAACAAGAAAGACTACACCATCATATTCCCAAACCTGAAATCTCTCTTATTTAGGGATTTGTAATCATTGTGAGAGAGAAGAAGAATTTAAAAGTATCTTTTGTGGATATTTGAGGGTGGCTTTGGCTGGATAATAAGAGCAAGGCGTTGAAGTGGACAAAATTTTTGAAGACTACAAATGAGGATGTAAGTAACATTCCCCTTTTACTTGTGTGAGAATAATTATATAGTCATTCAGCAAAAAAGAAAAAAGAAAAGTATTGATGATATAGTAATTAAACTATAGTAATTGTTTATTGATTGGTTTTAATTACATTTTCTTCTTTCTAGATATTCATAACGGTTATTGTGGGGACCGACCCAGAATAATAGGTTGCCTGGGCCTTGGGCCCGTCCGAGGACCAATCCGTCCGAGGAGACGTCGTGGCCCAGAACCCTTATTTAGGCCCACTGGGGCAAAGAGAACATGTCCGAGGAGTAATTCCTCCTCAGACATTCCAAAATCTGGGTCAAGGGTGCGTCCTGCCTACTGTAGTCCTCCCTCCAAGTACGTAAAAAGAAAAGAAACCCAAAATATCTCAGCAAAAGCTGCCTTCACCACATTAAATGCACCACAACTACTCTCTTGGCCGCATTAATGAAGAAAAGACCCCTGAACAGTGCTACCTCGGCCACTGCAACTCACAAAGAACTGATAAGGGTGTCTGATGGGACAGGTACTCAAGTAGGGGTTTGGATAGTCAACAAGTGTAAAGCCCAGATGATAGGAGAGTGCCTATATAATATGTAAAGGTCCCCTAAGAAAAAGGGGGGGGGGGGGGACGGAGAAAAAAGGAGAAGAGAAAGCACTGTAGCAATCTCAACAACTCCTGCAACCATTATCATCCGAAATATACTAAAACAGAACTCCTCGGATTGTGCCAAGGATTAATTTTATTGTACAAACTTGGTTCGTTTCTGTTTGATTGTCTTGGAAACTCATTATAACTGTTATCACATCCATTAAAGCCTAGCTCTTCTACCCACTCTCTACAAATTTATTGTACTGGGTTCACTGGACCAGTATCCCATACATTTTGGGGTCTGGGCTGAAAATCGTGTCCCTACAGTTATTTATCTATAATCCATAAATTGATTTATTTTATTTTATTTTTTATATGGTTGTGATCCTTTTTGGTCTAATATGTTTTCGGTTATAAATAAGAGTCTTGATTTTTGGGCATGTAATTCCACACTAACTAGAATCCAGTTAATGCAATGCCTTTAGTTGATTCTTCTTATTCATTTACGACTTAATATGATATATCAATATGGATCTTGAGGATTTCATTGATTTTGAGTATTAGACTAATCCAACATAGCTCATTATATGCCATACTTTTCAACATGAAGCTGGTGGATAATAGAAATTGTGGACCTGGTTTTATGAGTAATCATTGCAAGAGAGGAGGAATTTAAAAGCCTTTTTTATGGATGTTTGAGGGTGGCTTTGGCTCTCTCTCTTTTGCTTCATTTCCTCACTCTTGCCTCCAAATCAAAACAAATAAACCCTCCCTCCTACCATCTTCATTGCCACACTCTTCGTGTTCATGTTTTTTACTTATTCCAAATCCTCTTATTGTATTTAATATGATCCTAATTTCAAATCCATGTTTTCATCATACACAACATATTACTTGATCATAGCAGTGAAGTGAAACTAAATGGTGGAATAGCTTGGCATAAAGATGATTTTCATATCTTAATGACAACATCCAGTCCCCACAATATTGTTTCTATTGTAGTTGGAAATTATGCAAGTAGGTAGATCTTAAACCCATTTAATCACTATGAATATTTGAATCTTAATAGTTGTCAATTCAATTTTTTTAATGAAAATTATGACATACAAGTGAAGTGAATATTGATTCTTTTTGAATTAATCTCTTATTTTTGTAATAATGTTTGACTAGTTTCAATGAAATTGCATGGTTTGATTGTTGGTAAAACAAAGTACTTATTTCACATATGAATGAACAAAATGATTATCCCAAATATGTTCAGTAAAACAATCCCATCACTGTTTCTCCATGCCTAACTACAATGAACTTATGAGATTGTCTATAACACCTGGCTAGAATTCAAATTCTATAACACTTAATGCCCTGCTAGTTTATAAAATTTTTAACACTACATGGGGATGATATGTTGGGTGTTTTTGACTAGAGAGGATGTTGAACTTGTAGGGAAGGTTTTGAGGAAGTATGGGAGTGGGATTTGTCTGGGTAAGTGATTTGCCCATTACAAGCCAGCCTTGTATTGAGCAGCAAGCAGACTATTTGAACCTAGTCCAAAAAGGTTGAGAAACAATGTGTTGGCTAAGGATGAAGTAGAAAGTCAGAAACGCCATTGGCTATTAATGGTACTAGACGCAGACCCGCGCAATGCGCGGGAAAAAAAAATTATTTACTATAGTAAAAAATACTATTCCTCTTTTAAGAACTCAAATGATAAAGCTAAAAACTGTTCATTCCTAACTAATAGTTACAAAGAAAATCTTTCACAATAAGCATACATTAGACACTCTACCTCTCTCAAATAACAATAGCATTTAGTTTATTATGAGAGCACAAAAATTTTGGACAGGAAACTAATCAGACTACACAATATTATGGCAAATTCAAAGGCTAACATTCATTACCAGAAAATCGTGTTTTACTTTTAACTAAAAAAAAAAAAAAATTTGTTTTTGTAAAGAGAAAAGAAATTTAATATCTTCAATTTTCTGCCCTCTATTTTAATGTTCACTTCAACTTTTGAAATGATCACTCCAATAGAAACAATCTTAGTATCTTACTAATTGCCATCTCTTGTCTAGTCAGTTACATGTTTTGGTTCTTGTTTTGAATTTGAAAGCTATTTTAGGCATTTACATCTAACATTGTCATCTAATAATTATAGTTCTATCCCTTTGAAGTATGTAAAAAGAATGTGAGCTTGTCATTTGTTTCTAATACAATGCTTTTCTGGGTACATTCAATAATATCTACTAACCAGAAGATTCTAATAGCTTACAACCCAAAAGTACTTAACCACACCTCCATTATATGGTTAGGCTAAAAATAATTATGATTTGGATAATGTCTTCATGATCAGTCTAGGATGAAAAGACAACACCATCACATTAAGGATGTGGGATTTACGATGTCTCACCTTCAATTTGGTTTTTGTAGTGGCGCAGTGGGAGCAAATCAATAGCTTAGCACAATCCCTGCAACAAAGAAATCCAACTTAAATTATAACTTTCTTTTTTTTTGGTAGAACAGATTGTATATAATAGATATAAACTATATGATTGTTACCTCTACATTACCAATCATAGAAATACAAAGAGTAGTACAACCCCAACAACCATTATGTTTTTAATCAACAATATTGTACACTAACGCATCAAGCATAAACTGTCAATATGATTGGTTAGTATTAGGAAAAGAAGAAAACCTATAAACTAAACATTTCCTAGCTTTGTTTGATGTATGATACATTAAATCAAGGTAGCAAACTTAACAGGTGAACTTGAACTTTTATAAAGGATCTTATATGTAATATAATTGACTTGGGAAGAAAGAATAGTCCCCAAAAAATTACTTGTTTACTCAAAAGTAACAGAGTACTCCAAGCCACAAAGATAGCAATACCACCCAAACACCAAAGGCAAGTGCTAAACATAAATAAATTTAAGACAAACTTATATTTCATGAGGATGAGATGCAAAATGCACTAAGAATTGGAAACATAAATCTAAAAAAAAGAAAAAAAAAGTATCAAAGATAACAAAAGATATACCAACCCAATGTGACACATTTCTTTGAAGATTGGAACTTCTTTGGGTGGGGTTGATTAGGGAATTGAAAAGGTAATTTCAAAATATATAGTAGATTGATACCTCAATGCATAAGACACTTTCTAGAATTTGTGTTGTCCTTAAAATATGCATGTTGACATAGAATGAAGAAGACCAAACTCAAATAAATCACATATAAGACAAAGAAAATCATTATTGAAAATTTAGAATATCAATCATTTGGGAATTTTTTGAATCCAGTTAATCATCATTTCTTCACCTGCCAAATCATTTTGGGAGCCTCAGGCCTCATTGGGGTCTAATACACCAAGAGAGGAAACTACAATGATGCAAGCTTGCTTTGAATAAAAAATGCATATGAAGTTAGTAGTTCAATTTTGGAAGGGATTAAAAAAGGCAAACTTTCAAATGTGCATTGTGTTGTTTTCCCTCCCAACACCATATATTCTCATCATTCATGGTCCTAAACCTAGATTTGAAATACCTTTCAAGAAATCTCAAAAACCATTTAGTCCACAAAAAGGGAGGCCAAGGCTACTCATGAATTTGGATTGCTAACCCTAAAGTGAACCACCAATGTTGTAGATGATTAACAAAAAATGCAACTTTGATATGTAGATCATTACTAAAATATTGATACCCTCTAAGGTATATTTACGTTTACATTTAAATTTATTTTATATGCTCATTATGCATCTTTCATTATCTTAAAGAAAATACAAAATCATTTTTAAAACTTAATGAGGTAAACCCCACATTGAATTTACAATTTATTTTTTGCAATGGAGCATAAAACTGCTCGATATAATTCAATGAAAATCAAGATACCTTTTATTAAGCATTGCGGCCACAAAACATAGATAAAAATTATGTGATATTATGCACCAGTCATGTTTTTCAAAAGAAAATATCTAATTTCTGAACATATTACAATCTTATCTAAGTTATCTCAAAATCTAAATATCAGTCCAATGGTACTGCAACATGGTGAAAAAAAAAAAAAAAAACCAACACCCAGAGTCATACAATCCCAACAAAGAAATTTCAAATTCTACAGTTGATTCAAACTCCTAATTTGTTTTGCATCTAGTAATGGTGAATTACTTGTTCATCAAACTGTATTGTATTGTCAGTTGCACCTACGCCCATTTGTCACCAAGCCACCTCATGGGGTTCATCTAAATATCCAGTCTACCATTGGTTTTGAAATATCAACGAAGATTAAATTGATAAGTCTAGTTGCATAATCCAATTTGGGTGGTGGGACAGCAGGGAATATATACTTCAGCAAGATGCTTAAGAATTAGGAAAAAATCTACCAACCCATCTTAAAATAAAACTGTAGCATATAATCAAACTAAATCTGTTGAGTTTTAAATATATACTCATTCAGCTATTTTATCAAACAATTGGCATGCATCTAACAAAAGCAAAATTTAAAAGATAGAGGAAGAAGTAAAGAGAGAGAAGTAGGTAGTTTTCTAGAAAAGGACTCAAGGGCAGGAAAGAAAAGAAAAGAAATTAATGAATAAGAAGTAGAGAAGAAAATAAAAGATACCTTGAGCTTTGGGAAGGTAGGAAGTAGTGAAGCTCGACTGCGTGGAGCAGATTGCCATTGATGGTGGAATGAAGGTAATGGGGAGCTATATACATCCTAGAAACAAACGTTACACCGGTTCACTATCTGTGTTGTAACTTATAACGGCAAGGTGGGAAACGGAACGCTTAGGCTGAAAAAGAGAGAGGGAGAGATGGTAGTATGATGTGGCACAAGAGGCCAGCCAACTGAATGGTTGAGGCACAAATGAATATTACCAAGTGCATCAACGGTTTTGTCCAATTTATCAATATTTAATTATATTTTGAAAAAGAGAGAAAATATAAAGAAAAGAAAGAGAGGAAAATATATAACATGTGATTGCTTTAGCTTATATATATATATATATATATAGATGGTGGAATTAAATTAATAAGAAGTGGGATTTATGGTGGAGATAGTGGTGGAAATTAAATTAATAAGAAGTGGATTTTATGGTGGAGATAAGGATGAGATTTATTAATTTTATATTTGTTAGTATTTTAAAATTGAAAAAAAAAACTAATTTTAAATTGTTGAACAATTACAAAAAATATGGTGGAAATGACATGGCTGCTGACGTGACTCAACATGAGCGTAGCAACATTAAATACTACGCTTCAGCTTTTAGTAATATATTGATTGATTATAAAGTTTGTTCTTTAATATTTAAATCTTTCAATTGTAACTTCTTCCACTGTTCTCTTTGGCCCTGTATACTTAAAAGTTATATCTGAACAAATGTTAGGAATCCATAAATGACCACCATTAGTCAATCCAGGGTGCTACGTGGGGCACAGCCATCCGGCAGCTAAGAACCTAGTCAATTAGTATTCTCATTAATGGTCTTAAATCTTTCTGACACATTTCTCTTCCATTAACATTTCTTAATCAAATCAGCCAATTTATAAAGGAAAGTTAAATTAGCTTCACCTAAATATTTTAGCCTATTTTTAGCTATACAAGGATTCGAGTCTGTATATCTCAAAAATCAAGGTATGGGTGCTAGGGCTTGGTGATTCTCCGAATAGCTTTGGAGGCTTTTAGGCTTTAGCTACATGATGACATGTGAAATTACAATATCTGTTGGCACACCTGCTGCACTTTTTGCACTATTGGGAGCCATGGTTTCTAAGCTTTTCACTAATTGGACAATTTATGCAAATAAGGTAACATTTTCTTTTTGCTCTCTGTCTTCGGCTAGTAACAGTGACAGTCTGAGACTCAAAGCTAAGGTTTTATCAGATTAACTTAAACTTATATACTCTGAATTTGTGAGAATAGGTCCTGAGTCCAAAATATTTGGTGTGCAGCACTTGCGACTCTCGTGCTCATTATAGCCATTAATTTGCCCCTTAGATTTCTACCTCATGTGGACAATTCAGCTCATATTGAAGGATTCTTGTCAAGATTTCCCCTTGGCTTGGATATGTAAGCCATAAATAAATTCCTCAAGATATGAAATAAAGCAAAAATCTAGGCACAAGTATTATCAATACCTTTTATAGGAGTACAACTTTAGTCCCCTTAGTTCATGGGTAATTAACTTGAACTTTCTTTGCATTTTGAACTTCTAGTTTATCTACTATGTAAATGTAATCTAGCCTTGACTAAGCTTTTTCTTTTCTTTTGTTTTATCTACCCCAAAGAAATTGGCAGATATGCATATGGATGTATTGAGCTATTTCATGGTCAAAAGCTGTATAGCTGTATAGTCTGCTTCTTTAGAGCATCAATCAGCTGAATGATTATGTCAGTCTATTTGCCTATTCTTCAAGCTTCGCAAGTATAACAAAACTACTCTTGAATGGATGTTTACTGTGACAAAGGATCTTGGCAATTTATGCCTCCTATTGTTGGCTTTTGAAGCTGGCCAACTTGCTATTTTTTAAGCCATTTCTTTTATGCTCATGGCCTGGGTCCCTAAACATTAGTAATGCACATTATAGAAAAACTTAGGACTAAAATACTAAAGCAACACGTTAAAATATATAAAAGAAAATCCCGTTGAGGATTGTACATTTTATTTAAATATTTTAATCCAATCTCATAGTATTTGCACATGCATCATTTTCATCCTAAGATCCACTGTATTTCTACAAAATTTAATACAACACAAGGAGTGACATTGATCTACAGCTGTATATAGGCACACCCTAAACATGTGTTAACCTCTTTCAAATTCCCATAGTCTATAGTTGCTTCATTTAGGCACACCCTGAACATGTGTTAATGGTCTCTTTTTAGATTTCTACAGTCTATTGCTTCCATGCTCTAGAAACCTTAAGATCCTGAAGATTTGCAATCTCATTATTGAATTGGGAATAATACAAATTTTTTAGCCCATTCAGAATCTACACACCACAAGCTTAATTAACCCAGTATTCATCTAATCAAAAGTAAGAGTTGACATCAAAACAGAACCATTAGTAGAGAAAGTTAATTACAAGTGAAACCAACATTATAGAAAGGTTTACACATCTTTTGTAACTTTTTGAAATTAAGTCTAACAAGATACACTGCAAAAATTAACACTGAATTGTCTGTTTCACATGGAAGAAGAACTTGCTAGTACTCAAATTCTATAAAACTTAATGCCCTGCTAGTTTATAAAATCTATAACACTACATGGGGATGATATATTGGTGTTTTTGACTAGAGAGCATGTTGAATTTGTAGGGAAGGATTTGATGGAGTATGGGAGTAGGATTTGTTAAGGTTGGTGTGTTAACGTATATTATGTTATGGGCTTTAGGCCCAGCTAGATTACTTGTATAGCACACTTGTACTTGTTCTACACTTTACTTGTACCACACACATATGTCTCCTAAATAAATGCACTAATGTATATTCTTTGATTGGAGAAATACAATATAATTATTCAGTATTTCTAACATAGTATCAGAGCCACTGCTCTGACCTTTTCTTAGCAGTCTTGTTTTTATTAGTGTGACTTCCTTTTCAACATTGCTTCCGCCATCACAACAGCCGCCGCAACCTCTCGCCGTTGAACCTCCAACGTCATCCAGCCGTCGTCCTTGAGTTTCGGACCTACAGCCGCCGTCGTTAAGGAGTTCCACAATGCACAGACCATTGCCCATTGCATCACCGCTGCAAATATTGCTCCGATTACGTTTGTGAAGGTACCACTGAGATCGTCTTGTGCCGATCTACACACTCGTGGAAGCCTCGACGCCATCGGAGACTGCACGCGCTCCCACGCGCCGATCAAAGGTTTTGTTCCGCTGATCACGCGTCCCATGCGTCACTGCACATCTGGGTTTTCTCTCACGCGCTCCCACACGCCGCAACTTCAGGTCACGCACCGCTCACGCGCCTTCACGCGCTCTCACGCGCCTCAACCACTCTCGTTGACGTTTGACGTCAGCCCTCGTTGCGCCATTGCTGACGTCACTTGCTTTGCGTCAGCCGCTGATGTCATCTTTTGACTCTGGGGGTTGGTAGTTGACTTTTCAGGTTTGACCGTTGACTTTGACCGGGCCGTTGGCCGTTGACTTTTCTCCAAGGTTGACTTTTGCCGTCCAGGTTCTCCTTACCCAGTTTTTCATGTAGATTTCATTTTTGCAGTCTATTTTTGTATATTGTGTCTCTAAATGGATAAAAAGGATAGTTTTCTTCCTCACCCCATCAATACTATATTGGGGGGGAATAAGAATTACTTATCTTAGTCTCAAGCTATGCGCAGTTTTCTTAAGGGTCGTATGCTCTGGCATTATTGTACTGGTACAATCACTATTCCTGTCAAGGGAGCAAGTGAAAAAGATGCTGTCTTTCTTGGTCGCATGATTGAATGGGATAGTCACAACCACATGATCCTCACATGGATTTAGAACACTTCCATTCCCTCCATCTCTAATCTGTTGGGCAGCTTTGATGATGCAAAATCTGCATGGGATATGTTGGCCAAAAGGTACTCCACTACTCATGGATCCATGAAATATCAGTTAGTGGTTGAATTGCATCAACTCAGGCAAGAACTAGGGCAATCCATCAATGACTATTATGATCAGCTTCACTTCATTTGGGACCAAATTGACCTTTTTGATCCAACTTGGGCATGCTCAAAGAATGCTCAGCAATATGCTTCCATTAGAGATGAATTTCGCCTCTATGAATTCCTGATATCACTTTACAAGGACTTTGAGTCCATTCGAGGTCAGCTTCTGAATCGCAGTCCTGCTCTCTCTCTTGATACTGCTGTGAACGAGTTGGTTAGAGAAGAAGCTCGTCTTGCAACCCTTCAAGCCCAGAATAAGTTCAATGTTTTGGCTAATACTCCTTCTGCTCCACTCATAAAGCAACCTCAGCAATCAGGTGATTCCTCTGGCTCTAGCAATCGTCGCAAGTAGACTAACAAAAAGTTCTGCAACTATTGCAAACGTCCTGGCCACACCATTGAGACTTGTTACCGTCGCAACAAATCTACTACTGCTGTTGCTAATACTGAGCCTACTCCGCCAATGGCTTCCATTTCAGCTGAGTCTCAGTCTTCTGGATCCACTATCAACCTCTCCCCCATTGAACTACAGGAGATCATAGCTCAGGCTATTCGTATGGTTGGTAATGCATCTCTTTCCACTGCCCTATCAGTTCTACCCGGTAAGTCTCAAACTTGGCTTTTTGATTCTGCCTACTGCAATCACATGACACCTCACTCGTCTTTATTCTCCAAACTTGACCCTGCACCACATTCTCTAAATATTCATATAGCTGATGGTTCCACCATGCATGGAAATAGTCTAGGTTTTGTTTCAACCTCCAACCTCTCTGTTCCTAGAGTCTTCCATGTACCTAACCTATCCTATAATTTGTGCTTTGTGGGACAATTAGCTGAACTAGGTTATCACCTTATTTTTTACTATTCTGGGTGTATTATGCAGGATCCGAGGACGGGGCAGGAGCTTGGGATCGGTCTTAGAATTGGGCGTATGTTTCCCATGGATAATCTTCGTCTTCCACCTATTGCTCCTATTTCTGTTGCTGTTGCAACCGCTGCAGTTTCTTCCTTAACTTCTCTCGCACTTTGGCATTCTCGTCTTGGTCATGCACCATCTTCTCGGGTACAACAGTTAGCGTCTAAGGGTCTGTTCGGTTCTGTGTCCAAAGACAATTTTGACTGTACTTCATGTCAGTTAGGAAAGCAGCTAGCTTTGCCTTTTAATAACAGTGAATCCATTTCTAATAGTATTTTTGAGTTAATTCATTCTGATGTTTGGGGACCTTCTCCTGTTGCTAGTATTGGTGGATCTCGATACTTTGTTGTTTTTATTGATGATTATTCTCGTTATAGTTGGATTTTTCCTATGAAATCTCGTTCTGAAATTTTACCAATATACAACAACTTTGCAAAAATTGTTGAAACACAATTCTCCAAACGTATCAAAACTTTTCGATCTGATAATGCTCTCAAATATACTCAATATGCGTTTCAAGCTCTGTTACATTCCTATGGCACTATACATCATCTAACTTATCCAGATATCTCTCAGCAAAATGGTCGAGCCGAAAGAAAACTTCGTCATATTCTTGACACTGTTCATGCTCTTCTTCTTTCTGCCAAAGTTCCTGACCCATTCTGGGGTGAAGCTGCTCTTCATGCTGTTCATATGATTAATCGCATTCCAAGCGCTGTCATCCATAATCAGACTCTGTATGAGCGTCTCTTTGGGTCACCCTTTGACTATCATCACCTTCACTCCTTTGGATCTGCTTGTTTCGTTCTTCTTCAGCCTCATGAGCTCAACAAACTTGAGCCTTGATCTAGACTTTGTTGTTTCCTTGGTTATGACGAAACTCAAAAAGGGTATAGGTGTTATGATCCTGTCTCTCATCGTCTTCGTATTTCTCGTAATGTTGTCTTTTGGGAACACCGATTGTTTGTTGAACTCTCTCACTTTTGTTCTTCCCTGACTACCTTCTCTGTTTTAGAAATCTTTCTAGATGAGTCTCTTGTTCCTTCTACAAATACTTTTGATCCTCCTTTGGGCTTCTCTCCAGATATTTTTTATGCTTCTCCTAGACAGGTTGAAGATGAATAGGTTGATGACAAGCTACCCTACCTTGAGCCTGGGTCCCCTGCTCCTGCTCTTGCTCCGCCTAAAGATCCTCCACAAGACATTCCACCTCGCCACTCAACCCGGGTAAGATCCATTCCTACACATTTACTTGACTATCATTGTTACGCTGCCCTTACTACACTTCACGAGCCTCAAACCTATCGTGAGGCCTCCACTGACCCTTTATGGCAGATTGCAATGAAAGAGAAACTTGATGCATTAACCAAAAACCATACTTGGGATCTGGTCACTCTCCCTCCTGGACAGTCTATGGTTGGTTGTAAGTGGATCTATAAGATCAAGACTCACTCTGATGGGTCCATTGAGCGCTACAAGGCTCGTCTTGTTGCAAAAGGTTTTACACAGGAGTATGGGATTGATTATGAAGAGACCTTTGCTCCAATTGCTCGTATCTCATCTGTTCGTGCCCTCTTAGCTGTTGCTGCTGCTAGTAAATGGGATCTTTTTCAGATGGATGTTAAAAATGCTTTCCTTAATGGGGATCTGAGTGAAGAAGTCTATATGCAACCTCCTCCTGGTCTCTCTGTTGAATCAAACAAGGTTTGTCATCTTCGACGTGCACTTTATGGTCTTAAACAAGCTCTATGAGCTTGGTTTGCCAAGTTCAACTCCACTATCTTTCGCTTGGGTTACACTGCCAGTCCGTATGATTCTGCCTTATTTCTTTGTCGTACTGATAAAGGCACCATTATGCTTCTTCTATATGTGGATAATATGATCATAACTGGTGATGACCTCAGTGGCATTCAAGAACTCAAGGATTTTCTCAGTCAGTAGTTTGAGATGAAAGATCTTGGACATCTCAGCTATTTCTTGGGTCTTGAAATTACTCATTCCACAGATGGTCTTTATATTACTCAAGCCAAGTATACTTCTGACCTTTTGTCTCGAGCTGGACTTACTGACAGCAAGACTGTTGACACTCCAGTTGAACTTAATGCGCATCTGACACCCTCGGTGGGAAAACCATTGTCCAATCCTTCTCTTTACAGACGATTGGTTGGTAGCCTAGTTTATCTCACAGTTACTCGTCCAGACATCTCCTATGTTGTTCATCAGGTGAGCCAGTATCTGTCTGCTCCACGATCAACTAACTATGCTGTTGTTCTGCGCATTCTTCGATACCTGAAGGGCACTCTCTTCCATGGCCTTTTCTACTCAGCTCAGTCTCCTCTTGTACTCCGTGCATTCTCTAATGCTGATTGGACAGGAGATCCCACTGATCGCAGGTCCACTACAGGTTATTGCTTTCTCCTTGGTTCTTCTTTGATTTCTTGGCGAAGTAAGAAACAAACTTTTGTGGCCCGCTCCAGTACTGAAGCAGAATATCGTGCCTTTGCTGATACCACATCTGAGCTCCTTTGGCTACGATGGCTTCTTAAGGATTTGGGTGTGTCCACATCCTCTGCTACTCCCTTTTATTGTGACAACCAAAGTGTCATTCATATTGTTCACAATGATGTCTTCCATGAATGGACTAAACACATTGAGATTGATTGTCATTTTATCCGTTATCATCTTGTCCATGGTGCTCTCAAGCTTTTCTCCATCTCCTCCAAAGATCAATTTGCAGATATCTTCACCAAGTCACTTCCTAAGGGACGCACTTGTGATTTGGTTGACAACCTCAAGCTGGTCTCACATCTACCTTGAGTTTGAGGGGGGCTGTTAATGTATATTATGTTATGGGCTTTAGGCCCAGCTAGATTACTTGTATAACACACTTGTACTTGTACTACACTTTACTTGTACCACACACATATGCCTCCTATATAAAAGGCACTAATGTATATTCTTTGATTGGAGAAATACAATATAATTATTCAGTATTTCTAACATGGTGATTTGACCATTACAAGCCAACCTACTATTGAGCAGTAAGCAGACAGTTGGAACCTAGTCCAAAAAGGTTGAGAAAAGATGTGTTGGCCAAGGATAAAGTAGAAAATCAGAAACCCTATTGGCTATTAATGGTACCATAAACTTTAATATCTGTAACTTCTTCCACTGTTCTCTATGGTTTGTATACTTATAAGTTATATTTGAAAAAATGTTGGAAAACCTTAAATGACCATCTTCGGTCAATCCAAGGTGCTACGTGGGGCACAACCTTCTGGCAGCTAAGAACCTAGTCAATTAGTATTCTCATTAGTGGTCTTATATCTTTCCGACACATTTCTCTTCCATTAATGTTTCTTAATCAAATCAACCAATTTATAAAGAGAAGTTAAATTAGCTTGACCTAAATTTTGTGACTGAATTAAATTCATGCAGGATTTATAGCATTGTATGCTAATTTTGATGAGGAGTACTTGTGCTTGATTCCCAAGTCACCCTTTTACCTTGAAGGAGCTGGTGGAGAACTTGGAAATAAGCTAGGCCAGGATGTGAGTCTGTATATCTAAAAAATCAAGGTATGGATGCTACGGTGTTTTCTCTTGCTTTGGTGTTAAATGTGTTGTTTGTCATGCCTGGCAATTGGGAGCAGGTCACCTTTGAAAGTTAGTAGAGGAAGAACTTGAAGAGGAGAATTTGTGTAGTAGCTAATTCTAACTTTAAGGCTTGGCTTTGCAGTTGCCATTATGCATACCTGTAAGTACTTCTTTCCAATCTTTTCACGTAATAGCGAAATTTGTTTAAAGTACTTTGTACAAGTGCATGCTTTTGTGGAATTTCAATTTTCTGATAATTAATCGCCTAAAATAATATTGCGGACGAAAGAAGTGCTAGTGTTAATGATGTTCAATTAGCCATGGTATATGAATGCTTTTGTTCATCATCCCTTGGTGATTCTCCTAACAGCTTTGGAGGCTTTTAGCTATATGATGACATGTGAAATTAACAATATCAATTGGCATATCTGGTGCACTTTTTGACCTATTGGAAGCCATGGTTTCTGAGCTTCTTGCTAATTGGATAATCTTTGCAAAGAAGGTAACATTTTCTTTTTACTCATTATATCTTTGGATGGTAAAAGTGACAGTTTGAGACTCAAAGCTAAGTATTTATCAAATTAACCTAAACTTACTTACTCTTAATTTGTGAGAATAGGTCTTGACTCCTAAATATTCAGTGTGCAGAACTTGTAACTCTTGTGCTCATTATAGCTGTAAATTGTCCCCTCAGATTTCTACCTCATGTGAACAATTCAGCTCAATTTGAAGGATTCCTGTCAGGATTTCCCCTTGGCTTCATTCTTTTAATCCGTCCTCAATTTGGATATGTAAGACACAAATAAATTCCTCTAGGACATGAAATAAAGCAAAAATCTAGGCATAAGTGCCAGTCTATTTGCCTATTCTTCATTGTGATCATTACCTGTTATAGGATTACAGCATTAGTCCTTTTAATTATTGGGTAATTAACTTGAACTTTCTCTGCATTCTCAACTTCTAGTTTAAGTATCTACCATGGAAATGTGATCCAACTTTGACTAAGTTTTTTTTTTTTTTTTTTCCTTTTCTTTTGTTTTATCTAGCCCAAAGAAATTTGGCAGATATGCATATGGATATGGATTTATTGAGCTATTTAATGGTCAGAAGCCGTATAGCTGTGTAGTTTGCCTTTCTAAAGCATCAATCAGCTAAATGATTATGTCAAGTCTATTTGCCTATTCTTCAAGCTTTGCAAGTATAAAAAAAGTAATCCTGTATGGTACATAGTGTGAACAAGGATCTTGGCAATTTATGCCTCCCATTGTCGGCTTTTGATGCTGGCAAGCTTGCAGATTGTGCAGCCACTTCGGTTTTGCTCATGGTTTGGGTACCTAAACACCAGCATTGTACAAACACCAAGGACTGAAGTAGTAAATCCAATTAGGGGATTATACATTTTATTTACATTTTTTTTATAACATTCTCATAGTATTTTTCATATGCATCATTTTATTCCTAAGATCCATTGTATTTCAACAATATTCAATGCAAGACAAGGAGTGACATTGATCTTCAGCTGTATGTAAGCACACCCCAAACATGTGTGTTAGTCGCCTTCAAATTCCCACCGTCTATAGTTGCATCATTTAGGCACACTCTAAACATGTGTTAATGGTCTCTTTTAGATTTTTACATATAGTTTTTGGCCAAAATAGGGTTTTACCCCTTTCTCACAAACTTTTTAGCAAAATTCCCCCTATCTGAAACTATTTAGGGATATGCCCTTGTTTTGAAACTCGATTTTTAGAAAATCAAGTTTCAATGTAAAACTCGATTTTTGGACAATCGAGTTATAGCGGGAAAAAAAAAAAAATTGAACTCGAGTTCCACGTTAGAAACTCAAGTTCCATGAACTCGAGTTCCATAATTTTTTTTTTTTTTTTTTAGTTTCATTTCGCTATAACTCGATTGTCCATAAAACTCGATTTTTAGAAATCGAGTTTCAAAATAATTGCATATCCCTAAATAGTTTCAGACAATGGACATTTTGCTAGAAAGTTTGTGAGAAATGGGTATTTTGCCATTTTGGCCTATAGTTTCCATAGGCATACCTTGTACTCAAGGAGATATCGAATTCAGGCCAGCATGAGTTTGGGACTTTCATCGTAGAACATGGATTTGTTCTTTTCTTTGAATATAATAAATTTGTCTATTATTTGATTTTAGAGCTGGATCTAGTCTATATCAATTTGTGATAAACATTGTTCTTATATGTTTGTAATAAACATTGTTCGTTTATCCAAATTTATTTCAACACCCTATATGAATTCTGAGAAAGCACAGAGGAAATGAAAAACCAATTTAGGAATTTTGAATTTAGAGAAGAATCCAATTTTAATAGGTTTGATGTGTTGACGACCCACATTATTTGGGTAAAATTTGGGTTTACCTGGTTAATGTGATGTGTAATTTTTTTTAATAATAAATAGGTTGTCACATTATTTAAAATATGCCACGTCAATTTTTCTTTAGACACATAAGCTAACAAAGTAACAGAAGTTAATGGTGGGACTAATAAAGCTTTTTTTTAAAAAAAACTTCAGAGACTAATAGTGCTCACATGAAACTTCAGGGACCAAAAGTGCTTAGTAGGCAAAATTTAGGGACTAATAGTGTAGTTTCGCCTTTATTAAAAGTTATATTATTTTATTGTGTTGGTGGTGGTGGTTGTTGTTTATTGTAGTAGATATATTATTTCATTGTGTTGGTGGTAGTGGTGTTTATTGTTTATTGTAGTAGATATATTATTTTATTATGTTGTTTGTATTATTTTATTGTGTTGAATGCTAAAATAAAACCACTAATGTTAGGTGTTTTATAAAGTGATGTGGTAAAATAAATAAACTAGCTTTTTGTAGTGCCAAACTGCTAAATATTTGGCACCTGATGCTCTTAAAATCACTACTTATTACACAATAATTAACCATATCAAGTTTGCCATAACAGGACACAATCTAGCGTCAAGTCGTATCACATCCACATTTTTTTGGGAGAAATCTTTCTCTGTTTTTTAATGACCAATTGAAGAAAAAAAAAGCTAGCATTGATCTCTAGCATTAATCTCCAATAAATACATTAAATACAAGGCTGTTTATATAAATATACAATTCATTAGGACATTGCCCATGCACGATGTCTAAGCGTTTTGAGAGATGCTATGTCTACAACATTTTTACAACAAATCACAGGTGGTTAGTTGTTATTAATTCAAATTTGAAACTAACACTAAGATTACTTTTTTGCCCCAACAATAACAACCAGTAACAACCTGCCACTTAGGATTTGTTGTAAAAATATTGTGGACATATCATTTCTCAAGCATTTTTGCACATGTTTTTTGCTTAAGAAAACAAAATTAAGATCACCCACCTCCCTTTGAAAAAAGATCCGAAAGCGATGGCAATTATCGTAAGATTTCAAAAGCAATTCAAACAGGGGTCTCTTACACTCATCGGATCAACTATCACTAATTATAGATCAAATCAATAGTATTTCCTTAATAAAGGTCTCTTTATGTCATTGTTTAAGTGATCCTTTTAATATACACTTGTATCTTTGGCCCATGCTAGTATTCTATTACCTCATATATGTCCCATGAATCATTAATCATCAACTTTACATACAAATGAAATTTTAGATTACCCATAAATTAAAAATATATATATTAATAACAATTTACTAAACTTATGACTATTTAAGACAACTAGCTATGATGTGTGCAAGCCATAATATTAGTTGACCCATTGGTTATAAAACTATCCAATTTATAGTAGGGAGAAGTAGAGCAATAATTCTCTCGTACATGTAGCATACATAACATCACTATTGATACTTGCACATATGTTATACATGAGAATACTTTTATATGTATTGAATGCATAAAATATAGGACAAAGTTTGGCTACAACATCCACTAAAAAAAATTTAACATTATTACATATTTTGAAAATCTAACTGTTGAATTACATTAACACGCATGTCAAATTTCGGTTCAATTGGATGTTATTTACTATTCGATTCATAAACTTATTTTTTATGCATAATTTTTTTTACAAAAAACTTGAAATTTAAACAATTGTTGATAACATAGCTATTGATCTTTGATTGTTTGGAAATTTTGCAAGCATGATGATATGAGAAGAAAATGTAATCTAATAGTGAATTTATCAAAATTCACATCTAATAAAAAAATATTAAATGATGTTGTAGTCAATGGCTCCAAACATGATTAGAGTTAAACTTTGTCCTAAAATACGTACCTCTTTAAATTTGAGGAAAATACTAGGTTTCTTTATATTGAAAAAGTATTTTATGTATTAGATGCACATGTAGCATCTTTCTCATATTGAATATGAGACTAACATAATTTGGAAGAGATGCTATATACATCTAATATATAAGATACCACCTCCTTTTTATTGGACTAGCATGGTAAACTAGGGTCCATGATTAGGTTGTTGGATGGTCTTGTGCTACAGTGGTCCATTTGTGGGTAAGTTTAGACTGAGTTTAAAAAACAAGCTGTCAATCTTTAAGATGCAAAGCTAGCAAACGAATGTAATTTTCACAAGACAAGAATCCTTTGCTAAAAAAACAGAGGCTTTTAGGGGCAGTACACTAGAACCAATTATCAACTTGTAAAGTTTGGACCACGACGAAAATACCACCTTTAGTTTTCTAAGGTAATGGGGTTTTTGAAATCAATAGGTACACAACGTTTTGGATTTTTTTTCCAAAATAACACTAAATCTCAAACAATTTCGTTAGTTAGCACGTTCTCAAAACAATTTAGCAAACTAACATCTCGAGCGTAAGGGAGTTGATTTTGTTGAGCTAAATCGAGTGTGAAGAACTTGATTTCCCTGAGAGCAACGAACAACAAACATCATCAAACTAAAGACCCAGACAAGAAAAACAACGAACCCAAAAGACCTTGACAAGAAAACAACGAACTCAAAAGACCCTGACAAGAAAACAACGAATTAGAGGAAAACCTTCGCCTGGAGCTTCGTCGTGGCTGCCACCGCCTCCTGGAACCTTTGCTGTCATTGCCTGGGTTCAGTTTGAGCCGAATGGTTTGCATTAGGGAGATCTGGGTTCGTGGGGTTTGCCTTCTTCATGGTTTCTATTTGGGTTTGATCTTTCCAGTTTGTTCCTTCTTCGTGGTTTGTTGTTTGGTTTGATATTCTTCGTGTTTCTTCTAGTTTGTTTTTCTTCTTCATTTAGTCTAGGTTTCTTCATTCAGGTTTGTTTTTCTTCTTTTCTTCTTCGTGTAGTTTGGGTTTCTTCGGCTTCGTTTGATCTCTTTATGGAACTTAAGTCTATAATGCTCAATTTCCACGCATACAACTTGAGTTCAATATACTTGATTTAGCACAACAAAATCGACTCCCTTGCACTCGAGATGTTAGTTTCCTAAATAATTTTGAAAACGTGCTAACTAACAATATTGTTTGAGTTTTAGTGTTATTTTGAAAAAAAAATCCTAATGTTTTACAAGTTATTGAAGTGATTGATTGTGATTGATAAAAGAAAAATAGTGAATCTATGTAAAAATGACTGTAAACCACTTTAACAAGTTGTGACAAAAGTTGTATTCGTGAACTTTTTGTTTTAAAATTCCTCTAGTATATCTTAGGGCACTTTAATATATATAAAAGAAAGCAATTTGTTGAAAGACAAACCTCAATAAATTTCACAATTATTGACATGATATATTCAGGATTGGGTCTTAGGTTATATGTCTCTCTATTAGAAAAATGTTCTAAAATAATTAATTTTATTAGGAAAAATGCATCTATGGGATGTGTAAACCCTTCACCCCTTAAGGCTCCAAAAATTGTAGGCTAATGGAAATTCAATCCAATCGAAATCCTAAGTTTCACCCAACAAGAATTGTTGTGTGTGTGTTGAATATCCTCATTGATAATAAATTTCCTATAATAACTTGAGATTTTAATTTTGTAAGCTAATCACTCACATAGTAAATTATCAACTTAAGTCACCCGATTTCTTATTTAGCTATACACCAAACAATTTCTCTCTCTCTCTCTCTCTCTCTCTCTCTCTCTCTCTCTCTCTCTCTCTCTCTCTCTCTCTCTCTCTCCAAAATCAAATTTTGAAATTAGATTTTAGCTTTCCTTCGCTATGACTCACCTTATCCATGGTAATTTAAATTTCTTTTTAATAAAAAATAAAATTTTAATTTTATGTTATATTTTAAACATGAACCATGATTATTGGTTTTCTATATGAAATTAATCTCCACTTGATTAGTATTAATTCATCAAGTTATATGTTAAATACCTATTTATTTAGGTAAATTAACATTGTTAGATAATTCAATCATTAAGTGAAGTTGCAATAGCAACAATTTGTGTTTGAGTTTGAGTTTTCAAACTTGAATATAGAAAAATAAATAAATAAATAAAAAGTAAATAAAAATTGTGCTCAATTTTATTACACATTTTTTCGTATAGTTAAAATAATACATTTTGATTTCCAACTCTCTCTCTGTACAAGGAAATATTCGTCCTCCTCATGTGTTTTTTTCTCTTTATTTTTTTTCGTACACCTAGGGGTGTTTGCGGTGTGGTGCGGTGTGGTTTTGGGCCATTTTTAGCACCGCATTTTGTAGTGCGGTTTAGCTAAAATCATAACTGCACCGCACCTTGTTTTTACGGTCACATGTGCGGTGTGGTGCGGTTTAGAGTTTAGCCAAAACCATAACCACAACGCATCTCATTTTTACAGTCATATGTGCGATACTATGTATAAGATGCGGTTTGAAGTCGGTATATTTTTCAAATTTTGGGCTTTTCCTACTCAGCCCAAAACTATTTTTTCCTTTTTTTTGGGCCAAGTTTTAAATTATTGAGCTAGTTTTTCTTTATTTTGGGTTGGCTTTTCTAGTCAACACTTGCTAGGGTTATTAAATTTTTTTTTTTTTTTTGAAAACTAGGGTTATTATACTATTAATAATATATTTAATATTAAAAATAAATAAATATATTAATATATAGAGAAAGTGCGATGCGGTGCGGTTTTCTTATTATAAAACCACAAACCGCACTGCACCATGCGGTGCGATGCACTATTACTTGCGGTGCAGTGCGGTTATGCCATTTTGAGGGCAGTTTTGGTGCGGTTTTTGCGGTTTGGTGAACACCCCTACGTACACCTTAGCTACTATTGAATTTCACCACCGATATTCAAGAGTAGTGAATTTCCGAAGTTGTCCTCCTCAATTTCCCATATTCTAGTAGTCGCTAAAGTGAAGTGAAGTGTTTTTTTTTTTTTTTTTTTTTTTTGGGTGAGAAAAAAGTGAATTGCAGTGTTAACATGGTTTTAAAAAAAAGTGTCAATAAGTGGAAAAAGTCTAAAACTATTTAATAAGACAATAACCACATTTATTATTTGATGGCTCATTAAATGGGGTTATGATGCGCCACTAACAGAGTAAAAGCTCGTGTATTATGGACCTTGGCCACAATATGCAGAGCTCTGGGGATGATAAAGCTAGGATGAAAATTGAAGTCACAACTTTTGCCTCCATAACTTGTCTTGTGATAAATTGTGAGCGGTGGATTGACAACATTGTCAGATATATTTACTTTACCATTAAATCATGAAATTGAGGACCTTCATTGAATATTTAATCCATTCATTTAGTGGTCTATTAAAACATCATTAAATGGTTGGTTAACGTATCATTAAAGATATATGTTACACTTAATGATTAGAAAATTATTCACTACACTTTGAGAGTAGACATGCTACTCTCTCCTTTCAATAATTGATGGATCTAATCACATATTTAATTAGTAAGACTCACGATTTATACTAGGGAAGGAAGTACAATGTCATAATTTTTCTTCAAGGTTAGTGTTTCATGCATATATTGGGAATTTTGTACTCTAGTAACTCTCTAACTCTCTCTCTCTCTCTCTCATTTTTTATGAGAAATCAAATCTAAGAGTTTTATACATATATTGGCAAAATAGCCTTCAAGTACATTTTGTAAGTCTGGAGTTGAACTCTGCTGCTCAAACCATTAAATTGAATGTTTAATATGAAATTGATTCTCAAAAAAAAAAAAAAAAAAGAAAAAAAAAAGAAAGAGAGAGTTCCTAATTAGAGTTTGAACTCTCAATTTGATCATAATTTGAACGGATTAAAGGAATTCAATAAAAGGGAGATTTTTTTTGGTCACCTTAAATTAAGAATTTTCAACCCTATTAGGTTTCATTGTTTGGATTTGGTTTACCTCCAATATATTTTTTATTGGATATGTCATTTTATTTTAAATATACAATGGCAAGTGATAGTGGGTTTTAACCTCCACCTATTATTTAGTTAGTAGATGATGTGGCAGTCTTCATTAAAACAAAAAGAAATTCATTTTTATAAAGTACTGGAGGTAAGCCAAACTCTTAATAGTATGTTTGGTTGGGAGATTTTAAGGAGTATGAAAAAAAAAAAAAAGAAAAAAAAGAAGAAGAGAAAATGGGAGAGAAAACATTTATGGTGAGTGTTTGGTTGAAGGGAAGGGAGGAAAAGAAACTAGTGGGGCTCGGTTGTTTTCTTCTCAGGCCAACCAATCCTAAATTGGGGAGAAAATTGGAGAGAACAAAAATGGACAAAAGCACGCTTGTGTAGTTGTGCTGTTGCTCAACGTTAACTGGGTTTTGCTTTCTTTTTTTCTTTTCTTTTGATAAGTAAACTAGGTTTTTTTTTTTTGTTCATTCGTTTTTTTTTTTTCCATATGTTTTGTATTTTTTTTGGTTCATCCCTTCTTTCTTTCTTTCTTTTTTCTTTTTTTTTTTTTTTTAATTTGTTACTTTTAAAAAAAAAATCTAGTAGGGACATAAAAGTAAATCAATACCAAACACTACGAAGGAAAACTAAAATATTTTATATTCTCCCACTTTTCTATCATTTCTCTATTTTCTATCCTCCTACTTTTTCACTCCTCCAACCAAATGTACCTTTATTGTTTTAACCAAATTGGCAAAAATAGCATGAAATGGAGACATATTTTAGGGTTGAAAAAGCCTTATAACCAGATTAAAAGCAAGCACATTTGGCAAAATAATCGTATTTTTACTACCCATAACATGCAAATCAAACTCCGTTGCCCAAGAAAAACATCCTTCTTGACGTAGGACATAATCTACGATTTGAGTTTTGTAATATATTAATTTTAATATTTTTTATGTATTTTTTAAAAAATTTAGATTGAGAATACTTATTTCTTTGAATTTAGGTACTTTTAATGTTTTTAGGTCAAATTAAGTTCCTATTTTGGTTTGAAATTAATTACAATTTATTTTAAAGTATATTTTTTTGTTTGTCAAGTTTTACAGAGCCTTTAAATAGGCCTTCAAGTTAAATTTCAAAATTATTCTCTCAATCTTCCTGTGGATTCTTGATCCATTTCTTTTTATGGATTCAAGTACTCTCATAGATTTGAGATTATTTTTCAGAAGTAAATGTGTGTAAATGAGTATTGTTTCTTTTTTTTTTTTTTTTTTTCTTTTTGTTGAATTAGGCGTGTTATACTTTTTGTCTATTTTGCACTTCTTCTTCTTTCTTCTTCTTTTTTTTTTTTTTTTTTTTTTTGGCGAGGAAAACCCCTGCATCACTTCTTGTATCACTTCTTGTATAACATATAAATTTGGGTTCTGGAAGCACACCACCGACCATCACTCGGCTCAATCATAAATCATGACTGATCACCATTCATTCTAGCCATGTCAGACCAAGTTACAGGTCAGCAGACCATTGACCACCGGTGTTAATTAGGCTTGGATTAGAATTGGGTTGTGGGTTGTTCAGAGAAGCTTATAGGTAGAAAACAACTCTGCACAAGGAACACAATCTCTGAAAATTGCAATCAAGGCTAAGTAATTTTCATCATCAAAATCTGACACTACTAAATAAATGTTGGGTGCCATTTAATTGGCTTAATTCTCATTAGTTCTCAAAGAACTAACTAACTATTTAGTTTCAAACTAATCTCATTGGCTGCTGCATTAACAGATGGCTAACAACAATGTGATTGGCTGATATCTAGCTGATCAATTACAGCCTAACTAACTTTCTTACAACAGGTGACTTTTGGTAACCACTAAATCTGATCTCTAAAGCTGCAAATCGCCGTCACATGATAAATCTGCAACTTGAGTTAATTATGCCACTGCAAAATTTTGTTGCCTACAATATTACAAAGTGGGCATAATAAATTTTTTTTTTTTGCACTGAAGGTGGAGATGGGGAAGATTCCTATGTACCGTACCCTATTTTGTTTCTTCGCAATGAAGTGAAGTTATTCAGCAATAAATCAATAAATAAATAAATAAACCAGGAGACTTCGTGACAAATGTGCTTATTGTACGCTTATTTACAAAACTTTATCTGGGATATAACTCAGTAATTGAAAGCTCATACTTAGTTACGTGAGAACCAATGTCTTGTTGCAATGGTGTGTCCAATACAACATTGCTCTGCGTGAAATCTGCAGGTTGGGTAGGTACAGGGAGAGTGATAGAATCACTATTAATCATGGCAACAACTGAAGTCATATTTGGTCTTGCAACTGGTTGTTTTTGAACACATAGTAGTCCAGTGTGGATACATCTCATTATTTCAGTTATTGGACTATCCCTCAATGTAGGATCTATGAGATTTGTAGACGTCCCCTCCATCCAATTTTTCCATGCCTGCAGAAGTATACCAATGTGCATATACCATGTTAAAGAAGAAATTTTTCGACATCTTAGTTTATCATTTATTTTTTCAAAATAATGGTAATGTAACTTTGAACATTCATACTCACGTAGCTTAGAAGATACTCCCTATCCTCTCCATTATGTAAACAGGTAATTTTCCGACCGCTTACAATCTCCAAGATTAACACTCCAAAGCTAAAGACATCTGACTTTACTGAAAATTGTCCTGTCATTGCATATTCGGGAGCCATATATCCACTACATATCAATATTAACAAAGCTCGTATCAATGTAAATGACAATAGAGCTCGTAATAGTTACATTCAAAATTTTCAATTTTCAATTCTTTTATGGCTTTCTTGTTGGTACTCTGACAGGTAATCTATTGAAATGAATTTTACTATGCATGTAGCTAGGATTGCATTCATTAGCTCTAGCAACTAGCAAGTTTTGATGCTTACTATGTTCCCACAATTCTATTTGTACTGCCTTCAGTTTGATCGGGTACAAACAGTTTTGCCATACCAAAATCTGAAATCTTGGGAGTCATTTCTGCATCTAATAGAATGTTACTAGCTTTAAGGTCACGATGAATTATCCGAAGTCGGGAATCCTCATGAAGATAAAGAATCCCTCTAGCAATACCTCTTATTATTTGATAACGCCTTTCCCAACCTAATTGTGCACACTTCGTAGGATCTAAATATTCATGAAACCAAATTAGTAATCAAATATTCTAAATTGAATTTTTCAACAAAAAGGAATTAAAATAATTTTCACCAACTGAAATTATTCTGATCAGATTATAAACTAATATTGAAAAGAACAGATACCAAATATGAAGTGATCAAGGCTTATGTTAGGCACAAATTCATAGATGAGAAGTCTTTCATTTCCTTCTATGCAGAACCCAAGAAGCCTAATTAAATTTCGATGTTGGAGCTTGGCTACTAAGAGGACCTCATTCTTAAATTCTAAATCTCCTTGTCTGGAGTTCATTGATAATCTTTTCACAGCTATCTCGTCCATTTGAAAGCTTACCCTGTATATATGTAAGAATATAATTATGATTGAATGATCTCTAACTCAACTTCAAGGAATTAGAAAGATTTGTTTCACACATTATTGTCTCAACACATTAGGACATATGATTAATAGTTCAGTTCATATAATAACATTCTCATACCTTGTAAACTGCCCCAAATCCACCTTTCCCGAGCTTATTTGCTTCAGAAAAGTTATTTGTCGCAATTATAATAGTGCCAAAATCGAATTGCAAGGACTTCACATCGAGCTCTTCAAAAGAAGAACAAGTTATATACACATTTAATAGAGGCAAGTTCATCTTCAAATTAGACTAAAACACTTGCATAGAGGAGCATGTAATGGATGAGTATTTTATTTACTTGCAGAGGAGAACTAATCAAAGCTTTACAAAGAGATTTGAAATTATTAGACATGATTCAATTCAAATCAAATGTAATAAATTTCTCAATTTAATACATAGACGGTGAGTTATTGGTAGCAACTGATGGTGGCCAGTGATTGGTTGTTACTATGGCTGAAGATTGGTGGTTGGATAGAGGGTGGGCTAAATGGCAACCGGTGGTTGACAATTGGTGGTTGTAATAACTGATGATTTGTGGCCAACGGGCAGTTGAAAGATGTGGTTGGATTGATGGTGGCACAAAAACTGGAAAACACAGAAAGTCAAGAAGTGCTCGTTGCAGCATAGAGGATTTGAAAGGGGAGGTATGAAGCCAAAAAAAATTTCTATGTGCTTCTAGTTTTGTTGATGATGGAAAATGGAAAATGTTACCATCTGTCGCACAAAAACTGGAAAACAGAGAAAATTTTCACCCAAATAAATGAAATTTTAAAAGATGGTAACATATTGAAACAAACTTTCTAGAGTCAAACTGGCAATAGATCTAATTTTATAAGATTGAGGTAGTCACATAATCAAATTTGGGGGGAACGGTCATTTACAACTATTTCTTTTTTGAAAATGCTAAATGCCGTTACCACAATTTTGCCATGTACTTATAAGAAAGACATTATTTCCTATATATGCTTCACATGACACACATTGTTAAAGTTGTTATTATAATATACTAAAAGTTAACCAATACCTTAAGAACATTAATTTAAGAAATATTTTTAGAAACTTTTTATAGAAAAAAAAAAAAAAAAAAACCTAATTTTTTTTTACGCATTTTTATATTTTTCATGAAAATTGTATCAAAACTTTTCAATAATGGTCTAATAACAAATGCCTTAAGGGCATTTGTTAATAAGACTCTTAAAGTATCTGAAAATAGCTTTCAAATAACAAGCAACACTGAGAACTTACCTTGAAAATAATCCTTTGGCTTCCTCTTTCTCACTTTTAAAAAGATGCAAAGACTAATGACAAGTATCAGAATGATAACAGTCGTGACAATGATGGCAATTTGAGTTATGTTTCTTTCATTACCTGCCAAAACCAAGAGCATGTTTTTATTATAAAATGTGTATCTGCTGAATTTGACCTAATAATTAATTCACAAATAAATAACAACTCATCAATACGTTAGCTATGACTATGAGTATTACCTATAAGGTCAAAGAAAGGGTACTTCTTGATACTAGCCAAAAAAAAATGGGTTCAAAAAAAGGGTAGGTTTCAAACGTAATATTATAGTGGTGTTTAAATCTCATGCTGCTTTTCTTAAAATTTAAAAAAAAAAAAAAAATCATGCTTTATTTTTTTTTTTTGGTAAACTCATGCTTTATATCTCAATGCAACATAGCGGATTTTTTTCTATAAATCTAGGAAAAAGTATTGTTTAAACCCTAAACATATTCTGCAACAAATTATTTAATATTGTGCGATAGTGGAAGCTTTGCTACCAATTGTTGTTAAATATGTGAGACAATAAAATATTAAGCACAACATACAAAAATTAATGTGGTTTAGCTTACTCCAAGTCTACCCGCGTCCGCTATTAATAATATGGATAGTGATTTGGCATGTACTCTTATAAATCATGAACTTTTGACATGCGTTGTAGACTCGATCTTGATTGCGTTTTCATGAAATATACCAACCAAAATCCTATCACTTTTAGATTTATAATACTTGATATGAAGCATGAAATTAATCCATTTTAAACGTTGATGATTTTTTCCCCTACAAAGTGGGGAGGGTTCATCCACAGAGTGGTCAGATTCTGCAATTAAATAAGTCCAAAATATTTACGGGAACTATCCATGAAAAATCCAAATTAGTATATATTTTACCATTACCAGGCAGTGGCGATGGCAACAATGGCGATGACCACGGTGGCAGCACAGGGGCTGATGCTTCTAGAAACAAAGAGTAGTTGCCATACCTTAGAAAGCAACTTGGGCTTATTATTCGAAACTCTGTCCTTGCTTGGCAACAGTCTTGAACTTTCTCAATCAGTATTTGTAGGCAATTTCCGCATTGAGTGCTATTGATATCTCTTGTACACTGCACCAACCCATATCTAAAACCATTCCCATTACCAACTGACGTATTACCTGCCTTGAACAACATTTCTGTTGCTAAAACTTTATCTCTCAGGTTGTTCATAAGACCAAGTGCTCCAAAATTAGGTTCTTCAGGTGCAGTAATATTATTCTGGGCATTCCACATGAACACATGTGGCTCTGTCTGTGGCACTCCAAAGAAATTAATGTCAGAGTACCTTAACATGCATTCATTGTACCATGCGATGGCACTTTTACCTGGACACCGAGTTTTGATATAATTGCTCACATAGCTGACACAGGTTTCGCAAGTATATTGGGAAACATCACCTCGGCAGAGAAAGAGACCGTAGATGTCAATATTATTAGATATAGCTTTGTAGAAGCTGTAGTTTTGGGAAGCTTTGGAGGATAAAGAATCCAAGAGGACTGTGAGGTTGGATAGGTAGTCATCGTTGGCTAGCTCAAGAGATCCTAGTCCAACAGAACAATAGTGATAATTGTAGATTGGCTCAGGCTGGGAATTAATGTAGCTGGTAAGAGCGAAGACTACTAACGATAAGAAAAGAAAGGTTCTGAAGTTGCGGAAAGAAAACATTGTACCTCCTAGGCTTCAACAGAAAATTCGTTACTTGACCAGACCACATGCTTATATATAGCTGATTATCATTCATCCATAAGAAATAATTTTCTCCAAATAAATTATTTTCGGGCAAATTCTTTTACACGCAATGTCATAAACTGAAATTGTGAGTCAAATTCACGGTTTCAAGTATTGAAATACAAATTGTGTAATAATAACGCCCATTATTTTCTCATACTGTTAAGACTTTCAATCTTGGAAAAAATAAAAGTATTTGGGTAAAATGAAAAATTGATCCTCTGAGTTTTTTCAATTTTTTAGTCCTCTAACTTTGCTTTTGATTATTTCAGTCCTTTAACTTTCAAGATTATTCAATTAAGGCTTTTCCATCAATTTTTGTTACATGTTGTGGTTAATTTATCAATTTTATAAATTTTTCTTCTAATTTTTTAAATAAAAAAATTCAATTAATGATCGAAAAATATTTTTCAGATTTTTTTTTTCCAAAAAATTTTAACAAAAATTAACGAAAATGCCTTAATTGAATAAATCTGAAATTTAGAAGACTGAAATGAAATCTAAAGAAACTTAGAGGGTCAGTTTTGCATATTACCCAAACTACTTTGTCAAAGTTTCTTGTTTTCACCCTAAAAAAAAAAAAAAAAAAAAGTCCAATAAGTTGTCTGGTCAAATTTTGTCACTTAAGCATGTGAACAAGGAAAGGAGATGCTTTCTTGAATTATTGGAGTAAACCTTTGACTTCTCTTATTTTCCTATGTGCTGCAACTTCTAAGAAACATACATTATTTGTCCTTGTAAAATCTGCATTATTAGCCCCTGTAAAATCAGCGTTTTATACCATAAGCCTTGAGACTCATAATTCTGTAGCAGGTCCAAATTAACAATCCTCTCTTGTTTGGATAAACTTTTTTTTTTCTTTTGAGGGAATTGTTTGGATGAACTTGTATTCGTTGGCTTATTTTATTAAATATAAAGATGTGGTCGCAATTTGAAAGTTGAGCTTTAAAATTTTATTTAAAAATTGAGCATTAAAATAAATTTGTATTTTAAGCTAAAACAATAGACCAAACAAATCAAGAATCCCCCATAGAACCATACAAACTAGAACTAAGCCCAATACCCCAAAAAAACCTAATATATATTCTTGACAAAATGGCAATAGAAAACATAGCTATTGACAGAAGCAACTCTTTTAATTTTCTGATGATTCATTGAACCAATACAAAAGGGAGAAACTCACCTAAACACATTACTTCAACCTTAATTCTCAAAATTATTCCTTAATTTATCCATTAATGGAGAAAAAAAAACAGCATATTAGGAAATACGCCTTGATCACATGCTTACTCCCTTGCTAACCTTTCTCTATCTTACTTTTTAATTATTTACTATATGAAATTGCATACATGTGTGGTTCTTCGTTGTCTTTAATGATGTACTTTCATTTTCTCTACACCCAAAAATATAGTTAAGTTATGGGTTAAATGTAAAATTGACCCTCTAAGTTTCTTCATATTTCATTTCAGTCCTCTACCTTTCAAGATTATTCAATTAAGGCTTTTCTATCAATTCTTGTTACATGTTGTGGTTAATTTATCAATTTTAAAAAATTTTCTTCAAATTTTTTAAATAAAAAAATTCAATTAATGATTGAAAAATATTTTTTAGATTTCTTTTTTCAAAAAATTTTAACAAAAGTTAACAGAAATGCCTTAATTGAATAAATCTAAAACTTAGAGGATTGAAATGAACGAAAGCAAAGTTAGAGGACTGAAATGAAATATGAAGAAACTTAGAGGGTCAGTTTTGTATTTTACCTCAAGTATTTTGTCAAAGTTCCTTGTTTTCCCCCTAAAAAAAAATTATTAAAAAAAAAAAAAAAAAAAAGTCCAATAAGTTGTCTGGGTCAAATTTTGTCACTTGAGCATGTGACTAAGGAAAGGAGATGCTTTCTTGAATTATTGGAGTAAACCTTTGACTTCTCTTATTTTCCTACTGTACTGCAACTTCTAAGAAACATACATTATTTGTCCTTGTAAAATCTGCATTATCAACCCCTGTAAAATCAGCGTTTTATACCATAGGCCTTGAGACTCATAATTCGGTAGCTGGTCCAAATTAAAAATCCTCTCTTGTTTGGATAAACTTTTTTTTTTTTCTTTTGAGAGAATTGTTTGGATGAACTCGTATTCGTTGGCTTATTTTATTAAACATAAAGATGTGGTTGCACTTTGAAAGTTGAGTTTTAAAATTTTATTTAAAAATTGAGCATTAAAATAAATTTGTATTTTAAGCTAAAATAATAGACCAAACTAATCAAGAATCCCCCATAAACCCATACAAACTAGAACTAAGCCCAATACCCCATAAAAACCTAATATATATTCTTGACAAAACGACAATAGAAAACCTAGCTATTGACAGAAGCAACTCTTTTAAGTTTCTGATGATTCATTGAACCAATATAAAAGGGAGAAACTCACCTAAACATTGATAGGCCAAAAAAAAAAAAACATATTGACCCCTTGTGATGAATTAACCAATTAATTAGCCAAGTGAATTAATTAAGTTAATTAACATGCAATAAGTGCGGTAGCACAAACAATTCACCAATTATACTAAGTATGCAGCGGAAAATAAATTGACACAATGATTTGTTTTCAAATGGGGAAAACTTACACGACAAAAACTCCCCCGGGTGATTTTAAGGTCACCACTCCCGAGAATCCACTATTATCAAAACAAGCGGTTATAAGTAAAGGAATCCCAATACTTTATACGAACCTACAGTTGAACCCTTATCTCAATACCCAATTGGACTTGTTCTGTAATGACAATCTCTCCTTTCAATGCACAACTCCTAGTACGTGTCTAACCAATTGCACGGATCCTAGTACGTGACTTCAATCAACAACTAGAGAAGGTTGTTGGCTGCAAAGTTTTTCAGTTCATCCAAACGATGAAGATCAAGAAAATGCTTGGTTACAAAACCCAACGATGCACAAACACAACAACTTCTTTACAAGAAAGATGAACTAGGGAAAATTTTGTCTCCGGTCACAATTTGCTTGAACAAACTTTTCTCAACACTTGTGCAACTTGTTTCTACCTTTGACGGCCCTTAAAATAATCTTTTTTATATGTCTAAGGTTGTGAGAAAAGAAAGTCTAAGCACACAACCACAGATTAGAGTCAAAACAAAACTGAAATTCTATTTTTCATAAACCTCGAGAGATCCCCTATCTGTCAAGCTTCTGTCGAGCCACGAGTTTCATCAGCTTTACAGGTTTCGATAGATAGCTAGCTGTCGAGCTTTAATGAACAGCATTTTCTACACTTGAATCTTGGACAGACTTGCATGGCTTTAGCACTTGACTTGAAACACGATTTCTTGAAGTATTAAACACATCCTAGATCTACCCAAATACAAGTAAAGTGTGTTTTTGTTAAAGGATTAGCCAATTACATAAAGTAGTGACATATATTCCTAATAAATGAATTACATATATCCTAACAAACACATTACTTCAACCTTAATTCTCAAAATTATTCCTTAATTTATCCCATTAATGGAGAAAAAAAAAAAAACATATTAGGCAATACGCCTTGATCACATGCTTACTCCCTTACTAACCTTTCTCTATCTTACTTTTTAATTATTTATTGTATGAAATTGCATACATGTGTGGTTCTTCATTGTCTTTAATGATGTACTTTCATTTTCTCTACACCCAAAAATATATTTAAGTTATAATTGGGCTCCTTGTAATCAATTATAAAACAAAATTCGACCTAGTAAACACTCACTATAAAATTCAACACACACCAGCACAATTCAAACTTCTCATACCCCCCACTTAACGTCACTTAAATTCTTGATATTCTCATTAGGTCTTACTATGCTTCAAGTATCACATTGTACCATACCTCCTAATCTTGGAGTTAATTACCAAGTTAACTATAATATAATTTGTCATGACCTAAGAAAGCATTAGCCACATTTACATTAACTCCCAAAATGACTACTTAAGTTATAATTTGGGTTTCTTGTAATTACCTTTAATCCCTTATTCGACCTATTAAACACTTGATTTAAGACAAAATACGTGTTCACATAATACACACTCGTCACTATGTATATTACCACCATTAATCTATACTTACATATAGATATACATTCCAACCTATCACTTAACAAGAGTGAGTAAAAAAAAAAAAAATCATTAAGGAGAGCTTATCTGGTTCCTTAATTATTACAAACGATTTGATATGAACTAACAAAACTGTTAGGCTCTAAAAGTTTAGAACAATTGGCAAACCGTGAACACAAACTTGTCTAGGTATAAATCTTAGAGTCTATAGAGTTTATTAGAAAAATGCTCAAGGTACTACATATCAAAATACAAGAACATTCAAGCTGTAGAAAGAAGAATTCAAATTCAATGAAATCCGACCGATCAAAAATTAGATCCTACCGATTGAAAATCGCAGACATGAAATTTTTGCAGAATTCTATTTCAGCTCAAACTTCACTTAAACGCTTTGGGTTTCAAATGAAACACTTCTAGTATATAAAGGAATACCCTAACTACGTTTTGAGAGCTTATTGAGAGACTTTGGAGGTGTTCTTGTGAGATCTAAAAGGTATTGTGGCTTCCTCTTTCAAAGTCACTACCGGAAATCATTCTCATATCATTAGATTCAGTAGATTTGAAGTTGTTGCAACAAGATCAAAAACTGCTGATGATCTAAACCTTCAAGGGCGGTCTTGGAGTCACAAACTGGAGAGTTTATGTTGCTAAACCTTTTAGTGGGATCTCAAAGTCATAAGAAAAGTGGCTTATGTTCATGTAAATCCAAGAAGAGGAGTTCGTGAATTTGGAACTTGCACGTGATCGTATCAGTAAGTTACTACATGAGGTAGCATTAGATTTAGGGTTAAATCTTTTGTAAAAACTTCAATTCTCTTATAGTGGATTTGGTTTACCTTAAAGATAGTTAGGTCAAATCCTCTCTAAGTTTTTACCTTGAAATGGTTCGTTTCATTGGTTTTCCTAGGTAATCATATCGTGATGTTATTTACTTTTCCACATCTTTGCATGAAATGATTTATTTGTGTTTAACCAAGTTCTGAAAATTAATCTAAATAATCACTTGATTAATAAACTAGGATATAAAAATTCATTTAAAGGGGTATAAACGAACAAACAAAAATGATTAGAAAATCCCATCCTATAAAGGTCACGGGGGATGTAAATTCCTATGGGTAACATGCAAGATTGGTTTTGCTAACACCACAAAATTAATCGCTTTCTAAGGCCTTTGCTAGTGGTCTTTAGCATAGTTGGACTTAAAATCCACTCTTCAGTCTACAGTCAGAAGACTCAGAACTAACAATTTGAAGGAAGGTAACATGTGTGTAGAGTCTATTATGGGCAAGATCTAGAAATTAATTGATGCAGAAACATGGACTTCACATTTTCAATCAAAAATGACAACTAGGAAATGACAAAAATTCCTAGCCATCTAAGACTTCACATTTTCCACATCAGACTTCACAATAAAACTGCATAAGTCTTATTGTTACGGTGATTTAAGAAGGAAATTTTGCCAAGATGTCTTCTTATTTGTAGGGTCCTCAACAATGCTCTGTGAATAAAAATCTATTGTTCACCGATTGTAACTTTTTTTTTTTTTTTTTTTTGAGAATCAAGACCAATCTTATTAATCTGCAAGACTGAGAAGATCAGCCATGTAAACAGGTTCAACATCTGGTGGGATGTCTTCCATCCAGACAGACAAAGGTGAAGAAAGAGGTGCCCATCTCGCAAGTGAGTGAGCTACCTTATTACAGGAACAACTTACATGAGAGAATTTTAAATCAGAAAAATATGAAGCTAGGAATAAAATGTCGTTTGCTACGTGGCTGTACTGGGCAAGAGAATGAGTACCATTCTTCAAGTTCTGCATCAACACTACTGAATCACTCTCCAAGATAACTCTATCAATCCCAATTTCCACTGCCAACTCCAGTGCCCTCCTTGCTGCCAAAGTCTCAACCTCAATTATTAAGTAAGGTAAAGAGACCAACTATGAGAGCAAGGCCATGACCAAACCCTCTGAGTTTCAAATGACCGCACCAAGTTCTGCTTTATCCTCCTTCACAAAAACAAACCCATCAAAGTAAATTTTGTACCATGACGGATCAGGGGCTGTCCATGAACCAACCCGAGCTGCTACAGCTGCATTATGGGTCTGATGAGGGGCTGTTACTTCGAGCTTCCTTTCCACTGCCTTCTCCAATAGTTGGCTAGAAGTGTAGGTAGATTTTCCCAATCTAAGACTATTTCTTCGATTCCAAAGATCCCAAACCACCCAACCAAATAATTCAGGCTCATCTTTTTTCTACCAAAATCATGCCAAGGAGGTCTGTAAAACAATTGGCTTGTCTCAATGAGCTATGGGTCCAATTTAGTTTCTCCCTCCACATGTCTTCGAGCTTGGGACAACTATATAACGCCTGTAACACATCTTCCTTATGGCTCTTGCACTATTCACACTGATCCTCAGAAATGACTTTTCTTCGCATTAGATTATCTTTAGTTGGTAGGGAGTTTTGGCAGGACCTCCATAGGAAATTATGGATTTTGCCAGGAACATCAAGACCACCCCAAAGCGCTATCCACAAAGGCTTCATTGTATCAGTTTTAGAGGGGCCTGTTTGTTGCTACAACACCTCATTTTGTAGAAATTTGTAACCGGATTTAATCGAGTAATCCCCATCTGGGGTAAATGGCCAAATCAAGACATCTCGCTACTAAGATTTGCACAATGGAAATTTTCTGATTAAGTTTGCCTCAAACTCATAGAATGTATGCTCCTAGATATCATCTTTCCAAATCCTCTAGTGTTGGTCAATCAAACAGCTCACCCTTGCATCTGCCTGACCGTGCAAGATTGGTGATATAATCCTGGGATTATTTTTCTTAGCAATCCACCTATCAACCCAAATTCTGACCGAATGTCCATCTCCAATCCTCCATTGCACCCCCTTCCTAATCACCTCCCTGCCATGGATAATGCTCTTCCAAGTATACGAGGCAGTGCTTGGAACCTTAGCTTGCATTATTGAGCAATCCGAGAAGAATTTTAGCTTGAACACCCTATAAAATAAAGAGGGCTCATCATGCAATAATCTCTAAGCTTGTTTCGCCAAGAGTGCATCATTGAACAAGAATAAATCCTTAAAGCCCATACCCCCTTGGCTTTTTGGTTTGTACAGCTCCTGCCACTTAATCCAGTGGATTTTGTGGCTATCTCCTCTTTGTCCCCAAAAGAACTTTCGAATAAGTGCCTCAATTTCATGACATAGAGTCCTCAGTATCTTGAAACATGAAATTGTATATGTAGGGAGTGCTTGTGCCACTGCTTTAATCAAGACTTCCCTTCCCATTTGTGATAGAAGCTTACCTTCCCATTCCTGTAACCTCTTCCAAACCTGTTGCTTTATCTTGGCAAAGCTATCCTTTTTACTTCTGCCAATAAAAGAGAGTAACCCAAGGTAGCTCTCATATTGATGGATGACCGAGACCCCAAGAGTTTGTTTGATCACATCTTGCATGTCTTGAGGTGTTGATTTACTGAAGAAGAGGTTTGTTTTTTATCTATTTATTGTTTGCCCCAAAGCACCTTCATAGATCGCCAACAAATCCAGCAGCTTTTGACATTCAACTTCCTTGGCTCTACAAAAAATTAAGGTATCGTTCGCAAACAAAGGATGTGTTATTCTAGGTCCAGATCTGCAAATAGACACCCCTTGAATCTTATCCTTACTTGCAGCTGAACTAATAATGCCATGTAATCCTTCTATACACATCAGGAAGAGGTATGGAGATAGGGGATCTCCTTGACAAAGACCTCTAGTGGAAATGATGTGTCCATAGGATTCCCTATTGATCAAGACTGAATATCTGGCTGAGGTAATACACTCCATCATAAGTTTAACCCTATGTTCATGAAGTATTTGATACACTTCATTTTCTTTCTTTTTTATAAAGTATTTGATGAAAAAAAAATAAGACAATATAAACTACAATTAATGAAGACAACGTGGAATTAAGAATTTTATGCTCTAAACATTTAGAGCCTGTTTGGCCAAGGTTTTTTCATCACTCAATTTCCATTACTCAATTTCCATCACTCATCACTCATCACTCAATTTTTCACACTCATTTGGCATCATCACCCAATTTCCATCACTCAATATTTTTCACACTATTTGTGGGCCCCACACCTACCAGCTGGTGCAGTTTTTTTTTTTTTTCCAGTACCCAAACTCACCGAAGCTATAAAAAAATTTAAAAAAAAAAAAAAAAAAAAAAAAAAAAAAAGCCAAAACTGAAGACCGAACAAGTGGAAAAAAAAAAATCAAAAGGTGGTCAAAAGTTGCGGCTGTGGGTCCCCTATGTGTGTTCAATTACAATATTACCATTGAGTTATGAGATATAGAAACTGAAAACAGACTTTGGTTGTTTTCAGTTTCCATAACTCATAACTCATAACTCAAAAATCAGAGAATTGAGTGATGGAAACAAAGTTATGGAAACAGAGTTATCGTTTGGCCAAACAACCTTTTTGCTATGGGTCCCACCATTTTTGAGTTATGAGTTATGGAAACTGAAAATTGAGTTATCAAAATATTGAATCCAAACAGGCTCTTAGCATTCATGCCAAAACTTAACTATTTTCCATAATGGTGGTCCTAAATTGCCTCACAAAAAACCTTTAAAAAGTGTTGAAAAACATAAAAGAATATATTTCCTCAGATCAAAAGTAGATAAAGTTATGAGTGTATGAGTATCAATATAGGTCTCAAAAAATGGTCTGGATGACATAAATAAACAGACCCGAATAACACGATACGATTGAATGCCCCACTTCCAACCTAGCTTGAATCAGAGTCAAATGAATCCACAATTCACGCTAGTTTAAACTCAAATTATTTTGCAAGACTGAAAGTTCCAACAATGACCAAAGTCGTCTAATCAAGCCAAACATTAAAGGCAAAGAAAAAATTACTCTAAACATTATTAGAGCAGTTTTGTAGCCGGCAATAGTTGTCATGGTCCCCAATGTAATAATCATAAGATGACTAGTGAATGGATAGTTTCACTTTCTTTCAACGAGTCTCTTTTCAAATTCATAGAATCCATTTCTCACACGTTGGGACCAAAGACTTGTGGCGTGCCAATTGAGCAAAACACAAATGAGTCATGAGTGTGTGACAGCACAGCAATAATAAAGAATTCACAAACCCACTAAGAGCTTGGCTTTGCATTGAGTCTAACACTCACAATTACAATGATTTAAGAAGAAATTTCATGACAACTCTTGTACTAGGTTGTAACTCGAACATTATCACATTAAAATAGACTTATCACTGATATCACTTTTTTTAAAGTTAATCACAAACATTTTATTTCAGTAATTGTAAAACAAAATATTGCATTCCTAAACTTATTAGACAACAAAACTTAAAATAATAATAAAATGAAAAAAAAAAAAAAGTTCAAAAGAAAAGTAGTGTCTTGAGTCTTGACTCTCTTTACTGGGTATGAATATCAAAATGAGTGGATCCAAACTCGTCATGCATAAGCATTTAACGTAGCATTCAATGGTCACCAAAGTCTTCTAATCATGCCTAACATTACTCATTACTTTTTTGGCCGGCAATCATGGTCATGGCCTCCGGCACAATGATATAAATATGTCTCCATTTTTATCTCTTTCTAACACTGAAAATATCTCCTTATTGTATCTTATTGAAAGAAATATGGGAAGCTTCTTATGGCTATACCAGGTTCATTTTCTTCTTTTCTTACTCTTGCTTTCTCATGTTACTTGCTCCTCGTCTTTACCTTCTTTTTCACCTCCTTTATCGATGCCAATATGCCATCCAGAACAGAGCTCTGCTTTGCTCCAATTCAAGAACTCATTTTCACTTCCCCATGACAATTCAATTTCATTTCATTGTGATTTATATCATGGAATTCAATCATATGCCAAGACAAATTCCTGGATAAAGGTACAAATTGTTGTACATGGAATGGGATCACATGTGATAACAAGACTGCTCATGTCATTGGCATTGACGTTAGTTGCAGTCAACTTCAAGGCACCATCCATTCCAATAGCAGCCTTTTCTCTCTTCAACATCACCAGAAACTCAACCTTTCTTACAATGACTTTAGTGGCTCTAAATTGTCTCCTAAGTTTGGTTGGTTTGCGAACATGACACATCTTAATCTCACAACATGCAACTTAACCGGCGAAGTTCCATATGAAATTTCTTATCTATCCAAACTAGTTTCACTTGATCTCTCTTGGAATGGCAACATGAAACTAGAAGAGCAAAGTTTGCGAAGGCTTATTCAGAACCAAACCAAGCTAAGTGAACTTTCTTTAGTTACTGTTGACATGTCTTTCGTTTCACCAAAGTTTCATGAATTTGTCTTCTTCTTTGATATCTCTTCGTCTTTATGATTGTCGATTAAAAGGGAGATTCCCATATAATATATTTCACCGCCCAAACCTCCATTTTCTTGATTTACATTACAACCACAACCTTACTGGTTCTCTTCCAAGGCAAAATTGGAGTAGCCCCCTTAAGGTCTTAGGTCTCTCTAAAACTGGATTCCCAATCGACTTACCCAATCTAATCAGAAATTTGAAATCCTTGAGAAAATTGTACCTCAGCAGGTACAATTTCACAAGGTCGTATCCAACACTCCTTCCTAACCTCGCACAAATCACCTCTTTGGACCTCTCACACAATAACTTTGGTGGCCAGATACCATGGTTTTTCCTAAAATTTGAACGACTCACTTTCTTAGATCTCTCATTCAACAATTTCATCGGTCAACTTTCTGATGTTTCTACAAATGTTATTGAACTTTCACCGTCAAATAATTCTTCCAATTGTCAATCAATCAATTACATTCCTTCCAAGCTAGAATATTTGTGTTTATCTCATAACTTATTGAATGGTTCGATTCCATCCTGATTGTATTCCATACCACATTTGCATAATTTATGTTTGGATAATAACCAACTCACTAGGCATATTGATGAATTTCAATATAATTCTATTAGGTATCTTGACTTGAGTAATAACAAACTACAAGGCCCTCTTCTAGTGTCGATCTCTAAACTTGTGAGCCTTTATCATATAAATGTCTCCTTCAACAATTTTAGCGGCACTATGGAGTCAAAAATGTTCTCAAAGCTCAAAAACCTTCAAACTGCTGATCTTTCACACAACCCTCTTCTATCAGTCAACACTTTCAGTAATGTTAACTATACCTTACCCAAACTTTATGAATTATATTTGTCATGTTGCAACTTCAAGGAATTTCCAAGCTTTTTAACAAACCTTGAAAATTTAGAAAAGTTAGACCTTTCCCACAACCAAATCAAAGGCAATACACCAACTTGGCTGTTTGATGTGGGGAAGAATTCTTTGAGATATTTGAATCTATCAAACAACTTCTTGACAAGAATTGACCAACTTCCATGGAAAAAATTAGGATATCTTGATCTTCATTCCAACTCACTCCAAGGACCACTTCCGGTACCTCCGATTGGCATTTCCTTCCTTTCAATCTCAAGGAACAATTTATGTGGAATGATCCCTTCATTGATTTGTAATATTAGTTCCCTTAAAGTCCTTGATTTGTCTCATAATAACCTAAGTGACATGATTTCATCGTGTCTAGGAAACTTCAGTGATAGTCTCTCGGTGTTGGATCTACGAAATAATAAATTTTATGGCACCATCCCAGAAACATTTGCAAAGGGAAAGAACTTAAGAAGTCTTAATTTGAATGGAAATCAATTGGATGGGCCTTTGTCACAATTATTGGTCAATTGTATACACTTGGAAGTGCTTGATCTTGGTAATAATAAGTGTGGGGGGTAAAAGACTAATAGGCCCATGTCGATGTCTACACTGGACCAAGGGTCCAGCCCAAGGAAAAACCCCTCCTCGGCCATGGGGAGAATCCTCCTCGGCATGGATATAGTCGAGGATAAAAGAGGTAACCCGCCACTGGTAGTGACACTCCATATCGTTCCACAGGATAGGAAAAGCATTAAAGCAGAAAAGGACGAAGGAGAAATCAGAAGCGTCTAAGGGAAAGGCTGTCATTATTGCATTCAATGCCTTGTGCCTGACACGGTCATACTTCTCTGTCCTTACAACCACTCCCAACAACTGAAGGGAAGGGCTGATGGGACAAGTACCTATCCTAGGGATCCCATTCAGGAGGAAGGAAACTATTATAAAAAGGGAGTAAAAAGAAACAGAAAAGCAGGGCAGAGACCCCCCTCACAACACACCAGAGGTCCCAAAAAAGGGGTCCTCAGGCCAGGCCAAGGACCAATCCTCTCAGATGAACCCAGTCCGTCTCAACTTGATCGTAAAGAACACCGTGATGACCATTGTCCATACACTAAAGCCTAACTCTTTGGCCCACTCTCTACAAATTCATTGTACCGAGCTCACTGACTTAATGTCTCATACATCTTGGGCTTGGCCTGAAAAACGTGACCCTACAATTGATGTCGTTTGTGGGAAGAGCTTGTGCGTTAGCAAGTGCAATGACTAATCACGGTGGGATCAAGCTCCTGCCAGTAGGAGTCCATTAGGAAGTGGTACAAGCTACACGAAAGCCTCTCCATTATTTCCTAAAACACACCGTCGTTGTCGTAACTTAGCTTCTACTCAGGTCTACACTTCGAAGCGTTGATTACGTGGGAAGGGTTGCTAAGCGAAACGTGGTCCTAGGGGCTTCTGACGTCAGACGTGTGCCTCGGGCACTTGACAAGGGGCTAATTCTCGCGGGCCTAATAGTCCAGCCCGCTGAATCCCCTCTGGAGAAAGAAGTTGATGGCCAAACCAAAAGCCTAAGTGGTAGACAGAACCAAAGTCTTGCATGGTCCTCGGACTCAAACCTATAGGAAAACTAGTCACTTCAAAAGTCAGAGTGCTAGATAGAACCAAAGTCTTACATAGTCCTCGAACTCAAACCTATGGGGAAACTAGTCACTCCAAAAGTCTAAGTGCTAGACAGAACCAAGATCTTGCATGGTCCTCGGACTCAAACCTATGGGGAAACTAGTCACTCCAAAAGTCTAAGTGCTAGACAGAACCAAGATCTTGCATGGTCCTCGGACTCAAACCTATGGGGAAACTAGTCACTCCAAAAGTCTAAGTGGTAGACAGAACCAAGTTCTTGCATGGTCCTCGGACTCAAACCTATAGGGAAACTAGTCACTCCAAAAGCCTAAGTGCTAGACAGAGCCAAGGTCTTGCATGGTCCTCAGATTCAAACTTTTGAGAAAACTAGTCACTAGACAAAACCAAAGTCTTGCATGGTCCTCGAACTCAAACCTATGGGAAAACTAGTCACTCCAAAGGCTTAAGTGCTAGACAGAACCAAGGTCTTGCATGGTCCTCGAACTCAAACCTATGGAAAAACTAGTCACTCCAAAAACCTAAGTGCTAGACAGAACCAAGGTTTTGCATGGTCCTCGGACTCAAACCTATGGGGAAACTAGTCACTCCAAAAACTTAAGTGCTAGACAGAACCAAGGTTTTCCATGGTCCTCGGACTCAAACCTATGGGGAAACTAGTCACTCCAAAAGCTTAAGTGCTAGACAGAACCAAGGTCTTGCATGGTCCTCGGACCCAAACCTATAGGAAAACTAGTCACTCTAAAAGCCTAAGTGCTAGATAGAACCAAGGTCTTGCATGGTCCTCGGACGCAAGCCTACAGGAAACTAGCTACTTCAAAAAAGGTCTAAGTCCTAGGCAAAATGGAGGTCCCGCGTGGTCCTCGGACCTCTGGCTTTATAGAAACTAATACACAATGGTACCTTTCTAAGTGTTTAGACTAGATACAGTCATGCCTCAGTCCTCGGACCAGATGCCTAAAGCGAGTTAAAGCTATGAATATCGTCGGAAACGTGGAAAAGAACCCTAGTACCCGGCAACCCCCTTGGACAGTTTATTTTAGGTTACACGTCCTCGGGCTTAGTCTTATATAGTTAACCTACTTAAAGTCTGCATTGTTGTGCCCGTCAGCTTTGATAAAATCAAAATGATAACTCTTTATTGGCAATGGCATCGGTTCTAAGTACCGTTCGGAAGAAAAGACACCAACACATCCATTCACGAAATAATTATTGCAGAAAAGAAAGGATACGCAAAATGAGAAAAAATCATCTTTTATTAGATAAAGAAATAGTACAATGTACATAAAAGGGCTTAGACAAGCCTATATTAGAAGCTAACTATAAAAAAATAAAAAAAAAGGGCACACGGGAACGGTGAATCCTCAATCTAGCTCCAACAGCAATAGCGCAAGTACGGATGGCACCGGCGGTGGAAGAGAAGGAGAAGCGGAGGCGCCCGATCCACGACCTTACTCTAGCAGCAACCAAGCAAGTCTGGATGGCACCAACGGTGAAAGAGAAGAAGCAGAGATGCCAAAATCTCCATACTTGCTCTAGCAGCAATCGAGCTAGTATTGCTCTAGCAGCAACCGAACAAGTATGGATGGTACCAGAAATGGGAGGCCCAAACCCTCACATGCATGGCACACGGCACCGGATGAAAATCCCAGTGCTGTCGCACCAAAAATCTTATACAACCTACACCTACTTCGGATTTTGGCTGAAAGAAGAGAGACTCATTTCTTGTCCAGTCAAGGGGGAGAAATATCTTCAACCTTTGCCTCCCTTGCCCTGACTGGGCCATTCTGAATCTCGGAGATACCCAAGGCTTCTGAAGAGGGTTTTGTTCCTCCACCCTCACCCTAACCATGACCATTTCACTCCCTAAATCTCAGTCACTCTCATAGTAGGGCCTTTGGGAACATTTGGGGAGTTAGAAACCTGAAAAAATCAAGGGTTTGCAAATAAAAGGGGACGATCTCCCACCGCGCGTCTTATATAGAGAATAAATCTGGAGGCAATCAATTCGCCCCAAATCTCCAAGAAGGAATTACAAACGAGATCAATCTCGCTCAAATTCCAAAGTAGTCTTCAGCCGTTGGATTTATGTCACCTCGTGAAAGGGCCCTAATTAAAGCGCACCTCGTGTACCGAAACGACAAGAACGCGGCTTGGATAGACTAAAAGAATGTTTCACAGCCAGGAATGCACCTCAGGCAAACGAAGAGACTCTGGCATTAATGGAGGGCAAGACTTGGCAAGCCGTGACAGAGGCCCAATGTCACCAAAACCCTTCTCTCCGTCCGAGGAGCTAGACAGCAGGATTTTGAGGGGCCATTGTGGGGGGTAAAAAACTAATAGACCCATGTCAATGTCTACACTAGGTCAGGGGCCCAGATCAAGAAAAAACCCCTCCTCGGCCATGGGGAGAATCCTCCTCGACATGGATACAGCCGAGGATAAAAGAGGCAACCCACCACTGGTAGTGACACTCCATATCGTTCCACAGGGTAGGAAAAGCACTAAAGCAGAAAAAGACAACGGAGAAAACGGAAACGTCTAAGGGAAAGGCTGCCATTATTGCATTCAGTGCCTTGCGCCTGACACGGTCATACTTCTGTCCTTACAACAACTCCCAACAACTGAAGGGAAGGGCTGATAGGACAAGTACCTATCCTAGGGACCCCATTCAGGAGGAAGGAAACTACTATAAAAAGAGAGTAAAGAGAAACAGAAAGGCAGGGCAGAGACTCCCCTAACACACCAGAGGTCCCAAAAAAGGGGTCCTTAGGCCGGACTGAGGACCAATCCTCTCAGATGATCCCGGTCCGTCTCAACTTGATCATAAAGAACACTGTGATGACCGTTGTCCATACACTAAAACCTAGCTCTTTGGCCCACTCTCTACAAATTCATTGTACCGGGCTCACTGGCTTAATGTCTCATGCATCTTGGGCTTGGCTTGAAAAACGTGACCCTACAATAAGATTAATGGCATCTTTCCACATTGGTTGGGAACTCTTCCAAACTTACGGGTTCTAGTATTGCGAGCAAATAGATTTCAAGGTACTATAGGCAATCCAAAGACTAAATTCACCTTCACTAATTTACAAATCATAGACATTTCTCACAATGAGTTTCATGGTTGTTTACCAACAAAATATTTCAATCAATTAAAAGCCATGATAAATGCAACAACAGAAAAAGGTGAATTGAAGTATATTGGTGAGAATTATTATCAGGATTCTGTGATAGTGGTCATGAAAGGGTTGTCTTTGGAATTAGTGAAAATCCAAAATCTCTTTACCACCATTGACTTTTCGAACAATGGTTTCATAGGAGAGATTCCAAAGTCCATTGGAAAGCTTAAATTATTCAAGGGGCTTAACATTTCACACAATAAACTTACAGGTAATATGTCTTCATCATTGGAACATTTGACCAATTTTGAATGGTGAGATCTTTCCTCAAACAAGCTTACTGGAGAAATTCCAAGACAATTGGTAGATCTTACAGAACTTGAAGTTTTAAACTTATCAAGAAATTATCTAGTTGGACTAATACCTCAAGGTAACCAATTCAGTACATTTTCAAGTGATTCATATAGTGGAAATGTGGGCTTATGTGAATTTCCGTTTATAAGAACTTGTGGAGATGACAGGGACAACAATCACCAGCATCATCAACAATCCTAGAGGATGATTTGAAGCTTCGGGTTCATTGGAAAGTTATACTCTTGGGGTATGGATGTGGATTATTATTTGGATTGGGTATGGGATATCTTGTGTTCAAATTTGAGAAACCAAAATGGCTAATGAAGATGGTTGAATGAGAAAAACAAAAACAAAACAAAACCAAAAAAAAAAAAAAAAAAAGAAGGTGAGATAGTCCAACTATGCTTGTGGAAGAGTTAGACAAGGAATGATTTAGTGGATGCCAAAAGGTATATTCTTTTACATTAATATATTAGAAAATACTTTGCTTTGTAATTTGATTCCTTAAGGTTGTATTTTTATATTATAGAAATGACTTTTCTTTTCCGATTTTCTAGGGATTAGGAATGTTTATACAAGTATTAATGATGTGACTAATAATTTTCCTTTTGCAGAATAAAGAAGAAGGTTCTTCTCAAAAAGAAAACTAAAAAAGGGGAAAAAAAAAAAAAGGTGTTTGTTGGATTCTTTGAAGAGATGGAGTTAATGGCCTTACTGCTACTTAAAAAGCTTCAAGGAGTAAATTTGGGTTTTTTTTCTTTTTCTGTTTTTCTTTTTCTTTTTTTTTTCAGATAGAAATGACAGGAAAATGTCTACTAATGTATTAATGTAGTGATTTCTATTTCTTTTAGTGGAAGTCACTTCTTGAATTACTCCGTTTCCATTCAATTACAATGCTAAAAATGAAAGCATATAAACTTTAAAAATGATATGTCAACAAAAGCAGTAAAAAATATGTCAAACTTTTATATTAATTAGTCCATTTTCATTCAATAATTTAGCCACAACTTTTTAAAAAATAGGGGTGTGTAGGTTTGGCACGTTTAAAAACCACTATTTGTTCAAATTAATCTCAAAAATCTGCATTATTAGCCCTTGTAAAATCAGCATTATAAACCATAAGCCTTGAGACTCATAATTCAATAGCTTGTCCAAATTAACAATTCTCTCTTGTTTGGATGAACTCTTTTTTTGTTTTTTTTTTTTTTTTTTTTTTTTTGAGGGAATAGTTTGGATGAACTTGTATTCGTTGGCTTATTTTATTAAACATAAAGATGTGGTTGCACTTTGAAAGTTGAGCTTTAAAATTTTATTTAAAAATTGAGCGTTAAAATAAATTTGTATTTTAAGCTAAAAAAATAGACCAAACTAATCAAGAATCTCCCATAAGACCCATACAAACTTGAACTAGCCCAAAACCCTATAAAAACGTAATATATATTCTTGCCAAAACGGCAATAGAAAACCTAGCTATTGACAGAAGCAACTCTTTTAATTTTATGATGATTCATTGAACCAATATAAAAGGGAGAAACTCACCTAAACACATTACTGCAACCTTAATTCTCAAAATTATTCCTTAATTTATTCATTAATGGAGAAAGAAATAAACCAACATATTAGGCAATATCCCTTGGTCACGTGCTTAAATTACTCCCTTACTAACCTTTCTCTATCTTACTTTTTAATTATTTTACTGTATGAAATTGCATAAATGTGTGGTTCTTAGTTGTCTTTAATGATGTACCTTCATTTTCTCTACACCCAAAAATGTAGTTAAGTTATAATTGGGCCTCCTTGTAATCAATTATAAAACCAAATTCAACCTAGTAAACACTCACTATAAAATTCGAAACACACACCAGCACAATTCAAACTTCTCATACTCCCCCACATAACCTCACTTAAATTCTTGATATTCTCATTAAGTCTCATTATGCTACAAGTATCACATTGTACCGTACATCCTAACCCTGGAGTTAATTACCAAGTTAACTATAATATAATTTGTTATGACCTGAGAAAGCATTAGCCACATTTATATTAACTCCCAAAATGACTACTTAAGTTATAATTTGGGTTTCTTGTAATAACCTTTAATCCCTTATTCGACCTATTAAACACTTGATTTAAGACTCAATACGTTTTCAGATAACATACACTCGTCACTATATATATTATCACTATTAATCTATACTTACCTATAGCTATACATTCCAACCTATTACTTAACTAGAGTGAGTGAAAAAAATAAATAAATAAAACCTTCAGAAGATTTGGTATGAACTAACAAAACGATTAGAAAATCCCATCCTACAGAGAAGGTCATGGGGGATGTAAATTCCTATGGGTAACAAGCATGATTGGTTTTGCTAAGACCACAAAATTAATCGCTTTCCATTCACACAGCATCCAGGGCATTTGCTAGTGGTCTTTAGCATAGTCAGACTTAAAATCCATTCTTCAATCTACGACTTCACATTTTCCACATCTGCTTTTAGCATGACTGCATAAGTCTTATTGTTACAGTGATTTAAGAAGGAAATTTTGCCAAGATGTAGGGTCCTCAACAATGCTCTGTGAATAAAAATCTATTGTTCACCGATTGTAACTTGATACACTTCATTTTCTTTCTTTTTTATAAAGTATTTGATGAAAAAAAAAAATAAGACAAAATAAATTACAATTAATGGAGTATAACGTGGAATGAAGAATTTTATCCTTTAAACATTTAGCATTCATGTCAAAACTTCAACTATTTTCTATAATGGTGGTCCTAAATTGCCTCACAAAAAACCTTTAAAAAGTGTTCAAAAACATAAAAGAATATCTTTCCTTGGATCAAAAGTAGATAAAAGTTATGAGTGTATGAGTATCAATATGGGTCTCACTCTTGCAGATCAAGAACTAGTATTACTGTATGAGTGACTCACTCCTCATGCATAAGTGTACATAATGAAAGAGTTTTTTTATTTTTAATTTTATTTTTTAATCTACTTGATGACATAAATAAACTGACCCAAATAACACGATACAATTGCATGCCCCACTTCCAACCTAGATTGAATCAGAGTCAAATGAATCCACAATTCACGCTAGTTCAAACTCAAATGATTTTGCATGACTGAAAGTTCCAATGATGACCAAAGTCGTCTAATCATGCCAAACATTAAAGGCAAAGAAAAAATTACCGTAAATATTATTAGAGCAGTTTCGTAGCCGACAATAGTTGTCATGGTCCCCAACATAATGACATAAATATGGATTCATATCATCTCAATCCATATCTCTTTCCAAGACCAAAAATAGCTCTGCGCTACCTATTATTGAAAAGACTAGTTAGCCAATAAAAAGATTACAATTAAGGTTAGAAATAGAATTTATTTATAATTATTTTATTGCTTAGAAATTATATTAAGCAAAAAGGATTAATAAATTAGTAAGCGTGTAATTGAAAAGGATTAATAAATTATTAAGCATGTAATTGAAGCTTAAAAAAAAAAAAATCTTTGAAAAAATATAGCAGGGGCAGTTGGAGGTCACTTTAAACCATTGCTTATATGTCAACTTGTTAAATGCCTGCCCTTGTGTCAAACCAAAAAAATTTTCTCTAGTCACAAAACATGTGCACTCATGCACATTCTCCACTTGACAAAGCATAAAACCTCCTAGGATCCCTTGTTCCCCTCATTTATACTTTGTTTTATATTATCCACAGATTGACCTGTTTTGCCATAAGTAGCTCCATATTCAGCTCATTTGGTCTACTTAACACTTCATCTTATTAATAATAACAACAAGCAATTAAATAAATAAAAAAACAGCTTGCTTACTTAGTTCTTGCATTAAGAATCTAATCAGGGATAACATCAGATTTAGAGAAAAAGAGTTTGAAAGGCAAAAAGAGAGAGAGAGAGAGAGAGAGCCCTTTCCTTGAAGCTTGAATGCCTGAAGGAAGAATGTATCGAAGTTCGGGAGACCTATCTGAGGTGCTTTTGGAAATAGTGGAAATGCAACATATTACAATCTTTAAGAGCGTATGCTAGTCGAAGATAGCACCCAGCAGTATTGTTTACAGTATGATTTCATGGTTTTCTTTGTTTGTTGAGTTCCACAAGGATTTCTTACCAATTTTTGTATTCATCAATGGATCAGCACATTTCATGAAATACCTAGTTTTTTCTTTTCCTTTATTTTTTAAGCCTTTTTGTTTTTTAGGGTTGTGCCCTGCTTCATAATACCACAACAGATTATTGTAACTTTGGGGGATGCTCTTGTTCCATAACATTTCCTGCTTTAATGAACTTATTCCCAAAAGAAAGTCACAATAGATGTTATCATTTATTTGAAAAAAATAATAATAAAGATAAGAAAAATGAAGACATGATAACTTAAATTACATAACATCACAATAAGAGAAGCCTAAAATAAAATGAACTGTTGACTTACAACAGGAGAATTAGCTTCTCTCATCCATTCAAAATTGTGTGGATCAACAATCAAATCATCTAGATGCCAAAACCCAAATACAGTGCCAATCGAACTAGACCACGAAAATATCAGCAATGCAACCATATTTGTTATCCCGATATGATCAAATCAATGACTAAATAATGCAAAACTAGTGTCAATTCCTAAAATTTTAAGGCAAGTAAGGAGGAAGGGACTGGTACAAAATGAGATTTCACTTTTAAATTGAGCATCATAGGTAGTAGAACTAGCACAAAGGCATTACCAAATGCCATAAATGATGCATAGATGGCATTGCGGCTCTACTATATTCAATATATTGTTGTTATGTTTCATCTTATACCAACTGAAAGGGCTCATAAAGTTAAAGTCAAACAGAGATTATCAGAGAAAGACAAAAATTTATGTTTTATAACTTACTATAGCCAAACATAGTTCCTCTCTGACAAACCATCACATTTGCATTTCCAGCCAATCTAATCTTCTCTGCAGAATTTACCATGACCTGCAAATATGAACATTTATCACTTAGCAGAATTTCCATAACGACACATAGATATGTATCCAAAGTCTTCAGCTAAAATATGTCAACAGAGGTTCTGACTTATTGGAAAAATATCACTCACAGAAGAAGCACAGAACTGGCCTTTCTTAATATTGACAATTTACCCTGTCTTGGCTGCTGCAACTAGAAGATCTGTCTGTCATTGCAAGAGGTCACAAATGAACTAAAAATAAGTGGCATACCATATCCTACAAGCTTAGGTCATCAAAATTCCACATCATGGACGGACAAGGTTCCAAATGAGAAAAATATTGACTCTTAACCTGATGACATAAAAATGCTGGAATCTGAATAATATCTGCTACTCTTCCAACTGCCTCAAACTGGCAAAATAAGAGGAAAAAAATGTTGGAAATGATTCATCATATGTTGAACACCAATTCAAGACTTTCTTAACTTCTATATTAGTAGTAGCATTCATACATCAAAAACAGTACAGATAACATAACAATAAGTACTGAAAATTAAAAAAAGAACATTAAGCTAATGAAAAGAGCCATCTGCTTATATCATCTACTTACTGGGCCAAATTGTGATTTAATATCTCATGTTATAAGAGAGCATGCAGAGGCAATAAGACACCAGCCATGAAAAGATCCATCTAGGAATAGACAAACCAAGAACAGAAATGCCACAAGAAGAGTATTTCCTGACATATACATACAAACAGACACTTAAAAACAAGCACATTTACTTATCTTTTGAAAGATTAAACAGAAATTACCTGGATTGTTTCGTGCACATCAGTCACTATAGGGATATCATACACTAGTTTAACCTTCTCAAGGATCTGCAATCAGAAAGGACACGTAGAGTATGACTAGCAATTTTATTGGTCTAGAAAAATAATTGTGCTTTGTGCATATGCATCAGTAAACATTTCACATGGTCTATTAATGAGAGAGAACACTAAATAACTTCTTTTTATATAATTTATTGACAAAAAGCGAAAGTTATGTACAAAGGATGCATACACAAACTAACGTAAAGAATTACATGAACAGGAATCAACTTCCCACAAGGCATACAGATACATGTAATTACCAATTTATCACGATGCCAACAAATGCTCATCCGAACTGAAATTGAAATCCTACCAAATAATACTATTATATCTAGATTATTCCAAATTTTTCACAAATTTTATACATACAATCATACATATAATTATATGTATTATCTACATATATTTGTATGTATCAAGTTACTACAACTGTGACCTTAAAGTATATGTTGAGCATCTTAATCGAAGATCAATAATATCCGAACAATTTGAATGTTAGCAAAACCTATAGCTGGCAACACTGCATGTCTAAAATGATATAATTTAATCCCAAGCAAAATTTTATGACTTTGATGTACTCTAATATGATCTAAAGTTATAAGTTACTGCAACATTCATGGGTGACATGAACCCCCAAAAAAAAAAAAAAAGAAAAAGGCATTCACAGATGGCGTGGTATAGCTTGCCACTTATAGTTGCCTTCATTGCTATATGTGGATATAATTATTTTCTGTGCATCATTTTTTTTTATTGTCAACCCTAATTCAATAATAAGAGAAGTTTTGAACATTTGCTTAAGGTCAAGAAAAATATCTTCCAACAACAGAACAAGACTTTGCTAACTATATAAACATAATAGTTCTTGATTAGTTTTTTTCTCTGGTTTGATTTAGACTTTAATCTGTTCAAAGAAACTTATATTAACATTTATGAAGCAAAAAAGAAAGTTCAAACTTTATACCAAAAACTTTATAGACATCTAGCATCACCAATATTCAAAATCTCAATTACAACAATGGATTTGAAAAAAAAAAACATGAGCTAGCACCTTTAAGCCTTCGACCATGCCAGGACCCCGAAATGATTTTGAAGATGTTCTGTTAGCTTTGTCAATTGTCAAAGCTTGACTTGAAAACCAGCGGAAACCCAACACTACAAAATTAGAAAGAACAATCACTACCATGGGAAAAATCTACAAGAGAACATTTTTTAATGCAAGAGCTGAAGAATTGAAGTCCTATGTCCCTTTTCTTCCAATGAACAAAATACAGGGGTCCAAGACTCAGTCCTCTAACTACAATAACCATAATGATGGAGACAATATAAAGCAAAACCCATCTTCTTCAAATGAAGAAACATAATTCTTAACAACATTTTGAACGAGAATATAAATAAACCCATATTCTTCAAAGTCTTTATTATTTGCATAAAAAAATAAAAAAGCAATTATCTTTCTTTCTTTCTTTCTTTTTTGTTCTTAATGCAAGATTTTGTAACCTCAATAAGAACTTCCAAATAAAAATCAATGTATAGCTGAGAGCTCTGGCTCAAACAGAACCTTCTTTCCTTGTACGAACAAGTTGGATGGTAAGGTCTTAGGTTCAAGACCCACCGGGTGCATGAGTAACTTACCAATAAAAATATCTCACTCCTCACCTATAATCATCAACACTGCTTCATTGCTTGAATCCAACACTTTGAAATAGAATCACACCTTCCCAATTCAATTCCCCCTTTTCATCTACTCTACACCATCCATTAAATTTAGTGGAACCTTGAATTCTGCTAAATTCAGCGAAGAAGAAGCATTTAACCAAACCACACTTATCATCTGATTGTACAACCACAAACCCATTTGAGGTTATCGCCAATACTGTATTTAATGCCATAAAAGGCATTGGAAAAACCCAATCCCAATTCAGCATTGGCTGCCTCAGGTCATGTTTGATGTAAAAATTACAAAAGTATTACATAGGTCCTGAGAGAGAGAGAGAGAGAGAACATACTTTGCTGCAATAGTCTTAATGTGCTTAGCCATTCGAAAAATATGCTCCTCGGATTCAATCACATTGGGACCAGCTAACAAGAAAAACGGGTCTGCTGCCTGTTGAGATTATTACACATTCACAAACACACATTAGATCATATATTCATCCAAATCCCAAATGCATAATAGTCCATGAATGACACAAATAGTTAAAGAAAGAAGAAAACTTTTTGCAACAAATTCAAACCTTGAGCTGGTTAAAGAGCAGTGCTGATGATTCCATCTGGACCCAGATGACAATTTAAAATCTGCATGCAAGAATTTGGTTTCAAATTACATAACTTTGACACCCAACAAATAGAAAGAGGAAATGAATTAAGAAAAACCAAAAACAAAATTCCTACATACATTTTCTCAGCAACCAAACGAAAGATCTGACTGGAAAAATGCGTTGAGTGACCGAGTGGAAGTGTTTTGTATTGTGAATGCTGTAAATGCTTCAGAGTACCGACACAAAAAGTGAAAAGATGATAAATCTTTGGGAAAATTCCATTAATATACCTGAGGTTTCGGCTAATATCAACTAGGTACAAAACATATCAAAATTGACAATTTCGTCCCTAACACAGTTTGCCCCGTTACTCATTTTCTCCAAATTTCTGTGACCTCTTTTCTCAAGTCTCTGCTCTCTCTCTAAACCGAACCACTCTGACTCTCCATTGACTCACCCTTCAACTGTTTGGTGGTGGTGGGTTCCAATATGGGGTGGGTTTGCTGTGGTGGTTGGCTGGGTTATGGCATGGACGAGTAAGGATAGAAGAAGAGAGGGAAGACAGCAATGGGGAGGGAAGAGAGTGTCACACAGAGAAGAGAGCAACGAAGAGGGAACAAAAGAGTCACAGAGAGAAGAGAGAAACTAACGGTGTTTAGCGGCCAAGTTAGTACTTTGACCTTAGTATTTAGTATTTACTTACTTTTGGGCAAGACTAGGAGCAATACTTAGATACTATTTGTTAAGTTACTTTCTTAAGATTATGTTATGTGGTTTTTTTTCATAAATGAAAGTTTATTTTTTAAATTAAATAGACACATGGTGGAATCTTAAGAGATGAACTTAAGAAACAACATTTAAGATACTGTACATAAGTTTTGTCCTTTACTCTTCTTTTTTTTTTTAAATGATAAATCTTTTACTAATATATAGAAAGATGATAAATGCAAAAGCTCAAAGGGTCGACTTATTTTTAGAAATATTATGTTTACAATATTTCATAACAATTTTATAATAAATTCTATGTAGTAAGTTGCTAATAGTTATTAAAGTTAGTGGTTGTTGCTTAATAAAAAAGTACTTTCAGTGATAATTTGTTGTTAAAATTTTTCTAGATGTAGTAGATGACTTAGTTGGAAAATTCAAGAGATGTCAAGTGTCAACTAGTTGAGGTACAAGACTTTTGAAAAAAAAAAAAATTAGTACCCATATTTAGGGGCTAGTTTCAATTTGATTCTCTCTTTTTTCACAATTATTTGGTCCTTGTAGTTAGGGATGTGTTTGGGATAGGCTAGAGGGTTTTTTCAACCCAACTTGATCTTGTTAGGTAAGTAACTGAAATTTTCAACTCAACCTAACACATTACAGATGTAATAATCAACACAACCAAACCCACATAGGTTGGCTTAGGATGAGTCGGTGATTTGTGCATATATATATATATGTTTTAAATCTTGTATAACAATCAGGTTTTCATAAATTATTTATCCACTATTTTTAATTAAATTATTACAATTTATATGATGAGCTTAAATTACATTACAATTTTCTAAATTCATCAAACTAATTTTCAAAATGTAAAACAAATCAAACTATAAAATTAGAATAAGGCTTAAATATATGTTGGGTTGTTGTTTAAATGGGTTAAAAAATATATCAAACCAAACCCTATTCAACCCAAGGCTTAAAACAAAACTCATACCCAACTTAACCCATGAAAACCAACCAAAGGCATTGGGTTGGATGAGACTGGGTCGATTTTGTTGAATTGGTGGGTTTGATGCATACCCCTAATTGTTATTTTGGTGAAGTAAAATGATAATGTGCTGATAGATCATAGGATGCTCCCTTGGTATACACATGACTAATAAAATAATAAAGAAACTAATCCACTTCAGTAAGGCAAATAAGAATGGATTTTACTAATGTGTGCCCTTAGGGCACACATTAAGCTTCCTGTTTTTGGAAACATTTTCTCGAGAATTGAAAAAGTAATGACAGCTTTTTCAATTCTCGAGAAAATGTTTCCAAAAACAGAAAACTTAATGTGTGCCCTAAGGGCACACATTAACCGGACCCAATAAGAATTATAAAAATAAACTCAGGGTTCCCTTTTTATTTTCTTTTACTTTCTTGGGAATCAAACACAACTCTAATTGACTATCAAGGATGGGTGCTGACATGTAAGTATTGGACATATGCTACATAGGGCAATTCTCTACACATGCAGGGTCGTGGCGGTCAAATTGCTTTGTATCATTGTGTGGTCCATATGGCGATTTTCTTTTTGATGAACCATACGGCGATTTTCTATTATTCTTTCAAAAGGAGTATATATTAAGGAAGTATATTCATGGAAAAGGTGATCTATTCTTGTATGTTGAACCAAGAGTTAGAGTTTTAAGATAAAGTTTTAATATAAAAACTAGACATGTAGTAGGTAGAGAATGACATTAGTTGATCATAATTCTATTTTGCTAAACATTGTGTAATATTTGTTCTTGTTGAGAGAGAAAGAGAAAGGGAGAAAGATTTGAGTTTCTAGGTCACAAAGAATTTATCTTTTCTATTTTTTATATTCCTTGTATAATTCATTGGCCTCCTTTTCTCAGCCTTTCCTTTTCTTTTTCTTTTCTCTCTCTCTCTCTCTCTCTCTCTCTAACATGTTTTTTCCCTTTTTTTTAGTTATATTTTTAGCCTCCTTTTCCCAATTTTTTTTTCTACTTTTGTTTTCCTTATTTTTTGGATATAAGTTGGGTTTAAATTTTATTCATTTTACGTAATTAACTTTTTTTTTTTTTGGGAAATCAAATAACTAACTTAATTGGATAAAATTTAGGAGCTTTAGGCGGTTGTCTAACTTGCCTAAGACAAGAGTCGGCACTGTTACTTAAATTGTAACTTCCGTGGTTGCTATCAACGTTGAACATGTTCTTAACGTGGTGTCTCTTTTATGAAAATTGGCTGTGAAATTATTAAACAATCCATTTATTTATTTATTTATTTATTTATTTCTTGTTTTAATATAGGGTAGTTTCACTGGCACAATACGATACCTAGAACTTCAAAAGAAAAAAAAAAAATTATATATATCATTTTTCAATAAAGGTTAGTTCATTCTTTATGAACTTCAAAAGAATACATGAAAAATTTTGATTCGTATAGTTTAAAGCAGAGCACAAAAAGTAGTACAAAATTTTGTATTCATAACAATCTATAAGGAATTCAAATTATATTATTCTAAATTTACTTGAAAAATCAATATAATTAGATAATTGCATGTAGTTAGTGAAATTTCTAGACAACGTGCATATTACAACCCTTATTGGCAAAATATTATCTAGGATATAACTCAGTAATTTAAACCTTGTTCTCAGTTATGTTGGAACTTGCAATAATGTGGCTGATATAACATTTGTCCGCATGAAACTTGCAGGTTGTGTCGGTAGAGGGAGAACAATAGAATTGCTATTCATCATGAGACCAACTGAAGTCATGTTCGGTTTGTCATCTACATTTTTTTTGTACACATAGTAGTCCAATGTGGATACATCTCAATATCTCACTATTGGAATATTGCTCAGTGTGGGATCTATGAGATTAAAAATTGTTCCCTCTCTCCAATTTTTCCATGCCTGTAGAAATACATCAATGTGAGCAAACCATGTTCCCAAAAAAAAGAAAGAAAATAAATTCCAATACATTTTTTACCCTTTATAAGCATACTCACATAGTTAAGAAGGTACTTCACATTCTCTCCATTACGAAAAGAAGTAATCTTTTGGCTACTCACAATCTCCAAAATCAACACACTAAAACTAAAGACATCTAACTTGATTGAAAACTGTTCAAACATTACATATTCTAGAGCCATGTATTTACTACATATCAATATTAATAAACTGATAATTAATATGAATGTTAACTTAATTGTTCTGTTCAAATTATTTAATTTCCATTATCTTTATTGCTTTCTTGGTGTTACTTCAACATATATAACATATTAAAATGAATTTTATTGGGCATGCACAATTATATTCATTAACTAGAGCATGTTCTTGTACTTACTAAGTCCCACAATTCTATTTGTACTGCCTTCCGTTTCATCCGATACAAACATCCTTGCCGTTCCAAAATCTGCAATTTTAGGATTCATATTGGCATCTAGTGAAATGTTGCCAACTTTAAGATCACGATGAATTATCCGAAGTGGAGAATCCTCATGAAGGTATAGAATCCCTTGAGCAATGCCTCTTATGATTTTGTAACGCATTTCCCAATTGAAATTTGCACGCTTCATTGGATCTATAGATTCAATAAATCAAATTAGTCACCAAATATTTTAAAAACTAATTTCTTAACAAAAAGAACAAGATTAAACTGAATAAAATTATTTTGATTAGAATAAAGAATATAACAACGAAATGAAATAGTACCAAATATGTAGTGATCAAGGCTTGTATTAGGTACGAACTCATAGATAAGAAGCCTTTCATTTCCTTCTAAGCAAAATCCAAGGAGCCTAACTAAATTTCGGTGTTAAAGCTTGGCTACTAAGAGCATTTGCAACAGTGGAGGTATAATGCTATAATGCTATATTTTAGCTCCTCAAACCCCAAAATCATATTCACAGCAGTGGAGCTAAATCTATAATTTTTAGCTCCATTGCTACAGTGCACATCTATCTATAGATGTGCACTGTTCATTAAAGCTAAAAATATATATATTATTTTATTGAATTTCTCTCTCCTCTACCATTAAAAAAATATTTTCTCTTTCTTTCTTTTTCACTCTCTCTCCGGCTTCTCTTCTTTCTTGTTCTTTCCTTCTCATTTTTTTTTTCTCCCTCATCTACTCTCTGCTGCCCGTGCCTCTCTACACAAACACAAGCCCCTGCCCAACGCCGCCGAAGCCCCAGCCCAGCGCCGACCGAAGCGCCGACTGAAGCCCCAGCCTAGCGCCGACCGAAGCCCCAGCCCAGCGCCGACCGAAGCCCCAGCCCAGCGCCGGCGTTCTCAGCCCAGCGCCGGCGTTCTCCACAACTCCACCCCCTCTCTCTTTGCTATCTCATGCCCAGCGCCGACGTGGGTCTGTATCTTGCATTTTCTCTCTCTAGATCTCCACCTCAAAGGCCGAACCTCCGAGCTCCACCCTCTCTCTGCTATCTCATGCCCAGCGCCGATGTGGGTTTGTGTTTGTGTTTGTGTTTTCCGATCTGTTGTGGGCAGTGGGCTTGTGTTTGTGTTTGTGGCAGTGGGCTTGTGTTTTCCGATGTGGCTGTTGTGGGGGCGGCGGTGAAGATAGAGTGAAAGACAAAGAAAGACAAAGCTGAAGTAGAAAATAAAAACTGCAAGTGAAGATAGAGTGAAGATAAAGAGGAGTACGTGTGTGGAGGAGAAAAACAAAGAGTTAAAAAGTAAAAAAAAAAGAAAAAGAAAAAAGAAACTGCATTTGGGTGAAAATAATAGGAAAAATAAAATAAAGAATAATAAGAAATTAAAATTAAGTAATGTTACTACAATATTTTTGTAATAAATTTTAAGTGATAGGTTATTACTATATTGGTGAGAAAAAAATAATTTTTTTGATGGTGGTGGTGGCGGTTGCGATGGTGGTGGTGGTAGTGACAGTGGTGGTGGTAGTGATTGTGATTATTGTTTATTGTAGAGAATATATTATTCTATCATGTGGCGGGGGCAGAAGAGTTGGCGGCGGTGGAAGAGTCGGTGGCGGTGGCGGTGGTGATTGCGGTGGCGGTGGAAGAGTCGATGGCGACGGCGGTAGCGGTTGCGGATGGTTGTGATTGTTGTTTATTGTAGTAGATATATTATTTTATTGTAGGGGATATAATATTTTATTGTAGGGGATATATTATTTTATTATGATGTTTATATTATTTTATTGTATTGAAAGCTAAAATAGATCCACTGCTGCAGCATGTGTATAGGTAAAATAGATAAAGTAACTTTTGGTGGAGCTAAAAAGCTAAATTTTTAGCTCCACTGCTGTGGATGCTCTAATAGGACTTCATTCTTAAATTTTAGATCGCTTTGTCCAGAATTCCTTGAAAGTCTTTTCACAGCTATCTCTTGTCCATTAAATAGCCTACCATGTATGCATGTCAACATACACACATGTATGAGCATAATCAGTAGAAATAAAATAATTTAACTAAACTCCAAAGAATTAAATAATTCATTTCAAATCATAATTTTTTCCTACCCTGTGAACTTCCCCAAATCCACCTTTCCCAAGTTTATTTGCATCTGAAAAGTTGTCTGTTGCTGCTCTTATAGTGCCGAAATCGACTTGCAAAGACTCCACACTTGTTATTTGATCCACGGGTGCACAAGAGGAACATGTTTATACATATTCAATTGACACATTTACACTCTTTAAGATAGAGTAGCAGTTTCTCAAAAAAAAAGGATAAGAGTTGCAGATCAATGAGAGGAACATGTTAATACATATCCATTGATAAAATTGCATTCTTTAAATCAGAGTAACACTGTCACATATATAGAGGTCCTTTTTATTTTTAGTTTTTGGAACAATACAGGAGCTTATAATGGATGAATGGTTACTCTGAGGAGATTCATCACAATTTACAAAGACATTTGCAATTTTTAATAATTATTTGTTCTGAATATTTACTTGACGTGAAAGCCAACAACAGTATGAGAGTTCTAACTTTTATTTGTGGGCCACTATTTATGTCGATGTTTCTAGTAACCAAATCAGAGAGAATTTTAAATAAACAACTAAGCCTTACTCAGATTAAAAAAACACCACAGCTTTGACAAACCATTTTGGTTTCCACGTACCTTTTTCAAATGAGAAAACATTGGGTCAGGAGCTGGCGTAAAACCTGTGTTTTACGCCAGCCAATCCTGACCCGCCACGTCACCTTTTTTTTTTTTTTTTTTTCCAGCAAAAACATAATCCTTAAGCCTCTCTCCCTCTCTTTCTCTTCTCTCCTCACCTGATCTCTCCATCTTTGAATCAAACCCACAACCTCCATGGCCGGAGCTTCAAAGCTCAACACAAGTCACCATCACCACTGCCATGGCCGGAGCTTCAAAGCTCAACACAAGCCACCAGTCTCGCGGCCTGAGTTTATTGCCCAACGACTCTTTCTTTTTCCCTCAGCCTCTGCTCTCTTCTCTTTCCTTTCTCATTTCTCTTTTTTGTCTTTGTTCACTCATGTGCTTTTGTTTGTGCTTGGTGGTTCAGTGATTATAGTCCGGCGATTGTGGTCAAGAGGCACAGTGGTGGTTCGGCGATTGTAGTCATGAGGCACGGTGGTGATGTGGGTCTAATTTGGTGGGTTTCGTGGGCTGATTTGGTGGGTCTCACGGGCTGATTTGGTGGGTCTCGGTGGTGATTGTGGTCCGGCAGTTCGTGGGTTTGATTTGGTGGGTGAGTGGGTCGGTGCTAGTGGGTCTTGGATGTTTGTATCGGAGGTGCCTCGGCGATGGTGATGATGAGTCTCGGTGGTGTTATTGATGGGTTAGTGGCATGGTGGTTGTTGATGGGTTGCTGAGAAGTGGAAGAGGAAATGGGTTGTTGACCGCTAGATGTGTCCTTCACTTCAGCCAGAGTTTTTTCTTTTACTTTCTTCTTATAGTCGAAAGTATTTCCATCAAACAATTAATAGAAGAGTCGTGTCTGCATCCATGGCTCTTTGGTTAAATTAGATCTGAGTGAAAAGCATTTAGCTTTTCTAGTGAAGAGCATTAACAAGATGATGGATTTTTATTTATTTATGTTTTTAACTTCTCCTTTATTTTCCGATTGCAGCTTACTATTATAACGAGTTATTAAACATTGTCTCGAGGTTTGAGAGCGTATGGGTAGACCAGAGGCAGGGGTAGACCAGAGGTTTGGAACCCTGAGCTTAAGGCCTTCAATGGTGCATTTATTGGTGAATATGAAGTAGAGAACTTCATGTTCCATGTCTAACAGTATTTCGTAGTGGCGCACATACCAGGGGCAAATAAAGTTAGCATTACTTCTATGTATCTGGTGTGTGATATAAAACTATGGTAAAGAGCCAGAGTTGAGGTATTTTTGTTTTGTTTTTTTTTTGGCTGGGGCTGGATTGTTGATGGATTGTTGGGTTGCTGGGTTTGATTGTTGGGGCGATGGTGTTGTGGGTTTTTTTTTTTTTTTTTTGCTACTGTGGTTTGTGGTTGTGGCCGATGGTGGTTCAAACTCAGGCCGCGAGACTGGTGGCTTGTGTTGAGCTTTGAAGCTCCGGCCATGGCAGTGGTGATGGTGGCTTGTGTTGAGCTTTGAAGCTCCGGCCATGGAGGTTGTGGGTTTGATTCAAAGATGGAGAGATCAGGTGAGGAGAGAAGAGAGAGAGGGAGAGAGGCTTAAGGATTATGTTTTCGCTGGAAAAAAAAAAAAAAAAGTGACGTGGCGGGTCAGGATTGGCTGGCGTAAAACACGTTTTACGCCAGCTCCTGACCCAATGTTTTCTCTTTTCAAATAAGACAAACTGAAGTTGATATATATCTGTAAACGAGACTATATATATATATATATATATATATATAGCTTGGAATTTTTCCTTTTCATCATACGCATCACAGTTAAAAAAAACATCTATTTGTTTGAATGTTGAATATTTCGAAAAAGATTTTTTGTGAAGCAAACTTTTTACGGTGAGGTGAGGTAGGTAAGACCGTAAGAGGCCTATTTCTGAGAATGAAGAGCAACATGGCGAACATGTTCCAAATTAATGGGAATGGGATCATACATAAGTGCCCGTTTGGTTCCACATTTTGAGCTCAGAAAGCGCTTTTTGAAGAAAGTCAGTCCTAAATTTGCGTTTGGTTAAGCCCAAAACGCAACTTTTTGATAAAAGTTGCGTTTTGGGCATAGAGCAAAAACGCGGACAAACGCGAAAATTTTTATGGACCTCTGAGGGTCCATAAATGAAAACGTGCAGTGCGCGTTTTGGATGGTTACCGTTGCTACGGTAGAATTACGGAAATGCCCATTCAATTAGAACATCAACTCTTTCGGAAACAGTAGATCAAGAACAAAAAAAAAAAATTAGAACAACTCTTTCGAAAACAGCAGATCAAGAACAGAAAAAAAGAAAAAAAAAATTAGAACAACTCTTTCGAAAATAGCAGATCGAGAACAGAAAAAAAAAAAAAAAAAATTAGAGCAACAACTCTTTCAGATCAACAACAGATCAACAACAACAACAAGAACAAGAAAATTAGAACAACAGCAGATCAAGACCCTCTGACGAATCAAAAAGACTGACGAAAAAAAAAGGGGGGGAGAGATTTACCGACCATCCAATCTTCCCGATGATCCAAGAACAAGAAAAAAAAATAAAAAAAGAAGAAGGAGAGCTGGTTCCTTCGTTCGTTTTGAAGTGCTAAGAGAGAAAAAAAACGGAGAGCGACTGTTCTGGACTGAAGTGCTAAGAGGAAAAAAAAAAAAAAAAAAAAAAGAAAGAGCTGTGGAATGAATGTTCTGGATAGTGCTGGTGTGGTAGGAATAAAAGAGGAACGAAGGAAAAAACAAAAGAAAAGAGTGTAGGTACGTGGATGGAGGAGAAAAAAAGAGGGAAAAAAAAAAAAAAAAGGGAAGGAGAGCCCACGTGTGTGTGTGGAGAGAAAAAAAATTATATCACAATATTTTTACAATAAATCTTAAGGTAGGTTATTATTAGCTAATATTTGTGAGAAAAAAATAATTTTTTTAGAAAGAGAAAAAAATAATTTTAATAGTATATTAAAATTAAAATTAGTATCAATTTTTATCACAATATTTTCACAATACTTTCATAATAAATCTTAAATGGTAGGTTATTATTAGCTAATATTGGTGAGAAAAAAATAATTTTTTTAGAAAGAGAAAAATTGATTTAAGTATGATGATGTAATTGATTTAAGTATAAAACAAACTCACATAAAAAAAATATATATATATGAAATAAATTCCCTTATATATATACATTGTCCTTTTTGGTAATTTATCCCTCAAACTACCACTTTTATAAGTGCTAGCCAAACACTCGGTTTTTTCATTATGCACTTTTTAACAGTTTTTACCAAACACTCAGCTTTTTAAAACTCCACTTTTTCATTATGCACTTTTAACAAAACTCCACTTTTTCATTATGCACTTTTACAAAAAGCTGAACCAAACTCACCCTAAGTATTTCTCTTATCAAAATTACTAATGCTATTACCTGTCAAGTTGCCAAGAACTTGAAAATTTCACGAATTACTAAGATTCATATTATTTGAGAACTGTTTTATATGGGTTTGATTTCTACCCGTGAACTTGTAATATATAGTAATAGGTTTAAGAACTTAGAGTATTGTTCATTATTGGACTTTTAAGTGAAATAATTATGATATAGTATTTTACCAAGTATTAATAACCTCGAAATTTTGATAAAATGGTATCAAGTAGTTAGCTTAGGCTTTTGATAAAATAGTGCCAAGTAGTTAGGTTGGACTTTTAATAGTGCCAACATAAATTGGGTTTTTGATATTGCCAATGAGAATTGGGCTTTTTATATTGTCAATGAAAATTGAGCTTTTGATGTTATCAATGTAAATTGGGATTTTGATGTTGCCAATGAGAATTGGACTTTTGATGATGTTGCCAATGTGAATTGGGTTTTTGATAAATAAATTGTCATGGGTTTAAACCATGGGCTTTGCTTATGGGATTTGAATTCCATTGATAAAATTGTCATGAGTTTAAACCATGGGTTTTGATTATGGATTTGAATTCTATTGATAAAATTGTTTTGCCATAGACTTGAATCATGGGCTTTTCAAATATTGCCAAGCATAAGTATTCTTGGGCTTTAAAAAGAATGGGATGTATGTATTGAGCTCATAGGGCCGGTTTTAGACTTAGCTAAATAATGATAATAAAATTAGATAAAATATGAGTTTTTTGGGCTTTTGTGACAGTTTATATCATAACCCAATTTAGATAACAAGATATAAAATATTTGTGGTTAACATAATAATAGAGCAAAAAATATTTGTGAAAACCTAATAACTTATTAGTGATGTTTGAAAATAAATAGGTGGTACTAAAAAAAAGTACCCTAACACATACGTCCTCTCATCATTCAATAATTACTCACAATCACATAAACCATAACACATATAATCACTACACAATGCAAATGGTCAATTTTTCCCTACCATATAACCATTATTTAAAACAAGGATTTGGGTTTTAACTTGTTGTAATTACTTTTTTAATCTCTTAACCTTTACCTTAAGTATCATGAGTCATGATTGCAAAACTTTATACATGTTATATGCCAATTTTTTTTTTTTTTTTTTTTTTTTTTTTTTAACTATCATAATAAGTTGATTTTGTAAGCATGCATATGGCCCGTAGATGGGTTAAGCGAGCTTTGGGCTGAGGTGTGTGGCCTAAGATCAAAACGTGGATCCATGAATGGTGTTCACGAGGCGTTGCATGTGTGGGCTTGGCAACATTTACAAACCCATGGTAGAAGGCAGCAATTTGATTGAGACTCATAATTCAGCAGATGGACAAACATTCCCCTCTTTTTGGGTGTAGACCAAATGAAGCTCCTGGAATGCGTTTGGAGGGGTTTATTTTAATTAGCTTCTAAAATTTAAAAAACAATCAAAATAAAACAACAATTATACTTTAAAAATTAGTGGTAGTTCCAAGAATTTTTTCCAAGGTGATCTTCAAGAAACTTAAATTATACAAAAATCTAATAAAAATAGAACTTCAAATATGAACAAAGAAAAAAAGCGTTAAATACACTAAATCTTATAATTTCCTTCTACGAATTTTTTAATTTTAAAATCGTTACATAATGGTCTTATTATCAATACTGCAAGTTACATCTTTTTCAAAATTTTAGTTAAATAAAATTTTCTTGGGCCTTTTCTTTTTGTTTGGAACGACCTAATATACTAGTGTATAACCCTATGCATATGCACATGTACAATTAAAAACAATCACAATTACATGGTTCAAATTATACATTTTTTTTAGAAGATATTCAAATGATACATGGTATTAGCTTACACCTTTTTTAAACTATACATTTCTAAAATATGTAATAGCTTCTCATTATATGATTTAGAATTTAGTTGGATTTAAACTCTTCAGTTTTTGCACTCAATAATTCATTTGCCACAAAATTTAAAAAATAAAAAATAAATGGACCTGTTGCACAAAAATTAGACTCCAATTGAAATCCAACTTAGAATCTAAATGGATTTTCTTTGAGCTTGGGCTTTTAATATATACTACCATGTAACCCATGCAAACACATGGATGCATTTACAATTAAACTCAATTTTTATTATAAAATATAAATAATTAGTGAAATTATTTAAAAAAAATAGCATGTAACACATGCATACGTATAGATACATTTAAAATTAAACACAATTTTTTTCATAAAAATAAAAATAATTAATCAAATTATTATTTCTTAAAAAATAAAGGTAATTAGTTACATTAAAATTCTTACCTAAATTTAATATTACTTATTATGATCATTTTTTTTTTCTAATTTTTAATGAGATAAAATGTGTGATGATCTTTATTGTGTGGTAATTTTTTTTTAGTATATGTGATTGGTTTTTTTTTTTTTTTTTTTTTTATAGTTTATTAATATTAGATTCTTAGTATTTTGCACTCATTAAAAAACTTAAGAAGACATATGGCACAAACTTAAGTGGATAATTATGACGTGATCCCTACATAAATTTAGATACATGACACAAAATTAGATTCTAATTTAAAATTCTAATTGAAATTTTTATGAGTTTCACCTATTAATATACATATATATATATATATATATATATATATATATATATATATAAATATATTATTAGGTTCTAAAGATTTAGATTTAAATATTTAGAATCATTGTTGTATTGTGTTGCCAAAATGAGAACAAAACATGGCTAGTTCAGGTGTTTAGGCAATGCTTAAATATGCGTGTTTCGAGGTTCAAGTCTAGCTGAGTTCAGAAAAAGGGAGTGTGATTCTGCCTTACTCGACCGATCGAATCGCCGACACAATTTTTTTCTACAGATTTTTAAACAAGCCCAAGCCCGCGAAAACGTTTAGGGTTTCATCTAAACTTCTCAACATATAAAAGAGAAACCCTAGCCATGTTTTGATAGAGTTAAAGAAGCCTTGTGTGTTACTCTTTGTGAGATTTGAGAGGTTTTGTACCTTTTAATTACACAAGAATTTACCGGAGCTTAAACTATAATCAAGCATTGGTAGAACATAGTTGCTACATCAAGATCATTACTGAGAGTGATCTAAAACTTTTGAGTGAGATCTCAAAGTAACAAGCAAGGGTACTTGTGTTGCTATAAATCCAAGAAGAGAAGGAGTCCGTGAATTCAAAACTTGCACATGGTCGTGTCAGTAAGTTAACACTGGAGGTAGCATTAGATTTAGGGTTAAATCTTTTGTAAAAATTTCAATTCTCTTATAGTAGATGTGGTTTACCTTGAGGATAGGTAGGTCAAATCCTCTCTATGTTTTTACCTTGAAACAATTCATTTCATTGGTTTTCCCGGGTCATCATATCATAGTGTTATTTATGTTCCGCTGTTTTGTATGATATGATTTATTTGTGTTTAACCTAGATTTGAAAATTAATTTAAGTAATCACTTGGTTAATAAATTAGATTAAACAATCTGATTTGAGGGGTCTAAACGAACAAACATATATATATTATTAAGGTAACCAAAGTTGAAGGATAAAGTTTGGCTACAAACTTAATTGTAATCTAAGGTTACAACTCTCACTAAACAAATTAGATTAGCTACATATTTTGAAAATCTAACTATTAAATTACATGTTCTTTATGTTCTTAAAATACACGTCAAGTTTTATGCCAATCGGATGTTATTTCCTATTCAATTTATAGACTTATTTTTTACGTATAATTTTACATTATAAAAATTTTAAATTTAAATATTTGATTGATTACATAACTATTGATTTTTGATCTTCTTAAAATTTTGCAAGTGGGGAGGATATAAGAAGAAAATGTAATTTAATAGTGGATTTATTGAAATTCACATCCAATAAAAAAAATATTGAGTGGAGTTTAACCAAAATTTTAACCACCCAGGACTCATTAAGCGGCCACCCCTCTTAAAAATTCGACTTAAAAAAATTCTAAATAAAGAGAAAATAAACTAAAACAAACACATACACCATTTAAAAGTTCGCTGTTATAGGCAAAAGGGCAATATAATACCCTATTGACATAAACATCTCTTTACAATTTATTATTTGGAAAATGCCTATTGCATGTATTCACTTAGAGCATTTGCAGCAGTGTAGCTACATCAAAATACAAAAAAAGGGGTTGCAGCAGTGGAGCTAAAGGTAAAATTTACCTTTACTGCTATAGTGCACAGCTATATATGGTTGTATACTGTAGCTGAAAGCTAAAAAAAAAAAAAAAAAAAATTTGCTTTCACACTACTTTTTTATTTGTTATTCTTTCTCCGTGCCTCTCTCCTCATTGCCTCTTTATTTCTTCTTTCTTCCTCCACAGACCCTTCTCAACCCTTGTTTCGTCCTTTTCACACACACACACACACTCTCTCTTTATGTCATTTCCGATACGTTTTGTTTTCTCTCTCTCTTTGTTTTTAGCTCCGATCGGGATCCACATTACCCGATCCACCTCAAATTGGAGCATTCCAGTTTCGATTGAGAAGGACCGAGCCACACCGTTGGTGGCGAAATCAGGCGGTCAGTATCAGTTAGGGCTTGATTCTTCGGTGAAGATCGTAAAATCATGCCCTTCGGCTCAAGTCTCGTCGGGTGGTACCGAATTAGACAGAGTATTAGGCATGGGTTTCGATTTGGCTGTGTTGATTTTTTTGGGTTTTTGTTTTGTTATCCTTCACTAGTTTTGATGGGCACGACAGGATTGTGGTTGTGCAATGATTTTTATGGGTTTTATGATGGTTGTGGTTGTGTGTTGTTGGTTGAATGAAATATTATTTTATTGTAGTGTTTATATTATTTTATTGTGTTAAAAGCTAAAATAGTTCCACTGCTGTAAAATGTGAGAAAGTAAAATATATAAAGTGACTTTTTGTGTAACTAAAAAACTAAAAATTTAGCTTAACTGCTGTGGATGCTCTTACGCACATAATGTACACAAGTTTTTGAATTAAAGTAGTGACCGGTGAGCATGTGTACTTTGTGTGTAAGTGAGTGTCTGACGTAGACATTGCTCTGAGAGCAACCATATCAGTTTGTGTATTATATACACCCATTTTTACACTAAAAACCTACTTTTTCTATTTTATACACCCATTTTTACAAAACACCCACATCAGTTTATCTATTCTATCATCTGTTTTATTTAAATAATCTTACTTTTCTTATTATTATTTTATCTCAAACCCTCTCTCTCCACTCACGAGACTCTCTCTCCATTCACAAGACTCTGTTTTAGAGTCTTCTCTGAAACTCCTCTCTATTCCAACATTTTCACTCTTCTCTGAAACTCCTCTCTATTCCAAACTCTTTGAAATTTCGATCCAAGCAGGGAGCACGACATCGATCTGAAACTCTGATCCAAGATGAATTTTCCATCTGAAATTCAAATGCTGATATGAAATTTCCTTCTGAAACTTTTGATCCATGCACGACGCTGATTTGAAACTTCGATCCAAGCACAGCGCCGATTTGAAACTTCGATCCAAGCATGACGATCCAAGCACGTCGATCCGCCACAAACGCAGATCCACTCCTCTCTGTCTCCGTTGGTGTGTCCGTGTGTGGCTGTGTTTGGTTTTGTGGTGTCTATGGGTGATTTTGTTGTTGATTTTTGATTTTGTCTGTGGGAGTGTGTGTATCAGAGGAAGAAGCAGATGATGAGGGCATTGGTTGTGCAGATGGAGAAGAGAGAGAGAAAAAAAAGGAGCGCAATTAGAAATTATTAAAATAATGTATAGACAAGCTACAGTAACCATGTATATAAACACGGTTACGGTAGCTCATGGAAATTTTTGGAAAACTTTACACAGTTTTACATGAGTTGATGTGGGAGTTTTTTTGGCCAATATGTGTAAAATGAAAAAGTTTTTGTATTATAGAAGAATATCCACCAACTGATGTGGATGTTCTTATTCTTTTACCTAAGTCTTTTTAAATTTTTTAAGATCTCTCCTTGAACTAATCTAAAAGATCTAGGACTCTATGATAATGTTATTCTAGTAACATTGTTTAAGTGTTATAAAAATACGTGTGGATGGAAAAATATTATGAAAATTCATGTTGTATTTAATTACTACTTTCCTAACCTTTCGTACTATTCAAGTCCTTAATTACTCCTTTCCTAACCTTTCATACTATTTCTATCTTACTGTTTATTCACTTAAATGCATACATGTGTGATTTTTCTTTGCCTTTTATGCTTTTATATATATATATATATATATATATATATATATATATATTTTAGAGTTTCTAGTATCAACTGTTTCAGTATCTGGCTATTTCCTAATAGCAATTTCTAAGTCTCATGGTCAAAATTTTCTGTGCATTGCACATGTTCTATCAATACATCATAAGAAATTTCCATTAAAAAAAAAAAATCATAAGAAAAGAGTCTCTTTTCAAGTTCATAGAATCTTTTTAATTTTTTTTATTATTGAGAAATGACCGAAATTCATTCAACAGTAAAGAAACAGTACAATACCAGCAACACGCTGAAAAAGGAACCGAGGCAAAACAAAAAGATCAGCACCAAACTAGACCACAACTAGACTCAATTACAATGAGACCTCAGAGCTTATTAATTCTGCAACTAGTATATTTGGCATTATTCCTATCCATAGAATCCATTTCTTTTTTCTATTTCTTTTTTGATGAATAGAATCCATTTCTTTTTTTCTTTTTTGGTAAACTGGAATTATATTAACAACAAACTACGTGGTATCCACCACAAAATTACATACACGGTTTTGGGTCAAGCCCATCTTATCAAAATGCAACAGATTCAAAATAAAACCAGGGGAAGACTCAAAAACTATAAAATCCTCCACCATGGTGCTGCCAAACTTTGCAAGGGCATCAGCACACTGATTGACCTCTCTAAAGCATTGTTTCAGCCGGACCTGCTGGATGTTCTTCATAAGGCCCCTGCAGTCATCAATAAGAGAAGAAAACTCCCCGTTAGAATGGGCATCTTCAGATAACAAAGAAATTGCAACCGAGGCATCAACCTCAACTTCCACCGCCTGGAGGGATAAATGGTAGCATCTAGTTAGTCCATCACGGATTGCCCATAGTTCAGTAGCTAAGCTTGACGTAATGCCGATGGCCCTAGCAAAACCGGAAATCCAATTACCATGACAGTCACGCAGAAGACCCCCACATCCTGCTATACCCGGGCTTCCCTTCACCGAACCGTCCGTGTTCAACTTCACCCAATTCTCCGGAGGTTTAGTCCATCTAACAGCAACAACAGATCTACTCCTAGGCTCAACATGGTCAATAACACAAAACCAGAACTCAAGAACCTGAGCTTCAACCAGATTGTATAAATTTAGATGGGTTTGGGATGGTTGGAACATCACCTTATTCCTTCTAAGCCATAGCTGCCAAATGCCAAAAAGAAAGAAATAGGCCCATGGATAATCTTTCCCTTTAGCGGGAACTTTGCAACTAGCATTGGTTTTGATCCATTCCATCACTTCTAATCCAGCCGTGTGAGCCAACTCATCAGGCCGATTGGCCCTAGCCCAGAATTCCTGTGCTGCCTTACACTCCCTTAGAACATGACTAATAGTCTCCGACTAGTCTTGACAAATATCACAGGTAGGGGGGATCTGGATGCCTCTTTGAGCTAGGATTGACTTGACAGGAATACTATTGTGGTAGCACTTCCAAAGGAACATTTGGATTTTGGGCATAATTTTTAGCTTCCATAACCATGCACCCTTAAAGCACTCATCTCCTCTGTTAGCTCCACAGGCAATAAGGTAAGCTCCTTTAGGATCAAAATCCCCTCTCGAGCTAGCCATCCATGATAAGTGATCCTCACTAGACAAAGCAGTCCTTATCGGTGTAGCTTTTATGGATTGGCAGAGAAGGGGAGGAAGAAGGAAGGAAAGCCTATGAAGTTCCCACATGCCATTGTTGTAGATATCATAGACCCGTAAGCCTGCCTCATCCTTTTGCAATGGCCCCTCTATGCATTCCCGAATAGTGCCCAAATCCAACCATTTATCATCCCAAAAGGACCTTTGGCTATTATTTCCAAGTGACCATTTCGAACCCTCTTCACAAACCGCAGCACCATGAATGATTGCCTTCCAAGTTCTAGACTTAGGGGCCTTACTAGAGATTGTCCTTCTTTTATATTTGAACTTTAGAACTTTGGACCAGAGCTCCCCACTCTCTTCCCTCATTCTCCAACAAAGTTTAGCTGCCAAGGTGGTGTTCCTTTCCCTTGCTGCATGCAAACCCAGCCCCCCTTGCCCTTTGGCTTAGTCACTTTAGGCCAGCCAACCATATGAAGCTTTTTCTTCTCGTCCGTGGACCCCCATAAGAAATTCCTGCATTCTTTATCCAAATTTGAAAGAATTCGACTTGGCAATAAACACCCTTGCATTGTATAAGAGGGGATGGCAGAGAGCACAGCTTTAGTTAGAGTTAGTCTACTGGCCATAGACAACATTTTAGCTTTCCATCCCTAAAGCTTATTATGGACTCTTTCCAAAACAAAGTCGAAGTCACGAGAAGAAGAGTTCTTGTGTTTTATGGGGAAGCCGAGATACTTTCCCAAGTTGGGCGTCGATCTAAAGCCCAGAATATTGCATAATGAATCCCGAGTCTCCTCATCAACATTCGGCGAGAAGAATACACGCGACTTATCCATACTCACTTTCTGCCCAGATAGCTCGCAAAAGGTGTCTAAAGTGTCACGAATACTCTGACAATTCTTCATATCAGCTTTAGCAAAAAGGACAAGGTCGTTCGTAAAAAATAGATGCGAAAAGGAGGGGCCACTTTGAGAAGATTTGAGTGGTTCCCAAAGATTAGAAGCACACTGGTCAGCGATTAGAAATCCTAGCATCTCCATGCATAAGATGAACAAGTAGGGAGAAAGCGGATCCCCCTGTCTAATTCCTCTTGAGGGAAGAAAAGGATCAAGTTTTCCTCCATTAAAAAGAACTGAAATGGAAGAGCCCGAAATGCAGCTCATGATAAGTTTCACTGTGTCCTGGGGGAAGTTAAAAAGAGTAAGCACATCCCGGATAAAATGCCACTCCAATTTGTCATATGCCTTCTCGAGGTCGATTTTTATTGCCATATATCCCTGCTCATAGTGTGGATAAGTTCCTGAACGATGATCATATTATCAAGCCCTCTTCTGCCCGGTACAAAGGCAGTCTGTAAGGGAGAGACCAGCTTGTCCAAGAGCGGTCTAATCCGTTGAACTAGGATTTTTGTGACAATCTTATAAGTGGTATTGCAGAGGCCAATTGGTCTAAAGAGGCCAAGGTAGTCGGCTCCTGTGCACTTAGGTAAGAGGGTGATCAAGGTTTTGTTAATATGGCTTGGCATGACCCCAGTACCGAAAATTTTACACACTTCCCTCACCACCACGTCCTTCACAATATTCCAATTCCTCTGATAGAAACCTGCGTGCATACCATCTGGCCCAGGGGCCTTAAAAGGCTTCATGCTCCAGAGCCCCTCTTTCACTTCCTTTTCTGTGACTGGATAGTTCAACAAATCACCCTCCTCACTAGACAGCCTATTATACCAGCTAGAGATATTCCAGTTCGAGATAGGAGCATTTTCTTTGCATGTGGTGAACAGAGAAATGTAACCCTCCCTAATGATTGAAGCAATAGTCTCCTCATTATGTATCAAATTACCCAAGCTATCCTTAAAACAATAAATCTTGTTCCTTTTCCTCCGGATCAGCGTAGACGTATGGAAGAAATTAGTATTTCTATCTCCCTGAATCAACCAGTTGTATCTGGATTTGACCGACCAGAATTCCTCTTCCTGTTGGTTAATTACCCAGTACTCTTCCCTTAATTCTCTTTCCAAAACTAAGAGGTGGGCATTCGGCCCATTACCAATGGCTTTTTAGATGCCAGCAAGCCGAGCAACCACTTTTCTCTTCCTTTGGAAAATATTCCCAAAGACTTCCTTGTTCCATAACTAAATAGCCTCGGTGAACTATAGGAGATTCGTGTTGAGGCTCAGATCACTAGCCCAATTGTTTTCAAGCACAGACTCGAAAAGGGGGTGGGACATCCATACTGGCTGGAATCTGAAGGGTCTGGTCAACCTTAGGGCGGAAGGCTTATCCAGACATAAGAGGATGGGGCAGTGGTCTGAGTGCACCCTAGTGAGATGGGTAACTGAGGCCTCCGGATACAGGTTCATCCAATCCTGATTAGCAAATGCTCTGTCCAGGCATTCTTGAATGAAAAATCCTATATCTTGTTTATTGACCCAAAAGTGTACCTCGGGCCCTGAAATCCAAGATCAATCAAACAGCACGTATCTAAACAATTTTTAAAAATCTGGGCTCTCCTCATATTCACAGGGTTACCACCACATTTATCAGCACTAGATAATAACTCATTAAAATCTCCTATCACTGTCCAGGCTAAATTATGTAATCCAGAAACTTTAGCTAAATTTTCCCAGAGGAGTTTACGCTCAGCAAATCTAGGACTAGCATAAACACAAGATAAAATCCAAGATAGGTTAGAAGAAAGTACCTTCACAATAACGTGAATTTCTTGCTCTGTCTTCTCCAACAGAGTGACTTCCACAGCATCTGAATTCCAGAGCAGCCAGAGCCCTCCAGCATACCCAATAGTATCAGTGTGTATGGCTCCATCAAAGAGGAGTCGATCCGTAATGTCTTTTGCCCTCGAACCACCGATGCGAGTTTCCGTCACAATGACTAGTTGGGGATTAAACTTATTCATTAAACAATCCAAAGTACTACGAAAACGAGGGTTCAACTCCCCTCTACAATTCCAGCAGATGATATTCATGGATACTGGATGAGTAATAGCCGGATCCCTACTGATTTGAAACCGGTTCCTTGCTTGGTTCAGCAAGTTCCAACTCAGCTCCCTTAGCTTGGACCTCAACAACTCCGTGTTCTTCCAAATGCATATTGCATGTTCCATAATCCCCAAAGGTTGCTCCCTCGAAGTGATCAGTAGGCTTATCTGTGGATAACTCCCACATACTTGTATCACCTTGATGGCTTCCAAAGACCCCACTAAACTTGTTGCTGTTAGTCCACCCGCCATTATTTTCCTTATTTGGACCTCCTCCAATCGGTTTGATTCTGGCAAGAGACGATTCAGAGAAATTGGCGAGAGTGCTCTCCACCCCATTATCTTCCCTTCCGCCTCTGTTGGGATGTCCGACGGAAATCTCCACCAGGGGTTGTCCTATGCTAGCCAAGCCGAATCGGTCAGAGGAAGAAACCCCAGCTTTTGGCTTTCTGGAGTTAGAGGAAAGATGTGATTCCAAGCTTGCATTTGCTCCTGGTCGAACCACCCCCAAATCATGGTGGGAGAAGCTCGAATCTGTTGAATGAGAGACATGGAAAGAGGCATGATTTTCCCGTGTAGACTTATTGCCCACTGCCTTAGAGTGTTGTCTCCTATGGCTAGCTGAAGTTTCTCTTACTTTAGGTTTGAGCTTCTGGTTTACTTTTGGGTTAAGAATGTTAGTTTCGGTTTTGGGGGAGTTTGAAAGATGAGAAGACTGACCATTCGCGGGTTCTTTTCCTTTCAAAACCGAGGGTCTATAGGAAGCACCGGGCAGAGTGCCAAGACCAGCCTCAATAGCCGTTGCATCAGGGAGAAGTGGGGTGGTGGGGTCCAATTGACTAGTGTTGTTAAATCTCCTGTTTTTTCTTTTTCCTTCTGGTGATGCAGTAGGTGGCTTGGTTGGAAGGTTAGCTTCAGACGTAAGCCTCCTTAACCGGCCCAAATCCTTGGCATTAAATGCTGAGATTTGTTCCGGATTGGACTTGAGAGGGAGTGCGCGTGATGCCTGGGATTTAGACACGTGCTTCCTACGCTCCACTAACATCCAAGGGCCATAAACCTCACTATCATTTCCCGCCAAATCTCCCACAGGATTGGAGGGTTCTTCTTTTCCAACCTCTTCATTATTATTTTGAACATTCTCTCCGCCCTTGTCCATCTCCACCACCGTATCCTTGACTGTGTATGGGCACAGAGGTTTTTGATGTCCCATTCTGCCGCATGAGAAGCATAATGAGCCAATACCTTCGTATAAGATTGCTTGCTTGAATCTTCCAATAAGAATAAATCTCGGAAGTGGCATTTCCAAGTCAACCTGTAAACAGAGCCGAGCATATCGACCGCTAGTGCCTGCTGCGGTATTAGCATCCACCCTGAGTACGGGACCAATGGCCTTCCCTATCTCCTTAAGTACCTCCATTTCATAGAGCTCAATAGGTAGCCCCGGCAGCCGCGCCCAAACAGCCACCTTGGAGCATGCAACCACATTGGGTTTGAAGTATGGCTCCCATGCACGGATGGTAAGGTAGTGTTCCCCAACGAACCACGATCCCCCCTTCAAAACTTTCTCAAAGTCCTCCACCAATCCAAACTTGCATAAATAAAAATCGTTTTCCAGATCAATGCAGTCTAGTCTGCCCGCAGGTTTCCAGAGTTGCATGATCCTGGAGTGAAGAAAATGGAACCCCACCTTTCGCCCAAAGACTTTCACAATGAGGGAGTGAGCCCATTTAGCCCGGATATTCATTTTTGTTCGTTTGGATAGTTGGATGGCCACTGTACCCTCAGGCGGGTCATCCACCTCTTCATCCGAGAAAGGTTCCTCATCATCATCAGCAGAAAACTTGAACGCCTGTGCAAAGGCACCAGGGATATGCCCCACCAATTTAGCCTTAAAAGACATAGTATTACTAGCCCCTTCACCCTGCTCAAGACTCGTCTGCGACGGGCCAAAAAATAGATCCTCCTTAACTTTCTTAGTACTACCTTGCAGCTCCGCCTCTTCTTCGCCAGACCTTGCGCGTGTCTTAAAATCGCACTCCATAACTCCTCAACAAGTCTTTTAAATTACAGTTAATAGAATCCATTTCTCACACTTAAAAATTCAAGGAAGCTAATTAATGAATAGGGGTCCATTTATATCAGCAGTTAGATATACCAAATACTTGGGGTAGGTGTTGATTCAACTGTTACAAATGAATGTTTGGCAGCTGAGCAATAATAAAGAGCTTGCCTTTGTATTATGTCTGACAGTCTTCCGGTTGCCTAGAAACTAACAAAGGGAAAAATAAATGGGCCTGAAGTTAATGTAGCTGACGAATTTGTTGTAGTTTGTTGCATTTCTAACAAATTTTAATGTAGCTGGTGGCCTTACAAAACAACGGAAAATACCAAATGCCCCAACATGTTAGGGTATCTTAGATGACTGTTCTCATTTTAGCCAATTGAAAACATGCATCTAAAGAACTCTTGAAAAGATGGTATAATTAAGCGAGCTTTGGGGCTGAGGCGTATGGCCTAAGATCAAAACATGGATCCATGAATGATGTTCATGAGGCGTTGCATGTGATGATGTGTGGGATTGGCAACATTTACAAACCCATGTGAGTCATGTCCGGATTTCCCATGTTAGAAGGCAGCAATTTGATTGATCACCCATTCCCTCTCCGGTTGGAATCAGGGAAAATTAGCCTCACAAATCTGCATTATTAGCACTTTGCATAATATGTATTTAAGAGATTTCGCAAAAGTTAGATTTGAGCATGACTTGAGCCTAAACATTGAGCTTAACTAGTTTATATGTAATAAAAACAGTTACTTTTTTACTCTTTAGTCATAAATTAATTTTAGACTATAATAACTTGAAAATTTTAAATACTTAATTAATAACATAACTATCTTTGATTTTTTTCAAATTTAGTAAGTATGAAGGATATACAAAGAAAATATAATCTAATAGTTGGTTTATCAAAATTCACATCCAATAAAAAAATATTGAATAAAATTGTAATCTGAGTCTATAAAACTATAATCAAGTTTGTGGTCAAACTTTGTCCAAAATTTGTGACCACCTGGACTTATTGAGAAGTCACCCTTGTTAAAAAATTTGGCTTAAAAAAAAAACTATAAATAAAGAGAAAAAAAACTAATATTTTTTGGATAGATAAGAAGAAAATAAAATAAAACAAACACATAAACCCTAAACTAGCCCAAAAACATGTAGAAGTCCGCTGATATTAGCAAAAGGGCAATAGAATACCCAATTGACATAAACATTTTTTTATAATTTTTTTTTTTTTTTTGGAGAAATGTCTATTGCACATGCTTACTTATACACAATATACATGTTTAACTCTTTGAATTGAAATGGTGATGGCCGAGTGTGTGTACTTTGTGAATAAGTGAGTGCATGACAAACATTACTCTTATTATTATTATTATTATTATTATTATTATTATTATTATTTTCCTACATTTACTTTCATTTTTTAAGATCTCTCCTTGAACCAATGTAAAAGATCTAATTTCCTTAATTCATTCATTTACAAAAAAGGTAATAAACAGACATATTAAGTAGTATCACTTGATCAAGTCCTAAATTACTCCCTCCCTAACGTTTCATACTATTTCTATATCTCACCCAGTAAAAATTCAAGAAAGTTTTTTTTGATGAATAATTCAAGAAAGTTATTAAGGGTTTGGAGGACGTATATTAACAATCAATTTTAATAAATATTTTTAAAAAAATTTAAAAAGTTATCAAATCAATTAATGTATAGACATCATTATATTGGAAGTGAGATGTCCTTAGTACGTGCCAATTGAGTTATAACAAATAAATATATAACAGTTGAGCACTGATAAAGAGCTTGACAGTCTCTCTTGGAGTACAAAGTACTGGCTGCCTAGAAACTAACAGAGGGATAAAAAAAAAAAAATTGAAGATAAGGTGTGGGATTTCCCAGTTCCCACCAGTGAGAGAGACATGTGGTTCAAAAATCTTTAATATAGAAAGACTTAGGGGATAGTGAAAAGAGTTCGCAGAACGACTTGAGCCTAGTCATGTATGGAAGGATGTTTTTCCCCTGTTTTTGAATTCCTTGTTCCATTCTGTATTGAACTAATGCTATCTCTGAGTGTGCTCTGTTTCTGTCCTATGTGGACTCTGTTTTCGGACTGTATTCTCTGCCCTGTTGTTTTCTTCTCATGCTTAATGAAATTTCTTTTCCCTCAAAAAAAAAAATCAGTTACTTTATTATTCATAGTAATAAGTTAATTTTAGACTAAAAATTTAAAATTTAAGGAAATATTTGTGTGGGCACGGGCCCAGAATAATAGGTTGGCTGGACCCTAGGCCCGTTCGAGAACCAGTCCGTCCGATGAGACATCGTGGCCCAGGAAATCCTTATTTAGGCCCACTGGGGCAAAGAAAACATGTCCGAGGAGTAATTTCTCCTCGGACACTGCAAAATCTGGATCAAAGGTGCGTCCAAGCCACTATAGTTCATCCTCCAAATACGTAAAAAGGAAGGAAACCCGAAATATCTCAGTAAAGGCTGTCACCACCACATTAAATGCATCACAACTACTCTCCTGGCCGCATTAAAGAAGAAAAGACCCCTGAACAGTGCTACCTTGGCCACTGCAACTCATAAAGAATTGATAAAGGTGTCTGATGGGACAGGTGCTCAAGTAAGGGTCTGGATGATCAACAAGTGTAAAACCCAGATGATTGGAGAGGGCCTACATAATATGTAAAAGTCCCCCAAGAGAGGGGACGGGGGAAAAAGGAGGAGAGAACACTGTAGAGAAATCTTACTGCATTAATCTATGTCCATTAATCAAGTTTTGAGCCTTATCATTTGAGAGGGATCTCTCTTCACGTCCATCTTTTTCGTTCTTGTTTCTGTATTCCTTTAACCCATACAACAAGCCGTTTAAGCTAACTGAAACCAAGTTCTTTAACCCATACTCTACAAAAAATTCATTGTGTGGGACTTCTTGGGCCAAGACTTGACCGACAAGGATTGGGCAACTAAAATTGTGCCGCTACAATTTGGTACATATTTTCAAATAATTATTTTCAATTTTTATATTTATACGTATTTTCACATATTTTCATTTATACATATTTTCAAATAATAATTTTCAGTTTTTAAGTGTATGTACCAAACATCCCATAAATATTTAATTGATGAAATAGTTATAGATTTTTGATTTTTTTGAAATTTTTTGTATGAAAGATATATAAAGAAAATATAATCTAATAATGAATTTATCAAAATTTATATTTAATAAAAAAAATATTGAATGGAATTGTAGGCTAAGTCTATAAAAATATAATTAAGTTTATGGTTAAACTTTGTCCAAAATTTGTGACAACTCTAAACTTATTGCGAAGACACCCTTGTTAAAAAATTCGGCTTCCAAAAAAAAAAACTATGAATAAAGAGAAAATAAACTAAAACAAACACACACCCTAAACTATCCCAAAACCCTATAGAAGTCCACTGTTATTGGCAAAAGGGCAATAGAATACCGCATTGATATAACCATCTTTTAACCCTTTTTTTTTTTTGGAAATGTCTATTGCAGTACTCACTTACACACACATGGGCGGCTCCACTTGTTGGCCAAAAAAAAAAAAAAATGTATATATATATATATATATATATATATTGTTTTGACCCCTTAAAATAAAATTTTGAACACCTCGATCTTGAATTTTTTTTAAACCTCAGCTAAAATAAGTTTGATTATGATCGTCTTAACAATATCCTAACATTTTTAAACGCCAAAAAAAAAAGAAAAAAAAAAACCACAATAACAAACCAATTTGAATTAAAATCTGGGAAAAAAATAATAAGTCCAATAATGTAAGTAAAAATTTGTTAATCTTAAACCATAGAAATCTTAACAAATTTGAAATAAATCAATTGAATGGAAGATCAATAGATAAATGATTGTCAGATTGTGTACATTTAAAAAAATATAGTTCATAAGATTGATAATAAAGAAATCATGTAACGATTTCAAAATATGAAACATCATAAAAAACAATTGTAAAACTTTATACATTTTAGTTTTTATTTTGATTTGTTTTATGATATCAATATATTCAAATTCTCTTTTATTTTAAATTTAGTATAATTTATATTTCTTATTAACTTCTCTTAAAAAATAATTCTGAAACCGTCACTCTACACACAGAATACATGTTTATTAACTTCCCCATTTACTCAGAACTTATCACTCATATTTCAAAACTTTATCCCATTTCGTTCGTAACTTAAAACTGTGTTTCTCATTTTCATAACTCAACTTTATCACTTTTTTGTGGAGCCCACAGCCTTCACAATTCAGAACAGTCACTGTTCCCTCCCGCGTGTGTGATATAAGTAGGAAAAAAAAAAAAAAAAAAAAGTAAAGGAAGAAATTTATGTTATGCTCTGAGAGGTGGGTGGGATAAGTGAATGGGAAAGTTGGAATTGTAGTAATGGCTCTCTGAAAATACATAAGGGAACCGGTGGGAGTATGTATTTAGAGCATCCACAGCAGTGGATCTATAATTTTAGCTATTTAGTATTATCAAAACTTACTTTATCTATTTTACCTACACACATGCTACAGCAGTGGATCTATTTTAACTTTCTACACAATAAAATAATATATACATCACAATAAAATAATATATCTACTACAATAAAATAATATATCCACTCTAATAAAATAATACATACTACTACCACAGAAAACACCACAAAGGCACAAACGGCACAATCCACACCCACTGCCAAAGAACAACCACCCAACAACAACTACACAAACGGCACAATCCACTTTTCCACTGCCAGAGAACAACCACCCACCAACAACTACACAAACTCAGACCACCATCAAACCCACCATCTGAGAACGGCACAATCCACTTTTCCACTACCAAAGAACAACCACCCACCAACAACTACACAAACCCAGACCACCATCAAACCCACCATCTGAGCTTGATCGAGAGAGAGAAGACCAGCCATCGCCATTGCCATTGACATCACCGATCACGCCATCGCTGACCCACTAACCCACGCCATCCATGAAACCCACCGACCCATGCCATCGCCGATCACGCCATCCACGAAACCCACCGATCACGCCATCCACGAAACCCGTCGATCACGCCATCCACGAAACCCACCGACCCACGCCATCCACGAAACCCACCGACCCATGCCATCGCTGATCACGCCATCCACGAAACCCGCCGATCACGCCATCCACGAAACCCACCGACCCACGCCATCCACGAAACCCACCGACCCAATCGTCGATCATGCCATTCACGAAACCCACCGATCCACGCCATCGCCGATCACGCCATCACCAACCCACTAACCCACGCCATCCATGAAACCCACCGACCCATGCCATCGCCGATCACACCATCCATGAAACCCACCGACCCAATCGCCGATCACGCTATCCACGAAACCCACCGACCCAATCGCCGATCATGCCATTCACGAAACCCACCGACCCAATCGCCGATCATGCCATTCACGAAACCCACCGATCCACGCCATCGCCAATCACCTGAAAAGAAGAGAGAAGGGATAGGGAAGAGGTAGAGAAGGAAGAGAGAGGCTGAGACTCTTGAGTCAGAGACGAAAAGAAAGAGAAGGCAGAGAGAGAGGAGAGAAAAAGAATATTTTAATGGTAAAGGGAGAGAGAAGTTAAATAAAATATATATATATATTTTTTTTAGTTTTGTGCTACAGTGTACATCTATTTATAGATGTGCACTGTAGCTGAACATCTAAATTTTTTAGATATGCCTCCACTGCTGCAGGGTGATTTTTGTGATCAGTGGTGCTAAAAAATAGCAATATAGCTATTTAGCAGCTGTGAGTGCTCTTAGAGCATCCACAGCAGTGGAGCTAAAAATTTAGCTTTTTAGCTCCACCAAAAGTTACTTTATCTATTTTACCTACATACATGCTGCAGCAGTGGATCTATTTTAGCTTTTAACACAATAAAATAATATAAACATCACAATAAAATAATATATCCATTACAATAAAATAATATATTCATTACAATAAAATAATATATCTTATACAATAACAACAACCACAACCACCTTCAATTGCCACCGCCACCGCCGCCGTCGCCACCATCACCGACGACTTTTTTTCCACCGTCGTTGACTTTCCCGCACAAATTACAGAAATCACATAATCCAGACAAGAAATTTCTGCAAATAGAAAATTCTCAATTCAGAGCCCACATAATCCACACAACCAATTCCTGCAAACAGAAAATTTCCAATACAGAGTGCATCAATTCAGAGCCCACATAATCCACACAACCAATTCCTGCAAACAGAAAATTTCCAATACAGAGTGCACAGAATCCACACAACAAAATAACACAAAATTTCCAAAACACAAAATTTCCAATACAGAGACCACATAATCAACACAACCAATTCCTGCAAACAGAAAATTCCCAATACAGAGAGCACAGAATCCACGCAACAAAATAACAGAAAATTTCCAAACAAAAAATCCCAAATACAGAGACCACAAAATCACAATAACCCAGAAAAATTAAGTTATGAAAAAATTCACTACAAAAGAAAAGAGAGAGCACTGACCTGAAGTGGATCGGCTGGGACGGCGACGGCGTGGGCTGGGCTTGGACGGCGACGGCGTGGAGAGCTTGATGAGTGAGATGAGAGCTTGCGACGGCGACGGACGACGACGGTGATGAGTGAGGGAGATGAGTTGGAGTGCGATGAGTGAGGGAGATGCGGCGACGGACGGCGTGGGCTGGGCTGGTCTGGGACGGCGACAGCGTGGGCTGGTTTGGGCTGGACGGCGACGGACGGCGTTGGCGAGGGCTGGTCTGGGACGGCGATGGGTGAGAGAGATGAGTGCGATGGGTGAGAGAGAGGAGTGAGGGAGATGCGGCTGGGACGGTGTGGGCTGGGCTAGGCTGGGACGGCGAGGGACGGCATGGGCTGGGCTGGTCTGTGGCGGCGACAGAGATGAGTGAGGCAGGAGTGATTTGGGAGATGAGTGTGAGGGAGAAGGAGATTGACGGTGAAGGAGATAGAAAATAAAAGAATGAAAAAAAAGGGGAAGGAGTGATTATTTTAATTGGCTGCTACTTAAAAATTTTTTTTTTTTTTTAGATGGGTGCTACAGTGCACATCTATCTATAGATGTACATTGTAGCAAATCAGCCAAATATTTTGGCTTTGGCTCCACTGCTGTGAGCTTGTTTTGTAATATTGGTAAAGCTAAAATAGCATTATAGCTTTTTAGCTCCGCTGTTGCAAATGCTCCTATTGACCTTCTTCGTGAAGCTGGAGCTAAAACCACAGAAGAGAAAAGCTTCCAACAGTATTGTGCAAGGATGTGACAAGTCACTGACAAGCCCCACGCGTTGCACTTATTTATGAAATTGCATCAAACTCATTTAAAAAAAAAATTTGCTAATGCGACACAATAATTTTTATTTTTAGAAAAACTTTTCTCTAAAATTAAAAAAATATTGATAATTTTTTTAATTCTCAAAAAAATATTTTAAAAAATAGATTGCTTATTAACCGAACCTTTTTAAAGATTGAAAAAACCTTCAAAGCAGTTTCACTTCACGCGTTAAAAATTCAAGGAAGTTACCGTATAAGGATCCATTAAATTGGGAGTGAGATATATTAAATACATTGTATGTGCCAATTGAGTTGTCACAAACAATCTCTCAATTACAGATTACTAGTTGCCTAGAAACTAGTGATGGGATAAAAAAATATTTTTGCAAATAAGGTGTGGGATTTACCACCAGTGAGAGAAGCACACGTAGTTTAAAATCTTATGAATATGAGTTTGTACTTTGCTGTGTTTCTGACGCATTTACTGTAGCTGGCGTTACAAAACAACAGAAAAGAACAAGAGTATCTAGATAACTGTTCTCATCTTAGCCGATTGAAAACGTGCATCTAGATAATTTTTGTAATTTTTTAATGCTGAGGCGATAAGATTTCAAAATCAAAGTTGGTGAAGTATTGGAGTGCTCTACTACTACATTTGGGAAAGAAGTTCAGCTCTGAGTTTGAGACCCAAAGAAAAAGAAGTAAAACAGAGCATAGTGCAATTAAGAGAGAGGGACAAACCAGTGCCACATCAACATAGTCCTGGTCCACACCCTCGACCGTCTCTCTGCATCTCAATAAATAGTGCCAAAACACCTTTCAAAACAAAATAAAATAAAAGACTCCATTTTTGTCTTGTGAATTAAATATCCTGTACCAAGTATGGGACCTTCAAACACAACTAGACGATTTGCAACAGACTTAAAAATCTTCCGTATCTCTCAAACAAAATGTCGTTTTCAAGGATTGAGGTCCGTGCAATTTTATGAGGGTGAGCCCCGTCTTTTCAAATCTCATTTTGGGCCAAATATTATGTCATGATTTAATTAAATTATGAGTGGTATGGTAGAGTGTTCTGAGGAATATTTTTTTCATATTTAAATAATTATATATATATTTTTAAAAATAATAAATAATATTATTGGAACAATATTATTTAGGATATTTAATAGAGATGTTTAAATAATATTATTTGGATATTTTTAATATACATATGAATAAAAAAATATATAATATTATTTAAAATATTAAAAAATATGTTCAAACTAAACTACCAAATACCCCCCAAATAACCCCTCATTATTCAAGTAATAGTTTTTAATCCCTAAAAAAAAAAGCTTTTACATTTTAATAGTACTGTTGTAAATAATTCGAAAACTGTGGTCCCGCTCAAATCTGACTTGACAAAAACAGTACCTAAGAGCATTACCATCAGGTATGCTAAATTTGTTAAATGCTATAATATTTGGCATTTGGCACACCAATCATCAAAAACAGAGCATCATCAGGTGTGTTATATGTGCCAAAATTTTGAGACATGCTACAGTACGCTCTCAAATATGAGAGCGTACGGACAAGAATGCCAAAATTTTTATGCTTATTTTATTCAGTTTTCCTCTCTCCTCCCAACACATCTCTCCTCAGACAACAACTTCAGAGTCTCTTGAGGCACGCTCCAACCTCTGGACTCCACCGCCGTGCTCTCCGATGACCATTTCAAGCTCCACTTCAACACCGCCCTCGTCCCCTCCGTCGTCGAGCGCCTCCGGCGGTTCCTCGGGTTTGATGGATCTCCCACCTCCGATGCCGCCCAGCGATTCCTTGGTTCGTTGAGCGCGATCTCCCAGCTCCGATGCCGCCCTACGGTTCCTCTGTTTGTCGAGCGCCTCGGGTTTGATGGATCTCCCACCTCCAACGCTTTTGGGTTCTTTGATTTGGGATGGGTTTGATGGGTCTCCCACTCCGACACATCACTCCCACAAGAGCTGGGTTTGACGCTTTTGGGTTTTTTTTTTTTAATGATATTTTAATGTGATGTATATATTATTTTAATGTATGGGATTGAAAAATAGAACATCTGATAAATGGGATATTGTAAAATGATGTGCTAAAATGATAAAGTAGGTTTTTGATGTGTTAAAATGGCATTTTTTATGAGAGAGCTGATGAGAATGCTCTAACAGTGCTTTTTTCTCTATCTAATATTATCGAAGGACAAAGTAATATCTTTGCCACTCCTGTCCAAAACTACTACGAAAGAAATCGGGTAACCTTCACATGCGCACTTGCTAAACACTTTCTGTTTCTTTCTTGTGTTGTCAAATCCAACTTTACTTTTGAGTCTCCATCAGCTATGGCTGATACATTACTCATTGTTCTCTTCAAGCAGTTGGGTTCAATTGCTGTTAAGTCAACTTGCATTTAAAATTTGCATATTTCCTGTTGAATTATTGCAGTGACTCAGGAATTTTATTAACAAATTATTATTATATGTAGAGTTTTCTGTTTTCTAATTAATCTTCTTGGCAATTGAAGTGGAAGGCAATTGAGCCTTCCATTATATGGAAGGCCGGGCCCATGATATACAACTATTCTGCACTTGACAAAGTCTTTGCATTCTTTAGCAAGTCTTTACATTAAAAGCATTCAACTTTACACTTTGAATCAGAAGAAAAAGTTGAGGCAAGAGATTTATTGGAGCGTGTAAAATGAAAGATCAAGAAACTGATGCAGAAGCAGAAAGACAGCCTCTTGTTTCTCACTATTTCTTTCTCTTTGATATTACTTGTTTCCAAAAAGCTCAATTGCAGCTGACAGCATAACTGCAACACGGTCCATGAATGATAGCCAAACATTGGTTTCATCAGGCCAAAAATTTGAACTTGGCTTCTTCAGTGCTGGAGGTTCTGGTGATCTATATTTAGGAGTATGGTACAAGAATATCCCAATTAAGACTATAGTTTGGGTTGCAAATAGAGACAGCCCTCGTCAGAATTTTAGGAGGTGCTTGGTATAACAGTTTGAGAATCGTTGTTTAGAGTTTTTTGAAATACGTATGGGGAAAAAGTGTGTGAAAAAGTGTGTAATGTTATTTAAAATATGAAAATCGTTGTTTAAACTTGATGAGCAAACAGGCCCTTAAGGGTTCTGTATTTATATTTTTAAAAAATACATGTAATTGAAATAGTGTGTAAAAATATATATAATATTATTTAAAAATTGAAAATATATATTTAAACTCTTATAACAAACTGTCACTAAAAATTAATATATGAAAAGTGGATGTAAAAGTTAGATTTCTAGGATGTTTATCTGTTGCGAAAATATGTATGGTTAAAAAATATTATAAAAATGGATGTTATAATATTTAGGTGGTGTCTGATAGTATTATTTTAGTAACATTTGTATTTTTTAGAAATACATATATTTGTATTTTTTAAAAATATATATAGATAAAAAAATATAAAAATATATGTAATGTTATTTAAATATAAAAAATTATTATTCTAATTATACTATTAAATAACCTTTTAAACACTATAAACTATTATTTAAAAATCTCAACTAAATATCCCTCAATTTGATGTAAATCCTTTCCCATCAGGATGAAGAGCTTGACTTCCTATTCAGGCAATATCTTAATTATAAATTATTGGTTGCCTAGAAACTAACGAGGAGATAAAAAAAATATTTTTGAAGATAAGGCGTGGGATTTCCCACCAGTGAGGACATGTAGTGAGCGTTTAGATTCAATGGGAAGTGAGCGTTTGGATTCAGCGTTTCTGCTGAATCCCCGCGTCTTACGTTTTCCCTTCTTTTTTTTTTTTTTTTTTTTTTTCACGATTTTAAGAGAGTAAAATTTACTGTTTATAGATAAATTTTACTGTTTATGTATTATTTTATTACTATTTACATACTGTTTATTACTGTAGATCTTTCACTGAGGCTGAGTACAGAGCTTTGGCCTCTTCCGTTGCTGAACTTTGTTGGATTCGTATGTTTCTTCGAGATTTGTGTGTCTTTCTTTCTCGGCCTCCCTTATTGTGCCTCTTTTTTTTTAGACAGGAGTGGCAAAGATATGATTTGACACGCACATTGCTTTACAAATTTTCTAAGCAAAGTGGAGTCACGCGGTAACGTTGATTACATAAATGACGGACCTTTCACGGGGCCCAAGAAACAAAAGTAATCTTTTTTTTTCTTTATGAGAAAAGTAATCTTGTTGAATTTATACTAAAATCAAAATTAAAGGGGAGATTAAAATTTACAGTTTATATCTTTATGAGGGTTTTTTTTTTCTTTGTTTCCTTCTCTTTTGCCACATTAAGAAAAAAAAAAAAAAAAAAAAATCTTATCAATATTGAGTTTGTACTTTACTATGTTTTCGACGAATTTACTGTAGCTAGCGTTGCAAAACAACTGAAAATATCAAATGGCCCAAAATCTTGTGATTGGAATTAATCTTCACCGTTGGCGTTCAATCCATCCCATCGTTAAGCAGGCTGTAACGAGGATTCAGATTATGGGTATGTTTGGATTGAATTTATTATTGTTGAAACTGAAAACTGAAAACTGAAAATACTGTTGTAAAATAATTTTTAAATGTGTAAATAGTATAGTGGATCTCATTTTTAATATTTTTAGTGCGTGAATAGTAATAAACCGTACTGCTACAGTGATTTATGTCCCCTGTAACGCGTGAAGTAAGGAAAAAAAAAAAAAAAAAACGAAGCTTTGGATTCAGAGGAAAACGCTAAATCCAAACAGTACTTATATGCAATATCTAGGTTATTGAATTTGATGCAATTGTAATATATGATTAAAATTAAAAATTAAAAAATAACTTTCAATCTTAACTATTAAATAAAATATATTAAAAAAAAGTTAAAATTAAAAAATAAAAAATTTAGGAGAGAAAATTGGTAAATTACATCAATGTTGCCCTTGATCTCAACCCATGTAATGATACAATGTAGAAGATCTTCTGGCAAGCATATCTAAATTGTAGGACCCAATCACCCTCTTGTTACGCTTCACGGGCTGGCCCACTTTTGAAGACTCCTCCTCATTAGCTTTTAACCCCTCCTTGACTATAATACTTCTAGTTACTCTTTGGACATCACGTGGCCCCTGTTGCTTACTTATTTCATGCACCAACTTTTCAGATTTTTCCCACCCTATCAGAGCACTTGCAGCAGTGGTGCTAAATAGGTATAATGCTATATTTTTAGCTCTTTATCACAAAAAACACCATGCAGCAGTGGAGCTAAATCTAAAAGATTTAGCTCCTCAGCTACAGTGCACATCTATCTTTAGATGTGCACTGTAGCTCACAGGTAAAAAAAAAAAATACTTTTTTATTACAATTCTCTCTCCTCTCCAATTAAATATACATTTCCTATTCTCTCTCTCTCTCTCTCCGGCTTCTCTTCTCTCTTCTTTCTTCCTCAATTTTTTTTCTTTCTTCCTCAATTTTTTTTCTCTCTATCTCGCCGGCCAGCTCCCTCATCCCTCAGCTCGCCGGCCGACTCCCTCATCGCCGATCTGTTCCGCCGACCCAGCTCGCCGACCCACCCCAAGCCCCATCGCCCACATTGATTCTGACGACGATTCCGACGAGGAAGCCCCCGAAGCTGCAAACACTGAAACTCCGATGAAGACGACTCCTCCATTCGCACCTTCACCACAGCTCGCCTCGACGCCGCCAACGCTGGTGGAGGCTCCGGTTCGGCTCAGCTCGAAACACGAAGATCAAGACGGAGAATCTGAGCTCCTCCGCCACGGTTAAGATCAAGAATCTGGGTCCCACAGCTCAGGCCGGGAGCTCGGTGCCTGGAATCGTTGTTTAGAAGTGATTGATTCAATGAATTGAGAATAGAAATGGTGTTTGTGGAATTTGTGAATCTGGTTGTGGTTTTGTTTGTTTTTTTTTTTTTTTTTTTTTTTTTTTCTATGTTGTGTTGTGGTTGCCAAAGTAGAATGGTGATTGTGGCCGGTGGTGGTGGTGGTGGTTGTGGCCGGTGGTGGTGGTTGTGGGTGTGGCTGAAGGTAGAGACGGTTGTGGATGCTGCTGTGGAGGTTTTTTTTAGTGGGATATATTATTTTATTGTAGGGGTTATATTATTTTATTGGGATGTTTATATTATTTTATTGGGTTGAAAGCTAAAATAGATCCACTGCTGTAGCATGTGTGGAGGTAAAATAGATAAAGTGATTTTTTGTGTAGCTAAAAAGCTAAAAATATAGATCCACTGCTGTGGATGCTCTCACCCTCAATGCCAACTTCCTAATGGGACAAATAGATCCAGTTCGACTGTGACAGATTATAAGAAGAATAAGGATAATGTTACCATGAGGGTGCCCTCTTTTGTTACCAGTAAGCTTTGGTTTTCATTGGATTCATTAGAAATAGATACTTAGATTTTTTCATTGAATCATTTATTTAGATGGGAATAACTAGCAAAATCAAGAATAATTCAAACCCTTCCATTGTTCCATTTTAGTCATGCAAACAAAATCTTTAATATAGAAAAACTGAGAGGAAAGTGAAAAGATTCCGTAGAAGTTAGACTTTTTTTTTTTTTTTTTGTTGATGGGCGTAGAAGTTAGACTTGAGCATGACTTGAACCTAAATATTGATCTTAAATAGTTTATATGTAATAAAATCAGTTACTTTATTATTCTTAGTAACAAATTAATTTTAGACTATAAAGACTTAAAATTTAAACATTTAGTTAATGAAATATTTATTGATTTTTGATCTTTTTAAAATTTTGCAAGTTTGAAAGATATATAAAGAAAATGTAATTTAATAATGTAATTATTGAAATCGAAATTTACATCATATACAAAAAAATTGAGTAGAATTATAGCCTAAGTTTACAAAACTATAATCGAGTTTGTGATCAAACTTTATCCAAAATTTGTGACTACCTAAATTTATTGTGGAGTCACCCTTGTTAAAAAATTTGATTTAAAAAAAAGAAAACCTATAAATAAAGAGAAAATAAACTAATACTTTTTTGGTTAGGTAAGTAGAAAATAAACTAAAACAAACACACAAACCCTAAATTATCCCAAAAACCTATAGAAGTCTACTATTATTGGCAAAAGGGCAACAGAATACTCTATTGACATAAACATCTCTTTACAATTTTTTTTTGGGAAATGTTTATTGCATATACTCACTTACACATAATACATGTTTAGGTTTTTGAATTAAAATGGTGATGGGTGAGTGTGTGTACTTTGTGAGTAAGTTTAGTGTTTGACGACATTACTCTTATTTTATTGCCTACATCTATTTTCATATGTTAAGGTCTTTCCTTGAACCAATGTAAAAGATCTATTTTCTTCTAAAAAAAAAAAAAGATCTATTTTCTTTAATTCATTCATTCACGGAAGAGGTAATAAACAAACATATTAGTCAGTTCCACTTGATGAAATCCTGAATTACTCCCTTCCTAACGTTTACTATTTTTATCTTACTGTTTTTTCGCTTTAAATGCATACACGTGGTTTTTCTTTTATCTTTATGTTTTTTTTTTTCCTTTTTTTAGAGTTTCAAGTTTCAACTCTTTCGGTATCTGTTTATTTCCTTATAAGAATTTCTAAGTCTCATGTCCAAATTTTATGTGCATTGCACAATCTACTGTCAATAGATTATAAGATGACAAGCAACTTTTCAATGAGTCTCTTTTTAAATTCGTAAAATCCATTTTTCACGCGTTAAAAATTCAAGAAAGTTAATTAATGTATAAGAGTCCATTATATTGGGAGTGAGATATATCAAATACTTGATATGTGCCAGTGTTTTTTTTTTTTTTTTGAGAATCCTGTGTGTGTCTCAAATGAATGTCCTACAGCTGAGCAAGGGTAAAAAATTTGACTTCCTGTCGGGTCTGACAGTCTCTCAATTATGAATGACTGGTTACCTAGAAACTAACAATAGGATAAAAAAATATTTTTAAAGATAAAGTGTGGGATTTCCCACCAGTGATTGAAAGCACACGTAGTTTAAAAAAGTAACAGCTTTTAATAGCACTATTGTAAATAATTTGAAAACTGTGAAACCCGCTCAGATCTGACTTGACAAAGACAGTATCAATAGTGCTTTTTTCTCCATCTAATATTATCAAAGGACAAAATAATATCTTTGCCACCCTGTCCAAAACTACTACAAAGGAAACCGGGTAACCTTCACATGCGCACTTGCCAAACACTTTCTGTTTCTTTCTTGTGTTGTCAAATCCAACTTTACTTTGGGTCTCCATTAGCTGTGGGCCATATGCCTGATGTTTACGGTTTAGAATTTAGGGTTAATTGATAACATAGTTATTGTTTTTTGATTTTTTTGAAATTTCGTAAATATAAAAGATGTACAAAGAAAATGTAATCTAATAGTAAATTATTAAAATTCACATCCCAACAAAAATATTGAATAGAGTTATAGTATGAGTCTATAAAACTATAATCAAGTTTGTGCTCAAACTTTGTCCAAAATTTTTGACCACCCGAACTTATTGCTAAGTCACCCTTGTTAAAAAATTCGGCTTCCAAAAAGAAAAAAATATAAATAAAGAGAAAAAGAAAAAGACTAATATTTTTCTTGTTTGGTAAGTAGAAAATAAAATGAAACAAATACATAAATCCTAAACTATTCCAAAAACATGTTGAAGTCCGCTGTTATTAGCAAAAGGGCAATAGAATACCCTATTGACAAAAACATTTTTTTGCAATTTTTTTTTTTGTTGGGAAAAATCTATTGCACATATTTGCTTATACGTATACATGTTTAGCTTTTTGAATTAAAATGGTGATGGGTGAGTGTGTATACTTTGTGAGTAAGTGAGAGTCTGACAGGCATTACTCACCTAATTTCCTTAATTCATTCATTCACGGAAAAGGTAATAAACAGAAATATTAGGCAGTATTACTTGATCAAGTCCTAAATTACTCCCTTCCTCACGTTTCATACTATTTCTATATATCTTACCGTTTATTCAATTTTTATGCATACATGTGTGGTTTTTCTTGGCCCTTTATGCTGTTTTTTAATTATTATTATTTTTTATTTTTAGAGATTCAAGTTTCAACCTTTTCGGTATTTGTTTACTTCTTGATAAGAATTTCTAAGTCTCATATATGGTCAAAAATTTCTGTGCATTGCACATATGCTATCATAAGATGAGTCATGAGTCATGACCAGTAAATGGATAGTTTCACCTTCAATGAGTCTCTTTTCAAATTTACAGTATCTATTTCTACAAATTTAAAAAGTTATCAAGTCATTTAATGCATAGAGGCCATTATATTGGAAGTGAGTTGTCTCAAATAAATGTCCTACAGCTGAGCGAGGATAAAAAATTTTACTTCCTGTCGGGTCTGACAGTCTCTCAATTATAAATTACCGGTTACCTAGAAACTAACAATGGGATAAAAAAAATATTTTTAAAGATAAAGTGTGGGATTTCCCACCAGTGATTGAAAGCACACGTAGTTTAAAAAAGTAACAGCTTTTAATAGCACTCTTGTAAATAATTTGAAAACTGTGAGACCCGCTCAGATCTGACTTGACAAAGACAGTACCAATAGTGCTTTTTTCTCCATCTAATATTATCAAAGGACAAAATAATATCTTTGCCACCCTGTCCAAAACTACTACAAAGGAAACCGGGTAACCTTCACATGCGCACTTGCCAAACACTTTCTGTTTCTTTCTTGTGTTGTCAAATCCAACTTTACTTTGGGTCTCCATTAGCTATGGGCCCTATGGCTGATGCACTACTCATTGATCTCTTCAAGCAGTTGGGTTCAATCGCTGTTCAATCAACTTGAATATTTCCTGTTGAATTATTGCAGTGACTCAGGAATTTTATTAACAAACTATTATTATATGTAGAGTTTTCTGTTTTCTAATTGATCTTCTTGGCAATAGAAGTGGAAGGCAATTGAGACTTCCATTATATGGAAGGCCGGGCCCATGACATACAACTATTCTGCACTTGACAAAGTCTTTGCATTCTTTAGCAAGTCTATTACATGCCTTAAAAGCATTCAACTTTACACTTTGAATCAGAAGAAAAAGTGGAGGCAAGAGATTTATTTGAGCAAGTAAAAGGAAAGATCAAGAAACTGATGGAGAAGCAGAAAGACAGCCTCTTGTTTCTCACTATTTCTTTCACTTTGATATTACTTGTTTCCAAAAAGTTCAATTGCAGCTGACAGCATAACTGCAACACGGTCCATGAATGATAGCCAAACATTGGTTTCATCAGGCCAAAAATTTGAAGCTGGAGGTTCTGGTGATCTATATTTAGGAATATGGTACAAGACTATCCCAATTAAGACTATAGTTTGGGTTGCAAATAGAGACACCCCTCGTCAGAAATCTAAGGGTGTTGTTTTTATTTTTAGAAAATACGTAATTAAAAGAATGAATGAAAATATATATAATATTATTTAAAATTAAAAATAAATTCATATAATAAACTATCACTAGAAATTGATATATGAAAGAAAGATGTAAAAGATAAATTTTTAGTATATTTAAATATTGTAAAAATAACTATGATTAAAAAATATTATAAAAATAGATGTTATAATATGGGTCTAGTTAATTTGTGTTTTAAGAATATATATTAACTATTTATTTTAAGAAAGTTTTTATAAGAAATTAAAGAAGTTATGAATTATTTTTTCGTTTTTCATTAAAATTTTTTTTAAAATAAATTAATAATATATATCTAAGAAGTCGCATTAGTAACTCTTAAAATATTTAACGGATGTTTGGTAATATTATTTTAATAATATTTGTATTTAAAAATATGTATGTACAAAAGAGCACGTAAATATATAAAAAAAAAATATATATATATATATATATATACATATTTAACGTTGTTTAAAATATCAAAATTATTATTCTAATTATACCATCAAACAACCTCTTAAACATCACAACCAAACAACTCCTAATTTGATGTAAATCCTTTCGCATCAGGATAAAGAGCTTGACTTCGTATTCAGTCAATGTCTCAATTATGAAGTACTGGTTGCCTAGAAACTAACGAGGAGATAAAAAAAAGTATTTTTGAAGATAAGGCGTTGGATTCCCCACCAGTGAGAGTAGGACACGTAGTCTAAAAATCTTATCAATTTAAGTTTGTACTTTGTCGTGCTTCTGACGCATTTCTTGTAGCTGGCTTTACAAAAAAACAGAAAATATCAAGAGTATCTAGAGATAACTGTTCGCATCTTACCCCAAATCCCTTTAGTTATTCCAGTAACATTTTTTAATCCCCTCAAAAAAAGAAAAAAGAAAAACAGTTTTTACATTTTAATAGCACTATTGTGAATAATTTGAAAACTGTGGGACCCGCTCAAATCTGACTTGACAAAGACAGTACCTAATAACAGTGCTTTTTTCTCTATCTAATGTTATCAAAGGGCAAAATAATATCTTTTCCACTCCGGTCCAAAACTACTACAAAAGAAACCGGGTAGCCTTCACAAGCGCACTTGCTAAACACTTCGCTATTTCTTTCTTGCGTTGTCAATCAAACTTTACTTTGAGTCTCCATTAGCTATGGCTGAAACACTACTCATTGATCTCGTCGAGGAGGTGGGTTCAATCGTTTCTCAGGTTGCTAAGCAAGAGGTCAACTTGCTAGTTGGCGTTGATGAAGAAGTCCAACAGCTTCGAGGCAAGCTCGGAATGATCAAGGCAATGCTGGACGATGCTGAGGAAAGACATGCTGTGAAGCTGCGTACTGAGAAGCTTTGGTTAGAGCAGCTCCAAAACCAGTACTACGAGATGGATGACATCTTGGACACCTGGAACACTGCAAGGATCAGAGCAGAGATTGAGAAAGAAGAAGGAAAACCAGCTGATACTAACGCTCATGCTGTTGTCAAGAAGAAGGTATGCTCCTTCGTCCCATCTCCATCATGTTGTTTTAACCTTCCTCTGCGTCATGATGTTGGTCACATGATAAGAAAACTGAATGAAAAGTTAGATAAGGTTTTCAAAGACAAAGAAAACGATGGGATTGACTTTGATATGCAACCTGATGTAGTTGAGCGACCAACAGCTACGTCCTTTGTGGATGTGTCCGAAATAATAGGCCGTGATATCTATAGGGATGATCCACTAAGAAACCTGTTAGGTGTGGGTAGTCTAGAAGAAACAAATTCTTATCGTGTCATCTCCTTAGTGGGTATGGGCGGAATTGGAAAAACAACTCTTGCCCAATTAGCCTACAATCATCCTGATGTGCAAGCCCATTTTCCAAAAAGAATGTGGGTTTGTGTTTCTGATCTTTCTGATCAGTGCGAGGTTGCCAAAGCAATCATTAATGAGATTACCCCTCGCCCTAGATATCTCAATGATAGTGATTTGGAAGATCTCTTGAGTGAAATTCATCGTTTGATTAGGGTGAGGAAGTATTTTCTTGTCTTAGATGATGTGTGGACTGAAGACTCCCAAAAATGGGGGCCTTTCAAACTTGCTCTCAAAAATGATGTTCATGGTAGTAGAATTCTAGTAACCACACGTAAACATAAAGTTTCAGAGGTGATGGAGAGTGCCCTCGCAATAAATTTGGAGGTATTGTCTGATGAAGATTGCTGGTCGATTTTTAGTAAAATAGCATTTTCTAATGAGGAGCAACTAAAGTATCTAGAAGATCTTGGTAGAAAACTAGCAATTAAGTGTAAAGGTTTACCATTGGCTGCAAAGACTCTAGGTAGCCTAATGCAAAACAAAAGAAATATAGAAGAATGGAATAATATTTTGGGTAGTCGTATGTGGGAATTAGAAGATATTGAAAAAGGTCTTTTGGCACCATTGTTATTGAGTTATTATGAACTACCCTCAACAATGAGACGGTGTTTCTCATTTTGTTCATTCTTTCCAAAAGATTATTTCTTTCATAAAGTCCAATTGGTCCTCCACTGGATGGCACAAGGATATATTGAATCAAAGGCAAATATGGAGATGGAAGTCATAGCAGATGAATACTTTAAAAAGTTAGCCATGCGCTCTTTCTTCCAAGATTTTAAGAAAGATAATGATGACAAGATAATTGGTTGCAAAATGCATGATATAGTGCATGACTTTGCCCAATTTATGGCCAAAAATGAATCCTTTGAAATTGATGGTGATAAGAAGTTGGAGATAGATTGTCAAAATGCTCGTCATTTACTTTTAAAAATTTCAAAAGAAATGCAATGTCTTGAATCTATATATTCTGCAAAAAATCTACGCACTCTCTATCTTTTTTCTTTGGAAAAGCGTTATGACTTTGAAATGCTCCTATCAAACTCATTTCATCATTTTAAATGTTTACGAATGTTAATTTTGGATTGTCGAATTAAGAAACTTCCAGATGCAGTGGGAAATTTGATACATTTAAGGTGTCTTCATATGTCTGAGATTGTTAAAATAGTAGAATTGCCTGAAACCTTTTGCAATCTATGTAATTTACAGACTTTGGATATTGAGCTAATTCGTTGTTTCAAGAAATTACCACAGGGGATGAGTAAACTAATTAACTTAAGACATCTTATGTTAGATGATTTTTCTGACAACGAAGTGGTATTTCCAAAAGGGATTGGGAAATTAATTAGACTTAGAACATTACATAGATTCAACATAGGTGATAAGGATGATAGAGAAGGATGTAAACTTGGAGAGTTAAAAAATTTGAATCAACTTCGAGGGACTCTTAAAATATATGGGATGGATAATGTGGTAAATGTGGATGAGGCTCATAAAGCACAATTGAAAGATAAAATACATCTCCTTGAATTGGAGCTAAATTTTGCTCCCTATGAACGTAGAGAAAGAATGGAGATTGACTTTGAAGTATTGACTGCCTTACAGCTACCACCAAGGTTGCAACGTTTAAAAATTTGGGGCCACACGGGCAACACAATTTATCCTAATTTGCCTATTTTGGGGCAGTTGCCATCCCTTGAAGAATTAACGATAGTGCAGCTTGTTAATGTGAAGAAGGTGGGAGATGAATTTCTGGGAATAGAAGATTCCAAAAACAAGAAAGACTACGGCATCATATTCCCAAAACTGAAATCTCTCATATTTTGGCATATGCATAACTGGGAAGAATGGATTGGGCTGGGAGGAACGGGAGAAGAAGAAGAAGAAAATGATAATGCTATTGTTACAAATCCAATAATAATGCCACGTCTTCAGTCCTTGGAAATTCATTCCTGTGACAAGCTAAAGTCTCTGCCAAACTACTTGCTTACCGCTCCATCATTGAAGGAATTGAAGATTTTTTCTGCAGAGCTTCTTTGGGAACGTTACCATAGAGGGACCGGAGAGAACTGGCACGAGATTTCTCATATCTCTAACATCATAGTGCATGGACGGAAGTGGGTAGAAGGTGAACCCCAGTTTGATTCAAAGGTAACTCTGCTTCCTTTCTTCTTCTTCCTTTATTTTATTTTTTTCACTCCAAATATATCAATTAAATATAAATATATGGATCGGATTGCGAAAACAGTCCGGAAGTTTAGTTTACTCTAACTCTCCTCCACTCAGTGCCAACTTCTACGCATGCATTTTTTTTATTATTAAATATATCAATTTAATATATAAATATGTGGGTTTTGATTAAATTTTATATTTCTTGTTAATTTTATAGTTTAATATTAAATGGGTTCGTTGTGGGTTTTGTCGATTTTCGGTGTTTTAAACTAAGTCTAACAGAACTCATATGATATTCTTTTGGACATGCATGTCGACGAATTATGACTCTGAAATCAGTGAGGAGGGTGATGTATCAAAAATCAGTGAGGAGGATGATGTACCAGAAATTAGTGAAGAAGATGATGTGGTTGAGGGAGATCTTTGAAGCAGATACTGGATAAGAAGAGCAAGGGGTTGAAGTAGACTTGAAGACTCCATTAACTAATAACCAGTAAGTGTTATTTTATTTTTTCATTCCAAATATATCAATTAAATATAAATATATGGATTGGATTGTGAAAACAGCCCGGAAGTTTAGTTTACTCCGACTCTCCTCCACCCAATGCCAACTTCTACGCATGCATTTTAATTTTTTATTAAATATATCAATTTAATATATAAATATATGGGTTTTGATTAAATTTTATATTTCTTGTTCATTTTTTGGTTTAATATTTTATGGGTTCTTTGTGGGTTTTGTTACTTATATGCTTTTATTTTGGACATGCATGTAGACTAATGATAATAATCAACACAATGAATTTGGACCACAAATCAATGACAAAGATGATGTTGGGGCTGGCTCGGCTGAGTGTGTGGTGGATGAACAAGTGGAAGTGGACAATGATGAGGGTCCAGAGATCTGTGAAGCAGACAGATAATAAGAGCAAGGTATTGAAGTGGACAAGATTTTTGAAGACCACAAAGGAGGAGGTAAGTAATAATTATATAGTCGTTCAGCCAAAAAGAAAAAAGAAATATAATAATGATGTAGTTGTTGAAACTATAGTAACTGTTTATTGATTGGTTTTATTTAATTTTTGCGTGTACGTGTGTGATCAATCTTTAGCCACAAGTAAAATTTGTTTGAATGATGATGGTGAGAGAGATGAAGGATATCAAGCCTCTGTCAAAAATCACATACACACTCCCACCAAACATTCTATTTCCTGTGCCCACTATTTGCAAATCTAAAATACATTTTTCTTCTTTCTAGGTATTCATAAACTGTTTTTCTTTTTAAAAATTTTTGGTCATGACCCTTTTTGGTCTAATTGGTTAAGTAAAGAGTGTTCTGATTTTTGGGCATGTAATTCCACATTAACTAGTAACCAGTAAGTGTTATGCCTGTATTTGATTCTTCTTATTCATATTTGTCTTAAGATGATATATCAATATGGATCTTGCGGATTTCATTGATTTTGGGCTTTTGGACTAGTCTGACATAACTCATTATATGCTGTTTTTTGGGGCATGTAGCTGGTGGATGACAGAAATTGAGGACCTGGTTTTTTGAGTAATCACCGTGAGAGAGAAGAGGACATTAAAAGTCTCTTTTGTGGATGTTTGAGGGTGGCTTTGGCGCTCTCTCTTTTGCTTCATTTCTTCACTCTTTCCTGCGAATCAAAACAAATAAACCCTCCCTCCTACCATCTCCATTGCCACACTCTTCAGGTATTTGATTTGATCCTAATTTCAAGTCCATGTTTTCATCACATCCAGCATATTACTTGATCATGGCCGTGAAGTGAATTTAAATGGTGGAAGATCTTGGCATAAAGATGATCTTCATATCTTAATGAAAACATCATGTACCTACAATACTATTTCTGTTGCAATTGATAAATATATAAGTGGTTGAATCTTAAACCAATTCAAACACAATGAATTTTTGAATTTTAATAGTTGTCAATTCAAATTTTTAATGAAAATGATATACAAGTGAAGTGATTGTTGATTCTTTTTGAATTAATCTCTTATTTTTGTGCTTTGTTGGTTAAACCAAGTGCTTTTTTTTCACATATTAGAGAACAGAATGATTATCCCAAATCTGTTCAATAAAAAAATCCTATCACTGTTTCTTTGTGCCAAACTGCAGTGAACTTATGAGATTGTCTATAACACCTGGCTAGTACTCAAATTCTATAACATTTAACATCCTGCTATTTTATAAAATCTTTAACAATACATGGGAATGATATATTGGTGTTTTTGACAAGAGAAGATTTTGAACTCGTAGGGAAGGTTTTGATGGTGTATGGGAGTGGGATTTGCCCGTTACAAGCCAGCCTTGTATTGAGCAGCAAGCAGACTGTTTGAACTTAGTCCAAAAAGGTTAAGAAAAGATGTGTTGGCCAGGGATGAAGCAAAAAGTCAGAAACCTCTTTGGCTATAAATGGTACTATAAAGTTTGTTCTTTACTATTTAAATCTTTCAGTTGTAACTTCTTCCACAGTTCTCTTTGGCCTTGTTTACTTATAATTTATATTGAACAAATGTTAGGAATCCTTAATTGACCATCATTCATCAGTCCAGGGTGCTACTTGGGGAACAACCATCTGGCAGCTAAGAACCTAGTAGTCAATTAGAATTCTCATTAATGGTCTTATATCTTTCCGGCACATTTCTCTTCCATTAATATGTGAGAAATTAAATTAGCTTCACCTAATCTTGTGGCTAAATTATATTCATGTAGGATTTATAGCATTTTATGCCAATTTTGATTAGGGCTTGTGCTTGAAGGAGCTGGTGGAGGATTTGGAAATAAGCTATTGCAGGATGTGAGTTTGTATATCTCAAAAATCAAGGTATGGATGTTAGAGTGTATTCTCTTGCTTCGGTGCTAAATGTGTTGTTTGTCATGCCTGGCAATTGTGAGCAAATCACCTTTGAAAGTTAGTAGAGGAAGAACTTGAAGAGCAGTATTTGTGTAGTAACTAATTCAACTATAAGGCTCGGCTTTGCAGTTGGCATTATGCATACCTGTAAGTACTAATTTATAAGCTTTTCATGTTTGATCATCAATGGCTGTTTATCAGGTTTATCATTATAGGGACAGGTTGTGGTTTCAAATGTAAAAGAAAATTGTGTTTGATCATTAATCACCTAAGTTAATATTGTAGGTGAAAGAAGTGCTCGAGTGTTAATAATGTTCAATCAGCCAGCAGTATTTGAATGCTTTTGTTCATCATCCCTTGGCGATTCTCCTAACAGCTCTAGAGGCTTTTAGCTATATGACGACATGTGAAATTAAAATATTTATTGGCGCATCTGGTGCACTTTTTGTACTATTGGGAGCCATGGTTTCTAAGCTTTTCACTAATTGGACAATCTATGCAAGTAAGGTAACATTCTCTTTTTAGCTCTTGATGTCTTTGGCTAGTAATAGTGACAGTCTGAGACTCAAAGCTAAGGTTTTATCAGATTAACCTAAACTTATATACTCTTAATTTGTGAGAATAGGTCTTGACTCCTATATATGTAGTGTGCAGCACTTGTAACTCTCATGCTCAATATAACCATAAATTTGCCCCTCGGATTTCTACCTCATGTGGACAATTCAGCTCATATTGAAGGATTCCAGTCAGGATTTCCCCTTGGCTTGGATATGTAAGCCACAAATAAATTCCTCCAAGATATGAAATAAAGTAGAAATCGAGGCACAAGTGTTATCAATACCTTTTATAGCATTACTGCTTTAGTCCTCTTAATTCTTGGGTAATTAACTTGAACATTCTCTGCATTCTCAACTTCTAGTTTAAGCATCTACTGTGGAAATGTGATCCAGCCTTTACTAAGCTTATTCTTTTCTTTTGTTTTATCTACCCCGAAGAAATTGGCAGATATGCATATGGATGTATTGAGCTATGTCATGGTCAGAAGCTGTATAGTCGTATAGTCTGTCTTTCTAGAGCATCAATCAGCTGAATGATTATGTCAGTCTATTTGCCTATTTTTCAAGCTTTGCAAGTATAACAAAACTACTCTTGTATGGATGCTTACTGTGACAAAGGATCTTGGCAGTTTACGCCTCCCATTGTCAGCTTTTTGAAGCTGACCAGCTTGTAGATTTTTTAGCCATTTCTTTTCTGCTAATGGCTTGCGTCCCTAAACATTAGTATTGCACAACGCACAACTGCATTGTACAAACACTTAGGACTGAAGTAGTAAAGCAACGCATCAAAATTTATAAAGGAAAATCCAATTAAGGATTGTACATTTTGTTTAAATATTTTATTCCAATCTCAAAAGTATTTTTCACATGCATCATTTTCATTCCAAAGAGCCATTGTATTTCTACAAAATTTAATGCAACACAAGGAGTGACATTGATCTACAATTGTATATAGGCACACCCTGAACTCGTGTTAATGGTCTCTTTTTAGATTTCTACAACCTATTGCTTCCATGCTCTAGAAACCTTAGGATCCTGAAGATTTTCAATCTGATTACTGAATCGGGAATAATACACATTTTGTAGCCCACTCAGAATCTACACACCACAGGCTTAACTAATGCAGTAATCTTCTAATAAAAAGTAAGAGTTGACATCAGAACAGAACCATTGGTAGAGAAATTTAATTACAAGTGAAACCAACAATATAGAAAAGGTCATGTATCTTTTGTAACTTTATGAAACGAAGTCTAATAAGGTACACTGCTAAAATTAACGTAGAACTGTCTATTTCACATGGAACAAGAACTTGCTAGTACTCAAATTCTATAATACTTAACTCCTTGCTAGTTTATAAAATCTTTACCACTACATGCGGATGACATATTAGTGTTTTTGACTAGAGAGGATATTGAACTTGTAGGGAAGGTTTTGATGGAGTATGGGAGCGGGATTTGTCTGGATTGGTGATTTGCCCATTACAAGCCAGCCTTCTATTGAGTAGCAAGCAGACTGTTTGAACCTATTCCAAAAAGGTTGAGAAAAGATGTGATGGCCAAGGATGAAGCAGAAAATCAAAAACCCCATTGGCTATTAATGGTACTATAAAGTTTGTTCTTTAATATTTAAATCATTTAGTTGTAACTTCTTCCACTATTCTCTATGGCCTTGTATACTTATAAGTTATATCTGAACGAATCTCAGAAAACCTTAAATGACCATCATTGGTCAATCTAGGGTGCTACATGGGGCACAGCCATATGGCAGCTAAGAACCTAGTCAATTAGTATTCTCATTAATGGTCTTATATCTTTCCAACTCATTTCTCTTCCATTAATTTTTCCTATTCAAATCAGTCAATTTATAAAGAGAAGTTAAATTATCTTCACCTAATTTTTGTGGCTGAATTAAATTCATGCAGGATTTATAGCATTGTATGCTAATTTTGATGAGGACTTGTGCTTGATTCCCAAGTCACCCTTTTACCTTGAAGGAGCAGGCGGAGAATTTGGAAATAACCTACTCCATGATGTGAGTCTGTATATCTCAAAAATCGAGGTATGGATGATAGGACGTATTCTTTGGTGCCAAATGTGTTGTTTGTCATGCCTGGAAATTGTGAGCAGATCACCTTTGAAAGTTGGTAGAGGAAGAACTTGAAGAGGAGTATTTGTGTAGTAACTAATTATAACTTTAAGGCTTGGTTTTGCAGTTGGCATTATTCATACTTGTAAGTACTTCTTTCCAATCTTTGCATGTTTGATCATTAATAACTGGTTATCAGTTTTTTCATTATAGGGATAGGCAGTGGTTTCAAATGTTACAGCAAAATTTGTTTGTACAAGTGCATGCTTTTGTTATATTTAAATTTTTTGATCATTAATCACCTAATATAATATTGCAGGTAAAAGAAAGCGCTAAAGTTTTAATAATGTTCAATCGGCAAGTGGTATATGAATGCTTTGTTCATCATCCCTTGGTGATTCTCCTAACAGCTCTAGAAGCATCTAATGCACTTTTGGCCTATTGGGAGCTCATGGGCTCCTGAGCTTCTCACTAATTGGACTATTTATGCAAATAAGGTAATGTTTTCTTTTTGCTCTTTATGTCTTTTGCTAGTAAAGTGATAGTCTGAGACTCAAAGCTAAAGTTATATCAGATTAACCTAAACTTACATACTATTAATTTGCAAGAACAGGTCTTGATTCCTAAATATTCATTGTGCAGCACTTTTAACTCTTGTGCTCATTATAGCCATAAATTTGCCCCTTGGATTTCTACCTCGTGTGGACAGTTCAGCTCATATTGAAGGATTCCTGTCTGGATTTCCCCTTCATTCTTTTAATCTATCCTCAATTTGGATATGTAACCCACAAAAATTTCCTCGAAGATATGAAATAAAGCAGAAATCCAGGCTCAAGTGTTATCAATACTTGTTATTGGATTATAGCTTTAGTCCTCTTAATTCTTGGGTAATTAACTTGAACTTTCTCTGCATTCTCAGCTTCTAGTTTATGATCCAGCCTTGACTAAACCATTTCTTTTCTTTTGTTTTATCTACCCTGAAGAAATTGGCAGATAAGCATATGGATATATTGAGCTATTTAATGGTCAGAAGTCGTGTAGCTGTATAGTCTGCCTTTCTAGAGCATCAATCAGTTGAATGATTATGTCAGTCAATTTGCCTATCCTTCAAGCTTTGCAAGTATAACAAAACTACTCTTATATGGATGCACACTGTGACAAAGGATCTTGGCAGTTTACGCCTCCCGTCGTCAGTTTTTGAAGCTAGCCAGCTTGCAGATTGTGCAGCCACTTCTTTTATGCTCATCACCTGGGTACCAGAGCAAGAGATTTGGAGCCTGAGAAATCATAAAGTGCATAATAGAGGTTCTGTCGATATTCTGATGGCAAGCAAGCATATTCAAGCCTAATCCATGGAGTTTCAGTCCTTAATGTCTGTTGAGAACAGTAAAGCAACAAGCTTATCCCACTTGTCCTGGGAACCTCCTCGAGCGATCAAGATCAATATTGAAGCAGTAGTCTTGGACTCAGTCATCACCTTTGCTGTCGTAGCTAGAGACTCTGATGGTAAGGTTATGAAGGTTTGAACTAAATTGCATGGAAGTGCTCCCCTCTCCAAGCTGAAGCTGCTGTGCTCTTGTGGGCTGTTCAGATTGCTGCTCGCAAGCTATTGGAGCTATGTCATTTTTTAGGGTGACTCTAAAGTTTGTTTTGAGCCCTTAATTTCCATAGTTCTCCCATCTGATAGGTCCATAAGTAACATCATTTGTAATATTATTAGTATCTCCGAGTCCTATCTTTGTTTTAGTTTTCGTTGGGTTAAGCGGGTATGCAACTTTGTGGCTCATACAGCAGCAAAGCTTGCTATACGCTCCAACATGTCTTTTTATTTCAATAACGATAATCTGCTTGCAGAACTTGTCTCTCTGCTTGTAAGGTAGACTATCCTCTTGTTTCCCTTGTTTAATGTTAATAGAAGATTATCAAAAAAAAAAAAAAATGGCTTGGGTATTAGTATTGCACAACTGCATTGTACAGACGCTAGGGACTGAAGTAGTAAAGTAACACAATCAAAATATAAAGGAAAATCCAATTAGGGATTGCACATTTTATTTACATTGTTTATGCCTTTTTCATAGTAGCTTTCATATGCATCATTTTCATTCCTAGGATCCATTGTATTTCTACAAAATTTAATGTCATTGGCATCGATTTTTGTTGCAGCCAACTTCAAGGTACCATCCATTCCAATAGCAGCCTTTTTTCTCTTCCAACATCTCAAGAGACACAACGTTTCTTACAATGACTTCAGTGGCTCTAAATTGTCTCCTAAGTTTGGTTGTTTTGCGAACAAGTTGCATCTTAGTCTCACAACATGCAACTTAACCGGTGAAGTTCCATATGAAATTTCTTATCTATCAAAAGTGGTTTCACTTGATCTTTCTCATAATGGCAACATGAAACTAGAAGATTCAAGTTTGCAAAGGCTTATTGGAAACCAAACCAAGCTAAGTGAACTTGTTTTTTTACTCAAGTTGACATGTTTTTGGTTTCACCAAATAGTTTCATGAATTTGTCTTTTTCTTTGACATCTCTTCGTCTTTTTGATTGTCAATTAAAAGAGAGATTCCCATATAATATATTTCACCTCCTAAACCTCCATTTTCTTGATTTACGTTACAACCACAATCTCACTGGTTCTATTCCAAACTATAATTGGAGCAGTCCCCTTAAGGTATTAGGTTTTTTCTGAAACTGGATTTCCAATTGACTAATCCAATCTAGTATGTAATTTGAAGTCCTTAAGAAAATTTTATCTCAGTGGGTGCGGTTTCACAGGTTCCTATCCAACACTTCTTCCAAACCTCACACAAATCACTTCTTCGGACCTCTCTCATAATAACTTCAGTAGCCAGATACCATGGTCCTTCCTAAAATTGGGACAACTTAGTTTCTTGGATCTCTCGTTCAACAGTTTCACATGTCAACTTTTGGATGTTTCTACAAACTTAGATGAACTTTCATCTTCAAATAATTCTTCCAATGGTCAACCAGTTAGCCACACTTCTTTGAAGCTAGAATTTCTTGCTTTATCTTAGAACTTACTGAATGGCACCATACCATCTTGGTTGTATTCCACACCACGTTTGCAGCATTTATATCTAGATAATAACCTATTCACTAGGCATATTGATGAATTTCAGTATAATTTAGTTAGGTATCTCGACTTGAGTAATAACAACCTAGTAGGCCCTCTTCCAATGGCAATCTATAAACTTGTGAGCCTTTATCATATAAATGTCTTCTTCAACCATCTAAGTGGTACTATGGAGTCAAAAATGTTCTCAAAGCTCAAAATCCTTGAAACTGTTGATCTGTCACATAATCCTCTCTTATCATTGAGCACTTTCAACAATTTCAGCTATACCTTGCCTAAACTTTATGAATTATATTTGTCATCTTGCAAAATCAATGAATTTCCATTCTTTTTGACAAACCTTGAAAATTTAGAATGGTTAGACCTTTCCCACAACCAAATCAAAGGCAATACACAGACATGGTTGCTGGATGTGGCAAAGGATTCTTTGAGATATTTGAATTTATCAAACAACTTCTTGACAAATATAGACTAACTTCCATGGAAAAAATTGGCATATCTTAATCTGCATTCCAACTCGCTCCAAGGACCACTTCCAATAACTCCAATAGGCGTTTCCTTCTTTTCAATTTTTGCACTATTAGTTCTTTCAAAGTCCGTGATTTGTCTCATAATAACATGAGTGACGTGATTCCTTTGTGTTTGGGAAACTTGAGTGGTAGTTTGTCAATGTTGGATTTGCGAAACAATAAATTTCATGGCACCATCCCAAAAATATTTGCAAAGGGAAACAAATTAAGAAGTCTTAACCTCAATGGCAATCAATTGGAAGGGATATTAGTATTACTACGATCATTGGAAAATTGCAGACACTTAGAAGTGCTTGATCTTGGTAATAAGATTAATGACACATTTCCTCATTGGTTGGGAACCCTTCCTAACTTACGTGTTCTTGTCTTGCAAGCAAATAGCTTTCATGGTACTATAGGCTATTCGATGACCAAATTTTCTTTCACTAATTTACGGATCATAGACCTTTCTCACAACAAGTTTCGTGGGTTTTTGCCAACAAAATATTTCGATTATTTAAAAGCCATGATGAATTCAAGTGTAGAAAAAGGTAAATTGATGTATATAGGTGATAGTTATTATCATGATTCCATGGTGGTGGTCATGAAGGGGCTTTCTATGGAATTAGTGAAAATCCAAAATCTCTTTACCACAATTGATTTCTCAAACAATGGTTTCACAAGAGAGATTCCAAAGTCTATTGGAAAGCTTAAATCACTCAAGGGACTTAACATTTCACATAATAAACTTACAGGTAATTTGTCTTTGTCATTGGAAAAATTGAGCAATCTTGAATGGTTAGATCTTTCTTCTAACAAGCTTACAGGAGAAATTCCTGGACAATTGGTAGATCTTACATCACTTGAAGTTTTAAACTTATGTCTAGTTGGACCAATACCTCGAGGTAACTAGTTCAATACGTTTTCATGTGATTCATACAATGGAAACGTGGGCTTATGTGCACTCCCGTTGTTAAGAATTTGTGGGGATGACAAAGGACAACAATCACTAGCATCATCAACAATCCAAGAAGATGATTTGAAGCTTCGGGTTCATTGAAAAGTCATACTCTTGGGGTATGGATGTGGATTATTATTTGGATTGGGTATGGGATATCTTGTGTTCACAACTGGAAAACAAAAATGGCTAATGAAGATGGTTGAACAAGAACAACAAAAAAAAGTGAGATAGTCCGAGACTATGCTTGTGGAAGAGTTAGACAAAGAATAATTTAGTGGATGCCAAAAGGTATATTCTTTTACATTAATATATTAGAAAATACTCTGCTTTGTAATTTGGTTCCTTAAAAATGTCTTTTTATATTATAAAATGATTTTTAGGCAAATTATAACTTATCCACTTGTGATTTGGCTGAAATTTAAATTGCCTACCTATGGTTTAAAATTTGACACTTTACCCACTTGAAGTTTGACCAAAATATAAGTTGATTACCTATGGTTTGAAATTCCATAATGCAAGTATTCTGATAGTTTTTTTTATCTTATTTGATATGGTATTTTTATGTTTTTTATGTTTTTGGAGGAGGGGGACATAAAAGTGGAACAAAATTACATATTTAACTCTGTTTTTAACAGTTGGATTATAGAAATCTAACTAAGCTAACCTCAGGTAGGTAAAGTGTTAAATTTCAAACCACATGTAGGCAAATTAAATTTCAACGAAACCACAGGTGGGTAAATTGTAATTTACCCATGATTTTTTCTCTCCTTTCTAGGGATTAGGAATGCTTATACAAGTATTAATGATGAATTCTATAACTTTTTACTCATTTGGTTCATTTCTTTAATTGGATGGCTAATGAGTGATAATATGCCGGTCATGAGTTTGGATATTTTTTGCCACCCTACAAGAGAGTAACTCGAAGATCTACTTTTTTATTCCTTCTTAGGGTATATGCTAATTACGATTACAATATTGCAAATTTTGTCGTTTTTGTAAATCTTCATGATTGCAATATTCTGATTACTGGATTTTTATTTTAGAGAATCAAATTATTGGAATATTACTGCATATAGTTGTTCATGATTGCATAACTACGTAGTTGTTAGTGTTATTTTTAGGTATCGCTATTACATTTTGTGACTATTAATTTTCCCTTTATAGAATAAAGAAGAAGGTTCTTCTCAAAAAGAAGAAGAAGAAGGTGTTTGTTGGACTCTTTGAAGAGGTGGAGTTAATGACATACCGCTACTTAAAATGCTTCAAGGAATAGATTAGGGTTTTGTTATGTATTGTTTTTCAAATAGAAATGACACGAAAATGTCTACTAATGTATTTTTTTGACTGAAAAAGGTGTCTACTATTATGTGTTACTGTAGTAATTTCTGTTTGTTTGAGTGGAAATCACTTCTTGAATTATTCCGTTTTCATTCAATAACAATGCCAACAAAAGCAGTAAAAAAAATGTCAAACTTTTGAATTAATTAGTCCATTTTCATTCAATAACTTAGTCAACCACGACTTCTCCAATATCTTTAAACCAACAAGGTTTATCCAATGTTTAATTGAAGAGGGAACTTCTGTAATAGAAGTATCATCTAAGTGAAGAATCCGTAACCTTTCTATATTTCCCATAAATACTGAAATTCTCTTAATTTTTGAACAACCCGAAAGAATAAGAATTTCAAGAGACTCCATTTCAATCTTGCTTGGAAGGCAATTAAAGTTTTTGCAACCTTTTAGATTAAGAAGAGTGAGCTTTTTATGAACTACAATAGATGGGTGAACCTCAAATAGATTTATACAACCTTCAAGCATCAATTTCTCAAGATTTGGGACTCCACTAAAATCAGGGGTTGTAGTGAGGTTTAAGGAATTGTTCAATTTGATGGACTTCAAGTTGTCAAAATGCTGGTAGAAGCCAAAAAAAAAAAAAAAAATATATATATATATATATATATATTAATAATTTAATTAATTAATAAATAAGAGAAAGGTGGATTAGGTTCCACAAACTTTAAGAATTTTTTTAGTATTTTTTTATGAAAAAAAAAAAAAAAAAATTGTATATGAGTACTTAAATAACAATCTTTTGATCTTACCTTTATTCATTCCCAAAGTAATTCAATTTGCTGTGTCACATAAGAAGTTTAACAAGCTCATCTGGTTGGAAACTTGATGGCAAAGATTTTGAAGGATGTTCACTCCAATCAAGATATCTTAAGTCATTAGAAAGGTGTTTGGGACCGCGCAGAAAGGGAACACCATGAATTATAAGCAATTTAAGGTTGGAAATCTTTGAAAAGGCTTCAAGATTCCATTGTGCCTCTTTGGATATATATTGATTATCCAATTCAAGGACAAGTCCTTCAATTGCTTCACATTCCTAATAATAAAGAAAAAGGAATGAGTAAGTCACAAGATATATGATTTTTAGAGTTGTTTATGATGAGGATAAAATAAATTGAGAAGGTGACGGGACACATTTTGCCGTCAGCCTTTCTATGAGAGCTGACGGCCGACGGCGACTTGACGAAAAGGAACTCCTTGGATAGGGTACCACAGAGATAAACATCCTGAAGTTGACGGTGCTTGATCTGACGGCGCTATATCGGACGGAATAACATAGGCTGACGGCGTCAGTCCTTAATACTTGATCACCACGTTTGCGTGTATAAGTAAATAACTTGCTCCCCACGCTTCCTGAAGCCTAAGAACTCCTATATGGAAAGAATCCCGCAAAATACGCCCAAGGAGACTCCTATAAGGAAAAGACTTCTACACCAAGAAAGAGAGGTCAGCCTTTCTTCTACTATAAAAGCCCCAATACCCTCACAAACGGAGGTACGCATAATTTACCCTCTCTAGCACTCTAGAGTTGTGAGAATAATTCTAACTTAACCTTCGGAGGGTATTTGGCCGGTACCACACCGGTACTCTCTGCTAGGTTCTTCCTTGTTGTGCAGGTGCTGTTTGTAGCGCGCGAGAACCGTGTGACTTACTGGTGGTATTTTCAGCATCATCAGTTGGCGTCATCTGTGGGAACTTGTAAAGCCATATTACAGCTTCCCGGACAAAAAGTCGCATGGTGCTTACCCGCTCAATGGCAACCACTAACGACATTCAAGAAGAAGAGCCACCCACGACCGCCCTCGAGAAGCAAGTCAAGACTCTCGCAGCGGCTGTGGAACGTCTCACGCGACAGAACCAGGACCTAGAGGAACAGCTACGCCAAAGGGACGCAAGACCTATCCTTCAGGAGCAAAACCAGGAGGGTAACAGTGCCGAGCGAAGAGAGCAGGAGAAGCCTGAAGGCAGCAACGCCCCAAGTCGACCGGAGCGGCAAAACATAAGCCTTCCGTCTCTCATAGACCTCGCCCCACCACCTATCGTCGCGGAGATGCAGGCGATGAAGGAGCAAATGGAGGTCATGATGAATGCCCTCAAGGGACGGGTATCTTCTGATCTCGACGACTTGGTAAACAGAACCGACTCGCCATTTACCGCCACTGTCAACGCCTACCCCCTACCGAATAAGTTCCGCATGCCACAGATAGACAGTTATGACGGGGTCAAGGACCCTTTGGACCACCTGGAGACCTTCAAGACCCTAATGCGCCTTCAGGGAGTAGCAGACGCAATCATGTGTAGGGCCTTCCCTACAACGCTGAAGGGCGCAGCAAGAATTTGGTTCAGCCGACTGATACCGAATTCCATCAGCACCTTCAAAGAACTCAGTGCTCAATTTACCGCACATTTCATCGGAGGCCACCGGTACAAAAAGTCTACGGCTTGCTTGATGAGTATGAAGCAGCGAGAAGATGAAACTTTAAGAGCCTACATCTCCCGCTTCAACAAAGAGGCACTCATGATCGACGAAGCCGACGATAAGATACTGGTTGCGGCATTCACGAACGGCTTGAAGAAGGGTAAGTTTTTGTTCTCTCTATACAAAAACGACCCAAAGACCATGTCGGAAGTACTTTATCGTGCCACAAAGTATATGAATGCTGAAGACGCGCTGATAGCTCGAGAAGAGAGGCCCAGGAAAAGAGAAAGGCAGGAAGACGCTCGACAAGATCAGGGCCGAAAGAAGGCAAGAACAGGAGACCGAAGGGACGAAAGGCGCCCAAAGCCCCTGGGGGGAAAATTCACGAGCTTCACCCCGTTGACGGCCCCGATAGATCAAGTCCTTATGCAAATCAAGGACGAGGAGGCTCTGACATTCCCAGGAAAGCTGAAGAGTGACCCCAACAAACGTTCCAGAGATAAGTATTGCCGTTTCCACCGCGACCATGGCCACGACACAGCCGACTGCTATGATCTCAAGCAACAAATTGAGGCCCTTATCAGACAAGGAAAACTGCAGAGATTCGTTAGCAAAGAGAAAACGGAAAACCCTGCACAAGACCAACACCCCCGGCGGGATAATGAGCGACCGAGGCCCCCGATCGGGGACATAAGGATGATCGTAGGAGGAACGACTGTCGTCGGGTCAACTAAGAAGGCCCGCAAGACCTATCTTCGGATGGTACAAAATGTTCAGCTGACGGGAGTCGTGCCAAAGATAGCACGGAGAGAAGGTCCCATAATCGGATTTTCAGAAGAAGACGCGCGACGCCTTCACCATCCACATGACGATGCACTCGTCGTCAGCCTAAGAGTAGGAGACTACAACATGCACCGGGTGCTGGTCGACAATGGCAGCTCAGCAGATATTTTATACTACCCAGCGTTCCAGCAGATGAGGATCGACAGGAAGCGATTGATCCCGACGAACGCCCCGCTTGTTGGCTTCGGGGGAAGTCAGGTGTTCCCACTGGGCGCGGTCACATTATCCGTAATAGTGGGCGACTACCCTCAACAGATAATCAGGGACATAACATTCTTGGTAGTCGATTGCTCGTCTGCCTACAACGCTATCCTCGGGCGACCAACGCTCAATTCATGGAAGGCGGTAACTTCCACCTACCATCTGATGATAAAGTTCCCGACTGACTACGGAGTAGGGGAATTGCGCGGAAGTCAGATGGCCGCGCGCGAATGCTACATAGCCATGATGGAAATGGAGGATCAGGTTCAGGCTCTAAGCATAGAAGAACACCGGACGGTAACGGAGCCGGTTGAGAGGTTAGAGGAGATACCCCTTGACAGTTCCAATCCTGGCCGAATGACCAAAATTGGAACGCTCGCTAACCCCACGATCCGCCAGGAGCTCATAACCTTCCTCAGATGTAATCGAGACGTATTCGCGTGGGGTCATGAAGATATGCCGGGAATAGATCCTTCGGTCATGGTGCACAGACTGAATGTATCGCCCACCTTTCCACCTATCCGACAAAAGAAGAGAGTATTTGCCCCCGAGTGAGACCGAGCCGTAGCAGAAGAAGTCAGAAAACTACAGGAAGCAAGCTTCATTAGGGAAGTATACTATCCCGACTGGTTAGCAAACGTAGTGATGGTTAAAAAGGCGAGCGGAAAATGGCGGATGTGTGTGGATTTCACCGATCTTAACAAGGCCTGCCCCAAGGATAGCTACCCCCTCCCGAGGATCGACGTCCTAGTAGATTCTACGGCCCAACACCAGTTGCTAAGCTTCATGGATGCTTTCTCGGGGTACAACCAAATTCGAATGCACGAAGCCGATCAAGAAAAAACGTCGTTTGTGACCAGCCAAGGCCTCTTCTGTTATAAGGTGATGCCTTTCGGCCTGAAGAACGCAGACGCCACGTACCAAAGACTTATGAACAAGATGTTCGCACAACAGATTGGGAGGAATGTCCAAGTCTACGTGGACGACATGCTAGTAAAAAGCCGGAAGGAGGAAGATCATCTAGGAGATCTCAGAGAAACATTCGACACACTTCGCTCCTACAACATGAAGCTTAATCCAGGAAAATGTGCCTTTGGAGTAACGGCAGGAAAATTCTTAGGATTTATGGTATCTCAGAGGGGAATCGAGGCAAACCCGGACAAAATCAGGGCCATTATGGATATGGCACCACCAAGGAATGTGAAGGAGGTACAAAGCCTCAACGGAAAGATAGCGGCACTAAATAGGTTCGTGTCAAGGGCAACGGACAAGTGTTTACCCTTTTTCCGAACATTGAAGAAATCCTTCGAATGGACTAACGAGTGCCAGCAAGCATTCGAGGAATTGAAGGCTTACCTCTCCTCCCCACCACTGCTGAGCCCGTCGCAGCCAGGCGAAGAGCTTTTTCTTTATCTAGCCGTCTCCCCCGCAGCCGTAAGCGTTGCCTTGGTCAGAGAAGAAGAGAGAGTACAAAAGCCCGTGTACTATGCAAGCCGAGCGCTTCACGGTGCCGAAGAGAGGTACCCGCCCATGGAAAAACTTGCCTTTGCATTGGTCACGGCAGCCCGCAAGCTCAAACCGTACTTCCAAGCTCATACGGTGAACGTCCTGACTGACAAACCCTTACGGCGAGCAATGAGCAGTCCCGAAGCCGCGGGACGACTGGCGTTATGGGCTATAGAATTGAGCGAGTTCGATATTCAGTACCGCCCGCGGACCGCCGTCAAGGGGCAGATCGTCGCCGACTTTATAGCTGAATTCACTCATGACGAAGACAAGGAGGCAGCAGAGTCCCCCCAATGGAGTATATATACGGACGGATCGTCCAACAGACAAGCCGCAGGGGCCGGCATTGTGCTACTATCACCCGAAGGAGACACCATTGAATGTATGGTCCGCCTCGACTTCCCTGCTACCAACAATGAATCAGAGTACGAAGCTCTGATAGCAGGGCTCGACCTCGCCAAAGCGGCAGGAGCCGCGAGGGTAGTCATCTACTGCAATTCCCAGGTTATCACTAACCAAATAAATGGAGACTACGAGTGCAAGGGCGAAAAGATGAAGAAGTACCTTGATGAAGTGAAGGCGAGAGTGGACGACCTAGAAGCCAAAGTCGTCCAAATTCCCAGGGGAGAAAATGAGCGAGCCGACCGCCTCGCGAAAGCAGCTTCAGCAGAACAAATGGTCATCCCTGGTAATGTACTCTCTTTCGTGCAGCTTTCTCCGCTAATAGATCTCAGCAACATGCAGGAAATATGCCCCGACAACAGTTGGACAACGCCGTTAGTCTCATACCTAAAAGATGGGGTCTTGCCAGACGAAAAGGAAGCCGCAAGGAAACTTAAGGTCCAGGCGGCGAGGTTCGTCCTGATAAAAGACGTCCTCTACAAAAGGGGTTTCTCCCGACCATATTTGAGATGTTTGGGTATGGAAGAGGCAGACTACGTCATGAGAGAGGTGCATGAAGGAGTATGCGGAAACCACTCAGGGTCCAGGTCGTTGGTACACAAACTTGTGCGAGCAGGGTACTATTGGCCCACCATGCAAAAGGACGCCGAAGCCTATGTCAGGGCCTGCGACAAATGCCAAAGGTTCAGCAATATTATTAGACAACCAACCGAAGAGCTGACCCCGATGACGGCCCCATGGCCATTCGCACAATGGGGATTAGATATTATGGGACCATTCCCTACAGCCGTACGACAGCTGAAATTCCTAGTAGTGGGCATCGACTATTTCACGAAATGGGTAGAAGCTGAAGCTTTGGCCACGATTACAGAGAAGAACGTGCGGAGCTTCGTCTGGAGATGCATCATATGCAGGTTCGGCATTCTTAGAGTCTTTGTCTCGGACAATGGGAGGCAATTCGACAACGACTCCTTCCGGGATTTTTGCTCACAGTTAGGAATAAAGAACCACTACTCCTCCCCCGCCCACCCTCAAGCTAATGGCCAGGTTGAAGTCACGAACCGATCCTTGCTCAAGATTATCAAGACTCGGCTCGAGGGGGCAAAGGGTATATGGCCCGAAGAATTGCCAAGTATATTATGGGCATACAGGACGACTGCAAGAACACCCACAGGAGAGACACCGTTCCGACTGATGTACGGAGGCGAAGCAGTCATCCCGGCCGAAATTGGACTCACAAGCTACAGGGTGCACAACCATGATGAGAACAAAAACGACGAGGCTATGCGACTACAGCTCGACCTAGTGGACGAGATCAGAGCAGCAGCAGAACAAAGGCTCGCTAGGTACCAGGACCGCATGGCCAAACACTACAACTCTCGGGTCCGACATAGAGACTTCCAAGTTGGAGACCTTGTTCTTAGGAAGGTCATGGGCGCCGCTAGAGACCCTACCCAAGGAAAACTCGGCCCCAATTGGGAAGGACCTTACCGAGTCACGCCGTGGCAGAGAAAAGGTACTTACCACCTGGAAACGTTGGAAGGACAGAAACTACCGCACCCATGGAACGCCGAGCACCTACGAAAGTATTACCAATAGGAGCGGCAACATGGAGACCAACCTCCTTTTTGTTCCAGCAAATTTTAGTTTTACTCCTCAAATTTATCGTTTACTTTAGTTTTTTTTGCAACAATACTTTTTAGCCCAAAGGGCAGGATTTGGTTTTAATTACTTTTATTTGAATGCATGACAATAAGAGGAGTTTATTCAGAAATTGCTGATCTATGTTTAGAAATCTACAGTTCAAAAGTCCACATAAGTGGGCAACTAAGTTCACAAAAGTGAGCGACCAAAAACAACCATGTCCATAACACAAAGGCTAAAAAGCTGACGGCCCCATAAATGAAGCCGTCACTGTATGGATGAAGTCTGAAAACTAACGGACCTACAAAGATGACAAGATCATCAAAGCCAAAGCTAAAAAGCTGACGGCCCCATAAATTAATCCGTCACTGTACGGATGAGGTCTGAAATCTAACGGACCTACAAAGATGAAAAGATCATCAAAGCCAAAGCTAAAAAGCTGACGGCCCCATAAATTAATCCGTCACTGTACGGATGAGGTCTGAAATCTAACGGACCTACAAAGATGACAAGATCATCAAAGCCAAAGCCAAAAAGCGGACGGCCCCATAAATTAAACCGTCACCATACGGGAAGGATCCTAAAACCAACGGACCCACCAAGAAAAGATCAGCAAAGGCCAAGGCCAAAAAGCTGACGGTCCCGTAGATTAAACCACCATCATACGGGCAAAGACCTCCAACCAAAAAGATCTACAAAGATGACAGTCATCAAGGCCAAGGCTAAAGGGAAACTGACGGACTGTCTAACAGACGGAAAATTTTACCAAGCTGACGGGGCTTGGAAAACAATGGACAAGGCCGAAAAATCCGACAGGAAACCCATAAATCAAATGGGGTAAGAAGACTAGGCACAAAGTCACACCGACGGAGTCTTCCAACAAAGAACTAACGGGTTACTAAACAGACGGAAATTTTTATCGAGATTTCGTCTAGGGCCATCAACAATAAAATATATAAGAGCAACGGAAGCAATTGCATACACAACTGTATATAAACAAAGGCCTTTAAACATTGTTTAAAACTACAACTGTTTGTCAAACGTTTAAAGAACAACGATTGTCTACAAAATAAATACACGACGAAAATACAAGATAAAAACTAAGCAGCAGGAGCGTCCGCAGGATTGCCGTCAGCTTGATGGTCTTCGATATCCACAATCACGGCTGGAGAATCGGATGCAGCAGGGTTAGTAGCAGGCTGGGCCAGGACTACACTATCATCATGCTCCGGAGTAGGAGTAGGTTGATGAGAGCCGTCATCTTCATCATCCATGGTAATCCCAGACAAGTCCAACTCCGGGAAGGTTGACGCGACCTGCCGAAGGTAATCATCGAACCCAGTGCCATAATATCCGGCACATGAGTCAATAAAAGACTGCGACGTTTTAAAGTCCCTGATCGCGTCAGCTTCCGCCGTCTGCAGCTTTTCGCCCAGATCCGTCACCTCCACCTGGAGCTTGTCATTCTGACGAGTGAACTCCGTCAGCTTCTCCTTAACGTCCTGCAGCTCCTGGTTGAGGATACGGACTGCGTCCTTGTACTGAGCCTGCTGATTCATTAAGTTCGCGTTATGTTTGCGAACTCGGGTGACGACCCCCTCCTTCGCCACACAACGGTCGTGAAGGGCCTTGACACGCACCAAGGCCTAAAAAATATATCCGTCAGTTCAACCAAAAATGAACTGAAAGAACAAAATAAAGCTTGTTCAACCAAAAACACAAGAAGCCTACCCTGGTGAGATCGAAGAGGGCCGACGCCCCTAAATCCTCCGTCCCCACCTGGTCACAAGGCTCAATGTCCGTCGGTTTTATCAAGGATTCAATCTCCCCGACGGCATAGTCCTTATGGGTCAGGAGGCGACAGGGACCCTCACTGACGGGACCAGCAAAAGTCATCACTCCTTTGCCCGCACCATGACTAGGCTTCGGAGGGGATTTTTCCTTCGATGGTTCATCTCCAGGAGAGACGGCAGCCTTTTTTGCGGGACGGCTGCTGCTCCCGTCGGGCTTCCTCTTCGTCACCTTAGCGACGGCCTTGGGGGTAGACGAGGCCTCCCCCCCAGCCTCCTTAGCCTTCCTCTCCTCCTTCTGACGGGCTGCGGCAGCCCTTATCCTTTGCTTCGCGGATTCCATCTCTACAAACACGAAAAAGACTGTTAGGGCATGAACGGAGGAATGAAACTGACGGGAATGAAAGAAGTTTACTCACGTCGTCGTGCAAACTCTTCCAACCTTCGAGCTGCCGCTGACGGTACTGGACCCCCACAATATAAGTGAAGGGTGTCAAGGGTGATCAATTCCCGGCACTTACGGTCTTCCAAAGGGATTTCCAGAATCCGTTGGACGAACTCCTCTTGCTCGTCAGATATGTGCGGACGGGTATAGGCTGAAAGAAACACAAGTGTTAGTAGCGTCACTTTAAAAAAGGCAAGAACATAGTTGACGGGATCAACCTGAATCCCTGACAAAGGCCCAAGTGTTGTCAAAATAGCCACGGGGCATCGTCGCCCACTCCTCCTGACGGCAAACCCAATCCGTCCCCTCAACGAAAAAATACCTACTTTTCCAGTTCCTATTGGAATCCGGCATATCTGACACAAGCCGTAACCCTTTTTCCCTGGCGTTGAAATGATATGTCCCCTTAGACGAGGCGATATGATGGGGCCTATAACAATAAAAAAATTCGTCGAGCGTAAGCTGACGGTGTCCTCCACTAAAGCTGCCCCACAGGATTTCAGCTCCTATAAAAGTCCTCCAGGCGTTTGGGGCAATTTGGGTGACGGATATGCCCAGAAAGTCAACAAGTTGACGGTGTAGAGCCGTCAAAGGTAACCTCAGGCCCGCGGCAAACATGGCATCATACATGCCAACGTCAGCGGTCCGCCCGGAATAACACCTCTCATCCTCTCTAGGGAGACGGATTGGAATGTGGTCTGGGATTTGATAACGAATACGCAACTCCCTAAAAACCTTACCACTCATTCTAGGCAAAAATTTGTTAACGGCCCAATCCTCAGGAAGAATGAAGGGACGGTTATCTCCAGGACCCTCCGAGGTTCCTTCAGTAGATCCCTCATCCCCGTCACTATCCTCTCCATCAACAACCATTTCATCCCCTCTTTCTTCGTCCTTATCTCCCTCAGCAAAACTCTCATCGCCGTCAGGAGATTGGGCCGACGTCTCTCTCTCTGACGGAATTGAAGAGTCCCCTGACTCATTTCCAGAACCAAAGGCCTCGTCGTAGCCCGCTCCTTCGCGGGCTGACGATTCCTCACAAGATGCGTCACTTGACATCTGACTACCTACAAGTGACGGATTCAATCTAAGAACCTAAACTGACGACCTCACTAGTGAGGCGAAAATAAAAAGAGAAAGAGGAAGAAGGGAGAAGATGAAAACTTACTGTATGGCGGCCTTGCGGATGGCTCTGAGGACAGCGACGGAATAGCTGACGGGAGTAAAACTGACAAAAAATGTGCGACGGTCTCTCTCTCTCCAAGATCAGCCGGGTTGAAATAGAGGAAAATGAGGGAGAGGTGCTGTTTATATATGGAATAAAAGGGCGCGGAAGACGAAGCGTCGCCTCGTCAGAAGCAAAGCCAATAAAAATGAGCCACCTGTCCAGAGCATTAATAACACGGCGGCTCGAGGATACCCAAGAGAGCATTAACCTCGCTTCTTTAAAAAATATAACATAACCAACTCCACAACCCGTCAGTATAAAAACTGACGGAGTAATGGAGTAGGGGGCAACTGATGAGGATAAAATAAATTGAGAAGGTGACGGGACACATTTTGCCGTCAGCCTTTCTATGAGAGCTGACGGCCGACGGCGACTTGACGAAAAGGAACTCCTTGGATAGGGTACCACAGAGATAAACATCCTGAAGTTGACGGTGCTTGATCTGACGGCGCTATATCGGACGGAATAACATAGGCTGACGGCGTCAGTCCTTAATACTTGATCACCACGTTTGCGTGTATAAGTAAATAACTTGCTCCCCACGCTTCCTGAAGCCTAAGAACTCCTATATGGAAAGAATCCCGCAAAATACGCCCAAGGAGACTCCTATAAGGAAAAGACTTCTACACCAAGAAAGAGAGGTCAGCCTTTCTTCTACTATAAAAGCCCCAATACCCTCACAAACGGAGGTACGCATAATTTACCCTCTCTAGCACTCTAGAGTTGTGAGAATAATTCTAACTTAACCTTCGGAGGGTATTTGGCCGGTACCACACCGGTACTCTCTGCTAGGTTCTTCCTTGTTGTGCAGGTGCTGTTTGTAGCGCGCGAGAACCGTGTGACTTACTGGTGGTATTTTCAGCATCATCAGTTTAGATACTAACTTTGTCAAGATAAGTTATAGGCTAAAGTTTTCTGAATGTTCTCTTACCATATTTTTCTTCAACACATTGTAAATGTCTTTATATAGCCACAATTTGCTCCACTTTCGAGGTTCTTGACGGACTATGTCTTGACCCATTATTTGTAGTAACTCATGCATCCAAAATGTATTTTCACAATGTTTTAAGAGAGACTTTTCAATAAGAACCCTTAATCCAATTTTAGGAAAAAGGCCAAGACAATCGAGTACTTCTACTACATCATCTTTGTCCTTCATATTAAAGAAACATGCTATATGAAGAAATATTTCTTTCTCAGTTTCCCCAAGTCCATCAAAACTTATTTGAAGTATTTTCAAAATATCTTTTTCGGGAAGTAGTTTAAGCTTATCTAATACACTTTCCCATTCGACCTTTCTTCTATTGTACAAAAAAGAACCCAAAATATCGATAACTAAAGGAATGCCTTTAGCATAATTTACAAAATGTTTGGATATCTCTAGATAATCTTGGACCGGATGATCTTTATTAAAAGCCTTCAAACTAAAAAGGCGAAGAGCATCATCATCATCCAATTCTTGAGCCTCATATATTTCATATACTTTACGTCTTATCAGCAAATGCTCCTCTTGTTGTTATGATAACTCTACTACCTTGACCAAACCAATTTGGCTCCCCAGCTAAGTTTTCTAACTGTATGAATTGATTTACATCATCAAGAACAAGAAGAACCCTTTTATGACATAACCTATAAGATCATAAGAACTCCTTCGTCAATATCTCTTATATTCACATTTTCCTCCATCAAAATATCACAAATAAGTTTTTGTTGTAATGAAAGTAAACCAGATTTATCATATACTTCTCTAATATTAGTGATAAAACAACCACCTTCAAATTCACTAAAAACTTTCCAGGAAACTACTTTAGCAAGAGTTGTCTTACCAATTCCTCCCATCCCCAAAACCCCAATAATGCGAACATCATTTGAGCCTATAGCTAAAAGTGACATCAATTCCTTCACTTGAGAATCTACTCCCACTAAGCCTTTGGTATCTCTTGGAAATGCATAACTCAATTTATGTGATATCATTTTCACAATATCTTGGATAAATTCTGACTCAGGTCTACAAATAAGAAAGATAGTTAAGCAGTGTGACCATCTAATATAACCTCATCCTATAAGTAAATGCAATAATTTCTACAAAAGAATAATTTTTAATTCAATATCAGTGTCACTAAGAACAGATTAACGAGTTACTGTTAGAGTCGTGGCATGATAGCTAATAGCTTGGTTCAGACAGGGACTTTGTATTGAGGTGGTCCTTTCATACGGGGAATAATTAGTTGAAAGACATTCACGTTTAAATATGCGTACAACTAGTGTGATTGTGTTTGGATTCTTTGGAAGGGAAAAGGTCCATGGTAGTTTTTACTTTTTAGGATTAAAAGGCGGCATTTTGTGAATTATAATCTTGTTTCTTGTTTGAGTATAATAGGCTAATAGTACTATTTTTGAGTTTGTGACTTTCATTTATAAGAGTAAATTATGCGATTGTAATATGTATCATTAATAATGAATTTTAGTTAGTGTTACCAAAGATATGTATACATAGAAATTTTCGAGTTACATTTAGTATCATAGCCTTGTGTGAATATTCTAGTATATTATTTGTATGAATGCACTTATTCTATTCCTGATTTACACCAAAATAGTATTCAAGCTCAAAATTTTTATCCAAATCTATTCTCTTGTATAAACTTAAGCTTAAACTTAGCTTTGGATGATAAATAAATAAACATAAACAAGTTTTTTCTCCAATTAACCCCAAACTAAATAAATAAACATTAAAAAAAAACTTTTTTTTAGTTACCGTCCTACATATTAAAGGTGAAATGAATTGTTCCCATTGGCTTGTATTATTATATTATGTACACATGTCAAAGGGTTGGGTCAGCTCTTAGGCTAGGCCAACTAGGGCCCCCTGAGAGAAAGGCCTCAAGTTGTTTGATGCTCAGTTTTACTGAAGAAATATTTAAAAAAAAAAAAAATATCATAGAGTTCTTTTCACCCTTATAAGGCCCTAAATTGTGGCTCAATATAAATCCAACCTGATTGAAATTCTACAATGTTATAAGAAAATTATTGTAAGTGTGCCAAATCACCATTAATGATCAATTTTCCATAACAATTTACATCAATTTTTGTAAATAAGCCTCCAACGTGGTAGATTATCAACTTTAGTCATCTAATTACCTATACAGTCATACACCAAACAATCTCCCTCTCTCTATCTCTCTCTTCACACCAAAATCAAAATTGAAAATGAAATTTTAGCTCTCCCCTTCTCATCTTCTTTCTTAAGGTTTTTTTTTTTTTTTTGGGTTGAGAAACCTTTCTTAAGGTAACTTAAAACTCTTTTATTGTTAAATATAAAACAATTTAATATTTTTTAAAATTTTATGTTTAAACCAAGATAATAGATTTTCTTTATAAAATTCATCTTGATTTAGTTAATATTAATTCAACAAGTTATGCATTAGAGTCTTTATTTGGATAGGTTGATGGTGTTGGGTAATTTCTATAATTAATTGAAAACATAATAGTGACTTTGATAAACTAGAATATATTGTTCAACGCTTTAATTACACTACTCATATTACCAATTGAAAAGTAATATGTTAGTAAAACTTATATACAAAAACTTAATCAATAAATTTTAAGTAAATAAATTTAAAATAGATTTTGAGTAAGAAGAATGGATTTTAAGTAAATACATTTAAAATAGACTTTGAGTATAAAAAATCTCTCATTTAAAATTATCACGTCAGCCATTAAATTGTGTGGAGATAGCACTGTCAAAAGGACTAGTATACAAACATAAATGGATGCATTTGTCATGCTAAATGCATTAGAATCACATCCTAACTACTATATACAAAATAAATCTCATATATGTCCATACAGAAGGTTATTTAATATATTCAATGGAAATTATGTTGTTAACAGGATTTACCTATCTTGTAAGCACCATCCAGAGATATTGGCGACGTCTTTCAAAGCATTTCTACGTGTGAACTTTCTTTATATTCTCTTGAAAATGTATTTCATGTTCATCAAATGCTTGTGCATAAGTTCCAGTCTATTTCCGTACCACGGATGGATCCACATCGTAAAAAATAGGTAGAACTATTAAACCCATCTTTTTACTACATTCTATGATTTTCACAAGTTCATCCAAACATCATGTCGAGGATGCATAGTTTTTAGAAAGAACAACAATAGCAAACAATGATTCTTCTATTCCTTTTGAAAGCTCAGGTGAAATAGGTTTCCTTTCTCTAGTTTTTTATCATCTCTGAAGGCGAAGACACCCTTCTGTTTCAAAGTAGCGAATAAATGGTCTGTAAAACTCTTGCGTGCATCCTCACCTCTAAAACTTAGAAAGACATGATATTTCCACTGGTTTCTTGTATCCTTGAAAGCCATTCACTATAAGCTTACAAGTAAACCTTGAAAGTTGAATCACACAATACAGAATTAATGATACTGGTCAAAAATTTCATTCAATTAGATTTGAAGGATTGAGTAGTGACAAGTGAAAACTTACAGATTATGGAGAAATGCAGTGGTTGAAAAGAAATGCGCCGCAGAGAGAGAGAGAGAGAGAGAGAGAGAGAGAGAGAGAGAGAGAGAGACTTCCGTTGTTAGTCAACTCAAACTCCTTAAAATGTAGGTCTATAGTGTTTAAAGTATCTTTATAAATTGACCCAAATAAATAAATATATTAATTAAGTGCCACCTAACAGAGTTATTTAATTAATTAATTAAGAGTAGTTTTATTTTATTGAGCAAAATAAAAAAAAGTATTATTCTAATTTATATGAAAAAAATTTGTCGGCTAACTGGCTAAGGAATTTGAACGTGGGCTTATCTTGTCCTTTGTGTATTTTTTTAGCTTATTTGGTCTCTTTTTTTTTTTTTGCTCTCCGCTTCTTTGGTCTCTTAAATTAAAGTATGCAATGATTTGCAATGTATGTATAGTATTATTCTAAATAAAATTGATATTTTGAAAGCAACAATAAATAAGGAGAGAGTCGCATCAAAAAAAAAAAAAAAAAAGGAGAGAGAGAGAGAATGTTAGTATTAAATATTAATTAGGTAATATTATTAATAAGGTAAAAAGTAATAACATTTAATGATTTTTTTTTTTCAACCATTAAACCTCTTAGAAATTTATAATGTAAAAAATGTGTAACTTTACAAGACACCAAGTGTAACTTGAACCTATCTTATATATATCTTATATCTTTATATATTAAGAGGATTCAAAAAGTTAATTATTGTCTTTTTTACTTTCAAAAATACTTTTAATTTAATTAACTTATTCTTATTCGTTAAAAAAAGAAACAAGGTTAAAATGGTAAATCAACACAAAAAAAAAAAAAAAAAAAAAAATCTTCCCACTACCCTCACACTTCCCACTTCCCACTTCCTAGCCCCACTATCTCACGTTTCTAACCAAAAAAAGAAAAAGAAAAAGAAAAAAGAAAGGCTACCCATACAGTTCTTATAAAAATAAAACGTTTCAAGAAAGGAAGGATACCAAAGAATTGATCCTTCTTTTAGTTGTTGAATCTCTCTTTGATTGATCAATGTGTGATGTTCCAAATCCTCATTACTAATGGAATTGAAATGATCTCTAGATTGATTAGAAGATCCTTTCAATTGGCTGGAATTCGTTACTTGAATGAAACTAGATCTTGTGGAATCATATTGAATATTTGACAAAACATTTTGTACCTTGCTAAAAAACTAATCCTTGTTTACCAACCACACATTGTCTAACCAAATCCAATTCTCTCTCGATATTTTCCTCAAAAAATCTAATTCATGTGGATTCTTCCCCCAACTAAAGAATAGATCTTGGCAGAATTGCCACATATGAAATTGAGCAAAATTTTGCAAAGAAATAGCCCACTTGTTTCTCGAGAAGAGATAGGAAACATGCTTAATATCATTTGATTGAATAGTTGATCCAGCTACTTGTTGTTTGAAGAAACCCTCAACTTCAATTGATATTTTTTCACGAAAAGCAAAGATGAGATAACCAATCCAGTCTTTCACCAAGATTTCGAATAGCTGTCCTGAATTCAAGTTGATTTTGTTTTGCCTCTTCTTGGGAGAAAGATGATCAAACAATTCCTAATCATGGGCCTTGCGGATCGGATCATCAATATAATATACAAAAAGAAACTCTAGATATTTGATATCTTTCTCTTTGAATGAGATCTCAATTCTAACAACGGTTTCATTATTAGATATCTTACAACTGGAATCCCTCTTTTTTTCGATCTAGTTCCTCCACCACCGCAAACCCCAGTTAAATTCAAGCATGATACACTTTTTAGTTATTAGGAGAGCCCAAGTACTCTCTTTCGGATCTAGGAAAAGGCTCCCAAAGATCTTTTTTCCTTTTGGAATATACAGGAGCGAAAAAATCAACCTATTGATATTGGAAGAGCCAAAAGAGTCTTCCAATGTATCATTTCTAGGTCCAATGAAATTCATGGGTATAGGAAGAAGTCTTGTCAAATAGATATTTTTTCTTTCGACCATCTTTCAATTGTTAATACGATATATAAGAACCACTACTACAAATAGTACTACACCCTTGATCGTGAAATATTGATTGCTTGTTGAACTCTGTGAATTGCGTGAAAGTAAGATACTCCAAATTCGAGAGTCCAAGAGTTTTATAAAACGTTCTTGATGGAAAAAAAATGTGAATGAAAGATCTCACCAAAAAAAGAAAAAAAAAAAAAAACTACCCATGTCACATAAGTTTTTGCTAAACAGCCACATCACATAAAATAAATAAAAAATAAAAAACTTCTCCTTTCATTTGTTTCTCTCTCTCTTTTCCAATGTTGTGGAATGTATGAGAAATCATTCTTATAACATTAGAATTCAAAAACTTCGAACTCACAATATTCCTTCAAATTCTTCTTTATTATTTCATCCTAATTCTAACCAACATTATCTGTTTCCACATTTACTGTTTCATATACTGAATTCTTCTCAATGGTTAGGCATTTTCTTGTCAAAATTGGTAAGCTTTTCACCAAAATTTATATACTACTCTATCAATTTAATTATATTGTGTATTGTGCTTTCTCAACTACATATATTGTGAATTGGTAACTCTATGACCGTTTATGATACGTGAACTATGTGAAAGATGTTATAGAAAATTTGGTTATAAATGAAAAATTATGACACTAAACCCTCATCGCACATGCGAAATGCGTGTGATGAGGCTTATATATATATATATATTATGGGCAATGCTGGGAACACATTAAGTTGCACAAATTGTCACGTGGCTAGTTATGAGCATTGTTATTGATTCTGTTCCGTTCTGGCCGGAACGGCCGAAATTTTCGTACCGGTATGCAAACTGGTACCGGAATGCCCCACGTTCCACCTTGGGTCAAATTTCGGGCCGTTTCGGTCCATTCCGGCCAATTTCGGCTAAGATGCAAATTTCGGCCGGTACCGGATTTGGCCTATTATTAACTTTTTTTTTTAAAAAAAAGTTTTATTTGGGAGTTCTTTTGATGATGAATTTGATCCTTCTCTCATGGATGATGATGAGGAGGAGGAGTAAATCTTGTATTATTTGATATTTAGTTATTGTCTTGTAATCTTCTTATTGTGTGATGTTAAATTGATGTTATATTTCAAGTTATTGATGTTTAAGACTTAAGAGTTAAGACTAAATAATTTGTATTATTTGATATTTAGTTATTTACTTATTAGAATTGACAATTTTATGTTCTACAAGAATATATATAAATTATTTTTTAAGAACTCCAAAACACCCTGAAACGGTATGCCGAAATTGGCCGGTACCGAAATATTCCATTCTACTGGACAAACTGAAACGGGGTCCAAAACGATATTAATAACAATGGTTATCAGTGGTAAATCTGGGTCCAAGTGGATACATTTCTACTACTCATAACTTGATACATGGCAAATTATGGCAAAAATGGTACAAGATATTATGGGCAATGCTAGGAACACATGAAGTTGCACAAATTGTCACGTGGCTAGTTATGAGTGGTAAATCTGGGTTCAAGTGGATACATTTCTAGCACTCACAACTTGATACATGGCAAATTATGGCAAAAATGGTACAAGATATTATGGGCAATGCTAGGAACACATGAAGTTGCACAAATTGTCATGTCGCTAGTTATGAGTGGTAAATCTGGGTTCAAGTGGATACATTTCTACCACTTACAACTTGATACATGGCAAATTATGGCAAAAATGGTACAACTTTATGTGTTCCTAGCATTTATCCGCATTATCATCACGCGGACTGACACGTTGGTTCTAGTTGCTAGCACTAAGGCAAAGCTAAAGAAAATGCAAATGTGAGCAAAATGAAAGTTAAATGTGATCATTTATATAGTTTTTTTTTTTTTTTACTTATCTAATTTAAACAAATGTATGCTTTTGTTTTGAAAAATAATTTATAAATTTTTTTCACATAAAATAAATAAATTGAGTAATTTCTTTTTTGTCAATAAATAGGGATTCAAACTCAAAATTAAGCATGATTTTGTCTATTTGTCTTCTTTCAAGAGTATTTTCTGTGAAGTTCATTGAACTTTTTTGTATAAGTTTATTATAAATAGTCCATTTTAATTGTAGTAATTATATATAATTTTTAATTATAAAATTTTAATATAAATCTAATTTTTATGAGTTCATTAATGAAGATCATTCTATTTAATTAACTCAAATAACATGATTTTAACTATTATTTAGTCAATAATTATTAGCACAAATTTCTAAAGGGCTAAAAAAATTTAGTTGTTGTGTTATATAAGAAAAGCATAAGTTAATCAAATAAGTGAATAAATTCAACCTTATTTGAAAAGAAAATGATAGATTTCTCAGCTTTATCTCAACATGATTGCACATCAAGTATCCATTAGTCAGGCTCTATATATTAATGCTACATAAACAAATAATGTTTTCGTACAATATTAATTTAGCATTTGATGAAAAGCTAAATCCTAAGCTTTTATTTTTTTTGACGAATGAAAAAGAAAAATGCCAAAACACTGCATTTTTTATTAATTAAAAGCCAAAAATATATTATTTGAATATAGGAAATTATAACACAATTTAGGAAAGTACAACCTCCATAAATTGAAAGACTTGAGGTTGAGAATGTTAGAGAATGGAGACTCTTAACACCGCGCACATTGGCTTGATGATCACTTTACAAGTACAAAGTTCATGTGAGGTGAGAGGGACAAGGCCTAGGGTTCAAGTTTTTAGAAGGAAACTCCATACACATATACACTTAGATTAGGCTAAAGTAGAATTTTTATTTTGTATCAAAAAAGAGAATTACGACTCTTGTTTCTGTCAAACGCCTAAATAGGTATTCTTGTCCTGATTCAAGATCTTAAATGCATAAATCAAATTTTTCTAGCTGATTTTGTGCATTCCTGAGGGTGCCATCATATTTGCTGGTCTTGCAACCAAAGAGAAATTGCAATGCAGCATTTTTCTTTGAAAATCCAATCCATCTTTTCCTTCTTCACCATATCATGCCGACTCCTTCTGGGTACACCTAGTTTGAAACCAATGACCAACAACTCATCCATAAATGTGCCATTCAAAAATAACAAAGATTGCAGAGCAGATACAACCATGAAAAAAGAAGAAGCAATCTTCTGTTTTGGATGAAAGAGCAATTCATTGAAAAAAAAAAAAAAACGGATGTACAATCAGTTCAAAATACAACCAAACAATACAACACCAATACAGAAACAACCTGCATTGCACCATAAACATTACAAAATTAAATATGCAAATTTGTTAATTCAAGGAGAAAATGACCATTAATGGCTACTATTCTGATGAACACGAAATACCCCCCAAAGACAGCATATTCTCCTGTTTTGAATAGAATTGCAGTAATTGTTACATTCAACTTTGATCTTCACTTCCCACCTGATCATTTTGACCATAGCCTCTTCAGAAGGTAGTCTTCCTTGATTAATACTAGCATTCCTCTAAAGCCAAATATGACACACAGTAGACCCCAATGCCAGTCTAGACACAATAGATTTCTAATCATAGAGCATAATCTCAAGCCAAAGGAACTTTGGATTTTATTCGGCACCCAGCTCATTATGGTTCACCTCATCCTCATTGAGATAAAAGAATTACAAAATAGGTATCAAGATTAGCACATCACTACAACATTCTGTCTTTTGTGGACAGTTTGTTGTGAACCCTTAGCTAGCCTATAAAGACATGCTTTGGAATTGCTTTAGGAAACCAGATGATCTTCACCATTCAACCTTGGGGCATTTCTACCTCATACAGTTCCATGCAAGTACCATCTAATTGCATCAGGTTTTGTGGCAATCAGAAGCTACTATAACATAGTACAAAGCATTACATTTTGTACCATCTAAACAAAATGCAGTCTCTTGGCAAATGAAAAAGAAAAATGACAAGAGACTGCATTTTAAAAAAAAAAAATTTAAAGGCAGAAATATATTATTTGAATATAGAGAATTACAACACAATTTAGGAAAGTACAACTTGCATAAATTGGAGGACTTGTGGTTGAGGATGTTAGAGAATGGAGACTCTTGTTTCTATCGAACACCTAAACAGGTATTCTTGTCTTCCTTCAAGATCTTGAATGCATAAAAGTAGAAGAAACACAAGAAGTTTCATAGCAAAACCAAAAGCAGAAGAAAATAGGTCCTTTTTCTAAATAGATTCACACCCAAGCTGAGTGTATGTGTGTGTGTGTATATATATATATTCTTTCTTTTTTTTAAGTGAACTCAATAGAGAAAGCTCAATTGAATAAGCCAAAATTCAGTAAAAATAATTTAAAATCAAATATCTTCACGAGCACCTTGTAGGTAATCTGTCAAGAATATATTTGCATGAGTTAAGCATATCAATTCCGAATCTCACTTACATATATTGTTAGAATATGTAAAATAGAAGTTTTCAGAATTGAGACTGAGAAGGAAAGACAACAGAAGTAATATTTTCATGGTTCAGTTTGACAGCCACACTTATATTGGAAAACCCTTGACTAACTACATCTTTATTTTGTTAAATTTTATGTTAGAAAGAGTCCAACTAAGGGTATAAATAGGAATACTTTAGGTCCATTATGAAAATCTTAAAATCACAATAGCAGCTAGTTGTATTGCAAAATCAAAGTATTCTACAAAAGCATGATCTACTCGATTTTAGATATAGCCAATTGTACTCTAACATATATGTCTTCATCTCATTACATCAAACAAAGAAATATGATCTATCAAATGAAATCCAATAAAACGAAAAAGGGACAACAATGATTCATTCAAGCTTGAGACCAATAAAGAAAAGAAAAGGCACACTCACCTTTCATGGACGATTGTTCTGCCACTGCTTGTAGCTACATCAGGAGCCGCTGACTGTGAGTGAGATAGGGAAGAATGAGAATCCACTGGTGAGTGCATTCTAACGTACGTTTCTTCAACTCATTACATCAAACACAGAAATATAATTCTATGAAACGAAATCCAAGAAAACGAAAATATACAGCAATGATGCATTCAAGTATGAAACCAAAAAAAAAAAAAAAAGCACTCACCTATAACAGAAAGTTGTTTTGCCACTGCTTACAACTACTTCAGGAGCTGCTGACCGTGAATGAGAGAGGGAAGAATGAGAAACTGCTAGTGAGTGCAAATATAGAGCAGCTGAGGCTAATATACTCAACAAAGCAAAGCCAATTGTTGATTTGCATTAACCTTCCACCAAAACTAATAGAAAGTTAATAAGAATTTTGTAAACAACAAAAACAAAAAATTTAAAAATTTAAAATAAAACAAGCAAGTGATGCATATATATATTTTACTTGCAATAAATTTCCCTGTACCTTATTATCAAAAAAATTCAAAACTACTTAACTAAAATTTGGTAGGGTAAGTTTGGGTGACATTGCAATATAGACTTTTGGAGATTGTACCGCATTGCTTGATGTGATGCATTTGGCATGAAAGGAATGCTGGAAGTTTTGAGGGATGTGAACGTTCTATGCTAGAGATTAAGTCTTTTTTCTTGCAAACTCTTCTTGAATGGAGTGTGGCTTTGTCTCATTTTTCTTGTTTTTCCCTTCTTGTTTTACTTGATCGTTGTAATTTCAGTTCCTAAGTTGTGCCCCCATGGTACATCCCCAATGTACTCAAGTTGGCTTTATTTTTAATAATATTTTACGTTACTTATCAAAAAAAAAAAACTTTTGCATTAACTATATTCCCCACACTCTGATGGGTAAACCATTTTGGAATTTCACTTCCAAGAAACACAATATTAACGTAACCATAGGGACCAAATATTATAGATTGCTTGTGGATTTCCTGAAACCTAGAAACCATGATGTTTAGAATTGACATATATATATATATAGAGAGAGAGAGAGAGAGAGAGAGACCTGATGCATTGTTTTCAGTTTTTTTGATAAGTAAAAATGGAATGTGAGAGACTTGATGAAATGTTAATAGCATTCTCAGCACATTAAACACCATGTCACTCAGACCAGCCAATTTGAAGCGATTGAATAAGTAAAGATGTGGTTTTAATCCATGTGAAAATGTTTCCAATGAAATAAAACCATCTGCTTCAACCCAATCAGTTGTTGATGGTAATTGTGGCAATGAACAAAGTCTTGTGCAATTGTGTAAATAAATTTCCAACAATTTAGATATTTGCACAATACTTTCGGTAAGGCAACTAAAGTGATTTTCACATGTAATGGGTTTGCTGATCATATAACACACTGTTGAATGGATACTGTGTCTTTTGATGAGATATTGATGGTTCTTTGATAGCTCAACCTAAAGCAATAGGGAATTCAAGAACAAATTTATATATAAGCAACTTATTTCTAACAAAATTCACTTGCAAAATATTCTAAGAACATCCCAAATATGCAAAACTTGTCATGTACAAGAGACATTGGTCCTTCTCACAACTTAAAAAGCGGTAGATGCAGCACAAATAGAAACCCGGAGAAACAACAACCTAGAGTACCACTTCCTAATATGGCCATCCAAAAATTACCAGTTCAATGATTGTTTAAGATCTTTGATCTTCTGTTGAGTCATCTCCCCCTTCAAGAAATCAAAAACCTCTTCAGTTAGAAGCTGAAAGACAACAGACTATGTTATTAACATATTCCACAACCAAATTAAATGAACAAGAATAGAACAAAAAACTTACTTACAGAGTCTGCTACCAAGGGCTCATTCTTATGAATCTCACCGAATCATATCTATCGTTGAAAGCAGAGAGTAAAAGGTTGTCACTAACTCTTTACATTTTACACCTCTTTTAGGGTTCCACAGGTTGCATAGAGTTGTTTTAATGGTTTTCCCAATAAATCTCTTATGAGTGAAAAGCTTAGCCAGCAGACTAAATTGACCCTTCTCTTTCAGTGCTTTGGGTTTTGTCTCCACCAATAGTATAGCAGTCCCTTCCACCTCCGATACCCTAAAAGTTCTCCACATATCCACTAGGTTGTCTTCCAAATCCTTATCATTCCCCCCACCACTGTCACACTCCACTAGCTTCCATCTAAGAAGGGAATAAAAAACACTTGGCCAATCCAAGAGACTTTAAATCTTCATTTACAGTGATTACTTCCTCTCCCTGTCCATGATTTGAAATTTTAGTTCCATTGAAGGATTCAATTCATTAAGTCGTTTAGTAGCCCACTCTCCCAACCTCAAGCATTCATATTTTCTACAAGCATCAAAGACTTTTGTCAACATTGGAACAGTGAGTTCAAAAGGCATCCTCTTAATGAATTTCTCCAGCTCATTTATGTGCCCATACCGACTATAGAGTTCAATCATACACTCATAGTGCTCCAACCGAGGCATGACATAGTACTTATTGCTCATTGAATAAAAATACTGTGTTCCCAACTCAACTAGGCCTTCATATATACAAGCAAGCAAAATACCTTGAAATGTGACATGATCTGCTTTTACACCTTCCTCCTCCATCAACCCAAACAATTCAAGTATCACCCTACCTTTTCGATTGTGAGAACATCCAAAAATTATGGAGTTCCAAAGAATTACATCCCGTGACGCTGACTCTAAAAAAACTACGAGAGCATACTCAAGACAACGACATTTTGAGTACATGTCTACTAAAGCTCCTCTGATCACAACATCCATCTCATAACCATTTCTAATCATAAATCCATGAATTTGTTTGCCATGCTCAAGAGAAAAAGTATTTGCACAAGCAGCCAAAAGGGTTCCAAACGTGAACTTACTTGGTCTTGTCTCCCATTGCATCTCTGAAAATATTGTCATTGCTTGTTCACTAAGGCCGTGACGAGCATAGCTAGTCAATAAAGCATTCCAAGAAACACTATCCCTCCATTGACTTATTATTAGGTAAAACCAAACTCTGGCACTTCTTAAGTTACCACATTTACCATACATGTCAAGAAGGGCATTGCCAACAACGAGATTGGAAAGGAAACCATTTCGGTATATAAAACCATGGACCTGTTTCCCCATTTCAACATCTAAAAGCCCAGCACACACATTTAGTATTAACCCAATTGTGACATAGTCAATATCTTTAGTTGCATTGCGCATAAAAAATACCAAGTCCAGAGCCTCTTCCCATTGGAGGGAACGGGTATACCCTGCCAACATTGCATTCCAAGATATCACATTGCGTTCAGGCATCTGATCAAAAAGCTCCCTTGCCTCCCTAGTTTTCCCACTAATAGCATACCCTGATACAATTGAAGTCCAAGAAATTAAATCTTTTGAACTTAGCTGTTCAAACACCCTATGAGCATTCTCTAATTTCCCACACTTGATATACATATCCATGAGAGGACTTGAAACAACCTCATCATCTTCAAGACCCATTTTAATTGCAACTCCATGAATTTGCTTCCCCTCCTTTAGTGCAGATATACTTGAGCAAGCAATAAGTGCATTAGAGAATGTAAAGTTGAAGGGCCTAACAGCAGTCTGGAACATCTTAAAAAACATAAAGACGGCCTTTGTTCCATCATCCATCTCAAGATACCGCCTCACAATCACATTCCAAGAAACAGCAGTTGGATTTTTAATCTCATCAAACATTCTTTGGCCATCTTTGATAACCTGGCATTTGCCATATACATCAACAAGTGAACTCTCCAAAATTACATTCCCAACAAACCCATATTTCACAATAAGCCCATGAACCTGTCTCGAAAGACAAAGTGCCAATGTTGCACCACAAGACCCAAGAACACTTGCAAAAGTGACCTCACTTGCATAAACTCCTGATCTATTCATGTCCGAAAACAATGACAAGGCTTTCTCAGGATACCCACCTTGTGTATACGACGTAATCATCACATTCCAAGACCCCCCATCTCTTTGAGGCATTTCCTCAAACAGCTCCCTTGCATCAACTAAACATCCACATTTACCATAAGTCTCAATCGCTCGGTTCAGGAGAAACACTGGTGGTGTAGGGGAGAAGGTGACCAGATGGGACTCAACCTTCCGAGCTTCAACAATGGCATGATTAGAAGCACAAATTTGGAAGAGACTGGCATAAAGGGAATAAGGGAAAAGTACTGGAGCAGCAAAGAGAATGTAGACAGCTTTTTGGAGACGACCCGCTTTGAGGTGAGTGAAGATTGTGTTGGTTAAGGCTTTGGCGCTAGTAGGTTGAGTTTGGGGCTTGTGGGTTCGGCTGTAAAGAATGTGGTTGAGTATAGAGGCGGCACTCACACCCATGTAACAGTTGAAAGAAGAAGAAGAAAGAAGAATTGGCTGAAAATTCAAATACTAAATCATTATATAGTGGGTTTGCGTGATCTGGTTAACAGGTACCCTTTAAGAGTTTGCTCAAATAAGGGTTTACACCACCTGTGTAATCAAATAGAATTTCAACAGCTTTAGGGACATATAAGTACAAGTAAAAGACATAAACAAGCATGCTGCTCATGTTTATATACAAGGATCTAGGGAAACAAAAATCATGATGTGGCCAACAATTTCATTTTAACCATTAGATAATCCTTTCACACAAAAACCAAAATTTTGATTTTCATCTCTTTGTGGGTGCATCTTGCACAAATTATCTAGAAACTCCTTAACCTAAGCCACCTTTCCAGGTTCAAGAGAAAAAATTGGCCATGTAAGTAGTAATAAACTAATTAAAATCCAAAGCATCGATTCTTTTCTCTAATTCTTTTTCCTTATACAATATAAAGATGAAACATCAATAACCCACAAAATTATTAAGAAAACAAAGGAATTGAGAACAAGACAGAGATATTAGTCAAATGTTTTTGTTGCTCACACTGTTTCACAATACAGAAAAACTAGACAAAAACTCAAACACATGTAAAATAACACTAAAATAATTTTTATGAGCTACTAAATCATTGAGGGATGAAAGAATGTCTAATGTTTGACCATGGATAAGGTGCTTATCATAACGAATGCTATCTTTAACTTTTCTCAACAACTAAAAGAAACCCAAATGCAAGTATGAAAAGAAAACTCAAACACATGTAAAATAACACTAAAATAATTTTTATGAGCTACTAAATCATTGAGGGATGAAAGAATGTCTAATGTCTGACCATGGATAAGGTGCTTATCATAACGAATGCTATCTTTAACTTTTCTCAACAACTAAATGAAACCCAAATGCAAGTATGAAAAGAAAAAAAAAAAAATTGTGCAAGTGACCATAACCACCCAAAAATATAGCTAATAATAGGGAAAATCTGACAGAAAAGGCCAATAGAAGATGATGGAACTCTATAAAAGAAAACAAACAAGTATGCACATAGCCTACAGAAATATGAAAATCTAATAAACAAATGGAGTTACATTATTAGAGGACTAAGTCTCAAAATCAAACAAAATGAGGAAAAAAACCCCACATAACAAAATAAGGAAAGCAATGGCAATAGGCAATCACCTAGCTTTTCTCATGCAACCTGTTTTGAGACTTGAATAGGGTTGATTGGTTGAGAGGTTGAAGTGTGAAAGAAGAGGCAAAAATAGCTGAGATGTTGTCCACCAGCCTTTAAGCTAACTTTTCATTAACAGATGCTAAAGAAACAATCTGTACAGCTTCTTGGTTGGAAATAACTTCCCATAGCTGAAAAGAAAAGAAATGAGCATCACATATAGCGTAAAGTAACTCTGTTATTCATAAGGCTAGATAAATATGCTCAAACTTATGCCATCACCATTATGATAGACTTCTCAAAACATGTTTACCTTATACTATGCAATAAAATTTTAAAAATCATCACAAAAAATGTTCTTGTTATTTATAGTCATTCCACAATTTCTTTACACTAGATGATATTGTCTTACGGGATAGTGATTTCATTCAAGAACTTGCTTACTTCTCAAGAGCTCTGTATCTGACAACTGAATATTTTGTCCTTCTAAAATACCTTCTCACAATAAGAATGGAAATTATAATTAGTTGTGAATAAGAGGGGGAAAAAAGCAAGCCATTGTGTGCTTAAGAGAAAGTTGGAAGGTCCTAGCCAAAAGAGAGGAAAAGAGAGAGTTGGAACCATCATCAAGAAAATACATACCCCATATGTTGCCAATATGACCAATTTATCTCTACTAGTTATGTTCCTTTATGTCACATCTGGCACAGAAATAACCCCAAATTCCTTCAGGCAGTAGTCACCCAAGGCTCTTGATAGTGCCTGAAGAACTCAATATCAGCTCATTCTTCTTTGCTTCCTTTGCCAATTTTTCAGCAATTTCCCTTCCAACGTCATTCTTATAATTTCTCTTTTTCTTGATTGGTACACTTCTTGTAAATCCATCAAGAAAGGCGGGAGAAATCACCGTCACCTCTACAGCCCAATTTTACCCACCCACAATTACATCAGCTGCTTTATAATAACTTTGTTAATTATTTGAAATTTTATCTAACATACAAAATATCCCAGAACTTGTAAATTTATGATTATAAAATCAGATTCTTTTCATTTTATCTCTCAGCTAAACCAAAATTTATTGTTTCAATAGAACTCATATATTTACACACTACGCAAATTTTCACTGCAACAACACACATGGGATGGAGGGACAATGTTATAATTAGAGGTAAAGCAAGCAAAGCAGGCACCACAATAGAAAGCCAAAGAAGTATAGTATAGAGATATCTAGCCATAGCTTTAGCTTTAGCTTTTGACCTCCTCTCAGTCTATTAGTTTAAATTGGGAGAGAAAAAGTCCTAGGATCTGGTGAGTAAAGAAGAATAAGAAGTGCAACGGTTTAAGGCGTGAGGGAATCTGTTTATTTGGGTAGTGGCATGCGAACTTATCACCTCAAATCATGAGAGAGAGAGAGAGAGAGAGAAAGAAATAGAGAGTGAAGGGAAAAGGGTAAGCAAAACCCAAGGAAAGTGTCTCCTAATGCAGGCCCAAGGCAGAACTCCTTTAGCGTTGGTGTCCCCACTTTGGGTTGTTAGCTATTTTGCCTATTTGCTTGCCTTGGAAGGTTTCAGAAATTAATGCGACTCATTCTTTGCAGCTTATTATGAGAGACTCATTTCAGGATATGGAGGACAGCGAACCTAAGGCATTGAAGTTCATTCAGCAGAATGATACTGAGATGCAGGGGATAGATGAACTCAGTTCAGTGGCATGTGAAATAGTCAGATTGATTTAAACAGTAACAGTTCCAATTTTTGGGGTTGATTCAGCCGATCTCATCAATGGATGGAATGTAAAAATTGCTGAAATGACAGGATTACAAGCTAGTGATGCTATGGGGAAGTGTCTGGCCAATGAAGTGGTTTATGAGGACTCATGCAGAACAGTTGAAAATCTTCTATTTAGAGCTTTGCAAGGTAAATCTTTTTTACGTTAACAATGACATTCATTGAATTTGAGTTTACTTTCTAACTCAAATATCATTGTAAACTACATTGCATTTCATAACATCTGTATGACACAAATAGCTTCCTGATCCAACTTCTATGACTTGTGTTGGAATTCAATGCATGCAAAACCTCCTCATTAAATCAACTTCACAGCCGCACATTTTAAGTACATGGTGTGGTAAACTTGAATAAATTTGTCCATTCTATAGTGACCTGAGCCATCTTTTTTCTCAAATCATTGGTTCACACTCCTTTTAACCCTTTACATTGCTTTAAGCGCCAAAGAAGCACTACCAAATGACTCTTATATTTGTGGAAATTCTAATTCTTCATTGCCATGCCTAAGCCATCCAAAGAAACTTCCTCTGACTTTATTTTTAAATTCTGTTTATTGAATGCTTTGGGGCACAGAAGCAACTTTTTTTCTTGTGAACTATGAGTATCACTTTGAATTGTATAACTGTACAAAGATGTAAAAAGTTATTCAGGCTAAATATTTGCAGAGATATGAGGGGTGCCTTTCAGACATTATCAGAAATTGGTGTTCTTTATCAAAAGTGTCTAATTAACTAAAACTATAAATCTATAATTGATGGTGAAAGTGGAGTTCTTATATCAAATCTAATCTCAAACAAAACAACAATAGCACACAAAGTTTAGAGAAATAATATAAACCCATATCAGCGTTAATCATATGTAGAGAGAGAACCTGAAGATTGTGGGTGGCGCCGCCGAGTTGGATTGGAAGAGAAGAAGCGCCGCTGATTTGAGGTGGTGGGTGTGCCGCCGAGTTGGATTGAAAATTTGTAATACTGTTTCTTCTCTCTTGTGGGTATGGTTTTGTTTAGCAGGTTCTTGTGGTTGGATTGGAAGAGAAGAAGCTAGAGAGGCAGAGCGTGGAGCCGTGAGACACAGCGTCAAGCGTGCGTAGATGGTCTAATGTGTTTTTATTTTATTTTATATTTTTTGATAGAGTCTGATGTGTTATTTTCTTTTTGTAATTTTTTTTTATAAATAAAAATCCGATAAAAATATAACTTTTAACACCTACTAAAACATGACTTAGAAAATAAAGTCATTTTTTTGTTAATTTTTAAATTACTTTATCCACTTATAAATTATAAAATAAAAAAATAAAGTTTTTTTTTTTTTCTACAAAATAGGACTACTAAAAAAAAAGCCTAGTATTCTCAAAAGAAAAATAATGAGTTAATCTCACATTGAAAAATGAGTATGAATTGAAAGAGGTTTAAAGTATGTTTTGTATAACTAAGAGTTAACACTGTAGGGATATTGGGCTTGGGAGTTCATTATCTATTTTTGTTTTGGGCCTGTGGCCCAATCTGAGGATGAGGAGGTGTCCGAGGAAGGGATATTTTTGCTAGAAGAGACTGTATTGATGATTAAAGAGATTAGTCTTGGTCATAATGGCTCAAGGGGTGGGACGAGGATAAGCACATCCTCGACTAACCAATGCTGAGGTCCGAAGAAGTTGTCCGTTGTCCCGGGTAATGTTCTAGGAAGTTCTATTGATGCGAATAAGTGTTGCAGTGACATTAGATAGGGAGAAATCCTGAAAAAATCTTAGGAGAAAGTTGCTGCCTCCGCATTAAATGCACTACAGCTAACTCTCTAGCCGCATTAATGTGGAGGTAATGCCTGAACAGTGAATTTCAGCTTTACAGCTACCATATGAGTACTTATGAGAAGTACTAATGGGACAAGTATCAACACAAACCGTCTGGCATACACGTGGAAGGTGGAAATGGAAAGGGGAGACAGTATAAAAGAAGGAGGAGACTATGAGAAGAGGGATGAGAAAATTAAGGGAAAAACACTGTAGCAACCGAGAACCAAACTTGTAATCAAATTTAAGAACAATATATAAAAACGATTCTCCTCAGATCTTGCCGATAACGTTTTTCTTCATTATAACCCAGTTTATTTACATCTTCCTATCATCTAAACCTACTTTTGTGTTTGTCTAATTCATTGAAACCCAATTTTCCAACTCATTCTCTACAAATTCATTGTTTTGGGCTTTTTAGGCCTAGGTTCATTCATCTGTTGGGCTAGGGACTCAAATTTGGTCCTTATAGACCCTTTTAGATATATATCACTGTAAGTTTTTTTAAAACCTTCTTTTCTCTTCCGTGTGTGTTAAAAAAATATTCAGTATTATTAAAAAAAAATAAGAAGAAGGTAGGATTGTGTGTGTTAAAAATATTTAATATTCTAAAAAAAAGTGGGTTAATACCAAATTAGAAAATGAGTGTGAGTTAAAGAAATTTTACATATAATATATTATATATTATAATATAATATATTATATATGATACATTAGTGGCATGGGAAAAAAAAAAAGAGAAGTAACGTGGGCTTGTAGCTGAGCAGAAGAAACAAAAGAGAAGTAACGTGGTAATTAGAGTAGTAAGAGCATCCACATCAGTGGATGTATAATCTTGTATAATAGAAAAAGACCCCATTTTTACACATTTTATCTTAGAAATGCTCCACATCAATTCTTTTATAAATGTGTAAAAATGTGTATAATTATTCACTTGCTACAGTAACCGTGTATATTTACACGGTTACTGTGCTCTTCTATTTATTATTTTAATAATTTATTCTCTCTCATTGTCTCTAGGTCATACGCATCTCATGATTCTCACCTCACTCTCCCTTTCTTCATTTGATCAAATCATCCTCCATTGCCACCGATCATCTTTTACTTGCCGCCGATAAATCATCAAGCCACGCGATTGCCGATCATCCATGCCACCGATCATCGAACCATGCCGATCATCAAACCATGCTGATCACAAACACGCCGATCAAATCATCAAACGAAGGCCTCTCCGATCATCAAACCACACCGATCAAATCATCAAATCGTCAATGGGTTTCGGGTTGGGTGGGTGATGATGGCTTGACTAGGTTTCAGGTTTGGTGGGTGATAAATGGGTTTGGGATTGAATGGATTTAGGATTGACTGAGTTTTGGATTGAGTGAGTTGGTTTTTCTTGATGGTGCTGGTTGGGTGGTGATGATGGTATGGTGGCTGGGTGGTGATGATGGTGGCTAGGTGTGGAGGGATCGTTGGTAGTTATGGGTTTGTGAGAGAGAGGGGCGGTGAGGGAGAGAATAATAAAAAATTGAATATTTTATTGAATAAATGTGTAAAATAGATAAATTGATGTGTGTGGTTTGTAAAAGTGGGTGTGTAAAATAGAAAAAGTAGCTTTTTTCGTGTAAAATAGATGAGAAGTTTGCATCCACTGATGTGGATGCTTTAACAAGCTTTTCATGCTTGTTTTCTCTCTAATGTGAAGAGACAAGTTTTGTGTGGGTCCAGTTGAAAAATACCTAGGCTTCACTCAAAAAGTTTTCTTTCCTTTCTTTTTTACCAAACAACACACAAACCCATTTTTTTCATTATTTTCTATCCACTCTATTTCAACTCTAACCAAACACACCCTAACTTCTAAATCATGCCAATTCATAATAATTAATATATCTATTTAAATAGTCGTGTTTGAAAAAACGCGGCTATAAACCTGTCGAACTTATAGTAACAACTTTTAGGTCACACCTAAAAACGCAATTATAAAAATTATGACTATAGACCAAATTGACCTATAGCCACATTTTTAGTCGTGTTTGAAAAAACGCGGCTATAAACCTGTCGAACTTATAGTAACAACTTTTAGGTCACACCTAAAAACGCAATTATAAAAATTATGACTATAGACCAAATTGACCTATAGCCACATTTTTAGTCGTGTTTGAAAAAACGCGGCTATAAACCTGTCAAACTTATAGTAACAATTTTTAGGTCACACCTAAAAACGCAATTATAAAAATTATGACTATAGACCAAATTGACCTATAGCCACATTTTTAGAAGTTATAACTGCGTTTTGAAAACACAACTATAGCCTGCGTTAGTGGGTGACCCATGAGAATTGCATGTTAGGTTTTAAATTTTTAATGATAGTTGTTAAAGAATAGCAAAATGCATGTCAAGGTTTTATCATTTTAGAGGTGGACAAGCCAGCTCATGCTCCTACTAAATGCAGTTTTTTTTTTTTTTTTTTTTTTTTGAGGATCGTACTAAATGCAGTTGGTATATAACTGAAGAGTAGTTTTAGGACCACATAAATTGCCACAATTAACTTTTGTCACAATCATTTTACATGAACCCACCAATTTTTCTCTACTATTCACAGTCTACCACGTAAACAGTTGTGGCATAATTTCTGCTATTTTATGTGGGCTTCAAATTTTTTCATAAATGAAACTTGAGTACAAATTTTTTGTCTTTCTCTGTGTTCCATTAATTATGGTATATCATGTGGTTGATTTTTTTTATTATTTTTTTTTATAACTTGTTTTATAAAGAAAATCAAATGAATATATAAAAAACTGTGATTAATAAAATATAAAGTGAAATACAAAAAATGGGACAAAAAATTTATATACATGAAACTGTAAATTTGATTATACTTAAATACCATATAAAAGCAAAGAAAAATCTTGGGACTCTTTGTTTAGGGAGGGGTCAAATGTAGAAAATCAAGTTAGAAATATGAGCTGAGAGACTAGAAATTGTTGAAAAATAAAACAAAATGAAAAGTACAAAAATTATTACAAAATTCTAAAGTTATTAAAATATTTACCATAATATATTCGAAATTAACATGACAATTCATGTGCATAATTAACGTCAGTATAATAACGTCATTTCCTAAGCCCCTCAACCAGCTGAGAGGACAAATGGTATGACTCTCAACCCTCATTCTACTAATGACTTAGACATTTTTAGGAAGATAATGGCCCTAATTCTGCATACATTTTGGATTATTTTGACAATTGTTGGTCGAAATTTGGAACTCAAAATATACAACTTAATTTTTTTTAAAGCTTTTATATTAAAAACATATTCAAGACAAGTGTTGATTTGCCCTATTATTCAAATTAGCTGATGTTCTACCTGATGCGCACGTACACTTAGTTATTTTAAAGTTTTTAATAAGAAATTGTTTTTATGGTTCATTTATAATATTCATTAATTATTATAAAATTTAGCAATTAATTTTGATTATATTACATGTCATTAATTATATTTGGGAAATTAATTTCGATTATATATTATATGTCCTTAAAATGAGTGAAAAAGGTAAGATATTAAATTTGCACTTTAAAATCTCTATACTTGCAAAATATTGAGGTGATAAGAGACTATTAACAAATTTATTTGTAAAATATATGATCAAATAGTAAATAGTATTCAATTAATACAAAATTCAGCATGCACATGTTAAGGGCAATGAAAATGTGTGACCCAATAGTGTAAATTTGAATATATTAAACCCAAAAAAAAAAAAAAAAAGTGATGAGACATTAACAAACAATTACACTTATAATTAATGTATAGAAATAAATGCATCTTCCCACTAAAACATGACAATGATTCAATAGTTTGATATAAAATGTAAAGGTTTGATGGTGTCAAAAGCTAAATGAAGAAAATTATCAATGAATGTGTCACTTATCAGAATCTTTAATAGTAATGATTAAGGACATACAATGTGTGCATGCGCATGTGCATGCCATGCAGGGACAATATGTATTGTGCAATTTTTATTATTATTTTAAACTACAAAATTATGATAAATAATTAAAATAATTGAAATAAATATTAAAATATATTTTAAATTTCTTTAAATTGTAGGTAATATAATTTTGGTTGGAGAAAATTTTTAAAGTTTTTGAAACTTAAATAATAGAGTGTTACCTAGAAAAGACCACTCTAAGAATTAATAAGATAAATGGAATTTTAGTTGAATTATAATTTTTTAATTTCTTCAAAATCAGGTAATATAATTTTAAATAAATTAAACTATCCTGTCAATTAACTAAAGAAACTAATTTAATAATTATTGTATTAGATAGCCACATGGTGCAATCATAACTTTTAACTTACTTTTATTATATATTAAAGTATAATATATCAATATAGATATACATTTGCTGCACACATATCCATTAGATTATTACACAATTATTGTGGAATATTTATTAGCAGATTATCTATCGATTTTATAGGGGTACATTTGGGTCAAAGCCCAGTAATCAAATCCCTAATAAGTACCTTCTATAAAATAAAATAATAGTAAAAAAAAAAAAAAAAAACCGTAAGTACTTAGGGAGGTGCCATCATACCAATTGAGTTTTTGCCTTTTTGGCATCAATATATATTAAAGGCAAGATATAAAAAAAAAAAAAAAAAGATTTTTAAAGATATCAACAATTATATATATATATATATATATATATATATATACACACACATATATATAGATTTTTAAAGATATCAACAATTTTATATATATATATATATTGAAATGGTTAGATATCTTCCTAAGCTATTACCCAAACCCTTAGTACCTAGGGAGGTTCCATCAAACCAATTGGGTCCTTTGGCATCAACAATTTTAGTTTGACTTTGTTAAGGTAAGGAACTACTGCAAGATATCAATATTTTGAGGTTTACTTTGTTACTAAACCGCATTATGATGCAATTTATGTTAAATTTCCTTGATTATAACGAAGTAGTTTGTATAAGTCTACACCTTCACCCTTGAAAGGAAATTCTTTTACTTCTAACTGGTTTCAAGCTAGTCCTCAAAACATCATGTGATTATTAAAGAAACCATTCATGTGTACTTTTTTTCATTTTTAATTTAGAAAATGTTCATGTGTAGTTTTATTCACATAAATTTTTTAATTAGGCGCACATGATTTGTTTAAATAATACATATATAGACTTATAAATCGTCACATACTGGGTTAGAGTGTTTTCTTCTAAATTAGTTTAAAGTTAATCTTTGTTCCACTTTAAATTATCCTCCCAACCATTTCACAAAAAATAAAAGTTTCACTTGAATATCTAGTTATAAAATTTAACTAAGGGCCCCTTAGGTTTCAAAAAAAAAAAAAACTTTACTACATTTAATTAATTAATAAGTACTGCTACATCATTTTTATGGATGACTTTTTTTTTTTCTTTATTCGTACATCTTTATACAACATTATGTATCAAAAACTCTTGATTCAAAATTTCTAAAGAATATTAATCAATATGATTATAACATAGTTCACAATCTACAAACTGATTGGATGATTTAAGTTATGTGAAGACTTACTGGGTGTAAACATTTTTGATATACACATTAGAAAACATATTTGTTAAAATCGTATTTGTACATATTGGATATATTAATATATAAAAGAAACCCTAGTAAATAAATATAAAAAGACCCTAAAATTGTCTATATTGGCCTCATATATTTTATATATAAAAAAAATTATAAAAATGTCACAAATAGATATAATATAATGAATATCCTAAGCTTGCCATTTCTTTGTCTCCCCAAATTGGGGAGAAAATAGGAAAGGAGAAGGGCTTAGACGAGAATCTACCCATTTTCCCCTCTCCTCTCTCCACATCAATTATTTTTATTTATTATTATTTTTTAAAAATTAGGTTTTTACTTTTTTTCCCATATTAACTATTAAATATTTTTTATGTAGTAGGGGCATATATATATATATATATATATATATATATATATATATATATATATATTCTTTTCCATACAAATTACATTTTCTTTCATCTCATATTTTTTCTTAATCAAATGAAAGAGTTTTTAGCCCCTTTACTTTTTCATCCCAAGTAAACACATGTATGGAAAAATTAAATCTTTTCTATCCCTCACAGTTATCTATCCCCACACTTTTTCACTTTTAGGCCCTCCCAATTAAAGCCTTAATTCCTTCTCATTATAAATTTTTTAACTATTTACCTTTTTTCTTTTCATCAATTAATCACTACCCTTTACTATATCTTAATCCCTAATGTAAGCTGATTAAAAATAATCCTTATCATTGACTTAAGCTTACAAAAATAAAAACACACACATATATATGGATAAAATTTAGTTACAAAATTGGTTATAACCTAACACTACAACCTTACTCAATAAAATAAATATTACTACATATTTTGAAAATCTAATTGTTGAATTGCATGTTTGTTTACACTCTTAATATACATGTCAAATTTTGTGTCAATTGGATATTATTTACTATATGATCTATAAGTTTATATTTTATACATAATTTTAAAATACAAAAACTTGCAATTTAATCAATTTATTGATGACATAGTTGTTGATATTTAATTTTCTATAAATTTTGCAAATATGAAAAATATAAGAAGAAGATTTCATCCAATGGTGAATTCGTTAAAATTCACTTCTAATAAAAAGATATTGAGTAAGATTATAATATAAGACTACCAACCAATTTTGTAGATAAATTTTGTCATATATATATATATATATATATATATATATATATATATATTAAAACTTTAGCCATAGAGTTCGTAACTTCTTCTATGAAGGAAAATAGCCACTTTTTTTCCACTTACGAAAATAAAAAATATCCATCATGGCATTTTAAACAAAAATGTTTACTGAAAAATGTAATGCAAAAGCACTAGTCTCTATATCTAAGACCAAAATAGACAATATATCTTAGATTTTTTTTTTTAGATCCATAACTTACTTTTTTCTTTTCTTTCTGTTATGTGATGGGCATAACTTACTTTTTCGTTATTGGAGTTTCACTTAACGTCATATTAAGTTCAAGCCTTCAAGGCTGTCCAACATATTCTTCGTGCTTACAAGCCACATGCATAAATGAAACCTACATTGAGGGGGCTTTAAGCAAGTAGGGGCGTAATCAGAATTTCATTCTAGAGGCTGATTTCATAGATGAAAAGTACATTGAGGAGTTTTAAACAAGTAGTTGCGTAATCATAATTATAAAAAAAAATAAAAAATAAAAAAAACCATACATGTGCATGCTGAGCAATATATTAATATATATAAGAAAACTCACAAAATGATATAATATTGGTTATATTTTGTTTAAGCTTTTTTTTTTTTTTTTTAATGGTAATAAAATACTATTTTGACCCATAGATTTTATCAAAAATTAAAATTTTTAAGTATTAATTTTTTAGTTTTGGTGGCTTGGGGTCAATTGTTAGCCCCACTCGACCCCACGGCTCTATCTATGTAAGCAAGACCAGTGTTTTCATATTGAGAATAACGAAAATTCTATGATTATATTTATTTTAATGACAGTAGCTAGTGATCACTAGCTACTGTCATTAAATTAAATATAATCATAGAATTTAATATTTATCGTTTGAAAGTTTTTTTTTTTTTCTTTTTTTTTTTTGAGAAGCCAGATCAAAGACCTGGGAACTTTATTCCACAAAACAAAAACTTATTGAACATCGTACAAAAGCAACGGGGCAATATCAGCTGGCAAATCAGATAGCCAAACCTAAACCCCCCTAACTGACTTTGCTTTCTTAGCAAGCGCATTTGCCACAGCATTACAATTACGATTAACAGAAGCAAATTCTACAAATTGAAAAACATCAGAGTGCATCCGAATATCGCCTAAAATATTGCCGAAACTGGCCATACAATCCGCACCATGAAGGAGAGCATTAATGATAACTGTAGAATCCCCTTCAACCACAACACGAGTGAGACCAAGCTCTGGAGCAAACTGAACAGCCTTCAAACAAGCTAAGGCTTCCAAATCCGCCACTGAATGGGCCAAAGGAATGGACGCAGACAGAGCACCCACGGCCTCCCCTCTGTTGTTACGAACAATGACACCTAAACCCGCCAAACGTGAGGCACGAAACACCGCAGCATTGAAGTTTACCTTAAAACAATGAGGTTCAGGGGGGCGCCACTGCTGCATAGGAGAAGGACGAAGTTAAATTGTCTTATATATATACATCTGTGATGCATAGTGTAATATAGATGTATCATATATTGTCATCATGATAAGCATATATGTATTGGCAAATTGCAAGTAAAATATCAATATTTTGAACTTGACATCATTAGGCCCTAAAATGGTGTAATCCTAAGATAAACTATCTTGATTAGAGGGTTTGCATGACAACATAATCTGCACATCTTAAGCTTAATGAATCCTCCTAGGATCAGCTGTATTGAAAAGACCTAGGTCTCAGAATTGTCATCTCCATGTTAGCAGTTAGCAATTCATCAATTTCTAGATTTCCATGTATCCCAAGTCCCCAACAACTCTTAAAAGATAATTTTGATCATTCCATCTTTACATTTCGCAAAAAAATGGATTAATCAATTTGAAATCGTCACCCATTAATTCAGCTTATGTCTTCATTCCTCATCTGGGACAAGTATATGTGCAAAACCTGAAACTCTCATATAGTCCTATTTTCCTATCTACATTTCTATCTGTGTTATAGACTTATAGTTGACCATACAAGATTTCCTCATGATCTCAGACAGTCACCAAGTGTTTTAATTTTTTCTATAAACAACAATAGAGAACCAGTGATTACAACAACCAGAACATCCTTTTTCCTTTCTAATAAGAAGTAAACTCATGCCTTTCTCAAAGAACCATAATCCCAAAAGCTTTCCAATCAGATTTTCTTCTTTCCTTCTCTCTTGAGTCTCACCATGATTAATCTTCAAGTTTGTTCTTTAAATTACATCTTGAATATACTATTTCTTCTTGTTCTTTTCCTCCCTACTATCTATGGAGATTGTATGTGTGATGATTCTGGGAACACAGGGAATAACAAAAGCGCAGCACTTAAATATAAATTGGGTTCAATTGCTTCCATTCTTGTTGCTTGTTAAATATTAGCATTGATACTCCATGTTGAATATGCTAGTATGGATGCGGAAGCGAAAGCATAAAGTATAGAACACAGTAACACACGAGGGTTACGTGGTTCAGCCTAACGGCCTACATCCACGGAGGAAACCCTAAAGGGCTATATCAATAATATATTAGAGTGTAATACAATTCCTGTGTTACAATGAATTATAACATGTGTATATATAGTAGACTAAACCCTAGACTAATAGACTTCTAGTACAAGTAGGAGACTTGGCTTGCACACAAAGTAGAATTAGGCTTGGGCCTATGCTAATGGACTAAAATATCTCTAACACCCCCTCTCAAACTCAAGATGGAAGCTTGATGAAATCTTGAGATTTGATAAGGCTAAGAAGATCCCTTGAATGAAGTTTGGCTCTGTGACGGTAGTTTGAGGAAGACAATGGTCTTGCAGTGTTGATGCGACTTCTAACGGTGGCTTGACTATACCGGAGAGTTTTGACGGCAGCAGTAGGAAGCCAAAGAAGATGAACGCAGCGAAAAAAAAAACACTGAGGAAGACAAAGATTGCTCTTAAAAATACCGCAAGGACAGAAAACCATGTCCACAAGAATGTGGTTCTGATACCATGTGAAATATTAGCATTGATACACCATGTTGAATATGCTAGTATGGATGCGGAAGTGAAAGCATAAAGTATAGAACACAGTAACACACGAGAGTTACGTGGTTCAGCCTAACGGCCTACATCCACGGAGGAAACCCTAAAGGGCTACATCAATAATATATTAGAGTGTAGTACAATTCCTGTGTTACAATGAATTATAACATGTGTATATATAGTAGACTAAATCCTAGACTAATAGACTTCTAGTACAAGTAGGGGACTTGGCTTGCACACAAAGTAGAATTAGGCTTGGGCCTATGCTAATGGACTAAAATATCTCTAACATTGCTAGTGCTGTAGGGGCAAGTATCCCATTGCTAGGCAGGAGGTTTAAGGCTCTTAAGGCCAGAAAATGATTTCTTTTTCATCATCAAGGCCTTTGCGGCCGGTGTGATTCTAGCAACCGGGTTCATTCATGTACTACCGGATGCATTTGCAGACTTGACTTCACCATGCCTTAATCAAAATCCATGGGGCATTTTTCCCTTCACAGGTTTCTTTGCAATGTTGTCATCTATTGGAACATTAATGGTGGATGCTTATGCCACTAGCTATTTTAACAAGATGCACTTTAATAGTCAAGTAAAGAGCTTGTTTAAACTACTATATACAATATCACTATTATGCCTATATAAGTGACTTTTTTTTTTTTTTTTTTTCTTGTGGGTTCCAGTTAGCTCAATTGGTAAAATCTCTGATGATTGAATAAGAGATCCGGGGTTCAATCCTCGCCTACACCAAAAACTGATTGGTGTCTTAGTTTGATGATAAAGAGCACTCATCAAGAGTGGACGCCATAGGTTGAAACTCTCTCAAAAAAAAAAAAGTGACTTTTTTTCATTAATTACTTTTTTAATCTCTCTGTTTAATTTTTTAATGATGTTTTTTAAGTTGTTATTAAAACACATGCATGCAGGCTGTTACAGATGAGGAAAAAGACAATGAGCACGAGGGTCACATACATGTTCATACACATGCGACACATGGTCATGCATGCTCATGGCTCAACCATCCCTTCTGAAGGAATCAATTCAAAAGAATTAACTCGTCATCGTGTTATAGCACAAGTAATTGGCTACTTTCTAAGTTCATTTTTTGCTCTAATCTTTCCCATTAATGGTTCATTTGGAAAGAGGAATTCAAAGAAAAAAAAATTGGAATTTAATCTTAGCATTAAAAAAAGTATGAATTTATAGAATTTTTTCTATTGACGAAATTTATGAATAGATTTCATCTTTATTAATATGTCAATTTAAATTAACTAGTTATAAAATGGATTTCAAACTCGTAATATCATAAGTGATTTTCTTTTAACAAATTGTCTAAAACTCATATCATAATGTGTTGTTAAATTTATATCAAACAATTTATGTTAATAATTGTTCTTCATATCCTTTACTTTAAATCCTCAAATCCAAACACAATCCAAAGTATTTCATATGATTTCTTACTTTGATCGTTTTTTGTTTTTGTTTTTTTGTTTTTTTGATTTTTTGTTTTTTTTGTTTTTGTTTTAAGGTACTGGAATTAGGAATTGTTTTTCATTCAGTAATTATTGGAGTGGATATGGGTGCTTCTCAAAGCGTTGCTACAATTAGGCCTTCTCCTAGTAGCCTTGTCTTTCCATAAATTTTTTGAGGGTGTAGGGCTTGGTGGCTGCATTGCTCTGGTATGACACAAAATGGTTTAGCCATATATAGCCTCTTATAGAGCCCGTTTGGATAGGCTGTTTTAAAATCCTTAACGCGTGTTTTTATTAAAAATGCCAATACTTGTGCGTTTGGCACTGTAATTTTACTAGAAATTGCATTCTTTCAAACGCAAAATATCACATTTTGAAACTGGAGTTTCAGATAACTTTTTGAAAACAGCACTTAAAACGCAGATCTCGTAATACTTTTTAAGGCTTGAATACCTGATATACCCTCACGCATTTGCTAAATGACAAAATCACCGGCCAGCAAATAACCTCAACTCCCTGACTTTCCAGTGCCTACACTGTGCTCAAGGTCTCAGGCGGATGTGGGAACGGCAGTGGAGAATGTTGATACAACAAAAAAGAGCTCAATCTTTGCAGTATTGAAAATGGAAATAAGAGAGCACCACTCGCAGGGACAACATGTCCACTTGCTCTTTTTTCCATGTTTGCAATAACAAGTTGTCCGTGTGAAGGAAATCTCTGATTACTCTCTCTGCTATCTCTTTTTCACTTTCATTACTTGTGGTTGATATTAGCTTTGGGGAAAGAGAAAGTAACTGGGGTTATTTTAATTTAGTTGTTGCTTTTGATAATAATACTTTTTTTATTTAAAGAAAAGGCCAGAGGGGTAGTGAATATTATTATATTTATTATTATTTTCATGAGCTATTTCAGATATGATAGAATAATATCATCAGAATTAAGTCTTTTCCAGTCCTTTTTGGTAATTTGCACCAAAACAAAAATTTTAGACTAATACTATACACGAATTTTACCAAATGTTTTAATATAATTTTTAAAATTGTGTTTTCCAAACGCACATTTTAAAAACGTTATTTTTAAAAACGCTCATTTTCAAACAGTTTATCCAAACAGACTCATAGTTGCTCTTTCCAATTAAAAAAAATTGGGTTTTGAAAATGATATCTAGTGTACAGTTCTGATTTTTTATTATATTTTATTTTAAATTAGGTATAGACTGTATAGTTAACATGTCTTCATAATGATCACATCCTCATTTCTATAATAGTTGTTATTAATAGATAAAATAATATAACTTTTAAACTAAACAAGATGTTGATTAACACTATAATATTCAGCAAAAAAAAAGAAAAAAGATTAACACTACAATAATTCTAAATTTCAAGTTGATTGGCTTAGCACAAATCAATTAAATTATTGATAAATTACCCAAACACTTTCTTCCATATGTTAATTTGTCATTTATAGTAGATTATCTCAAAGTTAACTTCTTCTTTTTTGGCTATGTAGGCTCAATTTAAATCTAAGTCCGCGACAATAATGTCATTTTTTTTCTCACTCACAACCCCGCTAGGGATTGTAGTCGGTATTGGAATATCAAGCACGTACAACGATAATAGCCCAACTGCTCTAATTGTTGAAGGCACTTTCAATGCTCTTGCTGCTGGGATTCTCATATATATGGCACTTGTTGATCTATTAGCAGCAGATTTCATGAACCCAAGACTTCAAAGTAATTTGAGGATCCAATTTGGGTCAAATGTCTCACTTTTTCTAGGGCTGGATGTATGGCACTCATAGCAAAATGGGCATGAATCTTAAGAACTGTACATTATTAAGTTGTGCCTGTCATGAATCATGATGTGTGTATATATATATATACACATTTTGGGTGCAAATTCCGGATTTTTATACACAATGTCAAGCCACCATAAATAAATAGAAGGTACATATATATATATATATATATATCACATAAAATTTTATTATATTACATTTTAACTTAAATCAAAAGAAAAAAAAAATGCCATTAAAATAAGGACAAAGTTTAGCTACAAAATTGGTTGTAGCCTAAGGTTATAACCTTACTCAATAAAATAAATATTACTACATATTTTGAAAATCTAACTATTAAATTGCATGTTCTTAATGCTTTTAATACATATTTCAAATTTTATGTTAATTAGATATTATTTACTATATGATTTATAAGATTATATTTTATGCATAATTTTAAATTACAAAAATTTACGATTTAAACAATTTATTGATGACATAGCTATTATTTTTTAATTTTCTAGAAATTTTGTAAGTATGGAGGATATAAAAAGAAAATGTAATCTAATAGTGGATTTATCAAAATTCACTACCAATAAAAAGATATTAAGTAAGGTTATAACCTAAAGTTACAATGAATTTCATAACTAAACTTTGTCCTTAAAATAATATAAACATTGGTTTTATTTGATTAGTTACTTGACAACCTCATCCTACACTCTTTGTCCTTACTTTGCACTTTTTTTAAAAGAAAAACTTTATTTATTTATGTATCTAATTTTGTTTTAACAGTTTCTCAAAAAAAAAAAAAAAAAAAAAACAGTTTTAGCCCAGTACTCCTCCATTCATGGTAACAATATTTTACATTTATAGTCTCATAGGATAAGAAGCCATATAGGGAAATGTAGTCGTTAGACAAAGTTTTTGTTATTTCATTTTAATTTGTTAGTTTTAGTTTCTTCCTTAATCTTTTTTTTTTTTCATTTTACATTAGGTATTCTTTAATTTATTTCATTAAAATTTAGTGTTCTTTATTTATTAATTTTGTTTTATATGATTTATAATCTAATTGGATCTAGATTTTTTGGTTTTTGCATCCAATAATTCACTTGTCACAAAAATTAAAAAATTAGATAGTACACACAGCGCAAAATTGAACTTCAATTAAAATTTAATTTAGAATCTAATTGAATTTAGATTTTTTGATTTTTGCACCTAATAATTTACTTAACACACAAATTTAAAAATTAGATGAGACACGTAGCACAAAATTAAATTCTAATTTATAATTTAATTAGATTTTCTCTTAGTTCCATGCTGATATTTAGTGAGTATTGAATACAATATTTATTGGTTTACCAAAACAATTATGAATTATTATCTATAAAAATAACAATTTAAACATTCAAGCTAATAAAGTTTTGTCAATGGCTCATGGCTCAATGGCTCATGGGTCCATTAAGGTCGGCTTGCTTCTAAAACTTTTTATTCTTGAAAATTCAATATTCCACTAAGTTGAAACTCATGAGTCAAACTAGCCGTTATGTGTGGGCTTTACAACATTGTTACTCATGAGTTTAAACTCAGTGGAATATTGAATACCTCTTTTTATTTATTTGTTAATTCGACCTAACTCTCCTTCAAAATATTCCAAAATCTCTAAAAATTCCCAGAAAAAAAAAAAAAAAAAAAAAAATCAATGAACTGCAAAACAGCAAAAGAGACCCATTGTTGTGCTCATTGCCCAACCTAACAATTATAGAAGAAAAAAGGGAGAAAAAAAAAAGTGAGACAACAAGAGGAGATGAGACATGAGAGAGAATCAGTGTAAAGAAAAACAAAATAGAGAAAAATAAAGGGAAAATTGCACTTGCCTCTCTTGAGGTTTACTCAAATAATGCTAACCTTCTTATTAATTTTGGACTGTACATTGATCTTCTTTACTTTCAAAATAAATTATACTCACCTCCCTAACATCTTAACACCATTAAATTCACTCACGGAAATTTATACATTTTTAAATTTACCCTCACTTAGAAAATAACACTTACGAAAATAACAATACCTATCGTGGAATTTTAGACAAAAATGTTTAATGAGAATGAACATGTCATTATAGTATTCATCCCTACAAAATTTGGGTCACTCAAAAATGTAAAGCAAAAGCAGTAGTACTATTCTCTGTATCTGAGGCCAACATAGACAATTTTCAGATTTTTTTTTCCAGACTCATAACTTACTTTTTCGTTATTGGCGTTTCACATAAGTTTATATATGATTCATGATCAGTGCTGGCTCTATATATAAGGCAACTGATGCGGTCGCTTAAGGCCCCAAGTAGAAAAATGGCCCCCAAATTTTAATCATTAGGGTTTAAAAAAAATATTATAATAGTATTAATTAAGTACAAGTATTAGCCAATGAATAAAATAATTTTTTTTATCAAATGAAAAAAAAGAAAAAAAAATGTTACGTCCACGTCATTTTTTACAACACTTTCAAAATAAATCCTAAGAGATAAGTTGTTACATGGTATTATTAATGATAAAAAATTAATTTCAGTGATGAGTTCAAATTAGAACCAATAACAAATTAACTCCTAAGATTTGTTATGAAAATATTATGAATATAGCACTTCTAAAAAAAAAAAAAAAAAGAGCAATACAAAAAAAAAAAAAATACAACATTTTTCACAAATTGAGTTGACAAACTTTTATTAGTTTTTATCTAAGTCCACCACTAACATTACTTTTTTACTTATCACTATCAAATTATCAATCTGTCACATTAATAGGTGTGAAAAGTTTTGTCAAATTTTTTGTCTATAGACTTTCAAAAAAAAAATATACATGGTTCATGTTAATTAGTAGTAATTTTACATCTAAAATAAGATAGTTGAATTTAAATTTTTAAAAATCATATTTAAATATATAAAAGGCCTCAATTTTAGTTTTTGCCTTAAGCCCCCAAATACATTAAGCCGCCCCTGTTCATGATTATAAAAAACCATACATATCTGTCTGCTGAGTGATAGAAAACTCACAAAAATATCATATTCATTATATTTTGTTCATATTTTAAGGTTTTTCTTTCATGAAAAAAGGCCTTCTTTCTGTTTTTTTTTTTTTTTTAAGTCAAAATTTCCAGTTGAAAATGAAATGATTTTTAATAGTTAAATAGACACCAAATTCAACTTATGCAAATTTATATCGTGTAATTATCCTCACATTTCATTGCTTCTAATTTTTATGTAGGAAAATAAATAGTAACATAGATTATTTGAGTATCTATTATCTATAATATGTGTGTGTGCACGCGCCACTTTTAAAGATAAAAGTTATGTTTTTATTTTTTTATTATTATTTTTTTTTAACCTTCTTGCCAACCTCGACCCCCCGGCTCCACCTATGTAAGCAAGACAAGTGATTTTGTATTGAGAATAATGACAACTCTATGATTATATTTAACTTTGCGCTTAAAGTATTAATTTTTTTAGTTTTGGCAACCCAGGGGACAATTGTCAACCCCCTCGACCCCCGGATTCATCCATGTAAGTGTGACCTGTGATTTTGTATTAAGAATAATGATAACTCTATGATTATATTTAATTTTGCATCAACAGTGAGATCACTCACTCTATATCTACTGTCTAAAAGTTAAATTGATCTTACACATCTGTTTGTAACTCGCAGCGTGAACTAAATGAATCATATATTGTGATCATGACAAGCATGCATGTATAGCAAAATAGCAACTAAAATATCAATATTTTGACCTTGACTTCGATACGCCCTAGAATGGTTTGCATGACAACATAATGTTCATACCTTAAGCTTAATGAATCCTCCTAGTTAGGATCAGCTGTAGTACGGAAGACCCAGTTCTCAGATTTGTGCCTTTACATGACCTCATCTCCTTGTTAGCCCTTAACAACTTTCATCAATTTCTAGATTTCCACGTATCCCAACGAGCAACAACTCTTAAAAGATAATTTTGTTCTTGATGTTGGAATGTCTAGGAATAAAATTCATGTAAAAAATTACGAATTATATAAACTTAATGCATTATTTGGATAGATGATTCTCCTAGGAATGGGAGTCAGACATTTCAGGCGGATAAAACCTAGACATCTCTGCATTGCTTGGATTTAATAAGCGATCTTGACATTCACAAGACATTGGTTTAATCAATGTCACCCATTTAGCTAGCTTGTCTCTTCATTCCTCATCTGAGTTAGGTTCTAAAGACGAGTACATGTGCAAAACCTATATCTCTAATAGCCCTATTTACCTATCTACATTTCTATTTTGTGTTATCGTTGACCTTACAAGATGTCCTCATGCTCTCTATCATCATCACCAAGTGATTTATTTTTTGCTTAAACAACTAAATTATTTTTCTTAAACGACTAATTCAACAACAGCGAACCAGTGATTAAGAGTCAACCAGTACATCCTTCTCCTTTATGATAAGAAGTAAACTCAGCCTGCTTTCTTAAAGAACCAAAATCTCAAAAGCTTTCTAAGCAACTTTTCTTCTCTCATTTTCCCTTGAGTTTCATGATGATTAATTTTCAAGTTTCTTCTTTCAGTACTTATATCCTGAATTTGCTATTTCTTCTTGTTCTATTCCTCCCTACTACATATGGTGATTGTGGGTGTACTGATTCCGGGAGCACACAGAGTGACAATAGCACAGCACTTAAATATAAACTGGGTGCAATAGCTTCCATTCTTGTTGCTAGTGCTGTGGGGGTAAGCATTCCATTGCTGGGCAAGAAAATTAAAGCTCTAAGGCCAGAAAATGATTTCTTTTTCGTAATCAAGGCCTTTGCAGCTGGTGTGATTCTAGCAACTGGGTTCATTCATGTACTACCGGATGCATTTTCACGCTTGACTTCACCATGCCTAAATCAAAATCCATGGGGCAATTTTCCCTTCACAGGTTTCTTTGCAATGTTGTCATCTATTGGAACATTAATGGTGGATGCGTATGCCACTAGCTATTTTAATAGGATGCACTTTATTAAACAGGTGATGTGCTTAATTAAACTACTAAAATATTATACAATAACTTTTTCTTTAATTACATTATAACAAATGCAGGCAGGTGCAGATGAGGAAAAAGAAGATGAGCATGAAGGTCATTTACATGTTCATACACATGTCACACATGGTCACGCTCATGGCTCGGTCATCCCTTCTGAAGGAACAGAATTAACCCGTCATCGTGTTATAGCACAAGTATTGGCTACTTACAAATTCATTTTTGCTCTAATCTTTCCCAATGGTTCGTTTGGATAGAGGAATTCAAAGAAAAAAAAATTGGAATTTACTCTCTAGTTTGATTGCTTTCAATTAATAAAGAATGAAATTATATATGGATTTCACCTTTATTAATATGCCAATTCAAATTCATATTGTCACAAGTGATTTTCTTTGAAAAAAATGTTCAAAACTCATATCATAATGTGTTATTAAATTTACATCAAGCTGTTAACAAATTGTTCATCAAATCCTTGATTTTAAATCCTCAAGTCCAAACGCAATCCAATGTATTTCATATGATTTCTTACTTTGATTGGTTTTCTCTCTCTCTCTCTCTCTCTCTCTCAAGGTATTGGAATTAGGAATTATTTTTCATTCAGTAATTATTGGAGTGGATTTGGGTGCTAATCAAAGCGTTTCTACAATAAGGCCTCTTCTAGTAGCATTGTCATTCCATCAATTTTTTGAGGGTGTAGGGCTTGGTGGCTGCATCGCTCAGGTATAACACAATGCGTAAGCCATAGCCTCAAATTGTTGCTCTTTCCAATTAGAAAATTGGGTTTTGAAAATAATGTTAGGCAGTTCTGACTTTTTTGATATTAGGTATAGTTTTGAGTGTTGCGAAATGTCTTCATAATGATCACATCCTCATTTCTATCATTGTTGTTATTAATAGATAAAATAATCTATCTTGTGACCTAAACGAGATGTTGGTTTAACATTATAATAATTCTAAGCGGTCAAATTGATCGGCTCACCTCAAATCGATTGAATTATTGATTAACACTTGCTTCATTATGTTAATTATTGGCTATGTAGGCTAAATTCAAGTCCAAATCTGCGGCAATAATGTCATTATTTTTCTCTCTCACAACCCCACTGGGAATTGCAATCGGAATTGGAGTAGCAAGCACTTACAAAGATAATAGCCCAACTGCTCTAATTATTGAAGGGACTTTCAATGCTCTTGCTGCTGGGATTCTCATATATATGGCACTTGTTGACCTATTAGCAGCAGATTTCATGAACCCAAGACTGCAAAAAAATGTGAAGATCCAATTGTGGTCAAATGTCTCACTTCTTCTAGGGGCTGGATTTATGTCACTCATAGCAAAATGGGCTTGATTCTTAAGCAGTATAGTCTTTACATTATTATGTTGTACTTGTCTTGATATAGTTTTTTTTTGTGCAACTTCCTGATTGTTTTGTTGACATAATACCGTAAATAACTCGATGGAACATATCAAATTTGAGATAAATCAAAAGAGAAGAAAATTTCATTACAATAATAAATGGTTTTATTTATTCATTCACTTGATTACCTCATCCTTCACTATTTGTCTTTAGTTTACAACTTTTTATTTTTTAGAGAAAATTTATTTATTTTTATATCTATTTTTGTTTCAGCCTAGTTCATCCATGGTAAGAATATTTTACATATATAGTCTCATTAGATAGAAAGCCATATAGGGAAATGTATAGCTAGATAGAAAGGCTTTTGAAAGGTGTAAGTTGTGTGATATTATACTTGTGTCCCCTCTTCCCAGTAAAATGTGTGTGTGAGTTTAGTCTTAGGAATTTCTCAAAAAGAAAGGGTTTTATTTTTATTTTCAATTTCATCTTAATTTGTTAATTTTAGTTACTGGAGAAGTACTTTTATTTAATTCTTCCATCTCCCTTTTCTTCTTGCATTAATTAGGTAAGGAATTCAATAATTTGATTCTAAAAAAATGGTATTCATTATTAACTTATTTCATTAAAATTTAATGTTGTTTATTTTTTTAATTTTCTTTCATAAACTTTGATTGAATTCTTTAACTACTTCTATGAGCTTATATTTATATTCCAGTCCCATTCATATTGAGCTTATTCTCCTGTTTTAAGCGATCCGTACGATTTTCATATTTCTGGTAAGTAAATTTCCTACGTTTTAGGCACTCATAGTCTCATACAGATATGTTTAGTGAGTATTAAATATTATCCTGCAAAAATTAGCGAGTATTTAATACAATATTTATTTGGTTTGCCAAAAAAATTATTTATAAAAAATAACATTGGCAAACTATATATAAAAGTTTTGTCAATGGCTCATGATGGGTCTTGTAGCATTTTCATTTTCCAATGCTCATTTAGGTAAGCTTTATTTATTTATTTATTTTAATAATCTGATAGTTGAAAGGAGATTTAAATATTGAACAACTTGGACGAAAACATTAAGATATACTATATGATAGTTAAATTAAGAGATTCTTAATGAAGGTTGACTTGGTTCTAAGACTCTTTATTCTTGAAAATTTGACTCGTGGTTTAATCATCCATGAGAGATAGCCCCTCTTGTTCATGAAGGTGCCACGGTAAAGACTTAATGTGTCAACTCTTACCAAAAGATTAAACAGATAATACTATTACTTTTTAGTGACAGATATTATTATCTCTTACTAATTTGTGTTTAATTAATGCACGAAGAATTTCTCCGCTAATATAATTCTCTCACTACTTTTGAACTCACTTATCATGAGTTAAGGGTTCTATTCTTTTCATTTTTTAGTGGTGGGGTTTGGGGGGATAAGTTATCAAGAGTTAAGTTAATAAAGGCATCTCTAACAGATGAGTTTTTTGCACTCTTTTTGTCCAATTTTTGCGGAGCAAGCCAAGATATACATACATGTAATTAAACTTATAGACAAATTTTTTAATTGCTTAAACATGGAGAGCCACTATAACTCTCAACTCTCAACAAAAGTATTTAACCTTGTGTCGTATTCCTCAAGCATTTGGTGCATTCACTTATAAGATTCATGTATTCCTCAAATATTTAGTGCATTCACCTATAAGATTCATATGTTGTGTGAGAGGTGTCTCATGTTACGGTCTTATAATAGGTTCATATAAAGACTTAAAAGATTCATGTATTCCTCAAGTATTTAGTGCATTCACTTGTAAGATTCATATATTGTAAGAGAGATGTCTCATATTACGGTCTCATAATAGGTTCATATAAAGTAACTTTTTCTTAGTTTGAGAAGACTAGTAAAAATACAAAATAAATAAATAAAATATTTATATTAAATAGGAAAAATTTCAAAAAAAAATTGGAGAATTGTTTAGGGGTGTGCTTAAAAAAATGCTTTAACATTTATGCATTGTGTATAAAATAGAAAATGTTAGGGACACAAAAAATTTCATAACTATTACCACAACTTGTTACATGACAAGTTATTAATGGTGGAGGTCAAAAGATGGGTCCACATCTCTACCACTTATAATTCGTCATATGACGAGTTATGGTAAAAATTATGAAATTTTTTGTGTCCTTATTAAATTGAAGAAAATGCTTAAGTTCAATGTACAGGAAAAAAGATATGACTTGTTTACTTTTTCTTTAAGAAATAGTTGAAAAGACGTGCCCTTCTCGGCCACGACCAAGTAAGCACAAAGCACTATCTAAGGCAAAAGAGAGAGAATAAAACAAAAAGTTGGCATTATCTTATAATTTAGGACTACTAAGCAGTAAGGGAAAGAACACATTATATCGACATATTTGCATTGACTTTTGTTAAACGAGGCAACATAACTATGCAATCTAAGCTGAATGACCTTGAATAAGGAGTTTGCATGACAACATTGTGTCTACATTTTTGCCATTGCTTTTTGCTTGAATGTGTCATTTCTCAACTACTTTAGTAAAGCTAATAAATTATCCTATTCTAACGATTCTCTTCCACCATCACTCCTTTATATGATCTCATCGTGACCGTCCTTGTGCTCTACTGCTTCTTTACATGACTATAATACCCTCATAATTTTTCAAAATATTGTTATGTACCCCTTTCTCCTTTCAGACACTATTTCCGGTCAATTCTAACAAAAATTCTGGTGTTAAATCAACTCCTTGTGCAGATTTTTATTAAAGCTCGTTAGCCCATTAAACGTTTAGGGTTTCAATCCAGATTTACTTAGTATATAAGGAAAACCCTAAGGCATGTTTTTCAAGTTTTGGAGAGCTACTCTTTTACTCTTTCAAGCATCTACTAGACATCAATTTTATTTCATAAGTACCAATGAAACAAAGTTGCAGCCTAAGTTTCAGATATCAAGTGTACTAAAGATCAAAGGCCTGAATTGGAGGTCCATATTAGGGTAGATCCACATTAAAGAAATCTGAGGGTTTCAGAGCTAGGTTTGATAATCATAGTTAAGTTTACTGTGAATTAAATATTCTTTACTGTAAACTTCTATTTGTTATAGTGGATTGTTCTTCTTGGGTTTGGTCCCCCCATGTTTTTTTTTATTATCTTGAAATTGGTTTATTTCATTAGTTTTCTTGGGTCATCATATTTGTGTTTTATTTATTTTTCCACTATATGATATGATAAATTTATGTTTAACCTAATATCTACATAATTGACTTAAGTAACAACTTGGCAATAAAATCAGGTTAAACATTGTGTTCAGGGGTCTAAAAACAAACATACTGTAAATATATTAACTCAAAATTGTGTATAAAGAATTTTTTTTAATAGATGCAATATGGTCCATGATAATTGTTATTACTATCAAGCTTAATAAATTTTTTTTTTCCAATTAGGCCAAAAGACCAATTGATTTTGTACCATATAAGCAAGATTCAATCCCATGATTGTTATTTATTTATCATACAAAAACATCAATGAATTTCATTTTTGTGCATGCAAGATCTAATCTTATATTTGAGGGAACGAGATTTTACAAATTGAGCTAAAAGAAACCTACAAAAATCGTGTATAAAGATGAACATATGAAATGTCACTACAATACCTACCATAACAAAAATAAATTGGGTACTTAAATCACTCTTTTTAATTTTATTTTCACAATAATTTGTCTATAGTATGTAAATTGGTCCACATGAAAGACAGTACTGGTCCCTTACCAACCTTGCTGATCGATGATCAAGATTTGCTTTCCATGTAAATCCATTATGCATATGGGATACTTAATTCCAGGCCATCCAACACATGCTGACAAGCCACATGAATGACACAATGCTAACCTAGCTAGTAGCTATTTGAGAAGAGTTTTGAGCAAAGCCTATGTTCATTTATTTTTATGTTGGTATTGACTATATATATAAGATGCTTGGCTTATTATCAGCCATCCATTGATTTATTCTTAAGTGTTTTTCAATGGAACCATCCAATGATTTCAAACAACCCACATTGCAGCTTCTTTTTCATTTGCTATAAAAGTACAAAACTCAAGCCATTATCAAAGAACAAATATATTTGACAATCTTTCCTCTTCCTTAACCTACTACTCTCTATCTTTCTCTCACACACCAATACACCATGTATAACTTTCAACCTTGTTTTTCCAACATCTTGAAGTTGTTGTTTCTTCTAATTGTTTTTGTCCTCCCCACTATAGTATCTGGAGATTGTACATGTGATGCTGAGGCCACAAAGAACAACAAAAGTGTTGCACTTAAATATAAAGTAGGTTCAATAGCTTTAATTCTTCTTGCAGGTGCTGTGGGAGTAAGCATTCCATTGCTGGGCAAGAAAATTCCAACTCTAAGGCCTGAACATGACATCTTTTTCATGATTAAGGCCTTTGCAGCTGGTGTAATTCTAGCAACCGGGTTCATTCACATACTACCGGATGCATTCACAAGTTTAACATCACCATGCCTTAATGAAAATCCATGGGGAAAATTCCCTTTCACCGGCTTCATTGCCATGATGTCTGCTATAGGAACATTAATGGTGGACTCATTGGCAACTGGGTTTTATAAGAGGCTGCACTACAATAACTCTAAGCAGGTGAATGTTGTGGATGAAGAGATGAATGAAGAACATCAGGGACATGTGCATGTGCATACACATGCCACACACGGTCATGCTCATGGCTCAGCCACCAATCCCGAGGACTCGAATCTTGCCGAGCTAATCCGTTTTCGTGTTATCTCACAAGTAAGGTTTAATTTTAAATTCATTCTTGGGTGATATTGTATGATTTTGGATAAACAGAATAAAGAATAATGGAAAAGTATACATGTGGTTAGCTTTAACTAATCCTTAATTAATTTGTTGAGGATCTATAACTTTGGTTGTCGTTATTGGATGATATTGACTGATGGGTATTTCAGAGTTCGATTAAAATTTGGTGGGTGTGTTTTTTAGGTGTTGGAGTTAGGAATTGTGGCTCATTCAGTGATAATTGGAATATCATTGGGTTCTTCTCAAAGCCCTCAGACAATAAAGCCTCTACTAGCAGCACTGTCTTTCCATCAATTTTTTGAGGGAATGGGACTTGGTGGTTGCATTTCTCAGGTATCAGATTTCTCTCTTTTTATTTTTATTCATTTTTATTCTATATTCATGACCTCTCAAAGTAGTCTAGTGGGGCTCTTTATTTGAGAAAATTGAGAACCAGTTGCATTTAACAATTCTGCATCCTCGAATTCTATGACAAGTTTAGTACTTTATAGCATTCAAACTTTTTTTATTTATTTATTAGTTTATAGCATTCAACTTAAAGAATGGGCACATAACCAATTATTTAATAATTGTTAATGCTAACAAGTAATAAAATCTTTTGAAGTGCCAACTCAAAATGAAGCTCGCCGTACATCCAACTAGTCAACTTTCACACAGTCATATTACATAATGTTTACAGAAAAAAAAAAAATCAATTCATAGAATATGAAGTCTATAATATGTACCCTATCTACCGATAACTTTTCATCAAACTAACACAATTTGTATAACATTTCATACTACAATAAGTTAGAGTCAACAAAATTTTTTCTCTATCTTTCGCACGGGGATGGCATGCTATGATTAGGTCCTATTTGGTTAAGAGAAAAAGTGGTGTTTTTAGTATTCATTTTCAATTATTTGTGGGATCGACCACCAAAAAACTGGTTTGGTTGTGTTTTTGTACTCAATATTCATTTTAAGTTTTCAAAAAAAGTGGATTTGAATACAGAAAATGAATACAACTTTTCAGTGTTTTCATTTTCTATGAATATGAATATAGTGACATATTCGTGAATATTGTGAAAAAAAAAAATTACATTTTTTTGCGTGATATGATGTGTGTGAGTGAGAAAAGTTACATTTTTTTAATAGAAAACAATGACTAAACTCGGGTATAATGTATTCTATACTCAAATTATGTATTCAAAACAACTTACCAAACACTACCAAATGTGAAAATGATTGTATTTTTCTATATTCAAATTTAGGATTTGAATATAGAATACAGAAAATGAAAAGTGGATACACCACTTTTTGAAACTAAACAGGCCCTTAGTGTTAAAAAATATGATATTAAATGTGGACCCATATCAAAATAATATTACTTCTATCACAGAAAATTATGAAAATTAAAGAATGTGAAAATATTTGTCAACCAAAGCATGACTCTTGGGACAAAGATATGTTTTAGATGTTTTTTCATAATCTCTAACTTTAGCAAATTTTTTATTAAAATGTAGGCACAATTCAAGACTCGGTCTGCAGCAATAATGGCAACATTTTTCTCCCTCACAACACCTGTGGGAATTGCAATTGGTATTGGAATATCAAGTGTTTACAATGAGAATGGCCCAACATCTCTGATTGTTGAAGGGATTTTCGATGCTGCATCAGCTGGGATTTTGATTTACATGGCACTTGTTGACCTACTAGCAGCAGATTTCATGAACCCAAGAGTGCAAAACAGCTTGAGGATCCAATTTGGAGCAAACGCATCACTTCTTCTAGGGGCTGGTTGCATGTCTGTCTTGGCCAAATGGGCTTGAATTTTGTGCACCATGTATTTTGCTATAAAAGTTAATTTTGACTGTTACTGCTTTTTTTATTTAAGAAATGGCACAACAAAATAATATCACAAATCCTTTTTTGCGGGATAAGTATGTCCATTACAAGTCTGACCAAGAAAGGAAACAAAGTACATAGCATACAAAATATTTTATCTGTTTATTTTGGCATTACAAAAAAGTGCATAGTTGTTCTTTAATCGACTGCCTTACCATACAGCCTTGTCTTGCATCATATTAACCACAAAATTTTCATTTAAAATTGTTCTAAAACTAGTCAACTTTCTTTTATTTTTTTAAGTAAGAAGAAGGATAGGATAGAGTTTCTATATGTAATCTAATCTCAAGTTAACCTCAAAAGGAATACTCTTTCAGATTCTTTTTCTTTTCATACACAATTCAAACCTCTCATGCCACCCACTTCGACTTTTTGACATCTGAGTTGTCTAAGAGTTATATTAGTCCAAGTCAATGTTTTGAGCTTAGGTATATTCTTCATTTTTTTTTTTTTAATATATATTCAATAGTTAGAATACCAGGAGAGAGGGGTTTGTTGTCTTAATAAAAGAGTGTAGATGGTGTTGAGTTATAAGACTATTAGTTTTTTTTTTTTTTAGAGTTTCAATCTATGGCGTCCGCTTTTGATGATATCATCAGACTAAGATATCAATCAGTTTTTGGTGTAGGCGGGAATTGAGTCTTAGATCTCTTATTCAATTATCAGAGACTTTACTAATTGAGCTAGTTAGAACCCACAATATATAAAGCTTTAGTTCTCATTAAAGTATATATCTAAAGTCAAAAATATATTGCTACCTCTTTAATATATCGATCCCAATAAGCACACATTATCACATTATGTTTGGATGAATATGTGAGAGTTTGGATTCAACTTATTCCTGCTTATTCTGCGTTTGTGTTTTTGTGTTTCTTTTTTTTTTTTTTTTTTGGCTGCCGTTGTTTTTGACTTTTCAACCTGTTTACTATATACTTTTCATCAACTCGTGCACTGTTCACAGCAAAATAAGTGGCGGAGTGCACACCAGTGGGTTCCATTTACTGTTCACGGATCCACAAATATCACTTTTCAGCAACTTTTTCATTAAAAATAGGTCCCACGGTACTATTTACACATTTAAAAATTATTTTGCTACAGTGTTTTCAGTTTTTAATTTCAGCAACTTTCAGTTTCAGTAACAATAAGCTCAATCCAAACGGACCCTATATATGGAGAAAGAGATGAGAAGGAAAAATGGTTCACTCTTTTGCCTCTTTTCTCCTCTCCTCTTTCCTATCCAAACATATAGATAACATGCCTATATATGTAAATAACGCAAAAAGGAATACTTTTTTCTATTTGTTTATTTTGCATAAATTACTTTGGTTTGTGACCCTTCAAGGTGCTCCTCCATATATACAAAATGGTGATACTGTAGTCACCCTAGATGAGCAGGTAAATTTCATCAATGGCGTGCAAGGCCCACCCCACTATACTATCAACTAGCAGGTGCTATCCCATCAGATTGCCTTATTCTTTTTGGTGAAATATATCTACAATTTCACAATGGAAAATGTATCTCAAGTCTCAACTACTTTCACGTTCAAAATCTCTAGTTCTGAATCAACATTTGAAGGCGATGAAATTTTAGGATGTCGCATAATATCAAGGCTTTTCCCCCCCTTTTTTTAAAGTATTGCATTGCAATTTTATTGCATAATTTTAACTTTTTGCACCTCTCTCTCTCTAAGATGCAAGCTTCCATGTTATCTACTTTATCGACCATATAATTACCACCCTTACAATCTAAAAGCATTGTTCTTGCGTCCAAGAAAGTAGGGTACTTCTCTCAAGACCATCCCAAGAGGAACTCAAAAGTAGTGGCAAATGCAAGAATATTGAAGGCTTTTAGAACATTTTATAAAATGGGGCATGATATTCCTTGACTTGTAACTTCAAGGACTTTATTGGAAACATGGTTTGTCTTCTATTTCATTGATCCAATGGCAGCACATAAAGTTTCATTGCATTATTCAAAGCCTAATCCTTCCAACGTCACTGTGCGGAATAAAGAGTAAAGCATAAATACCATGCCATTAAGATATATAAAAAATACCCCCCTCAAAATTTTTTTATTTAAATTAAAAAGAGCAAGAGTATAGACCAATATTAGTGCAAAAGAATAAAACATCAATAGGCTTCAGGAGTGTTAGATTTAGACCCATGTCAAAAGCAGTGTTCAACCAGTTTTAAGGTCAAGTTGTTAATTAAATCTATTATGAAAGCCTTAGGTTAAACAAACAAGTATCAATATCATGTACACTGGAAAATATGACATAGGATATGATGATTTAAGAAACTAATGAAATCAAACCATTTTTACAGGAAAAACATGAGAAGACTTGACCTAATCAATCCTGAGGTAACAGATTCACTATAAGATGGAGATTTACAATCAAGAATAACCATATTCATAGTAAATCTAACTTCAGTTACCAAATTGAGCTCAGAATCCCATAGGCTTCCCGTATAGTGAACTACTATAATGTGAACCTCCAATCCACACACTTCAAAATCTCATTGAAGACTTGACCTAATCAATCCTGACGTAACAGTTTCACTATAAGATGGAGATTTACAATCAAGAATAACCACATTCATAGTAAATCTAACTTCAGTTACCAAACTAAGCTCAGAATCCCACAGACTTCCCTTATAGTGAACCACTATAATGTGAACCTCCAATCCACACACTTCAAAATCTCATTGAAGATTTGAATTTCTAGCACCTATGATGACTAGTATAAGGCAAAAACTTCTACAACACTGGATTTTGAGTTTCTTTAAAGAATACCACCGATAGATATGAGAGAGTTTTGGGTATAGATACCTAGATATAGAAAATGAGGCATAAGAGACACCTCTCTCTCTCTCTCTCTCTCTAAAAGCTCTCTAGGGTTAGCTTATAATGTTCTTTAAATACCGTCATACACAGATCACAAATTGGGCTTGAAATTGAAAAGTTGTGGGCTTTTTCACATTTGTTAATTTTTGCTGATTTTGCGATTTTTGAAAGGTTGAACAGGAATTAAGTGGCAATCAAATGGTTTCGATAGGTCGAACAGGAATCGAGTACCAATCAAAAAAACAGATTCACATGTTTCTTATCATGGGCTTGGATCTTTGTCTTGGACTTGGAAGTACACATTCTAACTGTTAGGTTCTAAATATTTAGAAATAAATGTTTAGGTTCTAAATACTTTGTATGTTGGCAAATCGAGAACACAAACTTGTCTAGAATTAGATCTTAGGGTCTATGAAGTGTTTTAGACATTGCTTAAAGTGATACAAGTCAAGATTCAAGAACATACAAGCTGCAGAAAAAATAATAATTGAAAATCTAACTAGCTTGAACAATCGAGAGAAAGCTTCGATCAATCGAACTACGAACTGCAGAATTTGTTTTAAGGCCCAACAGCCTGCAAATTGTTTAGGGTTTCAATCCAAACTTACTGGTATATAAGAAAAACCCTAAAGCACGTTTTTCAAGTATTGGAGAGTTACTCTTTTGAGATCTGTAAAATGATTGTACCTTCAAACTCTTTCAAGCACCTACCGGAGATCACCCTCATATTACTAGTACTGATGGAGTAAAGTTGCAGCCAAGCTTCAGTTATCAAGTGTACTAAAGATTAAGACGTGAACTGGAGGTTCATGTTGGAGCAAGTCCACTTCAAAGAAGTCTGAGGGGTTCAGAGCTCGGTTTGGTAACTGTAATTAGATTTACTACGAATTGGTATTCTTGACTGTAAATCTCAATTTGATATAGTGGATTATTCTCTTGGGATCATTCCCTCGCAGGTTTTTACCTTGAAACTAGTTGTTTCATTAGTTTTCCTGAGTCATCACATCTTGTGTTATTTAGTTTTCCAATGTGCATGATATGCGTGATGAATGTTTAATCTAGATCTGAATAATTAATCTAGGTAACAACTTGGCTAATCAATTAGATTAAACAAATTGTGTTTTTAGGGGTCTAGAAAATTAACACTAACTTTACAAGACTTACTATTTGCCATGGTTTGCCAACACTACAAACTCAAACCCTAACAAGCAAAATGTCAGGTTAGTGGTAAGTGGTAACTAGAAAATAAGTATTTCTAGTTACTTCTGTAGGAAATTGCATCATTCTTTGAAGAGAATATACACAAATTTCTAGATTTGTAAGAAACGAAAATAGAAAAAAAAATGTGCTAAAGAAAACAATCACACAAGACAATATTTACGTGGTTCGACAATTTGCTTACATCCACGAAGTTGTACTAATTTCACTATTTTCAAGGAAAAATACAAGATACTATAGTACAGTTTTTCATCTCTCAAAAAAACACCTCAAACCCTAGTCTGAAGCAACGGTATTTATATCCCACAAAATCACTTTTATAATAGGTTAGGTCATAATCCGAATTAAATACAACTAGACTTCACATAACCCAACATTCTTTAATGGACGAACTTGAACCATAGACACTAGAATTACTTTCCTGTATACGCAATACCTGGGACAATAAGTCTTGGAATTGCCTCTTTCCAAATGTGAATTCTTCCGTATTGGGACATACCAATCACCTCTTTGCTTACAGCTAATGATTCTCGTGTGTGTGTGTGTATAAAAGAAGGAAAGCTGCATTCTTTTCATTTGTTTCCCTAATGTACACATTTAACACATCCTTTCATGATTCTTTGCCCCTCAAGATTTTTGTAGACAAAAGCAGAATTTCCCTTTTGCTTCTCTTGCCTTAGATTTTATCACTAGCCTCTAACTTCTCCCTTAGCAAGATTACCCAAGTACAATGGGTGAAGATATATCTCTTACCTCCTAAGCTCTCGATTCTAGAAGACCTAATAACCTCAATATGCAAGAGCTCTAAAGGATTAGTGGTAAGCACATCAAAAGTTTTGGGTGTTGGGATCTAATATGTTTTCCTATTTGGCAAGGACCGCAAACAACCTTTTCAACTTTTCCCAACTTAGGCAAACTAAGCACAGCCTCAACCTTTGAAATCTTCACCAACTGCTTGTAGCTATTAGCTACTAGCATGGCATTGATACCATAACTCAACATCAATTAGAGTATGTTTGGCATCAGCTTTAGTTTTTAGTTTTTATGTACAGATTTTTAAAACCTCACTTTTTCAAAAAATTTCATAGTACAAGTATACTTTAGCACATTTTCAGCAAAAATTTTCAGCAAAAAACTAAATAAACTATCCACAAACGAGCACATAGTCTAAACATAGTTGCAACACAATTTAATGTTAGGGACAATGTTGTAGCAATTGTGAGATGTCCTTACACCTCCCACGACACGTTCCCCTTCTTCATTAATGACATCACACTTCTTTTTGAAATTTTTTTTTTTTTTTTTTTTTTTTTTTTTTTTTTTTTTTTTTTTTTTTTTTTTTTTTTAAGAATGCTAAGTATTTTAAAACACATACACGGGGAGAGGGAGAAGGTCATAATTCTTTTTGGAAAATTGAATTATGATCATCCTCGTTACAAAGTTGACTCATACTTGTTATGCACTGGTGTACCATGTTTATATATATATATATATATATATATATATATATATATATATATATTTATTTATATAATTAGTCTATACTTTATAAATCATACCATCTAATTAACTAGCATTGTTAGGAATGCTATAAGCATATGGATAATAATTGTTGTAGATTTAGCTAGTTAGTTAGTTAGTTACAATTCCGAGCATGTTAATCACATTTAGCAGATGTTAGAATTATTAATGCACATGAGGAATGATAGGACCATTAGGATAAGGCCATATGACCCAACAAAATAGTTTTATGGTTCTATAAATACCTACTTGTATAATCACATTTCCATCATTGAAGAATAAACCAATTTCTTAGTACATTAGTGTATCTCTGTCTTAATCTCATTCTTTCTCTATGGAGGGTGACTACCTCGAATTAAGTCAATTTCCCTACAATTCCTACCAATTTCCCTATAATTCTCTTCAATCTCCATTAGGAACCACCGGGTTCCTAACAATTGGTATCAGAGCCGTTGATCTTGATACAGACGAATGTAACCAAAGAGAACTTTGGAAAGGATTACGGCAAGTGGTGAAAAAATTTTCGGAGGATGTCAAGACTTTGTATGAATCTCACAATGTCGTTTTAGAGAAGGTTAAGGCCTTGGTTGAATCTAACAAGGCTATGAATGAAGAGCTCTCAAGATTGTAAGAGGGTTTCGAGAACATGACGGAAGAGGAATTACAATCTCTTAATTTAATGAAACTCGAAGAACAAATCAAGTTCCAAGAATCTAATGCTGTTGTTGCAAGCCGGGATGTTGATTCTTGTGTCAAAGTGGATGATGATATACATGTACACGCTGCCCTTGAAGTTTAGTCCAAAGAACCAACAAAGAAGGTGATGATGATCTTCCAAGAACCAATTCTTGATGCACCAATGGAGGCTTCAATTCAAGAGTCTATGATTCAAGAATTGGCAATCCAAGTGTCAGTGATCCAAGAATCCAAGATGCAAGCGCCAACAATTTTAATGGTTCTAGAATCAAATGAGGTCTTGAGGATACAAGAACATTCCAAGGTTCAAAGAATCAATGCGACCTTGAAGATTGAAGAACCATTGAAAGCTCAAGAATTTGAGCAAAGTTTGAAGATCTACGAAGAGGAAACCTTCATGTGCATGGGACCGCTTGTCAAAGAGAAATGCATGAATATGGTGATCAAAATGTCACTAAGGTATTGGTCCATTGGAAGATCTCCTTTGATGAAGATGCTATTTCACAACAACACCTTGTGGGTAAGCTGTTTTCAAGGGGAGGGAAATGTTAAGAATGCTATAAGCATATGGATAATAATTGTTGTATTGAGATTTAGTTAGTTAGTTACAATTCCAAGCATGTTAATCACATTTAGCGCATGTTAGAATTATTAATGCACATAGGGAATAATAGAACCAATAGGATGAGGTCATGTGAGCCAATGGGATTAGATCTAGTCTCCTATAAATACATGATAGTAATTTGTTGATGGCCATTTTAGAAGCCCAAGTAGAAGGGAGAAGCCCAGCAACACGGACAGAAAAGAGTCGGCAAACGAATAGAAAACCCATTAAACCCAAGCGGCAGGAATAATAGATCACAGGCCCATAAGATAAACAAATGGGTCTTGAGGAGGTAAATGGGCTTAAAGGAGCCTCGGAAAGAGAGAAAAAGCAAATCATGGGCAGTATATGATGTGGAAAAGTAAGAATGGGTCACGGCAGGCCCAAAGTAATGAAAGCAAAAAAAGTAAGGGGTTGATGGCAAGTCCATGAACCCCAAGGATGAGGGATAATGTAATTAGACCAGGGAAACCCAAAGAATTCAGTAAAAGCCCATGGGAATGCAAAGTAAAGAAAAGGGTCGAGGAAGCCCAAGAGAAGCAAACGGGCCCAAGATGCCCAAGAGAAAACAAATGGGACACAGGAGCCCACTAGTGATATAATAAAAGAACTAATGGCCGTACGAGGCCATTGAGAGAAGAATAAACGGGAGGCCCAAAGAGGCCCAGCCAAATTGAGATAAAACAACTTCGCAGCAGGAATGATAGAGTGGTATGGTAGGAGATGGTAGCAGAAAAAGGGTAGGCTGAAGGAAAGCAAAGCCCATCGTCAAGCAAGGCCCAGCTCGAATAGGGCAAGCCATAAAGGAAAGGGAAACTAGAAAATAGTAAAAAATGGATGGCAGATTGTGCAGGCCAACCACGACAGACGCATAAGCAGCAGACAGATTTTGGGCATACATGGAAGATAGGCATGCGCAAGGCCCAGACCTCACCAGCCTGTACCCAGCCAATATAGGATACGGTGAGGTCATGGGTCAGAGGTAAGAAGACATGGTTTGGCGGTGGGGAGAGGGGAAAACCTATTTTGAGGTTCCTACTAGGACTCTTTTGAGGGAAGTGTCTTGCTGGGATGACATACCACCCAAAGGAGCAAAGCTGAGCTGGAACCACTAGGTGCATGCCATGAGGGATAGGGAGAGAGAAGACACCCACACCATAGCAGGAAAGGGTGCCACGGCAGACAAACAAACAAAATAGCTTTCTTTTGTCTGGCGATGGGGAATGTCACACAGACGGACCAGTGGTGGTTGGCAGGTACACCCAAACCAAACAAAGGTAGTTAAGGGTTAAAATAGTAAAATCCGGTCATGGCAGACACTATAAAGAGGCCCTTGTCGTGTACAGGAAAAAGGGGACAACAAGCACCACGGTATTAGAAATTTGAAAACTAGGAAATAGAAAACAAGGATTAAGAACAAGAAGTAGAAAGAAAAAGATAAGAAAGGGGAATATTAGAAAAGAAGGAAAGAAAAAGATAGAGAGTTAGAACGGCAGGCATGCACCAATAGGTTGATTGCCTCTCTCCCTCTCAAAATCTTGTTCTCTGCTGGAAACAAAGAGTGTTCTTGTGTACCAACCATTTAGGTCCGCTTCCCTCAAAGTGATTAATTTCCATGGCAAGATCTCCCTGAGAGATTATTCATTTTGAGAAGAGGTGTTCTTCCCTCTTTGGTTTTGGTCCTGCAGATCAAACTTAATTTGATTTATTTCCTCTCTCAATCAACTCATATACTACCCACTTATTCCCCTTACTTTTCTTATAAAATAATTGTTGTTAAACTGTGATTATCTTTTTCTAAAGTAGGGATTATCTGTTTACCTTAATAAAAATGTCAAAGTACTTTATTTTATCTTGTTATTATCATATCTGCTTGCCGCAATCCATTTGAAATAGTTCTGCCCACCGTAAGCGTGCTTCTGGTAGACAAGGCATAGTTTGCGCACAAGCCGGACCAAATTGAGTTGCAGTTGGACCAGTCTTAACTCTCCTACTCAGAATACTTGGGCCTAATACCGCAGGAGGCAGCCCAGCCCACTTTAACCAAAAAAGGCCCATTACATAATTCAACATTAGATATCAATGGAAGAATAAACCAATTTTTTAGTGCATTAGTGCATCTCTCTTTCTCTCTTAATCTCTTTATTTATTTATGGAGGGTGACTATCTCGAATTAAATCAATTTTCTAATTGTTGTAGATTTAGTTAGTTAGTTACAATGCCAAGCACGTTAATCATATTTAGTACATGTTGAAATTATTAATGCAAATAGGGAATAATATAACCATTAGGATAAGGCCATGTGGGCCAACAGAATAGTTTTATAATTCTATAAATACCTACTTGTATAATCACATTTTCATCATTGAAGAATAAACTAATTTCTTAATGCATTAGTGCATCTCCCCCTCTTAATCTCTTTCTTTCTCTATGAAGGGTGATTACGTCGAATTAAGTCAATTTCCCTACAATTCCCACCAATTTCCCTATAATTCCCATCAATCTTCATTAGGAACCACCGGATTCCTAACAAGCATTAACATAAATAAAATATCATTCTAAAAAAAACATAAATAAAAGATATAACATTTAAAAAAAGAAAAAGAAAAAGACAAGGGTTCATAAAATCTCATATACATAATTCAACAACTAAAAGTTCATAAAGCCTGATACTTTTTTATTTTTATTTTTATTTTTGAAAAACATCTTGTGCACAATGAAACAAACCAAAAAATCTCATAAATCTTATAAAGTGGGCCTATTTCTTAGAGAGAAAAAAATTAGAAATCCATAAAAACAATTTCAGTCCGGATTTATCCACTTAAAATAATGGAAATTGGCCGGAGTAGGCCAGTACACGCCAAAATTTTGACCAAGATAGAATAGGAGGCCTTGTTGGAGTACATATTCATAATATATATATATATAAATTATTAAAAGAATATTTAAAAAGTAGTTAAATAAATTAAAAAAGAATAAATAAAAATTTTGACCATGAAAATTTGAGAATTTTTTTCGGACCCATAAAGTAAAAATTTTGTTTTGATCCACCAAGTTTGATCAAATTATTTCTCAAAAAAAAAAAAGTTTGATTAAGTTTTAAAAATTTCATTCCGTTCAATTCCATAATTAATTTGGTAGTTAAATGCCAATAAAACAACCTCTCTCTCTCTCCACAACTAGATGAGCCACAGTTATGAATTGAATGACTACCACGAAAACTAAATCAAACTTGGTGGACCAAAATGAAAAATCTCATAATTTAGTGAACAAAATAAAAACAACCCAAAATTTCAAAAGTCGAAAATGTTATTTAATCATTAGAAAATTAAGTTACTTTTGAACTCAATTTGTATGAAATTTTGATTAAAACGTCAGAGATGCTCTAAACAAGAAAAATGAAAGATGACCCTGCTTTGTTTATAAACTAGTCAGCAACCACAGAAAAGTTAAATAAAATATGGCTTATCTCAAAAAATTATTTTTTCTCTATTTTATTATGTATATAAATATCAAATTTGATAATTACTATATTTTATAAAAAGTGGTCATACTAACGAGTGCACTTAAGACAATAGTTAACAATCTATTTTAAAAAAGTTTTGAAATCACTTTTATAGAAAATGGAAAAAACTATCAAAACATTAAGGTTATATTTGGTAATAGATTTTGTTTTCTATTTTTAAAAACTTGTTTTTGGGAATATAAAGAATTTTTTTTTTTTTTTTTTTTTTTGTATTTTTGAAATCAAAAACATGTCTGGTTAGTTGAAATTAAAAAGATAATTTTTTGAAGAAAAAAATAGAAAATACTAAAATATTTTATTACTAAGATTTGAACTCTAATGCTAACTTATTAAATGAGATAGATTCATTAAATTAAACGCATATTTTCATTGACTTTTGAAAATTAGAAACTAAAAACAGTCTTTTATATGTTTTTAGTTTTCTTTACAAAATGAATTTTGAGAACAGTTTTTGTTTTCTATTCATTTTGGGTTGCCAAACAAGTTTTTTAGTCTCAAAAATAGAAAATTATTTTAAAAACAGAAAATAAGGGAAAAAAATAGTTATCAAACATATCCTAATTGTTTTTTTTTTTTTCCTTATAAAAACTTTCTTTAAATAAATTATTAATCATTGCTCTAAGGGCCTCCATTAGCATTTCTCTATAAAAAAATAATTATGATAGTTATTTAAATATATTTATTGTGATTGTGTTTATCTATGAAATATTAAATATGAAATTTAACAATTATGTTAGTTATTAATAGGTATTTATAATTATTTTGTTATTATATTTAATTATTAGATATATAATTATTGTAATCATTAACAGATGTTAATGTTGATTGTATTTGTATATGGAAGTGTTTATTCTATTATATAGGCTAGAATGCAAGACCCTCTTTTTAAGTTTTACCATAATTTATTTCAGACTTCTAACCTTGTCTTTGTTTATTCAAGACCTCAAATTTTCAAATTTATTCAATTAAGGCCTCAAAGTCAACTTCACTTAACATTTTTTACAAAAAAACTCTGGAAAATATTTTCAATCATTAATTGGATTTTTTTAACTTAAAAATTTTGAAGAAAAAAAATTAAAAGTTTGGACAACTAACTTCAACATTTAACAAAAATTGATGAAGATACCTTAATTTAATAAACTTGAAACTTAGAGGACTGAAATAATTGAAAGCAAAGTTAGAGAACCAAAATGAATTCTAGTGAAATGTAAAAGGTAAATTTTGCATTTTAACCATAAATATACAATAGAATATAAACTTAATTAAAATATATATATTATAATATTGACATAGAAAATTGTGAGACCTGAATACTTTATATGGCAAAATAACATGAAGTCAACAAAATATTGTGCTTACATTTTCCTATTGGTTGAATATGTCATTTCTCAACTACATTAGGAAACCTAATATATTATCACTTGGTATATTTAGAGGGGAGAAAAAAATGACTGAAAAAAAAGAAAGAGAAAAGAGGGTGGTTGGAATATATATTCTCTTTCTTCTTCCCATCTTCCCCATCCAAATATAGGAAATAATTAAGATCACTACATTCGAAAAAATAGATACTATAAATTTATTTAACTTAAAATTTGAGCTATCAAACAACCAGAATTTTTTTAGAATTAAAAAAAAAAAAAAATTGAGACAAAAAATTGAACTTCATACAAACTTTAAGAATGTAAACAATATTTAAGTATAATTTTTATGATACAATAAGATTCAATAGGTATGGCGTCTTCTCTATGATAAATTTTTTTTTTACTGTAAGACTTAATAATTATTCTTTATTATCGATCCAAGATCACAATTAGTTTCTTTTATGTGAATGAGATTTGATTCCATTATTGCTGTTTACCATCAAACAAAAACATTAATTGGTTTTTTTTTTATGCATATAGGATTTGATCATAGATCCTTTATTAAAAGAAATTGGGATGGGAAAGATGAACAAATAAAACATCACTCCATTATCTACCATATTTTAAAAGAAATTGGGATACTCAAGTCCCTCATTTAAACATGATCTTCAAAACATTTGTCTCTAAGACCCCAAGCATGTAGCATGGTCCACATGAAAGACTATACAGGACCACAGATGGATTACCAAACTTGCTGATTATCAACATCAAGATTTGCTATTTAGTGCATGTGATATGGCCATCAAACACATGACGACAAGCCCCACGAATGACACAAAGCTAATCTACCTAAGAAGCCTTTTGAGCAAAGCCTTCGTATGCTTGATTTTCAATTGAGCCTTCCAATGAATTCAAACAACCAGCATTGCACCTTCTTTTCCATTTTCTATATAAGAACCCAAAACATTTGATGATCTTTCCTCTCGTTCCTTAAGTTTTTCTAGTGTCTCTACCTTTCTCTTGTGCACCAATACATCATGTTCAACTTTCAACCTTGTTTTTTCAACATCTTTTCTTCTAATTGTTTTTGTCCTCCCCACTATAGTTTCTGGAGATTGTACATGTGATGCTGAGGCCACAAAGAACAACAAAAATGATGCACTTAAATATAAAGTAGTTTCAATAGCTGTAATTCTTTTTGCTGGTGCTGTGGGAGTAAGCATTCCATTGTTAGGCAAGAAAATCCGAACACTAAGGCCTGAAAATGACATCTTTTTCATTATCAAAGCCTTTGCAGCTGTTGTAATTCTAGCAACTGGGTTCATTCACATACTACTGGATGCATTTGCGAGTTTGACATCACCATGCCTTAATGAAAATCCATGGGGAAAATTCCCTTTTACCAGCTTCGTTGCCATGGTTTCTGCTATAGGAACATTAATGGTGGACTCATTCGCAACGGGGTTTTATAAGAGGCAATCTAAGCAGGTAAATAGAGTAGATGAAGAGATGCATGAAGAGCATGAGGGACATGTACATGTTCATACACGTGCCACACATGGTCATGCTCATGGCTCAGCCACACATCATGAGGAGTTGAATCTGGCAGAGCTAATCCGTTTTCGGGTTTTATCACAAGTAAGGTTAATTTCAGATTAATTGTTGGGTGATATTGGCTTATGGGGTATCTTATATTAGTTTGATTTTAGAATCAGATTTTAATGAACTTTGGTGGGTGTGTTTTCTTAGGTATTGGAGTTGGGAATTGTGGCTCATTCAGTGATAATTGGAATTTCATTGGGTTCTTCTCAAAGCCCTCAGACAATAAAGCCTCTACTAGCAGCACTGTTTCCATCAGTTTTTTGAGGGTATGGGGCTTGGTGGCTGCATCGCTCAGGTATCAGATTTCTTTTTTCTTTTCTTAATTTCTTTTTTTTTGGTTAAAAAAAAATGAGTAGAGAGGGTGACCAGTGTGGCTTTTCTACTTGGATGTGACCATAATAGCACTCTATCAGTTCCCAAACGAGACCCTATACTCCTAGTCGGTTAGAAACTTACTTATTATTTTTAGATTGTTTGGAATAGAGATAGAATATTGAGGTTCAAACCTAAGTCCTGAGACTTGTTGGCCCAGTATATTACCAACTAGGCCACCCGAATGTTGGTTCAGATTTCATTCTATAGCCATGACTCCCCGACCTCTCAAGTGGGGCTCTGTTAATTGACAAAATTGTGAACCATTTGCATTTGTTGTAAGCAATATTCTGCATCTTTGAATTCTATGCATAAGTTCAGTTATAGCACTGAAACTTAAAGTAAGCGCAGAGAGAGAGAGAGAGACTAATATCCTCGGAATAAGCACATCATTTCTTTAATAATTGTTAATGCTAATGAGTAATATAATTTAACACTACTATAGTTTTTGAAATATCAATTAAAAATATAGCTAGCCGTACATCCAGTATGTCAACTTTCAAGCAATCATTTTATTTTATTTTATTTTTTTAAATCAGCTTATAGAATATCCAATCAGCCGTACATCCAATTTGTCATTTTTTTTTTTCTTTTTTTAATCAAGGTTAGAAATCTATCCTAAATCTACCACTCTCCCGGACCAAATATGTCTTTGGCTGTAGTAAACCAACACATACTGCCATAAGTCTAGAATAAAACAATTTAACAAGGGAAAAATCTTTCGTACATATAGTGTGTTACACACTTGAGTTTTTTATAACGAGTTTTCAGTTATAAAAACTTAAGTATGTGTAACACAGTGTGTAAAATAAACACCCCATTATCATATTATAATTGTTGAATTAGCATGCTGTGATTGGTGCTAATAAAAGTGATGTCGTAAATGGGACAATGTAAAAATGTTATTACTTCTAATAACAACTTGATATCCACAGTTATGAAAAAGATTGTGAATAATTTTGTGTAACTAGTATTATGTTTCATACTAATATATGCTTTCGAAGTTTTTATTTTATCTCTTATTTAAATACACTTCTGGTTACAATATAGGCACAGTTCAAGACTAGGTCTGCAGCACTTATGGCGACATTTTTCTCCCTCACAGCCCCTGTAGGAATTGCAATTGGTATTGGAATATCAAGTGTTTACAATGAGAATGGCCCAACTGCTCTGATTGTTGAAGGGATTTTCGATGCTGCTTCGGCTGGGATTTTGATTTACATGGCGCTTGTTGACCTATTAGCAGCCGATTTCATGAACCCAAGAGTGCAAAACAACTTGAGGATCCAATTAGGGGCAAATGCATCACTTCTTCTAGGGGCTGGTTGTATGGCTGTGTTGGCCAAATGGGCTTGAATTTTTTAGCGCCACATATTTTGCTATGCAATAATACAAGCTAAGAATGTCCATCACAAGTCCTATCAAGAAAGGAATACAAATAAAGTTCATAGCATAGAGAATGTTTAATTCATTTATATTGAATTATTTACCAAAAGGGTCTACTTACTATTCAAAAATGCTAGGACCATAACTGAGGTCACAACTTGAACATGTGGCAATTTATGATTGACGGAGTAAAAGTTGTCCATATGAGTTCACCACTCACAACTCGCCATGTGGACAAGTTGTGGTAAAGTTGTGGTTATAGCATTACAATAACCCTAGAGAAACCAAAAATTTCACAAATCTTTTTTTGCACCCTCCCTTTTTTCTTGTGTTGTGGTGGGTTCCAAAAGAGATGAATATTAGTTTTTATGTGAGATTATGTGAAATAGTAAGTGAATAAGTCAACGCCTCTACCAACATGGCCTCCAGCATACAATTCCATCTTGCATCATTCTTTCTTAACTTCTTTCTATCTATCTTATTATTATTATTGAATAAATGAAGAAAGGGATTTAAACCTAGGTTCTCACTATTGTGAGAATCAAATAATGTCATTGAGATACAAGGCTCTTAGCATCTTACATCACATTTTTCAACCAAAAAAAAAAAAAAGTTTCCAAAACAAGTCAATAATTATGTAAAGTTTGAACTAAGAAGAAAGGGAGTATGGAGTTTATATGTGTAATCCAAAGCCAAACCCAAAAGGACACAGAACAAAGTTAATATGTGTAATCTCAAGCCAACCTCAAATGGAGTATTATATGCTTGCGTTACAATAAACAAAACAAGTAATCTTCTTTTTCATTCCCTTACACAGAATTCAAACCTCACATCTCCACTCATGTAACTCTTACTATTTGACACTTTTGAGTTGTCAGTTTATAATAGCCCAAGTCCATGTGTGGGCTTTAGGCATATTCTTCAGTTCCCCTCTTACAGGGGCCAAATTGGCCATTTACCACTATACGTAGAAATTATTAGCAACATACCACTATTTGCAAAATAAATAGCAATATATCACTTTTTTGAAACTCAAGTTTGTTGTATAAATCGAGTTTTAAACACTCGAATTTCATAAAAAAAACTTGTGCTGACATGGATTTTTTTATTGAAAAAATGCCACATGGAACTCGAGCTTGGTAAACTTGAGTTCTTTGTAAATACAAAACTCGAGCGTAATACTCTTTTTTTTTTTTTCTTCTATGGTACTCGAGCTTACCAAGCTCGAGCTCCTTGTAATATTGAACTCAAGTTTGGCAAGCTCGAGTTTTTTATACTTTTTTTTCAATAATCAACAAATAAATTAACATAAACATAAGCATAAAAATTAGTGAATTTTTTTCATTTGAACGCACAAACATATGTTTTCATTTATTTAAATAGAAACATTGTAAAGTATAGAAATTTTAATTTCAAAATATTAATTATTAGGCCACTCATACCCCTCCATTGTTTGCAAAATAAGTAGCAATATACCACTTTTTTGAAACTCGAGTTTGCTGTGTAAATCGAGTTTTAAACACTCGAGCTTCATAAAAAAAACTTGTGCTAACGTGGATTTTTTTATTGAAAAAATGCCACATGGAACTCGAGCTTGGTAAACTCGAGTTCTTTGTAAATACAAAACTTGAGCGTAATACTCTTTTTTTTTTCTTCTATGGTACTCGAGTTTACCAAGCTCGAGCTCCTTGTAATATTGAACTCAAGTTTGGCAAGCTCAAGTTTTTTATACTTTTTTTTCGATAATCAACAAATAAACATAAACATAAACATAAAAATTAGTGAAGTTTTTTCATTTGAACGCACAAACATATGTTTTTATTTATTTAAATAGAAACATTGTAAAATATAGAAATTTTAATTTCAAAATATTAATTTTTAGGCCACTCATACCCCTCCATTGTTTGCAAAATAAGTAGCAATATACCACTTTTTTGAAACTCGAGTTCATGAAACTCGAGTTTGCTGTGTAAATCGAGTTTTAAACACTCGAGCTTCATAAAAAAAACTTGTGCTAACGTGGATTTTTTTATTGAAAAAATGCCACATGGAACTCAAGCTTGGTAAACTCGAGTTCCATGCAACACAATACTCGAGCTTACCAAGCTCGAGTTCTTTGTAAATACAAAACTCGAGCGCCTCTTTTTTCTTTTTTCTTCTATGGTACTCGAGCTTACCAAGCTCGAGTTCCTTGTAATATGGAACTCGAGTTTGGCAAGCTCAAGTTTTTTGTACTTTTTTTCGATAATCAACAAATAAACATAAACATAAACATAAGTAATTTTTTTTTTCATTTGAACGCACAAACATATGTTTTTATTTATTTAAATAGAAGCATTGTAAAATATAGAAATTTTAATTTCAAAATATTAATTTTTAGGCCACTCATACCCCTTGTTCATTCATTTTTAACAGACTCATCAATTTCTAACTTCTCGGAAGCGTTATGGTCAAATTGGTTACAATATTGTGGGTTACAATGAAAAATTAGAACAACATGTAAAAGACAAATCTCACTCTATTTTTAGCCATGGGCACACCAAAAGAAGTTTAAGCTACATATTGTTACTTTAGCAATCCTATTCTGAATTACTGTATGGTCAAATGATTGATAAGTATTGCAGAAAGAGTGGACCACTCGGATATAAAGAAGAACTTACGTCTTACCACATCTAGATATGTAAGTTCTTGACTTGCAGTTTTTCTAAGAGGAATGTGAAAGATTTTTTGCAGTGTTTCAAGAACTTATATATCCAAACGTGGTAAGATGTAAGTTCTTCTTTATATCCGAGTGGTCCACTCTTTTTGCAATACTTATCAATCATTTGACCATACAGTAATTCGGAACAGGATTGATAAAGTAACAATATGTAGCTTAAACTTCTTTCGGTGTGCCCATGGCTAAAAATGGAGTGAGATTTTTCTTTTACATGTTGTTATAATTTCTCATTGTAACCCCCAATATTTTAACCAATTTGACCATTATTAAAAATGAATGAACAAGGGGTATGAGTGGCCTAAAAATTAATATTTTGAAATTAAAATTTCTATAATTTATAATGCTTCTATTTAACATATGTTTGTGCGTTCAAATGAAAAAAATTACTTATTTTTATATTTATTTTTATTTGTTGATTATCAAAAAAAAGAAGTATAAGGAACTCGAGCTTACCAAACTCGAGTTCCATATTACAAGGAACCCGAGCTTGGTAAGCTCGAGTACCATAGAAGAAAAAAAAAAGACCATTACGCTCGAGTTTTGTATTTACAAAGAACTCAAGCTTGGTAAGCTAGAGTATTGTGTTGCATGGAACTCGAGTTTCCATGTGGCATTTTTTCAATAAAAAAATCCACGTCAACACAAGTTTTTTTTATGAAACTTGAGTGTTTAAAACTCGATTTACACAGCAAACTTGAGTTTCATGAACTCGAGTTTCAAAAAAGTGGTATATTGCTTCTTATTTTGTAAACAATGGTATGTTACTAATAATTTCCGCGAAAAGTGGTAAGTGGCCAATTTGGCCCTCTTACAGGAATAAAAGACTAAAGCCAAAATATGACTTATTTTAAGAAGTAAGATTACAACCAATTCCACACTCATTTTCACGATTATCCTATATTATGACTAGTTGTTTGTCGCTTTTATATGAACCCACTACCTTTTTATAACCACTCACAATCCACCACATTAAATAATTATAAAATTAGATATGAAATTGATTGTGGTCTTAGAATGTTTCCCAAAATATATGACTACATTTCTTATCTCAATAAACACATATTTTGCTTGGATTGAGAAAATGGAAAAAGCGAAGTGGGAAAGAAGTGGTTATAAACACTTCTTTCTTCTCCTCTTATCTCTCCTACTAAACATGCCTGCAATTTGTAAACCAAGCAAAAAGGAATTCTCTTTCCCTTTTTTTTGTTTGTTTATGTTTGCATAAATTCACTATGGTCTATTGTTGATTGATAACCCTTTAAGGTGCTCCTCCATACAGAATGGGGGAGATAATGCAATCATCCTAGGTGGGAAGGTAGCTTCCATGAATGGTGTGCACGGCCAACCCTATGCAGTACACTTTGAGAGTACCATATGTTTTGTATTTGGTCATAAATCCCATCAGACTACCTTTTGTCCTTTTTGTGAAATAAATCTACACTTTCACGGTGGAATAATATATGTCTCAATTACTCTCAAGTTTGAGAAATTATAAGGTTCTTATGGTGGACAAGTGACATGGTCCACTATTCCACTAAAAGACTCCCACCTGTTTAAAATTGCTGAGTTTAAAAAAAAAATTTAAACAGAAACTAATTACTGACTTAACAATTTTAAACAAATGAAAATTTTTTAGTAGAATGGTGAACAAGTGACGTGGTCTACCAAAGGACTATATAATTTCTCCTCCAGTTCAGCATTTCAAGTAGAAATTTTCAGAATCAATGTTAAGGTCATGAAATTTTAGAATCTACCATTATATCAAGGGATTTTTATCATTGTCATCTTCTTCTTTTTTTTTTATTATTTTTTTTTAAGCTAAGGTTATGCCACTTCCTGTATGTCTTACAAATAAATAAATAATTTGGTTAGAGGATTTCAAATTAAACCTTTTTCCATATATTACTAATTAACTCCTATAGTTTAAACAAAGTTTCGAATTAATAAATCCTATAGTTTCATAAGTTATAAATTAACTAGAATATAAATACCCTGGAAGTATGACACCACAGTTCTCTTGCATATTTGAACTCTTTGCACTTTTTCTCTAAGATGCATACTTTCATGTTATCATTTTAATTTTTATCAACTATATAACTACCCTTTCAATATAAAGCAATGTTATTATTGTGTCCAAGAAAGCAGAGAACTACTCTAAAGAGTGGTAAATGCAAGAATAATGAAGGCATTTTGAACATTTTATAAAGTTGGGCATGAATGATATATTCTTTGACTTTTAGCTTCAAGGACATTGTTGGAAACATGATTAGTCCATGCATCTATCATTGGAAAAAGATTTGTTTCCCTTCAGTCATCCAATGGCAGTACATAAAAAGTTCATTGCATTATGCAACAAAGCCTTATCCTCCACAACATCATTGTACGGAATCAATAGTAGAGCATAAGTAGCTTGCCATACATGATAAACCACTCTCTTAAAAATTCATTGCTCTTCTTTTTTTTCTTCTTCTTTTTTTAATGCTATGATGACCATATTTGATGTTTTTCGATATCTTAAGTTGATATATATATATATATATATATATATATATTGTTGGTAAGTTGATAAATTGTTATTAGAATAACATCACTTTCACTACAGCCATCACTTACATCACTTTTATTATTTACCAATCAGAATACACCATATCAATAATTGTGGAAACAAAAATTGTAAACAATGTACTTCCCTAAACTTTATCCTTTATATTTAAAATAAAATGAGCAGGACTAGACATTGAGGCAAAAAGAATAAAACATCAACAGGCTTGCTATAATACCAGGTTTAGACTTTAGAGGTACAAAGGTATTTTAAGCTACAGCTGCAAGAAACTCAAGTTCCAAGCTACATCACAGATCCAAGATTGCTTTTAATCTTGCAAATGTCTTCTAAATTGGCTTGCAACTGCCAGTTTGATTTCTTTTGGTATAGGCACATAGCTTCCTCCTCTCTGCCTGTAAGAAGAACCACCACTCTTATGAGAGCTATGTTCTTAGCAGTTAATTGTGCTTCCATGGTAGCTAAAAAGAATAAAAAAATTTGCATTCTTTTCATTTGTTTCCCAGATGTACAATGTTTTCATGATTCTTTCACCCTCACGGTTTCTACAGAGTCCAGACAAAAGCAGAATTCCCCCCATCTTCTTCTCCTGCTTTCCCTTCCCTCCCTGTTACCAAAATAACCCTGCATATTACTGCATTATTAGAAATATTAAATTTAAAAAAAAAGAAAGACAAAGTCAATTGAGGCAAGAAATAGGCTATGGTTACAGCTTTTATGTGTCATCAGGGCCAAAAAATTGGTCCTATTTCGTAGAGGCTTTGGTTTAGCTCCCTAATACATGTTTAAGTTGTACAGAAATATATTGTGTATGGTTTGTAGCACTATGATTATGTCTTTCATTCCTCCTTTATACACATCAAATCAAATTTCATAATCTGATAAGAAAAATCATCATAAAAAAACACACATCTGTGTATGGTTTCTTCAAACATTACTCACTCTTATCTCCTTGATAACATTTAAATTTACGACCCATAAATCTGATCCATGGTAAAGGATAGAAGAACACTTTACCTTATAAATTCGTTCCATAATAAGTCAAACTGTAGGCCTCCATCTTTAAGAGGAGAAAAGGTACCATTAAACTGAAAAAGCTATTTGTAAGACTTATCAAATCCCGAAAGGAAATATTGAAATAAGTATATCTTGACTACATAAAGGATAACAAGAAAAGCCCAATGAAAAATATATAACTGATAGAGGAACACAGGGCACTTTCAGATTTTGGAGAGCTTAACAATTACATTTAGGCTGAAAATTATAGTGCAAGTGAAAACAAGGGCATTAACAAAAACAAAAACCCTCATACAAAAGTTGCTCCAAGCCTGCAGGAATCCAGGGATTCTTCATTTACCACAAGCCCAAAGTTATTAGAATTTATCAGTGCAAAATTAGCCTGCCAGCTACAGACATATCCCTATTTTTTTTTTTTGGAGGGTTATCGGATAGGGAGTTTGTTAATAAGAATCTCCACGTCTGCTTACAGAAGTTACAACAACGCCATATCTACAGAGGATTCATTATTAGCTCAGTTGTATAAGGTAGAGAAGCACAGCCACTACAAAACAATTCTATACCACTATGTCATGCCCACATCCTTTTCTTTTCTTTTTCTTTTTGATAAAAAATCAAATTTTATTGATATAAAGAAAATAGTCTCACCAAAGAATACATGTCCATATCCTAGTTGACACAGTATCTTCACAAAAGAGATACCTAACTTGACAATTTAAATATTCTTGCCTGCTGGATAGAGCACAAGGCAAACTTGTACTTCTCAAGTGGGAACTATTAGATTTAAAATGTACTTACAAGGAATACCAATGACAACTTGTACTTCCAAAGGATTTAAAAAGAATTAGATCCCAGCCTGCTATTCCTGCTTTACTGATAGCAACCAAAATCAATTTGCCTTCTTTTTCTTTGCCTTTCCCCCTCTAATCTCTTGAGACTTTGTATGTGAGAACTATTGGAAATTTCACAATGTTTATGAACATAGAACACCAATGATAATATGTGTTCTAATATATTTTAAATCTTGATTTGAAGTTAAAAGCCTAAAACCTAATTCAACTCCATCATTTTTTACTAGATTAGTATGTTTGTAGAAATAACAAAGTTTTGAACAATACACCTTGACAATATATTTTTAGTGATGGTCTTCAGGATGTGTAATGTTGAGCCAGTTGCTTTTAGTAATTTTAGTCTGATTTTCCATTACATGTGCTTCTCTTCTTTTTTTCTCTTTTAAAACATTATATTAGTCTTTAATCCCATTATTAATATCCATAACAGATAGAATCTTTATTATTGAAAGAATGAAAACTAATCTTATTTCTAAAAGTGTAGGCTAATTTAGTTTGTAATTTTTCTGAGTTGTACCAAAAACTTATTATTCAATCTTTTCTTATTGATTGGGAAGAGTTAGAGATTAAGGAGTTTATGATCAAAGGAGAGCTATCCTGTAATGCCGCCTAATGTTTGGGGGGGGGGAAGAAAAGCAAAAGAAAAGATCACCCCGATACCCGTAGTTCTCTCTTGGGCTTAAAAACACAGAAACAACTGAACAAGTAAATCATGTGACACATGTACAACTAGCTTAGCCAATAAAGTCTAGGCGTGTTCTAATGGTGTATTCATTTTTTTTTTTTTTCTTTTCTATTTTTTCTCTCAATATAGAGTATAGACAGAACACACTGCTTGCCATCAAATTGACTGTTTTTCTCTTCTTTTTTTTTAAAAAAATGAATAAGAATTTTTTTTTCAAACAAATGAGAAAAAGATGATAAAAGCAAGACAAAAACACACAGCTATGCTGCAAATTCCACTCAAAGGACACCAGCTCAATCTAAAAGGGAAAAAAAAAACTTCAGAGACTACAAGTCTACAACTACCTAATATAGAGTGCAAAACAGAAGCTGGTAACCTCCAGAAACTACTCAAAACTGTCTTTTGTTTTTTCTTTTTGGATAATTCAATTGTTATAGTAAGTGGGGGAGGGGGGATTTGAACCATGGTTCTCTTCATAGAGGAGACAGGCAATTCCACTGAGCTACAATGCTCTTGGCTACTCAAAACTGCTTGAATTGATCTTTTGAACCCTCTTTCTAGCCAACAATCTGTATCTCATATCATGCATGACAGTTCTTTTTCTTTCTTTTTTTGGCTTCCTGGCCTAGATATTACATTTGACTTAAATTTACTGCAATGATGGTCCAAGTTACGTGTTGAAATCAAATGCACCCATAATGGGTGTTAGCTTCATTTCATACAATACAACCATTGCACAGATATTTACATTGTGGATTGCAATAGAAAAATAGCTGGACTAGATAATACATCATCAATTTATATATCAAATAATAGTCACAACCAAGCAGGGCGGTGCAAGGGGGCCCCTAAAATATAGCCACATGTACCTGATTTTCTGGATCCTCAATTTCTTCGAGGTCTAAATTCTGTAAAATATGTTCTTCACCAGAGTTGATATTTGCAATTTCATTGACAAGAAAAATGCTATCTTCAGAATCTCAACAGCAGAATACACTATTCAATCCAAATTTAGTGTATATTATGGAAAGACAAACAATTTAAATCAGAAAAACAGAATTTCTACTGAGTAATAAAATTAGCATTCCCTTGGTTATTATACTCAGCTATAGGACAGTAAAAAGAGAATCTAACAGCACTGCAACAGAATAATTTTCAAATTTTTCAAATTTTACAAGCAGTCCAAAATTATTTTTCATTTATATATTAATATAATCAATATTATCTATGTAAAAATAGAGAAAAGACACTGCAGACAAAGGCATTCCTTTACTTGGTTTAAAGAGGATGCCTTTTTGATAGACCCATTTTGGCCAACCAAAAAGCAGATTATGCCAATGCCAATTGCCAAATTATCAACAATGAGAAGTGTATAGCGACATCAATAATAAAAGCAGGACTGATTTTTGTTTTTATTTTTTTTAATTTTTTTGAGGATCAGAAAGTTCAGGGGAAAAAAGGTTGTCGTGCCAGAGAAGTAACAATAGGTTTTAGCTTGTCTAATCTGCTCTCTATAACCCACCTGCTTACATGAAGATGGAAAATTGTACAAACAAAAGATGATATTACACTTCCTTGCATTATTTAAAGCAAGAAGCTATCTCAATGACTGACAATTTAAAGGATTCTTTTCTTGACACCAAGGTCCAAGGTCAAGTAACAACCACTATCCACTAGTAACAAGGAAAACCAGTGACTCCAGATTAAAATGATTTTTTGCTAACAAAAGGAGTTGCCTCTAGTTCAGTATGCCAACTTATCTTGTTACATGTGCCAACCTTTGACCCTGCTATAATAAAAATTTCTAGAAAATGCCAGTTCATGATATCAAGATAGTTGAAAATGGTATGAATTTATTAATCTTCAAAGTGACTATCTATCACACCATAATTGGTGCAATCACCTAAAAATGACATTACCTGTATGTTTCATCCAATACACTTTTGATCTCCTTCCAGAAATGCAGATCAATTCACAACCTTTCAAGACTGTCAACCTACAAAGACAAATATATATATATATATATATATGTCAGAGAAATAAAAAATGTAACTAAATATACATAGCAAACTATAGAAAAGTGTGGAGGGAGGAACCTGCATTTCCAAACTTATTGAGTGCCCAGAAGGTAACTAAGACAACCAGAATTTTTAAGGTGAGTAAAAGCAGCTGCTGTTGTGAATGATGAATTAAACAGTGACCATTTCAAGAGCATTTCCCAGTCCTGTGACTTCCCCAGTCTGTCCGAAACTTACGCTAAGTAGGAACTCTCTTTCCAAGTTGCTTCCATAACCTCTAAAATTAGACATGGAATAGAGAAGGTTTAGTTGGATGAATTTAGGGGCATCATTTATAACTAAAACGTTCCATTCTAGTTTTACTATTATTCCAGAGCCATTAAGAAGAGCACATTTTATATATGAACAGCTTTTATAATTAGAGGAAATAATTTTTTTCCACACCTGATTCAAACTACCATTTGATTATTCTAACAAACCAACCAAGCTAAATGGGAGGCTTAACCACACTAGCTTTACATCTTAAGCCAATCAAATTTCAGCAAAGGTAGCTCAGCTTGATGAGCTTAGTACTCAGTTGACTAGGCTAGTTTTACATCCCAAGTATGAGATTGGATAATCTTTGTCATGTCCATTCTTCTCAAGGACATTATTCAAACACAAGAACAAAAAATTAAATTCACTAAAAATAAAGCTGAACATAAACCAGAACTGAATTACTACTGTACCTTTTAAGCTCCAACTCTCTCTTGTGGAACAAAAGCATCTAAATTTGTTGCCCCTACAGGGATATTCAAATCCAAATTTTTGGCATACTCAATCATAGCAGGAAATATTATGTCAAATCCAATAGGAGAAACTTGCTTATCGCCAGTAGATGCAGCTAGATTTGACTCAATAAAGAACAGGCCTGCAAAAAGAAAAAGAAAATCTATCAATTGGAACTTAATGCAGGTGAGTTAAGTAAGAACAGCAGAAAGACATGCATCTTGGTATAGAGCAGCTGAGGCCCAATGAGTCAAATGCCACTTTATGAGGTAAGGCATCCAGGAGAAGCAGATTTCATTTGTATTCCCCTCTTTCAAAAATTTAATTGGGGATGGGGGAGAGTTGTGGCCTGCAGTTGTCACAACTTCCCAGCCTTCCTTGACCTATTTTATAGATAGAATAGATTTGATAAAATGATAGTTCCAGGATTCAAAATTTCTTATCTTCTTTAGAAAATAAGCCACATGCAAACATGCATGCTCCTATCTGCATGTAGTCATACACAAAAAATCTCAAACAAACATTTCAAACGCAATATCAAAGGTAAAATGATAATTTTTGTCAAAAAGAAAATATATTTTGAATGTGAATGAGGAAAATACCACACATATAACTTTTATCCAAAATTAACAGAACAATCATTTTCAGCTTTAAAACTCAAAAAGCTCCTCATTTGCCACCGTTTGACAAACTGTCTTGCCTCTCAAATAATGTACATTGAATATCACTTGGTCATGTGGAAACATCAATATAAACAAATATATTGAACAAATTCTGTGCAGATAAAACATTAAAATCAGTCTAGAATAAAAGCATCATCTATGAAGTAAGATATCAACAACAAATAAAATTTCCAATAGCCAATATGACATTGTTATGTGAATTTATATTATAAATGTAACAGCATGGTGCTTCATTTGTAAAAAATGTGGTGAGGATGTGAATCATTGTTTCTTCACTGTGCAGTGCCATAGGATATGTGAGCTATGGTATACTCCTTATTTGGTGTGTCATGGGTAATGCCCCTTTCAGTTTGGGAGATGATCAAGGGTTGGAAGGGATGCTTTGGTAGGCATGGGAATGGGGCTGTGTGGCAAGCAACTCCATTGTATCTCACGTGGTCCATTTGGAAGGAACGTAATGCCAAGTGCTTTGAGGGCAAAGAACTTGGCGTGACCAAGCTGAAATATATATTCCTCAAGTCCTTGGGTGGATATCACCACCCACATTATTTTCAATTGCAGGGTTCCTAGATTATTTGGCCTCCGTGAGATTTTCATAGTTGTTTCTTTTTCAGATTTCTTTTTTTCTTTTCTTTGTATGTCATGTCCTGTTGTATACAGCTAGTGTATTGGGATCACACTTTTTTCAGATTTCAATAAAATTATTTACTTATCCAAAAATATATATTATAAGATTGGAAGCCACTAAAAGCAAAGTTCAAGTTTCATTGATATTAGAACAATTTGAGTTTCAGAAAATAACATGGATTTTCAAAATACAACTCAATGTGTAAATGTTTCTCAATCATGGGATTAACACTTCTTCTTTGAATTTTTATCATTTGTTATTTATTTTGCCAATACTTCCACTTCTTTTTTGGTCTATATGCATGTCTCATCAATATGAAATAAGAGACCCAAGGTAGGAAAAAAACACCACTAAAAAATATAATAACTTACAGTTCCATTTCACAAATACAAGGCCTATAACTGATATCAGATATGTTTACATTGCCCTCCTTGCAATGAGAGGCGTGGGAGGAGACAGAGATCTAATTTCAGGTGCTGAACTGGGAAAAAGTGTGTTCAGCTTGTGCAGGAGGATATCAGACCTTGACGGAATTTCATTTAGAAGAAATTGTTGAACAATTGGTTTCTTAAACCACTCCATGACAGAATCTCCAGGGGCTCTTAGAACCACCTTACTGACCTCAAAAGGAGATTCTACAGAACTCAACATCTGGGCAACCACAATCTTCAAGGTAGGTCCTGTAACCAATTTAATGCGTCTTGGGACAGCACCGTAATACAACATGCGTTTTCTGAATCTATGGAGGGTGTGCACAACTGCTACAAGAGCAGCTCCCACTGACAAGTTTCTAACATCAAGGGACCAAGCAATATGTTGATCGAAGACTATTGCCTTTGGGAAAAGCTTATTCTCATAGGCAACCTTCCAAACACATCGAGCTCGGTTTATCTGCCCCATAAGAACAAGATAGTTGAGAAGAACATTGACAAAGTACCTTGCAGCCCCTTCTTCCAACTCATAATCAATGCTCTGAAAGAATTCCCTCACGAAAGATAAAACTGGTTGTTTCCTCTGCTCTGGGCCTGTGAAGAGTCCACACATGAAAGAGTGTGCCCTATGTTTGGTAGCACTAAGAATAGACATCAAATGCTTCTCATTCTCTTCTTCCTGGCATCTCACAAGATGTGCTAGAATTGATGTGTATAGTATGAGATCAACTTTTGCAGCAGAGCTCACATATGTTTCAAGGAGAGGTTTGGCTGACTCATACAAACCATTCTTCATACATGACTCAAACAATTGTCTGATTATAAAATTATTTGTTCTAATACCCGATGAACCCATGAAGCGTAACCATCTCAAAGCAAGATCAACAGAACCATCCTTGATATACACCATCAAAACATCACTAGCACTCACATCAACAGAATACCCCATGGCCTTCATTTCAAGTAAAATTTTGGCAGCCACATCCACAAGCTTCTTGTTAGCCAAAAGCGTCAAAAGGGCAGTATAAGTACTTAAACCTGGTCTCAGACCTGCATTCGTCATCGAGTTATAGAGCTTCATGGCAGAATCTACTTGTCCAGTGGCTGCATGCATTTCCAAGAGACAAGAATATGTAGATGGGGTTGGTAAAAATCCAGCCTTCTCCATATCTTTAAAGGCAGACATAGCAATATCAAGCTTCCCTGATTTTGCGTGTGACTCAACAATCAATGTGTACAGCCCAAAGTTAGGCCTGAACCCTGCTTTCTTCATCTCATCCCAAAGCCTAAGAGCAGCATCTAACTTCCCGGCCTTCACATATGACTCAATCAAAGAAGCATACATAGTAGCAGATGATCGGAGCCCATAACCCTGCATTTCCATGTACACCTTCATTGAGGTGTCCAATCTCCCAGCTTTGCCCATTGAATCAACAAGTGACGAGAAGACACTGAAGCCAGGCCGAAAATTCCTCTCTTTCATCTCCTGGAAGAGCTTGAAAGCGGCATCAAGACGGCCTGATTTCGCCAGACTTGGTATCATCAACTCATAAGTTGACCCATCCAACAAACACCCTGCTGCTTCCATGCTTCCATATATCTCAAATGCCTTATAAGGCAAACCCTTATTCAAAAACAATGTAATAAAAGAGTTATATGTTTGGACATCAATTTTACAACCTGAATCCTGAACCTTCTTAAAACAACAAAATGACACCTCCAATTTCTCAGCTTTAGCCAAATACTGAATTACCCGATTATACGCAGTAAACGATGAAATCCCATTATTACTAGAATCACCAACCATTTCATCAAACAACAATTGGATTCCATCAAAATCTCTATTTTGGTTTAACCCATCAAACAGCATCACATAGCACTCATCATTTGGCAAATACCATGACTGCCTCCTAGCCCATCTAAACAAACCCAAACAAGCATCACTATCCTTAACAACCTTCAAGGCTTGAGTAATGTGAGTCATAGTTGGTACAAATTGTAGTTTATCCAACTGGGTCTCCAACTCAGGTCCCCATTTCCACCTCTTCACAACCTCAACAATCTTAGCAACAGCAGAAGCATTCAAAAACGGCTTCTTTATCCCACCCACCATCACATGGTCATCAACACCAGGCTCAACTGACCTCACACCTTTCCCACTGTAAATAACACTCCCTGATTCATCCAAATACTCAATCTCCTCAGTCCACTCACCAGACCCACCATCACCATTCTTCACAGAGCAGTAATTTCTACTAAAAATAGGGCTGACAAAATTAGGGTCTTTTGATAGAGAATGCCTTTGGGAAATTGTATTGAGACCCATTATAGAGCTCAAAAAACTGAAGCTTTTGCAACATGAATACAGTTCAATTGTGTACAAATTAGGGGTTTTTGAATTGAAAGAGTGAAATGAAGAGGTATAACTAGAACTAGGGTTTCTGGTGAGTGAATTGAGAGTTCTAGGGTTCAATTTCCTACAATTAATCATTGAAATTTTCGTAAGAAAGCAGAGAAATTTAGAAATGTAAAGAAGAAAAAATTTCAGGGTTTTTGGGTATTGGAAATGCTTACCCGGCTAAAACCCTTTGCATTGATGGGCCGGTCGATCCGAGTCCGATTCAGATTATTTATGGGTTTCGGTATTCATGGGTCGGATCATGAGGGGGGAATCGTAAGATAGATGATGAGATTTCTGAAATTGACTTGAGAGTCAGCAGACAGGTTCGGATTGGGTTCTTCGGGCTTCCAATTTTGGGCCACAGTTATGAAGAAATTTTCAGGCCATTCTTGTGTTACAATTGTAGAGATTAACATGATTTTTTTTTTTTTTAATGAGGCCTGGGTCCAAACGACCGGTTTGTTGGATTAGGCCCTATCAAACTTTGTTGGATTAGGTAATATTTAGTATTCAGGGTTTGCCTCGATACCACGGCCTGCATTGAAACAGTACTTTACTCTTAGATGTCCAGTCAACTGCTACGCCTCAGCGCCTTTCAAGAAGAACCAGCTAGCTCTAGGTTTGAGTAGCATTTCACCCCTAACTACAACTCATTCACTGAATCTTCATATATATATATATATATATTTGAATATAGATTGGTTGATTATTTTCAAGAATAGTTATTTCACCACTCTTTTTTCGAGGAAATCATTGGCATTAATAATGGGTTGGATTAAATAGTTTTGATTTTTTTTTTTTAGAAACAAACACACACATGTTTGGGGACATTTTTATAGTGACCCTTCAGTCTATTAATATTACTAACATAGCCAATGCCTCATTAACCCTTACATCATTTTAAGCTACAAAATTGGTTATAGTCTAAGACTACCACTTTATTCAATAAAATAAACATTACTACATATTTTGAAAATTTAAACGTTGGATTGCATGTTCTTTACGCTCTTAATACACATGTCAAGTTTCGTGTCAATCAAATATTATTTACTATATAATCTATAAGCTTATATTTTATGCATAATTTTAAATTATAAAAACTTGCAATTTAAACTATTTATTTATGACATAGCTATTGATCTTTAATTTTCTAAAAATTTTGCAAGTATGAAGGATATAAGAAAAATATGTAATCTAATAGTGAATTTGTCAAAATTCACTTCTAAAAAAAAGATATTGAATAAGATTGTAGCCTAAGGCTACAACCAATTTTGTACCTAAAATTTGTCCATTATTTAATCCAAATCGGCAATTTAGAAGGAGAAAAAATCCTCATCAACACTATATTTTATTATAAAATTAAAAATTAATTAATTAGATAATATATATATATATATATATATATATATATATTTTTTTTTTTTTTCCCTTCCCCACCAATAGCTATAGCCCAAGGGACAATTAAGGTGGGTTTGATATTCAATCTCTTTACTTAGTAGAGATGCTTCAAAGAAACATAGTGGAGGAGAAGGAGGTGGAGGGGAAACCTAATTGATTTGGTTAGCCCTCTGTTTCTTCCTTATTCTTATAATCTCTACCTATATTAAGGTTGTTGCAGGATTGACATTCATCCATAATAGGACCCACACTTCAAGGAATCCCACTTAACATTCTTCTAAAAGAGTCTTCTCATTTCTCCATCGAGAAGACCTATTGTGCTAAAACCATTAAATTATTTTCAAAGTTGTCCATATATTAAATTTCAATACCTATTCCTTGGTGAATTTCTAAATGAATAAGTGAATATGGAACACCAAATTCCTTCTTTTACAAGGGATTTTTTTTTTTTTCCTGCCATATGAAATTTCAAACTAAATCAAAAAATAGGAATTTGAGACCATTTTAACAGATTTCCACCTTCACTCAAAGTCCATTAAGCAATCTACATTCTTTTTACGAAAACTCCACCCTAATCCAAGCAAGTCTTTTGAATAAGTTGATAAAATTTTGCACAAGTGAAGTGAAACTAAATTTGCGTGCATCTATCTCAAATCAATTTTGAAGGTACACTAAATATAATATTTTCTCGAGAGCCTGTTTGCTTGAGATGATAGCAAAATGGGAGGATAAAAAATAGAGGGAATATAAAAAATTAGGAGGAAAGAAAAAAAAAATTGATTTCTTTCATGTGTATCTAGTTGAAGGGATGGAACAATCTAAGGATAGAAAGTGGGTGCACCTTTTCTTCTTTATTTGATTGAGAGGAAAAACTAAAAACTAAAAAATAAGTTGATACTTTCTAAATTGATATTAATTACTATTATACGTATACCCCTATTAAATAAGAAATAATATTTTATTAATTTTCATTTGACCTATAATAGTATTGTATTAACAAATTAATATTAAGATGGATGCACATCATTCATTACGGGCTAATGATTCTTTTAAAATATAAAATTATCAAAAGACATTCTCAAAAAAAAAAAAAAAAAATCAAAAGACAATGATTCCATCATAATAAATTTCTTAATTAAGTACATATAAATAAAAATAAAAATAATTTCAAATAATTAACTATGTTGCAACAATATATTTATATAAAATTATATAATGTTGCAATTAGAAATGAAAGAAAAAAAAAAAAAACAAACAAACAAAAAAAAAAACAAAACATAAAAAATTATGTCTGAAAGAGTCAGAAGGAAAATAGTGCACCTTCAACAAGCCCCCCAAAAAAAAAGTCTAGAAGAATTCATTGAATGGGTCACCTTCTTCAAAGAAACCCATAAATAACTCCTTGGCTCACATTGCTCACATGAATGATGTAATGGGAGATGTTAACAACAAAGCAGAGTCATCTTCGAGAGTGGAGGATAAGAGTTAGAGTATGCTAGACATTAGGGAGGGTGATGATCATAAAATTGACAATACATATATGAAGAAGACATCAACCAGCAAACGAAGGACAATCGTGTCTCGAATGGAACTTCAAGGGGTAAATTTGTAATTTTCCTTTAGACTCTTATTTTTACTTCCCATTTCTATCTCCATTTTGGACAAATGAAAACTGTTAGCCTCGGTGGAAAATCCCCAACCACACCACTTTTTTTCCTCCTAATAAATCAATAAAGTCTAAAGGGATTTCTTTCCCCTTCAAGTTTATCTACTATGATAGGGGGAAAGTAGAAGTGTTCACCAAACTGCAAAAACCGCACCAAAATCGCCAGCAAAATAACATAATCTCACCACACCGCAAGTAACAGTGCACCGCACCACACCCTCACCATATATTAATATATTTAATTAAATATATTATTAATAGTTTAATAATCCTAGTTTTCAAAAAAAAAAAAGGTTAATAAGCCTAGCAAGTTTTGATTAGGAAAGCTAGCCCAAAATAAAGAAAAACTAGCTCAATAGTTTAAAACTTGGCCCAAAACAAAGGGAAAAATCAGTTTTGGGCTAGGTAGGAAAAACCCAAAATTTGAAAAATATACTAGCTTCAAACCACATCTTATATACTACACTGCACATGTGATTGCAAAAATGAGGCGTGGTATGGTTATGGTTTTGGCTAAATTCTAAACCGCATCCACCGTACCATACATGTGACCGCAAAAATGAGGTATAGTGCAGTTATGATTTTGGCTAAAGTGCACCGCAAAGTGCGGTGCTAAAAATGGCCCAAAACCACACTGCACCATGAACACTCCTAGGGGAAAGGGTTAAGGATTTACCCGATGTGAAATATTACATTGTTCAAGGAACCCTAGATGTTGTTGGAGTAAAGGATTGCCAGAGCAATGAACCTATTTGAAATGGCTCATTTCGTACTAGAAAAACCCATGTATGAACAAGGATTAATTTTACTTCCCCACCTAGTTGCTCTAGGTTGGGGGGTAGGTCATAGTGGGGAAGTTATAGATATATTTCCATACTCTGTATCTAGAGTACTTCACTTAATTTCTTCTTCAGCCAAACGTAGGAAAATGTTAATCCATGCTCCATTTTCATTCCTTTTTTTTTTTTTCTTCTATACTTTCCCTTTTCACTCTAACCAAATGCAACCTTAAATAGTTAAACTTAACCAAGATCAAAACCTTTAGATCTACTAACACCTTGTTTTAATTTTGGGCTACTAGAAGCACATTCATTCGGACAAGTAATAAAAATATCTATACAAGACAATAATATTTAATCTAGTTAGCCAACTTCATGTCTACATCTATGAGAAATATCAATCAAAATCTACCGTCAATGATATAGATTACAACTACACTCAACAGAACTTCACAGACAAACTAAACACTTTCGCAAACAATATTCACAAGCCTTATAAGAACAAACTAACCCAAATCTAATTACACCAAAATCAATCTCTTAATATCAACTAACAAACTCATAAACAAGATACTCATAATCAAAAAACTGTGAATACACCCAATGGTGCTTCACATTTACAAAATAAACAAACTTTCAACTCATACACACTGACATCTTTCAATCCTAAAAAAATTGTTAAACTACTTTTCAAAGAAACTCATTCCACATACTTCTAAGAGTATTCCTCTTTCCCTAATGGGAAGATCTCACTATCAAATTGCTTCCTCTACAAGGAAAAGAATTTCCTTCCACCCTAAGAAAACTTTTTTTTGGAGGGGGGGGGGGGGGGGGAGAGGAAAGATAGTGACACTCTAAGAAAACTCAATCCAAATTAAAATAGGAATTTGAGGTCATTTTCTAACAAAATAAAAGCACATCGTGTGCATTCTTGGGTCAAAGTGGCGAAATATAAAAGATCTCGAGGATATACAACCATGGGCATAATTGCAAAGAAAATGAACAGGTCTAAAGGTAGCTTGCACTTTCCATAACCAATTCCAATTGAAATTATTCAAAGGATGATAGTTTGATGTAGAAAGTAATTTGTAAGATGAGGTTCTATTCACATTCTTTGCATTTTTACGTACTATCTCTATTTCTAGAATCAACCTCAACTTTGGAGGGGAGAAAAATGGTGCTTTGCCTTGGTATAGACCGCTAGGAATGTCACTAATTGCCTAAAGATATCTCAAGTGGCAATGGTCATTTCATTGGTTTGAGTCGATTGAAATGTGTATAGCATGAAACACTTTTGAATATCCTCAAAAATCAATAAACTTAGTAACACAAAAATATTCACAATTGTTAAAGTGATATGTGATTAATGTACAATAAAAGTGAGGTTAATAATGGATCATATTACATATCTTTTCTCTAAATAAAAAGAAAATAATGATCATATTAAAGTAATGCTAGTCTAATCCTAACTTATCCTCTCAACATGTTATAAAATAAATAAAAATAAAAATAATAAAAAATTGTAAAGTTGGTGCCTCTAGATTGCTCTTTTGAATATGGGACTGACACCAAAGGCTACAGCTATAGTGTAAAACTTGTGAAAAGGAATTTCCTAGTCAGCAAATATAATTAGAATAAAATATATGCTATGACATAAAATATACATAGTAATATACCTTGTACACAAAGAGCGATAGTGGAATCAAAAAAATGTATAGAGAAGAGCACTAGAGCCATACGACAAGGATCTTGGGCATGGTCCTCCTCCGACATGAGAGAGAGAGAGAGAGAGATAAAGAGAGCTTTGAGTAGAAAGCAAGCAAAACCAAAAGGAACAGAAAAAAACCGAGCTTTCATTTTTCTCTATACCAAGCAAGCATATATGCCAACTGCTTATAAAAATTCTTAAGGCAAAAAGATGATACAGAAGCAGAGGTGAGAACAACTGAACTGCTTAACATAAAATACACCTTCTCTTAGACCCTTTTTTTATATCCTTCTTTTGTGTTCCTTCATTTTCACATCATTAAGCAAAGTGACTGTATGACAAAGTTGGGCTGCTAAAGAATCAATCTTTATAGCCACTTGTCCCCCCATACTCTTACTTTGTCCGCTTCTAGGGCCGTCCTACTCTGATCTCTATATAAAGCTCTTATGCTTGGCTTGAGATTTTGAGTGTTGTGGAGTTGGTTTGTAAAAAGCTAGCTAGCTAGTTTGGAAGTTCTGGGCATTGCAGAAAGTCATGGAAACAAGCAAAGGTTACAAGAGATTCTGCATTCTTCTTCTCTATGTAACTATGGCAGCCATCTTCTTTAACCAATGTGGTAAGCCATTTGTGTCCAGGTGTTGTGTTTTGCTTATGAGTGAATAGATAGAATTTATTTATCTGATTGATTTACTAGAAACTGCTTTAGTGTAAATATATAGAATTTACTTATCTAATTTATTTTACTATAAACTACTATTTAGACTATCATATCAATTGCCTATTCTTCATCCTTAAGCAAACAAAAAATGCACCAAAGCCACGTCATAGCAGAATATATAATTGCTTGATACGATAAGATTACGAGTAACGTTAGCTATATGCATGAGTGGGGTTACTTTTGAAGTTGCTTTAGTTTCAATAATTTTAAGCTATAGTACAAGAAAGCATAGCTCTCCCATGACTTAATTTTTGGTAAATATTATATCACTTAATAAATTTTTATTATATTGAGTTATATATTTTTCTTATAAATATCCTTTAAGTTTGCAAAATTTCAAGCTAATCAAATATTAACAACTATCGTTTTCTCAATAATCAAATATCAATTACTATCTTATGTATAAAGCTATTAAAATTAAAATTTTATATAATTTAAATTTATATACAAGAGATGAATTTTTTAATTGAATGGCAAATATCTTATTAATACTCATTTAGTGTGTTAAGAAGAACGAGAACATGTTTAATTTAATGATGGGAATTTTAAAACAGTAATTCAATAAGAAATTAATAACTGATGATATAAGACTTAATCCTGTCCCGGCCCATAAATAAATATATAGATGCATGTAGAAATTCTTTTTTCTTTTTCTTTTTTTTTAATTATTAAGCTGGCTGTTGTAGTAGTGTTCTACAAGTAGAACCTACTCCCCCCGACTGAATCATAAAATATAGCTGTGTTGTGCACAATGGGATATGCCTCGGTAAACTCTTATATTATTATTATTTTGTTTTTTATTAATGCTATTTGCTTACCAAAAAAAGTTTTTATGAACTTAAGCTTCTCTTGAAATGGTGCTCTTTTTTTCTTTTTTAAAATATACTCTTCAAATGATACTTAACTTGGCTCTGCAACAAGCTTTTATACAACTTGTACAGAAATTGGACTCATTTTAATAACCAACATAGAGATAATCACAGCACTTATTCTTCAAAATCTTAAAAACAGATTAGAATTACTATTCTCATTAACAAACTTTAGGTCAATAATAAAGGCATTAAATTGTGCATTTCAAATTTACAAAAATTGTTGAATTAAACAAATATCACAAAGTCATATATCATGGCTCCCTATGTTTTGTCAAGCAGATGCTAGAAGATCATTGCAACCATTCAAGCATCCAAGACATCCCAGAAATTCAGTCATTAAAACCACAAAGAAGTTGAAAGTTACAAAGCACTTAGACATTGATCCAATGTTGGATTCATCAAATGTCCAACCCTACAGTTTGAGTTCACCATTTTCTTTACCACCATTTGAGTCACTAGGTCCAATGCCCTTGCCTGAAAACACACCTCCATATTGTACTTATCCACCTAATACCCCACAACCTCCCTCTACATCCATTCCAACTCCCACTGTTCCATCACCATTTTACTATCTCCCACCAGTTCTTCCAGCCCTAAGCCCACCGCCAAGCCCAACCGGCACATTACCCGGCCCGCCCACAACAAATCCCCCCGAAATTCTTCCAAGCCCACCTACCACAAACCCACCAGAAATTTTTCCAAGCCCACCTGCCACAAACCCACCAGAAATTGTTCCAAGCCCACCAAGTAGTGTACCAAGTCCCACTACCTATGTTCCAAGCCCACTAGGGCCCATATTAAGCCCACCTTATATTGAGCCCAGCCCACCAGGCTATGTCCCAGGCACACCTACATATACACCAGCCCCCACTGTTTTTGTTCCAAGCCCACCATTGTTTCAACCACCAGTGGTGTACCCACCACCAACAGTGCCACCACCACCAAACACTCCTCCAGACAGAGCCCTTTGGTGTGTGGCTAAGCCATCAGTGCCTGACCCAATTGTTCAAGAAGCCATGGACTATGCTTGTTGGTCTGGAGCTGATTGCGATTCAATTGAGCCTGATGGGTCTTGCTTTCAGCCCAACACTTTGTTTGCACACGCTTCATATGCTTTCAATAGCTTTTGGCAGAAGACCAAAGCGGCTGGTGGCACGTGCGAGTTTGGAGGCTCAGCCATTCTTGTCACAGTTGATCCAAGTGAGTCACCCCTCTAATTTTCACCAGTTCTTAATTTAATCTTTTAAGTTTTTTTTTTTTTAATTTAATCCTTTGAACTCTAATATGTTTTCCATTTATTCATTTAGTCTAAGTTTGTTCAATTTCATTATTAGTTTTAGTATTTTTCATTTTCTAAAACGATATTGTAGGCTTAACACTATGAATTGAACAAAGGTAGATGAAATGACTATATTAGAAATGAATGGAAGTTAAAAAGACCTAAATTATATATATATATATAAAAGAAGAAGAGTAGGACTGAATTTAAAATGTTTTAAATTTGAAATTTGTTTAACTCATAATCTTTTGATAAAGTACAAAGTCCAGTTGAAAACAATTTTGTATGGGATCTTTGTTCTCTGTTTTTTTTTTTTTTTTTTTTTTTTTTGGGGTGGGGGGGGGGGGGGGGTCAAAAGGGCAAAACATGTACATTTTTTTTTTTTTTTTTTGAAAGGTACATTTTGTTTCCATATGCTACTGTATTTTACTAATCCTACTTTTTTTTTTTTTTTGGATGTGTGTTCACAGGCTATGATGGGTGCCACTTTGAGTACTATTAGCTTGAAGATGCAAGACCCACTTTTGAAAACTAGAAGACAGATTTGGCCCCCTTTTTTCCCAGGCTCTCTCCCATATATATTTCAAATAATCAATATATGTTATAGACTTACAGTGAATTCAACATGAATTTTGTAAGTAATATTTATAGATTTTGATAGGTTGGTCCCTTGTCAGTTTAGGGTTTTAAGATTTTTGGTTTTAGGTTCTTATCTTGAAAATTTTCTTTTTGTACATGGGATCTACCTTTAATCTCTTTGCATAAGATGTATAAACTGCATGCATTGCAGTATTCTGATCATATGAAATTAATAAAATTTGGTTGATGAATGAACAAAATATATGTGTGTGTTGGTGCAATACAATAAAAATATAAGGGAGAAACAAAATTAAAATATTACAATTTTTTTCCTGAAAAATCTCAACACCATTAGACTGAGGTGAGGTTTTCACTCTTTTTAAGAAGATTTTAGTCCTCTAGGTTGGCAAAGCCCAAGATTGGGGCAACAAACCTTTTCTAACTTGCCTCATCTATCTCATCTCTTCATTCTCCCCCTATGCACGTATGTGACCCAATTCATTTGAGGCATATCAAAAATCACACTTATAAATAAATGAGGAGTCTCTCTTTTTCTTTTTCTTTTCTTTTTCCTTTTTCCTTTTTCCTTTTTCTTTTGAGGAACAGGAGTCTCTCTTTTAACAATGTGATCTACATATTTTTTGAGTTAGTTTAAAAACACTAATACCTAAACCCCACCCCCAAGGCTCAAACTAGTGAGTCAATGGAAAAACCCCAAGCCCTCATGGCAAGGGGAGGTTCCACTTTGCCCAACATGGGCAAGAACTCCTAGTAGTCTAGCACTAACTCAAGGATGGAACTATTCTTGAACCTTGGAGGGCAATCCCCCCCCCCCCCCCCTCCCCCCTCTAAATACTAGTGTGTGTGTGCAAATTTTAGCAATTTGGTTCAATAAAATTATATTTGGCCCCCCTTAATAATATTATTGATCATTTTAAATGCCATAAAAGATTTTATAGATCTAAATCCTAAAACAAAATTAAAAAACCCAACAACATAAATTATCAATAGTAAAGCTAAAAAAATAAATTAGTCCAATCAACCAATTTTACCTAAAAAAACTTAACCCTTTTAAAAATATTAAACAAAATAATTTGGCCCTTACTCAGCAACAAATGCAAGCATCATAGATGCACATTGAGTTCTTTTTTCATAAATAATTATGTGGGGGTAACAGACCTGGGAGCCCATACCAATGTATATGTTGGGCCAATGGCCCAGTCCAAGGAAGAACTCATTCTCGGCCAGGCAAGGCCGAGGACAAAGGTAACGGTCTGCCATTGAGAGTGACACTCCGAACCATTCCATGGAAGAGGATAAGTATTAAGAAAGAAAAGGACAAAGGAAGGTATGAAAATATCTAAGAGAAAGCTGCTACTATTGCATTAAATGCTCTGCAACTAACTGAACCATGTTTTTCAGCCTTTACAACCACTCCTAACGACTTCAGGGAGGGGCTGATGGGACAAGTATTAGCACTATCAATCTAAATCTACACGTAGACGGTGAAAATGAGAGGAAAATAGTATAGAATAGAAGAGAAAGGGAGAACAAAGGGGGGGACGAGACTGATAACAAAGTATGAAGAACAATATATTAAGAATCAACTTCCTTGGATAAAATCCGAGGATGTCTCTCCCTGGTAAACCAATGTTATCTTTATTTCTTTATCATTTATACCTGTTGGTCAATCGTCTGATTCGCTAAGGTCCAAGTTTCCAACTCATTTTCTACAAATTCATAGTATTGGACTCATTGGACCAAGACTCTATACATTTTGGGCTTGGGCTCCAAATTGTGACCCTATAATTGGCGCCGTCTATGGGAAACTGGTGTTTTAGTGAGTTAAACGCTCAACATACTGAGGCGATGCAGCAATATATCGACCATTGGTGGAGGAGACCATTTTGGCCATGGCGTATGCTACGCAAAGGATTGCTTCGTACGGAACAATATTGGGGACTTTCAATATCAAATATGTATCTCGTGCCTCCGTCAAGGGTTAGGTTCTCACGGACCTGGCGGCCTAGACCGCTGAACCCTTGCTAGGTGAAATGATAGAAACACAGCACATAGATGAAAAATTAGTTGGCACGGTCTCGCTGCATGGAATCCTTTGTCCAGAATGGTGCATGTTGATAGCACTACAAATAAAAAATGATCCGAAGTGGGGCTAGTTCTAACATCTCTATAAAGTGCTTAAACAGAACCCAATGCATGCCTGAGTCCTCGGACCAGATGCTTGGGGGAAATTAACGCTATACCATCTCTATAAAGTGCTTAAACAGAACCCAAGGCATGCCTGAGTCCTCAGATCAAATGCTTGGGGGAAATTAACGCTATATCATCTCTATAAAGTGCTTAAACAGAACCCAAGGCATGCCTGAGTCCTCGGACCAGATGCTTGGAGGAAATTAACGCTATAACATCATCATAAATGTTGAATAGAACCTTAGTACACAATGGTTCCTTCGGATCACTTACTTTAAATTCCACATTCTTTGATGGTTGCACTATTCGCAGTATAGAGCACACAGTTATTTTCTTAATTATTTCTACATGGTTAACTTATTTAAAGTTAGCGGTCGGGTGCCATTGTTAGTTTTGGTAAAGTCAGGGTGATAACTTTTCGTTACCATCAACAGCATCAATTCTAAGTCCTATTTGAGGGGAAAATACCAACACACCCATTTATGAAACAATTATTGCAAAAAAGGAAAGATTCATAAAGTAAAAGTGCAGTTTTCTTTTTATTAAATAAAGGAAAAGTACATCATATACAAAATGGCTTAGGCAAGCCTGTTTCAAAAGCTAACTATAAAAGAGAAAACTCATAGGAATGGTAGATTCACAATCTTGTTCTAGCAGCAATCGAGCTAGTATAGATGGTACCGGCGATGAAAAAGAAGAAGAAGTGGAGACGCTAGATCCACAATCTTGTTCTAGTAGCAATCGAGCCAGTATGGATAGTACTGGCAATGAGAAAGAAGAAGGGGCGGGAACGCTGGATGGACCCCTTTTCTCCTAACTACAAGATGTTCTGCTATCAAGGCTGAGAAACAGGAAACCTGTCCATCCATGTCATTGTTGATTTGCTTGATCAACCTTGGGTCGTCTTCACATTTGCGCGCACATGATATATGTCGCCAGGTGAGACCCAGATTTTGTCACACCAAAAATCTGATGTGATCTACACCCGCTTTGGGTCTTGGCTGAAAGAGGAGGGACTTCTTTCTTGCTCGGTTGAAAGGAAGAAACGTCTTTGACCTCTGCTTCCCTTGCCTTAACTGTGTCATCCTGGATCTTAGTGGCATCCTTGGTTTCTGAGGAGGGCTTGGTTTCCTTGCCCTCACCTTTATCCTTGGCCACCTCATTTCCTAGATTTCGATCACCATCTTGACAGGGTCCCTGGGAATTCCTGAAGAGTTAAGAACTTAAGATCCCCGCAGAACTCAAGGATCTTTAAATGAGGAAGAACAATTCCCCCAAAGGTGTCTTATATAGAAGGCAAAATCTAGTGGAAATTAATTCGCCCGAATCTTAAAGAAAGAGTTACGAGTGAGATAAATCTCGCTTAATTTCCAAAGAAGTCTTCAATCGTTGGGTCTATGTCACTTCGTAAAGACCTTAATGAAGGCGCGTCTCGTATATCGAAACGTCAGGAACGCGACTTGGATAAACTAAAAAATATCTTGCAATCAGAGATGGTGTAAAATGGGCGCAAAGGGGCTGTTATCATATCGAGATCCTCCTTTCCTCCCATGAAGAAGAAAAGAAGAATCCCGATGGGCTATTGTGGGGGTAACAGACCTGGGAGCCCATATCAATGTATATGTTGGGCCAAGGGCCCAGTCCAAGGAAGAACTCCTCCTCGGTCAGGTAAGGCCGAGGACAAAGGGAATGGCCTACCATTGAGAGTGACACTCCGAACCATTCCATAGAAGATGATAAGTATTAAGAAAGAAAAGGACAAAGGAAGGCATGGAAATATCTAAGAGAAAACTGCTACTATTGCATTAAGTGCTTTGCAACTAACTGAACCATGCTTTTCAGCCTTTACAACCACTTCCAACGACTTCAGGGAGGGGCTGATGGGACAAGTATCAGTACTATCAATCTAAATCTATACGTGGACGGTGGAAATGAGACGAAAATAGTATAAAATAGAAGAGAAGGAGAGAACAAAGGGGGGGACGAGACTGGTAACAAAGTATAAAGAACAATATATTAAGAATCAACTTCCTCGGATAAAATCTGAGGACGTCTCTCCCTGGTAAACCTATGTTATCTTTCTTTCTTTATCATTTATACCTGTTGGTTGATCGTTTGATTCGCTAAGGTCCAAGTTTTCAACCCATTCTCCACAAATTCATTGTATTGGGCTCATTGGACCAAGACTCCATACATTTTGGGCTTGGGCTCCAAATTGTGACCCTACAAATTACATTGTAATGTATTATGAAACAATAATTTTGTGTTTGTGTCTTTGTTGACAATTAGTGAATGCTAAATGCTAAATAAATACTTATTTAGAATTTCATAATGATTTTTGTATTTTTTATTTATTTTTTATACTTCAACCCCCTAACTCTAAGCTCAGTCCCCACACTAACTCCTCATTTGACTATAGTACTAATTCCTCATCTACCACATTATTTCTCATATCTTTACATTTAATTTTTCTAACTTATTATTCATAAAAATATTAGAGTTAATCGTTTAATATTAAAATGCTACAGCTATATATATGGCTTTGAAAAATGTTCGTCAACAGGTTTGAATTGTTTGATACTCACATCTTAATCATGAACTGAGTATCTCGGTAAAAAATAAATAAATAAATAAAAGAATCAAAATTCTAAGTGATGATTCAAAGCCCATTGTTTACGTTTAGCATAAAAAATCAAACAAACAAAATTCTAAGTAATGAGTCAATGTCCATTGTTTACTTTTAGCAAACATAAGACATATCCGTGTGGAAAATGCTTGGAGAAAGTATAGAGACAAAAAATTTGACACATGTTGTATAGCAGATTATTAGTAGCAAATAAAAAAAGTAATATTAGCGATAGACTCATATAAAAACTAGTGAAAGTTTGTCAATTCAACAAATGTAAAAAAAGTTATCAAATTTTTTTTTATATTTAGCATCAAAGGGTAATAACTAGTGCGCACTCACTATTTTACACTATACACATGCATGATTTTGTACTGAACTTGTGACTTTATGTCACATTTTTTAATTATAATAGTGTGTACACTAGTTATTATCTTGATACTTAGAGATCACATTTTTTAATTATAATAGTGTGTACACTAGTTATTATCTTGATACTTAGAGATTGTGACTTCAAATCACGAGTGCAGTGCAAAATCGTGCTTGTGTACTTTTATGTGCAATAGTGTGTTTGTGAAATAAACATCATTCTCACTCAAATGCTAGACCCGCGACTAAGGTTTCTTCCACGGTTGGTTACTACAAGCCATGTGGAAAAACTTTCACTCCGCTAATTTCTCCTCCAATCCATATGGAAAAAACAACAAAGGTCATTATAATTTATAGACTAGACCAATCTACGGTGACTTCATTCTTGACACTGATAATTGGAAAATTATTTGGTATTCCCAGAATACTATAAATGCGTAGTCCTCCCTCTCACATGAATGGTGAGTCCCACCATGAATTTAATTAGTGGGACCCACCATTCATGTGAGAGGAGGGAGTACGCATTTATAGTACTCTAGGAGTACACAATAATTTCCTCTGATAATTGATAAATATCAATCATGTAGCATGGCTTTTTTTTTTTTTTTTTTTTTTTTTTTTTTTTTGCTTCCTATAAATCACTATTCACTTACAACACTAACTATTTGAACTCCATGGCTAATCTTAATTTTGTTGTTGTATTTCTTCTTTTGTCCTTGTTTGGGTCCTCACATTTGGGGTTATTTGTTACATACCCAATTGAGTTTGTTGGTTGCGAATCAAGACCTCTTAATTGATAAATAGACTACTTCGAGAGAGTCTAGATCTCCAAAGTGAATATTCACTCAATAATAATATTTTTCAGCTTTTCTTTATTAATGAACATCAAGCCATATAAATAGATAGTTTTACAAGATAAAACTAATGTTTAAATTCAAAAGAAACCTAATCTTTATCTACTATAAGATTTATTCAAATGCTAAGCTAATAATCTATCCTATCATTATCTAACAACCCAACTCCTAAAAAAATCTTAAATAATAAAATTAAATAAAAACTAGGCTTGTAACATTCCTCCTCCCTTAAAATCAGCCCTTGTCCTCAAGGGCTTAGTCTGAAAATTATTAGTCCTCAAGGGCTTAATCTAAAAATATTGTTCCAGATGAGCTCGATCTTCCCAAATTGTTTCTCACATACTTAATCACTTCTTAGGTTTGAAAGAATCTTATGATTGGGCACTTGCAAAGGTGGTAAGCTTTTTGGTGCTACAAAATTATCTTTAACCAACTTTTTAGTGCTGCAAAACTATCTTTAACTCGATTTAAAAGTTGTTGCATGCTTGAATTGTGTGAAGGTGGGATTATTTGATTTTGTGGAGCTCCCATGGCCTTCTTATCTTCGAGTTTGCATTGCCCGTTACTTTCCTTAGCTTCTCTTCTTCATAGAGAGCCAAATTCCTCTCTTTGGTTGCACTATCTAGCCAAACGCAAGGATTTGCATATCATTTGCATTTTCTTGATACTTTCAACTGCTAGAGATTGTATCTCTTTCAATTTGTCCATGCATTCCAATAATTGTTCCAACAATTGTTCCTTCATACCTGGCTCTGATACCAATTGTTACAAACTCAATTGAGTTTGTTGGTTGTTTCAAGGGAACCAAGACCTCCTAATTGATAAATAAACTATTTCGAGGGAGTCTAGACTTCCAAAGTGAATATTGTACTCAACAATTTTCTTTATTAATCAACATCAAGCCATATAAATAGATGGCTTTATAAGATAAAGCTAACATTTAAATTCAAAAGAAATCTAATCTTTAATACTTAATAATCTATCCTATCATAATCTAACACCCATCTCCTAATAAAAGCTTAAATAATAAAATTAAATAAAAACTAGTCACGTAACATTATTCAAACCCAGCTCATGCAGTGAAGATCAGAGTGACAAATATCAAATGCATCTACATTGAAAGAAAAGCACTTCTCAACTTCAAGAAAGGTGTAACCGATCATTCGAGTAGGCTATACCCTTTTGGTTATTGAACCACTTCACTGTTCCGCTCAGCCTCTCACCCATTTTAGTTTTTAGATCTTTCTTTATCTCAAAAACCTTAATAACAAATGGTTGTCTTTGATTTGTGGTTAAAGATCTAATGAAATTGAAGGTTTTCTGTTTGATTTGTTTTGGTTTTATTTATGTGTTTGGTTGCCGAAAAAATGAAAGAAAAATATAAAAATTTTAGAGTAATTTTTTTAATTCTTTTTCTTTCTTAAAATAAAAATTAAATGTTGATTGGAATTTTTAGGTAGTAATTAAAAAAAATTTATTATTGTTTTATGAACCACTTAATCTTCAAATCTACTAACTATGAAATTTATTCACTACATAAGTATTTTCCGTTAGTGAGTTGACGGTTTAGACCAAATTAATTGTAAATTGAAATTTGAAAATAAGAGAAACTAAATTGACTATTACCATTGTGGGGCCAGAGAGTTTGTGACCCCAGCCCATTTCATGTTAAGGCCCAAGGCCTGCGCCGAAGAGATGCAGGGCTGAGGACGCACCATGAGAGTCGAGGACGGCCTAAGGAAATGGCCGAGGACGAGCTCCTGCTCGGCATGCCATAAATGCTCCTAAAAGGAAGAGTGATCACAGTGCGGAAACAGTACAAGTAAAAGGCTGCCAGTACTGCAGTAAAGTATTCTGCACCTGACAGGACCATACTCTTCAGCTTTTACAACCACTCCCAACCACTTTGGGAATGGACTGATGGGACAAGTATCAGCCCTGGAAAGTCGACCCTACACGTGGACATAGGATAATGGATACAAGTTAATATAAAAAGGGAAGCAAGCAGTCTGGAAAGGAGGCTGGGAAAAATGGCCAAGAACTAGAGCCTCCCAGTCCGCCTCCAGGAGAAAGACTCCTCGAGCGAACACAATTTAATTCTATATGAATACCATGACAAACCACCGTCTGGTGACCAAGGCCTAGCCTTTCAAACCCACGCTCTACAAATGATATTGTTTGGGCCTTTTTTACGTGCGAACCCAATATCATTTTGGGTCGTTACAAATTGAGTCCTTACAACCACAATGTAGGGACCAAATTTATTTGTTTTCTTTTTTCTTTTTTCTTTTGAAAATAAGAGAAACTAATTGTAAGTTGAAATTCGAAAATAAGATAAACTAAATTGACTATTACCAAAATGTAGGGACCAAATTTATCTTCTTCTTTTTTTTTTCTTTTTTTTCTTTTGTAATAAAACTACCACTTTATTTCTTCACAAGATAAAGTCTAAAGACTCTAAATTATAAATTTAATCAAACAACAAAGTAGTTTCTCCAAGTGGGTTTCAGTTAACTCAATTGGTATAGTTTCTAATAGTTGAATAAAAGATTTGGGGTTTAATCCCCGTCTATACCAAAACCAATTTGTGTCTTGGTATGATGATAATCATCAAGAGCGGACACCACTAAAAAAATTAAAAAAAAAAAATAGTTGCTACAAAGTACAAATCATTTGTGGAGTGAAAGTGGAAGTACAAATCATGTGTAAAAACTTTGACTCCCCTAATTTCTCCCTGAAAACTATATGGAAAAAACTTTCAATGCGCTATTATTTTTTTTTACCTGACCAATCTACGGTGTAACGATGACTTCATGCTTCACAGTTCACATTGATAGATATTTTGACCAGACCAATCTATGATGACTTCATGCTTCACAGTTCAAACTGATAGATATTCATCATGCAGCATTGGCTTTTTGCTTCCTATAAATCACTACACATCTTTAGCAGTTTCATTACCAGTTACAACATAAACTGTTATAACTCCATATATGACTAATCTTAATCTTAATTTTGTTGAAACTCTCTCAAAATTAAATAATTGTTTCTTCAAAATAAGAAAAAGTTGCTACGAAGTACAAATCATGTGTGGAGTGAAAGTGGAAGTACAAATCATGTGGAAAAACTGACTCCACTAATTTCTCCCTAAATACCATATGGAAAAAACTTTCAATGCACTATTATTTTTTTTTTACCAGACCAATCTATGGTGTAATGATGACTTCCTGCTTCACAGTTCACACTGATAGATATTCTAACCAGACCAATCTACGGTGATTTCATGCTTCACAGTTCACACGGATAGATATTCATCATGCAGCATTGGCTTTTTGCTTCCTATAAATCACTACACATCTTTAGCAGTTTCATTACCAGTTACAACATAAACTATTATAACTCCATATATGGCTAATCTTAATCTTAATGATACGCCAAGAATGTATTGACCCCTTTGATAACTTAATCAATTAATTTAGTTAAGTGAAATTAATTAGATTCGATTACATGCAATACCCGTGGTAGCACAAACAAATCACCAACTAAGTTAAATGCAACGTAAAATAAATTTGACACAGGTAATTTGTTTATGAATGGGAAAAACTACAGAGGCAAAATCCTACCGGGTGAATTTAAGGTCACTACTCCTAAGAATCCACTATTATCAAAACAAGCGGTTACAAGTAAACGGAATCTCGGTACCTAATACCAACCTACAGTTGAACCCTTACCCCAATACCCAATTGGACTTGTAATGTAGTGACAATCTCTCCTTTTAATACACAGTTGCAAGTACGTGACTAACTAATCAATGCAAAGATCCAAGAATGTGACTAACACACCAACTTGAGAAAGATGTTGGCTGCAAAGTTCTTTAATTCATCCAAACGATGAAAATCAAAAAGCTCCCTTGTTACAAAACCCTTGGCGTAAAGACGTAGCAGCTTCTACAAGGAAGATGATGAACTAGGGCAAATTGTCTCCGGTCACAATATGTGTGTAACAACAATTGCAACAACCTTTGCATCTAGTGAGACAACCCTTAAAATAATCCTTATATATGTCTAGGATTGTGAGAAAAGAAACCCTACACAAATACACTTGGATATGCGTGAAAACAGATCTGAAAATCTGAATTTCGTAATTCTCGATAGATACTGTTTTTGTCGAGCAGTTGTCGAGCATCAACATTAAGCCTCGATAGATATCATCTGTTGAGCTATCTGTCGAGCTTTAATGAACAGCAATTCTTCATTTGTTTCTTGAACAGATTTACATGGCTTTAATACAAAACTTAAACTCTTGTTCCTTAAAATACTAAACTCATCCTAGATTTACACAATTACAAGTAAAGTGCGTTTTGTCAAAGGATTAGCCAATTTACATAACATATGTTCTAACAAGTTCCACATATATCCTAACACTTAATTTTGTTGAAACTCTCTCAAAATTAGAAAATTGTTTTTTCAAAATAAAAAAAGTTGCTACGAAGTACAAATCATGTGTGGAGTGAAAGTGGAAGTACAAATCATGTGGAAAAATTGACTCCACTAATTTTCAATGCGCTATTATTATTATCTATATTTACATATAAAACCGAAGCTTTTGAAGCTTCCACAAATTTCCACATCAGCATAATATTTAAAAAAAACATATAAAAAAAAAAAAAACGTAATAAAAGTTTTCTCTAAAACCCGATGCTCTGCCTTTCCCTTGCGCGATGCTCTGCCATCGCTTCCCTGCCTTTCTCTACCAACTCCTCCTCTACCAGCTCCTCCTCGATCAAACTCATGGTAAACCAACAGCAAGCATCGCATCGCGTCGCATCAAAAGACCCACAAACACGAAAGCTTTGAAAAACCCGACTTTTTCCTGTCCAACGTCTCTTATGCTCTTTGATAAATTCTTAACTCTTCGACAACTTCAGAAGCTAGAAATACTTCCTTAGAATTATCCCAAATCTGCCAATCTGATGCTTCTCTAATTCCTCTCAACCGGAGCAAATATTTTGCAAGTCTAAGTAAAATGGCATATTAAACTTAAAATCTCCAAAAAACATAACATATTTAGAGTAAAACCATCAAAAAATAAACACCACTAACACAAGTTTTAGTCAAATAAACTAAAACCCATGTCATCGTTAGATTCCTCTACAGGCTCATTCTTCTCTTCCTCCTTGGCAGCAGCAGCAGCAGGGGCACCACCAGAAGCAGTTGCTGCAACAGGGGCAGCGGCAACAGCAAACTTGCTAGGATCCTTTAGGTACTCCTTAACTTCCTCTGCTCTCGGTCTTCTTCGTTTTTTTCTATCAGATCTTTCTCTGTTGGTTACCGCTTCTCTCTATTGGTTTTCTCTGTTGCCAAGACTTTTGTTTTGTAAATTTTGAAATGTAAGTACATATTGGAAGAGAACATGTGGAGGAGATAATATGAAGATTAAGAAAATAAATAAAACCTAAAAGCAACAAAGAATGAGTGGAGGTGAAAAAACGTTAGTTTAAAAAAAAAAAAAAATGGCTGTCAAATGTTAGGTACTATGGTACTTTCCTTTTTTTTAATGTTAGGTACTGTGGTACTTGAGATGAGATAATTGTAACAACAAAAATTGTCAGGGATATTACAAATTGGGTTTTACTAAAATATACTTTTAGGGTATATATTAGTAAACTATTTTAGAAAATTTTTTTAGTGAAAAATTAAGTAGCTTAAAGAAATTGAGAAGAGCTTAAGAAAGGGAGGAAATACATTCTTGAAAAGCATTGAATAAAACTTGAAAATGTAAGCACAATTGTATATTTATTCTATTTACTAGGTCTTTTGTAATACTTATTAAACCAAATGTAAGGGCACATTATGATTATAGCAATATATTACTTCATAATATTACATGTTTCATCTTATATTAGAACCAATTTAGCTTTCAATAATTAAAATTTGAGAAATAATTAAACCTAAACATGTTAACGTTTGATTTAATTTAAAACAATCCCGTGCATCGCACGGGTTAGCGACTAGTTATTATTATTATTATTATTATTATTATTATTTTGACCAAACCAATCTACGATGTAATGATGACTTCATGCTTCATAGCAAGGTTGTTAAATCCGGACCGGACCGGACGGTCTGACCCGAGTACTCGTGACCCGAATCCCATTCCGATTCTTTAGCAAGAGAAAACGGGTCCTGAAATTTAATTAGGAAAAATGCATGCTCCAGGTATAGAACTAGCGACCTCCTACAAGTTTTGGGCTTTTGTCCAACACGCTACCCACTGGACTAGTAGACTTCCTTGTGTCCTTCTTGACATTTATATTTTATTTATTTTAATTTTACAAGAATAATAGTTTTGGATTTAATTTTATCACTATTTACCTAATAGTATTTTTTTTTTTTTTTTTTTTTTTTGTTCAAGAGTTTTTCTTTCACATCAATAAATATGAATATGAAAATTGTAAATTTTTGTTAAAATGATTTTATTTTAAATTAAAATGCATTTTTTATTTGAAAGATTAATAAATACAATTTTTTAAAGCTTGTTTATATTTATTATTTTCTATTCACTTTATAAAAATAACGAAAATACATTTGAAAGTTGTTTTAATTGCATAATATTTTTTTTAAGGGTAAATTTTCATATTTTTACCCATTTAATACATTTATTTGTATTTTAATTAATATTAAATTAATTTTGACGTCATCACGGTTCGACTTCGATTGGACCTCAGTCCGACCTTAAAAACCTTGAACCTCTCCCTTCTCCGGTTCTTTGAACTGTCCGGGTCTGAAAACCATGCTTCACAGTTCACATTGATAGATATTCTAACCAGACCAATCTACGATGACTTCATGCTTCACTGTTCACACTAATAGATATTCATCATGCAGCATTGGCTTTTTACTTCTTATAAATCACTACACATCTTTAGCAGTTTCATTACCAGTTACAACATAAACTATTATAACTCCATATATGGCTAATCTTAATCTTAATTTTGTTGAAACTCTCTCAAAATTTAAAAAATTATTTCTTCAAAAAAAAAAAAAAAAAAAAGTTGCTACGAAGTATAAATCATGTGTGGAGTGAAAGTGGAAGTACAAATCATGTGGAAAAACTGACTCCACTAATTTCTCCCTGAATACCATATGGAAAAAATTTTCAATGCGCTATTATTTTTTTTTACCAGGCCAATCTATGGTGACTTCATGCTTCACAATTCACACTAATAGATATTTTGACGAGATCAATTTACGGTGACTTCATGCTTCACAGTTCACACTAATAGATATTCATCATGCAGTATTGGCTTTTTGCTTCCTATAAATCACTACACATCTTTAGCGGTTTCATTACCAGTTACAACATAAACTATTATGACTCCATATATGGCTAATCTTAATTTTATTGTTGTATTTCTTCTTTTTTCCTTGTTTGGATCCTCACCTTTGGGGATATTCAAACCCAGTTTATGCAGTGAAGATCAGAGTCAGACTAATATCAAATGCATCTACACTGAAAGAGAAGCACTTCTCAGCTTCAAGAAAGGTGTAACTGATGATTCGGGTACGCTTTCTTCTTGGGTTGGTGAAGATTGCTGCCAATGGATAGGCGTGGAGTGCAACAACCAAACAGGTCACGTTACTAAGCTCAATCTAAGTTGTAAAAAGAAAGACAATTCGGGCTCATTTGGAGAGGTAAGTTCTTCTTTGATTCACTTGAAATATTTAAATTAGTTGGATCTAAGCTGGAATAATATTGATCAAGTTCAAATTCCTGAAGTTTTTGGTATGCTAAAGAACCTGATGTATCTGTCTTTCTCTTATGCATACTTTCCTTAGGAAATTCTTCCTCATCGTGGAAATTTGTCGAGCCTGAGGTACCTAGATATGGGGGGACAAAATCTCACTGGAGCAAATTGGCTGCAGGCGGTAAATATGCTTCCTTCCCTTCACGAGTTACATTTATCCGAGTGTGAGCTTGACCGCCTACCACCTTCTCTTCCATTTGTCAATCTCACATCTCTTTTTGTCCTTGATTTATCAAACAACCAAATTAACTCTCCCATACCTCAGTGGCTGTTTAATTTTACGAGCCTCACAATTCTTGATCTCAGCTTTAATAATTTACAAGGCACCATTCCATACAATTTTGTGAACCTAAGAAATCTTGAGCACCTTGATTTGAGTGAAAATCCAAACATCAAAAGTATTTTGCCAAGCGTTTTTGGAAATCTTTGTAAATTGAAGACTTTATCTCTTAAATCGACCAATATTGGCGGCAATATTGATGGATTTTTAGATAATTTCTCAACTTGCCTGAACAATAACCTGGAGTCCCTAGATTTGAGTCTCAATAAGTTGGTGGGAAACATTCCTGATTCATTGGGGAGACTTGAGAGCTTGAGATACCTCAATCTCAATCGCAACTCTTTTTGGGGTTCAATTCCACCTTCTATTGGCAACTTGTCATCCTTACAGCATTTGGACCTCTCTTTTAATGAGATGAATGAAACCATTCCTGCAAGTCTTGGACAACTCTCAGAACTAGTCATCTTGGATCTCAGTGCAAATTCCTGGAGAGGTGTCATCACGGAAACCCAATTGATGAATCTCACAAGGTTAGAAGATTTTGTATTAACAACTTATACAGTCCACTCTTTAGTTTTTAACGTGATGTACAACTGGGTTCCTCCTTTTAGGCTCAAATCTCTTGAACTAGAAAACTGTCTCATTGGCCCCAAATTTCCTGTATGGCTTCAAGTTCAAAATGAGCTTACGATTGTCAATCTTAAAAACGTTAGAATCACAGACACTATACCTGAGGAATGGTTCTCTATGATCTCTCAACTCGTTGACTTGGATCTATCCAACAATCAGATCACAGGGAAGTTGTTACAACAATTTGTACATCCAAATGTAAAATTTATTGATCTAAGTCATAACTACGTCAAAGGTCCTATCCCAGTTTGGCTTGCTAAAAATTCGGTCGAACTATATTTAAAAAACAATTCATTTGCAGGTCCTATCCCGTCAAATATTGGTGATCTAATGCCTAGCTTGCAAATTTTAGACCTCTCAGAGAATCTCCTCAGTGGTAAAATTCCATTATCCATACGAAAAATGGAAGATCTTAGCATACTTGACCTCAAGAGCAATCAACTTTCAGGGGAGCTCCCCAATTATTGGAATGAGTTACAAAAATTGAAAGTTGTGGATATTTCGTATAACCACCTGCATGGAAAAATTCCAAGATCAATGGGTTTCTTGAGTTCCCTTTCTATATTAGTGTTGAGCAACAACCATCTTTATGGAGAAATTCCTTCTACTTTACAATATTGTCCTCTTTGGAGCATTGATCTTGGTGGGAATCATTTATCAGGGAACCTTCCATCATGGATAGGACCAGATATCTTAATTCTATGTTTACGGTCAAATCTATTCCATGGAATCATCCCTCGAGAATGGTGCGTTTTTTCATTTCTCCATATCCTAGATATTGCACAAAACAATCTTTTTGGAGGCATTCCAGACTGTTTAAATAATTTGACTAATTTGGTTTATAGCAACAACATTGATCAATACAACTCTTTGGACTTGATATATATTGAAAAAGCAATCATAGTGACAAAAGGAAGAGAGTTGCAATATGATACTACTCTCAAATATGTTAACACCATTGATCTTTCAGGGAACAATTTGACAGGAATAATTCCTGATGAAATAACAAGTCTCAAGGGATTAGGTACGTTAAACTTGTCAATGAATCATCTAACTGGAAAGATTCCCGATAATATTGGGAACTTGCGGTGGCTAGAAACGCTAGATCTCTCAAACAACAATATTTCTGGACCTATTCCTGAAAGCATGTCTTCTTTGACCTCCTTGGCACATTTGAACTTGTCTTTCAACAACTTGGCTGGAAGAATCCCGTCTGGCAATCAGCTCCAAACACTAAATGATGCATCCATCTATGAGGGCAACCCTTCGTTGTGTGGCTCTCCTCTTCTAACCAAGTGCCCTGGAGATGAAACATCTGATGAGCCAAATTTTATTAGTGGCAGTTCTGAAGACAAGTATGGTGGAGATGATTTTGAAAGGCTATGGTTCTATGTTTGCGTTGGATTTGGGTTTGTTGTAGGCTTCTGGAGTGTTTGTGGCACCTTGCTGGTGAAGAAATCATGGAGGCATTGTTATTTTCGTTTTTGTGATGATATCAAAGATAGGATAGCACTAATAATTGCTTTGAAAGTGGTTCGTTGGAAAAGGAAATTGGGGCTGGAAAAAAATTGAAGTTTGAAGATGGAAAATTCAGCCTTTTGGGTCTTCATTTGAGGTATGTAAGATTTTCGTTACCTGTCGTTCTGTTTCGGTTTTTGGTTGTTATAAATGTTTTTTGTTTTTTTTAATGTAATTTCCGTGTGTTTGATGATATCCTAATGCTCTTTTTCTTTTTAGTTTTCGTGTTTTAAAGAACTGATGATTTAGATATATGGGTTTTGGCTTATTTGAAGTTTATATGGGCATTTAGGATCGATGTAGAATATTATTTTGAATCTTTGATTGTGTTTGAGTTATTCTCTGTTTGGGTTCTGGAATCTTTTCATTGTGTAGCTAATATGTTTGCTAATTTATATTGTCAACTTCTATTCCCGATTTTTTTTTTCTTTTCCAAATTTTTTTGGGTAATTTTTCTTTTTCTATATCTTGTTTTACAATTATTTAAATTGTGGTTGATATGTCTGGCGGTGTGATTTTGGGGTGTCAAAAAGTATGAATTTGTGCCTATTTGGCTCATCTACCCTTAAAATCTTGCAAGCAATTTTCTGTGTGTAATAAAGTTCAACCAAATAACTTGTCCTAAAACGAGTCTTGGTTTTAATGATGGTTGAAGCAGTGGGCTTGTGTTTCCTATGCCCGGCCCTGAGTTTGAGTTCACCATTTTCTTTACCACCATTTGAGTCACTAGGTCCAATGCCCTGGCCTGAAAATACACCTGCATATTGTACTTATCCACAGTACCATCACCATTTTACTGTCTCCCACCAATTCTTCCAGTCGTAAGCCCACCTCCAAGCCCAACCGGCACGATCCCCGGCCTGCCAACCACAAATCCCCCAGAAAATTTTCCAAGCCCACCTAGTAGTGTACCATTTCCAACTACCTATGTTCCAAGCCCACTAGGGCCTATATTTAAGCCCACCTTATATTGAGCCCAGCCCATATATGAAGCTATGTTCCAAGCCCAACTACAGATATACCAGCCACCACTATATTTGTTCCAAGCCCACCATTGTTTGAGCCACCTGTGGCGTATTCTTAAAATATTTTTTTCATTCTTTTTTTTTTTTTTTTTATTGGAATATTTTTTTCATTCTTGTCCTTTAACTTTAATATGTTTTCAATTTAGTCATTTTGTCTAATTTTGTTTCAATCTTGTCATTAGTTTTAGTATTTCCCACTTTCTAAACAACATTGTTGACATAACGGTGCAGATTGAATGGATGTGGACAACATGACTACATTAAAAACGATTGAAAGTTAAAAGGACCTAAATTAATAGTGTAAAAGAACTAAATTTAAAATATTTCACATTTAAATAGTGTAATTTGTAAATAGGGCAAAGCATGTACATTCTGTTTTCATACAATGTGTATGTCCGTATCTGCTACTGTAATTTACTAATCCTACTTCTTCTTCTTTTTCTTTTTTCTTTTTTTGGGGGTGTGTTCACAGGTTATGATGGGTGCCACTTTGAGTACTATTAGCTTGAAGATGCAAGACCCACTCTTGAAAACTAGAAGACAGATTTGGCCTTCTTTTTTCTCAGGCTCTCTCCCATATATATTTTGAATAATCAATATATATTATAGTCTTACAGTGAATTCTCAACATGAATTTTGTAAGTAATATTTAAAGATTTTGATAGGTGGGTCCCTTAATAAGTTTAGGGTTTTAAGATTTTTGGTTTTAGATTCTTGTGTTGAAAATTTTCTTTTTGTACGTGGGATGTACCTTTAATCTCTTTTGCATGAGATGTATAGTATTCTGAACCTATGAAATTATAATAAAATTTGGATGATGAATGAACATCAACATATATTTCTAAAATGTTTGTCAACAATTTTGAATTGTTTGATTCTGACATCTTCATCATGAAACCTAATACTATATGGTCAATTTTGTTAACTCCCATATTGTATCAATCCTTAATTGCTTATTGTACCGCTAAGATTAAGAGATACGGACACTCTATAATTCCACAATTTATTTAATACGGATATATCAAGAAGACAAGAATACTCTTTAATATGTGTCCATAATATGTTGGAAGGAAAAAAAAAAAAGCATAAATTGTTTTTGTACAAAAAAAAAAAAAAAAAAAAATCATTTTTTAAATTAGATATTTTTAGAAATTTTGATTATTCTGTATTTTAGAAACTTAAACAAACATGAAAAGAAAAGAAAAGAAAAAATCTTTTTCAAAATTGTCATATTTCTCTATCTTGTGTCATAGCATGTCAATGTTCATGTCGTTCTCTATATCCTTCTTACAGTTGTAGCCCCAACGGATTCCATCGAAAATCATCACCATGCATCGAGAATCCAAGCTTTGTTTGTAAACGAAACCTTCTTTTCGATAAAGTAAAGAAAAGTTGTGCACAAACAGACAGAGTGAGCTTTGGGAGGTGGTGCTTCCTTGTCTAATACATGCACAATTGCCTACATTTTGCTTTCCTTTTGGTTTTGGTATTAAAAAATGAGTCCGAACTTAATAAAAATGGGATGTAAAATTAATGTTTTACACCATCTATTTACTTAATATTTAATACATCTTACCACACATAATAATATTTCAATAAACTCACAATTAAGTTGGATTTTTAAATGGATATTAGAATTGATTGAATGTGGTTGTACTTATTCTATAATATGTAATATGATAATGAGACATGGGATTGAAGGGGTAAAACTTGAGTTTTACACCACATCCTTATAGAATTTAATCTCTTACAAAATATTTAGGTTTGCCCCCACATTGTTATATATTCTAAAAAGTATAAATTTAACCATGTAATTATGATTGTTTTTAATTCTACCGATGCAACCCCGTGCATATACATAAAATTATACCCTAGTAATTAACAAAAGCCATGTCTTTTGCATATATGATGGCGGTGATAAAACCTAAAGGAATGTCTAGAAATTATAATACCATGGCTTTTGAGTGGAGTTGTGGTGTGCCTTTGTGTTAGAACCCCTTTCCCTCTCCCTTGTGTGTGTGTGTTTGTTTCTCAAAAAAAAAAAAAAAAAAAAAAAAAAAAAACAACGTACAGTTCAGAAAACATACCAAAAAAGAATTAAAGAAATCAAAACATGCCCAAACAAAAGATTTTTGGATGAAACATAATAGGTAAACAACACTTTTACTTGGGACAAAATTGAAGTACAACCCTTAGGTGTAATATATATAGTTCCCTAAATGTATTCAAATATATGATTATGTTGTAATGAAGCATAAATAGTATTATCTTTTTCAATGACAGTTACATCCAATGCAGCTATTTGAATTTAATCAAGATACTTAATATATTAATTGTAACTAAATTTATTCCTTTTCTTTTTATTTCAGAACCACATAGACATGAAACTATGCAAATGCAAAAAAGTGATCATTTATAATAAGGATTTGATGAAGGAGCTAATCAGCCCATTAGAGCATCTACATCAATGGATGCAAAGTCTTGCAAAATAGAAAAAGCACTTCATTTTACACATTTTGACCAAAAAAACACCCACATCAATGAGTGTAAAATTGTGCGAAAATGCACAAGTACTACATTAACCGTGCATATATGCACAGTTACTATAGTTCTTACATTTAATATTTTACTAATTTTTTCTCTCTCCTTCACCTCACTCTCTCATTTTCAGCTTCTCACTCTCACATCTCTCTCTTTTTATCTCTGGTCCCTCACTCTCACTCACCAATCAGTCCAACAAACCGCCACTAATGAACGAAGAAGCAAGCCGCCACTGATAAATGAAGAAGAAAGCTGCCAAAGAAGCAAGCCATGCCACCTTTGCTCTCACTGTGCCGCCACCAATCACCGCCGAAGCTCACTCACCGATACGATCTTCGATGCTCACTTGTCGAATCACTCACCAATACGATCTCCGATGATCCTTTTTAATTTTTTGTTTGATCAGTTTTGGATTTTCTATTTGATTAGTGGGTTTTGGAGTTTTGATCTTTTTAATTCTTTGTTTGATCAATGGCTTTTGGGGTGATGGTGGTTGATGATGGTGGTTTGATGATGGTGGCTGATGATGGTGGTTGATGTTGATGCTTGATGATGGTGGGTTGATGATGGTGGCTAGGTGGGTTGAAGATGGGTGTGGATTGATCATTGATGGTGGGTGAAGATGAATATTTTACTTGAATAAATGTGTATAATAGACAAACTGATGTGGGTGTTTTGTAAAAATAAGAGTATAAAATAGAAAAAAGTAGGTTTTTTCTGTCCAAATTTACAAAATTTTTACATCTACTGATGCGGATGCTCCTTATAATGTGCATTAAAAGTGTGTTTGAGAATAGCTTATTCGCCAACTGATTTGTTCAAGAATTCCTTACCTCTTTGTTCTAAGGATCATATACTCCACTGTATTAAATTTGAGAGAAACGTTTAATGTACAGACACAAACTTTCCTCATCTGTAATATCTCTCCTTTTAATGGATGTATTACAATGTTTCTGTTTGCTTGTTTCACTAGTTTGTCTATTAAATATTTTTCCACTACTCATGTCCTTTCTAGAGGAGGGGCGACCTCCCTTACTTCTCCTATTACTTGATTTTTGAGGGTCTTAATTAGGTTAAAAAATAGAATATGTGAATTGCTTGATTTCATAAAGGAAAGATACAAGTTAGAATTAACATTTACTTTCATTTTATTCTTATGCTAAATTGGGAACTACACCCTAAAGTTTAAGAATGTTTGAATTTTACAACTTCAAATTTCATAACTTGGATTTTACTCTCTGAAATTCTATTATGTTTGTATTAATAACCCATATGTTCTAATTTTCTGTTAAGTGTCTTGTAAATTTGTCACGAATGTTTAATTTATCCAATAAAATGACATGACATAATAATAATAATAATAATTTGTCATGTAAATTTGTCCAATAAGTGTCATGTAAATTTGTCACGAATGTTTAATTTGCCACATCATTTTTTAGGCTAAAAAAAATTAAAAATGACATGACATAATAAAAATGATGTTGCATCATCTTATTGGACGAACTAAACACTTGTGGCTATCTTATGTGGCACATAACGGAAAATATGAATGGATGGACTGCTGATGCAAACGAAATAAAATTTAAGGGGTAAAATTCAAATTCTGCAACGTTAAGATATAAAATCCAAACATTTCCAAATTTTAGATATGTAGTTTGCAATTTAGCCTTATTCTTATATATACTTTGAACGATAAATTGTTTTTACTACTATATGAATATATATATATATATATATATATATATATATATATATATATATATATATATATATATATACACACACTACCCATCCTTTTGGCCAACTAGTCAAGTTTAAGTTTCTTAGGAGCCCTGAGCCTAAAGATATAAATAGTGTCCAGGAAGTCTCTGTCTCTAAGACCCTTAATCTTATCGAGGCCAAGACTCAACACCTTAAGTACCTTAATGATGAGATAAGTTACAGGAGAGTTGAGGAACAATTGACTTGCAATGTACAAAAGTTTCCTACTTCGTACTTGGCTTTACTCTTGGTGGCTTGGCTTTGGATTTTGAGATCTCTGCACATCTTCATTCCTTCACTTCGAAAGGTGCTAGAGATGTCTCCATAGGTTAGGTTATCATAATCTATGACACCTGAGGGGCTACAAAGGGTTTCTTTGACCTTTTCATCGAACAATCTGGGTAAGCCATTGATAAACTTCTCCTTCCAAAATGGAGAGTTACAATCACTTCTATGCATGACTCTGGTGGTGAACACATCTTCATACCACCTGTATTCTCCAAGGGTTTTACATTTAAGATTACTCAACTGGTCGTAAATCCTAGATGTAATGTTGCTGGGTTTACCTACGAAGTGTTTCATGATCATATAGATCAGGGTGTTGACTCCGTCAGGGATACCTCTTCCTATGTGTTCGTCAAAGATAAGGTTATCTTCCTCATCTTTTTGAACAGCATGTTTGATGTCTTCTCTAGACTCTTCTGTAAGGCAGTTATTCCACCATTGCAAAAGTTTTCCTGTGAATCCAAAGGTTATGAGCTTTATGACCTCTGTGTTCTGGTGTCCATCATTTAGGTAGTTATTGGCTACCATGGTCATATGCTGAATCTTGTTTAGGATTTCTTGTTCTGATAAACCAAAAGGGGGTAAGTTACAAACAGAGGGGGAAAGGGCCGACTGAGGCCATCTAATTGCGAAAATATAAAGACACTAGGTTACAAGTGTGAAAACCTAACAAGGTGTTACAAGTGTAAACTGGGATTGCCATCTGATTACAAGTATTGGGTTGTAATGAGAAGGGAGGTATTTCTAAGCAAGTCCTAAACTGAAGCTGAAATTGGAACCTGCTTCAGAATGGAGACTGAGCTGCCTTAAATAGATAGAGGGAGCCTTGGATCCTTCTGAAGATTGCTGAAAATCTAGAAGAGTAAATTGCTTTTACCTAAGGTGAAAGTCTTTTCCACCGAAAGCAAATAGTAATCCGAATGATTCTGTCGGGGCACTGTTTGATGAACGGTAACGGTCACTGTTCATGAATAGTGACTTGTCCCCTTGCTTTTCCGAAATACTGTTCATTGCATAATGACTGGTGCTGTGCTTGAATAGTGATCTGTCTGAGAATCTGCTGGGTGCGGGTACTGTAGCTGAATAGTAATCGAACTGCAGAACTGTTCTAAATAGTACTTTCTAATCGCTGTCCAAATTATATCCGTCATAAGGATCTTGGGAATCCTGGAAGGTATCTATTGGGCCACGAATGACTGAAGCTTCGGAAGAGGCAGGAGACTTCTTTCCTTCTGACTCTAATTTCTCTGATTGAAGGAGCAACTGCTGAGCAAGATCTTTTAGTTCCTTGCTAGATTTTCCAGCAATCTGGATGGAGTCTAGGCTTGACTGGGATCTTGTGTTGTGAGCAATGGCTCTCTGAATTGGAGGAGGGAAGTCCTTGTGTATCTGAGCGATAGTATCATTGAACCTGAAACTATCCCACGATTTTACGGAGAATTCTCTGTCCAAGAGATTATTGTTGATTGAATAATTCCACATGCTAATCCAATGGATCCTGTACTTGATTGTCATGTGCAGGATTACAGGAAACTGGGAATCATGACTAGAAGCTTGGAACTTGGAGCTGAAGTACTTGAAGGCATCTTGAAGGGGTTTTGGAAAGATTGGAGGAATTGATCCAAACATTTCCCACCACTTAAGAAACCAAGAAGGTACCGGGCTGGAGAACTTTCTGTCAAACATTAAGAACCATGAGGGGTCAAAGTTCTAATTTTGATAGAACAAAACCTTTTCAAAGGCATCCATGTAGTCATAATAATTATACTGGAGTTCTGAGCCTGTGAGAGGTTTGAGATTTGTAAGGGTCCTGAGTGAGGAAGGATGTCCCCAATCTTTGCAACTCACAAATCCTGTAATGATGAACTTATGGTAAAGGACTTCTGAGGGGTTTTTTCTATCCATGACATTTTCTATTCGAGCAGACTTTTCTTGGAGGAGGATGCTCTTATAGAACTTGATGTTTTTCCTTGGGTGCTTTGGGAGGAAATGCCATTCATGGGGCAAAACTTCCATTGCAAGGGCCAAAGGATCTGTTATATGAACCAAGTGGGGTTCAATATAAGAGATGTGCTGAACAAAGGGCTTTCTATTGTAGAAAGACCTTCCTTTTCTGGATGACTGAGAAGAAGGCTTTTGGGGAATTATGGGGCCAAATGATGCAACAACTGTATAAGGGGTGATAGACTTGGGAGGAGGAGCAGCTAGGGCAGAGCTGTAACTGTGTTGACCATGGGGTCGTTCATAATTTGGTTTCGGGATGGTAGATACCAAATAACGGTTGGCAACAATGGATGATGACACAGGTAAGGCTTTTGCTGGACTAGAGGAGAAAGGTACTAAAAGGCTCGGGTTCTTTGCCTGACTAGTAGTGCTAGTGGTTTGCTACTTAGGCAACTTTGGGGGTTGGGGTTGTACGGGTCTTTTCCCGGATATCGTGGTGAGGATTCTGCAAAAATTCACGGGTTAGGAAGTCAGGGATACTGTTTTGAGTTCCTTCTATGAATTCAATGTCAAAGTCAAAAATTGAAAGGATGGCTTGCCATCGTGCAAAAATTTGTTTTGATGCAATGTTTTGAACATCTTTTTCTAAAACATGTTTTGCAGATTTACAATCAATCCTAATTAAAAATTTTTGATTTAAAAGATCACTTTGAAACTTTGAAATACATAGTATTATAGATAAAATTTCTTTCTTAATAGTACTATAATTAATCTGAGTGGGAGTCCAAATTCCTGAATGAAAGCAAACAATTTGTTCAGGAGAAGTGGGACTGACATGCTGAAGGAGAATGCCACCATAACCAATGTTAGAGGCATCTGTCTAGACAATCTTGAAGGAATTTTCTGAAGGAATTCCTAAACATGGGAGTGTCTTGACATATTTTTTGATTTCTTGGACAACTGCAGTATGGGTAGGAGTCCAAGGAGGAGGGTTGGTTCTAAGTCTATCAAAGAGGGGTTTGCATTGCTGCTTGAGATTTTGATAGAAGTCGGAAATGTAGTTGAGGGATCCTAGAAACCTTTGAAGTTGGGTTTTATCGAGGATTTCATCTGGAAACTTATCCGCAAACTGAATGGCACGATCTATGGGTTTGATGACACCATGTCTTATATCAAAGCCTAAGAATCTGACACTGGTTTGGAAAAGTTTGATTTTTAGGGCTGAAACAACAAGACCATTGAGCTTGATGGTATGAAGGAATGCTTTAAGGTGTTTCTTATGCTGTTCCAAAGATTCTGAAAAGATGAGTACATCATCGATGTACACAATAGTATGGCTAGAGAATGGATTGAAAATCTCATTCATGATATTTTGGAATTCAGAAGGTGATGAGCTTTATGACCTCTGTGTTCTGGTGTCCATCATTTAGGTAGTTATTGGCTACCATGGTCATATGTTGAATCTTGTTTAGGATTTCTTGTTCTGATAAACCATATATGTTCCATTCATAGAGTTTGCCAGTGGATACTGAGAACTGGTTGCTAATATTCCTTTCCTCATACTGGAGGTCAGGAGGGGTAGGTCTGGGATACCAATTCTTAGTTAGGCTGGTTGGTTTAGACTGGTAAAGCCTATTTACCTGTAAACCTCGAAATTGGTCTTCTAGTTGTTCTATCTCCTTTTCAGTTTCAAAGGAGGTTCTACTGGAACTACTAGAGGTTGTGTGGGCTTCTAAGGTGATAAGCCGATTGTCACGGGGTTCTCTACCGGTTGAGGTGTGGTCTGGTGAAAGGGTGACTGGTTCCTTCTTCACAAGTTCCTTAAGCTTTTGGGCAACAACTTCTATGGCTGTCATATCCTTAGGTTTAAGGCTAGCTTGCCTAGTTGTGGGGAGCTTGACTAAAGGCTTTTCTAAAGACTGGATAAGTTTACTAGGGTTTCCTGGCTGGAGGATAACCTTGTTGTCTATCCGATCTTCTATCATATCAAGCTGCTTGCCTATAACTCCTAAACACTGGTTAGTGTAGTTGTTTTGCTCTATTACCTTCTTGACAACCTGCTCTTCACTGGTTAGGTGCTTGAAAGGAGAGGCTATAACATCACTACCACGGTGTTTAAAGGTTATGGCTTCCTGAGGTGGATGGCTAGATCTAACAATTTCTGGTTTGCTAGAACCTGGGGCATCCTTGTTGGGAAGTTTGGTCCTATTAGTTTTGGTAATGACACAAGACTTCTTATGCCATTCAAAATGGTTCTCAAAGTATTCAAAGAAAGGGACATTGCTGGATATCTCTTTCATAAATAATTTCCATTTTTCCAAAACTTCTTTCTTTTGTTCCAGGGTATGGTTGGCTCTATAGGCTTCTCTTTTGACTCTGTTATTTTCTGAGTCAAATTCTTTGCCTAAGGCTACTAGATCAGGGGTGAACTCTTTTCTAATCACCATGAGCTGATGATCGATTTCAGTTTCTTGCTGATAAGGATCTTTCATATCAGTTCCTGATGGTGATGGAGGCTTTTGACTGTCTTGACTAGTGCTGTCTTCTTCTTGATCAGCAACTGAGTCTTGCTTAGCTGTGTAACAAGGGGTACTAACCTGGGATTGGGTTCTTACACCTTGAAGCTCTGGTCCTAAGTCTCTCCTGGATTTGGGAAAGGGTGCTAAGGGCCTGGATGAGCTACACTAGGATGCAGGTCTATCTCTGAGAAGGATAGTTGGCTGCCTAAAGGGTTGGTGTAGATCTATTGGGGATCTAGACCTTGGTTCATCGTATTCTAAGGGTGTCCTAAACCTAGATTGGTCAAAGCTAAGTCTAACCATTCAATCGGCTAGTTGCTGGACGAAATCTAGATCTGGGTTCCTAGCTGGGTTCTGGATCTGAAAGAAACTTCTTCATTTGCTCATTTGTCAATAAAACTTTGTTTAACTTACTTGATTAAGACATTCCAAATACATTGGGATTCTTTTTAGTTTTAAAATTTTTTTGAAGTGTATTCATTTTCTTTTTCTTTTTGACTGAAAGAGGTAGAAGTGTATTCTTAAGATAACATTGGCTAATTAGTTATGTTTTTTAGGCTATGTATGACTGAAGGTACGTAGTAGCTAGATAGCTCACATTGCTATTTATCTATAACGTTTCTCTTTATTTGTTGCCAAAATTAAAGTGTGCTCTCTCTCTTGTAAGTATGCAATCCAGAGTTTTGCTACCAAATTTAACTAGTGATTTGTAACATCTGCCAAATTTAACTAGTGATTTGTAACATCTGCAATAGCTTGAATTCTCTTTTACCAAAGTCAATAGCTTTCCGACATCAGTTAGTAGTTGCAATTTACATATCTTTTTATTGGGTAGTACTTTTGGTTGAATAAATTACCTTCTAACAATGGAAATGTTATTCATAAGGGTCATCTCAAAACTATTCTGACAAATACTCTTAAAAAAATGCCTCTATAAATAGGTAAATTGGCTAGTTCCCATACATTATCTAGTTCTATTGTGAGCAAAATAAGCTCTATCCTCTAAGAGAGGTAAGTGCCAATAATGGCATATTTGAGCAAAAAAAAAAATAATAATGGAATCTTTGAGGTTAATGTCAGAGGTGTCAATTTATTAACCAATAAGGACTGCTACATGAGTTCTTAACGCCACAAATGCCAAAAAACTTTGTATTAGGGGATGGTATGGTTGTGGTTAGGAATGTAGGTCCTGAGTTTTATAGGGAAGGTTACTAAAAACCTTTTACACAATTTAAGCATACGCAAGAATGGCAGGAATTATAAGCTTTTATCTTTTATTGGCCCAAATTGTATGGGAAATTTCCCAACCATTAACCACCCTGGACAATTTAATTAGTTGGTTTCAATTCCAACATGACTAACTCAAAACAGATTGTGGTATTAGGTGACAATTTAAAGTTAGACATTTTAAGAAAAGTTATTAGTTTCTTCTAATATCTTAATGGTGGTACTCTAAACACTTATTTGCAAAAAAAGTGATCAATTTAATATATTTTTTTATAACAATTTTATCCTTTATTGAATTGGTTTCATTTTACTAATTATACCACTATGATCATGCCAAAATCAGGAAATATTGATCATGTTATTGTCATGTAAAATGCCTTCATGCAAAATATAGCTACATTTCTATGAAGATTTTTCATATTATAGAATATTTTAAATATAAAATAAAATATTTTAAGAACTTGTAATTCTAAATGGTGTCATTTCTATTGAATGTCTCGATTCATTTTCAAACAGGTTCATTTCAAACCTCGCTTAAATTTACAGTCCACAAAAATGGGACCAATTCAACATATTTTGTGTTCAAACACAATATAAAATATATTGTTACTTAATATTTTATAAGCGATATATAAATTAAAAATAATAATCCAACCTTTCTATACAATTTAATACATTAATGGGACTATTTTCATATATTTATAAAACATATTTTAAAACTTTTAATTAAAAAAAAAAAAAAACAAACAAACAAACGAACGAACGAATGAATGAAACAACCAATATTAAAAAAAATATCATATTTTAAATGATCGCTATCTCTCTTGACAATGTTGGACTTTAGTTATTGAAAAATAAATTTCAGTAATAAATTTGTTTCACAAACTATTAATTCTATTTTTAATTTTGATAGAAAGAGAGCTTACTTTTTTTTTTGGTTAAAAGGAAATATCATTCAACTAAGCCAAAATGGCCAAACTGTTGGCAGTAAGCCTACAAATGTTTTCCCCCATGGCATCTGAATATACAAAATTAGCAACAACATCAGATGGGGAGCTATCCATTACAACAAAATATTCTTGCATACTACATCCTAATTTAGCCAGAGCGTCTGCAACTCTATTAGCTTCACGGAACACGTGCTGCACCTTGAAATGTTGAAATCTGCCCAACAGGGACCTGCAATCAGCCAGCAGAGAGGAATAGAAAGCATTAGAGGTGGTCTTGGACTGAACTAACTCCACCACAACCTTAGCATCTAGTTCAATCACCAGGTTCTGCACTCCAATCTGATCTGCCAGCATCAACCCATCTCTTAGAGCCCAAAACTCAGCAATAATGCTAGTAGTGAACCCAATAGCTCTAGCAAACCCTTTCACCCATCTCCCCTCACTATCTCTAATAATTCCTCCTCCTCCTGCCCTACCCGGATTACCAAGAGAGGCTCCATCAGTATTTAGTTTACACCAATCTAAAGGAGGTTTTTTCCAGCTAACAGTGCACGCCACCATGTTCCTATGACAGTTGAGCTTCCCCACACAGTAGTAGAACTCCAAAGCTTGATTTATACTAGATCTGTGTAAGTTAGCATTGAGGGTAGTGTTATTGAAAACCATTCCATTCCTTTGTTTCCATAAATTCCAAATGACAAAGGTAAAAATATGGCTCCACGGCACCAAAGAGGAATGGGGCACTCTACTTTATCATTATTATTTTTGTTCAATACTATAAGACAAATAAATATAATATATTCTATTTCAGAGCACAGAATTCAAAGTTTTTCGATGCTCTATTAATTAAACAAACCAAACATCACAACCCAAAACGAGTAAAATTTATGTAATTAAATAATGAAGCATCCAACTTCACCACTTAAGAACTGGCAGTGTCAGTCAACTTAGGAAAACAAGAACATATTAATTGAGCAAGGAAATAAAAGGGATACCCGACTAAACTCAAATTGTTTACTGGTTGCTTGAATTTCAAGTGAAATAAAAAGGGATAAACGATAACAGATCTCTCTTGATGTATAGGATTATGCAGTGACTCATGAGTTTATAATTGCAAATATTTGTGCCATTTTGTACAATGCCATTAAACATGTGAATTTCCTATCACAACAGCATCTAAATTTCTTGACTCTGTCCCTGACTTTCCAAGAGTTTGTCTAACATTCTAGGATGGCAATGAGTTAGGCTTAGTGGCTTTTTAGAGTCATATATACTAACGTAATAGTAAGGGTTTAACTTTTTTTTAAATAGATTTAGAGTGTATTTGGGTTTAAATTTTCTAAATCCGCTAGGGTTAGTGTTTTATGTGTTAGGGAATTGAAGCTGACCTCATTATATAATTTAATTACTTTAATAATAATTTCATTATTATTTTATGGAAAAAGTTAACGGATACCATAAAGGTATAATTAGTTTAGAAATTTTTTTTTGAAATTTTTTTATAGGAACAGAAAAAAGTAACTGATTTTTTAAACTGTTTTTTAAATTTTCATAAAAGTTGAATAAAAAAAGCCCAAAACTATCATAAAATGGTCTATTAACAAATACCTTAAAACACCCATTAACTGGACCCTTATTTTTTTTACACAATATTTAAGAGTTTCTTTTTAAGATGAAAAAAAAAATTCAGGGTTTTATAAAAAAATAATGTGTGTTTTATTTTTTAAAATCTTTTTTATTTTAGTGTAAAAAATATGTGGGTTCGCAACACCAGGTTAAAGAATGAGATTTCAAAACTATCTTTATTCTTCACTCCTCGAAACCAATTTGATTTTGTTTGTATATGATTAAATTTGAGAGAGGAAATTAGTAAAAAAAAGATGGGTGATTTTGGTTTGTCACTTACTCACAGGAGAAGAAAGATAACGGCATGTTGAAGGCTTGAAGAAAAAAGAAAAAAAATTATACGTAAGTATGCATGTAACTTGATTTAACATATAATATTTTCTTATATATAACAAAAATATTTACATCAAGTTAATCTTTACATGCCTGAAAATATAGAAATCAATATATATAAATTAAAAAAAAAAGTATAAAAAATAGTAAAAACTAAAGGATTTAACTCCTAAACATGAAATCAAAATTGACTTTTTTTCTTTAAAAAAAATCATAGTGTTCATATTTCTTTCTTTTTTTTTTTTTTATAAATGAAATATGAAAAGGAAAATAAAGTAGTTTTTTATTAAAAACTAGTATTATGTCCGTGCAATGCACGGCTTAATCAAGAATCATGTATAACTAAATAAAATAGGAAAACATTTTCGAATTTAAGTAAAATTAAATAATAAAATAGATAGAACAATTTATCATCAAATTTATTAATAATTGATTCTCAAACCATAACCATATGAATAAGATAAAACATAATAAATTTAGGTTAAACAAAAGACAAAAAATACACAAAACCTATTCAATTTGATGAAAAAAATTAGAGTAAACAAATATATAAAAAATTAATGTAAACAAATACATACCTGTAAGGTTGCAGGTAAAAGAAAAGAAGAATAGAAGAAAAAAAAAATCATATAGTAGGTATTTATTATGAATTATTTGATATATATACACTCTACATTGAAGAAATTGATATGAACAAAAAGTCTCAAAATATTATATCTTTTTTTTTTTTTTTTGAAAATCTAAAAAATATGAACTAATAATGCTAAAATTTTAAGTTGATTTTAACATATATAGATGAAAAAAAAAATTCAGGGTTTTATAAAAAAATAATGTGTGTTTTATTTTTTAAAATCTTTTTTATTTTAGTGTAAAAAATATGTGGGTTCGCAACACCAGGTTAAAGAATGAGATTTCAAAACTATCTTTATTCTTCACTCCTCGAAACCAATTTGATTTTGTTTGTATATGATTAAATTTGAGAGAGGAAATTAGTAAAAAAAAGATGGGTGATTTTGGTTTGTCACTTACTCACAGGAGAAGAAAGATAACGGCATGTTGAAGGCTTGAAGAAAAAAGAAAAAAAATTATACGTAAGTATGCATGTAACTTGATTTAACATATAATATTTTCTTATATATAACAAAAATATTTACATCAAGTTAATCTTTACATGCCTGAAAATATAGAAATCAATATATATAAATTAAAAAAAAAAGTATAAAAAATAGTAAAAACTAAAGGATTTAACTCCTAAACATGAAATCAAAATTGACTTTTTTTCTTTAAAAAAAATCATAGTGTTCATATTTCTTTCTTTTTTTTTTTTTTATAAATGAAATATGAAAAGGAAAATAAAGTAGTTTTTTATTAAAAACTAGTATTATGTCCGTGCAATGCACGGCTTAATCAAGAATCATGTATAACTAAATAAAATAGGAAAACATTTTCGAATTTAAGTAAAATTAAATAATAAAATAGATAGAACAATTTATCATCAAATTTATTAATAATTGATTCTCAAACCATAACCATATGAATAAGATAAAACATAATAAATTTAGGTTAAACAAAAGACAAAAAATACACAAAACCTATTCAATTTGATGAAAAAAATTAGAGTAAACAAATATATAAAAAATTAATGTAAACAAATACATACCTGTAAGGTTGCAGGTAAAAGAAAAGAAGAATAGAAGAAAAAAAAAATCATATAGTAGGTATTTATTATGAATTATTTGATATATATACACTCTACATTGAAGAAATTGATATGAACAAAAAGTCTCAAAATATTATATCTTTTTTTTTTTTTTTGAAAATCTAAAAAATATGAACTAATAATGCTAAAATTTTAAGTTGATTTTAACATATATATATATATATATATATATATATATATATATATATATATATATATATATAATGTTAAGTTGATTTTAACGTGTATATATGATATAATTTTTTTTTTTAGATTACGATATACTTTATGTTTTTTTTTTTTTTTTGAAAATCTAAAAGATACTAATATTTTTGTTTTTGGACATGTAGTAATATAATTTATGTAAAAAAAATGATTAGATGAAGAATTTGGATTATAATCAAATTAAGTTTTTTTTATCAACTTGGAAATTATAAGAGAAGAAGATAAGACCAAAAAAATTATATCAATTTTTTTTTTTAAATCTAAAAAATTTCTACAATTTGATACATTAGAACGTGTAGTGTAGTAATTAAAAAAATAAATAAATAAGAATGTTGTTGCTTTTTTTATAATACACTACACGTAAAAAAAAAAAAAATAAGGATTAGATGAAGAATTTGGATTGTAATCAAATTAAGATTAAATAAGGATTAGATAGATTATATGAAGAATTTGGATTGTAATCAAATTAAGATTTTTATCAACTTAGAGATTATAGGAGAAAAAAATTATATATATTTTAAATCTAAAAATCTAAAAAAAAAAAAAAAAAAAACTGCAAAATTGTCCTTTTAAAAAAAAAAATCATAGTGTTCATATTTCTTTTCTTTTTTTTATAAATGAAATATGAAAAAGAAAATAAAGTAGTTTTTTTATTAAAAACTAGTATTATGCCCGTGCAATGCACGGCTTAATCAAGAATCATGTATAACTAAATAAAATTGGAAAACATTTTCGAATTTAAGTAAAATTAAATAATAAAATAGATAGAAAAATTTATCATCAAATTTATTAATAATTGATTCTCAAACCATACCCATATGAATAAGATAAAACTTAATAAATTTAGGTTAAACAAAAGACAAAAAATACACAAAACCTATTCAATTTGATGAAAATAATTAGAGTTAACAAATATAAAAAAAAAAAAAATTAATTTAAACAAATACATACCTGTAAGGTTGTAGGTAGAAGAAGAAAAGAATAGAAGAAAAAAAAAAAATCATATAGTAGGTATTTGTAGGGTTAAGGGCCCAAATCATATATTGGGCTTTGGGCCTGGGCCGAGAACATAATGGTCCGAGGAGGAATAAACAGTTATGGGTGATTCCAGTTTAGAGTCTCATAAGTAAGAAATGAGTGGAAGGTAGTCTGAGGAGGAATTTCTCCCCGGGTATGATAAATACAGCTCAAATATGTATTCCAACAATCATGGTGACCTTCCAAGAAACTCTAGTGATAAGGACATGCATCATGGACATACGAGAAGGAGGGGAACCCAAAAATATCTAAGGGAAAGCTGCTACTACCGCATTGAATGCACTGCAACTACTTTTCTGGCCGCATTTATGTAGAGAATACCCCTGAACAGTGTTGCCTTGGCTACCACAACTCACAGAAAGCCAAAGAGGGTGTCTGATGGGACAGACACTCAAGTAAGGGCTCAAATGATCAACAAGTGTAGGGTCGAAATGGTCCAAAGGGAGCTATATAATGTAAGAGACCCTCCATGAAGAGGCGATCGGAAAAAAGAAGAGAAACAATGTAGCCATTAGGAATCAAACTTGTAATAGAGTTTCAAGAGCAATTTATAGGAACCAATCTCCTCGGACGTTGCTGAGGATATTTTTTCTTAGTGGAAATTTGTTATCTTCCTTTCTTTGTCATCAAGATGTTTACTTTTTACTTAATTCATTAAAACCCAGTTTTCCAACCCATTCTCTACAAATTTATTGTTTTGGGCTTTTTGGGCCTAAGTCCATATACCTTTTGGGCTAGGAGTTCAAACCAGGTCATTACAATTGGCGCCGTCTGTGGGAAGATTACTTGGGTGATAATGAGTGCAGTGTTCAACCATGGTAGGTTCAGATCCACACCAGACAGAATCCATAGGAGCCTAACATGAAAATCATTTTGTCAACCTCGAGCGAAGAAGGGATTGGGAGGGGAGTGTGCGCACCGTCCAGTCCGGTAGGAGTCAGCCTCGGGATAAGAGCAATCTCTCTCGTGAGGAGGACACCAGAGCCCTACAACTGGAGGTTGACCATTTGAAGAGAAAGCTATGTCGTGCACAGCGAAAGCGAACCCCCTCTGACTCCGACGTTTCCTCTGATGATGGAGAGGATGCCAGTTACAAACGAAGGTCAAGGACCTCACCCAGCGAGTCTTTCTTCTACGATGAGGAGCACCATCACAATCGTAGGTATAAAAGCCCGCCTTGCAAAGGCCTAGGAAATGACGCTATGAGCAAGGCGTTGAACCAAGTTTCCAAATCACCCTTCACGCACAGGATTGAAGGGGCAAGACTTCCTCGGTGGTTCAACCAGCCAACATTCACCATTTACAATGGTCGAACAGATCCTATGGAGCATGTGAGCCATTTCAACCAAAAAATGGTTGCCCATTCCAAGGACGAAGCCTTGATGTGCAAGGTGTTCCCCTCCAGTCTAGGACCCGTGGCAATGAGATGGTTCGATGGCTTAAGGACGGGTTCCATAGGTTCCTTCAAGGAGCTCACCCAGGCATTTGGCTCTCGTTTTATCACTTGAAGCAGGGTTCCTCGGCCCTTAGATTCCCTACTGTCTTTGTCCATGCGAGAAGAGGAGACCCTGAAAATGTACTTGGATAGAAACTGGGAGATGTATAATGAGATAGACGGTGACTTTGATGACGTGGTCATCTGTACTTTCAAGGTCGGCCTCCCAATCGAGCACGGTTTAAGGAAGTCTTTGACGGGAAAGCCTGTCACCAGCATGCACTAACTCATGGACCAGATTGACAAGTATAACAGGGTTGAGGAAGACCAGCACTAGGAAGACCAGCAATAGGGGAAAGGAAAGGATAAGTTATCCTTCAGGAGATGAGAGATTTCAAGTCGGATCGATAAAACAACAACCGGCCTCGGAGAGACTTTGTTGGGCAATCAGGGTCTGCCAATACTCAGGCGGTTAACGCGGTGTTCCGGGAACCGGTGCATCAAGTTATAGAGAAGATTAAGAATGAGTCATTTTTCAAATGGCCAAATAAGATGGCAGGAAACCCCATGAGGCATAATCAGAATCTCTATTGCCAATATCACCAGGACCAGGGACACACTACAGAAGACTATAGAAATTTGTGGGACCATTTGGACTAGCTAGTCCGAAAAGGAAAGTTGAAGCAACTCTTGCATCATTCTAGTGGCTAGGGAAACCAAATTGGCTCGGAACCCTAGAGAGATGCTTCTTCAAGACCCCCTTTGGGCACGATAAATGTCATCTTTGCCGCTCTAGGGAGGACCAGTTCTTGCCCCTCTATAGTGATGTATGTGGTTTGGCTGTCCGCCGAGGACACCAATCCAAAGAAGAAGAGGGCTAAAGTGAACATCCAGCTGGCATTAAGCTTTTTAGATAAGGATAAGGTTGGAACTATACAGCCCCACGATAATGATTTGGTGGTCACGCTCAGGATTGGGGGATATGATGTGAAGAGGGTGATGGTGGACCAAGGCAGTGGTGCTGAGATTATGTACCTCGACTTATACAAAGGGCTAAATTTGAGACTCGAGGACTTAACGGTCTATGATTCTCCTTTGGTAAGTTTTGATGGGAAGGTTGTCATTCCGAGAGACCAAATTAGGCTACCCATGCAAGCTGGTTCAGAAGTAGTGGAGGTGGATTTCATTGTGGTGGACGTTTATTCCCTCTACACGGCCATTGTGGCCAAGCCCTAACTCTATGCCCTAAGAGTCGTCTCTTCTACTCTGCACCAAAAGGTGAAATATTCGTCGGGCGGCCAAATTGAAGAGATTTTTGGGAGTCAATCTACGGCTAGGCAATGCCTGGTAGCCACAATCTTACATCAGCCCAAAGCTGAGTCCTCAACCTCTGCTGAAAGGGGCTTATAGCAATTAAGAGCTCCAGTGTTGCCTGTCAATGGATCAGTCGAGGAGGCGAAATGCGAAGATTTGGAAAAGGTAGTTGTTGGTAAGGATTCGAAGAAGTTCTTTCAGATCAGGGCTCAGCTGCCTCCTCTAGAGAAGGAAGAGCTGGTAGAGTTTCTTAGAAAAAATGTTGATGTGTTCGCATGAAGCGCTTACGAAGCCCCGGGGGTGGATCCGAGCTTCATCTGCCATCATTTAAATGTTAATCCATTTGTCACTCCCAAGAAGCAACCGCCTCGGCGCTTATCCAAGGATCACTCTGATGCCGTCAAAGATGAGTTGAAGAAGTTCAAGCAAGTAAAGGCTATCAAGGAGGTTTTCTACCCTGAATGGCTGGCCAATATAGTGGTGGTAAAGAAGAAGAGTGGGAAATAGCAAGTGTGTGTAGACCTCACAGATCTAAATAAGGCTTACCCAAAAGATCCCTTCCCTATGCCTAAGGTCGACCAGCTAGTGGATGCAACTGTAGGCCATCATCGGATGAGCTTCTTAGATGCCTTTCAAGGGTACCACCAGATACCACTAGCCCTGGATGATCAGGAAAAAACGGCTTTCATCACTCCCACTGGAAACTACCATTACAAAGTGCTTCCCTTTGGTTTGAAAAATGCAAGGTCTACCTATCAAAGGATGATGACTAGGATATTTGAACCACAGTTGGGCAAGAGTATTAAGGTCTATATAGACGACATGGTGGTGAAGAGTAAGGTAGTGTCTGAGTATGTGGGAGATCTCGGGAACATTTTTGAAATTCTGAGGAAGCACAAGTTGCGCCTTAACACTTCCAAATGCTCTTTTGGTGTGGGATCAGGCAAATTTCTGGGCTACATGGTTACTCATCGCAGAATTGAAGTTAACCCCGATCAGATTAAGGAAATCAATAGTTTACAACCACCTCGGAATCCCAAGGAAGTCTAGAAGCTAACCGGAATGACTGCTGCCTTAAACCGCTTTATCTTTCGATCAGCGGATAGGTGCAAGCCCTTCTTCCTATTAATGAATAAGTGGAAGGGATTTGAGTGGACCGAGGAGTGTGCCTTAGCCTTCCAACAACTTAAGGATTATCTCTCTCAGCCACCTATCATGTCCAGTCCTGAGGTGGATAAGGTCCTGTTTGCTTATATTGTCGTGGCCCTCCTTGCCGTAAGCTTGGTTTTGATACAAGTTGATAGCGGCATACAAAAACCAGTTTATTATGTGAGTAAGTCACTACATGAGGCCGAGGTCCGTTATCTGCACTGGAGAAAGCCATTTTGGCGGTGGTACATACTACATGTAAACTCCCCCATTACTTCCAGGCACATACGGTAGTTGTCCTAACTCAGCTCCCGCTCAGAGCTCTACTATGAAGTGCTGATTACACGGGGAGGATCGCTAAATGGGGGACGATCCTAGGGGTTTTCGACATCAAATACATGCCTCTTACCTTTGTCAAGGGTCAAGTATACGTTGATGGTGCAGCAGATCAAAAGGGGTCCAGAATGGGGCTAGTTTTAGTATCCCCCGAAAAGATCACTATTGAAAAGTCATTGAGGCTCTACTAATGGGAATGGCCATGGTTCAAAGAATGGGCGGAAAGGCAGTAGAGATGTTCTCAGACTCAAGATTGGTCGTTGGCCAAGTGAAAGGAGAATTCGAAGCGAGAGATGAAAGAATGCAATTGTACTTGAGTAAGGTTAGACATTTGCAATCAGGGTTTGAATCTTTCAACCTGTTGCATATCCCTAAAAGTGGAAACACACATGCTGATTCCTTAGCCACACTTGCAACCTCCTCGACGCAGAGTCTGCCCCAGGTCATCCTTGTAGAAGATTTGTAAAGGCCTATAGAGGTGAAGAAAAAGGTGGTCCATGTTCACCAAGTTAGAGTAGGGCCTAGCTGGATGGACCCCGTGGTACTATTCTTGAAGGAGGATATCCTGCCCGAGGTGAAATCAAAAGCAGACAAGATACGGAGAAAGACTCCTCGGTTCTGGCTGTCCGAGGACCAAAAATTATATAAACGCTCATTTTCTGAGCCATACTTGCTATGCATACACCCCGAGGTAATAGAATAACTCCTTGAGGAGTTACATGAGGGGATTTACGGAAGCCACACTGGAGGCAGATCTTTGGCGCACAGAGCCATCACTCAAGGCTATTGGTGGCCAAACATGCAAAAGGAGGCTCAGGAATATGTAAGGCAGTGCGACCAGTGTCAAAGGTTTGCACCAAACATACACCAATCGGGAGGAGTCCTTAACCCTCTGTCTAGCCCTTGGCCATTCGCTCAATGGGGCTTAGACATTGTAGGCCCTTTCCCTAAGGCAGTAGGAAATAAGAGATACTTGCTGGTCGGCACGAACTATTTCACTAAATGGGTCGAGGCTGAACCCTTGGCTAATATCAGGGATGTAGATGCCAAGAAATTTGTTTGGAAAAACATTGTAACTCGATTTGGGGTCCCTCGTACTCTCATCTCGGATAACAGCCTTCAGTTTGATAGCAAAGCCTTCAAGAGATATTGTTGTGATTTTGGAATTACAAATAGATATTCCACCCCAGCTTATCCTCAAGGGAATGGACAAGCTGAAGTTATTAACAAGGTCATAGTGAACGGACTCAAGAAGAGATTGGATAATGCAAAGGGAAAGTGGGTGGAGGAACTACCACATGTCATATGGACGTATCGAACCACACCCTGCAGGTCAACAGGGGAAACCCCCTTCTCGATGACTTATGGAGCTGAGGCTGTTATTCCTCTAGAGACTGGCTTCCCGATGCTGAGAACAAGCTCTTTCAATCCAAGTGATAACAACGGACTACTAGAAAAGAGTTTAGACCTGATTGAAGAAAGAAGAGAGAACGCCATGATCCAGCTGGCATATTACCAACACAAGCTCAAGCAAGGGTATGATGCCAACGTGAAGCTGAGACCGTTAGCGCCTGGAGACTTGGTCTTGAGAAAGGTTCTAGGTACTGTGAAGAACCCAGCATGGGGAAAGCTGGGACCCAACTGGGAAGGGCCATACCACATCACTTCGGTGGCTGGTATAGGTGCATATTTCCTCGAAGATCTAGACGAATATGTAATACCACGACCTAGGAATGTAAACAACCTGAAAATGTATTATTATTAATGAAAGTTTCTTTTTTCATATGCTCATTTATTGTGTAAACACATCATACTTCCCATTATCATCTTTATAAGTGATTAAACAGAACTTTAGTCATGCTTGGCTCCTCGGACCAGATGCTTTGGGGAAATTAACACTCTGTGACATCTTTATAAGTGATTAAACAGAACTTTAGTCGTGCCTGGCTCCTAGGACCAGATGCTTTGGGGAAATTAACATTCTGTGACATCTTTATAAATGATTAAACAAAACCTTAGTCATGCCTGGCTCCTCGGACTAGATGCCTTGGGGAAATTAACACTCTGTGATATCTTTATAAGTGATTAAACAGAACCTTAGACATGCCTGGCTCCTTGGACCACATGTTTTGGGGAAATTAACACTCTATGATGTCTTTCTAAATGTTAAACAGAACCTTAGTTATGCATGGCTCCTTGGATCACATAATTTGGGGAAATTAACATTCTGTGATATTTATTTGTTTTTCACTAAGTGTCAAAACAGATCCAAGATTATAACCAACTCCTAGGATTAGTAGCTTTGAGTAAGTTAAAGTCCTTAATTATTTATCAAAGTGTTGGGCAGAATGAAGAATATCTCCCCCTGTTATTTTTTACAAAGTTTATTACTTATCTTTATTAGATTCAGCCTTCATTGCAGAAGGATTAATTCACAGTACAAATATGGGGTAAATCTCTTTGTTGCTGGTATTTAGTTAAATTATTTAAACTGGTAGCAGGGTATTGTTGTTAGTTTTTATTAAAGTTAGAGTGGCAACAATTCAATTTTATTTGCAATAACAGTAAGCTTGAAAGCATATAAAATGAAGACACAAGAGGTAGAAAGAAAATTCCATTCATTAATCAAAAGGAGGATACATTACAAGTGGTGGCAGAAGCCACAAGAAAAGAAAATGACAAAAAAATAATAATAATAAAGAAAAATCCTACAACTATTTCTTTGTTGGTTGATGGCTCTCTTTGGAATCAGCTGCCTTAAGCTTAGCATCCCCAGCCTTGGACTTAGACTCAGCTTCTTTAGCCCGGGAGACTACATCCTTAATTGTAAAGGCATCCTCGGATTGAGTATCTTTGGCTGAGGGTAGAGCCTCCTTACCCTTATCTGCCCCTGTGGAGGTTTCAGCATCAACAGTAAGATCTTGGATACTGGAGACCTGCTTAGGAGAAGGGAGGGGTAGAGCAATGGAAGGGGGGTCCACTGGAGCTTCTCGGATATGTTCAGGAAAGAATATGCTTCAGCCTTCCTCAGCTCGGAGTCAGCAGGGGCCCCTGCACTGTTAAGCGCCTATATCCAGGTGTCGGTGCAGTAATCCCTGCATACTCCAGCCACCTCCTCAGTCAATCTATTCTCTGTATCCTCCACCCCACTTTCGTAGGATGCTCTCTCCGCAGCTTTAGTAGCTTCTTTAGCCACCCAAGTTGCCTCTTTAGCTGCATCCTTGACCTTCTGCAACTCGACCTTAAGATCTAGAACTAGTTGTTTCTGAGTGGCCAACTTAAGTTCTGTTGTGTAGAGCAGCTTACGCTAGTCCTCAGCTTGGGCCTCAACGTTTTTCAAACCAGCCAGGGCACTCGAACATTCCCTTTCGGCGATGGTCAGCTTATTGCCCAGCTTTTTGTGCTCTTCTTTCAGGGCTCCAAGAGCCTTCTTAACCTCAAAACAGGTGTGGGCCTCAGCCTTAACCTCGTCATGGGCATTCCTGACCCACTCTTCAGCTACATAAATTTGCTAGGTAACCTGCATAAAAGTAGCAAAAGGGTCACAAAAAATATATACATATATGAATAAATGTGCATCTTAGTATTTAACCAAAAAGGATGTTGATTGACTTACCATTGCAAGGTCCCTCTTCAATGACATGAAAAGGTCCGGTTGTCTGGTACGCTTGAGGCCCTCCATATCTCTGGAGAGGAGAAAAGGCTGCTCTAAGGCCTCGGTGAGGTGGGTGGCACGCCCCCTTTGAGACTCCCAGATCGTGGCATCCCAAGGAATGGGAGCACCCCCAACTCTAGCCGAGGGGCCCAAGTGCGCGACCCTCGGCGCACTTCAGCACCACCGGAATCCTCACGACTCTCCATGGAGGGAGCCCTTTTATCTTTAACGTTTTTGGGCTGTTTTGCCCCCTTCGGAGGAATCACCTCTCCCTCCTCCACTCTCTGTACTTTTCTTTTCTTTTCTTGTTTAAATTGGGATCAGGGAGCAGTCCCACCGCGGTCACATGGAGAGGAAGAGGGGGGAGATTCGGAGGAACTTGGGTCTGGGGGACTTCTTTCGAAGCTGACCCTTTGTTCCTGTTGGCCAGTAGACCTTTTAAGCTGGTCCTTTGCCTCAGGTCCATACCTTCTTCTTCGTCTTCTGAGCCAGTATCAACCCGAGCAACTATTAACCTTGGAGAATGGGCAGCAGAAAATCTATCAAGATCGGCCTCAGAGTCCGAGAGCTCTACCGGCCTTTCTAGTACTTCACCTTCCTCCTCAAGGTGGAATTGGTCGATCTCAACCTCTTGGGATAAGTGTGTAGAAGCCATCTCCTCTCTCAGAGTGGCTACTTCTTGAGGGACACGTTGAATGGGCAGCTCAATAGGCGGAAGGTCTTTCCGAGCCAAAAAATCCCAGCTTAGAGACGTCTATGCGTGCTAATCTAAGGTCACTAGCCCTTATTGCCTGGCCTACGTCCTGAAATATGCGAGACAGAGGCTTGTAATCCAAGATTAAGTGAGCGGCTCATAGCTGTTTGTCTTCACTTATGAATATCTCAGATTTCAGCAGTTTGTTGAGACTCAGTACGTTGACCAAACTGAGTCTCGAAGCGTCGTGGTTTTTATCTACAAAAACATCCGAGGAGGAAATTGTGGTTAGATAAATAAAAACTATTATCCAAAAAGGCGAAATGTTAAGGCAGAGTTATAAAAAAAAAATAACAATAATAAATTAAAAAAAAAAAAAAAAAAACTAAGAAGGCTAAAGTCCTTGCTAAGGGACCTAATCTTAGGGTACCCCACCTGGTTTTCCCGCCCGAACTGGGCAGTGAAAACCGTCGTGCCACTCCCCAGAGGCGACCGGATAGTAATCCTTCATATCAATCTAACAACATCAGACCGGGACTTGAGGTAATATCCCACGCTGGCAAGGGAATGGCACTCGTACATGTGAACGATGTCGTGCCATGTGAGCCCTAAGTTCATCTAATCGTTCAAAGCATCTACGCTCCTTAGGACTCTAAACAGGTTGGGAGCGCACTGATGGGGACACAACCTGTGATTGAGCAGGTAGTCTCTGGTTATCCTACCCCTGGGAAGTGTCATTCCTCCCTCTATAAAGGCAATCATTGGAATGACAACTTCACCCTCCCCTCTATTCATAAGTACTTGGTCCGGGGCACAATATTGTAGGCCTACTCTCTATGGGATATGGTATTTGGCCCTAAAACCCTCCATACTGGCCGGAGAGTCCACTAAGTGCTTGAATCTACCTATCTAAGCAAACATAGATGACGCGAAGGAAGTTTTCTAAAAAAGAAAGATGGCCGAGGAGGTTGGCCGAAAGTTTAAAGAGATAGATACTTACGAAAGCAAGTGAGTGTATTAAACCCTGAATCTTTAGAAAAATCTTTTGGAAATTTCTTAAGGAAAAGAATTAGGGAAACTTAGGAGTGTAGAGAGTTTAGTGAGTTGGAGTGCTTGAGATCTCTGGAGAACTTGAAAATTCGTAAAATGAGGGGAAAATGATTTCCCTCAAGGCTTTATATAGAGGGTGAAAATGAGTGGGAGTTATCCTGCTCAAAATTCCAAGAGAAAGATCAACTGTTGGATCTGCGCCTCACCGTTACATCTAGGGAACAAAGCGCCGCTTGGAGCAATTAATGGCTTCTCGCGGGCTTCGAAGAGTCAATGGCAATTATGGGGCATGTGAAACGGCATTCCTGCACGTGTGAATCGAGAAATCAGTTGGTGTTAACTCTAAAAAAATCAAAACCCCACTTTTCTCCTCTAATGAGAAGGAAAAAACTGGAGTTTTGAGGGGCTATTGTAGGGTTAAGGGCCCAAATCATATATTGGGCTTTGGGCCTAGGCCGAGAACATAATGGTCCAAGGAGGAATAAACAGTTATGGGTGATTCCAATTTAGAGTCTCATAAGTAAGAAATGAGAGGAAGGTGGTCCGATGAGGGATTTCTCCCCGGGTATGATAAATATAGCTCAAATATGTCTTCCAATAATCAGGGTGACCTTCCAAGAAACTCCAGTGATAGGGACGTGCATCATGGACATACGAGAAGGAGGGGAACCCAAAAATATCTAAGGGAAAGCTGCTACCACTGCATTGAATGCACTGCTGCTACTTTTTTGGCCGCATTTATGTGGAGGAGACTCCTGAACAGTGCTGCCTTGGCTACCACAACTCACAGAAAGCCAAAAAGGATGTCTGATGGGACAGGCACTCAAGTAAGGGTTCAAATGATCAATAAGTGTAAGGTCAAGATGGTCCAAAGGAAGCTATATAATGTAAGAGACCCTCCACGAGGAGGGGATCGGAAAAAAGAAGAGAAACATTGTAGCCATTAGGAATCAAATTTGTAATAGAGTTTCAAGAGCAATTTATAGGAACCAGTCTCCTCAGATGTTGCCGAGGATATTTTTCCTTAGTGGAAATTTGTTATCTTCATTTCTTTGTCATCAAGATCTGTTTACTTGCTGCTTAATTCATTAAAACCCAGTTTTCCAATCCATTCTCTACAAATTTATTATTTTGGGCTTTCTGGGCCTAAGTCCATATACCTTTTGGGCTAGGAGTTCAAACCAAGTCCTTACAGTATTTATTATGAATTATTTGATATATATACACTCTACATTGAAGAAGTTGATATGAACAAAAAGTCTTAAAATATTATATCTTTTTTTTTTTTTTTTGAAAATCTAAAAAATATGAACTAATAATGCTAAAATTTTAAGTTGATTTTAACATATATATATATATATATATATATATATATATATATATATATATATATATAATGTTAAGTTGATTTTAATGTATATATATGATATAATTTTTTTTTTAGATTACGATATAATTTATGTTTTTTTTTTGAAAATCTAAAAAATACTAATATTGCTGTTTTTGGACATGTAGTAATATAATTTATGTAAAAAAAAATGATTAGATGAAGAATTTAGATTATAATCAAATTAAGTTTTTTTTTTTATCAACTTGGAAATTATAGGAGAAGAAGATAAGACCAAAAAAATTATATCTATTTTTTCTTAAATCTAAAAAAGTTTCTGCAATTTGATACATTAGAACGCGTAGTGTAGTAATTTTTTTTAAAAAAAGGTTGTTTTTTTTTTTTTATAATACACTACACGTAAAAAAATAAGGATTAGATGAAGAATTTGGATTGTAATCAAATTAAGATTTTTATCAACTTAGAGATTATAGGAGAAGAAAAATTATATAAATATATATATATATATATATATATATATATATATTTTAAATCTAAAAATTTAAAAAATGCAATTTGGTGAAGCCACTTGGCGCAACCACAGCGTCTAAGCTCAACTTTTATTATATAGTATATGATATTTACTTATTTATTTGTAGGAACATATATCCTAAATGCTTTTTTATTTAATTAACATAAGATATAAAGGTAATGAGAAGGAAAAAAATAACGCATTGATTAATTTTTTATATAACTTATCTATTTTTATGAGAATATACTTTGATTTTAATTAGATACGTATAATATACGAATAATTAGAAAGAACAAAAATAATACATTAGTCATCTATAGAAGTGTTATACACATATATATATATATATATTAAAAACAAAAAAAAGAAACTTAAGGCGGTCATTACTTAATGGATTATTGTGGCAAGAGAGAGAATGAAAATAGAATGTAGTGATTGGCAGGGGCGAACCCCGGGGGGGTTGGGGGGGGGGGGGGGGGGGGGAGGGGGCAATTGCCTCCCTTGACCCGCACAAAACACACCTTAACTTATACTTACTACAACCTCCTACCTACTTTATTTCTAGGTAAAAAAGCAATGCCCATCCAATTAAATAATTGAACATTAATCAAAACTATATCCCTTAATTAACTGCTAAGGAATTTCACCTAAACAAAAGATTTCTTCACTCACACTTCATTAAAAATTTAGCTAATTTAAATGCCACTCTGTTTCTTGGTCTGTGCTTTCATGCCCTCAGTCCTCCACTAGCATGCCTTACACAAAAGTTTCATGTGTATCATAAGCTTTTTTTTTTTTTTTTTTTGAGAAACATGTGTATCATAAGCTATCACTAGAAGATGAAGTATATTATTCAATTACCAGACTTTGACGAAGCTTGGACTATGGAGATTTAATAAACCAGGCATGGTGGAGTTATAAATGCCTAGGGATGATTTCTAATGGGTTTATTTTTGGTTTGAGTGCTATAGAGTGTAGCCAATATAAAATTATTTGCTTGACATGGAAGCATAGTGTTGTAATATCATGCATGTAACCAAGTTGCTAAGAATTTGAAGCTAACTATATAATAAATATTAGATTATAGATTCACACATTATATTTTGAGCATTTTTTTATAAGTAAAAGTTTATTGTTAATAAAATAATTTGAGCATTTTATAAGTCTTCATCAATCAAAATTACATAAAATTGCACATCATTTCATTCATAACTCGATTTTTAACTTTGAAAATTGATGCTCATGTGAGCAAAAGTCTTTCACTTTCCCTCTTTCTTGTGTGTGTTTATTTCTCCAAAAAAAGTGAGTAAAAGTTAAATAGATAAATACAACAAATGAATATACTTTCTTTTTGTGAAAGTTTAAAAAAAAAAAAAAAAAACATAATTTCATTAAAATATTATTTAATATTCAAATGAATAAATTTTAATTTTTCAAATTTGTGTCAAATAACTTATATTCACGATGTGCATAATTGTGAGTTATTAATAAATTTTGCCCCCCTTAACTTAAATCCTAGCTCTGCCACTAGTGATTGGTGGGTTGTTGCGATGAGAGAGAAAGATAGGAAGGAAAAGGACACAAATTTCATAACCAATTTTAACTCAAAATTGTTCATGAGTTTTTAATGGTCAAATGTTGAGTATTTGGCATATAATGATCTCTACGTCCAAAACTGCAAATTGTGTTTTTTATTGTTTCAAAATGTGTTATTTTATAGCCTTAGTTAAGTAGAATTTAGTGCAACCTAACTCACTTTTAACCTACTAACTAAAGTATACCAAACCCATATTAGAGTCTAATAACACACATCAAATTAACACTTCTTTTGAATAAAGTAAATAAAATAATGCACAAACAAACACAAAGTGAGTTGGTTCTGAGTAAGAGCACATCGGGAGGCGGTGCTCGATCTGAACTTCGAGAATGCACTTCCCAGTTCATTTGTCTAATAGTGATGCATAATTGGCTTCCATATTACTTTTCATGAATGGATTTTTAGACACATCAAATTAACACTTCTTTTGAATAAAGTAAATAAAATAATGCACAAACAAACACAAAGTGAGTTGGTTCTGAGTAAGAGCACATCGGGAGGTGGTGCTCGATCTGAACTTCGAGAATGCACTTCCCAGTTCATTTGTCTAATAGTGATGCATAATTGGCTTCGATATTACTTTTCATGAATGGATTTTTAGTATATTTATAAGAGAAATGTTAACGGATGTTCTTAGAGCATTGATTAATAATTCATTTAAAGAATGTTTTTATGAAAAAAGAAAAAAAAAAGTAATTAATGTCTTAACAACTTTTTTCTTTTTCCCATAAAAGTGGTATCAAAACTTTCTTAAAATTAATTGTTAATCAATACCCTAAGGGCACTTGTTAGCATAATCTTATTTATATTATATGTCCCCTTCTTCTTTAAGAAAGTTCAAAACATATTTCAAAAAATTTCAATTTCTAATTTTCAGTTTGTCATAATTTTATTTTATTTTTACAATTTATTATAGTGGATAGACGATTCAACTAAACAAAACAAAATTAGACCCAAAAAAAAAAAAAAAAACTAAAGGAAAAAAAAAACATAAAACGGCATTTCTTTGAATTATCCTCAAAGTACAATTGTATTTGTACCTGTATTAGTTGTATAGGCTAGAAGTTGACGTGGGACACTGGAACTAAAACTCAGTTATCGTGTCGGACTTTGTCTAGACTCTAGACAGAATATTCCTACACCATCTATTTCACCTTAAAAAATTGTTCATACATGTCAGATTGAGATGGATAACATGGGTTGGTTCACTTGGTTGATTAAAAGAACCAAATCCCAAACATCCCCACACGTGGACTTCACTTGTGAAAAGACTAACACTGTGTTTGGTTGGAATGAAAATAGAGAGGATGGAAAACATAGGGAGGAAAATAGGATAGAAAACAGTGTTTTTCACTGTTTGGCAAAAGAGAGAAAATGGGGAGGAAGAAAAACCCGGGAGAAAGTTTTCTCTCCCGGGCCCACAATTTTCATCCTCCCAAATCGGGAGGAAAATCTGGAGAGGAAAGTGCTGTGAAAGCACTTTTACCCAAATACCCTCTCCCAACGCCTACAACAACCCAACGCGGCAAAATAAGAAGGAAGCAGAAAGTGCTGTGAAAGTACACCATCTATTTCACAAAAGTCTAAGGGTTATTATTTTCATTTTAATCCTTTATATGTTAAAATTTTTTATTTTAATCCATTCATGTTTGATAAATTGATATTGATACGATAGGCTTCCAAATTTTTAGGGCCGTTTGGAACTGTTATTTAAACAATAGTTTTCAGTGTTTAAATACCACTACATGTATTTACATAATACTTTTTAACCTACACATATTTCTATAAGACTTAAACTTAAACAATGTTACTAAAAATCTCTTACCAAACAGGTTTTTATTTTGAATCTTCAAATTCAATTAAGTTTTTTTTCTTTTTCCTTTTATGTTTCAAAATTTTTAATTTTTGTTTTATATAAGATAGAAATTCAAAATTCTACTATAGCCTTAATCTAAAGTATGTATGTGTGTGAAACTTCATCTTAGAGATTTGAATCCTGATCTTTCTCCACACTTTACAAACACTTATATTTGTAAGGTGACTATCACTTCAAGGAGTGCATGGTGGTAAAATTTTTATTTTAAATTTCACATTTGATTTAATTTATTATTTGATCAGTTAAGTTTCAAAATTTTCATTTTAATCTTTCATCAAAAATGAAAATTTGAATACTAAAATAAAGAGCAGAGGAGAGGGAAAGTGGAAACATGAGGTACCCCAAAGGAAGATGATAATAATTAATATGCCACTAAACAAAAAACTGAATCAAACATAAATAACTAAAATAAAAATCTTGAAACATAAAAAGACAGAAAAAAAAAAAACAGAGAATTTGAGAGGTCTTGACTTTGGAGAACTTACTTCTCTTTGTATGCCAAAATTAGGAGGTCTCTTTGGTACATCAACAATAAGAAAGAACATAACCCAATAGATATCGCCATCTATTTGAAGATGTGCAGCATCCTATGATCAATTTCAGTCTATTTGTTTTTTCTTTCAATGTAACAGTTCTAATAGTGTGGCTTTTTTTGTTGTTGGTAAGAACGGAAATGTATTTAGATAATAGAGTTAGTACATCAGAGTTGTCCATGAGACACCTGTGAAAGGTGTCTAATTATAGGAACTAAAGGGCACTCTCGTGGAATCCCTATACACAAAAAGTCCCAGAAATATTTACATAATACAAAAAATGGACATTCATAATACAGTTCCAAAAGGCTAGCTTGCTCCCTCCCCTTCTTTCACGAGGCCATTTGCTACAAAGTTTGCTTTACAGTATATATGATGTAGATGGACTACCCATTCCCTGCTGAAGAGTATCCTACAATAGAAAAAACTAAAGGAAACAATTTCAGAGCCAAAACCCCAGAGGAAGTTAGATATGTAAGAATAAAAGTAAAATCAATAGTAACATTTAAAAATTTAATACACATGTCCCTTACAATAATTAAACCATGTCGAACAGAGTCCAAATCTTCTATCTCACTTTTCCTGCTCCACTCTATGCTCCACCAATAAAAACTTGCCACATGTTCATCTAACTAATTAAATACTACCATTATTGACTTATTAATACTACCATTATTAATTAATGGTAGTATTTAATTAGTTAGATGAACATGTGGCAAGTTTTTATTAGTGGAGCATAGAGTGAAGCAGAAAAAGTGGGACAGAAGATTTGGATTCTGTCGAACAACTCACAGTTCAACCTTATTATTAGAATCAAGCCCTGTGACAAAAAAACTTACCACCCATTTTTTCAAATGATCACAAATAGCAGCACGTTCAGGAACCCAGGTATTGCATATTAAGTAGTTTTATGTATCTGTTTAAATATATCTTCATGAAATTTTCTAACTTTCACGGAAAAAAAAACTTAAAGATTAATATGAAAATCAAATCAAAAATGAAAAAAAAAAAAAAAAATCAAAACTTTAAAGGGCAAAAGTGCACTTTTAACATTGCAGATGCACCCAATTACAATGAGACCCGCCACACCAATTCCACATTTGGACTTTCCCTCCACATTTATTTAATCAATCTCACTCGCGCTAACCAATAAACCCTAACTCTCTCTCTCTCCTCTCACTCTTTCTCTCTCTAAAAACCCTAACAATGGCGCCGTCGGAGATTGTCGAAGACGGGTTCGCGTCGACGCGTCTGTTCAACCAAGGCTACTCCTACACATACGACGACGTGATTTTCCTACCTCACTACATCAACTTCTCCACCGACGATGTCTCTCTCTCCACCAACCTCACGCGCCGCCTCCCTCTCTACACTCCGATCGTCTCTTCTCCGATGGACACCGTCACCGAATCCACCATGGCCGCCGCCGTGGCCTCTCTCGGCGGCATCGGAATCATCCACCCCAACCTCTCCGCCCAGGACCAAGCCGCCATGGTCCGCTCCGTCAAGTCTCGCCGCGTCCCTTTCCTCTCTTCCCCTACTTTCCTCTCTCCCTCGCATCGCATTTCGTCCCTCGACGACTTCGACGCTTCGTCTCCGTACGTTCTGGTCACCGAATCGGGCTCCCCGAGGTCGAAGTTCGTCGGCTACGTGTCGAAGTCTGATTGGCTGAATCTCGAAGACGAAAGAAAAGGTTCGGAGGTGAAATCGTACATGAAGACTTCGAACGACATCGTTGTTCCGTGGAATCAAAGTTTGGATCAGATTGAATCGTTTTTCAAAGAGAAAGACTCGGATTTGGGGGTTTTGGTGAGGGGAAATGCTGACGTGGCGGCGGAGAGTGAGGTGGTGGATGTGGTGATGAAGGAGGATGTGGAGAGAGTGAGGGGGAACCCGAGATTGGGGTTGGGGGGAACGGTGGGGCCCGACGGAGGGTGGCGGGTCGGGGCGGCAATCGGGACGAGGGAGAGCGATAAGGAGAGATTAGAGGGATTGGTGAAGGAAGGAGTGGACGTGGTGGTGTTGGATAGTTCGCAAGGGAACTCAATTTATCAGATTGAGATGATTAAGTATGTGAAGAAAGTGTATCCGGAGCTTGATGTGATTGGGGGGAATGTAGTGACGGCTGTGCAGGCGGAGAATTTGATTAAGGCGGGTGTCGATGGGTTGAGAGTCGGGATGGGGTCCGGGTCTATTTGTACTACGCAGGAGGTTTGCGCTGTTGGGCGTGGGCAGGTATATCCATTTTCTGCTTCATTGGGTTGATGTGTGTTTGTTTTGATTGTGAAATGGATTGGATGGCATGATAGTGTATTGTTTACTTAGAATAAATGTGGTTGACCCTTACTAGTTTATTGAGGATCAGTTGCTAATTGTTGTGTGTTTTGATTATAATTGTTACTAGGTTTGTAGTGGTGGGTGGGTGTGTGTATACATATTGGATTTTTGGATTTCATTTGATTGTTGTTTATTTGTGTTTTAATTTGTGGGGTTGTTTGGATTGTGTGTTTTTGATTTGGTGGGTTATGGAGTGACGCAGCTAAGGTTTTGTCCAAAAGAAGATTGAATGTGGGGAGAAGTAATCACAATATCATGTTTAATGAGATACATTGACCAATGCTCCAATGCTTTGTTCAAGGAGAAAAAGAAAATGATGCCTACATTTTTTAGTGGTGGCATGCTTTCCATATACTTAATTAACATTTTTTTTTTCATTTTCTTATTGCTACTTTCTAGGCTACTGCTGTTTACAAGGTTGCTTCTATTGCTTCAAAGTACGATGTGCCTGTCATTGCCGATGGTGGAATTTCGAATTCTGGACATATTGTCAAGGCTTTGGTCCTAGGGGCATCTACTGTAATGATGGGAAGCTTTTTAGCTGGAAGCGAGGAGGCTCCTGGGTCTTATGAATATCAGGTATGATACTGCTAAGACAATTTCCTCTTTTATTGCTGAAGTAGATGATATACTGCTCAGCTGTGAAACAAATTTGTTTCTTTCACGGTTCCTTTATTGCCATTAAGCATTCGTCTCTTTTTTGGCATTCTGTAATTTTTTATGTGTAAATTTTGTATTGCTGGGAATGTTTGCAACTCATCATTGGATGTGATTCTACTTTTTAAAAAAAAGTATGTGTTGTTATATTCTTTTTGTAAATTATATTTTAAAAACAAAACTTAAGTTTTTTGCAAGCTGCAGGTGCAATTTAGTCTTGGATTCTCTTAATGCTTTCAGATAAATTTTGATTTAGATCAAAATTTGATCTTTAGTGCCTCATATCCTTTATCAAATGTGTTTTGTAGCAAAAATTCATTAGGATAAAATGGGGTTCTGTACGTGAATAGCACATATCTATTATAGATTTTGTGATTAAAGAGTCAGTGAATGGCTGAGAAGTCATTTTGATTTATGTACAGAAGATTGTAATATTCCTTGCATGTAACTGATTTGTGCCTGTCGTGTGTGTCAAAGCTATTTGGAGGTGTGAGCTCCTTAAAAGTAGTCTTGTTTTCAACTTTTTATTGCTTCATGAAAGTTTTATTTTTTGTGGAGTGGCAAATGATTGGATTTTGCTTAAGTCAATATTTCAGTAATAATAAATTGTTAAATTTGCAATACCAGAAGGGTCAACGGGTCAAAAAATACAGAGGTATGGGATCCCTAGAAGCTATGACTAAAGGGAGTGATCAAAGGTATTTGGGTGATACAACCAAGCTAAAAATTGCTCAGGGCGTTGTTGGAGCAGTTGCAGATAAAGGTTCTGTTCTGAAGTTTGTACCTTACACTATGCAAGCAGTAAAGCAGGGGTTCCAAGATCTTGGTGCTTCCTCTCTGAAGTCTGCTCATGATCTCTTAAGAGGAGGGGTATTAAGGCTAGAGGTATGGTTTATCATTGTATTTTACTTATTCTCCCTGTGGCTTTGAGCATGATCTGATGTTCTTTATGGAACTATATATCAAGAAATTTGTGGCTGTAAACTTCGATAAGAGGTGGCCTTGTTATCAATTACTCAGGTCATCACCTATTCTTCTGCTAAAAGCCATTAATATTATCCTAGCTCATCACTACAAATACCACCCTAATGATAAGGGAGGAAATTTGTACTTATTTGAAAGAAAAATATAGCTATCTAGAATCCTACCATTGGATGCAACTTAAATGTGATATATAGTCATAAAGGTGGGTTTCATTCTGAAACTTTTATCTTAATATGTCTTCTTGGATGTTCCTTGTCCCTTTAATAACACCATTTTCCTCTTGAAATCAATTGAAATGGGCTTTTGAGATGGGGCATAGTGCATATGGCATTCCACCCTTGGTGGTGGTGAGTTTCATGGTTGGTGCGATCCCCATGTTAGTGCATGAGCAAAATGTCTCCTCTTTATTCTTCTTCTTCTTTTTTTTTTTCTTCACTTCCCCCCCCCCCCCCCCCCCCCCCCCCTTTCTCTTGGGTTCTTCATTGTTATAATGAAAAAGTGTAATTTTTTACAAATTTCCTTAGACATTGGCTTGGTTTAGCTATTCTGCAGAAGATGTAATCTTGATGACTAATCAGTATATGATTATATGGACTGACCATGCTCTTTTATTTGGTTTGTTCAGGTCCGGACAGGAGCTGCGCAAGTTGAAGGTGGTGTCCATGGCCTAGTTTCTTATGAAAAGAAACCATTTTGATATTAGACTCCCTTATGCTTATGTTATTGTTGCCGTGGCTGTGTTCTGGCCGGAAATTGTCTTTGTGGTTCACCCTGCAGCAGAATTGCTAATTTATAATGGGCAACATTTGGGTTAACCAGACTGGCTATCTGTTATATGAAGTAGTTGATCATTCTCCCCTGGAGGCATCTGAAGAGAAGCACCAAATTTTTGTTGTTGAGCATGATATCTTCGATCTGCCTTTATTCCATTGACAATCATGTGTGAGAGGATGATATATGAATTATTATAGCTTTTTATTACCTTTTTTTTATTAAAATAAATAAATAAATAAAATGTTATCAAGTATTAATGAATTTTAATGAATGCTCAATAGACTAGTAACGTTTTAAGTTTATGTAATGATGCTTTTTATTATTCATTGCATTGTTCTAGTTTACTAAAGTACACAATAATTTTCCTTTAGATAGGTTTGTACATTATTGCCAAATGCAGATACGACAGTTTTCCCTGCTACACTTGCCCCCTATTTCTTTTATGTGGTTCATGGTGTTTTACTTAAATTGTAAGGCTCTATTACAAGGTGAGAGCTTGAAATTTTGTTGTGAAAAAGATTATAGAATTTTGTGTCCCTATCATTACTCAATTTTGAATAGATAGAGTACTAGATTATAAGAATATGCCTTTATGCGTGGCAGAAAAAAGATATAAAGCCAAACGTATGGCAGTTCTGCCAAGTACTTTTGATCTAGAACAATAATTTAGAAGGTAGTGGTTAAAAAACATATAAGAAAGAACGAAAGAATAAACAATAATTGTGTTGTATTGGCGCATTTCTCTGAGTCCAAACAGTTGCGAATGCCAGAGTTGACGGAGCAACCAGTACCAGAATCAAGAAACCAGTATCAGCCATGGATTCTCTGCGATTCTGAGAGAGAGAGATATTCTGAGGAGCTTGAATATTTAGGAGGGAAAAGCTGTTAGAATTGGTTGCTTATATATACTTTTTCTTTTATTATTTTTGAATCTAATCCGTTGATCTTTTAGGTGGAGTTAATCAGAAATTTTGGTCGGTGAAAGATGGACTTGGATAATGTTGCACTGGCGGGTAGCTAGTTATTTTGCAATACAGAATTAGTCAGGTGCAGCGATGGAGTTACAACTTGGTGAAATTACTATCTCGCGTTAAGACGGACCTAGGATTTTAAGTTAGCGAAAGCTTAAAAAAATCAAAATTAACAAAGAAAAATAATTATAAATGCACAAAATTGTTGTTTTTAAATATATTAAAATACAATCATATATCAACAAAGACAAAAACAAAAACAAAATAATATTTTTTTTTAATACAAGCCGCGTGGAGCCACATTGAGATCGAAGGGGCCTTGGCTCCCCAAAAATTTTGGAAAAAAAGAAGAAGGAAATATATATATTTGGAATTATCCTAATTAATTTGAAATTTTTTAAAGAACCCTTATCATTTTGGCCCTCATACTTGATAATATGCTTATATAGATTTAAGAAATATAACTTTCATTTAAATAGAATACAATCCAATTAGTGATAAATATAGATGTAAAAAAATTACAGTAATTAGACATTTTGCATCTTTAAAATGAACAAATAAATATTTTAACAATTATCTCAACAAATAAAAGGGGAATTTTTTTTTAATCTTCATCCCATTGCCTCAACACATTGCTTAACTTGCACCACAATAGTAGCAAATTGGAAGGTTAGAGGCTTTGTTGATCTGCCGCACTACCAAGTCCACCACACAATTGTAGAACATTTTGATTAGTACTCACACAAGTGTCTCTCTCTCTCACTCTCCATGTCTCTGTTTGCCTTTCTTCCTCTTTTTTCTTTCTAGTTCTTCTCTCCTTTAAGTTACATTGCTGCAATTCTGTGATTTACAATATAAAACTAACAAAGCTTCCATGTGAATGTGTGAATAATAATGGCAAACTAGACTAGACAAGACAAACAAGGTTTTCCAAGCTTCCGTGTAGGCCCCTGTGTGGCTGTGCTCCTAACCCACTCTGTTGCCCACTTTCCCAATTACTAGGTAATGCACTTTTCTTTTTATTTGTTTTCTTTTAATTTTCCTTACAATATATTATTTGTTATTACAATAATCAATATAAATATAAATATATATATATATATATATATATATATATCATATTGCATTATAAATACTTGATTAAAATATACTACTATATAACATTTAATTTATTGATAAAATAATATAACATATTAACATGTATTTAGTTGTTTATTAGATTTTTTTTTTTTTTTTTTTTTTTTTTTTTTTTTATGAGTTGAAATTTGAATGATTGTTTGTCTTTTATTTAGCAATATTGAAATTATTAGTATTTTTTTAGTATATTTTTTTTAAATCTCAGTCATTTTATTTAATGGGTGATAATTTATTTTGATAAATCTAAGTTCATAGCTAAGTTTAGGATCGTTGACACATTCTTGAAATGTTTATTGATTATTAAATTGTATTATACATTACTATTCTAGATTTCATACCCCAAAAAAAAAAAAAAAAAAAAAAATTAGTTGTCTAATTTTATGTATGGCTCCCTCTAAAGATAAATTCTTGGTGTCGCCATTGAATACAAGGCTAGTTAGGATTTCTTTTTTTTGAAGTTAGAACATTTATAGTGGTGATGCTAAAAATTTTAGCTTTTAACACTTTAAAAAGCTACTTTATCTATTTTATCTCCTCAGTTTACAATACATCCAATATTAAATGTTCTATTTTTTTTATCACTTTATTTAAAATAATATACACAACTCATGAAAATAATAAAGGAAGAGAGAAAATTTGAGTTTTTTAATTGAAGGAAGAGATATAATTTTAATAAAATATTGAATTTTATTTTTAACAACTTACTATAGCCAGCTGGTATTTATACTAGTTTACTGTAGTTACAAAAAGTTTAGCTTTAGTTTCTCCAATAACACATGATTTTTTTGTGGTAAAATAGGATTTTTTTTTTTCTAAAATACAGTCACCATTGTGAATGATTTTATTGTTTTATTAAGTTTTTGGGTTGGATAGTTGTTATTTGAGTGAGGTTAGCTAAACTTATTGAGAAGAAGGGACTTAAAGTGTTGGAAGAGGGCCCAATTACAAAAATGAAATATATAATAACAATAAATAAATAAATTGGACCCAATGAAGGCCTGGCCCCTTGCCCCTTGCCCCCACCTAGGTTTGACACTAATCTCATGGTACTCCTCGAAAACTTCTAGGATTTGAGAAATAATTGATTTATTATGACGAAATTACCCTTGATTGAACATGATTGGTAAACGCCAATCCCCCAGGCACATGAATAACACGAATAAGAATATATATATATATATATATATATATATACTAGCATTATGCCCATGTGATGCACGGTTTAATCAAAATTTATATGTAAATAATTTTTTTATTAACTTACTTAAAATAAATGAATATTTTACTTTTAAGTTATATAATGAATGCATGTTGTGTGAAACTAAGGTATCATAATATGCATACACATACACACACACACAAATATATATATATATATATATATATATATATATATATATATATATATATATATATATAATTGAATGGAAGATGGTAGAGGTACCTAAAATATATATATAAAATGATTTTCAATAATACATTGAACTTTAAGGTTCATGAGTTCCAGTTAGCTCAACTAGTAAAGTCTTTAATGGTTATATAAGAGATCTGGGGTTCAATCCCCACCTACACCAAAAACTGATTGGTGTCTTGGTTTGATGATAAAAAACTATCATCAGAAGCGGACATCATAAGTTGAAACTCTCTCTAAAAAAAAAAAAAAAAAAAAAAAAACCTTTAAGGCTCAATTAATCACATATATTTAAATGGAAAACTCTTGAATTTAATAATTAAAAATATCCGAAACAATAATTGAAATAATGTTTAAGTGAAACCTCAATTCAATAATTAAGAACAATTTAAATTATTAAACATTTAAAAATTTGAAGTAGAGAGAGACTCACATGAGAATTTAATTTTTGTCCTTGAAAGCATGGAAGAAGGCACTGAAACTCAAGTGAGTTTCACCCTACCAAGTTTAAGTTTAAATTTAAAGTTTAAGTCTTGTGCGTTGCATGCTACATGTGTGTGTATATGCATGAAAAATGATCTAAATTTAATATTTATTGTAAAAAAGAGGTGGAGTAGTTTTACCACTGTCTAGGTAATTCTTATTATAATTCCTTTGTGTAGCGTGTGAATATGCATGAAAAATGATATGAATTTAACATATATTTTAGAAAAGAGGTGGTGTAGTCTTACCTTTATTTAGTTAATTCTTATTATAATTCCTTCGTGTAGCGTGTGAATATGCATGAAAAATGATCTGAATTTAACATATATTGAGAAAAGAGGTGGTGTAGTCTTATCCCTGTCTAGAAAAATAATTTTTTTTATTAATTTACTTAAAATAAATGAATATTTTACTTTTAAGTTACATAATAAATGCATGTTGTGTGAAACTAAGGTATCATAATATGCATAATTGAATGGAAGATGGTAGAGGTACCTAATATATATATATATATATATATATATAAATGATTTTCAATAATACATTGAACTTTAAGGCTCAATTAATCACATATATTTAAATGGAAAACCCTTGAATTTAATAATTAAAAACTATTTGAAACAATAATTGAAATAATGTTTAAGTGAAACATCAATTCAATAATTAAGAACAATCTAAATTATTAAACATTTAAAAATTTGAAGTAGAGAGAGACTTATATGAGAATTTAATTTTTGTCCTTAAAGGCATGGAAGAAGGCACTAAAACTCGATTAAGTTTCACCCTACCAAGTTTAAGTTTAATTAAACTTAAAGTTTAAGTCTTGTGCATTGCATGCTACATGTGTGTGTGTATATGCATGAAAAATGATCTAAATTTAATATTTATTGTAGAAAAGAGGTGATGTAGTCTTACCCATGCCTTGTTAATTCTTATTATAATTCCTTTGTGTAGCGTGTGAATATGCATGAAAAATGATCTGAATTTAACATATATTGTAGAAAAAAGGTGGTGTAGTCTTATCCCTGTCTAGCTAATTCTTGTTATAGTCCATTTGTTTTGCAAGGAGGTAGAAAACCCCTCTTTTATATATATATATAAGTCAGCATTAATATATAATAGCTAAGATATTAATCTTTAGAAGTGGTATCTCATACGGATTAGTATTTCAATTGTGGGTTTTGGTAGTTAGAAGTTAGCGCATAGTAGTAAATAATTAGAAAATTACTTTGCAATTTTTTTAAACCAACCCCTTAAAAAAGTTTTAGAAGAGTTTAAATCATGTTAATAAATTATCTCTCTATTCATTTTTTTTAATCATGTTAAAAAAAGTTACTAATAAAATTATTATTAGTAAACATTTCTTAGCCTTATCTATTTAGCTTTGTTGCCAAATTTATATAAACTCTTTTATTTCTTTTTTTCTGAAGAATATAACACAACCAAAAACCTACAAACGATAATTTACATTCAATATAAAGAATATAATCAAAATTATTCATAATTTAAAATTAAGAAATTAACACAAATTATAAATTAAGATATAAATTTAGAAAAACAATTAAAGAATAAACCTGTTTATTTTCTCTATCACTTTGAGAGCGTTTTTTTTTTTTTTTTTACATGTAGTAATATAATTAAAAAAAAAAGGATTAGATGAAGAGTTTGAATTGTAATCAAATTAAATTTTTTTTATCAACTTATAAATTATAATAATAAATGGATTAGATGAAGAGTTTGGATTGTAATCAAATTAAGATTTTTATCAATTTAGAAATTATAGGAGAAGAAGATAAGTACAAAAAAAGTTATATTAATTTTTTGAAAATTCTAAAAAAATTTCTACAATTTAGTGAGCCACTTGGCGCAACTACAACTTCTATGCCCAACTTTTATTATATAGTATATGATATAAATATATATATATATATATATTTATTTATTTATTTATATATTGTAAAAATTGGCATTATACTACAATTATATAATCGGATTGTCTACTCATTCTAATTTCCATGTCCGCACAAATATAAGGGACTACCTTATATAAAAAAAACATCATCACATCTTTGTTTTTGTTTTTTTTTGAGGGGGCATCACATCTTTGTTATTCAGTAAGAATGCCAACTTCATATGGCAACATTGTTCTCACTTAATAATAGTAATGCCCTTTTCACTATATAAGCTACATTATTTTTTTCTCAGTTAGATAAGATATTGTTGGTGATGAAATCAAATTGCGTGAGATCACTAATTAGGGTTATGCAGTTCACACCTTTTCTTCATCAATCATGTTCCATTTATGTTATCTCCTTAATTTCCAACCTGAATTTAAAATTGAAATTCTAAGTAGAAGTCATTAAACATGGAAATTTTTTTTGGAGAAATAAATCTGACTCTTCCAGTTTTTCATTTATTGTTTTGGTCCGGGCATAGGGTACCGGATGTTGATCAGAATGGAATTGAGTACTAAAATTCAAACTGATTGGAGGAAAATATGCCTCCACCAAGAAACTTTTTTGTAAGGGACTCTTTCCAGAACCACCATCCTTTGCACCGGGGCACCGCCACCAACCGTGACACCATGTCATGACCACCTCATACAAGACCAAGAGGTCCAGGATTGCTACAATCACCATCCCCTCTGCATCTCTACAAGGTGACATTGACTGATACTTGAATCGGGGTGGCTATTTGTATGAAATAAACGGATATGTAGCTTTGCTTTCAATTATTTTGTGACAAAGGGATTGATCCAAGTAATTCTTTTTACTAAAACTAAAAGTGACCTGTGCCGAGTGCATTTCAATGCAACATGATTGGTAAATGCCAGTCATCCAATTCCTAGACCATGAATAACAATGTAGGTGTGGGTGAGGTCATGGATTTTCAATCCATGGTGTTGAGTTTTTCTACCAAAAAAAGAAAAATATTGCAAAATAATTACGAGGGACTCCTTAAGCCTGTCAGTCAAGAAAATAACCAAAATGATGTGCTATCTGCCTATCTCTCTTTGGGTCAACATGAGAAAGAATTGAGCTTTTTAGTCACCTTCTCCTTAGGACTCGGCCCATGTAATGGAAACCAACTGACGAAGCATAGAAGCCAATGGTTCCAAGCATCAAGAAGACGGCGTAGAATATGCAAGCATTGTAGCCCAGAAACACTCTCAGGTTGAAATTCTGGCGTTTGCTCTAGCATAGAAATAGATACCATACGCAAACATGAAAATGGCAACTGATCCCCCACGAAAGACAGATCTGCATTGTAGACAGACTTGGATCAATAGATAGATAGATAGATATTAGATGAAAAGGCATTAGTATATTGCTTTATGGAAATAGAAGAACTACTCAGGTATAAGAGTTGTAGTCTTCACTTAGTTCACTACTACGCAAACATATGCAACATAAGACTTGAATGGCTTACAGATTTGCATCAGCATGCTAAATTAACAACTAAGGGAAGTCATTTTAGGTAAAAACACCCATTACGGGATGAAAATTTAGATAAGCATTAATAACTAGAAAGTTCCTTTTGAAATTAATAACTGAGAGTACCCTTTGAAATTAATTAGGTAGACTCCATCATGATGGCTGTTCCTATAATTCTCCAAGGTATATGTTAGGAGATTCAATAAGTCTAAATGCAAAAAAAATTTCACATTTTTTTTTCCACAACTGCTAGGTGATAGGTTGTGATTGGTATATAATAAAAATGATGTCAATAATAGTCCCATGTGAGAGTCATGTTGCACTAATCGTATTCTTGCAACTCAGGCTGTGTTTGGTTCGTGTAAAAGCATTTCCGGAAAGGAAAATGTTTTCATGTGTTTGGTTGCATTTCAAAAAATTTTCCGAAAAATATTTTCTGGTGTTTGGAAAAGAAGAAGGAAGAGACAAACCCAGAAAAACATGGACAAAACCCAGAAAAAAAAAAATCATTAACGATCGATGCTCGACTGGGTTCAACGGCGCGGTGCTTCGCGAGATCGCGATCGACGCTGATCTCGCGAAGTACCCGATCGCGATATTGGATCGCGATCGACAGCGCGATCGTCGGACTGGAGCTCATGAGATCGACTGGTGTGTGCGATCGGCGCGAACTAGAGCTCGGGGTTCGCCGGCGATCGTCAGATTGGACTGGAGCTCAAGGGCCTCTTCTCTCTCTCTCTCTCTCTCTCTCTCTCTCTCTCTCTCTCCGGAATTCATTTGAAGTGAAAATAGGAACGGAAATTCATTTCCGTAGTCAAAGCCTTTTTTTTTCGGTCAACGGAAATTAATTTCCGGAAAATTCTATTTTCTAGACCAACCAAACACCCGCATTTCCGGAAAAGCATTTCCGGAAGTGATTTTCACCCAAAACAAACACACCCTCAAATGTAAATAAGTTGTGAAATTTATAGTGTCTATAACATTGTTGTAAGAGAATTACCTCCACCACCATTGGTGATCTTGCTTGTACACCTGAGACCATGTACAAATGATTCCCACAAACACTGTTAGTGCAATGATAGAAATGAAGGCTGTAAACATTGTACTAAATGCACCACAAACTTTCAAATTGTACAAGCTTGCATAGATATCATCCATCATAGAGAAGATTAAGCTGAAAGGAAGAAGACCCCCAAGGAACATTTGAGTAGGTGTCCTCATGTACCAAGCCTGATTTGTAATCTCATTTTGAAAGTGTCTGGTGGAACAAGTTATTTCAGATTCATTTAGGGAAGTCCGCCCGGAGATGCCACCCACAGTTAGGAAACTAATACCAATGAATAAGTAAATGATAATATAGTAGGCTATATCATCATATTCTAGTAAATCTAACACCTCGCCTATTGTTATTGCCAATATAGTTACGACAAGACCTGTTAAGATCACTGGAACAAGGTACAGGGCCCCAGTTTGAATAACACATTCTATTTGTAAGAAAAATCATAAACCACATAATTAAAAACCTGAATTGTATCCAGAAAAATAATACAGAAAATACAAGATACTATATGCGTTGATTATTACTCTTACCCATCCATGTGTTGTGAAGCTAGAGTGAAATGAAGTAGCCTTGTACCCAGATAAACATGACGCGAGACTATATATCACGATGAGTGGAATATACAGGCTCTTATTAGAGCAGACATATAGGTGACCTGTATATGCCAAAACAAAGAGAATGCAAATTCTGCAAATGGAATTCATTAGTAAACTGTAGTTATGATAATATGACTTTTAAAAATTAATGCTTATGAAAAGTTGAGAAATTTGAAATTGTTGAATTCATAAGTGAAAATGAAACATCATTGAACTCATAAGTGATTATGAGCATTGAAATTGAATCGATGTCACCCAAAACATATACTTCTTTCACTCTGTTTCCTGAGTAACGGAAATGAAAGTAGAGGTGATTGATAAGATGAAACCACTGCATTTCTATATATGGATCTGTAGCATTTACTCCAACTTGCTCTCTCAAGAGAATGTTATCGTAGTACATCTCGTACACAGTATCAGCTGCAATGGCATCCCTAAATTTCGCAACTTCTTCTCTCTTCAGATTCTTCTCACAAAGAAGTTTCTTCTTTGTTTCCTTCTTGAACCTCAATTCATACCCAGTGTTCATATAGCAATCCCCTGCTATAACTTCTTCCAACGATTTCTTTCTGTTGGGTATTGGATCTGTATATCGTGATCGATGTCGGTTAGATAATCATATTTATCACTAATTTTGCAGCAACAAACCAAGGGCCAAAGAGAATTATTCTTACCTCCAGGAGTGCAGAATGGTAAATCAAAATATGAATATGCCTCACTGAATTTTTTTTTTCTATCACTAACAATGAAAAATTATTTACTTAACAAACGATTTCTTAAACAAAATCAAGATATTGAGACCCTAAACTTCATTTCTTCATTTTTCGATAGATAAAAAAGAAAAAAAGAAATTCTCAGCAACCAAAGTGAAGCTCAGAACATAGAGAATTATTATAGGTAAAATAAGCAAATATTGGAACCAAATCAAAAGAATAAAAATCAAATTCCAAGCTCAAGTTCAGATGGAAGATCATAAGCAAAAACGTTGGAAAAATATGAGATTTCCACAGAGAAATGAGGAAATTAATTACCATGGATTTTGATTAGGAAAAGCTGTGTTGGCGAAGAGAGGAATGTAATCGCCTTCCTTGTACTCCCGATCTTCCTTCCTTGAAGGCTCAGTTCTCAGAGTTTGAATTGCGAATACCAAAACTGGCAAAGCAATCAGTATCAAAACCAACAAATGTAAGGTTGAATTTATTCAACCATCTAATTGACTTTATTCCGTGCCAAATTTGCTAGTATTTCAGCATTTAGTAACCCTGTATTTAGGTGGGCTTGTTGTAAGGGTAGTGAGTGAGATAGAGTGAAGTTTGTTCAAGAGTGTGCAAGAAAACAGAGACTCGCGGCTGGATCTCGCGGGTGACTCGCGGCTGCAAGCCGCCAGATGCAGCACATGTGCCAAGCATGCCGGAAGGTGAACAATCATGCTAGTTGGAGCACTACAGGACAAAACAGGACAACTGGCCATACGGTTATCTCGCGACTGGATCTCGCGACTCAGTCAAGTCGCGAGGCCAAGCCGCGAGCCAGCCCTGTTTTGAAAAACCTGACGTTTCACATTCTCCTCTCACCTCAGTATAAATACCCCTTATACCCACAAATGAGAGAGAGCTTCCAGAGAGAATTTTGAGAGAGAAACCCTAGAGCAAAACAAGATTGAACCATCTACAATCTTTACATTAGTGTCTCTTCAAATTCCTCAACTCTCTTCCTCTCCATTGCCAAATCCTTGAGAGGCCTTTTACCAAAACCCTGTTCTCACCATATCCATTACTGTGAGAGGGTTTTTTGGTGTTCTGGGAAGCAGTTAGGAAGGAACCAATCTTCATTGGTTGATGCTATGGTGTAGTAGCGGAATCCGGGAAGCTAGAAAAGAAAAAGGTTCGGCGCAACCTCATTGGAGCAAGAAGCTTGGAGGGCTTAGGTGCACTGGGTAGATTAGGCTTGGAGGGTCTATTGCTGTCCATGTATCCCAACTACATTTTCTAGTGGATTGTTTACCGCTTGGAGGGCGGCGGAGAGGTTTTACGCCGAGGGCTTCGGTTTCCTCTTCGATAACACATCGCGTGTTGTCTTTGTGTTTGCATCTTCCTTCCCTTTATCTTTGCCTTTTATTTTCTGCTGTGGTTGTGATTTTAATTTGGCTTAGATAGTTGTGTCCAATTCTACATTATAGCTTATGTTCATTTTCCGCACTCTATTTGTTTGACATAAAGCTTGAATTGGTTAATTTGTTAATTGGGGGTCTAAACGTTCAATGGTGTTTTTACACTATTTGAACTTTCAACAAACTTGTTGTTTCTCTACCAGCCATGGATTCTCTGTGATTCTCACAGAGAGAGAGATAGAGTTTGAAGAGCTTGAAATTTAGGAGGGAAAAGCTGTTAGTGTTGCTTTCTTAATATACTGTTCGTTACGCGGGTTCTTTCAATCTAGGCCGTTGATCCTTTTGATGGAGTTAATCAGAAATTCTTGACGGTAAAAGATTGACTTGGATTCTGTTAGACTGGCGGGAAGTTAATTATTTTGGATAATAGAATTATGTTGGGGCAGTGATCGAGTCACAAGTTGGTGAACTAACTATCTCAAGGTACTCATTGAAACTTCTGGGAGCTTAGGAGTTAATTGACGAAATTACCCTTAATGGGAATGAAAATTTACTGCACATAAATCTACAAATACAAAAAGGGCTAGCATTTCTTAATTGAAATACAATATATAATGATAGAATGTTAACTTATTCCCTAGTATGACTTGGATAAGTATGTGTTTATGACTTTACCTGCCTTAATTTAATACTTTATGTAAAAAATATTTCTCACAAATGTGACCTATATTTTGATTTGAAACCATTTTATCGGTGTCTTAAAAAATTTAAAAATAAGTCATATTGCAGTCTATGTACTTTTCACCATCTAGCTAAAAATGGCCTTATACTTCAAAATTTTCAATAGATTTAAGTATAGAAAAAATTAAATTGAACAATGAAATCACCAATGAAGAGTACATGATTGGAGATGTGTGGTAGAGGTCAATCTATAAAGTCAAAATATGGTCAAAAGCATAGTTCAAATATCATATATGAAATGAGTAGTATGTTAACCAAAATTTTCTATTTCTCTCTTATCTCTTTCAATGGAACAAGCCTCTCTCTCCTCAAACCCTAGCTTCCATCTAATCCTACATCAGCAACATCAATCATCACGTCCTCGCTCCTCCAATTGCATCGACAATCGCATAATAGGAATGCCTACTCATTCTTATTTCCTTCTCCGTACAAATATAAGGGACTACTTTATACAAAGACATTATCACATCTTTGTTATACAACTTCATATAGTACCATTATTCTCACTTAATAATAGAAGTGCTCTTTTCACCATATAAGCTACATTAAATTTTTTTTTCTCACTTAGATCAAAATATATTTTTGATCATTAACATTTGTCAACTTCTTTTTTGTGAGAAATATGTAAAAATTGAAGTGTAGTATTTATTGTTGCTATGTTGAGTCACATCAACATAGCATTTTGGTTCATTTGGTCTATCTCGGTCCACTTAAGTTCATTCGATCCATTTTAGACAATCAGATCCAATTCAGTCCATTTCAACCCATTACAGTCTACTGCAGTCTACTTCGGTCCATTCAATCCATTTGGTTACTGGCACCAGGTACTCTAAAAACCACTTGCAAGATATGGGCGGGTTAATAGAGAGAGTCTTGATCTTACCGCGAAAGCCTCACGCTTATCTTAAAAGAGAGCTTTACACATCAATACTATATGCCCCATCACTTTCTCAGCGTTGAACTTTGAAAGGTCGCAAGGCTTAAGAGACAACAATTGTTGCCACCCAAACTAAGTACTCCTTATCTGCCGTTTATCCTAAAAAAAAACCAAATACTTATAATATGCAATGGCTTGGACACATTGGTGATATATGCTGACCCCAATTGTTGGGGTTCACTTCCTGTGGTTGATGTTGAGTGATAGGTTGCAGTAAAGAGTATTTTTGTTGGTGACAAAATCAATTCTAAGAAGACATAAAAAAAAAAAAATAAATAAATAAATAAATAAAAAAAGAGGAAGATTTTTTTTTTAGAGAAATAAAAAATAAAATGAATATTTCTATCAAAACAGGAAAAGAATAGAGAGATTGAGTTTGATGAGTGCATGAAAAATTGGCCTACTCAACTAACATAAAATTTAACTAAAATTCTAGAGAAGTTGGTGTGAATGAAGTCAAACAATTAAGAATTGTATGAGAAGTTCTATCATAACTTTTGCCACAATTTTGACTTAATAAACTGTAAGTGATTATCTATTACTTCCATATAAATCTATACTTTTTTCTTATTTCTCGTAATCAACCACATCAAAATTGTAGTAAAAGTTGTGTAACAAAATTTGTTTCCATGGATTTTCTCAAGGATTAATTTTACGTACACACAAAAAAAAAAAAAATGTCAACATCTTTTCACACCTGTTGAATTAGCAAAGCTTTTACTTGTTTTTTTTTTTTTTTTTTTTTTTTTTTTTTTTTCAGGGAAATTTTCTATTAGTATTAGTATATACTAGCATATACACTTCCCTCTCTTTTATATTCGTCTCTCACGCCCTCACTCGCCACCACTAGCCACCAGCGACCACAGCCAACTATCTCTGTCACCAGCCACCGTCATAGAAACAAGCCACTGTTTTGCCGCTACCAGTCACCATCGCGCCACCAACCACCGTCACCTCTAACTCTGCCAACGTCAAGGTTCCCTCTCTCTGTTTCTTTAACAATGCCATTTTTTCTTTCTTGCTTTTATTTATTAATGTTTTGTAGTTTCCCAGTTTTGGTTTGAATAAAGGGGTGATGAGAAAGAGGTGTGCTTTGAAGCACTTAAATTATAATTAAAAAATTCAGGTTCAGCTATGAGGTTTTCGTATGAAGCACTTAAATTCCTTACCTTTGCATTAGAATCAAGCATAGAAAATACATATTATGATTATGAAGATAGGAAAAGTTACATTAAAGTTTAAATCATCAAAACTAATTTATTATTCTTATTATTTTGGTTTCAATGTTAATAATATTATTGTTTTATGTTGTTGTATTGGTTTTGAAGTGAGATGGCTTTGAGAGGTGCATGGCAACTTCAAAAGCTGGTTCTGAGCTTTTCTGATTTGGGAGGAAGTAGTAGGGGCATCAGGTATGCTTTGTATATTAATATATATATATAATATTTGTTGTAGATTTATATCTTAAGATGAAATTGATTGAAGTGAGAATGCCTTGGCTTTTGCACGGATGTAGTAATTTGCTCTATTATAATAGATTCTTTGAAATTTTGTTTGTGTATTAATATATTGCCATTTCTGATGATTTATTGAACAAGATGAGGCATCTTAAGTTGAAATGGATGATTGTAAATGGCCACAATCATTTAGGCTAAAAACCAAATTAATTTGTGTGGGAATTCTTCTTGGTTTGATCTGAATTGTAGATTTTTAATTTTTTGGGTGTGTTAACAAAATTTGTTACTTGTCAAAAACAAATTCTTTTTGGTGACAGTGATGTGTACTAATCAAACATATTTATGAGTTATGCCAGATTGTAGAACTGTTCTTTGGTAGGGTAGATAATTAGAAAAATCGCTCTATATTTTGTTCTCTCTCTCTCTCTCGTCTTGGAAAGATAATTACTTTAAAACGTATGTAATGTCAGTGTGTTCTATTTTTGCGAGGACAATGATCTAAGGTAGTTTGCAAGTTGGCGAAGGGAATGTGACACTATGCCTTTCTGTTATACTTTCTAGCAGGTTGAATTTGCATTTCTCAGGGTGCTGGGTTGAGTGTTATATGTTCCAGCAGATTAAATTTGCATTTCTCAGGGTACTGAGCTGAGTATTATATGTTGCCAATAGCAAATTCTTGGATAGTCCCACTTTATGCTATTTCAGAACCCACTGGGCTACAGGCAGGGTTGTTCACAGTTGCTTTTTTTTCTTCCCCCTAGAGTCATGAGGGCTTCAGAGGTATTAACTTCCTGATGAGGGTTCTTAGGTAGAATATGAAGTTGCGTTTGTTTCTAGTATACTATTTCCATGGAGTTAAGTTGAGAGGACTGAAAAAAGGGAGAGCAGTAAGTTAACTTTCTTCCGTGGAGTTAGAAATCCCAGCCATTTTCCTTGCTTCCACTATAGTTAATTTTTTAGTATCATGGTGGTGAGAATTCATTGAAACTACATGTACTGTGGTAGAGAAAGAAACTATCAAGAATTTGGTGTCAAAAATGGTGTCCACTCTTTGTTAGTTCCATCAATCTTGACAAAGGTGCTATATAGGAGTGCCCCTACTATTTACCATCTGTCTCTTTCCTGACAGGAGATCGATAATTTAGTGCAAAATGTGATTTGATTTGATTTTCTTTCTTTGGGGTCTGTTTTAGTGGGCTGGTCTTTTTAACCAAGTTTTATAAACAACTAGCCGCGAACCCGCGCATTACGCGTGATTAATTTTTTTTTTTTTTTTTTTTTTATGGTGGTTTTATTAAATTTATTTTACAATTTAAACTAAACTAATAATGAGTAATATATTTCATAATTATATTTTTATTTATTATAGGAACAATCATAAATATAATATAGGAACAATCCAAAACACCAAAAAAACGTAAACTAAAAAAAATTAATAAAACTTAACAATGATTAATTGAACCAATATTAGGATAAAATTTTGTTTTTGATAATCTATTAAGGTTATTTTCTTTGTAGAAATTATAATTTCAGCCGTCCAAAACATATTATCAAATAAACAATTATTAGCAAAATCCAAGAATTAAATTTCTATACATGCATTGTTATAAAATAATAATAATAAAAATAAAATTGCAAAAGTTAAAATTTGTCACCTATCCGATTATTTTCATTTGGCTAACCTTTGCTTTTCTTTAAATAATGGCATTATAGAGTACTTCTAATACAACTATTAAGAGTACTTTGTCCATCACAAAGAATTAGAAAATAAACAAAAATTAGTAAATTCTCATAGTTTAACATCTAAATTGAGCACTATAGAAAATCATGTTATGTAATAGAATAAATACCAAATTATCCAAATCATGCTATGTAATAGAATAATATTAGATTTTTATGTGCTATATTTAATTCTTTAGAACGCAATAGGATAACATTTAACAATCAAAGAGAATAAAATATAAAAATAAAAACAACAACAACAATTTAAAAAATAAAACTAAATTACAATTTAAAAAACAAAACTAAATCGCATTAACCCAAAATAGAGTTTTAAAGAATATAAAAAATTATCAACCTAAAGTCGAGATGCAAGAAAAATAAAAAAATCCACCAAAAAATTTAGAGAGAGAGAGAGAGAGAGAGAGAGAGAGAGAGAGAGAGAGAGAGGGAACCTTTTTTTTTTTTTTTTTTTTTTTTTGTGAGGAAAACTATGCATAGAATAGAAGAGATAGTGACAAATTTATAGTAAGAGTGTGTGAATAAGAAGAGACAAAAATAAAGGAAGATGAAGGGAAAGAGGAAGAATGATATTAATGTAGAGGGTAGTGGGGAGATAAAAAGGTAAGGGAGGGAGAAAGATTGAAGAAGTAGTGGGGAGATGAAATGGTAAGGGAGAGAGAAAGGTTGGAGAAGTGTAAATAAAGGAAGATGAAGGGAAAGAGGAAGAATGATATTAATGTAGAGGGTAGTGAGGAGATGAAAAGGTAAATGAGGGAGAAAGATTGAAGAAGTAGTGGGGAGATAAAATGGTAAGGGAGAGAGAAAGGTTGGAGAAGTGTAAATAAAGGAAGATGAAGGGAAAGAGGAAGAATGATATTAATGTAGAGGGTAGTGTGGAGATGAAAAGGTAAGGGAGAAAGATTGAAGAAGTAGTGGGGAGATGAAATGGTAAGGGAGAAAGAAAGGTTGGAGAAATGTAAAAATTTAAAAAATAAATGTTAAAAACAATTATAAGAAAAAAAAAAAAAAAAAAAAAAACCCTAAAGCTTGAAAGGCTTCAACGTTTTGTTTGTTTGTTTTTTTTTTTTTTTTTTTTTTTTTTTTTTTTTTTCTTCATTTAAGGTGAAAAGGCTCACACAAAACCCTAAAACTGAACAGAAAAGATTTTGAGTTGGGCTTGATAGTAGAACTAAATAAATAAGAGGTGGGCTGGATTAATTATACAGATTTATTATAGGGTGATAGTGGAAGTAAATAAATAAGTAGTGGGCTGCATTTATAAGGCTGAAAATTGTAAAAACCATTTTAAAATTGTAGAACAAATTATATTTTAAAAAAGGAAAAGGAAAAAAAGAATGACGTGGTAGTTGATGTGGCGCAACGTGAGAGCAGCAGCATTAAACACTACGCTTCGGCTTTTAGTAATATATAGATTGATGGAAGCACAATTACTATGTTGTATACTTGCTTTCTACTCTGTCCATTCTTTGTAGTAGGCTTATCTATTTTTGCTGACTACTTTTTGGTCAATGCTGCTACAAGCACCACTGAAAATAATAGTAATATGTAGGTTCTGAGATGAGTAATTGGTTAAGATCCCTGAAGATAAAACTGGACATTTAGCAAGGCTCATTTTGTCAGGAATAAAGTGGATGCTAAAAAATTCATTAACAAAACAAAAGCGGATGCCCCCTCGTTTTACTTATTTAATGAATAACAAGTAAGCAATCAATATGGCAGGGCATTTATGGAGTCACATCTGCCAGCATTTGGAGAGAAAAATCCTCAGCTAGATGTTGTTTCTCAGCTAATTCGCGGTCAGCATCCACATTTGAAAGGACTTTACCGTAAGTGTCTTTCTCTCTCTCTTCCTCTCTTATGTGAAGTTTAAATAAGGATTTCTTTTACCAAATGCACAGGGAACAAAAATGAAAAGGTGATATTCGTGAAGAATATGGATCCAGAAGACGTACTTCTACATGCAACCAGGCTAAGAAATTCTTTGGGAAGAAAGGTTGTGAAACTGAAGACAAGACATGTTGCCAAACACCCTAGCGTTCAGGGTACATGGACAACAGACTTGAAATTTTGAGGTACAAGAAACAGCTCCATGAGGAGCTTCCTTTGGTTTATTATTGTTCTGTTTATCCATAATTACAGGCCTAGTGGAACCTTCACTTATAGGAGCTTAAGGATTGTGATCAGTTGTGCAATCTGGCTGACACTTTATATAATGCAACAGGATTCTTAGCAATATTCACAAGTCACACATTTCAAAAACGTTTATGGAATTTACCCCAATTTTGTTTAACATAGAATTATGAAAGGTATATGGGTATTCACTTCCTTGTAATCCTATATACTTTGTTACAATGGAAGGGTTAATCTGAGAAAACTATGGTTTTTGCTTCCTACTAGTAGGTCAACCTTGAACTCAAGCTCATGTGTCTTTTTGCAGCCAATGCTTTTAGCGCTGTTGAGTGGACTTCTCGGTATATTGCTATGCAAAAAGTGTTATCTAATTAGCTATAGTAATCCCACTTGGATCCAATTGAAACGGAAACTAACCAAAACAAACAAGAAAATCAACACCCCAAATGAACAAAAAATATACAACCCATTGTGTACAAATGAAAGATTTGATCTTGTTAGCTATGGTAAAGGAAAACAGATTAAAACTTGAATGTGTGACAAAAGGAATAGATCTAAACAAATGTTGAATTTATGTAACTACAGTCGCAAGATCTTTAAATTGGGTATAGATCTAGAACAACATTAAATTAGATATTGTAGTTGCTAATAGTGTAGTTACAGTTGCAATATCTTTTAATTGGGTATAGATCTAGAACAACATTTAACTAGATACTGTGGTTGCAAATAGAAAGAAAGCATTAGATAGCCAACAAATCAAAGATTCTCTCTTCTCCTCTCTCACACTACTTTTAGATTTAAGCCGTTTCTGACTTTGACATTGTATGTGACCAAGTGCATATGGATTAGATGACCAATTGCATATTCTTTGACATTGTATGTGAAATTTGGTTAGGCAGCCCCATTATAAACTATATTTGCTGAAAAACCTAATGCTAATCACCAATTCATGTGTCATTTTTCCGTGCACTAAATGTTAGTAGAAGGTAATATAGGTATGCGTTCATGTTGCAGTGCTTTTGAATGAAGCTAGGAGTTTTGTCAAGAGCGTCCACATTCAGTTATTGGTTCTGTAGCTGAAACTTATACAAAGGATCTGCTAAATTGCAGCTAATTTTTATCGGTATACCTCATCACTATAAGAAGTGATTAAGCTTTGTAAGAATTGTATATAATTACTGAAATGAATTACATTTTTCAAGCAGCGCACTGTTGAATTGGGGTTTGTTCAAATTGATTCTTCGTAAAGGATTCAGAAAGCCTAAAAATTTGTTTTTAAACTTCACCATGGCGGATTGAATAGTGTTTGCTATTTCTTTAATATTGTTTACATTTCTGTCTCATTTTAATCCCTATTGATCATCTTTACCATGACTTTTGTTTTCCAAAAGAATACTCAAGCTTACAGGCATTTGAGTGGATGTTATCTGGTTGTTCTTGCATTGACTGTATGATAAGAAAAAACAAGGGAGGGTTAGTTAGATAGAGAAAGAGAGAGAGATAAAGCAACTAAGTCTGCCCAGTGTCATTGTCGCCTTCTAAATTCTAATTTTAGGTGAAATATATCAATCTCTCTTAAATTTTCAGGCAATTGGACATGCATCCTTTGAATTGACTAACTATAAGGAGGTTCAAGGGATTAAGCGAGAAGACTTTGACTAATTGCCTCTATACCTGCCACCTCAACAACCCCAAGCATTTCATGGTAATCTCATACTTAGAACAATGCTATATATCACGGTAATCTCATGCTTAGACTTATTGCGCTTTGAAATCAAACAAGAGAACTTAATATTTCATGGTCTGTGCAAGTGCCTATACCTCAGCCTGCAATTAAAAAGGAAGGAAAAACGAGCAAAAGTAGAAAATTCCCAACATAGTGGAGAAGGGATTGAAGTGATTACTTACCCTAAGAATTTGGAGGGACTGAATCAGTTCTTTATGCATACAATGTGCATTAAAATGATCGATAACTGGTGCGAAGCGGTTTCTTCAGCTGTCTGACATGGGATACAGATAAATCTAACATAGACAACTTAAAATTCGTTGACAACGATGGGTTCTTCAATGACTACCTTTACAGCATTGATCATCTCATGTAAAGTGAATCCGTCATCATTCATGTAAAACAGGTGCAACACTTTGGTCATTATCCAGAACAAATCCTTGCATGCTCTTGGAACAACACTGCTCTTTTCCCGCAAAACTATTTTCAGCAGTTCTCTCCTCTTTCTGCCAATAATACTATTCAACTCCTTAATGGCCTCTTCTTCAGTAATAACTCCTCCACTGTGAATCACGCGCAGCGTTACAGCATTCACTTTCTCTTGTTCAGATTCCCTCTGCAACATTATCTAGAAAGATTACTAACTACAAAACTAACCATATAGGAGGCAAAACTAGTAATTTCTATCGCTTTTTCTGCTTTTCTTACCTTAAAGCTTTGTATATCATTGAGTAGACGGCCACGAATGCTCATAAGCTCAAATAGATGATGGATTTCTGGGGTTCCAACAACCTTTTCTGAAAGCTCAGGTCCAATAAAATAGAGGGTTGTGAGGACCGCAGGTCCTAAGGCAATTGATACACACCCATTTTTCATATATTCATCCATAGTTGGAATGTACTTGTCTCTTGACCACTCAGCTTCCATCATCATAGACTTTAGTGAATCCAACCACTGCATTTACAAGAAAAAAAAAACCAAAGACCATCTAAATTCCCATTTCAAGGTAGTCTCCATGAGAGATTAAAATGGATCCAGTTCTTTCATTATTCCACATACATAACCTCTATTCTTGAGGCTAATACTTAAATCAATCTTTATATATCTACAGGTTACATCAAAGTGAAGTAATTGCATGAGCCTGAGCCATAGGGAGACTGGTAATGTTATCAAAAAAGCCTGCAAAAGTGATATACCCGAAATGCATGACAATGGAAATGTGGAAAAAGGGAAGATTTTATCTCATAAGTTCAATTATGTGACTTGTCACATTACGCCCTTGCCATGTGAATGCCTTGTCTCCAATGTCACAGATTGTGCTGTGAAGTGCCGAAAATATAATTTCAACATTCTCAGAACAACAGTCAGTGCTGACATTAACATCCCACCTGTGGTTCAGTTCCAATAGCATCATCAGTTTTATACTGGAAAGACTACTTAAAGACTCCAAACAAAAATCACTGACTGATGAGAGATTCAAGAAAAGAATGTGAAAAAGGGAAAACATACTACTTGACCAGTTGTATAAGGTTTACCAATTCCTCGTCAGAACCACCGATGTCAAAGAAATCATCAACCACTGTTGCAAGCACCATACTTTTGGCCCATGATATTCGAGCATCAGAAAGTTCAGGGGAAAAAAAGGTGGCTGCACCAGAAAAGTAACAGTAGGCTTGTTTCTGCCTAGCAAACTTTAGCTTGTCTAATCTGTACTCTTTAACCCACCTGCTTACATGAGAATGAAAATTGAACAAAGGATGACATTCTACTTCTTTTCATTAGTTAAAGCAAGAAGTTATCTCAAAGACTGACAGTCTAATTAATTTTTCTTGATATCGTGGTCAAGTAGCAATCACTATCCACTAGTAATAAGGGCAAACCAGTGATTCCAGATAAAATGATTTTTTAGCCAACAAAAGGACTGAAAGTTGCTTCTAGTTCAGTATGCCAAACTTTGATCCTGCTATAATGAAAAATTCCAAGAAAGTGATAGTCATGATATGAAGATAGTTGATACTACACAAAGATATGCACCTCTCAATATGTTTGAGTTCTTCGCGATGTATTGATTGGCAGATGTTGAAGTCCTGTACTGCCAGTTTTAGGAAATCTTCATTGCAAGTATTTAAAGAACTGACATAAGAAGTGTACAAAGATAAATTAATAGTTACCCTTATAATGGCTAATTATTTAGCAGAATTAAAATCTCCATATTCCATAAATAGAAGAGAACAGTGGACAAAGAAACCACCATTGGTTTACCTATATGTAGTTTTTAAAATCCTTATATTGCTTTTATTGTAATGCTTAATTGCTCTCCTGTTCGATATACGATCCAAATTTGCATGGTAAGGAAACTTAAGAGCATCGTCTACCTGAAACAATCAAAGATTGAAGACTACTGGAAATCAACTTTGGATTATACAGTCAAGCATCACTGAATTAGTAAAAAGGGTTTTGTTGGAGGAAACTACCTGTAGGCCAACGTATATATTCTGTCCATCTGCATGAATTGAATCTTTGGATGATTCTTGTATCAGAAAATGACTGGTCAGGAAATTTTGTTTCTCTAGAACAAACTCATCAGGATGTATGATGATTTCTGAAGCCCTAAATAATTCCAAGACAGCACCAATGTCCTTCACATATCCTCCAAGGGAACTGGAGATATAATCTTCTGAAAGTCGGGTTAATGGATCTACAAAGCAGGATAAAGCTATTAAACCTCACCTAAACTATCAAAAGCCTTTAGGCTATGTTTCCTATATCACAAAGTACCTGAAGAAACATCATATCCATTAACACGTAACATCCGAAATGCCATGGCACAGGTGGCAGTATCTAAGAACATATCCTCCTGACCCTCTAGCTAGAATCTGCTTGTTGGCAAATGTCATCTTTTGCAGTAATAGAGAACTGAAAGCAATCTACAAACTCAAACTAATTTTTGGCTTGAAAAGTTAATTGAAGAGAATAGTATGCATTTATTAATCTTCAAAATGGCCTATCACACCATAATTGGTGCAATCACCTAGAAATGACATTACCTGTATGTTTCATCCAATACACTTCTGATCTCCTTCCTGAAGTGCCGATCAATTCCCAACATCTCAAGACTGTCAACCATACAAAGACGAGTATATATATCTAGAGGATAAACTGTTGGAACTGAAAAAAAAAATTAAAATTCAAGATATCCAAATAACTGTTAGAGAAATTGGAAATGTTACTAAAAATACATAGAAAACTATAGACAAGGGTGAAGGGAGAGACCTGCATCCCCAAATTTATCTAGGAGTGACTGGAGGTAACTAAGACAACCAGAATTCTTAAGGTGAGTAAAAGCAGCTGCTGTGGTGGACGGCGAATTAAACAGTGATCCATTCTTTCTTTGATATTTCAAGACCATTTTCCAGTCTTGTGACTTCCCCAGTCCCTCCGAAACATACGCTAGGTAGGTCCTCTTCCCTTCCAAGTTGCTTTCATAACCTCTAAAATTAGATATGGAATAGAGATGGTTTAGTTAGGGGAATGGGGGGCATCATTCATAAACTAAAATGTTCCATTCTTTCCTGCGGGCCATTTACCACTTTTCGCGGAAATTATTAGCAACATACCACTGTTTTCACAGAAATTATTAGCAATGTACCATTGTTTACAAAATATGTAGTGCCACTTTTTGAAACTCGAGTTCGTGAAACTCAAGTTTGTTGTCTAAATCGAGTTTTAAACACTCAAGTTTCATAAAAAAACTTGTGCTGACGTGGATTTTTAGTGAAAAAATGTCACATGGAACTCGAGCTTGGTAAACTTGAGTTCCATATGCAACACAATACTCAAGCTTACCAAGCTCGAGTTCTTTGTAAATACAAAACTCGAGCGTAATGCTCTTTTTTTTTCCTTCTATGGTACTCGAGCATATCAAGCTTGAGTTCCTTGTTATATGGACATTGAGTTTTCTAAGCTCGAGTTCCTTTTATATATATATATATATATATTTATATTTTTTTTTATAATCAACAAATAAACATAAACATAAAGATAAGTAATTTTTTTCATTTGAACGCACAAACATATGTTTTTATTTATTTAAATAGAAGCGTCATAAAATATAGAAATTTTAATTTTTAGGCCACTCATACCCCTTGTTCATTCATTTTTTAATACACTCATCAATTTCTAACTTCTTGGAAGCGTTATGGTCAAATTGGTATATTGGGGGTTACAATGATAAATTAGAACAACATGTAAAAGAAAAATCTCACTCCATTTTTAGCCATGGGCACACTGAAAGAAGTTTAAACTACATATTGTTACTTTATCAATCCTGTTCCGAATTACTGTATGGTCAAATGATTGATAAGTATTGCAGAATGAGTGGACCACTCTGATATAAAGAGGAACTTACATCTTACCATGTCTGGATATGTAAGTTCTTGACTTGCAGTGTTTCTAAGAGGAATGTGAAAGATTTTTTCAATACATCTAAATGTTTGGCTGATAATGTAAAAGTTGCTTTGGCAACTTTTTTTCTTGGCGAGTTGTAGCATTCTTGGTGAGTTGTAATCTTAGTGTGGTACAACTCACCAAGAAAAAAATTGCTAAAGCAACTTTCTCATCATCAATCGTGCAATAAACTCCAAAAGCCTTAGGCCTTTTCAGATTTTGATTTACTGGAAAAAGAGCCATTGCTGTAGACCCTCCGATTTTTCAGATTTTGATTTACTGGAAAAAGAGCCATTGCTGTAGACCCTCAAATTAAACAATTCAGAAAAATCTCGAAAGAGCCCTGGGCTTTTTCAAGATTTTTCTTTTAGATGTTCTAATTTCTCATTGTAACCCCTAATATTTTAACCAATTTGACCATAACGCTTCCGAGATGTTAGAAATTGATGAGTGTGTTAAAAATGAATTAACAAAGGGTATGAGTGGCCTAAAAATTAGGGCCTGTTTGGTAGAAAAGTTTGAGTAATGTTATTTTTATTTTTTTAAAATACATGTGGGTGAAAAAGTGTGTGGAAATGTGTGTAATATTGTTTAAAAATTGAAAATAAGTTGTTAAACAACTCTACCAAACGGGGCTAATATTTTGAAATTAAAATTTCTATATTTTACAGTGCTTCTGTTTAAATAAATAAAAACATATGTTTGTGTGTTCAAATGAAAAAAATTACTTATTTTTATGTTTACGTTTATTTGTTGACTATTGGGAAAAAAAAAGTATAAGGAACTCGAGCTTGCCAAACTCGAGTTCCATATTAGAAGGAACTTGAGCTTGGTACGCTCGAGTACCATAGAAGAAAAAAAAAGAGCATTACGCTCGAGTTTTGTATTTACAAAGAACTCGAACTTGGTAAACTCGAGTATTGTGTTGCATGGAACTCGAGTTTACCATGCTCGAGTTCCATGTGGCATCTTTTCCAAAAAAAAAATCCACGTCAGCACAAGTTTTTTTTTATTATTAAATTTTATGAAGCTTGAGTGTTTAAAACTTGATTTACACAGCAAACTCGAGTTTCATGAACTCGAGTTTCAAAAAGTGGTATTGCTACTATTTTGCAAACAGTGGTATGTTGCTAATAATTTCTGCGAAAAGTGGTAAATGGCCGATTTGGCCTCTTTCCTACTACTATATAAACAGTTTTGATCATATATAAACTAAAAGTTCCAGAGCCATTAAAAGCAGCACATTTCATATATGAACAGTTTTTATCATTACAAGAAATAAAGTTGTTAATTCAAAATACCATTTGATTGTTCTAACAAACCTAAAAAGCCAAGCTGATCAAGTTTCAACAAAGGTAGCTCAGTATTGAGCTTGACTAGGCTTAACTGTACTAGCTTTACATCCCAAATATGAGATTGGATAATCCTTGTCATACCCATTGCTGTCAAGGGCATTACTCAAACACAAGCAGTGAAGCACAAAAAAGTATATTCACTAAATAATAAAGCTGAACATAAAGCAAAGTTGAATTACAACTGTACCTTTTAAGCCCCAACTCTCTCTTTTGGAACAAATCATCTAAATTTGTTGTTCCTTGAGGGATAGTCAAATCCAAAATTTAGGCAAGCTCAATCATTGCGGGAAATATTACGTTAAATCCAATAGGAGAATCTTGCAGCTATATTTGACTCAATATAGAACAGGCCTGCAAAAAGAGAAAATATCTCTGGACCAAAGTTGAGGAGATTTAAGTATGAGGAATAGCAAAATTGCCCTTGTTCATTTGTTCTTCACCAACACCCCATTGCTTTAGTGGAAGGATACATGCTAAGGTAGATAAGAGAGCATTTTTAACTAAAAAGGGATCACAGTTAGGAAGACCCCACGAGCCATCACGGAGTTGATTATGCAACAACCAATTCACACACTGAGGGAAAAAGGGGGCTTGTGGGGAATTTGGGCAAGGGACCATTGCCATCCAGGCGGTGTCATACTAGGAAACAGATAGTTCAACCTTATTTAACTGATGATGCCATAAAATCACTAGTGAGCTACACGATCCACGCTCGCTTAAACTAACAACCTGCAAGAAGAAAGAAGTGATCTCGCAGAGGGCACCGGTGTGGTGTCGGCCAAATACCCTCTGAAGGTCAAGTTGAATTATTCTCAACTCTAGAGTGCTAGAGAAGGGGAAATTATGCGTACCTTGATTTGTGAGGGTATTGGGGCTTTTATAGTAGTAGTAGGTTGGCCTCTTCTCCTTGATGTAGAAGTCTTTTCCTTATAGGAATCCTCTTGAGTAATCCCAAACGTGATGGACAAGACATTTCCTTGTAGAGTGGATTTTCCATTAACGCGCTTATCTTCCGGAATGCTCTTTGCACTAGGTTTCTGATTTCCTTTGAGACTCTACGTGTGTAACAAGTATTTGGAATCACTCTAGGCCCTGGGCTCACCTATTGCTGGCCCATGGGCTTGGATCCGTTAGGCCCAATGTGGTGAAGGTTCGTCATGCTAATTTTTGCCCCTTCAGTTGCCCCCTTCACCCTATAGGTCTGTCATGACTTAGATGGACGGACCCTTAGGGTGACGGTTTGATATTATTTGGGGTTGACGGTCCAAGAATATTTAGGACGCCGGCTTAAGATCCCTGAAGTTGACGGTTCTCCAGGAGGACACGGATTGCGACTATTTGATGACAGGTTGTCAAGTATTTATGAGCATGCCACATGTCGCTTTTCGATTGGATTTTGTATCGGATTAAAGCGTCGCTTCGTCTTCCGTGCACTTCAGGTATATATATAACACTCTTCTCCATCCTCATTTCTACACTTTACAGCTAAAACACATTGTCAGAGCGCCACCGTCAACCTTGTCAGAGCACTCCATCGTACGTCCATACCTGTCGACTACACAATCGTTGGCCTTCAGTTACTTCAGAGAACAGTGAGTATTGCTATTTTTATTTACAAGTCTTGCATTTGTAATTATATTTAGCTAGACCTACACACCCGTCAATACTCTTAGATCCGTCAGTCTTAGGTTTTATCGTCAATTGTAGGCAATGTCTAGTGCATCAAGTAATCAGTCAGTGGTTCATGACGGGACGGAATACGAGGAAGTATACCCGTCCGGTCATAGAGACCCAGACAGTCCCGGGGAAGAAAGGAGTCTGTCCACCTCTTCCTCGTCCTCAACAAATGAGGATACGGAGATGGTTGAGCCAGAAGATGCTTCTGATGACGGCGAGGATCAAGCATTGGGATCCGTCATCAGTGTTGATGGACTTAGAGAGTTCATCATGCTACCAGAGTGGACGGTGCATAAATTCACTTCCTTCATTAAGGAGAAACACTTTAGCACATTTAGGGCTAACTTCCAAATTCCGGACTACATTCCAATCCGTCTACCCTATGTATCAGAGAAATGTTATTACGACGGGGTAGAAGGTGTCGGAGTGTATGAGCAGATGCTGAAGGCAGGACTTCGGTTTCCGCTAAGTACCCTACATAGAGAACTTTTAAAATATTTGGGTCTATCCGTCACCTAGATATCTCCAAACGCCTGGAGGGTCTTCATAGCAATGGAGATTCTCTATGGTGATATGACAGACGACGCTAGGAGGCTGACGGTGCGTGAATTCCTTCATTGCTACCGTCCAGATGAAATAGACAAGTTAAGAGGAATGTATAGTTTTGCCAGTAGGAGCCCTTTGTTGAAGGTCATTTTTGAAACTCCTGACTCAAATAGAGACTGGAAGAGTCGTTACTTCTTCCTAGAGGGTGACGAATGGATGAGCCGTCCAGGGGAGACGGAGTATATGCCCGTCGACACAACTTGGGGAGTGTTACATTCATCTTGTATGCACCCGTCCTAATTTGTAATTCTTTTCATAATCGTCAGTTATAATTCTTCTTCTAACCGTCCATTTTCTCTGCAGGTAGACGACGCCCACAAGTTACTATTGAGGAGTTTAGCTTTCTCGAGAGGATTTTTCAAAAGACCAAGTCGGAAGAAAGGACTTGGGCGAAGTTGGTAAATTCGAAAACCATCCATTGGTATTGTGACGATCTTGAACCTACCCCTAAAGCCGTCAGATACGATGAAAGAATTCACAGACGTAAGTCCGTCAACCTTTACTTCGAATAAATGGCTCCAACTATATGTAAATAACTTCATCCGTCCTGTTTTACAGAGATAGATGATGCTAAAAGGAGGGCGCTGATAAAATCACAGGCCGTCAAGAAAAAGGAGTCCGACGAGGTGGTTCCTAAGGGGACGGCTCTGTCGACAAAGAGGAAACCGTCATCCAAATTTGACCGTCTACATAAGCAACCGAAGGTCTCTCTGGAACCCGTCGTAGGGTTGATGGCTGAGGGTGTGAAGACTGTCACCCTAGTAAAGCACGGGTCCAGCAAGGGCCTAATGAAGGCTCCGTCCACAAACCAAGAGAAACCTCCTCCTCTCCTCCGTGACGACTCCAAATTTGCCTTGGAGAAGCTTTCATCTATTATCTCGTCGGAGGACTACGAGGATTTGGGCAATCACTCGACAGAGGCAATGGGGGAGACGGGTCTCTTTGCTGTTGCTCAGGTAATTTTTTTCCGTCGACTTAAGTCCATCTACTTAGTTTTTTGTCTAACACTTTTTAACTTGTTTGTTCCAGTCCTTGGTCATGACGAAGGGCTTAATGGATTGGTGTCTTAACCGTGAGGCGGCTCTAGAACGTGTGCGAGCAAAGGCAGAGCAGACGGAGGATGAGCTTGGTCAACTTCACAAGTGGAAGTCCACTATGGAGAAGAAGTTTGAACTTTCAGAGCAGGCAAGGAAAGAACTTGAGCAGAAGATGGATGAGGCAGGGAAGGCCCTGGAGATCAAAGAAAAGGAAATCCATGACTTGAAGGAAATGCTCCGTCAGGCTAAGGAGGTAACGATCCGAGAATACCGTGATTTTGACGCCTTATTAGGCGAGCTGGAGGGCTCATACCTTCAAGGTTTTGATGACGCGCTCCGTCAAGTTCAAAGAGCCTACCCTGAACTGGATGTGTCAATGGTAAATGTCAATGACCAAGATCAGACGTCTATTTTGCCCATCGCTTCAGAGAACACAGACGACCTCTTTGGTGAGGATGCAGTTCAGGGTGACAGAGAATTAGTTCCAGCGAAAAATGTCCAAGATGCCGACCCAAAAATGTAGATTAATTTTTTTTTTCATTTTTTCATTTTTTTTTTTTCATTTTTTTTGAGAACGATCCGTCCTTCGTTTTTTGTATTAAACAATTACCCTCTGAGGGTCTTAACCGTCATTAGTGCATTATCTTACCATTTTATGCTTGCTATATCTTTTTGTTTGAAATTTGCATAAATATCCGTCCTTTTTAGAAAGGAGAAATTTGAGTAAATATCCATCCTTGTAATTTTTGTATAACGGTGTTGATGGTCTAGTATCCGTCTATTTCAAACTAGTTGTTACCCGTGTACTCTTTTTTTTTTTATCCGTCTATTTTGCAGAATATGAATATTTCCAGCCTATGCGTGATCCGTCCATTCTGTGGAGTTGGTGAATATCATCACCATGAGAGTGATCCGTCCATGTTGTGGACTTCGTAATTATTCTCACTTTGGTGATCCGTCCACTTTGTGGACTTTGTAAATTATTCACCCTTAGGTGATTCGTCCACTTTGTGGACTATGTAAATTATTTTCACCCTTTGGGTGATCCGTCCACTTTGTGGACTTTGTAAATTATTTTCACCCTTTGGGTGATCCGTCCACTTTGTGGACTTTGTAAATTATTTTCACCCTTTGGGTGATCGTAATTATTTTCACCCTTTGGGTGATCCGTCCACTTTGTGGGTTTGTCCATGTTGGACTTCAAAACTCTCGTCCTATTAAGACGACCCGTCCACTTTGTGGACTTTGTCTTATATCCGTCCATGTTTGGACTTCAAATCCTCATCCTTTTGGGATGATCCGTCCACTTTGTGGACTTGTTATATATCCGTCTACTTTGTGGACATTGTGTAGCCTATCCATTCATAATAAAAATCCATGTGGAAAATCAAAGTTATATCTGAATATTCTTCTTTAAAGAAAATGCGTTTGTAGAAAAAAGTACCTGCCCCATTGGGCTTAAAAAGGCATAAAAAGATTGTAGCAAGAATAGTTAAAGAAAAACTAGTAAATTGTAGCTAAGGATTAAATAAACTGGGAAATTGGGGATTTGTTCATATTCTCTCTACTGGTAGTATTTCCGTAGATGCTCCGTGTTCCAAGGGTGCTGCAGCTTTTGTCCGTCCATTGTCTCGAGGTGGTAGGTCCCCTTCCTTTGCCATGATGCGATCTTTGTGATGCGATCCATGTCCCCTTCCCAGTTGGGGCCGAGTTTTCCTTGTGAAGGATCTCTAGCGGCACCCATTACTTTCCGTAGTACAAGATCACCGACCTGGAAGTCCCTATGCCTCACTTTGGTGTTGTAGTGTTTTGCCATGAGATTTTGATAACACGCCAACCTTTGCTCTGCTGCCGCTCTGACTTCGTCCATTAGGTCGAGCTGGAGGCGTATGGCCTCTTTGTTCTTATCTTCGTCGTAGCTCTCCACCCGGTAGCTCGTGAGCCCCACTTCTACGGGAATGACAGCTTCGGTTCCATATGCAAGTCGAAATGGTGTTTCTCCAGTGGGTGTTCTTGTCGTGGTCCGGTATGCCCATAGGACACTTGGTAGTTCATCCGGCCAGATACCCTTTGCCCCCTCGAGCTGGGTCTTGATTATCTTGAGCAAGGACCGGTTCGTGACTTCGACTTGCCCATTTTCCTGTGGGTGTGCTGGTGACGAGTAGTGATTCTTGATCCCTAGCTCTGAGCAGAAGTCTCTGAATGCGCTGTTGTTGAATTGCTTACCGTTGTTAGAGACCAGTACTCTGGGTATCCCGTACCTGCATATGATATTCCTCCAGACAAAACTTCGGATGTTTTTCTCCGTGATGGTGGCTAAGGCTTCCGCCTTTACCCACTTAGTGAAGTAGTCTTTGCCAACTATCAGGAATTTTAGCTGTCGGATCGCCGTCGGGAATGGGCCCATGATATCAAGTCCCCATTGTGCGAACGGTCAGGGTGCCGTCATAGGTGTTAGTTCTTCAGACTGCTGCCTGATGAAATTGCTGAATCTCTGGCATTTGTCGCAGGACTGGACATAAGCTTGCGCATCCTTCATCATTGTAGGCCAGTAGTATCCTGCTCGGATCAACTTGTGTACTAGTGATCGTGCGCTCGAGTGGTTTCCGCAGATACCCTCGTGTACTTCTCTCATCACGTAATCTGCTTCCTCTTGGCCTAAACACCTCAGGTACGGTTGAGAAAAACCTCTTTTATATAAGACGTCCTTTATTAGCACGAACCGTGATACCTGGACCTTCAACTTTCTTGCGGCGCCCTTCTCGTCCGGTAACACCCCAGTTTTTAGGTAGGATATCAATGGCATAGTCCAGTTGCATTCAGAGTTTACCACCTGCATATTTGTTCCATCATCGATAAGTGAGGAGATTTGAATGAATGATAAAACCTGTTCGGGAACCAGCATAAATTCGGCTGACGCAGCTTTTGCTAGATGGTCGGTGCATTCGTTTTCTTCCCTTGGGATCTGAATGAATTCGACTTCAAGGTCGCTGATTCGGTATTTTACTTCTTCTAAATACCTCTTCATTCTATCGTTCTTACACTCGTAGTCGCCATTGATCTGACTCGTTACCACCTATGAATCGCAGTGTACGACTATGTTTTCTGCTCCCGCGGCCTTTGCAAGGTCTAGCCCTGCCACCAGGGCTTCATACTCTGCCTCGTTGTTGGTTGTGGGGAAATCTAGTCGAATCATACATTGGATCTTGTCCCCCTGTGGAGTTTGGATCACTACGCCGGCTCCTCCGGCTCATCTATTTGAAGATCCGTCTTTATAGATATTCCATTGTTCTTTCTCTTCCTCCACCTGGCCTTCCCCGAAAGTGAACTCGGCGATGAAGTTAGCTGCTACCTGCCCTTTTATGGCCGTCCGCGGGCGGTATTGGATGTCAAACTCGCTCAACTCTACTGCCCACAAAGCCATTCTTCCTGCTGCTTCTGGGCTACTCATGGCTTTTCTCAATGGCTTGTCCGTTAAGACAACGATTGTATGCGCTTGGAAGTATGGCTTAAGTCTTCGCGCGGCGATTACCAACGCGAAAGCCAACTTCTCCATCTGAGGGTACCTCTCTTCTACTCCTCAGAGTGCTCGACTGGTAAAGTAGACTGGTTTTTGGGATCCATCCTCCTCTCTCACCAAAGCTGCGCTTACTGCAACTTGTGAAACGGCTAAATATAAGTAGAGTTCTTCGCCTGGCATGGATGGACTGAGCAACGGTGGAGATGAGAGATATGCCTTCAAGTCATTGAATGCCGTTTGGCATTCATCCATCCACTTAAATGATTTCCTTAGAGTGCGGAAGAATGGTAAACACCTGTCCGTCGCCCTTGAGACGAACCTGTTTAGGGCTGCGATCTTTCCGTTTAAACTTTGGACCTCCTTAACCATCCTTGGTGGTTCTAACTCCATTATGGCCCGCACCTTCTCTGGATTGACCTCTATTCCTCTTTGGGACACCATGAAACCCAAGAACTTCCCAGTTGTCACTCCGAATGCGTACTTGTTTGGATTCAACTTCATGTTGAATGATCGGAGCGTATCGAATGTCTCCCTGAGGTCGTCTAGGTGATCAACTTCATGCAGGCTTTTTACCAACATGTCGTCAACATAAACCTGTACATTCTTGTCGATCTGATGTGCAAACATCTTGTTCATTAGCCTTTGGTATGTACCCCAGCATTTTTGAGTCCAAAAGGCATCACCTTGTAGTAGAATAATCCCTGGCTTGTAACGAAGGAGGTCTTCTCTTGATCAGATTCGTCCATCCTGATCTGGTTGTAGCCGGAGAAAGCGTCCATAAAACTTAGGAGCTGGTGTCTTGCAGTTGAATCCACCAAGGTATCTATCCGTGGGAGCGGGTAGCTGTCTTTAGGGCAAGCCTTGTTGAGGTCCGTGAAATCTACGCACATCCTCTAGTTTTCGTTGGCCTTTTTAACCATAACGACGTTTGCCAACCAGTCGGGGTAGTATACTTCCCGGATGAAACCTACCTCCAGTAATTTTCGAACCTCCTCGGTTATGGCCTTGACCAGCTCTTGGGCGAAGACTCGTTTCTTTTGCCGGATTGGAGGGAATAAGGGCGACACATTTAACTTGTGGACCATGACTGAGGGGTCGATTCCTGGCATGTCTTCATGACTCCAGGCGAACACATCATCTTGGTTATCTCTGAGGAAAGTTGTGATCGTTTGGCGCACTGGCCAACTAGCTAGTGTGCCAATTTTAGTCGTCCGTTCAGGCCGCGTGTCATCAAGTCTCACCTCTTCTAGCTCTTCAACTGGCTCTGCTAATGCTCGCTGCTTTCCGATACACATTATTTGCTGTTGATCCTCCATTTCTAACATGGTAATATAGCATTCCCGCACTGCTATTTGATTTCCCTGCAGTTCTCCCACCCCATACTCCGTTGGGAATTTAATCATCAGGTGGTATGTTGAAGTTACCGCCTTCCAGGAATTGAGAGTGGGTCGCCCGAGGATGGCATTGTAGGTGGACGAGCAGTCGACCACGAGAAAAGTTACCTTCTTAGTGATCTGCTGAGGATAGTCACCTGCCGTCATAGCTAGTGTTATTACGCCCAAGGGGAACACCTTCGTTCCGCCAAATCCCACGAGTGGGGCATTTGTTGGGGTCAACCGTTCCCTGTCAATTCTCATTTGCTGGAATGCTGGATAGTACAGGATGTTTGCTGAGCTGCCGTTGTCGACGAGGACCCGATGCATGTTATAATCCCCTATTTGCAAGCTGACCACAAGTGCGTCGTCATGAGGATGGTGAAGTCTTCGAGCGTCATCCTCTGAAAATCCGATAACGGGGTTATCTATTCGCGGCATCTTAGGTATGGATCCTGTAAGTTGGACGCTATGGACCATCCTGAGGTAGGTTTTGCGAGCTTTTTTGGAAGATTCGGCTACGGTTGTGCCCCCTACGATCATTCTTATGTCCCCTATAGGTGGTCTAGGGCGCTCATTCTCCCGTCGTGGGGCCTGTTCCTGCTGCGGATCGGTTCTTTCCTTGCTGACGAACCTCTGTAGCTTCCCTTGTCTGATAAGGGCCTCAATCTGCTGTTTCAGGTCGTAGCAGTTGGCTGTGTCGTGCCCGTGGTCTCGGTGAAAGCGACAATACTTGTCCCTTGGCCTTTTGTTGGGATCTCCCTTTAATTTTTTAGGGAACGTCAGTGCTCCTTCATCTTTGATTTGCATCAAGACTTGATCGATCGGGGCGGTTAATGGGGTGAAATTGGTGAACCTTCTAGTGGGGGGTCTAGGGCGCTTTTCATCTCGTTGATCTCCAGTTCTAGCAACCTTTCGCCCCCTATCTTGTCGCGTGTCCTCCTGTCTCTCCCTCTTCTTAGGCTTCTCTTCGCGGGCTAGCAATGCATCTTCTGCATTCATGTATTTGGCAGCTCTGTAGAGCACGTCTGTCATGGTGTTCGGGTCATTCTTGTATAAAGAAAACAAAAACTTACCCTTCCGTAGCCCGCTAGTAAATGCAGCTACGAGTATTTTATCGTTAGCTTCGTTAATTGAAAGGGCTTCCTTGTTGAAACGAGTTATGTAGGCCCGCAGGGTCTCGTCTTCTCGCTGCTTGATGCTCATTAAGCACGCGGTGGACCTTTTGTACCGATGTCCGCCTATGAAGTGCGAGGTGAACTGGGCGCTCAACTCCTTGAAAGTATTGATGGAGCTTGGTGTCAATCTATTGAACCAAACCCTCGCAGGGCCCTTCAGCGTCGTCGGGAATGCCTTACACATGATCTCGTCTGGTACCCCTTGAATGTGCATTAGGGTCTTGAAAGTCTTTAGATGATCAAGGGGGTCCTTGACCCCGTCGTAGCTTTCGATCTGGGGCATGCGGAATTTCGGTGGTAGGGGGAATGAGTTGACGGAGGTAGTGAATGGTGAGTCAGTTCTGTTTACTAGGTCATCAAGATCAGTGGATACTCGTCCCTTGAGGGTATTCATCATGACCTCCATCTGCTCCTTCATCGCCTGCATCTCTGCAATAATAGGCGGAGGGGCAAAATCCATGAGAGATGGAAGGCTTATGTTTTGCCGCTCTGGTCTGCTTGGGGCGTTGCTGCCCTCTGGCTTCTCCTGGTCCCTTCGTTCGACACTGTTACCTTTTTGGTTTTCCTCTTGAACGTTAGAACCTGCATCCCTTTGGCGTAGCTGCTCCTCCAGATCATGGTTCTGCTTTGTGAGTCGCTCTACTGCTGCCATGAGAGTCTGGACCTGTCTCTCTAATGCAGTAGATCTTGGCGGCTCGTCTTCTTGAACGTTGTTGGTGGTAGCCATCGAGCGAGTGAGTACCATGCGACTCTTATGTCCGGGAGGCGATAGTCTGGCTAAACTCTTCGTGTTCCCACAAACGGTGCCAACTGATGATGCCGTAAAATCACCAGTGAGCTACATGATCCACGCTCGCTTAAATTAACAACCTGCAAGAAGAAAGAAGTGATCTCGCAGAGGGCACCGATGTGGTGTCGGCTAAATACCCTCCGAAGGTCAAGTTAGAATTATTCTCAACTCTAGAGTGCTAGAGAAGGGGAAATTATGCATACCTTGATTTGTGAGGGTATTAGAGCTTTTATAGTAGTAGTAGGTTGGCCTCTTCTCCTTGATGTAGAAGTCTTTTCCTTATTGGAATCCTCTTGAGTAATCCCAAACGTGATGGACAAGACATTTCCTTATAGAGTGGATTTTCCATTAACGCGCGTATCTTCCGAAATGCTCTTTGCACTAGGTTTCTGATTTCCTTTGAGACTCTACGTGTGTAACAAGTATCTGGAATCACTCTAGGCCCTGGGCTCACCTATTGCCGGCCCATGGGCTTGGATCCGTCAAGCCCAATGTGGTGAAGGTTCGTCATGCTAATTTTTGCCCCTTCATTAACATTTTTTTAATTCTTTGTTTCGTCCCCTCAATGCACTGCATAAAAAAAATTGAAATTTTTATAGATACAATTGACTGATATACAAGAATAGAAGGGAATAATTTAACTGAATGCAGGGTCTTATACCAAAACTGGAGTCTTGGCTTTTGTTGCTACAATTGATCCAAGAACCAAACTAACTTCTTGAGAACACAATACCCCACCAGAGATTAAAGAAGGTATAGTTACAAAAGATATCCAATTGAAGTTACTCAAAGCATAAGTTATATATTAAGAGAACAGGAGTGGAAAACCAAAAAAAAAAAAAAAAAAAAAAAGGAATGGATTCAATTTTTACTTCATGTTTACAAGTTTCATTTGTGGTTATACTGTGATACGAATTTGCTAGATGTTGCAGCCCCTCACTGTTTTGCTATTTCATATTCTTATCAAGGATTTTCTTAAAAGCTCAAAGGTCATCATGTAGTTTTGCACCATCTTAACCAATGTTCTTTACATCCATCCTCTTGACCATGTAAGCTCATTCCAGTGAATTTTACTTTTCTCTCATATAGATGCGGACATCGTACCATCTGAAATGACTTTTGTCCACCTTGTCTAGAATTAGAGTCATTATTTTCTGAAAGTCTTTGTAGTTCTTATTCTATCTTTTCTTGCATGGCCTCCTTTGGGGATAAATCATAAATGGAGAATATAAAGGATACAAGGTGCAAATTTACTAATACAAGGAAACAGGAAATCCATCACATAAACAAACTCCTAGTAATTTATAAGTTATGACTTCTTTATCCATTTTCATGATTCTTCTTCTAGTTACCTTTAATTTACTCAATTTATGGTCTTACTCCCTTGATTTACACAAAATTTCCCTAAATTTCCCTTTTTAATTTGATAGTCCGTGAGCTATTCCTTGGAATTACTACAGTATTCACAATTCTCTCTCTCTTTCAAAGTAGCTCTTGCAACCGGTCACCATAAAACCACTTACACATTCACTTTCTCTTTATCTCTAAAAGAATATCTTGTTAACAAGTCATTCTTTTTCGTTCTTACCTTTAAACTTATTTCCACTGGTCACATTTAAGATAAATAAGTTTTTTTTTTTTTTTTTTTTTTTAATACTAAAAATATATAATTAATGCCAAAAAAAAAAATTTATAAATTTCAAATTTTGAATTTAAAGTGAATCCGTCTCTCTTTGTGAAGGTTAAGGCTATTGAATTGTTTTATTGATAAATTTTTGCTAGCAATAAATAATACTTAACAAAACCAATATCAATGTGAAAATCTCACAAATGAACAAGAAAGACAAAAAATGTGATACTTCTTTTAAAGTTATCCCCTTAGGCCTAAAATTAAGATTGTATCAAAGCTAGGCCCTCATAGATAAAGAGGTAACACTCCTTTTGCTTATAAGTTATATCTATGATTCAACATGCAAACAAAAACCCAATTCCAAAAATAAATATTGAAAGAAACTTAGAGCAAAGGTTCAACATAATACAAGAAACCTATTATGACTGTTTTGCATAGTCCCAAAATCAAACAACCCCTCAAAATTGAGAGAGAGAGAGAGAGATGGAACCTGAATCAGTAGAGTGGGAGAGAGACATGGTTGTGCCAAAATGAAAAAAGAGGAAGTTGAACTTAAAAACATTTAGCTTGAATTAGAGTGTGTGTGTGTGTTTCAAAATTGGGTGTATATATAGCTGTGAGGTGGGAAAAAGGAATCTAAGGTAGATAGATACAGTCAAGAGAATTGAAGGCCATAATACATCAAATCAAAAGTGGCTACTTTTTTTGTATTATATTGCCATTTTTGTATTAATGGCCATAATAGATAAGGGGTGAAAATAATCATTAACTTGTATTAACTTGTTTGAAACTCTCAAAAAAAAACTTGTATCTTTCAATTACCTATACATGTCAAGGAAGTTGCTCCAATGTTAAATACTTGAATCTGTTTTGCAAGCCGATTTGGCTTCTTTAAGTTAATAAAGCTCCGTCTTTTTTTTTTAAAGAAAAAAAAAAAGGACCCTGTCTGTAATGCAAGTCCTAATATATATAGGACAAAACTATCATTAACTAAAAGTGGATATCCATCCTAAAAAAAAAACTAACAAGTGGATAAATTTTATTATAGGCATCAACTGTCATTGCAATTACTATCCACTTGTCTTGATAGATTTCATACAAATGTATTATTTGTTACATCAATATTTGATATCTACATAACCAAAAGACTAAAATCCACACATGAAACCCCATAAAAAAAAAAAAAAAAAAAAAAAAAAAAAAAAAAAATCCACACATGAAAAAAAGAAAAGAAAAAGAAGAAGACTATCTTGAGTCCTTGACCGATACTATCACAAGTCTTTCATACAACCTTTGTTTTTGGATTCGAATCTATGAATGCCATCATTTATATTGGGGACAACTAATTTTGCTTCAAACTAATTTGAAACTATCTCCTCCAACTTATTATGTGGTGATTTATAAGTTATTCTTATGTATTATTTGAACAAATTATCACATAACTTATTAGAAAGTGTGAATCATCTTTAAGAAAGACAAAATAAAAGAAATTTTCAACTGAAGGGATAATTAAGTGAAACACGTGTCATATTTGATTGGATATTGTTATCTCATTCTTGAAACCCCTTTAGTCTTTCAAGAAAATAAAGAACTTTCATAAATAAGACATGATGTCTTGATAACACATTAAAAAAATTGATATAATTTTTTTCTTGTTTATGTTATTCGAAGATAATAGACTATCATTTTATGAGATTTTACTTAATTCAATGCTCATATTATTTTTCTTACTACTTATTTGCAAAAATCCACATAAAAGGGATGAATCTTATGCTTGACATTATATTTAATTATTTATAAATTTAAGAATATTTTAAACAGGATAAATAATTCCAACAAGATTCCTCAAAACAGTCTAAATATGTATAAGGATCTCACATTCTCGAAAATCTCATCATATTCCAATCAAGCTAAATGTGGTTATGGTTAATAGACATCCAAGTTCATGAACATTACATTCATGAAAATTTGGATGCCGAGGGACGTTTTAGATTCCCCCAACTAAACATTTTGAAAAATAACAACAAAAAATTATAGATAATCAAATATCCTTTTTTTTTTTTTTTTTTCTTTCTTTTTTCTTTTTCATTGCCAACTCTTGTTAAAAACAATTTAAGAGAAATATTGTCTTAGCAATTTTATTATATCAATATTCACTATTAAATTTATAATGGTTATTCACTTATTCTCATGACTGGTCAATTTATTGTCCTTTAGAATTAGCATAAGTGCATTTACACATACAAAAATTAAAAAACTTCAACACAAATGCAAGCATTAGCAAATTTCAATTTCCTTCCACCCAAAACTAGTGGTGTCTCTCATAAAAAAAAAATAAAAAAAAATAAAAAAAAAATAAAAAAAAAACCAACCTTATCCATCTTGTAATTGAGGAGAATAAGAAAATAAAATCATTATTAATATAAATTGCATAGTTTTCAGAACTGGACCGGACCGGGAGGTCGGACCGTGAAACCCGGGAACCGGGATGAAAACCGGTTTTTTAAGCATAAAGAACCGGATTTTTTGTTAATTCCGTGAACCGTTAGAACCGGGGTTGGACCGCACGAACCGGTGAGAACCGTGCGGTCCAACTCCTTAGCAATTTTTTTTTAAAAAAAAAAAAACAACTTAACACAATTTTATTCTACTTAACACAATTATAATTAAAATCCTTCAAAGATATTCAACTTTACTTCAAAAATTAATCATAAATTTTAATGTTTTCATGGTTATTATTTTATTTTATTAACTTTCTTATTTAATTATTAAATATATGCTTGAAAATCATTAAATTTCCATCACATATATAGATATATTGTCAATTTTGCTAGTTTTATAAATTTAATATCTATATTTAGGCTTTAATTAATTATTAAATTAATTATGACGTCATCACAGTTCGACCCCAGTTCGACCTCGGTTCGACCTCAAAAACCTTGAACCTCTCCCTTTTACGGTTCAATGAACGGTCCGGGTCTGAAAACCTTGATAAATTGTAGTCATATTTTCCCCTTTTTTTCCCTCAAGCATTGCATGAACCAATAACTTATTCCATCTACCAACCAAAACCCACCATCTCCCTGTTTTGTCTTAATCACTTAAATTGTATTAAATAAATATTATAAGATGAAATTATATGCAACATGCTATATAATATTTCTCCTTTTTGGCTGAATAAGAAAATATTATTGCAGAAATTGACTGAAGGAGCAGAATGGAGACTGGAACAGGTATGCATATATTAGAAATAAGAGCACAGGAAGCAAAATGACTCCTACGTTTTTATGTTATTTTTTATAGATATGATAATAATTTAAACTGTTTTACGATGATTTTTTTTTCATCATCAGGTTAAGACACCAATTGATTTTTAATGTAAACGGATTAAACTAGAGATCTCTCATTTAACAATAATAAATTTTACTAATTGAAATAACTGAAACCCATAAAAGACTCTTAGTTTTAAGTAGTTACGTAACTCCTGAAATATGCCATAACAATAAGTGTAAATATAAATATATAGCATAATTTTAGCTTGTTAAATAGATTCTTTTGTTGACGTAATGTTAAATAGAATGTTAAAGTCTTCCCATTTAGAAATGCCACCACATGCCCAGATTCTATTTCTCCCTAAACTGTAAATTAAGTCATGAAAGGTTAGGACTTAGGACACATACATTAATCAACAAGTTCGAAAAATTGTTTGTTTATCACTGGCATCCTGCTTTACAGCTGATATATATATAGGACAAAATATTTTGTTATCTATTATTTTTTTTATAAATTTTTTTATGTAATTTTAGGAATTTTCTAAAATAGAGTTTTATTTCTTTGTTTTTTTTTTTGAACTATAGTTTTATTTCTTTGTTCTAGAGAGTTTTTAAGAGTATTTTAATAATAAAAAAAAAGTTTTTCTATGATAAGGTATTAATTATGTTTGTTTAACAATATTTTTCTTGAAAAAACAAGTTTTCTAAAATCTTTAGATTAATACCTAACTTATAAATGAAAAGAAGTTCATTATCAATAAAATTACATTTAATTTCTTTCATCCCGTGGATACGGTGGATTCCAAGAATTTTTCTTATATTTTCAAGGAACCCATATAAATTTAAAGGTTACATCCAGCTAAAATGATATCTAACTTACTATACTTTTTCATTTAACACTTCTCTCTAGTAGATTCAAGTAGAGTGAGATAACAGTATAACACTTCCCTAAACTTACAGTTATAGTACTTCCAAATCTTTGTGATCAATATGAAACATGGAGTCCTCATAGTAATAGCGAACTGGTTAAGTGTAATTGGAATAATAGTTTAGGGTGAAAAAAAGTAATTTGTCCTAGCAAATTTTTCGTTTCAAAAACTCTATTCTCCGACTTGAGTTCTTCCATTGCGTCATAGAACAATTATATCACATTTTTGGTGCTACGAAGTTCCTTTCTTTCTTTCTTTTTCTTTTTTTCTTTTTTTTTTTTTTTTTTTTTTTTTTTTGAAAAAACAAGGCTCTTAAAATATTCCATAAAACAAATTTTAAAAAAGAAGAAGAAAAAGTAACCAAATCATTTGGCATGGAACTTTGCCATGGCAGATGGCCTCCTAAAGCTTGCTACAGTAAATTACCTTGTTTTTATTGGTTACAAGTCATAGGGAAGTCTAAAATTTGTAGAAATGAATGGCAATGATTCTGTTAGAGATATATGTTAGCCCAATAATCAAGGCTTATGCCCAATTATGTCTTGGCTTACTCACCAAACATGACTGGGGCCTTGATTTCTCTAACAGATACAAACATAGAATATAGACTCATTGTTAAAATAAGAAACCCAATTTAAAAAACCCACTGAATGACCATAAACCCAACTCCAGTGAGGTGTCTCATCTTTTCTATTCACTAAAAGACTGATGGGCTTACATATTTGGAGCTGTATCAGGCCTATATATTATGTAAAGCCCATAATCATAGTGAACTAAAACGAGAAAATTTTTATAGCAATAGAGAGAAATCCCCTATAGCTGTAGGGTACGTTATTGGTGGCTTAGAGATTAATTTGTCTCATAATGTTTATTGTGAAGACTGAAGAGGGCATTTTGATTTCCTCCCCATGTAGGCTTAAATATCTTTTGTTTCTTAAGATATGTGTATAATTAAGCCAAGTCAATGAGTTAATTTCAGTGGCAAGTATAAGCCACATCACAGATATATCATTTTCTTTTTGGTTTTGGTTTATAGTTTTCCAAAATAATAGAGTAATAGACAAAATAAAAGAGAGTTATTGTTGATTCTGGTTAGTTCAACTAATAAAACTAGCCATGGTCCCGCATGATGCGCGGATGATACTTTAAGCTGTTATGTGAAAATCTTATATAAAATATCCAAAATATTTTAAATTAATAACATGAAGTAATGTTGCAATAACATGAAAATATTTTTGTTAAATTAATGATGTAATACAAAATTAAGGGGCTAAAGAACTTAAACTATAGAGAAAAAGTTACATAAATCAGAAATTAGTTATTATGTGGTGTAATATCTTCTCAAAAAAAAAAAAAAAAAAAGTGGTGTAATAAGTTGATTGTTTGTTTAATCATTTATTTTTTTGCTGAAATTTTTAATAATAATTTTTGTTTCTACATTGGCTTGGAGTTAGCATAAAAATTTGTAATTTCATGTAAATGTTTAGATTTTAGTTTTTTTTTTTTTTTTTTTTTTTTTTTTTTTTGTTGTTGTTGAGAAAAATGTAAATGTTTAGTTGGCTTATTGAAATATCATCTAAAATTTATGATGTCACGTTTATGTTATTGAAGTATGATAGTGGTAAGTTAAACACTTAGTGAAAATAATGACATCCTATTAATGAATTTTGTTATAATCCAAATATGTAAAGAAGTTGAGGTGTAAAGCTACATGAAAAATTACTCTTATAAAGCGCCATATGACAGAATCACATGGTCTCTCTTATTTAGGCTTCCACCTCATCAAAGTTTAGGCTTCAATAACATAAACGTGACATCATAAATTTTAGATGATATTTCCATAGGCCAACTAAACATTTACATTTTTCTCAAAAAAAAAAAAAAAAATTCACAAGAAATTACTAATTTTTTATGCTAACTCCAAGCCAATGTAGAAACAAAAATTATGATTAAAAATTTCAGCAAAAAAAATAAATGATTAAGCAAACAATCAACTTTTTACACCACTTTTTTCTTTTTTTTTTGATAAGATATTACACCACATAGTAACTAATTTCTAATTTATGTAAAATTTTCTCTATAGTTTAAATTCTCCATCCCCTTAATTTTGAATTACATCATTAATTTAACAAAAGTCTATTCATGCTATTGTAACATTACTTCATGTTATTACTTTAAAATATTTTGAATATTCTATATAAGTTTTTCACATAATAGCTTAAATCATTATCCGCACATCACGCGGAACCATGGCTAGTAGAATTTAATAATCAGTCTAAAATTGTTCAACAACATGATTATACTGGATTTCCACATTGCTATATAGATACCGGGCAAAATCCTCCACTTACATTCAGAAAAAGCAAAAAGGAATTCAATTTGACAATACTAGGTTAAGTTTAACCATATAAGCCTGTCTAAGTCTAGAAATTCGGTCCATATATAATTCTAGTCAATACCAGAAAAACGCTCAAACAAAATTTGTTGCCAAAATTAACAAATATATAGAAAGCGGTTAGTCTCCATTTGGTTGTTGAGAAAAACTAAGGAAAAAATAAAATAAAATTTTGAAAAACTTCATAGGTTACTTTATATATATATATATATATATATATATATATATATATATATATATATATATTTAAGGAAAAAAGGAAGAAGAACGGTTCTTTGTAAATTGTGATTGTTGAAGTTTATAAGGAAGATTTTGAGATAATGATATAGGACGGAATCTACAATTTAATTATTTTAATTTATTAATTTTAGTATTTAATTTGTAATTTTTAGGGTTATTATTTCGTTGTTTTTAGGTGCTTTTAATGCTTTTTAAGTCAAATTAGTTCTTGTTATGGTTAGGTATCAATTAAGAGTTATTTTAGAATATATTTTCTTGTCAGTCAAGTTTTACGGAGCCCATAATTAGGCCCCTAAGTCTATACCTGAAGAAACATCATATCGATTAACACGTAAAATTCGAAATGCCATTGCACAGGTGGTAGTATCTAAGAATATATCCTCCTCACCCTCTAGCCAGAATCTGCTTGTTGGCAAATGTCATCTTTTGCAGTAATAGAGAACAAAAAGCAATCTACAAACTCAAGCTAATTTTTGGCTTGAAAAGTTAACTAAAGAGAATAGTATGCATTTATAATCTTCAAAATGACTATCTAGCACACCATAATTGGTGCAATCACCTAAAAATGACATTTCCTGTATGTTTCATCCAATACACTTCTGATCTCCTTCCTAAAGTGCCGATCGATTCCCAACATCTCAAGACTGTCAACCATACAAAGACGAGTATATATATCTATAGGATAAACTGTTTGGAACTTTAAAAAAGAAAATTAAAATTCAAGATATCCAAATAACTGTTAGAGAAATTGGAAATGTTACTAAAAATACATAGAAAACTATAGACAAGGGTGGAGGGAGAGACCTGCATCCCCGAATTTATCTAGGAGTGACTGAAGGTAACTAAGACAACCAGAATTCTTAAGGTGATCAGTAAAAGCAGCTGCTATGGTGGACGGCGAATTAAACAGTGATCCATTCTTTCTTTGATATTTCAAGACCATTTCCCAGTCTTGTGACTTCCCCAGTCCCTCCGAAACATATGCTAGGTAGGTCCTCTTCCCTTCCAAGTTGCTTTCATAACCTCTAAAATTAGATATGGAATAGAGATGGTTTAGTTAGGGGAATGAGGGGCATCATTCATAAACTAAAATGTTCCATTCTTTCCTATGGGCCATTTACCACTTTTCGCGGAAATTATTAGCAACACACCACTATTTTCGCGGAAATTATTAGCAATATACCACTGTTTACAAAATATGTAGTACCACTTTTTGAAACTCGAGTAAGTGAAACTCAAGTTTGCTGTCTAAATCGAGTTTTAAACACTCGAGTTTCATAAAAAAAATGTGCTGACGTGGATTTTTAGTGAAAAAATGTCACATGGAACTCGAGCTTGGTAAACTCGAGTTCCATATGCAACACAATACTCGAGCTTACCAAGCTCGAGTTCTTTGTAAATACAAAACTTGAGCGTAATGCTCTTTTTTTTTTTCCTTCTATGGTACTCGAGCATATCAAGCTTGAGTTCCTTGTTATATGGACATCGAGTTTTCTAAGCTCGAGCTCCTTATATATATATATATAATCAACAAATAAACATAAACATAAACATAAATAATTTTTTTCATTTGAACGCACAAACATATGTTTTTATTTATTTAAATAGAAGCTTCATAAAATATAGAAATTTTAATTTTTAGGCCACTCATACCCCTTGTTCATTCATTTTTTAACACACTCATCAATTTCTAACTTCTTGGAAGTGTTATGGTCAAATTGGTATATTGGGGGTTATAATGATAAATTAGAACAACATGTAAAAGAAAAATCTCACTCCATTTTTAGCCATGGGCACACCGAAAGAAGTTTAAGCTACATATTGTTACTTTATCAATCTTGTTCTGAATTACTGTATGGTCAAATGATTGATAAGTATTGCAGAAAGAGTGGACCACTCAAGTATAAAGAGGAACTTACGCCTTACCATGTCTGGATATGTAAGTTCTTGACTTGCAGTGTTTCTAAGAGGAATGTGAAAGATTTTTTCAATACATCTAAATATTTGGCTGATGATGTAAAAGTTGCTTTGACAACTTTTTTTCTTGGCGAGTTGTAGCATTCTTGGTGAGTTATATTCTTGATGTGGTACAACTCATCAAGAAAAAAATTGCTAAAACAACTTTCTCATCATCAATCCTGCAATAAACTCCAAAAGCCCTGGGTTTTTTCAGATTTTGATTTACTGGAAAAAGAGCCATTGTTGTAGACCCTCCGATTAAACAATTCAGAAAAATCTCGAAAGAGCCCTGGGCTTTTACGAGATTTTTCTTTTAATGTTCTAATTTCTCATTGTAACCCCTAATATTTTAACTAATTTGACCATAACGCTTCCGAGAAGTTAGAAACCGATGAGTGTGTTAAAAATGAATTAACAAGGGGTATGAGTGGCCTAAAAATTAGGGCCCGTTTGGTAGAGGAGTTTGAGTAATGTTGTTTTTATTTTTTTAAAATACATGTGGGTGAAAAAGTGTGTGGAAATGTGTGTAATGTTGTTTAAAAATTAAAAATGAGTTGTTAAACAACTCTACCAAACGAGGCTAATATTTTGAAATTAAAATTTCTATATTTTACAGTACTTCTATTTAAATAAATAAAAACATATGTTTGTGTGTTCAAATGAAAAAAATTACTTATTTTTATGTTTACGTTTATTTGTTGACTATTGGGAAAAAAAAGTATAAGGAACTCGAGCTTGCCAAACTCGAGTTCCAGATTAGAAGGAACTTGAGCCTGGTACGCTCGAGTACCATAGAAGAAAAAAAAAGAGCATTACGCTCGAGTTTTGTATTTATAAAGAACTCGAACTTGGTAAGCTCGAGTATTGTTCATGGAACTCGAGTTTACCATGCTCGAGTTCCATGTGGCATTTTTTTCCAAAAAAAAATCCACGTCAGCACAAGTTTTTTTTTTTTTTTTTGAAGCTTGAGTGTTTAAAACTTGATTTACACAGCAAACTCGAGTTTCATGAACTCGAGTTTCAAAAAGTGGTATTGCTTCTATTTTGCAAACAGTGGTATGTTGCTAATAATTTCTACGAAAAGTGGTAAATGGCCGATTTGGCCTCTTTCCCACTACTATATAAACAATTTTGATCATATATAAACTAAAAGTTCCAGAGCCTTTAAAAGCAGCACATTTCATATATGAACAGTTTTTATCATTAAAAGAAATAAAGTTGTTAATTCAAAATACCATTTGATTGTTCTAACAAACCTAAGAAGCCAAGCTGATCAAGTTTCAGCAAAGGTAGCTCAGTAATAATGACATTCTCTCTCTTTCTCTCTCTCTCTCTCTCTCTCTCTCTCTCTCTCTATATATATATATATATATATATATATATATATATTATTTTCTTGCAATGTAGTAAACGTTTTTCACATGTTATTTATATATTTTCCCATGTTTTCCTTGTATATATTTCATTGTAAATAATATTCACATGATACTTTATAAGTAAAATAAAATAAAATTCACATCGTATGTATACGAATTGTTTGTACAAAACATTTTCAAAATCAATATCAAAATGCCAATGTTCAATTTGTCTTTCTAAAATATGAACATTGAGATTAAATTAAAATGAGCTACTATATTTTGGATAGACGGTGTGAAGGGCCTAACACATGTCACACCCATAACTGAACTTTTGAGTTCAAAATATTTTCTTCAAAACGTTGGTTTACCTTAATTAATTTAAAGACCTCTGAATCAGTTTTTAGTTAATTAGTTAAACTAAACAAGTTAGACAAATAGGTGACCAATACACCTAATACAAAACCAATGGTTGGTGAACTCCTTAAAAATAAAAATAAGAAAAGAGACTCAGGCTCACACACCTACCCTAGAAACACATGCCTACTTAAACACTTTGCCAAGCACCCAATGTAGAAGCCGAAAAAAAAAATAAAAAAAAATGAAGCATCCATAGCTTGGCATGCCTCTTCTCTTTCTCCCTTTAGTCTTTTTACAAGCATCCACATTATTATTATAATTTTGATGGTGAGACAAATAAATCAAATAAAGTATTTGAGCATATGAAGAAAATCTCATTTAGGTCCAAAATAAAATTTACACACACACAACATTCAAATTGATTAAGAAAGAAATTGCATTTAGGAAATAAAATTTTAAAAAATGGACATAAAAAAGACATTAATTAATTAATTATCCTGATTATATGATAATTAATATAATCATGCTAATACTCTTGTAACTAAATTAGTTGACATCTCTGGAGTTCAAATTTCACTCTCAAAAAATAAAAAATAAAAAATCTCACTCAACTATCTAATTATAAAAAAAATATATAATAATTAACATAATCACTAAATTATAATTAATATACTCTAGCAAGAAAAGCGCTTAATCACATATATATTAATATAAGGCCTTTTTTTTTTTTTTTCAAAGTTATGGATTGATATAATTCATCCAAAGTCAAAATACGGGGCCAAAAAGAAAGAAAGAAAAAAAAGATATCCTTCTTTTGAAAACAAAATCTATCATAATTGTGATAATATATATGCGTCATATGTGTGTGTGTATATATATATATATATATATAGTTAAAGCCAAAATTTAGAGAAAAATCCAATTAGATTCTAAATTAGAGTCCAATTTTACGCCATGTGTCTCGTCTAATTTTTAAATTTTTGTATCAAGTAAATTATTAGGTGAAAAAATTGAAAAATCTAAATCCAATTTGATTTTAAATTGGATTTCAATTAGAGTTCAATTATGCATCATATGTCCTATCTAATTTGTAATTTTTAGGACAAGTGAATTATTTGGTGTAAAAACCGAAGAGTCAAAATCTATTTAGATTTAAAATTTTATATATATAGAGAAATATATATAAATATATATATATATATATATATATATATATATATATATAATGAAAAACTATTACATAATTTAAAAAATTCATAACTTAGAAAATATGTCAATTGTAACTCTAATATTAATTATAATTTGAACTCATATATGTGTATATTTGTGATTGTTTTTAAATATATCCGTGCATTTACACATGGTTATACACTAATAATTAATTTTAAAAAATGCCCTTTTTCTCCTCTTTTTTCCATCTTTATCTGCTCCATTTTTAGCATTCCAAATAAAGATCATAAACAAGCATTAGTGAATTAGCAAAAATATATCATAAATACGCATTAGTAAATTAGAGCAGCCTAAATATAGCCACACTTCTTCCTATTTTATTTTTGTTTAATGTATGCATTATACGAGCGCAATTCCATCCTTTATTAAAATTGATATTTTTACCTCGAGTAATACTACAGCTACAAACTGTTTTATAATATTTTTATAAATTATTGATGTGGCCAACTTTTTATTGATTTTTCATCTAGGCTCATTATTAACATCACTTTTTCATTTACCAATAGCCACCCACAATATCAGCAATTTGTAAAAAAGTTTGCATCTCTAGCATTACTTTTTTACTTGGTTAATTGTTAAAAATCATTTGTGTCTATGAGAAAATCAAGGGATTTGGATTTACTGGTTAACCATTAATGGTCATTTTTGTGTCAAGGATTTGATTTCAAGGAATGAGAGCTTGACAAATAAGGCAAAGTGAATTAAATCCCTTAAGTTTTTTAGCATAATTCAATCGTAAAATTAGTTAACATTAGTTGAATAGCTCAATGGTGGTGAGCTCACGTATTGAAGTATAAATAGCTTCAAACCAAATGGGGTATTCATCATTCTATACAACAAATTGGCAATAGCAAGGAAATAATTGAAGAACAATAAGGGAAAGAATTTTAGCATTGCAACAGTTTCCTTGCTATTGTTGTTGACATCCACCAATGCTGGGCAGGTCTTTGACGTTAAATCATATGGAGCACAAACTAATGGCGACATCACTCAGGTAAAAATATGTGTAGTGCAATTAACCATACTTAATTAACATGAAAAGTGTGTTCAACTTAATTCGTAAAGCCTTTTAACATCATATAAGAGAACTTAGGTTCAAACTCTATTTACACTAAAACCCAATTGGTTTCTTGACCAAATTGATAAAACATTAACATGAAAAATAATTGTAATATGCTGATTTTGATTTTTCATAATGTGTTTAGGCTTTGACACAAGCTTGGAAAGCTGCATGTGCAGTGGCAAGAAGTAAAGTTGTGATTTCAACAGAGACTTACAAACTAGGTTTAGTGACTTTGTTGGGTCCATGCAAAGGTGCTATTGAGTTTAACCTTCAGGGCACCCTACAAGCCCCATCAGACATTGAATCCTTCAAAGGGAAAGATGGTTGGGTCGTTTTTGAAAGGATTGACAGTCTTACTGTGTCAGGCGGCGGAGTTTTTGATGGCCAAGGACAACTGGCATGGCAAAAAAATAATTGTGCGAAAAAGTACAATTGCGACATACTTCCTATTGTAAGATTTAAATATCAAAATAATTAGCATTTACATTTCCATAATTTTCTACTTAGATATATATAGTCACTACAACTTTACAAGCTTTATCCATTACTAAAAAGCAATTCAAGCATTTATATGTTAGAGAATGCTAAGGATAATATAAATGATTTGGCATAAATTTTATATAGTGATGTGTCACAACTCACAAAAGAAGTAATTCAACATTTATATATGAGAAAGCCTATGGAGTATGGACACAACATTTTGTGCCATAACACTAATGTGACTATGAGTGATAGAGAAAAAAATTATGGTCAAATCTGAAAGTGATAGTTCACCAATCACAATCGCAAATGTCATCAAGTTGTGACAAAGTGTATGTGGTTTAAGATAAGAATTATTTATATAAGATGATATTGTTGAAGTAGTACCAACCACGTTCATTAACACATTAGGTTGTAAGTTGTTATGTGATAATATTTATTATAATTTTTTCATTTTTACTATTTATTATGTTGATTTAATGATGCTAAAAAATTTATTACCAAACCAATTTGTACTTTTTTTTGAATCGTTAGCATTTTACTAAATATGACATTTTTTTAGGTGAATATTAAAATGAAACTTGAGCATTCATATTTGGTGTTTAATTTATCTAACTTGTAATCATGAACAGAATATAAGGTTCAACTTCATCACTAATTCAATAGTCCAAGACATTACATCGAAGGATAGCAAATTTTTCCATATCAACCTTTTGGAATGCAAGAACTTGCAATTCCAACATGTTACCATAACTGCACCTGGAGATAGCCCCAACACTGATGGAATTCACATGGGACGGTCATCTCAGATCAACATTACCAATGCCAATATTGGAACAGGTGATGATTGCATCTCCATTGGTGATGGAACCCAAGATATTACTATTAGGCAAGTAACTTGTGGACCTGGCCATGGTATTAGCATTGGAAGTCTTGGAAGGTACCAAAATGAACAACCTGTTTCAGGAATCAGAGTTATTGGTGCCACTCTTAGCAATACAAATAATGGTGTTAGAATCAAAACATGGCCTGCTTCCCCTTCTGGGACTGCTTCTGATATACATTTCGAGAATGTTATCATGGACAATGTTGGCAATCCTATCCTCATTGATCAAAACTACTGCCCAAACAATCAATGCTCAAATGAGGTTATTATAAATATCACAAATATATACACACATTTTGATGTTAGAAGTTAAAAAAAGGATAAACAAATTACAGATTCTAATATCAAATTCTTGGATGGATTTTTTGTTTGTTTTTTTTGTTTTTGTTTTCAGTCTCCCTCTAATGTTAAGATCAACAATGTTAGCTTCAAGAACATTACAGGAACTTCTTCAACATTGGAAGCTGTGAAGTTTGTTTGCAGTAAGAGTGTACCGTGCCAACAGGTGGTGGTTGCTGACATTGATCTCGCATACAAGGGAAGTGGATCTGCTACTTCCACTTGTGTTAATGTTCGACCTGCGGTTTTAGGCAAGCAGAACCCTTCTGCTTGTACCAAAAAAATTTAACTAATGTAGAATGAAGAAATACTATCTACAAACAGGTTATAGAAATTCTATTCTAAATAGAATCTCATTTACTTGTATCCAGCATGTTCCCTTTAAAAAAAAATTGGGGAATGTTGCTTAGTTATTTTTTGAATTGTTTAAGTTCAGCCTTTTGCTGAAAGCTTCTACAATTTGTAGTGTTGTAATAGATAGTATTTATTATGTTATGTTATAGATATTATTTATTTTGAATTGGGGAATTTTGGAGAATGTCGTATATATATTATAAAGAAAAAGTAAAATAAATTAGAGTAAAGAAACATAAATATTTTGAGATATTAAAAATTAGTTTAGTAGCAACGCATTACTAAGATCTGTTGGGGATATTACACAGAGTAATAATGGAAGAATAAGGTTAACACAAAATACAAACAAAAAATAGATAACTGGAGGCACTATATCATTTTCCTAAGAGAATATTTGCCCCCCCCCCCCCAACACTTTTGTTGCTAAAGGGTTATCGCAAAGTTGTCCTTAGGATACAACCAAGATGTTGGGTTATATAGATAGAAATTCTAGAGAATTACCACAGGATTTCTTGTGTTTCTCTCAAACTTACTATTTTGTGGAATTAGCTATTTTTTAAAGTGAACATAAGCCTCTATTTATACCCATAGGGTTATATTTCATCAAAAGGCACGTATAGAGAGTTAAAACGTTTCATAAAACCGTTAATAAGGCTTGAAACCTCTTCAACCTTTCTGAACAGTCACCAGAAAATTCTATAGAAAATCCCATTTCACGATTTTTGATCGGTGGAAAATTACTTTCAATCTATCGAGTGCTCTTTTTGATCAATCAAACAGGAATCGAACAGCGATCAAGACATCCAGAGACTCCAGGATTATTTTCTTACCATTTTTGATCGATCGAACCAAAGTTTCGATCGATCGAAAATGTTGTACTTCGAATTTTCACTTAGAAAATTCCAGAACTTGAATTTTCACTTTATGAAACAATATTCTCCAAACTCAAACATCATTATTACAACCTATCCTTGTATATACCTATATATACAACAAGATCAACCTACTTAAACTATCTAATCACTAAGTGACAAAGTTTTCTTTATCACAACAATGAGTTAAAGATTAAAAATAGAGAGACAAACTATGAAGGAAAGAAAATTCAACAATGTAACAACAAATATAAATATTTTCTCCAATATTCAATCCTAGATATGAGAATGCAAGAGAGCTTTCATTTATATCAAAGCAAAGCTACCATATTAAATTTACCCATGTAGTAGAAAGAAATGTTTAATTACCACATGGTGAAAATTTCCCACCTTCAATTGAACACTAAAAGCTTATCCGATATATAACTTTTTAAATTTTCATGGAATAATTTCCAAGTAAATCTTAGCAAGTATAAAAATTAATAATAATTTCTTCAAGTACTCTTTAATAGAAATTAATATAATTTGGAAGGATTTTACACAGATTTGAAAATCTTAATCATTTTGTCTTGTGACTGGTTGGCAAAGCCACTGTCATCCATTTTTTTTTTTTTTTCATTGCGTACTTATCATCCTTAACTTAGACATAGACAAAAGAAAGAAAGAAAACAAATAAATAACAAAGTAATTTAAAGAGCCCAAGTATAAACAATGAGATATACACAGTTTTCACGTAAATGAGTGTAAGGCCAAAGAACGAGGAATGAATATTATGGTCCTAATTTTGTGGAGAAAATGGGCAAATGCCCCTTTCAAAAAAAAAAAAATCTAGCATTTTTCCCCCTTTCCCAAACTAATTAGGGAAATCGAGTTAGCATTTTTCCCTCTTTTGAAACTCGATTTTCTCAAAATCAAGTTATAAAAAAAAAAAAAAAAAAAAAAAAAAATCTGGAGCCCTATAGTGGCGTTTTAAGGAGCCTATAGTGACGTTTTAAGGACCTATAGTGGCGTTTTGTAATCCGATCTCCATGAAGTCGAGTTACATGCAATTTTTTTTTCTTTTTTTTACCTATAACTCGACTTTATGGAAATCGGATTACAAAACGCCACTATAGGTCCTTAAAACGTCACTATAGGATCCTTAAAAACATCACTATAGGGCTTAACTCAATTTTGAGAAAATCGAATTTCAAAAGAGGGGCATTTTCCTAATTAATTTGGGAAAGAGAGCAAAATGCTGGATTGTTTTTTTGAAAGGGGCAAAAGCCAATTTTTTCCCCAATTTTGCAAATAACACCAGGCGAATGCAGATTAGAATGCACTAAACAAATGACTTCTGTTAGATTTTAGACCCCTGTAAAACACAGTTTGTTTAACCTAATTTATTAGCCAAATTGTTACTTAATAATTCAGATCTAGGTTAATCATTCATCACATGCAATAAACACAGCGAAAAAGTAAGTACCACAAGATGTGATGACCCAGGAAAGCCAATGAAACAATCTAGTTTTAAGGTAAAAAATTTGGGGAGGATTTAACCTAAACAATCCACAAGACAACAATTCACTAATAGAATGGAAGTTTTTACAATAGATTTAATCCTAAATCTATTGCGCTACCTCATGTAGTACTTAGTCATGTGACCACACGCAGCTCCAAATCTACAGACTCTTTTTTTATGAATTTGTTGCATACAAACGCTCATGTTTGTGACTCTGAGAACTCCACTTAAAGGTTTAGATCATCAACTATAGTTGATTTGATGCAGTAACTTTAGATCTACTAGTTCTAATGGTATGAGAATGATATCCGATAGTGACTTTTAATGGAGAAGGCACAACACCGTTTAGATCTCAAAGAGAAGCTCTGAAGTTATTAACAAAACATGCCTTAGAGTTTCCTTTAAATACATAGTGAAATAGAAACCCTAATCACTTGATGGGCTTAATGGGTTGTTGGGTTTAATTAAAATTCTACAGATCCATGTCTTAATCAGTCGAGCCTGGCATATTTTGAATTTCCTGAACCTGCAACTTCCTTGTTCTTGTATTTTGACTTGCAATACCTTGAGTATTGTCTAATTATACTTATAAATAGGGGTGTGCATGGGTCGGGTTGGGTCAGATTAAAGGGATTTTTTGACTCAATCCACCATGGTGGGACAAAAAAATTCAACCCAACCCATCACATAAGTCCAACCCAACCCACATGGGTCGGGTTGGGTCGGGTTGAACCCATAGGTTGGACAAATTTATTATTATTATTATTGTTAAGGACAAATTTTGTGTAATTGGCTAATCCTTTGACAAAATGCACTTTACTTGTAATTGGGTAGATCTAGGATGTATTTAATACTTCAAGGAAAAAGAGTTCAAGTCTAGTATTGAAGCCATGCAAATCTGTCCAAGAAACAAGTGAAGAAGTGCTGATTTTTTAAAGCTCGATAGCTGCTCGACACCTCTCGACAGCTAGGGTATTTGTCGAGCTCTTAAGCTATTTCTTATCACAATCTTGATAGCTTCTCGACAACTGGTCGATCGATCGAGATATCTTCTGTCCCCTTGACACCTGCTTAACACCTCCTCGATCGATCGAGAATTATTAAGCTTTTATGAAATTCAGTTTTTAAATCTGATTTTCGGCCCATGCTGACATGTATGTGCAGGGTTTCTTTTCACACAACCCTAGACATATATAAGGCTTATTTTAGAGGCCATCACATAAGACAAACAAGGGAGAACATATGCAAAAGGTGACCGATGCCTTATTCTCTCTGAAAGAAGTTACTGCGTCGACGTCTTTGCACCTTAGGGTTTTGTAACCAAGTGCTTCTTGATCTTCATTGTTGATGAGGTGAAGAACTTTGCAGCCAACATTTTCTTCTAGTTGGTGATTAAGTCGCGTACTGGGATCCGCGCAATTGGTTAGCCACGTACTAGGATTCGTGTATCAAAGGGTGGCGTTCATATATTGAAGAGTTCAGAGGTTCTGAAGCGGTAGAAGGTTTCTGCTGTGAGTTCATCTACGGAGATTGTAGAGTCTAGGGACAAAGGTTTTGTACTAGATCTGAAACTTCTATTTACTATAGTGGATTGCTTTTCGGGAAGGTTTCCCCCCCAGGTTTTTTACTGTGAAACTAGTTTGTTTCATTAGTTTTCCTGGGTTATCATATCTTGTCTTATTTATTTTTCTGCTGCATAATTTTGACATGATATTGATGTTTGTTTGTTTTTACAAGTTTTATTCATAATAAATCTAATTAACAACTTGGGTTTAAAACTTGTTAATTCTATCAACCGAGGTCCAAATTTCCCAACAATTATTATTATTAAATTGAATAAAAAAATATAAATATAAATATATTTTAAAAATCCAAAGATTAATATTAATGTAACTTTTTAAAAGCAAACAACACTAATGACTAAACAATAATAGTAATTTATTAGGGTTTGTGTGAACTAATTGACTTTTATATAGGATAGGAAGAGCTAGTTATTTTAAAAAATTTATTAATTATATAATATATTTTAAATATATATATATATATTAAATATATATATATATATTAAATATATATATATATATATATTAAATATATGGGTGGGTCGAGTTGGGTTTGGCGAGTTTGGAATTTTATGACTCAAACCCAACCCGACCCGCTATCAAAAAAAAAAAATTTGTAACCCAACCCAACCCAGCAGGTTGAGTTGGGTCGGGTCAGTTTTGGTGGGTTGGCGGGTTGACTGCACACTCCTAGTTATAGACTTAGTAATCTATATCTAGACAAGTTTGTGTTCATGGTTTGCCAATTGTTCTAAACTTTTAAAACCTAACAACTTCAATCTCTAAAGCATAAATTTTGTCAATGGATATCTTATTAAAATTAGTTTGTGGTACTGCTAAGCTAATTGAGAAAAATGTTAACATACTGCATAATCTCAAAAAACCTCATATGGCTATCACTCAAAGCCTTTTGCCAATATACAATGTAACAATGGCAATATCCCTTGCCTTAACCCTCAATTCCAAAAAGTTAAGATCAATTTTTGCTTCATGTTTAGCTATATAAGGTTAGAACAACTGTTACGTAGGTATGATATAACTTAAACAAAATAGTTCTCTAAGTTTAATATGTCCAAGGCATATCTTTCTTTTGAGATACCAAAGGCAAGTGAAGAATACCAATGTTCTTTCACTGCACATTTGTAGCCTTCTCAAGGTAAAATTAATTATTAAAAAAAACCATGAAATCAAACTAAATGCAAGAGAGTAACATGAACATGAAAATCAATTAATCTGTGTTGTGTTCATAGATTTCATACCATGAAATATGAAAGTTCAAATATGTGTATAAACACCTTTGAACGTTTAGACCTCCAATATACAAATTACCAATACAAGCTTTAAATCAAACAATTAATGTGCGGAACATGAACAAAAGCTTAATACAGAATTGGTAAACAATCTAAGCCAATTAAAAACACATCCACAGCAGAAAATAAAAGGCAAAGATAAAGGGAAGAGAGATGCAAACACAAGGACAACACACGATGTGTTATCGAAGAGGAAACCGAAGCCCTCGGCGTAAAACCTCTCCGCCGCCCTCCAAGCGGTCAATAATCCACTAGAAAATGTAGTTGGGATACATGAACAGCAATAGACCCTCCAAGCCTAATCTACCCGATGTACCTAAGCCCTCCAAGCTTCTTGCTCCAACGAGGTTGCGCCGAACCTTTTTCTTTTCTAGCTTACCGGATTCCGCTACTAGACCGTAGCATCTGCCATCCTTGGCATCCTTTAATGCTTCCCAAAGCTCCAAAAACACTCAACACTCTAAATTGGTGTGGGTAGTGTTTGGATAGAAATCTCCTCTCAATAGGTATGACAATGAGAGAGGGAATGAGAAGAGACTACAAAGGTTTCTCTCTAAGAATGAGTAGCTCTCTCTAATTGGATGGGTGTTTTGAAGAAACCTCTCTTAGGGGTTTTTTTTTCTTTTTGAATAGCCACACATATTTTGTGGGAATGAGGGGTATTTATACTGGTGTGAGAAAAGAATGCAAAGAGTCAGTTTTTCCAAAAACAGGGTTGGCTGGCTACTTGACCTCGCGACTTAACTGAGTCGCGAGTTCAAGTCGCAAGCTAGCTAAATGGCCAGTCTGGATTTTTGTCCTGTAGTGCTCCAGCTGGCATGACTGTTCAGCTCCCCTGCATGCTTTGCACGTGTGCAACTTTTGGCGGCTTGCAAGCCGCGAGCCACCCGCGAGTCCTAGCCGCGAGTCTCTGCTTCACTGCACTGTCTTGAGTATTTCTTCACACTCTCTCACACACTACCCTTACATGATTCCCACCTAAATACAAGGTTTCTAAGTGCTGTATTACAAGCAAATTTGTCATGGAATAAAGCCAACACATGGTTGATTAAATTCAACCTTACAAAATAAGTGTATGCCCAACATATTAGTAATGGTAAAATTTCATTTAACAATACACAAAAATTTCGTGTTTCTCTATCTCCCCAAGGCCTTATCGATCTGATTAGTTTTTAGTCATTAATTTTTTTTTCTTTTATTTTTAATACTAAAATGGTGGGTATGCTAAAAGACATGAAGAAGAGAGAAATATGTGGTTTAAGCTTAGGCAATTAAGGAGAGATGAATGAAATAATAGTAAAAATAAATTAATGTGATATTTTGGGTAACAATAAAAAAAACTTAATGAAAAGAGGTTAAAAAAAAGCTAAAAGAAAAATTAGAGTTCCATATCGCAAGACCTTATGCACTCCTACAAGAGGTCTTTGCTTTTATATATATACTAGTCGCTAACCCGTGCTATGCAGGAGAACCTACTTATTTGTGAGGTAGACTAAAATAATTTTATAAAATCTTAAATTGATTAAAAAATTACACCATTACATGATTTGTTCTTGTATGACTTCAATTTGTGTTACAATTTAACAAAGAAGTCATTACTTGAACGTACAATGGCTTACAAAAAATTTGCCAGACAATTTCAGATACTACAAAAAAATAGCTCAAAAAGTCAGATATTAAAACTTTTGAAAGACCAAAAAATATTAAAGAATTAGATGATTCACTGCTTAGAAATTATTGAAACAAAACAAAATATATATAACTAAACAATAGAGAAATATAAGAGAAAGATGTATTACATTCAAAAGAATAATCCATGGCTATAATTATTGAAAGAAATCAGAAAAGATTCAGAGCCTACAAATTATAGATAATATATATATATATATATGTGTGTGTGTGTGTGTGTGTGTGTGTGTGTGTGATTGCACAAATTCAGATATTAAAACTTCCAAAATTCTAAAAAAGATATATAATTAAAGAATAAGTTATTGAAACAATTCAAAAAAGTATATGACTATTCAAAAGAGAAATATAAGAAAAAAAAAAAAGTACACGAACCCATAAAGCAATAAGTTTTAAATTTTAATGGGTCTAAACTTTAAACGAACCTTATCAACACGTGGCCCATGCTAAAAAATGTTGAGCAAGAGCCCACATTAAAATAATGAAAGCCATACCTTCTCTTAATATATCGTGTATAAGCTTTCTGCCCTAGAAATTAACATACTTTCATATCGTGAGATGAAACAAAGACATATGTAGTAGTAGCAACCTTGAATTTCATTTGTTGCAAGCTTTTTTATATCGGAAAAAATAGCTAAAGAGAATTTAGTGGTTCATATGCGAAAATTACTTTTTTAAAAAATACATGAAAAAACATAATTTTTTTTTTAACAAAGTAAAGGAGAAGACAATAACAAAAGAAGAGCTTATACCTCTACTCGGCTTTAAAAAATATATATATATATATATATATATTGGGGTTTGCACTATTTTTATAGTGTTCATGATTAACTTTGCAAATTTGGAGATAAATTATCAATGTTTGAGTTTGAGTTTAAGTTGGAGTTGTTAGAGAGATAGAGTTTCACTCATTGTTAAGTTTGGACTAAATAGAAATAATTTTGTTAAAAAAAATGATACGATAAGTTTGAGTTTAAGTTGACCTTGTTAGAGAGATAGAGTTTCACTCCTTGTTAAGTTTGGACTAAACAAAAATAATTTTATCAAAAAAAAGATAATGATGTGGCAAGATCTGGAGATATCAATAAAAATTTAAAGGCTTTGGTTTATATATATATATATATATATATATATATATATATATATATATATATATATATATATATATATATATATATATATAAACTAGTTGTTAACCCGTGCGATGCATAGGAATAGCTGTTGAATGAGTTTCAAGAAAAAAAAAACCATTATTTTTTAGTAGGAGTAGCAATCGAAAATGCATGAAATTTAAAATAAATAAATAAAATGATATTGAAAGAAATAACACAAAGTTTTATTAGTTAGGCAGAAGAAAGCAATGTTATTTTATTTATTAGTTTTTTGTAGGAAGGAATAAAAGACATAATGTTGCGTCTTTAGTTTAGTCTATGTTGTATATATAGGTATATATAAGATATGTTGTAATATATATGCCAAAAAGTACCTATTGAAATGTCATAACTCTTCAAATTTGATATACCAAAAAGTCTCTACTGAAAGGTCATAACCCTTTATATTGGATATACCAAAAGGTGTCTATTGGCCAAAAAGGTGCCTATTGAATGAAATGTGCCTATTGAAAAATGAAAAGTCACAGTTGTTCGGTATTTTTGAATGTATACATGATATTAATTTATGTAGCCATGTGATGCAATAAGGAGTAGTTAACGAAAAGTCAAAAGGTGCCTATTGACCGAAAATGTGCCTAATTAACTGAAAAAGTGTCTAGTGAAAAATGAAAAGTCACAACTATTTAGTATTTTTAAATGTATACTAAATTTATGTAGTCATGTGGCGGAATGAAGAGTGGTCTCCTTCAAATTTGATATACCCAAAAGTCTCTATTGAAAAGCTATAACTCTTCATATTGGATATACCAAAAGATGTCTATTGGTATATTCACATTAACTTTTGACCAGTGCTTCCACAATCTTTTTCTTCGTAAGAACGCAAATGTATAAATTTTATTTTTGTAGTTATTGTTATGGACAAAAATCAAATGTTTTTTTTTTTTTTTTGACAATAAAATGTTTATTGTTAATGTAACTTATTTTTTTAAGCATCAACTTGTAACTGATTTCTATTATCTACACTCAAATATGAAGTAAGCAATGTATTGAAAGAGAATGATTTAAAAGTATTCATTATTTTCATATACAACATTAATTCATTTTGAAGAAACTCAATAATAGTTTCATGGACAATATTTGTAGAATTGAATTTTCTAAACTATTATTTATTAATTCCTTTCCAATTTCTAACCCAATCTTATGAGTGAGAGAGAGAGAGAGTACTTGTGATGGGGAACTAAAAAATACAACACCAAAACGTATGAACCCAAAATAGTTTTACAAATCACAATGATTCATCAATATAAAGTAGAGTTGCAAGAAAGAATCAAAAATCAAGAGAAGAGAATAACCATTGTTTCAAGAGAGAATGTGAGTGACAATAATAAGAAATTATAATATACTTTAAAATTTGGATCCTAAAACTGGTGGATGCATGCTATAACGACACTTGTTCCTTTTCAAAGCATACTACAATGACATGTGGCAACTTCTTATATTTAATTGGTATAATATGAACAAATAATAACACATGTCAAAAATTTATTTGTGCATATCAATATGTTTGCCATAATACTAGACACATGGCATATAATTTAAAATTCTGAATGAAATAAATGCATTTATTTAGTATGGTATTTAACTTCATATATATATATATATATATATATATATATATATATATATATATATATATATATGTATATATATTTCTTATTTATTGCCACTAAATCTTAATTTGTTATTTGCCTATTTATTTTCCTAACTATTCCCCTTCCAAAGGCTATTCAAGTATTTTGTTCTAAAAAAAAAAGTTATTTGTTGAAAAAATATGTTAATTGAGTAATATATATGTAATCTAATTATCTACTAAGTATTATATATTAGATAATATGACTATCAAGAAATTTTATTTTATTAACTTTTATTGCTGTAGTTTCTCTGCTGCCTGAGAGTTCAATGTGCACCTCTTAACTCTCTTGCACTGTAGAATTGGTTGGTCCCTTCATCTGAAGGTGGTGTTAGGTCCCTAGGAATACCAAGTGTATTACTAGGCTTGTGGGTTTTTCTTCAGGGGGTTTGGGAAACAGATTTCAAGGTAATGTTTTGGACTCTTGAGCAATCTCTATGGAGTTTGGTCCCAATTTACGTGCGCCTCCATTTGCGGTTTCGAAGAAGAAATCAATTACAGTGCCGGGATTCTTTTCTACGAGAAAGATGAACAACAAAGCCGAACAAGCTTCTCAGTCAAGGGAAGAGGAGCTACCAACTTAGCAGAACCAAACCGAGAAGCTTTCCGAGCCGGTGCATGAGCCAACCGGTGAGCCAATTGGAGTTGAACATTACAGGCAGGAAGGGGACAAGCATTCAATGAGTAACGGTTGGAGTGATACGAATCTCATTAATCATGGTAGCCCGGAATTTTCGCTGCCATTATCTTCCACAATTAATGAGATTTTAAGCTATCCTAAGGGCATTGATACGGAGCTAAATGCGGGGAATGATGACAGCTCACCAATTATTGCTCCTATTAACTCTAATTCCCAACAATCCCAATAGCAAGTGTTTAATATGGTCAATATTCTAGACAAGGAAAAAAGCGCAACAACAACAATGAAGGGTAATGAACCAGACCAGTCCAATCAGCCTCCACACCGTGCCATTTGGAAACCTCCTCCATGGCTGATCTTGAAGGTGAACTCTGATGATGCGATTTTCCGAGAACAAAATTCTGTGGATGTTGTTTTGGATATGGGAGGTGGATTAGTGTTGTTTTGGAGATTGACTATTGATGCAATTGTGGAGGGTTCAGACACAAATTATATCGATACAATGTTTCAAGAAGAAGATAGGGCAGGGATTGGAGTGATCATCCGAGAATGCCAAGGAAAAGGCTTGGCACACATGGTCGGAATCATCCCTCTCCCCCTAACTGTCATAGAGCTTTAAACTTTGGCTATATTGAAGGCTTTACAGTTTGATGCTGATCTGAGTTTGGAAGATGTCACCCTAAAGGGAGTTTCAGAGATTGCAATGAACGCTTTGAATGCAGATTCACAGTCTTTGGAATCTTTTGGTTTACTTAGTCATGATGTTAAATGTTTTGCAAGTTTATTTCATTGTATTAGGTTTTCACATGTTCGTAGAGAAGGATTGTTGTATTCTCACATTAAGAGAAACGACAATGGGGTTGCTCATAGTATGGCTAAAAATGCATTATGCATACCAGATTTTCAAGTATGGATGGAAGATGTCCCATCGCATATTGGTTCGATTTTACAATTGGATGTAGTTGAATTTTATTAATAAAATCCATCAGTTTCTTTCTCAAAAAAAAAATAAGAAGAAGATACTAAGACTATTTATAGAGATTTAAAATATATATATATATATATATATATATATATATTTTTTGGAACGTAAATACATCATGGTTAGAAAATAAGCCTAGAAGTCATTTTATTATTGTTATTATTATTATTATTATTATTTCACTTTTTCGACACATGAAAAAAAAAATATATATATATATATATTTGCTTTAGGTTTTGATAGGAAGTGTTTTGCTTTTATATCATATCATTATTTTAGCAATTACAAGTCAAGTTTCAAGAACGTTTAAGTTGCTAAAAGAAGAATTCAAAATTTGTTAAGCTTGATCAACCGAAGAGAAGGCTCGAATGATTGAACTGTGATTCTACATAATTTTAAATAAGGCCCAATAGCCTGCGAAATATTTAGGGTTTAAGTCCAACACTACTAGGTATAAAAGGAAAATCCTAATACACGTTTTTAAAGGCTTGGGAGTTACTATTGTAAGATTTGTGAGGTTTTGTACCTTTTAACTCTATCAAGCACTTACTAGAGATCAAATCCATATTGCTAGTTCCGGTGGAGTTAAGTTGCAGCCAAGCTTTCAGCTATCGGGTGTAGAAGATCAAGACATGAGCTAGAGGTTCATGTGAGAGCAGATCTAGATAAAAGAATTCTGAGGAGTTTAGAGCCCAGTTTGGTAACTGTATTAGATTTACTATGAATTGGTTTTCTTGGCTGTAAATCTCAATTTGATATAGTGGATTGTTCTCTTGGGATAGTTCATCCTAGGTATTTTACCTTGAAATGAGTTGTTTCATTGGTTTTCCTGAATCATCATATTATTGTGTTATTTACTTTTCCGTTGTACATGATATGTGTGATGAATGTTTAACCTAGATTTACATAATTGATCAAAGTAACTACTTGGCTAATTAATTAGGTTAAACATATTGTGTTTTCCAAGGGTCTAAAACTTAACACATTATATTCTCCAGCCTTTCATCTTCCTCATCCCATCTTTTTTAGTGAATAAGTTTCTTTTCTCTCTTCCTATATATATTTTTAGATATAAATATGTTCTTTCTTTATCCATCTTATGACCAACAAACTTAGGAATTTCGATGAGAAATTTGTTTCGCAATTGCATTTTTTTTTTTTGGTTCTCTATTATTAAAGTTACCTCTCTCTCTCTCTCTCTCTCTCTCTCTCTCTCTCTCTCTCTCTCTCTCTCTCAATTTTACTATTAATCTCTAACCTCATCTCTTATTTGCTTTAATACTTTTTCATTTTACATATTGGTTTTTGTATATGGAATTTAAGATTGAACGATGTTTGATGCAAAAGATTGATATATGTATTTTTATTGTTTAAAAAATGTTGTTATCATTTTGATGTTAATGCAATTTTTTTTTTCTTTTGGTGTTTTGATTAGTGGGTGATATTCAATTTTGTTATTTTCTATAACTTTTATACAATTGTGATATGTTTATTCTTATTTGAATGATTGTGGAATTTACTATGTATATGAAACTTTCTAATAATTATGTAAACATTTTTCTATCCAATATTTGGTTTAGAATTTTTAATGTTCATGCTTAAATTATAAAACACTTTCCTTTCATGTTTCAAATAAGAAACTTTTATCTTCATTTCATAAAAGTGCAACCTCCTAAAAAATGGTTATGTAATATTTCATATATTCTTATTAAAACTCACTACTAACATACTTGGTAAAAATTAATGTTCTACATTTAAAGGAAAACATTTTTTTAGATGTTTCATTTTCTTCATAATTTGTATTTCATTATCAAATAAATTTTACTATCATGTATTTTTCTTTCCTTTAAATTAAGAATGATATAAATATTATGATATTAAAATTTTATATATCATATTATAGTCTCAAATTTTATATAGAATCTTTCTAAGTGTTATATAAACAAAGTTAATATATTAAGAGATTTTCGTGGATCTTTTATGTAATATTATTAACCCAAATAATACAAGTAAAAATTTATTCATTGTTTCACTAATAATGTCTATTGATTAACAATTATTGGAAGCAAAAACAACAATTTATTTTTTAGGATTATTATTATGTTTTTATTAAACTATTACTTTTAACAAATATTTTAAATAAAAATACTTATGAGTTTATAATAATAATAATTTTATAATAATAATAATTATTATTATTTACCAATTTTTTTTTAAAGTGCGCACGGGCCTTTCACTAATGACAATGCATTTTCTAAAAAACATCTAGACAATCAAAGCCTGAATTGCGAGGTAAGTTAAGTCCAAATGAAGTTGGTCCTAGAAAAAGTCAACATTGTTAACTACGAACCAATTAGAGCTTTTCTCAATTCGCCACTGAAGTTTTTCCAATTGCTTTTTTTTTTTCATTACTAATACTATCTGTGTGTGTGTGTGTGTTTAAACTAAAAGGGAAGAGATCGGATTGGATCTTATAGATAGAGAGTAAGAGTTAGAGGAGGTGCAGAAATGGCAAACATAGACATAGAACTATAGAAGGAATATTATTATTTTAAGGAGCCAAAAAAATCATTTAAAAAAAAAACCCTGAGTCAAAATTAGGTATGAATATCCATGGGTTAAAGATTGGGGACGGGTGCATAATAGGATGGAGCTATATATTGAATAGGGGGGCAATGACCCCCCTAATTTTTTTTTTTTTTAAATATTAGTATATTAAAAGGTATTAATTTTAGTAATTTTGTTCAATAAAATTACACTTTGCCCTCTCTTAACAATGCTATCAATTCTTTTAAGAGTAATGTTATAACCACAATCTTTTTTACAACAATTTTACAAACTATAGAGGTAGCAAATTTTTAGTGGTTCGCACACTTGCATCACTTTTTACTTATCAATAACCACTTACCACATTAGCAATTTGTAAAATTTTGTAGTTTTAGCATTTTTCACTTTTAAAGACTATAAAAAATTAATAGATTGAATCTAAAACCAAAAAAAAAAAAAAAAAAAAGCCCAAAAAAATTAGCTTAACAACAAAAATTACCAATAATAAAGTAAAAAAAAAAAAAAATTAAGCCCTAACAACCTATTTTATTCAAAACAAACAACTTGGTTTTTTAAAAAGTTTTAAACGAAAATTCTCAATGGTAAAGTAGTAAAGTCAAAGGGCGAAACCACCGCACACAATGAGCAGCGAGGCTACCCCCCTAACTCTAAGTCCTGGCTCTATCTTTGCAAGGTGGTAAATGATACAAGTCATAGGTTTGAAATATTATCCTAAAAGAAAAAGTCATACTTGTGCCTTAGTTTTAGACTGGTTTAATAAACAAACTAAGCCCAAGTAAATAAAATTGTTTACAAACACGCTAGTGAACAATAAGGCTCAATAAAAATAAGTTGAGTCTGGGCTCGTTTATGAGTTTGGTAATAAGCTTGAAATGTGCTTGAAAAATAAACTTATATTTTACTAAGCCTTTAATTAATTGAGGGTTGGAACCACTTAGCCAAACCAAATATACTTGATAATATTCTTATTGAGCTAAAATTTAATCTTGATATTGAATTTGAGCTTAACCTTTTAGATTTTTTATGAGCTTGAGTTCGATCATTTTTTGTAGGCTTGGTTTGAGCTTGAGCCAAACTTGAATTTTTACATTTATTGTTGAGCCGAGCTTGAATATTCAATATTTGAAAAAAGCTTGATTTGTTTACATCCTTAACATTATGACTATTAGTATTGAAGGAAAAAGCAGCGTTTGAATACTACGTGTAGGGTCACAATTTTAGGGCCCAATTCCAAGGTGTATGGAGTCTTGGTCCAATGAGCTCAATACAATGAATTTGTAGAGAATGGGTTGGAAACTTGGACCTTAGCGAATCAGACGATCGACCAACAGGTATAAATGATAAAGAAAGAAAGATAACATAGGTTTACTAGGGAAAGGCGTCCTCGGATTTTATCCGAGGAGGTTGATTCTTAATATATTGTTCGTAATACTTTGTTACAAGTCCCGTCCCCCTTTTTGTTCTCCCATTCTCCTCTATTTTATACTATATACCTCTCATTTCCACCGTCCACGTGTAGATTTAGATTGATAGTACTGATACTTGTCCCATCAGCCCCTCCCCAAAGTCGTTGGGAGTGGTTGTAAAGGTTAAAAAGCATGGTTCAGTTAGTTGCAGAGCACTTAATGCAATAGTAGCAGCTTTCTCTTAGATATTTCCATGCCTTCCTTTGTCCTTTTCTTTCTTAATACTTATCCTCTTCCATGGAATGGTCCAGAGTGTCACTCTCAATGGCAGGCTGTTCCCTTTGTCCTCGGCCTTGCCTAGCCGAGGAGGAGTTCTTCCTTGGACTGGGCCCTTGGCCCAACATATACATTGGTATGGGCTTCCTGGTCTGTCACCCCCACAATAGCCCCTTGGGATTCTTCTTTTCTTCTCCATGGGAGGAAAGGAGGATCTCGATGTGATAATAGGCCCTTCACACCCACTTTACACCATCTCTGATTGCAAGATACTTTTTAGTTTATCCAAGTTGCGTTCCTGACGTTTCGGTACACGAAATGCGCCTTCATTAAGGTCTTTACGAAGTGACGTAGATCCAACGGTTGAAGACTTCTTTGGAAATTAAGTGGGATTTATCTCACTCGTAACTCTTTCTTTGAGATTCGAGCGAATTAATTTCCACTAGAGTTTGCCTTCTATATAAGACACCTTTGGGGGAGTCGTTCTTCCTCATTTACAGATCCTTGAGTTCTGCGAGAATCTCAAGTTCTTAACTTTTAGGGCATTCCGAAGGACCCTGCCAAGATGGTGATCGAAGTCTAGGGAATGAGGTGGCCAAGGATAAAGGTGAAGGCAAGGAAACCAAGCCCTCCTCAGAAACCAAGGATGCCGCCAAAATCCAAGATGACGCAATTAAGGCAAGGGAAGCAGAGGCCAAAGACGTTTCTTCCTTTCAACCGAGCAAGAAAGAAGTCCTTCCTCCTTCAACCAACACCCAAAGCAGGTGTAGATCGCATCAAATTTTTGGTGCGACAAAATCTGGGTCTCACCTGGCGACATATATCATGTGTGCGCAGATGTGAAGACGACCCAAGGTTGATCAAGCAAATCAACAAGGACATGGATGGACAGGTTGCCTGTTTCTCAGCCTTAATAGCAGAATATCTTGTAGTTAGGAGAAGAGGGGTCCATCAAACGTTCCTGCCTCTTCTTCTTTCTCATCGCCAATACCATCCATACTGGCTCGATTGTTGCTAGAACAAGATTGTGGATCTACCATTCCTATGAGCTTTCTCTTTTATAGTTAGCTTTTGAAATAGGCTTACCTAAGCCATTTTGTATATAATGTACTTTTCCTTTATTTAATAAAAAGAAAACTGCACTTTTACTTTATGAGTTTTTCCTTTTTTGCAACAATTGTTTCATGAATGGGTGTGTTGGTATTTTTCCCTCAAATAGGACTTAGAATTGATGCTGTTGATGGTAACGAAAAGTTGTCACCCTGACTTTATCAAAACTAACAGTGGCACCCGACCGCTAACTTTAAATAAGTTAACTATGTAGAAATAATCAGGAAAATAACTGTGTGCTCTATACTGCAAACAGTGCAACCATCAAAGAATGTGGAATTTAAAGTAAGTGATCCGAGGGGACCATCGTGTACTAAGGTTCTGTTCAACATTTATGATGATGTTAGAGCGTTGATTTCTCCTAAGCATCTGGTCCGAGGACGCAAGCATGCGTTAAGTTCTGTTTAAGTATAGAGAAGTCATAGTGTTAATTTCCCCCGAGCATTTAGTCTGAGGACTCAGGCATGCCTTGGGTTCTGTTTAAGCACTTTATAGAGATGGTATAGTGTTAATTTCCCTCAAGCATCTGATCCGAGGACTCAAGCATGTGTTAGGTTTTGTTTAAGCACTTTATAGAGATGGTATAGTGTTAATTTCCCCTAGCATCTGGTCCGAGGACTCAGGCATGCATTGGGTTCTATTTAAGCACTTTATAAAGATGGTATAGCGTTAATTTCCCCCAAGCATCTAGTCCGAGGACTCAGGCATGCATTAGGTTCTGTTTAAGCACTTTATAGAGATGGTATAGCATTAATTTCCCCCAAGCATCTGGTCCGAGAACTCAGGCATGCGTTAGGTTCTGTTTAAGCACTTTATAGAGATGGTATAGTGTTAATTTCCCCCAAGCATCTAGTCCAAGAACTTAGGCATGCCTTGGGTTCTGTTTAAACACTTTATAGATATGGTATAGTGTTATTTCCCCCAAGCATCTGGTCCGAGGACTCAGGCATGCGTTAGATTCTGTTTAAGCACTTTATAGAGATGGTATAGTGTTAATTTCCCCCAAGCATCTGGTCCAAGAACTCAGGCATGCCTTGGGTTCTGTTTAAGCACTTTATAGAGATGGTATAGCGTTAATTTCCCCCAAGCATCTGGTCTGAGGACTCAGGCATGCGTTGGATTCTGTTTAAGCACTTTATAGAGATGGTATAGTGTTAATTTCCTCCAAGCATCTAGTCTGAGGACTCAGGCATGCCTTAGGTTTTATTTAAGCACTTTATAGAGATGGTATAGTGTTAATTTCCCCCAAGCATCCGGTTCGAGGACTCAGGCATGTCTTGGGTTCTGTTTAAGCACTTTATAGAGATGGTAGAACTAGCCCCACTTCGAATCATCTTTGATTTGTAGTGCTATCAACATGCATCATTTTGGACAAAAGGATTCCATGCAGCGGGACCATGCCAACTAATTTTCCATCTACGTGCTGTGCTTCTGTCATTTCATCTGGTAAGGGTTCAACGGTCTCGGCCGCCAGGTCCATGAGAACCTGGCCCTTGACGGAGGCACGAGATATATATTTGATATTGAAAGCCCCCAATATTGTTCCGTACGGAGCAATCCTCTACGTAGCATGCGCCACGGCCAAAATGGTCTCCTCCACCAATGGTCGATATATCGCTGCATCGCCTCGGTATGTTGAGCGTTCAACTCGCTAAAACACTAGGTCCCCACAAACGGCGCCAATGTAGGGTCACAATTTTAGGGCCTAAGTCCAAGGTGTATGGAGTCTTAGTCCAATGAGCCCAATACAATGAATTTGTAGAGAATGGGTTGGAAACTTGGACTTTAGCGAATCAGACGATCGACCAACAGGTATAAATGATAAAGAAAGAAAGATAAAATAGGTTTACTAGGGAGAGATGTCCTCGGATTTTATCCGAGGAGGTTGATTCTTAATATATTGTTCGTAATACTTTGTTACAAGTCTCGTCCCCTTTTTATTCTCCCCTTCTCCTCTATTTTATACTATCTACCTCTCATTTCCACCGTCCACGTGTAGATTTAGATTGATAGTATTGATACTTATCCCATCAACCCTTCCCCAAAGTTGTTGGGAGTGATTGTAAAGGCTGAAAAACATGGTTCAGTTAGTTGCAGAGCACTTAATGCAATAGTAGCAGCTTTCTCTTAGATATTTCCATGCCTTCCTTTGTCCTTTTCTTTCTTTATACTTATCCTCTTCCATGGAATGGTCCAGAGTGTCACTCTCAATGGTAAGCTGTTCCCTTTGTCCTCGGCCTTGCCTGGCCGAGAAGGAGTTCTTCTTTGGACTGGGCCCTTGGCCCAACATATACATTGGTATGGGCTCCCTGGTTTGTCACCCCCACACTACGTATCACAATTTTACACATATATTCCTTTTTAGCATTTTTCAAATTAATGTCTCCTAAAATTTTATAAAGAGAACATATCAGTTATCAAAAATTAAGTCTTGTCAGACAGTCAATGCAGCGATAACACAGTAAAAGGTTAGTGCCATAGTTACAAAATGTTTAGTATTTATTACTTGATTACAATATCTGAAATTAATGTCTCTAATTTTTATGATGATGGGAAAGGAAGGACATAGAGTTAGCCAAATTGAAAGACAATGTTTTCTTTACTATCACATGTGCCGTGACTCCAATACTATTCATTTCTCCTCTAAAACCTCATCAAATACTTGATTCAAAACTCTCTCTTCAGGGACGGAACTACATTAGGGCTGAGGGAGGCCATGCCCCCCCAGCCTTTGAAAAAATATTCCCTAGTATATATATTATAATAAAAAAGTTTACTTTTGGCTCTAAAATTAATATACTTGGCTCCCCTCTCCCAAACAATTTACAAGTTGACCCATGAAACCAAAAATGAAAAAAAAATTATCAAATCATCCCTTGTCTGATTGTCCCAAGAATATCAAGAAAAACATTTAGCTAAACATTTGGATAATTTACAAATCCAAGTAACAAAGAAAATCTACAAAACAATTAACATATTCAAATAATAATAAAAAATCTTTGGACATGGTGTGAGTAAAAAAAAAAAATTATAACAAATCAATTATAAATCCTAGCAAAACAAATTACAAAAACCTAATAATCTTTACCCAATTTCTACCTCTCATTTGAGAACTCTTTGTCCTTCTCAAATGACTCCACTCTATAGTCATAGAGACAACTCCTATGCTGCTAATCACTCCATCCACACACCAATTAGGGTCACCAACAACTTGAATCATTTGGTGTCTTTAACTCAACCCATGAAAAAAAAATTATTTTCTTAAAGAGCTGCTACTCTTCAACACAACCCGTGGAAAAAAAAAATTTGAATGATAGAATTTTATTGATTTTTATTGTTTATTAACTTTGGGACACACTTGGCATGCACGCATAAATGTAATACACGTGTGAAACAACAATCTACTATTTTGTGTTTTACCTAAACTACCACCAGAGCATGTGTGTGATTAGTCTACTGGTAATAAACTTTGTGCCTTAGCTAAATTAATGTAGTGATGGGAAACACTTTATTATTTAATTAGTTGAAGACTCAAAGTTACCATTCATTATCAAGTGATTGTTTAACAAAACTCTTTTTCTTTTCATTTTTTACTACTTTTTCAAAATGACAATTTTTTAAAGGAAAAGATCTCATGTACTTATGCTACCTCAACCTTAACCAAGTAATTATTAAAATAAAAACAAAAAATCCTAAACCAAGACACCAATAACTGTCTCACCCTTTTTTTCATTGAATATTAGTGCATGATATTGATTAACCATTATTTTAGTTGTTTTATTAATGTAATATTAGACATGGATTTGAACCTTTAACTATAGTTTCTGTATATTTTTTCTTAGAATCTTTCATATATAGCATTATGAAGTTATTAGGTATAGAATTATGTGAAAATAATAAATAGGTTTTTAAAAAAAAAAAAATTATAATGTGGATAGAATAAAGAATTGGTCTCAGTCAGACCTTGAAATTATCAAGATGTGCTAATTAACTTACAGAACTCTTAATTATAAATATCTATCATTGATTTTTTTTTTTTTTAAATACAAAAAGAAAATAATGCTAATAATGCATTGTTGTCAACCTCTAGTATTAATATTCCAACTTTTTAAAATTCTTGAATAAAGAACTTTGGCCCCCCCTAAGTTTGAATCCTAGTTCCGTCCCTAATCACAGGTCTTTCATACAACCTTTGTATTTGGATTCAAATCTATGATTGCTATCATTTATATTGGGGACAACTAATTTTGCTTCAAACTAATTTGAAACTATCTCCTCCAACTTATTATGTGGTGATTTGTAAGTTATTCTTATGTATTATTTGAACAAATTCATGATCACATAACTTATTAGAAAGTGTGAATCATCTTTAAGAAAGACAAAATAAAAGAAGTTTTCAACTAAAGGGATAATTAAGTGAAAGTCGTCTCATATTTGATTGGATATTGTTATCTCATCCTTGAAACCCCTTGAGTTTTTCAAGAAAATAAAGAACTTTCATAAATAAGACATGATGTCTTGATAACACATTAAAAAAATTGATATAATTTTTTTCTTGTCTATGTTATTTGAAAATAATAGACTATCATTTTATGAGATTTTAAACAGGATAAATAATTCCAACAAGATTCCTCAAAACAGTCTAAATATGTATAAGGGTCTCACATTCTCGAGAATCTTATCATATTTTCAATCAAGCTAAATGTGGTTATGGTTAATAGACATCCAAGTTCATGAACATTACATTCATGAAAATTTGGATGCTGAGGGACGTTTTAGATTCCCCCCAACTAAACATTTTGAAAAATAACAACAAAAAATTATAGATAATCAAATATCCTTTTTTTTTTCTTTCTTCTTTTTTCTTTTTCATTTCTAACTCTTGTTAAAAACAATTTAAGAGAAATATTGTCTTAGCAATTTTATTATATCAATATTCACTATTAAATTTATAAAGGTTATTCACTTATTCTCATGACTGATCAATTTATTGTCCTTTAGAATTAGCATAAGTGCATTTACACATACAAAAATTAAAAAAACTTCAACACAAATGCAAGCATTAGCAAATTTCAATCTCATTACACCCAAAACTAGGGGTGTCTCTCATCAAAAGAAAAAAAAAAAGAAAAAAAGAAAAAAACCCTATCCATCTTGTAATTGAGGAGAATAAGAAAATAAAATCATTATTAATATAAATTGCAGTCATATTTTCCCCTTTTTTTTTCCTCAAGCATTGCATGAACCAATAACTTATTCCATCTACCAACCAAAACCAACCATCTCCCTGTTTTGTCTTAATCACTTAAATTGTATTAAATAAATATTATAAGATAAAATTATATGCAACATGCTATATAATATTTCTCCTTTTTGGCTGAATAAAAGAAAATATCATTGCAGAAATTGACTGAAGGAGCAGAATGGAGACTGGAACAGGTATGCAGGACAAAATGGGCTTTTGTCCTTTTTGGGCAAAGTAATTAGCCTTTTGCCATTCTTCCCAAACTAAATAGGGAAATGACCCTCTTTTGAAAATTGAGTTTTTTAAAATCGAGTTAAAAAAAAAAAAAAATTTCGGAGCCCTATAGCGACGTTTTCAAGGACCTATAGTGACATTTATAAGGACCTATAGTGGCGTTTTGTAACTTGATATCCATGAAATCGAGTTATAGGCAATAATTGCCTATAACTCGATTTCATGGATATCAAGTTACAAAACGCCACTATAGGTCCTTATAAATGTCACTATAGGTCCTTGAAAACGTCGCTATAGGGCTTAAATCAATTTTTAAAAACTCGATTTTCAAAAGAGGGGCATTTCCCTATTTAGTTTGGGAAGAAGGGCAAAAGGCTGATTAGTTTGCCCGAAATGGGCATTTGGCAATTTTATCCCAGGTATGCATATATTAGAAATAAGAGCACAGGAAGCAAAATGACTCCTACATTTTTATTTTTATTTTTTATAGATGCAATATATTTCAAACCGTTTTACGATGATTATTTTTCATCATCAAGTTAAAACACCAATTAGTTTTTACTGTAAACAGATTAAACTTCTCATTTAACAATAATAAATTTTACTAATTAAAATAACTAAAACTCATAAAAGACTCTTAGTTTTAAGTAGTTACATAACTCTTGAAGTATGCCATAACAATAAGTGTAAATATAAATATATAGTATAATTTTAGCTTGTTATTCAGCAAAAAAAATTTAGCTTGTTAAAATAGATTCTTTTGTTGACGTAATGTTAAATAGAATGTTAAAGTCTTCCCATTCACAGATGGCACCACATGCCCAGATTCTATTTCTCCCTAAACTGTAAATTAAGTCATGAAAGGTTGGGACTTCACACATTAATCAACAAGTTCGAAAAATTGTTTGTTTATCACTGGCATCCTGCTTTACAGCTGATATATAGGACAAAATATTTTGTAATCTATTTTTTTTATATAAATATTTTTATTTAATTTTAGGAATTTTCTAAAATAGAGTTTTATTTCTTTGTTCTAGAGAGTTTTTAAGAGTATTTTAATAATAAAAAAATAAGTTTTTCTATGATAAGGTATATATTAATTATGTTTGTTTAACAATAATTTTCTTGAAAAAAACAAGTTTTCTAAAATCTTTAGATTGATACCTAACTTATAAATGAAAAGAAGTTCATTATCAATAAAATTACGTTTATTTTCTTTCATCTTGTGGATTCCAAGAATTTTTCTTATATTTTCAAGGAACCCATATAAATTTAAAGGTTTACATCCAGCTAAAATGATATCAAACATACTATACTTTTACAGTTAACACTTTTTACTCGTAGATTTAAGTAGAGAGAGATAACACTTCTTTATCTTACAGTTATGTACTTCCAAGTCTACATGATCAACATGAAATACGGAGTCCTCATAGTAATAGCAAATTGGTTAAAATATAATTTGCCCCAGCAAATTTTTTGTTTCAAAAACTCTATTCTTTGACTTGAATTCTTCCGATGCCTCATAGAACAGTCATATCACATTTTTAGTGTTAAAAAGTTCTTTTTTTTTTTTTCTTTTTTTTTTTTTTTTTGAAAAACGAGGTTCTTAAAAATATTCCATATAACAAATTTAAAAAAAGAAGTGAAAATAATCAAATCATTTGGTATGGAACTTTGCCATGGCAGATGGCCTCCTAAAACTTGCTACAGTAAATTACCTTGTTATCATTGATTACAAGTCATAGGAAAGTCTAAGGGTCCGTTTGGTATAGTAGTTTGAGTAATATTGTTTGTATTTTTTTGAAATACATGTGGATGAAATAGTGTGTACAAATGCGTGTAATGTTGTTTAAAAACTGAAAACATATTGCTAAAATACTCTACCAAACGGGCCTTAAAATTCGTAGAAATGAATGACAATGGTTCTGTTAGAGATATATGTTAGCCCAATAATCAAGGCCTAAGCCCAATTATGTCTTGGCTTACTCACCAAACATGACTGGGGCCTTGATTTCTCTAACAGATACAAACATAGAACATAGATTCATTGTAAATATAAGAAACCCAATTTAAAAAACCCAACCATAAACCCAACTCCAGTGAGGTGTCTCATCTTTTCTATTCACTAAAAGACTGATGGGCTTACATATTTGGAGCTGTATCAGGCCTATATATTATGTAAAGCCCATAATCATAGTGAACTAAAACGAGAAAATTTTTATAGCAATAGAGAGAATCCCCTATTGCTGTAGGGTACGTTATTGGTGGCTTAGAGATTAATTTGTCTCATAATGTTTATTGTGAAGACTGAAGAGGGCATTTTGATTTCCTCCCCATGTAGGCTTAAATATCTTTTGTTTCTTAAGATATGTGTATAATTAAGCCAAGTCAATGAGTTAATTTCGGTGGCAAGTATAAGCCACATCACAGATATATCATTTTCTTTTTGGTTTTGGTTTATAGTTTTCCAAAATAATAGAGTAATAGACAAAATAAAAGAGAGTTATTGTTGATTTTGGTTAGTTCAACTAATAAAACTAGCCATGGTCCCGTGTGATGCGCGGATGATACTTTAAGCTGTTATGTGAAATCTTATATAGAATATCCAAAATATTTTAAAGTAATAACATGAAGTAATGTTGCAATAACATGAAAAGATTTTTGTTAAATTAATGATGTAATACAAAATTAAGGGGCTAAAGAACTTAAACTATAAAGAAAAAGTTACATAAATTAGAAATTAGTTATTATGTGGTGTAATATCTTCTCAAAAAAAAAAAAAAAAGTGGTGTAATAAGTTGATTGTTTGTTTAATCATTTATTTTTTTGCTGAAATTTTTAATAATAATTTTTGTTTCTACATTGGCTTGGAGTTAGCATAAAAAATTTGTAATTTCATGTAAATGTTTAGTTTTTTTTTTTTTTTTTTTTGAGAAAAATGTAAATGTTTAGTTAGCTTATTGAAATATCATCTAAAATTTATGATGTCACATTTATGTTAATGAAGTATGATAGTGGTAAGTTAAACACTTAGTGAAAATAATGACATCCTATTAATGAATTTTGTTATAATCCAAATATGTAAAGAAGTTGAGGTGTAAAGCTAAATGAAAAATTACTCTTATAAAGTGCCACATGACAGAATCACATGGTCTCTCTTATTTAGGCTTCCACCTCATCAAAGTTTAGGCTTCAATAACATAAACATGACATCATAAATTCTAGATGATATTTCCATAGGCCAACTAAACATTTACATTTTTCTCAAAAAAAAAAAAAAAAACATTCACATGAAATTAAAAAAAATTTATGCTAACTCCAAGCCAATGTAGAAACAAAAATTATGATTAAAAATTTCAGCAAAAAAAATAAATGATTAAGCAAACAATCAACTTTTTATACCACATTTTTTTTTTTTTGATAAGATATTACACCACATAGTAACTAATTTCTAATTTATGAAAAAATTTCTCTATAGTTTAAATTCTCCATCCCCTTAATTTTGAATTACATCATTAATTTAACAAAAGTCTCTTCATGCTATTGCAACATTACTTCATGTTATTACTTTAAAATATTTTGAATATTCTATATAAGTCTTTCACATAACAGCTTAAATCATAATCCGCACATCGCACGGAACCATGGCTAGTAGAATTTAATAGTCAGTCTAAAATTGTTCAACAACATGATTATACTGGGTTTCCACATTGCTATATAGATACCGGGCAAAATCCTTCACTTACATTCAGGAAAAGGCAGGGACAGAACCAAGATTCGAACTTGGGGGGGGGGTCAAAGCTTAAAACAATTTTTTTTTTTTAATGAAAATAAAAACTAACATCTATTTTATATTTAACGAAATACTACATACAAAATAAGTTTTTCTTAAACATTTGATATTATAAACATTTCAACAAAGTATAACATACAAAATAAGTGTTTCTTAAACATTTCAACACATTTGTCGGTTATTATTATTATTATTTTTTTGGATGAGAGTTTGTTGACAACACTAGGTTAAGTTTAACCATATAAGCTTGTCTAAGTCTAGAAATTCAGTCCATTTATAATTCTAGTCAATACCAAAAAAACGCTCAAACAAAATTAGTCTCCATTTGGTTGTTGAGAAAAACCAAGGAAAAAATAAAATAAAATTTTGAAAAACTTCATAGGTTACTTTATAATTTTTTTTTTATTTTTTTTATTTTGAAAAAAAGGGGAACTTGAATAGCTCAAAAACAATTGCATGGACATTGAACACTGACAAAGTAAAGGGTCTTGGTTCCCCAGTCCACTCTCACATGTTAAAAGATACTCTAAAACATCGATAGATTTTTTTTTTTTTTTTTTTTTTTTTTTTTTTTTTTTTTTTTTTTTTTTTAAGGAAAAAAGGAAGAAGAACAGTGCTTTGTAAATTGTGATTGTTGAAGTTTATAAGGAAGATTTTGAGTTAATGATATAGGACGGAATCTACAATTTAATTATTGTAATTTATTAGTTTTGGTATTTAATTTGTAATTTTTGTTGTTTTAGGTTTAGGGTTATTATTTCGTTATTTTTAGGTGCTTTTAATGCTTTTTAAGTCAAATTAGTTCCTGTTATGGTTAGGTATCAATTAGGATTTGTTTTAGAATATATTTTCTTATTAGTCAACTTTTACGGAGCCCTTAAATAGGCCCTTAAGTCTGTACAAGTTTTTGGAACAATTATTCAATTAATAAAATTCACACTTTTGTCTTTTTATTCTCTAGCAGATTCCAGACCCTTTCTCCTTGTGGATTCAAGGAACCCTCATGGATTCAAAATTATTTTTTAGAAGCAAACGTGTTTTGTTTCTTGTTTTTTAGAAGTAGATGTGTTCTACTTCTTGATGCTTCTATATCTTGCATCAGTTGGTATTAGAGCCTTGACATACCTTGGTCTAATGACTAATCGACGAGACGGTGACCACCACAACAACGATGACGGCAACAATGTCAACAACATAGTCCTCACTAGGGCTGAGTTCCTTGATTTTCATGATGAAAATCAACAATTTCGTGAAAAGAGTCAGTAAATTATAGGCAAAATCAAGCAAATGATTGCTACTCTTCTTGCTAGAAAATCATCTCACAACAACAATGATCAATATATTCAACGACGCACTCCTAACTACAAGAAAATTCCATTCTTTGACAGAGATATGTGTAAGTTGGGTTTTATTGACTAGCTTCTTGATTTGGAAGAGTATTTTAATTTTTGGAAGATTTGTGATGAAGAAAAAGTGCGGCTTGCATCTAATAAATTGGATGATGAAGTAGAGGAATGGTGGGAAGACATTCAAGTCAATAGAAAACGATGAGGTAAACATCCAATCTGCTCTTGGCAAAGAATGAAAAGGGTATTAATTGATTTATTGTTTCCTAATGACTATTATGATATACTAGATTATACAAGTGTTGATTATAAATTTGTATATTCATATGAAAAGCAATATGTTTAAAACATGAAAGGTCAACCACAAAACCAAAATTATCACAGCCAAGGCCATGTGTCACGTAAAGAAAAAGGTTTGAGAGTTGAGAAGAAGCAGCCTATTTCTAAAGAAAATTTTGAAGTGATTAAAAAAGATCAAGACTTTCAACAAGTTATTGAATTGAAGATTGAAAATGCCACTTGTCAAAAGTTTGATGAAGATGTCAAAGAAAAGAAGGTAGAGTTGATTGTGGATAATGACAGAAATCAAGAGATGGTAATTAATGAGAATATTGTGGAAGGTCCAATTGAGGTTAAATATGATGATGAGTCCATCATCCACAAACCCAGGTCCCGGTTGATTTGTTGAAGATGACTACACAATATGTTGATTTTCTTGGAGTAGAAAATTTTAATTTTCTTTTCAACCCTTTGTTGATTGATGTTGCAAATAAATTAAAGGTAGATGAGTAGAAATTTTCCGCTGCACTTTATGAAGAATTCATGTTTCAAAATTGGATCAAGTTATTAAAGCATTCAAAGTATTTGTTTGTTTGGAATGAAAGATTTCAAATTTCGACCATCAACTCGAGGATGAGTTTGTTTCAAGTGGAGGGGTCTGATGTAGGACATGGTTTAATATTTAATTATTGTAATTATTTAATTTTAGTATTTTTATGTAATTTTGTTATTTTAGGTTTAGGTAATTTATTTCCTTCTTTTTAGGTGCTTTTAATGTTTTTTAGTCAAATTAGGGTTTGGATCAAGTTATTAAAGCATTCAAAGTATTTGTTTATTTGGAGCGGAAGATTTCAAATTTCAACCATCAACTCGAGGTCGAGTTTGTTCCAAGTGGAGGGGTTTGATGTAGGACATGGTTTAATATTTAATTTTTGTAATTATTTAATTTAAATATTTTTATGTAATTTTTCTTATTTTAGGTTTAGGTAATTTACTTCCTTCTTTTTAGGTGCTTTTAATGTTTTTTTAGTCAAATTAAGGTTTTATATACTTTCGTAGCCACCTTAGGGTTTTTAGTTGCCCTAGGTTTTGTTTTTACTATTTAAACGCATTGTAGTCTCTAGAGGCAAGTCAGTTATCAGACTACTATCAATAAACACAGATTTTTTGTCAAATTATTTTTTTGGTGGATTCCAGTTTTCTCCTCCTTATGAATTCAGGGAAACCCCTCCTAGATTTGAGGTTTACTACCAGAAACTAATAGTTTAGTTTCTGTTCCATTAAGAGAGTATCGTGTGTGTTTTCTTCAGGCTTCTATGACATTAGTTAAAGAGTGAAAAACCGTGAATGTTTGAGAAAAACTAACTAGAAATCTCTCTCTCTCTCTCTCTATATATATATATATATACCCATAGAAGTGTGTAGGTGAAATGTTCTTGCCTAGGTGAATGAGTGTTATCACTTATCATTGTGGCTTCTTAGCTTCTGTGTTAGGTGCTAATGCATCATTAACTTTCACACAAAATCCAAAATCTATAAATAAATATATATATATATATATATATATATATATATATATGGTATCAGAGCCACTCTTTTCTGGCCGGTGGTAGTGTGGTTGTGTTCTTTGTCTCTTGTCCGTGTCTACCCGAACGCTTGATATTCCGTTGTTGTGTTCCCTTCTTACCGTCGTTGGCGCCACCCTAGTCGTAAAGTGAAGTCCTAGAACCTAGCTATAAGGCCCGTTTGAGCCAAGAGAGGGCGTGTAGGGCATGAGAGGTATAAGGTTGGTTAGGGTATGTGTTACGAAATGCAACGGTTGTGAGAAAAACATGATAACTGAGTGTTGAACCTAGGATAGTATGGATAAGTTGTGGAGATCCAACTCCTCTATCAGCTCCAGGACTAGTTGTCCTCCTGATATTGTAAATGAAGAAGATCACACTATTGATGATAATGAGTTGATCCCTGATTTTCGTAAATGGACTATTCCTAAAGTTGATACTAAAACTATTTATAAAACTAGTTTTGTTGAAAGTGCTTTTCATTCTGCTTACAAAGCCAGAACTGTTGAACAAATTTTCTCTATTTCAAGAATTCATGAAAAATGCTGTTTGTTTACTAAAAAGAATATTAATGACTTCCTTGCTGCTAAAAAATTCAGTTATTTGCATATTGGTATGGTTCAAGTTGCTATTAAACCGCTTACTCGAAAGGGTATTAATGCTTCTGTTCTCATGTGTTTACGAGATGCTAGATTTAAGATTTTTAAAGATAGCATTCTTGGTATGATCACTGCTTCTATGTATGATGGTCCTGTTTATTTTAACTGTTATCCTGATCTTACTCTTGCTTTGGATGATCCTAATATTGTTAAAGCTTTGACATTGAATATTGCTTCATCTGGTTATCACATGGAAGAGGGTAGTAAGCCTTTTGCTTTGATCTACCGCATTTATTATAAACTAATGGGTACTCAAATGAATCCTTGTGCAATGATTCCTAGAGAACCTTCAGGTAAAACCATGTTAATTCAATGTTCAACTCCTGATGCTAAAATCCAAGTTCCAAAAATGATTCAATGGCAAGATGTTAAACTTCCTAATGATTGGTTGTTAGAACAAGAAACCCCTCCTGCTAAACCAATTTTTGATGAGCTTGATCTCACCCATATTCAACAATATCTTGATGGTACTGTTAAAATAAGTTTTCAAAACAACCCATCTTTGAGGATCAACGAAGGAAGACATTCCTTTGCTGGATCTGAAAATATTTCAAAAAGAGATCATGAGATCAATGAATTTTTGAAAAAGAATTTGGAAACATCCTCTGATTTAAAGCTAAAAGGTATTTCAAGTGATAAATCCCAAATTAGCTCTGTTTACTATTCAACTAAACCTGAAACTTCCACTCCATTTAGCAAAACTGCTAATGAAGATGAGGAAGACTCTGTTTCTGTTACTCCATCTGATTTTGATTCTCCTATTGAAAATCCTCCTGTTTACCAAAATCAATTAAGAGTTTTGACTGTTTTAAATGATGACTTTGAAATTGATTGGGATTCTTTGTACAATGAGTTTATGCTTGCAAAAAACAAAACCAAGAGAAAATATTTCCAAAATGATTTTGCTCAATCTGACAAAGACCGTGTTAAAAGAAAATGGTTGGAAATGATGAATCAATTGAAAAAACATATTTTGTTTTTTGATTTTCTTGAAAACCATTATGTTCCAAATAATGAGGTTTCAAAACAACATTTGAATATGATAAAGAAATCAAATTTTGTTAAAATTGATAAAACCATTGTTAGGTCTAGTCATCCTCCTCTTGATTCAATTTTGGTAACTACTAAGAAAGATGAAATGACCAAAGAAGAAGTGAAGGCCTCTCCTTTCAAAATTGCCGATGATCAAACTCCCATTGTTAGCCTTATTGAACAAAACAATTTTACTAATCAATCTTTGCATATTATTGGTCAACAGCTTGACCGTATTGAAGAAAAAATTGTTGAAAAATCTGTTTCTATTTTTGAAAAAACTTCCCAGTCCAAGACTCTTGAAATTGTTGAAAAAATGCTTTTGGATTTAAAAGTTAAAACTAAGGGTACTTCTGCAAGTACTTCAGCTGCTCAGACTATTTCCAAAGAAGAAATTGTTTTTGAAGAAAATACAGACTCTGATGCTGTTTCTTCTGTTCCTGCTAAAAGGATCTTTGATGATGATTTCCCAGAAATTAAAAGCTTTGTTGGAAACACCAAACCCATGTCTTTTACTGAAAACTGGTATTCAAAACCTACTCCTCTTGATATGCAGTCTAAAGAGAAATCTTTTCAAACACAGTTTTCTGTCTCCATTGATAAGCCTTATGAATGGAATATTGATGGTTTGTCTGACCAGGAAATCGTTGCTAAAATGATTCACATGTCTATGGTTAGTATTGCTTATCAAAATAACCATGATCTTAATCAACCTGATATTATTAACTTGCTTGTTACTGGTTTTTCTGGTACTCTTCGTAGATGGTGGGATTCATATATCACTGCAGAATCTAGAGAGTCTATTAAACATGCTGTCAAAAAGAATGATGAATTTTTGCCTATTTTTGATGATAGAATTGTTTGTAATGGTGTCAATACCTTGATCTATACTATTCTCAAACATTTTGTTGGTACTCCATCAAATATTTCATCTCATGATTATTTGAATAATTTGAGTTGTCCAACTATGTCTGATTACAAATGCTATCAAGATGTTTTCATTTCCAGAGTCATACTCCGGAAAGACTGTCATAAGTTTTATTGGAAAGAAAAGTTTATTGACGGTCTGCCTCCTATCTTTGCTCATAAGGTAAAACAAGAATTAATGGGTAAAAATGATTCTATTAATTATGATAATTTAACCTATGGTGATATTTTCAGCACTATTAAAAAACTTAGTACCAATAGGTGTAATGATAAAAAATTGTTAAAACACCAATCAAAGTACAGAAATAACCTTGTTAAACCTAATGATTTCTATGCTAAGAAGAGACGTGTTAACTGTGGAAAATCTGGACATTTTAGTAAAAATTGTAAAAGAAAACCTAGTGATTTAAAAAACAAATTTAACATACTAAATATTGATAATTCTTCTGATATTGGTAGTAGAGGTTCTTGCTGCAATGTTATTCGAACCAATGTTCTCACCAAGAGTAAAGAGGATAAAACTTTGGAAAAATTTAATAAAAAGAAATCTAAAGAACTAACTGTTAATGATTTACAACATGAAATTAATATTGTTAAACAAGAGATAAGCGAATTAAAACATGATTTTAAAGATATTAAAAGTGATAAAAATAATCTTAAACAAGGTCTTGAGCATAAAGATGGAGATGAATCCTGTCAACAAGCTCTTCTTTCTGGTAAATGTATTCCTGATGATGTCACTATTTCTCAACTTGCTCTTGTTAATAAAATAATTCCTCCAAAATGGTTTACAAAAGTTAAAATTGTTGTTTCTCCTGATTATCATTTCACTGTTATTGCTATGATAGATTCAGGGGCAGATATGAACTGTATCCAAGAAGGGCTGATTCCTTCAAAATATTTTGAAAAATCTACTGAAAGATTAGTTTCTGCTAATGGTTCTCAGATGCATATAAAGTATGAATTGAATAATGCTCATGTATGCCATGCTAATGTCTGTTTCAGGATTCCTTCTGTTCTTGTTAAAAATATGACTGATAAAGTGATTCTTGGTTTGCCTTTTATAAATGCTTTATATCCTTTTCTTGTTGAACATGATGGTATCACTACTGATCCTTTTGGACAAAAAGTAAAGTTCAAATTTGCTTCGAAGTTTGATATTGATACTAATACTGCTTCAAACATGATTCATGCTAAAATTAAACATCTTAAATTTCTTCAGCAAGAAGTTAGATACAAGAAAATTGTTGAACAAATTTCTGATAAATTGTTGAACAAATTTCTGATAAATTGTTGCAATCCAAAATTGATAATTTTCAGAAAATGTTGATTGATGATGTTTGCTCCGATGTTCCTAATGCTTTCTGGCATAGAAAGAAACATATTGTTGATTTGCCTTATGTCAAAGATTTTGATGAGAAAAATATTCCCACTAAAGCTCGTCCTATCCAAATGAATGTTGAAACTGTTGACTTTTGCAAAAAAGAAATCCATGATTTGTTGCAGAAAAAACTGATTAGGAATAGCAAGTCTCCCTGGTCTTGTTCAGCCTTTTATGTCCAAAAAAATGCTGAGATTGAAAGAGGAACCCCAAGATTAGTCATTAACTACAAACCCCTGAATAAGGTTTTAGAATGGATTCGGTATCCTATTCCCAACAAGAATGACCTTGTCCATAGGCTGAATGAAGCTGTTGTGTTCTCCAAGTTTGATATGAAATCTGGGTTTTGGCAAATTCAGATTAGTGAGAATGATAGGTACAAAACTGCTTTCACCACTCCTTTTGGACATTATGAGTGGAATGTTATGCCATTTGGCCTTAAAAATGCCCCAAGCGAGTTTCAAAATATCATGAATGATATTTTTAACTCCTTCAGTCATTTCACCATTGTTTATATTGATGATGTTCTTGTTTACTCTAGCTCTATTGACGAACACTGGAAACATTTGAATTCGTTTCTAGATACTATCAAAAGAAATGGTCTTGTTGTCTCAGCCAAGAAGGTTAAACTATTCCAAACCAAAGTTCGTTTTCTTGGCTATGATATCTCTGAAGGACAGATTCGTCCTATAGATAGAGCCATCCAGTTTGCTGATAAGTTTCCTGATGTTATCATTGACAAAACACAGCTCCAAAGATTTCTTGGGTCATTAAACTATGTTGCAGATTTTTACAAAGATATGAGGAAACAATGCAAACCTCTGTTTGATCGGTTAAAAAGTAATCCTCCTCCTTGGTCTGATGTTCATACTTCTATTGTTAAACAAATCAAAACTCATGTTAAGACATTGCCTTGTCTTGGTATTCCTACTGTTGGCGCTTTCAAAATTGTTGAAACCGATGCCTCTGATGTCGGTTATGGTGGTATTCTAAAACAAAGAGTTTCTCCTGAGTCATCCGAACAAATTGTTCGTTTCTATTCTGGTATTTGGAACAATGCACAGTTAAATTATAGTACTATTAAAAAGGAAATTTTATCTATAGTACTATGTATTTCAAAATTTCAAAGTGATTTGTTAAACCAAAAATTTCTGTTACGTATTGATTGCAAAAGTGCGAAGTATGTTATTGAAAAAGATGTTGAAAATATTGCTTCAAAACATATTTTCGCTAGATGGCAAGCTATTTTAAGCGTTTTTGATTTTGATATTGAATATATTAAAGGATCTCAAAATTCTATCCCTGATTTCCTTACCCGTGAATTTCTGCAGTGTCACCATGGCAAGTAGAAGACCAAAAGATAATCCTCCTGCTGAAACTCCTAAACAAATTGTTAAAAAAGAACCTGCTTCTCCCCTTGAAATAACCAACCGTTTCACCACCCTAGGAACCATCCCTAGGATTAATTACTCCACTGTTCTCGCCTCATCTTATGATCCTTATGCCTTAACCCCTGTTAACCGGCCCATCAAAACTGTTTTTCCAAAAAATTCCCCCCAGTACATCAAAAAACAATATTTCCAACACCTGTTTTATATTGAACCCAACAGAGCCTCTATTTCTGATCCTCTCAGACTAGCTAGGAGTTATTTCCCTCCAAAGTTTCATTGGATTCCGGAGCATAGGGAAAAGAATTTAAATTATTATTCTGATCTTCTGCGCCATGAAAGATCTATTATTATTAACACCATTTCTGATCACAAAGATGCTTCCAAAATTATTTACCACAGCGTTTACTTGGTCAATTTTATTTCTGAAGAACAATGGGGCTCTTCCCTTACATCTACCAGAACAATGCCAAGTTCCCCCATTCCCTATTCATATTATGATTATATCATGGCTTGGTCAAGATTCATGCTGCATCAGAATGAGAACATGTCTCATTCCTGGTTTGTTAACTTTGACAAAGAATTCACTGGTAATTTGCCCCTTTGGTTCAACCGCTGGTGGACTCAATTTGGTCCTATTATTGAATTATTTCCTGCACCATTGCTTGATGCTTTCAACTGTTTCAAGAAATGTTATCGGTGTGATGCTTATGGAGCCAAATTTCCTGCTTTGCTTCATTTTGTTAAAAAATATAAGATACCTTGGATATTGAAATGGCAATATGAGAAAGATGGTGATGTTCTCTCCAGGCATTGGTATGTAAAATGGTGGGGAAAATACCCTCACACTCAAAAGATCATTACCACTGTTGCCACTATTTCCAGAGAATCTTCATCTGCTACTGCTTTGCCCATGGCAAAAGATCATTCCCTTGTTCAAACCCCTGCTCCTGCTGATGCTCCCTCTTCTTCTTCCGGCAAAAATGTTCAGACTAAAAGCTCCTCTATTGACAATTTGAGAAAGAATCCTGATGCTCTTCTAGCTTTACTCAAATGGGCAGAAGAAGCTGTTGCTAATCAAGAAGAATCCAAAGCCTCTTCTGAAGAATCTGTTGCTCACAACCCCTATTTCCCATATGACCAAGAGCTGTTTGGACATGATGAAGATAACACTCCAGATCTTCGAGAAGATTGAGCTTATTTGTCTAGCCTGCATAAAGGCCAAATGCTACACTGTTTACTAGTGGACTTTCACTGTTAACTTCCACTCCTGATGATAATGCTCTGAAAAGTTGATTCTCCGTGTTTCCCGTGACTTTTAGTCACATCAAGATTGCTTTCAACAATTTATCTTTTACTGTTAACTTTTACTGTTCACGAGTACTGTTTACTCAAAGCTTTGCCTATTTAAGGGGGGATGTCCCTAAAAGGCTTTTCACAAGCAAAAATTTAGTTCAGAATTCTCTTTCCTTAGAACTCCTACTCTTAGGAAGCCTTCTTAGAGAAAGAATTCCTTGTTGCTACCTTGTTCACCTTTGTTCACTACAAGCCTTGTAATCCTACAAACCTTGTAACTAGGACTAGTTCAAGCTTTGTAACTGTTAACCTGTAACTGTTGAGATCTTGTATTCACTACTACTACTGTAAGTGTTTATCTACTGTCAATAAGAAGTATTTTCAGTTCTATGTTCATTACTTTACTTGTTGCTACCACCACCTTGGACGGATTACCGCCATACCGGATGGTTCTAAATTGCTTTCACTTATTTTGAACTATTGTTCTTATTTACTTTGAATTATTTTGATATATACTGCTTGGCTGGTTCTACCGCCTTATTATTGTTCTTACATTCAAGTTCTTTACTTTCAAGCTATTTACTTTCAAGTTACTTTCATTATTTCCATTTACAATATTACTGTGCTTCCGTCTCATCCTCTTCAGCAGCGTGTCCCCTTCCCCCTTTATGGTATCAGAGCCACTCTTTTCTGGCCGGTGGTAGTGTGGTTGTGTTCTTTGTCTCTTGTCCGTGTCTACCTGAACGCTTGATATTCCGTTGTTGTGTTCCCTTCTTACCGTCGTTGGCGCCACCCTAGTCGTAAAGTGAATTCCTAGAACCGAACTGTAAGGCCCGTTTGAGCCAAGAGAGGGCGTGTAGGGCATGAGAGGTATAAGGTTGGTTAGGGTATGTGTTACGAAATGCAACGGTTGTGAGAAAAACATGATAACTGAGTGTTGAACCTAGGATAGTATGGATAAGTCGTGGAGATCCAACTCCTCTATCAGCTCCAGGACTAGTTGTCCTTCTGATATTGTAAATGAAGAAGATCACACTATTGATGATAATGAGTTGATCCCTGATTTTCGTAAATGGACTATTCCTAAAGTTGATACTAAAACTCTTTATAAAACTAGTTTTGTTGAAAGTGCTTTTCATTCTGCTTACAAAGCTAGAACTGTTGAACAAATTTTCTCTATTTCAAGAATTCATGAAAAATGCTGTTTGTTTACTAAAAAGAATATTAATGACTTCCTTGCTGCTAAAAAATTCAGTTATTTGCATATTGGTATGGTTCAAGTTGCTATTAAACCGCTTACTCGAAAGGGTATTAATGCTTCTGTTCTCATGTGTTTACGGGATGCTAGATTTAAGATTTTTAAAGATAGCATTCTTGGTATGATCACTGCTTCTATGTATGATGGTCCTGTTTATTTTAACTGTTATCCTGATCTTACTCTTGCTTTGGATGATCCTAATATTGTTAAAGCTTTGACATTGAATATTGCTTCATCTGGTTATCACATGGAAGAGGGTAGTAAGCCTTTTGCTTTGATCTACCGCATTTATTATAAACTTATGGGTACTCAAATGAATCCTTGTGCTATGATTCCTAGAGAACCTTCAGGTAAAACCATGTTAATTCAATGTTCAACTCCTGATGCTAAAATCCAAGTTCCAAAAATGATCCAATGGCAAGATGTTAAACTTCCTAATGATTGGTTGTTAGAACAAGAAACCCCTCCTGCTAAACCAATTTTTGATGAGCTTGATCTCACCCATATTCAACAATATCTTGATGGTACTGTTAAAATAAGTTTTCAAAACAATCCACCTTTGAGGATCAACGAAGGAAGACATTCTTTTGCTGGATCTGAAAGTATTTCAAAAAGAGATCGTGAGATCAATGAATTTTTGAAAAAGAATTTGGAAACATCCTCTGATTTAAAGCTAAAAGGTATTTCAAGTGATAAATCCCAAATTAGCTCTGTTTACTATTCAACTAAACCTGAAACTTCCACTCCATTTAGCAAAACTGCTAATGAAGATGAGGAAGACTCTGTTTCTGTTACTCCATCTGATTTTGATTCTCCTATTGAAAATCCTCCTGTTTACCAAAATCAATTAAGAGTTTTGACTGTTTTAAATGATGATTTTGAAATTGATTGGGATTCCTTGTACAATGAGTTTATGCTTGCAAAAAACAAAACCATGAGAAAATATTTCCAAAATAATTTTGCTCAATCTGACAAAGACCGTGTTAAAAGAAAATGGTTGGAAATGATGAATCAATTGAAAAAACATATTTTGTTTTTTGATTTTCTTGAAAACCATTATGTTCCAAATAATGAGGCTTCAAAACAACATTTAAATGTGATAAAGAAGTCAAATTTTGTTAAGATTGATAAAACCATTATTAGGTCTAGTCATCCTCCTCTTGATTCAATTTTGATAACTACTAAAAAGGATGAAGTGACAAAAGAGGAAGTGAAAGCCTCTCCTTTCAAAATTGCTGATGATCAAACTCCCATTGTTAGCCTTATTGAACAAAACAATTTTACTAATCAATCTTTGCATATTATTGGTCAACAGCTTGACCGTATTGAAGAAAAAATTGTTGAAAAACCTGTTTTTGAAAAACCTGTTTCTGAAAAATCTGTTTCGGTTAAAACTGAGAAACCTTTGATTGATTTACCCAGTCAAAGAGAAAAAGTTGTGTTCAAAACTTCTCAGTCCAAGACTCTTGAAATTGTTGAAAAAATGCTTTATGATTTAAAAGTTAAAACTGAGGGTACTTCTACAAATACTCCAACTGCTCGAACTATTTCCAAAAAAGAAATTGTTTCTGATGAAAATACAGATTCTGATACTGTTTCTTCTGTTTCTTCTGTCCCTGCAAAAAGAATCTTTGATGATGATTTCCCAGAAATTAAAAGATTTGTTGGGAACTCTAAACCCATGTCTTTTACAAAAAATTGGTATCCAAAACCTACTCCTCCTGATATGCAGTTTGAAGAGAGATCTTTTCAAACACAGTTTTCTGTCTCTGCTGATAAGCTCTATGAATGGAATATTGATGGTTTGTCTGAACAGGAAATCATTAATAAAATGAGTCACATGTCTATGGTTGGTATTGCTTATCAAAACAACCATGATCTTGATCAACCTGAAATTGTTAACTTGCTTCTTACTGGTTTTTCTGGTACTCTTCGTGGATGGTGGGATTCATACATCACCGAAAAATCCAAAGAGTCTATTAAACATGCTGTTAAAAAGAATGATGAAGGTTTGCCTATTTTTGATGAAAGTATTGGTCGTGGTATTCCTGATGGTGTTAATACCTTGATCTATACCATTCTCAAACATTTTGTTGGTACTCCATCCAATATTTCATCCCGTGTTTCTGATTATCTGAATAATTTGAGTTGTCCAACTATGTTTGATTACAGATGGTATCAAGATGTTTTTACTTCCAGGGTGATGCTCCGGAAAGATTGCCATAAGCCTTATTGGAAAGAAAAGTTTATTGACGGTCTGCCTCCTATCTTTGCTCATAAGGTAAAACAAGAATTAATGGGTAAAAATGATTCTATTGATTATGATAATTTAACTTATGGTGATATTTTCAGTACTATTAAAAAACTTGGTATCAATATGTGTAATGATGAAAAATTGTTAAAACACCAATTAAAGCATAAAAGAAAAGCTAAATATGAAATGGGAAATTTCTGTGAACAATATGGTTTGCCTCCTATTGCTCCTTCTAGGCAAAAAGGTAAAACACATGATAAAAGCCATAAAAAATACAGAAATAACTTTGTTAAACCTAATGATTTCTATGCTAAGAAGAAAAATGTTTCTAAAAAACATGTTAAACAAAGATCGGGTAAAGGTAAATGCTTTAACTGTGGTAAACCTGGACACTTTAGTAAAGACTGTAAAGAAAAACCTGGTAAGTTGAAAAACAAGTTCAACATGTTAAACATTGATGATAATGTGCAAGAAGAATTATTCAGAATCCTTGAATCAAACAACTCGTCTGATTCTTTGGAAGATGATTTTTCTTCTTCATCTGATTCTTCCTACCAATCTGCTGATGATTCTTCTGATTCCCCTAATATTAAAATTGGTTGTAGAGATTCTTGTTGCAATGTTGGTAATACTGTTAACGCTCTCACCAAGACTGAAGAAGATGAAAAATTAATAATTCAACTAATAAATCAAATTCAAAATCCTGAATTGCAAAAAGAATATTTGGATAAATTTAAGAAAAATTTGATAAGAGATGAAATTGGTAAAAAACCAAAATCAACCATAAGTTTTGAAGAAACCTTGGAAAGATTTAATAAAAAGAAATCTAAAGAATTAACTGTTAATGATCTCCAAAATGAAATTCATATTGTTAAACAAGAGATAAATGAATTAAAATATGAGTTTAAAAGCATGAAAAGTGATAACAATAATCTCAAACAAGAATTGACAATGTTAAAACTTGATAAAAATCTTAATAAATCCAGTAATGAACAAAATGAGCACAGTGATAGAGATGAATCCAGTCAACAGGCTCTTCTTTCTGATAAAGGTACTCCTGATACTTTCATTGATCCCCAACTTGCTTTTGTTAATAAATTACTTCCTCCAAAATGGTTTACAAAAGTTAAAATTGTTGTTTCTCCTGATTATCATTTCACTGTTAATGCTATGATTGATTCTGGTGCAGACATGAACTGTATCCAAGAAGGATTAATTCCTTCAAAATATTTTGAGAAATCTACTGAAAGATTGGTTTCTGCTAATGGTTCTCAAATGAAAATTAAGTATGAATTGAATAATGCTCAGGTGTGCCATGATAATGCTTGTTTCAAGATTCCTTCTGTTCTTGTCAAAAATATGACTGATAAGGTGATTCTTGGTCTGCCATTTATTAACGCTTTGTATCCCTTTCTTGTTGAACATGATGGAATTACTACTGATCCATTTGGACAGAAAGTAAAATTCAAATTTGCTTCAAAGTTTGAAATTGATATTGATAATCTGTCTTATAAGAAAGACTCTCCCATGCATGAACTTGTTCAAGAACTAATGATGAATAATGATGATTTTAAAGGTAATTTTCATAACACCAAAATGTTAAATACTATCCATTATCCTAACATTATCAATGATTCTTTGCAGGAATCGGACAATGATGCGTGGATAAATACCACTAATAAGTGGGATAATAATAGTATTTATATTTATACCACTAGTAAGTGGATTATTATGGAAAGGAAAAACAAGGGAAAAGCTCCTGTACAGGACTATTCTCAAAGCAACAGGCTCCCAGCGGGACCTTTTAAAATGCATGAAGGCGCATCTTCTAGGGTGAAACCTAGTGGATCAACATCCCTTCAAAGAGATGTCCCGGCAGAGGTGACATTCTCTAATGGTGAAATACTAATTGCTTTACAGGAAATTTTGTCACAAAATTTACAATTCCACAATGGAACCTGTTCAGAATTACCAAATTCTATTAAACTCATCCTTGATAGCCTTCAACTTGCTTTTATTGAAAACCACCATGATTTGTTCCAAAAAATTCTCAGAAACCTTGAAATCCATCTTGTTAACCTTATTGCTCAAAATGAAGCTTATGTGAGCCACCAAGTTAACCCTATTTCAGAAAATGATCTTGCTTTAGAAAATAACTTTGCTTCAAAAAATGACATTGTTTCAAAAAATGAGGCTTTTGAAAGCCATCCTGTTAACCACCCAAATATCAAAGATGAACCCAATACTAGTCAACTCTTTGGCAAAGAGGACATCCATTCAATGGATAAAAAGACTATTATGGGCACTGATTACGCAAGAATGAGTCTTAAGACCCAATCTTTGTTGAAAAGTGCTATTGCCAACTTGCCAACAGACATACAATCTCGTATTCTGGAAAGCAAGGCTATGTTTAAGTCTTCTGACTTATGGTTCGAACATTTCAAGACACTTGTTACAACTGCTATTCCTGATCCTGCTAATTCAGATGATTTTAGTGACATTCTTCAACAAGTTGATTGGAAAGAACACTTTGGGAGTAGTTTCAGAGTGTATGAAAAGAAACACCCGTTTCCCGGCCTTCTAGTCAATTATGATGATGGTTCAGATAATGATAAGAGGAGTCCTGATTGGCTCTCCCAAATGTTTGAATATGGCTTTATTAGACTCATAAGACTAACAAGCCATGACCAAACCAGCCAGCTCCCACAAATCATTCAGACTACTATTAAAAAATTTGAAAGTCCTTTTGTTTCGATCAGATGCTGGAGCACTTTGCCTCAATGGGAAAGAGATAACTGGATGACTGTCCAGCCCTCAAAACATCTCATTCTCATTAATGGATACACGCATCAAGGGCAATGGTATGAAGGAGACTCTTATTTATCCTTCAAAAATCCTTGGGCTCTCGCAGACTGCTGGAGTAATTATTTTAACAATCAAATTCGAGAGGTTGCTCAGAATTTATGGAAGAATTATCACTTTATGGGGAATTCAGGCAGAATTTCTGTTTTTGGTCCGAAACCTTATGCTAATGCCATTCCTCATTTGCAGATAGCAGATCACTGTAATCCAAGAAGTTTTCTCACTCCAGGAAAGACTCCAGAGTTTGAACCACTTCTATACTGTGGATTTTGTAACCAATATGTTCTCTATCATGAGCATGAATGTAATGATGATGATGATCCTCCATGGGAACTTTACGATGACTACCCATCAGATGCTACCTCCACTGATTAATGAGTTTATTCCTGAGGTTACTAATGTTACAAGACTGGTACTACTTTATTTGTTTGGTTTGCGCAAAAGCCAAAATATTTCACTGTCCTTGGCGAATATATTGCGGAAAATCCAGTACTGATTCATAATACTCCGGATTTTGCGGAAGATTTTGATTCTCTTATTTGTCTAGCCTGCACAATGGCCAATGCTCCAATATTTACCACTGCTAGAAGCTGGTTTTCCACTATTATGATGCTTCCAAAGGGTCCCAAAGAAAAATGTTCACGTGAAGACAACAAAATGCATGCTTATTAGTCCTTTTTATTGGTATCTTTCCTATTGGTCTCTTTAGTTACTAAAGGACACCAATTATAAGGACTTGTCCCTACACTTATAGGGCTATTGCTGATCCATACGGAGGATTCCCATAATCTTGTAAGGATTCCTCACAAGATTAGGTCAAAAAGAGAAGATTTTCCAATTTTTACTATTCACCTGTCACTATTCATCTGTCACTATTCACTGTTACTGTTCATCCGTTACTATTCATGACACTGTTCACTCCGAATTTTGCCTATTTAAGGGGGGTTGTCCCTTATGTTTGGAAGGCTTTTCACAAGCAAAGTTTTAGTTCAGAATTCTCTTCCCTTAGAACTCCTTCCCTTAGGAAGCCTTCTTAGAGAAAGAATTCCTTGTTGCTACTATTACTACCTTGTTCACCTTTGTTCACTACAAGCCTTGTAATCCTACAAACCTTGTAACTAGGACTAGTTCAAGCTTTGTAACTGTTAACCTGTAACTGTTGAGATCTTGTATTCACTACTACTACTGTAAGTGTTTATCCTACTTTCAATAAGAAGTATTTTCAGTTCTATGTTCATTACTTTACTTGTTGCTACCACCACCTTGGACGGATTACCGCCATACCGGATGGTTTTAAATTGCTTTCATTTATTTTGAACTATTGTTCTTATTTACTTTGAATTATTTTGATATATACTGCTTGGCTGGTTCTACCGCCTTATTATTGTTCTTACATTCAAGTTCTTTACTTTCAAGCTATTTACTTTCAAGTTACTGACCCGACCCAACCCAACCTACCGAGTTGGGTCGGTTTTTAGGCCTTGGTGGTTTGGGTTGGGTTACAAAAGATTTTTTGATAGCGGGTCGGGTTGGGTTTGGGTCATAAAATTTCAAACCCGCCAAACCCAACCCGACCCACCTATATATTTAATATATATATATATATATATATATATATATATATATATATATATATAAAATATTATATAATTAACAAATTTTTTAAAACAACCAACTCTTCCTATCCTATATAAAAGCCATTTAGTTCACACAAACTCTAGTAAATTACTATTGTTGTTTAGTCATTAGTATTGTTTACTTTTAAGGAGTTAAATTGATACTAATCTTTGGGTTTTTTTTAATATATTAATATTTTTTTTCTACTCAATTTAATAATAATAATAATAAAAATTTGTCCTACCCATGGGTTCAACCCGACCCATGTGGGTTGAGTTGAATTTTTTTTTACTCATCATGGTGAGTTGGGTCAAAAAATCCCCTCAACCCGACCCAACCTGACCCATGCACACCCTAGGTAAAGTTTAGAGAAAGTTAAATTAGAATTTGAAATTAGAATCCAATTTTATGTCATGTGTCTAGCTAAATTTATGTGGTGACCACACCATAATTATCCACTTAAGTTTGTGCCATGTGTCCACTTTAAGTTTTTTAATCTTTGTGCCAAGTAAGTTAATGAATGTAAAATACTAAGAATTTTACATTTGAAAAAAAAGGAAACTCTCTCAAACCACCTTGTCCAACAAATGAAAGCTATTCCAGAGGGGAGAGTCTCTTCCAAATGAGGCTCTTCCAAAGGAGACCTATAGGGATAACCCCTTTACTTAATGACTAAGACTCCTCTAGTGAGTAGCCTCCTCGTTTGACACTGATAAAAGTGTCCAATAGGTGCCCTAGGCCATTTGACACATATCACTTGTCCAACCCTTCGGACAACAAAAACTCCGATGAGAGCATACTCATATGAACCCATTCGACATACACTAGCAATGCTAGTCATCAAACGTAAGATCCCACTCGTCTAACCTTCAGGACAATTTCCCTTGGGCATCACACCCAAGGTCTTCCTACCAACCCTCAATGTCCAATTATGGGCATTGCTAAGAAATGATTCTACATCAAGGCTAGAAGAGCTCGACTTGAACCCCTTTGTTAGGTTCTAAGACTTAGGTTTTTATGTATTTAGAACTCTAATGTGTATTGTTGGTAAACCATGATCAAAACAATATGTTTAGTTGTGTTTAGACTTGCTCAAAGTTGGTTCGTTTATGTAAAGTTGGAATAAGCTGATGCAGGAACCATTTAAGCTTCTCGGCCTGGTTCGATCGATCGAAGCTTAGGCTCGATCAATAGAAAATCAGGTCAGAGGTGTTTTTCTGCAGAATTCCAACTCAGCCCTAGTTTGTTTAAAACGTTTAGGGTTTTCTAATTTGTCTTAAGTATAAAAGGCAAACCCTAGCCACGTTTTAGTATTGCTCATATTGCTGTTTGTGTAAATCTCTTGTGAGATCTAAAGGAGCTTTCCTTTACACAAACTTAGGGTTTTCAAGGAGGAGATATAATCTACACCTTGATGATCAATTCAGTTGCTACCATTGAAATTTAAAGAAACATAAGCAGGTGTGCTTGTATCTGGTGGTGAATCTAAGAAAGAAGGAGTCCGTGGATTCGGAGCTTACACATGATCGTGTTAGTAAGTTCTACTGGTGGGTAGCAATAAGAAGTCGAGCGTGGGGGCTTGTAAGTCTTATTGTATGAACTTCAATTCTTTCAAGATAGTGGATTCAGGTTTACCTTGAGGATAGATAGATTAAATCCTCCCCAGGTTTTTACCGGTTTGGTTTCCTGGATGATCATATCTTTGTGTTATTTATCTTTCCGCTGATATGCATGATATGATTGTTGTGATTGTGATAACCTAGATTTGTTAAATTGGACTAAGTAACAACTTGGCTAATTACCTAAGTTAATCCAATTGTGTTTTTAAGGGGTCTAAAAACTATCACCCTTGTTTGATGTAATGTGACTCGTTTAGGGAGACCGTTTGTCTAAGGAGAGGATCTAGGAGGACGACTCGTCCAAGGATGTCTTGGTCATCCAAATGCCAGGAACAACTTTACATCTATGCAAACCAAACCACACATGGACTTTAATATGGAATAAAATGACAAGCCCGTCTAGAGGGTTGTCCATCTCATGTTGCTTATTTCCACTATAAGATCGTAATTAACCATCTATATGGCATTAAGGTCGTCCACACAAAGGACTCAACCACATAGATGGTCATTCTACACTTAGACAAATTTAATCATACTTAGATGTCACAAATATACTTTACTCCACAAATCCACTATCTCAGAACCCGGGAGTAACCTCCATATAATTTGCTCTCACTAACTCCACTAAGCCAATACACCTCCCATGAAGATAGTGGCATAAATAAGGAGACCCACTATATAAAGGTTAGACTGCATTCAATTAAAGGTATATGAGAAAAACAGCCCTAAACTACTACCATTTGAGTTTTATTGGATTCATATGAGTCTCTAAATTAAGCATCAGAGAAACTTAGGCCAGCACCCCACTGGTGCCTTTCGATAGCATTTTTTCCTTCTTGCAGGTCTTCTAACACCTTTGGATGGACAAGTGGCTCATTGATTTTCATGCATCATAAAAAATAAAAAATAAACAATAAAAATAAGTTCATAAGATCATTCATACTCTTTAACACTTAGATTAATTTTTTGAATTCCTTCATATTTTTACAAATTATTAACTTTCTTTACCTTTCAATTGTGGGTCATGGAAAAAGAAAAGAGTAATATAATATGTTATAAGGATGAGATCACTAGTATGAATTCCCTTCTTCCTTACTATTTTTTTTCAAAAAAAAAAAAAAGAATAAATAAATCCCTTCTCCTTTATTTAATGAGAAATTGCATTGGCTATCCCCATGGTTTTGAAACTTGGACTGTTCAATGAACCGTAAAAGGGAGAAGTTCAAGGTTTTTGAGGTTCGACTGAGATCAAGCCGTGATAACATCATAATTAATTTAATAATTATTTAAAATATAAATAACTATATTAAATTAGTAAAAATTGAAAAATTACATAAAAATCCAAATAAATATAGAGATCTAATAGAAATTTCACATTACATTAATTTATGAAACCCAATAAAAAATTTAATGGACATTTTCCCATGAAATTTTTTTTTTTTTTTTTTAAGCAGTAACTTGAATGGTGGGGGACATTAGTGTGTATAATGTTACATATCTTTTTTGTTGTAAATGTATATAATATTGGGTGTATTTGTTTAATCTTATGGTGTAAATCTTACATTGATCGGACAATCTTACAGTGTAAAGCAATAAATAAATTTAATAAATTAATGTACGAATTGGTGGGTTTGTACTTTGTAGAATTAAGAATTAGACTAATCACTAAGGTGGTGTTTGGATTTTGCAAAACTGAGTTTTGTTAACTCAACCCAAAATCTGTGGGAATGTTTGTTTGGATGGTTTTCACGGGTGTTCACTCAGTTAACAAAATTGAGTTTTTTGGATTTTGAGTTAACAAATTCAGAACAGCCTTGGGTTGTTTTCAAGTGATGAGTTATGTTAACTCAATGGCAATATGCGTAATTTTGGACAAGAGTTGGTCCCACAGCAGTGCGTAGTTACATCACTACAAACCCACAGAAGCTCCAAAGGCACTTTTGTATTAACTTTCCCAATGACCCATGCTTCACTACCTCACCTCACTTTCCCTTTTCCTTCTCCCAAACCCATAGCACACCAACAACTGAACTGAAGCAGAGCTCTCCGCCGATCAGCACCTTCAACTCGAGATATGCACAGCTCCGTTCATCGAATTTTGTTTCCAGTGAGACCCAAAATTAGCCCCTCCATCTGTTGGATTTTATTTTGATATTTTTTGTTTTTTCCATGTTCCTCCATTTTTTGTGTTGTGTTTACTGAGACCTTGGCTCACTTGACTGTGAATGCTTGTTTATTTATGTCTCTTTTTTTACTCTCTACTCAAGTATAGCTTTTATGCTTCTTTTTTTGTTTTTATTTTTTTATTTTAGAAGTTTCTCTGTCTTGTTCCTTTGTTACAGCCATGGTATTATGAATAATGTCTGCTTTGCTCTACTGTTGGCTTGGGAAAAAAAAATTATCTGTACCGATACTCTACCAAAACACCGTCACAGATTCCTTGAGGCTTAGATTTAGTTTTTTTAATCATCATTTTTTTAAGAAAACTAATCATCCTCTCATGTTGTGGGTTCCCCTTGTGATGCCCCGATTTGATTGATTGATTGTGTGATGTGTGTGGGTGTGTGATGAGTCCCACATCGGGTATTTACTAGGTTGAATTGGGCTTTATTAACAACTACAAGGAGCCTCAATTGCGACTAGTCCTTTTGAGGTATAGCGCAGATGTGGCTAGCGCTTTTCCTTGGGTCGTTACATATGGTATCAGAGCCGGCTCGGTAATCCCGTGTGGGCTCAGAGATACTACCCCACAAAGTGGGCCTTAACGAGGACGTTAGGGATTTAAGTGGGGGAGATTGTGATGCCCCAATTTGATTGATTGTGTGATGTGTGTGGGTGTGTGATGAGTCTCACATCGGGTATTTACTGGGTTGAACTAGGTTTTATTAACAACTACAAGGAGCCTCAATTGTGACTAGTCCTTTTGAGGTATAACGCAGATGTGGCTAGCGCTTTTTCTTGAGTTGTTAATAAAGCCCAGTTCAACCCAGTAAATACCCGATGTGGGACTCATCACACACCCACACACATCACACAATCAATCAAATTGGGGCATCACAATCTCCCCCACTTAAATCCCTAACGTCCTCGTTAGGGCCCACTTTGTGGGGTAGTATCTCTGAGCCCACACGGGATTACCGAGCCGGCTCTGATACCATATGTAACGACCCAAGGAAAAGCACTAGCCACATCTGCGCTATACCTCAAAAGGACTAGTCACAATTGAGGCTCCTTGTAGTTGTTAATAAAGCCCAGTTCAACCCAGTAAATACTCGATGTGAGACTCATCACACACCTACACACATCACACAATCAATCAAATTGGGGCATCACACCCCTGCTTTGCTCATTTTTGAACAATGTCTGCTTTGCTATAAAGAAATATTAGTATTATTAACAATGTTTACTTTGCTCATTTTTTAAGAAAACTAGTTATCATTTTTTTTTTCTTTGCTTAATCTGTGTTTGTGGGTTCCCCTGCTTATTTCCTTGCTGATTATACTATTTTTCGACATGGTTCATGTGATATTCTTATAATGGAAGATGGATGTACCTTTCTCAAAAAAAATATTAGAGTCAAAGATGGATATGCCTTAGTTGCTCTATCTTGTTTTTTTTATTATGATTGTTACTTTAGTTACTACTTAATTTAACTGATAAGATGTAGCTACTGACAGAATATATATCAATAGATCAATATAGTATGTAACATAGCTAACTGTATCCATATCCATAAACAATATGGTGGGTTTTTAAGGGAGGATAAAGTGAAAACTATTGCACCTTAAGATAAGACCCCTAAACACTACGTCGATGAACTTTGTGACATTGTCTTTGGCCAATTCGCGTTGGGTAATTTTGCGGCAGGGCTTCCCCGTGAGCCATTGTAGGATGTGATCACAAACACTCTCAACGCTCGGACTAGGAAGGATTTCTGCAAGAGGCAGGTTATGCGTCAGTTCATGCATGTCTGGAGGGAGTATTGTAGGGCCAATGGAGTTCATTATGGGCCAAGGCGTGGGTGGCCATTGGTGGGTCTGGATGAGGGGGTTGGTCAGTCTTATTAAGAGGCAATTGGTGGACTCCAAAGCATTGTAGTGCATAGCTAACCATTTTGTTTATGCTAACTTATTTTGTTCCCACTATGGTTTGTAGACTACTATAGTGTTTGTTAGGTTCTAAAAACTTATGTATTTATGTATTTAGAACTCTAATATGTATTGTTGGCAAACCATGATCAAAACAATGTGTTTAGAAGTGTTTTAGTCTTGCTCAAAGTTGTGTATTTAATGTAAAGTTGGAATCGAGCTAATGCAGAAAAGATTAATGCATTTCGGCCTGGCTCGATCAATCAAAGCTTAGGCTTGATCGATCGAAGCTCGGGCAGAATATTTTTCTGTAGATTTTCCAACTCAGTCCTAGTTGTTTTAAAATGTTTTAGGGTTTTCTAATTTGTCCTAAGTATAAAAGGCAAACCCTAGCCACGTTTTAGTGTTGCTCATATTGCGGTTTGTGTAAATCTCTTGTGAGATCTAGAGGAGCTTTCCTTTACACAAACTTAGGGTTTTCAAGAAGAAGATTTATCTACACCTTGATGATCAACTCGGTTGCTGCCATTGAAACTCAAAGAAAACACAAGCGGGTGTGCTTGTATCTGGTGGTGAATCCAAGAAAGAAGGAGTCCGTGGATTCGGAGCTTGCACGTGGTCGTGTCAGTAAGTTCTACTGGTTGGTAGCAATAAGAAGTTGAGCGTGGGGGCTTGTAAGTCTTATCGTATGAACTTCGATTCTTTCAAGATAGTAGATTCAAGTTTACCTTGAGAATAGCTAGGTCAAATCCTCCCCAGGTTTTTACCAGTTTGGTTTCCTGGGTGATCATATCTTGTGTTATTTATCTTTCCGCTGCTTTGCATGATATGATCTTTGTTATTGTGATAACCTAGACTTGTTAAATTGGACTAAGTAACAACTTGGCTAATTACCTAGGTTAAATCAATTGTTTTTAAGGGGTCTAAAAACCATCAAGTGGTATCAAAGCGGGTTGCTCTTTTGTTGTTGATCTTTTGATCATTGAGCTGATCCTTGACCCCTGTTGTCATGGAACACGGACACTTTCTAGTTATTCCTTCTGACTTTGATGGGAATAATTATGCTTATTGGAAAGTAAGGATGAAAGCATTCCTGAAATCTATTGATGAGAGAGTGTGGAATTCCGTTGAATACGGATGGGAGAAGCCCACTACTCCTGTTAATGAGTGGAAAACTTCTCAAAAAGAAGCAGCTGCGTTTAATAGCAAGGCTATGAATGCTATCTTTAACGCTGTTTCTATGGAGGAATTTAAGAGAATCTCTAATGTTGAGGTTGCTCATACTGCTTGGAATATCCTCCAGACTGTGCATGAAAGCACAAAGGCTGTTAAAATAAATAAATTGCAGCAATTGGCTTCTAAATTTGAAAGCATTAGGATGTCTGATGATGAATCTTTTGATGAATTCTATGCTAAATTGAATGATATTGTTAATTCTGCTTTTAACTTTGGTGAAATCTATGATCAACCTAAAATTGTTAGGAAGACACTTAGATCTTTAACTGAAGACTTTAGACCCAAGGTGACTGCCATTACTGAAAGCAAGGATGTGGACTCCATCCCTGTTGATGAACTTGTAGGATCTCTTCAATCTTATGAGTTAGATCTACCCAAAACTACCAAATCCAAATCAATGGCTCTTAAGTTAGTTGATGATGTTGAAGGTGGTGGATTTGATGATGAGCTCTCTGCTACAGAGATTGCTTACCTTGCTAAGAACTTTAGAAACTTTCTCAAGAATAGTAACAGAAAGGCAAGAGGCACAAACACTGCTGGGTGATAGTGGATTCAAGTTTACCTTGAGGATAGTTAAGTCAAATCCTCCCCAGGTTTTTACTGGTTTGGTTTCCTGGGTGATCATATCTTGTGTTATTTATCTTTCCGCTGCTTAGCATGATATGATCTTTGTTATTGTGATAACCTAGACTTGTTAAATTGGACTAAGTAACAACTTGGCTAATTACCTAGGTTAAATCAATTGTTTTTAAGGGGTCTAAAAACCATCAGTGTTGTTAGCGTACACTTTCACATACACTATCCTATGGCTATTAGTAACCACTTTTGTAGTAAAACAATGCTTTAGTCTTTTGACTTTTTGTATGTTACATGGTCACAATGTACATGTTTAGCTATGAACTGGAGTATACCTATGTATGTTGTTATCTTTATTTACATGTACTGCTTGTTTATGTAGAGTTACTTGTGCACTTTCTCAATACGCAACATACTTGGTCACGGTAACACATTAATATTCCTTGTTCACTTATTTATCTGTCAATACAAAGTGTGTTCATCTTACCATGTGAGATATTTGAATTAGATGGCACATGAATTCCAAAATGCGAATGACAAAATGTGGCCACCCCACGTAGAACACATATTTATAAAGATTATGGTGGAGGAACAAATTAAGGGTAACATGGAGAATGGTGTTTTTAAGGGCCCTATGTGGGAAGCAATGACACAAGAACTTAATAAAATGACTGGTAAACTTTTCACCGCTAAGAAAGTCTTCCAAAAGCACAATAGGCTTCAAGGTAAACAACGCAAGTGGAGTCAATTGCTAAATCATATGGGGTTAGGGTGGGATAAGGCCACCCAAACTGTTACATGCACTGACGAGGTTTGGGAGCATGTGGTGGCGGTATGTTACTTTATGTATTTCAGTTTCATGTTGGTATTGTATGCCTTTGCATTGTTGTGATTACTTTGCTACCTAACAATTGTTTTTATGCTTATGTTGTTGTAGGCTAATCAGAACACAAATAACCTGTGAAAGAAGGGATGCCCCAGCTACAATAAGCTGAAGCAGTTGTTTGGCCCCAGTACTGCAAATGGGCACCTTCAAATTTCATCAAACACACCTGCATTGAAAAACGATGAAAAGCGTGCACTGGAGGATGAGCTTGCCACTGATGCTGCTCCTATCCATCTTGATGATGACTGTTACACCTCCAACTTGGATAGTATTCCTCGGACTACGAAGAAGACTGATGGTGTTGACCAAACCCAAGCTGCAGGCAAGTGTCCTATGCAAGAAGCAAGTGCATAGGGTAAGAAAGTGGCAAAGAAAGCTGACAAAGTAAGTGAGATGACTGTGGCCCTAAAAGAGTACACCGCAATGACGAGGGAGAGGTTTAGTGATAACAGGGACAAGTCAAGTGGCACTTCTAAGCAATTTGCCCAATCAGCAATTGGAGGTGATCCATGTTCTCTAGGGAAAGCCATTGACATGCTTAATCAATATGAGGATCTTGGAAACAAGGCATATTTGAAGATCTCAAAGGCCCTCCATGTGAAGGAGAATAGGGTGGTGTTTATGGGCATGGTGGAGCATAGGAGGCGGGCATGGATGGAGGATATTCTTAGCTCGGAGGATTGAGACTTAGATCTTATTTTATTATATTATGGTTATTGTAGTATTGTAGTATTATGTGATGGTTATTGTAGTACTTGAACCTTTTGTCACAAAAACATTGACATGTTTTGTTGCCTTCTTTATTTCTAGACTTGATGTAGTCCTATACGTTGAACAATCTTAACTTATTATTTGGAATATTTATGACAACTTCTCGTATTCGCCTTGGTGTTGAGTGCTTGTTATTAGCATTGGTTTACTGTATAAAATAAATGCGTAAATGCACTTTTAGTCCCTACATTTTGGCTTTTTTCTATTTTAGTCCCTACATTTTAATTTTACCTCTTTCAGTCCTTAAATCAATTAACGCATTCCATTTTGTTCCTTTCCGTTAGCCCACTAATAGAAATTGCTTAGGTGGTAGATGGACCTATCAAAATAATAATAAAAAAAGGGTAAACTACGTATTTGGTCCCTATCCTATATATCATATTTCAATTCGGTCTCTAACCTTTCAATTGTGTCAATTTGGTCCTTACTGTTATTTTTTGGATGAAAATTGATAACATGTCTAATGGTCAAAATGAAAAATTAGCTTTTGTTGATGTGACAATACACTAAAATTTTATTTTGACTATTTAACATGTCATCAATTTTCATCCAAAATATAACAACATGGACTAAATTGACATGACACTTAAAGGTTAGGGACTAAATTGACACAACTGAAAGGTTAGGGACCAAATTGAAATATACTATAAAAGATAGAGACCAAATATGTAGTTTACCCAAAATTTTATTTTACTATTAAAAATGCCACGTCAGCTTATAAATTAAAAAAAATATTTATTAATTTGAACTAAATAAAAAAAATTAAAAACAGATCATTTAAAAAAGAAATTATATTAAAAAAAAAATTCTTTACATTATGTTCTTCCCAGTCATCATGAAGAGCATGTTCATGTTCTTCCTCAAATAATATGTTTGGTTGCCAAGGAAATTAAAAAAATCAAGAACATGCCAACATGGAACACGTAAAATCAAAGGGCACAGATCTATAAAATACAAAGACCTTCAAAGATTCAAAACACAAAGAACACAAACCCAAAACCAACCCTCAATCTCTAGCAAACCCAGAACATCACATGAAAAATCAAACCCTCCATACAAACATCAAACCCTAAAACAAATCCATAAATTTCAAACCCAAATTCGAGAAACCCGTAAACAAACCCAGAAATTTTAAACCCACCGATCTAATAGAGACCCACTGATCTGTAAGAGATTGGAGGTAAATACACTTTAAACCCAAATCCAAACCACCGCTGACCTCAGCCCCTCCACTGTTACCAATCAGTCCATCAAGCCACTGCAACCCACACCAACGTCAAACCCATCCAACAATCCACCCCCATCGACCACCGGACCAACCACCACTTCACAACCATTGATCCGAGAGAGAGCTTTAGAGATTTTTCCAAATCCACAATCTGAGAGAGAGACTTTAGAGCTTTAGAGCTTTAGAGCTTTAGAAAGATGAAAGAGAGAGGGAGATTTTGGTTTGAGAAAGAGATCTTTAGAGATTTTCGTTTGGGTAAGCAAACCCAGATCTATGATCTCTCTCTCTTCACCCAACATCCAACCCAATCATGCTCCTCCTCACTCGAATTCGACCACAGAGACTTCCCTATTGCAAGTCCAGCGTAGAACGGAATGTAAAATGCTGTAGCCGATTCTGGCTCTATAACCTGGCATTTGTGCTTTAAGAGCCGGTTGTGGAAAATGATTTCTGAAACAAACTGGTCTGTCTAGTACCACACAGAGGCGGGAGAGGAGGATGGCGTCATTTTGAGATGGGAGAGGGTGGGATTAGGAGAGGTAGAGCCGGTGGAGGTGGTGGATTGGGATGTGAGTGTGGTGGTAAAGAGAGAGTTTGAGGGAGTGGAGAGCAGTGGTGTTTGGGTCTAGGGTTAGGGATAGGGTTTTATGGTTTGGGATTATGATGAACACCATGGTTGGTTGTGGTGTGATTGTTTGAATTTTGAGATTTAATTAATGTAATTTCTTTTTTAAACTATCTGTTTTTCTTTTTTTTTTATTTAGTTAAAATAAGTAAATAATTTTTTTAATTTATAAGCTGATGTGGCATTTTTAATAGTAAAATAAAATTTATTATTATTATTTTAATAGTTTCATATGCCACCTAAGCAATTTTTGTTAGAGGGCTAACGGAAAGGACCAAAATGGAATGCATTAATTGATTTAGGGACTAAAAGTGGTAAAATTAAAATATATGGATTAAAATGAAAAAAAGCCAAAATGTAGGGACTAAAAGTGCATTTATGCCTAAAATAAAAGGGGTTAATAGTATGTCATTATGGTGTGTAGGTGACAATGGCATCAAGGAGTGAATGGTTAGATGCATTCTTGGCTTATGATTTTGACAAATCATACTTCAACAACGTTGATGCTGATGATGCTGGTGATGATACTGATGATGATGACTGGTGGGATTCAGAGTGTGATAGCGAAGATGAAGCAAAGTTTGACTTTGTGAATCCTTTGGTAGGTGAGATGTTCGCCTATATGTAGCGACATTATGATAAATAACCCATGCGTGATAGTATCCTCACGGGCCAAGGATACATGGATGAACTTGACAATAATCCTAATAAGTGCTTTGAGATGTTTCAAATGACACGCTCATATCTGTTACATTTAGTGGATGAGTTGGTTGGTCATGGATACTTAAAGGAAGGGCAGGGTGATGTGGATGCCAAGCAGGTGGCCGCCATGTTGTTATACATACTTGGCCACAATACTCAAATGAGGTGTGTTGCAGACAGATTCCAGCACTCAACTGAGACAGTGTCCCGCCACTTCCGCAGGGTGTTACGAGCTCTTCATTCATATGCGAGACATCTTATTAAGCCAAATCCAGATGTAGTTTGCCTCCCCAATCATCTTCGGGTGAACAAGTACTACCCATGGTTCAAGGTAATATATATCACTTAATTATATTGTAAACGTATTCTATTTAACTAGGTACATACATCATCAGTACTTATGTCATGTGCAGAACTGTGTTAGGGTAATGGATGGCACCCATGTGAGTGTTCGGCCTCCTAAACATGCGACTTAAGCGTATAAGAGCCGAAAGGCTACCGTAACCACCAATGTGTTGTGTGTGTGCAACATGGATATGCGGTTTATTTATGTTCATGCGGGGTGGGAAGGTAGTGTTAATGACTCACAGGTATTGGAGGAAGCGATTGGTGACCCGAAACATGGATTCCCATGGCCACCTACGGGTACTGCAATTAATCTCAAAGGCTATCAATTTTTTCATGTTTTTGTTATAGTTATTGTAGCCAATTCTAAATAGCTTCATAAACATGTAGGAACATACTACTTGGTGGACTCAGGCCTGCCTATTCGCACAAGTTTCCTTCCACCTCACAAATCAACTAGGTACCATGCCCAAGAATTTCATTCTAGTAACAGGAATCCAACAACCAAGAAAAAGTTGTTCAACTACTGACACTCTTCCTTGCGAATGGTTATTGAACGATTGTTTGGGGTGCTAAAGACTCATTTTCTCATCCTCAATTTAATGCCAAACTTCAAGCGCAGTAGGCAACGCTATGTGATTACTGCATGTTGTTGTCTACACAATTTTCTACGCATTAATAACCGTTGTGATGAATTGTTTAACACATGGGATAATGTTGAATATGAAGGAAATCCTATTGTTCTGCCCGATAGTGACAACAATGGAGCTTCCACCAGCACCGCAAACCAGAGGCATGTTGTGGAGATGTCGGAAGCATCAAAGAGACATATGGCCCACTTTAGGGATGACATCACCAATGCTATGTGGGCTAATTATGTCGCTCGTAAGCATTGATTTCGCACATGAATTGTATTGTAAATGCTTACATGTTGATATTTATAGACTTGGTAGCATAGGGCAGGCGATTAGCATTTACTAGGTGCATGTTTAGCACATGTTATGTATTTTTTTTTATAACAATACTGCACTATTTTGGAACCACGAATGTATGATGCGCATAAGTTCAGTATTTAGTATTTATACCATTATATTATGCACTATTATTGTAGGGTCAATGGTATTTGAAGTTTCTGTCAAGTCCACATTTTGCCTACTTTTTACTTTGGTGATGATGGGTGATTTCATAATGGTATAGCATAATTTTATAAACTATGTGTAGTGAACTGTAGAAGGATATTTGGGATTAAATTATGCTTGCCCTGTTTTTATTCATATTGATGCTTAAATACACTAACAACACAACTGAATCATAAGCAAAAGGAATGGCAAAAAATAAGAATGCTACCATTACAAAACAGCAATGTTATATATAAGGTTACAATAACTCTGTCATTCAACACATACGTTGCCAGGTCCAATACCTACACTAGAAGGCACTCCTAACACCTACAATACATTTCCATGTCCAACCACATAATAGAATTTCATTATGCAAACCACTAATCCAAATTCAAAATCATGGCAAACACATTTGCCGTAATCGAACCTACCTTTTACCAAGTGAAAATATAAACAACACCACAAATGCCAACCATGACATAAGTAGAGCAACTTGATATTTACGTGCTCGCGCATTGGCCATACGAAGGGAAACCCTTGCTTTTTCAGCACTACACTTTGCTACTCTTTCCCTGTGGAGTAGGTCTGCTATCATTGCACGGGCTTCCATCTCATTGTTTTTTGCCATAGCTGCCTTGGCCTCAAGCCTAGTAAATTTCGCAATGACACTCTCCACGGCTACATGGGATGCCATCCAACCACTTAAAGGACTTACAATGTTCGTCGCTGCCCTGCATATTAAACAAAGCTGGTAAGTACATGAGATGAGGAGCATAGCAACTTTAACCATAAAGGAACGATGATAGTAAGCATAGCTGATACTTACAGGCTTCCAATGTCTACAGCCATAAAACTGTCTACCGAAATTATGGAGCTGCAAAGATGTCCACAACACACACTGATCCATGTCACACACATGCCCCCTATAGTTGGAATTATAGCTACTAGCACTTGCCTCCGACATTGTGGTGAAATGTCCACCCCTACAAGGCATATTCAATGTCATTCAACACATAGCTAACCATACTAAAAATTTTCATTAAGTTGTATGCAGTAAGAGATGACACTAGTGCAAATTGTATTGACTATTTTGGTCAATGAAATCTTGATCTACTTTTTCTTAGCTCAACTAATTATTTGAGAGCCTAAAAGACATTGAGTTTTTCTAATGTTGTAATTCATGATCTTAAGAACTGCGTGCTGGAATGTCAAGTGTTTTTCTCTGCATAATAGAATAAATTAACTAATTTACATGAGAAATCAGTAGCAATATCTCCCACATTCCATGTTCCATTACCTACTTTGATGCCATTTAGAGAATAGTTAGATAACTCTTCAAAACAATTTCTAGTATGCAGACCTGATTGCATACAAATAATTTTTATTCATTTGTCTATTCTAAATTAACTTTCAATAGTGTCTAATTTTCATGCTCGGATTTTGCAGGTCATCTATCTTGCTAGGGGGAGATGGTACACTTCTTTTACTTTTCAGCATTGCTGTCATTTTGGGGATTTGGCATTAGAAGACCCCCTGCTAGAGTAACAGCAATATATTGCCTTCACAATAGACCAAAGGCAAGAGAAAGAAGATATTCTTCTATCTATATTGTTAAAAATTGTATTCAACAAGATTTAAGAGACTCATTGTACCCTTCACGCCTTTTCCAGGTACCATTGCTTCACAGGTACTTACCCAAAAAGTTCCTGTTTCTCAAGGAATAGTTCTATGTCAATTCATAGTGTGAGGAATTCAATTTAAAGTCCTTCAAATTAACTGTTCCAAATAGTGAGCAAGTAGAATATGCTGAACTTGCAATAGGATGAAAACAATGTGCAACTTGAACTTAAATTTATAGGGAATGCAACCAAAGGAAAATCTTACAATTTCTTAAAAAACAGAGAGAGTTTTTTCTTTACCTTTTTAGCAGAGAGATACTAAAATCATAGATAGAATCAAACTTGCCCTGCTGGCTCCAGGCATGTAATCAGCTATGTGTGCCCTCTACAACAAGCAAAATAATAATCCTTAAAATATTACGACAAAATCCTGAGTGCAAGAAATTGAAAGTAAGACTGTAATAAGAACAAAAATTATAGCAACATGGGCTGTGAGGCGGCTGCCACTGCCCCAACAACGATAATGCATGTCTTTATCCATGCTGCTCAATTTTGATAGCATGGCAGTAAAATTGAATGTTCATGTTCAAAGAGATAAAGAACGCATGTCAGATATATCTCTCTTATTATATACTAACAATTATCATCTTTTACCTAAACAAAACTCTCTGACCTCAACAGACCCACAGAATTGAAAGCAGAACAAAAAGGATGTCCATTAACACTCCATAAACAAGATACAGAAATTGAAACCCCCCCTCCCCCCCACCCCTTTCCCCTTCAATTCTCACCACCATGATTGAGTCAATTGAGCAACTGAACAATACCTTACAATCTTCATATTAAAAAAAAAAAAACCTAACATAAAAATGTTCAAATCCAACCTCATATTCACAGCATTTGATTGTTCAAGATAGATTTACGAGATCTGCAGTAAATAATTTACGAAATATATAGACAAAATCATGAAAACAGTGAGAAATAAGACTGTACCAACAGAGGGCTCACAAATTTCTCTTCAGCAGACCCACAGTGCCGCGATGGGTTTGCAAGTTGAAAGTGAGAAAGATAAGCAACGTGCGACAGAGTGTTTTGTTGTGGAAAGGGCGTGAAGAGGAGAGAAAGAGACAACGTCGGTAGGCTTGGTGACCGTTCTGAACACCTGATTTGCAATTGATTTTTGTGGGACCCAGTGAGTGATATATGGTGAGTGTTTGAATTGAAAAATCCACTGAGATATTTCACCCAAACAACCCACCTAGCATATATAAGAAATTGGGGTATTTTTGAGCGATGAGTAACAAAAATTGAGTGAGAAATAATGAGCGACGAAAAAAAAAAAAAAAAAAAAAACCACACAGGCCTAAATAAATTAACTACTGATGCTCAAAAAATAAATTAAAGAAACAAGTCAACAACGTGTAGGAGGTCCAAAACTTCCTTTTCAATCTCGTGTGTGGCGTGCAAACTTTAAGTAAAAGAAAAAACAAAACAAAATCTCAAAAATTCACAACCACAAGTCCACTGTCTGGTACCCACGTGAAGAGGTTTCAAATCTCACTTTTATTTCAAAAATAATATAATTACTGTTGTGATTATGGTTGTTGTTTATTATAATAAATATATTATTTTATTATAATAATTATATTATTTGTTTTGTAAACTAAGTAAATAAAATAAATAAAATAATTTTTTATAATACTAAATAACTAAATTTTTAACTCTATGACTGTGGATACTCTTGGACATTCACTTTCCAAATCCTTCTTTTCCCTCTTGAAACACCCAAAGTTAATTCAGTTAAAATCTCAGCTTTTCAATTTTTGCCAGCCGCACAGTAGCCTTTCAGCTTTTGCCATGGTTATCCCTTGAACTCTATCATAATTACCAATTTTATTATGCACTCATCAGGTAATATAATACTTAGAAAAATAGTTGAGTCGCTAAAACTTATTATTATTATTTTTTTTTTTTTTTTGAAAAACTAAAACTTATTATTATCCAAAACTAACTTGAAAAAGACATTTAGGGACAAAGTGTTGGTGCACTTATCAATCAATCACCATTATCGTAACGAAAAACTGGACCATATAACCTGCAATATCAAGGTATAATTTATAGTTTTATACTAATATATTATATGTCTCAGTTAGCCAAATTGGACTAGTCAAATCAATTAAAAATCCAACACAATATAAAATAGAAAATCTACACCACGTGAATGAAAATAGTACACAGAATCTAAAGGGTCCTAGTTTTGATGGAAGTCTAGTGAGAAAAGAAGCAGAAGAAGCAGAAACATGGAAGCAAACCCAATTCTAATGGCGAAGATCACTGTATCAGTGGTTATAGGAGGGTTTATAGTGTTGTTAATGCAACTCTATAACCTTTTGGTTTTGAAACCAAAACTTCTCAGAGCAAAACTTCAAAGCCAAGGTATAAGGGGACCTTCTCCTTCTTTCTTCTTTGGGAACATCCCTGAAATGAAGAGAATTCAACTCCAAGTTCATTTAACACCAAAAACTACTGCTACAAAGGAGTATGACTGCCCTGATGCTATTACTCATTACTGGCCTTCCACTCTCTTCCCACATTTAGAGCAGTGGAGAAATGAATATGGTACTTCTTGTCATTTCCTTTCTTCTTCTTCTTCTTTTTCTCTCTCTCTCTCTCTAACTACCAAAGTAGGATGAAATATAGTTTAGGGAGTTGAAAATTAAAATATGTAGACAATAGCGGTAGTCATAGAGGGTGCAGCTCAGATTTTAGACAACTTTTGATGCCAGAATATTCCAATTGTAATTAGAGTTATAAACTTTTGTAGTCCATATTTATGACAATGACCTTGTATTTGTATTAGATGGTTCTTCTTCTTCTTCTTCTTCTTTTTTTTTTTTTTGGCATCTTTATTATATTTCTCTAACAAAAGCATTGTTCAGAAGATAAATTAATAATAAAAGTTGGTACTTTTCTGTTTCCAAAAAAAAGAAAAAAAAGTTGTCACTTTTCCAATAGGTACACTTGGACATGGATTGGGATTTGGGAATGGGAATTATAGTAGATTTCATTTAAATGATGAATGCACATTTTTACTTGTAACAAGTTGAAGAAACAATGGCATGTTTTGTCATAGCAAATAGTTTCCTCTATTTTTTTTTTGATGAGTCCTCTATTTTCCAAGACATGCCTAGAATATTAACTATGGACCTCTTGAAGATCATATGATAAAATATGCATATCAGCACTAAATCTAAATCTTAAATTTATCTTTTTCAACCTTGCTCACCTAGCTAGTATGCATTGGTGGCAGGACCAATATTCTTATATTCATCTGGAAACATACAGCTTTTATACATAACAGATCCAGAGATGGTGAAGAAAATCAGCCTTTGCACTTCTTTGAGCCTTGGAAAACCTTCTTATCTATCCAAGGATCGTGGGCCACTTCTCGGCCAAGGCATTCTGTCGTCAAATGGCCCAATTTGGGCCCATCAAAGGAAGATTATTGCTCCTGAATTGTACATTGATAAGGTTAAGGTAAATCTCACTTATAAAGTCATAATATGCAATGTAATCCTCTAGAAAGACATAATCCGAAACCATTCTTTTATTACCTTTTTTTAAACTAACTAACTTGGAACAAGTTTTGTCATTTTTATTTTTATTTTTTTGGAATAGTCCAGTTTTGACAATATTGATATGTCATTTTGGACAATGCTCAGCAACAATCCCAAAGCACAATATTGTTTCAGCTTCCCAATTGTTTGGGTGAAGATTGCGTTTTAATGTTGTTACTTCACTGTCCCATCATATTAAGCTTTAAAAATTTAAATTTAATTAATCACTATTTAGATTCTAAAAGTTTAGAATAATTGCTACCATGAGCACAAACTTGCCTAGATATAGATAACTAAGTTCATAAGTATGATTAGACAATACTCAAGGTGCAAGTCAGGATACAAGAACAAACAAACTGCAGTTCATGAATTCGAAAAATGACAGGCTTGACTGATCAAATTGCGTTTCTGCAGAATTTAATTTTGGCCCTATAGCCCATTAAACCCAGTAAGTGATTAGGGTTTCAGATCTAATTCACATAGAATTTAAAGGAAACTCTAAAGCATGTTTTGAAGAGACTTTGGAGCTTCTCTTTTGAGATAAAAAAGTGTTCTGTGTCTACTCCTTTCAAAATCAATATCGGAAATCGATCTACATACTTTTAGAACCGGTAAATCTAAAGTTGCTGAATACCAGTAATTAAAGGTATTAGATCTAAACCTTCAAGGGTGGTCTTGGAGTCATAGACTAGGGGTCTATATTGGAGATCTAAAGCGTAAGTTGGAGGTTCATGTTAAAGCAAATCCACGTCAAAGAAGTCTAACGGTTTTAGAGTTAGATTTGATAATCATAGTTAAGTTTACTATGGAATTATATTCTTGACTGTAAACTTCTATTTGATATAGTGAATTGTTCTCTTGGGATTGGTTTCCCCAAGTTTTTTTTACCTTAAAACTGGATTGTTTCATTAGTTCTCCTGAGTCATTATATCTTATGTTAATTATTTAGATTTTCCGTTGCATGATATGTTTGATATATGTTTAACCTAAATTTACATAATTGACCTAAATAACAACTTGGCTATTGAATTAGTAAACACAACGTTTTCAGAGGTCTAAAAACTAACAACTACTATACCATTATTTAATAAATCTCTATAGACCAAGGCTTGCTTGTTGTTGTAAACTTTTATATTGCTACAAATAATATATGCATTTCCTTCTGAAGGGCATGGTAATTCTAATGGTGGACTCAACATTTTCAATGCTAAGAAGTTGGGAAAGTAGAATTGAAAATGAGGGAGGGATTGCAGACATTGAAATCATTGAGGATTTCAGAAGCCTATCCGCAGATATAATATCAAGAGCCTGTTTTGGAAGCAACTATTCCCAAGGGCAAGAAATATTCTTAAAACTCAAAGCTCTTCAAGGAATCATGTCCAAGAGAAATATAGGAGTTCCTGGTTTTAGGTATGGTAATATTTTGAATCCACTGATCTAAATAACAAAGACTAGAAAACTATAACATTGACAAATTTTGGTTTGTTGTCTGTGAACATCTTTAATTGACTGGTGTTATTATGGCCTAATGATACTTCTATTTAAAAGAGTAGGATTTAGATTTAACACTGGCCTTAGGATTTAGATTCAACCCTGGCCTTTTACGGGCTGTGAGGATTTATGAGATAAGAGAACTAGGGGTGTTTCTATTCTTTTATAAATAATGGGGAAAAAAAAGAGAGAACATCGCTAGGGATGAATGTTCCTAAATATTTCAAACTTGATGTTATGTATAATTTATAGATTCTTGCCGAGAAAAAACAATAGAGCTATGTGGAAACTTGAAGAAGAGATCAACTCAATGATATTAAAGGTGGTAAAACAGCGCACTGAAGCATCATATGAGGAGGATCTTTTACAAATGATTCTTGAGGGTGCCAAAAGTAATAATGGCTATTATGGCCCATCAACAGATAATTCTCGCGACAAATTCATTGTGGATAATTGCAAAAGCATATACTTTGCTGGCTATGAGACCACTGCCATCACAGCCTCATGGAGCTTTATGTTGCTAGCTGCACATCCTGAATGGCAAGCTCGTGCTCGTGCTGAGGTGCTTGAAATAGTTGGGGATAGTCTACCGGATGCCAACATGCTCCGAAACATGAAAACGGTATGTATTTTTCTTTAAAATTTATAATTCTAGTTACTGTATTATAGTACTATTAGTTTTAGCTATTTCTGTACTTGATTTTATCAAATTATCTTCCAAGAAAACACTACCACTACATATGGATGCATGTTAATTCAGAATATCCCAGCAAACAAGAGAGAAAAAGAATGCATATAGGAGTGTATTATATGGTGCTTCTGTGCATATATATTATATATTTGGAAGAATGCTTCTGCACATATATTGGTATCATATGCACTTATAAATGCAAGATTTCCTTAGAATTGAAGGTGGTGCCTAGAAAAACGTTCAGGAATGAATTTTCATACGCCATTGACATATCGTCGAAAAAGTGACTTCAAGTGGCTAGTAACATGATTGAATATTCTTCCTATAATTATGCCTTTGAGGTTGAAAACATTTTTTTTTTTTTCATTTAATTTCACACATAAAGAACTTAACACATTAGTTACCAAATATTTCAAGGAGAGATTAACATCAATGCTTCACAAATTCTGAAACCATGTACTCAACATTGAGAAATTAATACATGAGAGTTGACACACCCATACATTGACATAGGTTCACTAACCTTGTATTTGATGGCAGTTGACAATGGTTATCCAAGAGACATTGCGTCTTTACCCACCTGTGACTTTTGTGGTTAGAGAGGCCCTGGAAGACATAACATTCAAAGACATTATGATCCCAAAAGGCATAAACATGCAGATTCCAATCCCAATATTGCAACAGCACTATGATTTGTGGGGACCTGATGCACACAAATTCAATCCAGAAAGATTTGCTCATGGGATTGTTGGGGCTTGCAAGACTCCCCAGGCTTATATGCCATTTGGAGTAGGGTCTCGTGTCTGTGCTGGCCAACACTTTGCCATGACAGAACTGAAGGTGATTTTATCTCTCATTCTATCCAAGTTTTGCTTCTCACTATCGCCGGCATACCAACACTCCCCTACATTTAGATTGGTTATTGTTCCTGAACATGGAATTACTCTCCGTGTGAGGACAGCTTAACATTTCCTAGCTTTGAGAAAGGCTTTGGTGGTAATAAGAAGATAAAAAGATGAGAGAGATGTAGACTATATGTATTATCTTTATGTAAGGGCACATTTGATGCACACATCTCGTGTCATTACTCTGTAGCAATTGGAGAAGTTGTTATAGTTCCTTTGGTTACATTGTTTTTTACTGATCGTAAATATTTGAAGCAATAATGAACAGTAATTGGGATGCTTGAATCTTAGAAATAGGAGTCATGGTCTAATCTTGTAATACTAAGCAATTTCTAGCAACTCTCTCTTCTAAAGCCACCCTCTCTATCGGGACAAAAGTTTTGTATGCACTTGACACATGAGATACCTTTTCTTCTACCAGGTTTTGAGTAGATGATGACGTCTGTCCACAATGCAAGATAGAGCTAGAGACCCTATAGCATCTCATTTTCAAAAGCCCATTTGCCATTATTGGACCAGCTCTTATGTTAGAGGATTGGCAAATAGGGATGAAGCACACGCTATTTTTTTGGTGGCAAAAGAAGCATCCATGCTACTTTAAAGGCTAGATTTTTGCTAGACTCTTCTTGTTTTGTATGGGTTTCAAGTTTTGTCCCTTGGCAAGATAATTTTTTTGGCACATAATGTGATTTCTTGGGCTGCGTTGTGTCCCACTCCCATCTCTGCTATATCCAAATGAGTCTTTTGCCCAAGTAGAAATGGTTTGGTCCCCTAAGCATTTTGGGATTTGGATGGTTCAATAGTTGGCATTATGCAATTACCATTTTAGTGTGAAAAGTAAAGGTTTAAGGTTAAAAAAAAAAGTAAAAGGATAAAAATATAAAATTTAATAAATTTTTTGATTCAAAGTGAACTTTCAAGTTTTAATCTCAAAACTTAAAATTGGTATTACATAACTATTAACTATTGCACCGAATGACATTCAGTAATCTCATTTTTATTGAGAATAAAAATGAAAAAAAAAAATGTAGGGAGAGACCCTTTTTTGGCTTTTGAGTTTTGGCCAAGAAATTCCTCTTAACCTATTGCATGCTGATGATGATGTGAAAGGGATTTTTGGTTACCTTGACCTTAACTATGTGATATCTGGTTCTGTCACAAAAAAAATGACATCTATTGCTTTGGTGTGCTTCTACTTGTTTTCTTGATTGGGAAGAAGCCTGACAATGCAGGATGGGGAACAAAATTTTGCTCAATAATTGAAAATGGGAAAGCTCACATTCAGAATGATCGGTTTAGTAAAATTTTTTACTCAAAAATTTTAGGAGAGGGAGTGAGCAAAGATCAAGCATGACAATTAAAAGATTTTCTAGCACTGGTCTGTACCATAGGCAAACATCAAGCAAGGCCAGATATGATTGATGTGGCAAAAGAACCCATGCAAATTGAGAAGCCTATCTCTCCTTGATAGCTCCATTCAAGACCAGATTGTGAGAGACCGCGCCCTAGCCTGTTTTGGAATTGGGCCAAACCCTATTGCCTCTCAAAATGGAGGTTCGACTAATTATATTTTTCCCTTTAGATTAAGGGTTTCACAATGCAGTCGCTACTTATTTAATTGTCAGAATAAATAAGAAAACCATAATTGAAAATTTTATCATTTTATTGATTTGAGAATGAATGTACATTGATCAATGGAAATTACATGGCTTTGGTCCTAGATACAATTTAAGATAAAGTACATGTCTTTGTTTTCTAATTATAATCTAGAGATTGACAATTACTTGGATAAGTACTTGAACCCTTGATCTAAGCTTGGAGGCTATGTTACAAGAAGTGATGGTGTTAGGCACCCACCTTGCCTAATGAAGCCGGTCTTCTAGACTATGGTGACTAACATTCATATATCATCCAATATATTATCAATCAATTGCAAGTTGAATTTAATGTGTGTGCATGTGATAAACACTAACTCCATATATTAATTATTGCATTTGGATTGAAAAATAAATTCTTTCTTAACTATGAATAAGGGATTTTAGTTTAAATTTCATCTACATGAAAAATCAATTGATATCTTAGTCTAATGATAAAATGCAATTTTCATAGAGCAAATACCATAGCTTTATATCATATTGTATCTAAAGAACAAAAGAGAGAGTTGTTGTATATAACTGGTCTTTATTCAACTTTCTTATCATAGAATTTATTGTTTTTCACTTTTTTGCTCTCTTTTTTTTTATATAAAAGTAATTATAATATGTTCAATGAAAAAAAGTTTAAAAGGTACAATGTAATTGTTTTTCAATTTTATTTGTAACTGTTTGGTGTAAGAAAAGAGGATATACTAGGGCTAAACAAATCTTTTTTTTTTCCTTTATTCCTAACTCCATTTTACGAGTAGAAAAGAGAGATTTCATGAGAAAATTCTTCAAGTTTGTATCCATACGTATGATCAAAAGGTTGAAACTACAGAAATTACGTCAAATCATCAAGAAGCCTTAGAATGACCAAGAAATTGGTTTGCGATCGACTTGCAGCAACAAGTAACATTGAAGGCACAAGACAAGAGTCTGTAATTGCTAGCCAGAGCAGGGAGATCAAGTACTTAGTATGAATACATATACAGGAAGTCACATGAGTAACATATCAACTGTCAACACAAGACATTGGGGTTTACTAAAGTTTCGACTTGATAGCCAGAGCAGGGAGCTCGAGTACTTAGTATGAATACATATACAGGAAGTCACATGAGTAACATATCAACTGTCAACACAAGACATTGGGGTTTACTAAAGTTTCAACTTGAGTCATACCTGCATTAACAAACTTACTAACCATAGGGCTAGTGTCGTTTTCTTTAGATCCCCTCTTTGAAATGAGCAGATATTAATATTCACATAATAATATTATTTATATAGATCAATAGTTTTTGTTTATCTTAGGGATGTCTTATGCATGATCATACAAAATATAAGATACAGCAAAAGTTAAGAGTCGGAGGAGGCTCAACATTCTGCCTCTCTTTGACGCTAGCAAGCCAGTACAAAACTTAGGTTCTCAATATAGGACAAAATGTACCCATGATTATTAGTGATAAATACTAAAATATACCAAAAAAGTTTTGGTGAGGTGTAAAAACTAGGGGTGTCCAGGTGACCCGTTTACCTAACTAAACCAAGAAACCCGCCCGGACCGACCCACTCGCCACCCGATCCGACGACTCTGGCGGTCGGCAGCAAGTCTCAACCCTCCAAACCCGATTCCGGCGGGTCGAGTAGCGGGTTTTCTCCTCTAAAACCGCAGCCACCCGACCCGCCCAACCACCACTTCAGATGAACCATCCTCCGTTCAGATCCAGCGACGATTAGCCATCTTTTGCTTAGATCCAGCAACAATTTTTCTGAGGTCTACTTAGATCCGATGATTTTGGCTCAGATCCGGCAATATTTTTCAAAAAATTGCTCAGATCGGCGATGTTTAAGCTCAGATCGGTGACGTTTCGTTCTCCTCCAACCAGATCCGACGACGTTTCGTTCTCCTCCGCTCGTTGCACCGTTCGTCAGTTTCAACCGAACCAACTGATTGTTTTTCAAAATCCGATCCGACTCAACCCGTGGTGATCGGCGATTGGTTGCGGGTCTGATTCTCTCCCACCCGACCTGAGCGGGTCGAGTCCGGGTTGGGCACAAATCCGACCCGGCTCGACCCGTGGACAGCCCTAGTAAAAACTATGAAGCAAAGACATGGATCAGATGCTACATTAATATTAAGAAGCTTGAAAAATGAGAAAGTGCTAAAACGATTAGTGACAGTGACAGCCATGGTATACTAATCTAGTGGTGTAGTTTCTAAATTTTATTTGTTGGTCAACAACTGAACTAGAAGCAATATACATCTTACCTGTAATCTTCATCAACTACTCTCTTTTTGTAACCACGCTTGGCATTATCTGGAGAGAATCTATTGATATTTCATGCATGGCATCAGCTGCTGGAACAAAAATGCATGTTTGACATATAAATTATGAAGATATATAATGTTAACGTGTATAGTGTTGTGGGCTTTAGACCCACCTACATTACTTGTATAGCACACATGCTTGTACTACACTCTTATTTATACTGCACACATATGCCTTCTATATAAAGACTCTCATGTACATTCTTTAACTATGAAATACAATACTATTAAATTCAGTATTTCTAACATGGTATCAGAGCCACTGCTCTGACCTTTTCTTAGCAGTCTTGTCTTTATTAGTGTTACTCCATTCTCAACATCGCTTCCGCCATCATAGTAGCTATCGCAGCCTCTCGCTGTTAAACCTCTGACATCTTCCAGTCCTCGTCCTTAGGTTCCGAACTTGCAACCGCCGTCGTTGAGGAGTTTCACACTGCAAAGATCACTGCCCTTTGCATCACCGCCACGAATATTTCTCCGATTAATTTTCTGTACGTACCACTGAGATTGTCTTGCGCTGATCTACAAACTTGTGGAAGCCTCGAAGCCATTGGAGACCGCACGCGCCCCCACGCGCCGCTCAAAGGTTCTGTTCCACTACTCACGTGCCCACGCACCTTCACGCGCCACTGCACATCTGGGTTGTTTCTCCACGCGCTCCCACACGCTGCATCCTTAAGTCACACGCCTTCACGCGCCTCAACCCTCCTGCTGACGTTATTCTGCCACGTCAGCCCTATTGCGTCATCGCTAACATCACTTACTTGCGTTAGCCGCTAACTTTCAGCAGGTTTGACTGTTGACTTTCAACAAGTTTGACCGTTGACTTTTTCTTAAAGTTGACTTTTTGTAGTCCAAGTGCTCCTTACCCAGTTTTTTGCGTAAATTTCATTTTTGCAGTCCATTTTTACATATTTTGCCTCTAAATGAAGAATAAGGACAAGTCTTCTTCCTTTTACAACTTGCGTTAGCCGCTGACTTTCAGCAGGTTTGACTGTTGACTTTCAGCAAGTTTGACCGTTGAATTCAACAGGTTTGACCGTTGACTTTTTCTGAAAGTTGACTTTTTGCAGTCCAAGTGCTCCTTACCCATTTTTTGCGTAGATTTCATTTTTGCAGTCCATTTTTACATATTTTGCCTCTAAATGAAGAATAAGGACAAGTCTTCTTCCTTTTGCAACAACCGTCGCTAACAATCCAACAAACGTTTTTGCAATTTTTGCAAACGTTTTGTCCATAATATTGAGACTTGCTATCAACGCAACAAATCAGCTGTTTCCATTTCTGCTACTACAGTTGCTGACACTAAAAGTGTCCAACCCATGGCTCTCGTCTCTGCACAGTCTTAATCTTCTGGATCTACTTTCACCATTTCCAAAGATGACCTTATAAACATCATCGCTAATGTCATTCGTATGGTTGGTAATGCATTTTATTCCTCTTCTCTCTCAGTTTTATCTGGTATGTCTCCTACCTCTTGAATTATGGATTCTGCTTGTTGCAATCACATGATACCTCACTCGTCCTTATTTTCTAACCTTAAACCTGCACCACACCCTCTTAATATTAGCACAGCAAATTGTTCCACAATGTCTAGTCATAAATATAATATGGGTTCTGTTTCGACCTCCAACCTCTCGGTTCCTAGGGTCTTTAATGTTCCTGACCTTTCTTACAATTTATTTTCTATGGGACAATTAGCTTAGTTGGGTTATCGCATTATCTTTGATTATTCTGGGTGTATTATGCAGGATTTGAGGACAAGACAAGAGCTTGGGACTGGTCCCAGAGTTGGGCGTATGTTTCCCATGAACAACCTTCATCTTCCACTAGTTGCTCTTGTTTTTGTTACTGCAGCTACTGCTGTTTCTTCTATTCCTTCCCTTGCACTTTGGCATCCTCGACTTGGTCACGCATCTTCCTCTCGGGTACAACAGTTGGCTTCTAGAGGTTTGTTAGGTTTAGTGTCTATAGAAAATTTTGATTGTGTTTCATGTCAGTTAGGAAAACAACCCGCTTTGCCTTTCAATACTAGTGAATCAATATCCATTGATATCTTTGACCTTATTCATTCTAATGTTTGGGGGCCTTCCTTTATCTCTAGTATTGATGGATCTCGATATTTTGTTGTCTTTGTTGATGATTACTCTCACTATAGCTAGATTTTTCATATGAAAATCGTTCTGAATTATTGCAAGTATATTCTAATTTTGAAAAAATGGTTGAAACTCAATTTTCCAAACATATCAAAATTTTTCGATTTGATAATACTCTTGAGTACACTCAATATGCTTTCCAAGTTGTTTTGCATTCCTATGGCACTATTCATCAACTAACTTGTCCAGGTACCTCTCAGCAAAATGGTAGAGCCGAACGAAAATTTCGTCATATTCTTAACACTGTTCGTGCTCTCCTTCTCTCTGCCAAAGTTCTTGCTCCTTTTTGGGGCAAAGCTGCTATTTATGTTGTTCATACTATTAATCGCATTCCAAGTCCTGTTATCCAAAATCAAACTCCATATGAGCGTCTTTTTAGGTCACCTCTAGACTATCACCACCTTCGCTCTTTCGGTTCTGCTTGTTTTGTTCTTCTTCAGCTACATGAGCATAACAAACTTGAGCCTCGGTCAAGGTTTTGTTGTTTTCTGGGCTATAGTGAAACTCAAAAGGGATATCGATGTTATGATGCTGTCTCTCATTGTCTTCATATCTCCCGCAATGTTGTCTTTTGGGAACATCGCTCCTTTGTCAAGCTCTCTCACTTCCGTGCCTCCCTATCTTCCTCCTCTATCTTAGATCTTTTTCCAGATGAGGCACATATTCCTTTTGTAGCTATTCCTGATCATCCTATAACTGCTCCTGATTCTCCTGTAGACTTCTCTGTCCAACTACCAGATATCTTTGATCCCTTTCCTAGTTCACCCTTTAATGAACAGGTCGAAGATGAGCTACCCAACCCTAAGCTTCGATCCCTTGCTCCACCTAAAGATCCTGCACCAGACATTCCACCTCATCACTCAACTCGGGTAAGATCTATTCCTGCACATTTACTTGACTATCATTGTTACACTACCCTTGCTACACTGCACGAGCCTCACACCTATCGTGAGGCTTCCACTGACCCTTTATGACAAATTGCAATGAAAGAGGAACTTGGTTCATTATCTAAAAACCATACTTAGGATTTGGTGACTCTCCCCACTAGGAAATCTGTGGTTAGTTGTAAGTGGATCTACAAGATTAAGACTCGCTCTGATGGGTCCATTAAGCGCTACAAAGCTTATCTTGTTGCAAAAGGTTTTACACAATAGTATGGGATTGATTATGAAGAGATCTTTGCTCCGGTTACTCGTATCTCATCTGTTCATGCCCTCTTAGTTGTTGCTGTTGCCAGTAAATGAGACATTTTTCAGATAGATGTCAAAAATGCATTCCTTAATGGGGATTTAAGTAAAGAAGTTTATATGCAACCTCCTCCTGGTCTCTCTGTTGAATTAAACAAGGTTTGTCACTTTCGACGTGCACTTTATGACCTTAAACAAGCTCCATGAGCTTGGTTTGCCAAATTTAGCTCGACCATCTCTTGCTTGGGTTACATGGCCAATCATTATGATTCTGCCTTATTTCTTTGTCGCATTGACAAAGGCACTATTTTACTTCTCCTATATGTGGATGATATGATCATAACTGGTGATGACCTCAGTGGCATTCAAGAACTCAAGGATTTTCTTAGTCAGCAGTTTGAGATGAAAGATCTTAGACATCTCAGCTACTTCTTGGGTCTTGAAATCACTCATTCTACAGATGGACTTTATATTACTCAAGCCAAGTACGCCTCTGAACTCTTGTCTCGAGCTGGACTTACTAATAACAAGACTGTTGACACTCCAATTGAGTTTAATGCGCATCTGACTCCCTTAGGAAGGAAACCATTGTCTAATCCCTTTCTTTATAGACGCTTGGTTGGCAGCCTAGTTTATTTCACTGTCACTCGTCTAGACATTTCCTATATTGTTCACTAGGTGAGCCAGTATCTGTCTACTTCACGATTAACTCACTATGCTACTGTTTTGCGCATTCTTCGAAACCTTAAGGGCACTCTCTTCCATGGTCTTTTCTACTCTGCTCAGTCTGCTCTTGTTCTTTGTGCATTTTCTATTGCTAATTGGGCATGAGATCTCACTAATCGCAAGTCCACTACTGTTTATTGCTTTCTTCTTGGTTCTTCTCTGATTTCTTGGCGAAGTAAGAAACAAACTCATGTGGCCCGCTCCAGTACTGAAGCAAAATATCGTGCCTTTGCTGATACCACATCTGAACTTCTTTGGCTACGATGGCTTCTAAAAGACTTAGGTGTGTCCACATCCTCTGCTACTCCTCTTTATTGTGACAACCAGATTGCCATTCATATTGCTCACAATGATGTCTTCCATGAACAAACTAAGCACATCGAGATCGATTGTCATTTTATCCGTTATCATTTTGTCCATGGTGCTCTCAAGCTCTTCTCAGTCTCCTCCAAAGATCAACGCCTTCGTGATTTGGTTGACAACCTCAAGTTGGTCTCACACCCACCTTGAGTTTGAGGGGGGCTGTTAACGTGTATAGTGTTGTGGGCTTTAGGCCCACCTAGATTACTTGTATAGCACACATACTTGTACTACACTCTTACTTGTACTGCACACATATCCTCCTATATAAAGGCTCTCATTTACATTCTTTAATTATGAAATACAATACTATTGAATTCAGTATTTCTAACATATAACATATGGATTCAATATTCATGGGAGATACATGTTTTCTAAATCTTATTAAAGAAAACTACATTAAAAAAAAAAAAGAAAAAAAAAAGAAAAAGAAAAGGATCTTTAATGCTTGGCACTTGGATGGTACAGTTACTACAAATGCATCGAGCTAAATCAATGTGAAACTATTATGCAAAAATGGTGTCTTCTTATGATTGATTGAATTCTCAAAAGACTTCTTTTCGGCATAGACTTATTGTTATTGATTTGGACCTATCAAGGTACCTCTTACGAAGCAGAGAGCATCATCAATCTATATATGTAAGGGACTTTTCATATCAAGTACCATTATATAGTTAATTCACAAGCTATTGACCGGTTGTTCATTTTACGTGGTTATCATATTTAAGCTCAATAGAGTAGGAAATGACATCAAACAAATATATATAAAAAACTTATCACAAATGCCATGCAGACTCTTTAATAAGATGATAGCAATCTATCACTACAAAAATGTTTCTTCTTATAATTGATGGAATCCTCAAAAGACTTCTTTTCGGCATAAACTTATTGATTTGGACATATCAAGATACCTCTTACGGAACAGAGAGCACGTTCAATTTACGTAGTTAATATCATATTTAAGCTCAATAGAGTAGGAAATGACACCAAACAGATACAAGCAAACTCTTTAATAAGATGATAGCAATCTATCCACAAGCAATACTAAGATCGATCATGCTATCTTTCGTTCTGTCCTCTCTTTCTATCGGCATGAAGATTTCTTTTTTGAACATGTCCTTTTAATTTTCTTTTTCCGGTTCTTTTAGGTATTGCTACTAATTACTTCCTCTTATTTTTCTTCCCAAAAAAAAAAAAAAAACACCCTTTATAGAGATTAAAGCTCATTTCTTTTGTGCTAAGACAAGCTCTAATTAAATTTTCATTACTCTATTGGATTGAAATAATAAATAACAAATAATAGAAAAAATACCTACTTAATGTTATCCAAAGTTGCAGCATAGCTTAACAATTAACAAAGACCTTATATATATATATATATACATACAACGACTAAAATATAGGTAGGCTAATATGGATATGATACCATATGATGCAAGCCTTCAATTAGAGTATAACCAATAATTTAAGCCATGCACGTTGTCCACACATACTTTTCAATATTCTTAGATTTTAACTACCCTAGCTTCTTTAATTGAGAGAAATATATTACTAAGAAAATAATGTGTACATATTTTGGACACCCAATGGACATGAAGAATTCTTTTTCACATGACATATGCTTTGGACACATCCATAATCCGTCTCCAATATATATATTAAAAAATAGGCTATCCATTTTATCGAAACCTCCAAAGTTTCATGGAAATTGTTGTGCACAAACCGCTTCATTGTCGACTTACATGCGACATATTAACTATTAAGTATATTAATTCGAGGATGGACTTCATTGTGAAATTTTTTGTAAGGACCATGAATCACCAACACTCCTAAAAAAATATAAATGTGTTGCAAACGGTGAATTTATCTAATGAAAATTTTAGTGTCTAGGGGCGCAATATTTGTCCTCCTCAATAAGGTCAAAACTTTGTGTTGATCAGTGACACTGACAGCGCCTTTGTTCATTTCTTTTGTTAATTGGGTTCACTTCTGTGTTGCAGTACTGTGTATATTTCTAAGTTCATAGGTCGATGCTTCAGATATTCTATACATGGATGCTTTTTATGAAACTTTTATTTGTTAGGTTTATAATTTGTAGGTTGGACAACCATGAAAGAAAGTTAGTCCTGTAAGCTTTTTTAGAATCTATTTCAACTTCAAGACTTATTATGCCAAGAACTGCTCAAGAACAAGGAACTCAAAGCTAGTCGATTGATCAAGACTGGCTCGACAACCAATTGATAGCTTTTCAATTAAATGAGAATCATAAATCCTAATTCTCAATTAGACCCATTAATTCGTTCAGACTGTAGAATTTTGAGCCCTACTTGTTAGAGTATAAAAGGACTTTAGGGAGGTCTAAAAGAAGTTTTAGAGAGGTGCATATTTGTAGACTTAAGGTATCGTGACCAAGTTCTCATTCACCATCAAATCAAAGATCAAGAAATTGGTGATTAAGTTGAAGCTACTGTATTCAACACGGACTTACTATTGTGAGAAGTTTCAAGGCAGTCCTTGAAGTCATAGACGAGTTGTCCTTGTGAGGAGGTTTTTTTTCTTTTTTCTTTTTTCTTTTTTTCTTTTGAAAAAAAAATGTGGTCAAACATTTCTTGACTTGAAACTAAATGAGACTATTTTATAAGAATTAATGTTTCCAATATTTACTTTTATTATCTATATAATTAATTTTCAGATGTTTCACCAATTTCAATCCTTATAGCTCTACTGAGTCAGAACTAAAATGAATATGTAAAAAAATTAAAAATTAAAAAAAAAAAAAGATAGAAAAAGACATATATTATCAGAATTATGCTAAGAACACAACTTTGTGTCACAACTCACCACATGACGAGTTGTGATTGATAAGGGTGTGTCCGCACATGGCACACTGACATACCCTTACCAATCATAACTCGCCATGTGGCAAGTTGTTGCACAAAATTATGACAAATTATGACACAAAGTTGTACCAAAAATTGTGCCCCTAGCACTTTTTTTGTACCAAAAGTTAATTTTAGAGCCAAAGTACATTTTTTCTACTTTTATATATATATATATATATATATATACTTGGGGATTTTTTTTTTTAAAGGTTGGGGACCCGGGGGGTGGACCTCCTTAGCCCCAAGGTAGTTCCATCCCTGAAAATTAACCTCCTTTTCACAATTAAAATCTATTATTTTTAACTTTTTAATTAAAGAGTATTTTCACATATTCAATGACTTTTGCTTTATTTTTTCCTGTGGAGAAATTTGTTGTGGCAAGTCTTTTGGTGCTTGAGAAGTGAATCGAATAGACTAAAGTGGATCAAATGGACCGATCTGAACCAAAGTAGTCCAAAATTGACCAAAATGGATTAAAGTGGACTGAAGTGAACCGAAATGAATTGAATAGACCGAACTGGACCAAAGTGAACTGAAAGGACCAAAGTGGACCAAATTATCTGCCACATCATCATGAAGGAAGAAAGAGACACACAAAAAGGAAGAGGCAAACAAATAAACAAAAATGCCATGAGCCGTATGCACATGATAAGCATACAACACTTTCTTTCTGTCTTCTAATAGTTGAAATTGCCAAGTTAGCTCATGCAAAGAAGTGATAATTTAAAAGGAGGATGCGAAGGAGGGGCAGAATCAGCCCTTTATGCATACAATGTGCATTAAAAAGGCCGATCACTCGCACTGAGCAATTCCTTCAATTGTTTCACCTGGGATACAGGTTAATCTAACGTACATAGACTTACAATTTATTGAGAACAATGGGTTCTTCAAGCACTGCATTTACAGAATTGAACATCTCATGCGAAGTGAATCCGTCATCCTTCATGTAAAAAAGGTGCAACACTTTAATCATTTTCCAGAACAAATCCTTGCATGCTCTTGGAACTACACTCCCCTTTTCCTGCAAAACTAATTTCAGAAGTTCTCTCCTCTTTCCAGCAATAAAACTCTTCATTTCCTTAATGGTCTCTTCTTTAGTACAATCTCCACCACCATGAATCATGCACAAAGATACAGCATTCAATTTCCCTTCTTCAGATTCCCTCTGCATCATAGCATAAAAAGATTAATAACTCCAAACTAATCATTTACGAGGAGAAACTAATAATAACATTTTTATCTTTTTCATTTTGGGGAGGGGGGTGGGGTTGCTGTACCTTAAAGGTCTGTATATCATTTAGAAGACGTCCACAAGTGCTCATAATTTCATATAGATGATGTAATTCTGGAGTTCTAACAATCTCTTCTGAAAGCTTAGGCCCAACACAATAGAGAGCTGGGAGGACTATAGGTCCTAAGGCAAATGACACGTACCCATTTGTCATATATTCATCCATAGATGGCACGGACTTGTCTCTCAACCACTCTGCTTCTTTCAACATAGACTTCAGCAAATTCAACCACTGCATGAAAAGCAATGCTCATATAATCTCTGGTTGAATGAATAAATAAATGCAAAATGAGATTGTCCAAGCTTCCTCTTTTCTTTTTTTCGGGGTAGTCTCCATGAGAGATGAAAATGAAGCAAATTCTGAAGTTATTCCATATACATAAACTCAAGTCCTAAGGCTAATATTTTAAATAAATATCTACAGGTTACATTAAAGTGAAGTAATTGCATCAGTCACAACCATAGGAGAGATCAGAAAAGCCTACAAAAGTGATATACCCAAAACGTATTACAATGTAAATGTGGAAAAAAGGAAGGTCTCATCTCACAATGTCAATTATGTGACTTATCACATTACGTCCTTGCCATGTTAATGCCTTGTCTGCAAAGTCACAGATTGTGCTGTGAAGTGCTGAAAATATAATTTCAACATTCTCAGAACAACAGTCAGTGCTGACATCAACATCCCATCTGTGGTTCAATTCCAATAGCATCATCAGTATTATACATTAAAGACTACTTAAGACTCCAAACAGAAATCACAGACAGATGAGAGATTCAAGAAAAGGAATTTGGAAAAGGGGAAACATACTTCTCAACCAGTTGTATAAGGTTTACCAATTCCTCTACTGAACCACCAACGTCAAAGAAATCATCAACCACTGTGGTAAGCACCCCATTTTTGGCCCATGATATTCGAGCATCAGAAAGTTCAGGGGAAAAAAGGGTTGCTGCAGCAGAGAAGTAACAGTACGCTAGTTTCTGCCTGGCAAACTTTAACTTGTCTAATCTGTTCTCTGTAATCCACCTGCTTACATGAAAATGAAAATTTTACAAACAAAAGATGATAATCTGCTTCCTTTCACTGTTTAAAGCAAGAAGCTATCCCAATGACTGATAATCTAATTGGTTTTTCTTGATATCATGGTCATGTAGCAAATATTATCAACCAGTAACAGGGGCAAACCACTGATTCCAGATTATGTTTTGCCAAAAAAATAAAAGTAAAAGGACTGAAAGTTGCTTCCAGTTCCATATGCCAATGAAAAAATGAAAGTAGCTTCTAGTTTAGAATGCCAAGTTATCCTGTTACACATGCCAACCTTTGATCCTGCCATAATGAATATTCCAAAAAATCCCAGTGATGATATCATGATAGCTGAAAGTACACAAAGATATGCACCTTGCAAGATCTTTGAGTTCTTCACGCTGTATTGATTGGCAGATGTTGAAGTCCTCGACCGCCAGATTTAAGAAATCTTCATTGCCAATATTTGAAGAACTGACATAAGAGCAGTACAAGGATAAAGCAATTGTTTAAACTAATGACAACTAATTTTTTTTTTTTTATCAGAATGAAAATCTCCACATTCCATAGAGGGAAAATAAAGGACAAAGAAACACCAAAGGTTTACCTATAGGCAGTTTTTAAAACCCTTGTATTATTTTTATTGTAATTCTCAATGGCTCTCCTGTTTGATAACCGTTCCAAACTTGCATGGTAGGGAAACTTAAGAGCATATTCCACCTGAAATGTTTAAAGGTTGCAATCTGCTGAGATTTAACTTTGGACTAAACAGTAAAACGTCAGTAATTCAGAGAGAAGGGTTTTATTACAGGAAAAACCTCTTGGCTAACATATTTATTCAGTCCATCTGCATGAATTGAACCATTGGATAATTCTTGTATCAAAAACTGACTGGTCCAGAAATTTTGTTTCTCCAGAACAAATTCATCAGGATGTATGATAATTTGTGAAGCCCTAAATAATTCCAAAACAGAACCAATGTCCTTCATATATCCTCCAAGGGAACTGGAGAAATGATCTTCTGAAAGCCGGGTAAATGGATCTACAAAACAGGATATAGATTTTAAACGTTTCCTAAATAATCAAAATCTGGTAGGCTGTCTCTTAAATCACAAAGTACCTGAAGAAATATCATATCCATTGACACGTAATATCCGAAACGCCATTGCACAAGTGGCAGCATCTAAGAATATATCCTCCTCACCTTGTAGCCAGTATCTGTTTGTTGGCAAATGTCATCTTTCCCAATAATCAAGAACTCTATGAAATCTAAAAACTCAAACTATTGCCTAACTTGAAAAATTTATTGGAGAATAGTATGAATTTATTATTCTTCAAAGGAATATCACACCATAATTGGTGCAACGACCTAAAAATGACATTACCTGTACGTTTCATCCAATACACTTTTGATCTCCTTCCTGAAATGCCGATCAATTCCCAACCTTTCAAGACTATCAACCATACAAAGACGAGTATATATATCCAGAGGATAAACCGTAGGAACTGGAAAAAATTAAAATTGAAAATAACCAAATAACTGTCAGAGATATCAGAAATGTAACTAAATATACATAGCAAACTATAGGCAAGTATGGAGAGAGGGACCTGCATTCCCAAACTTATCTAGGAGTGAGTGAAGGTAACTAAGACAACCAGAATTCTTAAGGTAAGTAAAAGCAGCTGCTGTGGTGGATGGTGAATTAAAAAGTGACCCATTCTTTCTTTGATATTTCATGATCATCTCCCAGTCTGCTGACTTCCCCAGTCCCTCCGAAAAATATGCTAAGTAGGACCCCTTCCCTTCCAAGTTGCTACCATAGCCTCTAAAAGTAGATATGTAATAGAGATGGTTTAGTTAGGAGAATCTAAGGCCATCATTCACAAAATTAAACATTCTATTCTGTTTGTACTACTATTCACATTTCATATATGAACAGTTTTATCATTAGAAGAAATAATGTTGTTCACCCCCTGATACAAAATACATTAAATAGACAAAGCAAGCCAAGCCAATCAAGTTTCAGCAAGGTAGCTCAGCTTTTTGAGCTCAGTACTCACCTTGACTAGGCTTAACCCCACTAGTTTTACATCCTGATTTTGAGACTGGACAATTTTTGTCATGTCCATTGCTATCAAGGGAAGTACTCAAACACAAACACAAAAAAGCAAATTCACTTAATGATAAAGCTGAACAGAAACCAAAACTGAATTAGAAATGTACCTTTTAAGCTCCAACTCTCTCTTGTGGAACAAAGCATCTAAATTTGTTGCCCCTAGAGGGATACTCAAATCCAAATTTTTGGCATACTCAATTAGAGCAGGAAATATTATGTCAAATCCAATAGGAGAAACTTGCTTCTCATCAGTAGCTGCAGCTATATTTGACTCAATAAAGAACAGGCCTGCAAAAAGAGAGAGAATCTATCTATTGGAACTCGATTAACGAGATTTAGCAAGAAGAACAGCAGAAATACCCTTGTTCATTTGTTCTTCACCAACACCCCATTGCTTTAGTGGAAGGATACATGCTAAGGTAGATAAGAGAGCATCTTTAACTAAAAAGGGATCGCGATTAGGAAGACTCCACGAGCCATCATGGAGTTGATTATCCAACAACCAATTCACACACTGAGGGAAAAAGGGGGCTTGTGGAGTATTTGGGCAAGGGACCATTGCCACCCAGGCGGTATCATATGAGGAAACAGATAGTTCAACCTTATCAAACATTGTCTTAATTCTTTGTTTAGTCCCCTCGATGAACTGCATAAATAAATAAAAATAAATTTTCGTGAATATAATTGTCTGATATACAAGAATACAAAAAAGTAATTAAACTGAATGAAGGGTTCTCATACCAAAGCTGGTTTCTTGGCTTTTCTAGCTTCAATTGATCCAGGAACCAAACTAACTGTTTGAGAACACAATAACCCACCAGAGATTAAAGAAGGTATAGTAAAGACAGATAGCCAATTGAAGTTACTCAAAGCATGTCTCTAAGTTATAAATTAAGAGAACTAAATAGAAAAAATAAATAAATAAAAGGAATTGATTCAGTTTTTACTTCATAGTTACAAATTTCATTCTCTGGTGGTTTTACAGTGAAATTGAATCTTCTAGATGTTACAGTCCCTCTTGTCTGAGATCAGATGCACAATCACCATTCTACCACTTCATTTTCATATCGAGGCAAGTCAATTAAGGAAGAAACAGAGAGTATGACTTTGGACAGAAAAAAAATTATAGTTTTGCACTGTCTCAACCAATGCTCTTTACATCCACCCTCTTCACCATGTAGCTCATTCCAGTTAATTTTATTTTCTCCCTCATAACGCAGACATCAAACCATCTTAAATGACTTTTGTCCACATTGTCCAGAAATTGGAGCTATCCTTATTTTCTGAAAGTCTTGTTCAATCTTTTTCTTGTATGGAGAATACAAGGTGCGAAGTTACTAAAAAAGGAGACAAGAAATCCATGACATAAACAAACTCCTGGATATTATACCGACCCAAAAAACTCTCTCTCTCTCTCTGAAAAAGTAGCTCTTAAAGCATACACTAGTTCCTCTCAATCTCTAAAAGCATCACTTGTCAAGAAGATTCAACATGCAAACAAGAAACCCAGTTCCAAAAATAAAATATTGAATGAAACTTTAAGACAAGGATCCACAAAAATTCATTCAGATAGGAGATAGCAAGGATGTAACATAAAACAAAAAACCCAAAACAATGCAACCCGCCAAAAACAATCAATAAAGAGAGAGAGAGAGAGAGAGAGATGGAACCTGAAGTAGAGTAAAGAGAACACCAAGGTCTGCTGGAGTGAGAGAGAGACATGGTTGTACTTGTGCCAGAATGAGGAAAGTATTTGTTGTACTTACTAAAGCTACAGAGTCAGACTCACACAGTCAGCTAAATATAGTCATAGTATATATAAACATGACATAGATGTGAAGTGGGACCCAGGAATCAAAGGCAGACCGATACGGTGAAGCAAAGGCAGCAACACAACAAAAGTTTGAAAACTATATATATATATATATATATATATATATATATATATATATATATATTAATTAGATGGTTGGCGGTATACGGGGAGGAAGATTTGAACTTCCACACGGCCGGTTTGATAGAGTATTTTAAATATTCATTTTTAGTTTTTAAACAACATTACATATATTTTCATATATTTTTTTATTTATACGTATTTTAAAAAATTACAAACAACACTACTCAAACTCCTCTACCAAACGAGCCCCATATTTCTTTGAAATTCGTGAATATTCGAAGTTTGTCAATTTTTTATTTTTTGATTAAGGGTTAGAGACAAGTTGACTAGTATTTGGTTTGGTGTAATGTCTTAAAATTTTCAGGTTTGGTTGTCGGAACTTGGTTTGGAGAATATGGGGTTGTTTGGTACATTATTTTAAACATATGTTTTTAGTTTTTAAACAACATTACATATATTTTTACACACTTTTTCACCCACACGTATTTCCAAAAAAACTAAAAAAATTTGTTTAAACACATGTACTAAACGAGCCCTATATTTTGCACACTCTCAATATATATTCCTTTTAAAATCGCATTTTAAAAATATGATTTCATTCTATGTAGCCGTATGATTTCGGCATAATATTTATTGTTGTTTCACTCTTGTTGAGCAACATCAGCAGCCACATTATCCACATTTTCTATATTTTCTTTCCTCTTTTTAAACTTTTATTCTCCCAATTCTCAAAAAAAAAAAAAAAAAAAAAAAAAAAAAAAAAAAAAAAAACTCTTTTTCTTCGTATTAGTTCACACCTACTGTCACATTTATTACAACTTTTCTCCTCTCTTTCTGCCTCTTTATCTCCCTACTACTTTATGCTTTACTGTTACACTTCCTTCATCATTTTATCTTTCTTATATTTTGATTCTTCTTCTCCCTATTTTATTATGTATAAATTTGATATCATTTTTTCCATTAATTTTATATTTTTTTCCACACAAAAATGTGAGTACTCTCTCTCTCTCTCTCTCTCTCTCTCTCTCTCTCTACTTTTTTTTCTTGAATTTTTGTTCTTTCTTATAACTCTAATTAAAGTTGATAGTTCCTTTTTTTTTAAATATGTGTTTTGGTATTTTGTGTGTGCGTGTGTGTTTTTTCCCATCAGAAAAGTCTTCTCTTTTATTTTATAGTTTTGATTGAAATTTGGTTTGGGTTAATACTTAGATTTTTTTTTTTGGAAATAGTAATTTGAGATATTCCTACCAATTGTTTGAGTAATAAATTATTATAAAGTCTAACTTTTATTCCTTTAGTTTCATTTTAATTTTGGTTAAGATAAAGCTGTAATTTTGTGATGAGTTTTGATTATTATTATAATTTGCTTATTCCTTAAGAGATAAAAATTTTGAATAATAAATTTGAAATTGATAAAGTTTAATTGCATATTAGGCAAATATAACACACTACAATAGAAGTTAGAAGAATATAGTTCACCTTAAAAAAAATATTAATAAAAAAAATGATATATTTATAGAGATAAAAAGATGAAAAATACTTGTAGAAATATTTTTTTTTTTTAAATAGACAATATTTGTAATGTATAGAATGAGAGAAAGAATAACAAATTTGAATCTAATACCAAAAACACATTTGGCAATTGTTCATTTTAAAATAAGGAGGTATTGTGTTGCAGTGGTTAACTTAGTTCATAAAACTTACCACCAAAAGGGTTATACACGCATATAAGCTACTAAAACTTGAACGATCTTGTAATAATTGGTCAGATAAGAGGACAAACGATTCTTGCTACAAAACCAACAGCTCTGCACCAGAACATCCAGAAGAATTTGAGCCCGTATATACTTCATGATATCTATAAACTATCATCAATCCATGAGAGAAATGAAATGAATTTGATTCTGCATCAGATGTATTTTGATCAATTGACATTACTCCTTCAGCCGGTGCTTTACACCACTGAAATTTTGAGCAATAAATTGAGGCACCATGTACAGCCTAAGCCATGGGAGTCATAATTGAATATACAGAACCGACGATATGTGGGAAGAGAATTAAAGTTGACCTCAAGGTCCAAGACCTAAGCTATATATGTAATATACAACTAAACTCATGTACGTAATCTCCTTATTTTTAGTCACGGTTTTTACAATTAGCATGTTATTTACTATCTTTAGCATCCTTTATTATTTTTTATTTTTCGCAATTTTTACTTTGCTCAACTTTTCATTTTCTTCAACTATTTTCTTCTTAATTCAATTTTTCATCTCCTCCAATCATTGTTTTAAAAAAAAATTCATTTGATTCCCTCTATAGATTTTTAAATTTTCTCATTTATATATCCTTTAACTCTATAGTTTCACTTTGTTCAACATTTCATTTACTTCCACCATTCCTATTCCATCTTAATTTTTATATAAATTTCTTATTATTTCATTTCCACTCTTCTCCTCTATTCCTTCCAAGTTGTCCACGACAAAAGAGGTCAATATTCTCTCTCTCTCTCTCTCTCTCTCTCTCTCTCTCTCTCTCTCTCTCTCTCTCTCCAATTTTGTTTCTCTATTGGTGGAATTTTTTTTTTTTTTTGGTTTCAACCACTTATTTTTAGGATTCCAGTTGTAAGATATCTAATAATGAAACCATCACTGGAGTTGAGATCTCATTCAAAGAGAACGATATCAAATATCTGGAGTTTCTTTTTTTATATTTTCTACTAATGGTTCTTTTTGTTATTGTTGATTTAATTGTCACATCATATTTAATTGTTGATTTAATTGAGATCTCATATTTAGGTATTTTGGTATTCCAGTTCTTGATCATAAGTTTTTTTCTTTATCCCATTGGTTTGATTTGATTTGGGTTAATAATTCGTTGTTTTGCAAGTTAACATTTGATTATTTTTAGTGATCCATTTAAATGTTAAACTATGAGACTTTACTAAATTTTGTTTATTTTTTAATCTTTTTGGGTGATAAAATTGGTAGTTTTGTAGAGAAAGTATTCTTAATAGTTGTATAATGCCGCTTATTCAAAGAAAAGCAAAGGTTGGTCAAACGAAAATAATCAGATATATTTTAGCTTTTGCTATTGTATTTTCATTATTATTATTATTATTTTACAACTATATGCATATATAGAAACTTAATTCTATTTGTTTATTTGATAATCTCTTTTGGTGGATGAATTTGTAATTTCCACAAAGAAAATAACCTCAATATTATCAACAACAAATTTTTTTCCTAATTGGTCCAGTTAATCATTGTTAAGTTTTATTAATTTTTTAGATACGTTTTTCGGTGTTTTGGATTGAAGGGAAGAAAAACTAGGGTTTGAGAAAGTTTGTTTAAAACTAAAAGAATAATTTTCAAATTTTATATACTTTTCAATGATACACAAAATGTTATAAATAAATTTTATTAAAAAATGAATATGTTCACTAACTTGCCTTTTGAATTCCTATTAAAAATGGTTTTGTTCTCATTTTGATACCACATAAATTATATATATTACATTTTTTATTGTTCCTATTATCCTATAATAAATGAAAACATGGTTATGAAATACATTACTCATTACTCTTTATTAAATTAAACTAGATTCCAAAAAAGAAAATAATAATAATGAGATCACTATAAAAAAATTATCACGCGCAACGCATAGTTTGCGACTAGTATATATAATAACTCCTCCGCCATGAATAATGCACGATGTTACAAGCATTCAATATTTTAATAATTTCCCTTGCTCTAATTCCCCCAGGTCTATATATCATGCAATAGACTCCCACAATTGCTCATAAGCTCAAATTGGTGATAAATTTTTGACGGACTGATGTGAATGCTCTTAAGCCCAACAAAATTGAGAGCTACAAGGACTATAGTAATAGGTCCTAAGGTAAATGATATGCACCTACTTGTCATATAATAATCCATAGTTGGCACAAACTTGTCACTCACCCACTAGGCTTCCTTTAAGCCAAACTTAAGCAAATTCAACCACTGCATTGAAAACATTGCTCCTATAATCTCTATTTGAATGAATAAACATATGCAATATGAGATGTTCAAGAGTTCCTTTTTATAATTATAAATGGGTTTGGCTTACCTGCAGTATTTTTTTAACTAGATATTTCCTTTTGTTTTAATGGGAAACTGCCACATCACCTACTAACTAAATAAAATGTGGAGAAAAAAACCCACTATCACTTGCCATAGTATATTTAAAACAAAAGGAGATGTTCAGTTAAAAAAATACCGAAGGTAAGCTAAATTCATTATAAATCTAGATATCACGGGTGTCCTTAATTAATCTTTTGAAGATCTATAGCCAACCCCAAAAATTTGGAATTAAGGCTTCTTGTTGTTGCGGTTGTTCTATAAATTCAGATGCCATCTAAACTCCATTTTTAGGGTAATCTCCACTAGAGATGAAACAGAATACAATTTTGACATTATTCAACATATATAAACCTTTATTCGTAAGGATAATATTTAATTCAATCTCTATAAATATATACTACATTAAAGAGAAGTAACTGCATCAGTCAGCAAGGTCAATTATGTGACTTGTCACATTACATCCTTGCCACATGAATGCTTTGTCTCTGTATATATTAGTAACGTGATGTGTATACTATGCATGTTGTATATGCTAGAGTGGATGTGTATACCATGTTGTATGTGCTAGAGTGGATGCAGAAGAGGAAGTATAGAATAGGAACACTGAAAACATGAGGGTTACGTGGTTCAACTTTGTCGGCCTACGTCCACGGAGGAAACCCTTAAGGGTTACATCTTTATCATGTAAGAGTGTAATACATAACATGTGTTACAATGAATCATAACATGAGTATATATAGGCGACTAAACCCTAAACTATTAGTACAAATAGGAGTGGGCTTGGGCCTATTACATTGGACTAATATGTCTAATATATCTCTATTAGTCTCCAATGCCAAAGATTGTGTTGCAAAGTGCCGAAATAAAATTTCAACATTCTCAGAAGTTTCCTTTTTCTTTGTTATATAGGATTATAACAAAGAAACACAAGGTGTAACTCTTTATTAATATTACACCGCTTAATAACTTTTTATTAAGTTAATATTTTGAAAATCTTACAGTTAAATTACATATCTTCTTTGTTCTTGACACCAAATTTCATGTTAGTTGACAGTCGAATGTTATTTACATTTTGATCCAAAAACTAATGTTTTGTGTATAATTTAAAAGTATATAAAATTTGAAAGATAAACATTTTCTATATGACATTTACTAATCTATGATCATATTGATATTTTACCAGCATGAATGGTATAAGAAAACAATGTAATCTAACAGTGGATTTGTCAAAAATATATACAATTGAAAGTTATTAAGTAATGTAGTAATGACAAAACTTATACCAAGTGTAACTTGAATCTAGTGTGTGTACTACCATTGATAGCTATAAGAGGTTAATAATAATAATAATAATAATAATAATATTATTATTATTATTATTATTATTATTATATCAATTGTTGTGGTAAACTCTTTGATACTGTGCTTTTTGAAAAAATGGCGGTTTCAAAAAGTGCAGTATAAAACTGAGTATTTTTTTTTTTTTTTTAACAGAACATTTGGTAAAAGCTGTTAAAAAGTGTTTTATGAAAAATCTAAATATTTCATTAGCACTTATCAAATTTGCAGGTTGAAGTGCAAATTACCATAAATGACAAAATATATATGGCAATTATTTGTTTTAATTATAAATTTTGATTAAATCTACGCACACAACATTTTGTATAAAAATTTCACAACAAATTTCTTATGACAATCTATTATTAAATAATAATAAAAATGATGTATGATGGAGTTAAAATGAGAATCAATAACTTGTCACTTAAGCATTATTATGAAATTATTGTAAAAATATTGTGTTAATAATAGCAAAAATTTATATATTTTTTATTTTTGTACATTGCCTTACATAGTTACATTACAGCTGACACATGAAGCCAACATAAACACTTAGAGTACGTTTGGTAACTATTTTTTTCCCTTATTTTCTGTTTCCAAAAATAATTTTCTATTTTTGAAACTAAAAAACTTGTTTGGAAACCCAAAATGGACAGAAAACAAAAACAGTTCTTAAAACTCAATTTGTGAAGGAAATTGAAAACATGTAAAATGCTGTTTTCAGTTTCTAATTTTCAAAAGTCAATGAAAACACGCATTTAATTTAATAAATCTGTCTAGCATTAGAGTTCAAATTATAGTAACAACATATTTTAGTATTTTCTATTTTCTTCTTTAAAAAAGCTTTTTTTTTTTTTTAATTTCAACTTACCAAACATGTTTTTGATTTCAAAAATATAAGAAAATTGTTTTTTCTTTATATCTCCAAAAACAAGTTTTTGAAAATAAAAAACAAAAACTGTTACCAAGCATAACTTTACCCTTTTTTTTCTCTTTTTTATTCCTTCTCTTTTTCTCATCTACTCATTTCTATAAAAATCTTCTCCTTTTCCTTCTCTTATTATCCTCTAGAATCTTCCATCCACTCTTCTTTTTTTGGTAATAAAAAAGAAATGGGTGCAACACGCAGACTTCCTAGGGGATCACCCATCCTAGTACTACTCTCGTCCAAACACGCTTGATGGGATCCAGTGCATTAGTTTTGGTATGATTGCACCCTATCCACTCATTTCTTCACCCTCCCTCTCTTTCTTCCTATAACCCCAAAGCAACTCTAGAGGTTTATGGCTAATTAATATAAACACATCTCTCTCTCCGTAAACCCAAAACCAATTCCAATCTATCTGTCCGTAGCCCCAAAAATTCTAATTCCTAAACCCATGACCTAGATCATTGCAATTTGTTTATCTTTGTAGGATTTTCTATGGATATCACTATATTTGTGGTTAGCTTATTGCAATTGTTTATCTCTGTATGATTTTCTTATAAATATTTTGTGGTGAAAGAGTTTGGTAAAATGGAGCTTTCATGAGAAAGCTAAGGGTATTTTATAGATAAAAAGCAAAAGTTCCAACATTAATGTTATTATGATTTCTACGTTTTGCAGTTGCAGCTTAGCTAGTGGAATATTTATTAGAGCCTGTTTGATAGCAAATTTCAAGTATTGTTATTCAAAATGATGTGAAAACTTTGGTTTAAAGAGTGTTGTGAAAACATGTGTTTAAAGTATTCATAATTCAAAAAATTTGTTTTATACCATGTTTCAAAATTTTTTTTTTTTTGATAATTAACATAAGATAAACTTTCATTAATCCAAAACAAAGTTCAAATTAGTTACATCACATTGTATTTGATCCTTAATAACTAAGGGGGTATCTTCTACCCAAACAATACAATCATCCACCCCTCTGGCATGTTTTGCCAGTATGTGGGCTGCCCTGTTACTGCCCCTACTGATGTGAATAGCCTTCCACGAACTAAATTGCCTCAAAGACATTTCAATACCTTCAATTACCTTTCTGATGGAGCTTTGAATAGGATCTTGCCCTCTTAATGCATTCACCACGATCTGCGAATCACTCTCAATGATGATTTCTTTTAGTCCAAGATCTCATGCCAACTGTATCCCTTCCTCCATAGCTTTAGCTCCCGACTCTAGTGCACCCAACGGCAACTTCATTCGTTTACTCATCGAACCCATCAACTGGCCCCTCTCGTTCCTGATTACAACTCCCACACCGTAGCAACCAATGTTTCCAAAAACGGCTCCATCTGTATTAATTTTGTACCAACCCGTGCTGAGGGGAGTCCAAGAGAGCATACCTGAATTGGAGGAACGGGATTGGACTTGTTGAGGTTGCCTCACTTCCTTTACATATTCTACTGCAAACCTTACCATTTCAGCTGCTGTTTTGCCTCTCCCTTCATGTCTGAGTTTATTCCGATTACTCCATAAACTCCAACCCATGGTTGCAATCAATTCCCAATCTACCTCCAGGCATCTCTCCCTAATTTCCCAGACAATGTCCATAAAATCCAGGTGAGTTTCAGGCAGCAAAGGAAGCTTCAATTTTGTTTTACTCCATACCTCTGCTATTGTTTGGTATCCCCATAGAATGTGACTAATAGTTTCATCTCTTCCACATACATCGCAGCTGGTTTCCACCTCCAATCCTTTTGACTTTAGGCGACACTTTGTTGGCAGAATATTTCTACATGCCCTCCACATGAAATGCCTAATTTTGTTTGGGCAGTCCAAATTCCAAATGAGCTTCCAAATGGCTTTAGATTTTGACCCATCTGAGCTTTCTCCTCTTTCTCCATGTGGATTTAGCTTTGGCATCAATTTCTGAGCTGCCCTGTAGGCACTCCTAATAGAAAAACGGCCATTGGGAGTCCAAGCCCACAGTAGGGAGTCATTAGGAAGCCTAGGACTAAGTGGAATTCCCAGGACAATTTCAGCTTCGTGGGGAAGTAATGAGTTTCTTACTAGATTAGCATCCTAACCATGGGTCTCCCTATTGATGAGGTCTGATACCATAACAACATTAGTTGAAAGACCTCTCGGGCTGATTACTTTGAATGAGTCCGGGTTTGGGATCCATCTATCCTCCCAAATATGAACCCTTACCCCATTTCCAATGACCCATCTAGACCCCATCACGATTAAATCCTTGGCTGCCATGATACTCCTCCATACATAGGATGGTCTATAGCCCAATTGCGCCTCCTTAAATGAGCTCCCCGCAAAGTACTTTGCCTTAAAGACTCTATGGACAAGGGTGTTTGGGTTTTGTTGGATTCTCCAACCTTGCTTTGCTAAGAGCGCTAGGTTGAAAGTTTTTAAGTCTCTGAAGCCCCTGCCCCCTTCCATCTTCGGCATGCAAAGTTTTTCCTAAGAGATCCACGCCATTTTTCGTTCCTTATCCTTCTGGCCCCACCATAAATTTCTCACCATGAAGTTCAACTCCTTGCATAAAGAGTCTAGGAGTTTGAAACAACTCATGGTATAGGTAGGCGTGGCTTGGGCCACGACTTTAATAAGGATCTCTCTCCCCGCATTGGAAAGGAGTTTTCCTTTCCACCCCTCAATTTTCCTTCCCACCATATCTTTAATGTGGTTAAAAGCTTTCCTTTTCCCCTTTCCCACTAAAGGTGGCAACCTAAGGTACTTCTCATGATGTCTTATAATTTGAGCTCCAAACAAACCTTTTACTTGGTCTTGGACTTCCCTGCTTGTATTCTTGCTGAAAAATAGGGAAGTTCTCTCCTTATTAAGCCTTTGCCCCAAATCCCCTTCATAATCCTCAAGCACCATCATGAGCCGACTCGCTTCATCAAGGGAAGCCCTACAAAAAACTATGCTATCATCCGTAAATAGAAGATGGGAGATTCTTGGGGCACCCCTACACACCGTGACCCTTTTTATATTCCCGATTAACTCCTCCTTTTTCAACATAGCCGTCAAACCCTCCGCACAAAGTAGGAAGAGATATGGAGAGATTGGGTCACCTTGTCAGAGCCCCCTTGATGGGATGATTTTTCCTTTGGGTTCACCATTGATCAAGACTGAATAAGTCACCGATGTCACACACATCATCATAAGGGCTATCCACCTGTCATGAAACCCCAACCTTCTCATCATTGCTTCCAAATAGCCCCATTCTATCCTATCATAGGCCTTGCTCATATCGAGCTTTAGAGCCATAAGGGCTTCCTTTCCTTTCCTTCTTTGGTCTATACAGTGCATTTTTTCAAAAGCCACTAGCACATTATCTATAATGAGTCTTTCTGAGACAAAAGCACTTTGAGATTCATCAATCACAACTGCAAGGACTCTTTTCAGCCGGTAAGCTAGGACCTTAGCTATTATTTTATACAGAACATTGCATTGACTTATCGGTCTAAACTCAGTGATTCTTTGGGGGTTTTTGACTTTTGGAATGAGGCAAATGTAAGTTTCATTAAGACCACTAGAATATCCCAACATTCAGCACATTCAAAACACAATTAATAACATCAGTACCAACCAAGTCCCAATATTTTTGATAGAAAATCGGGGACATATTGTCTGGTCTAGGTGATTTTGTTGGGTGCATCTGTTTGATAGCTCGCGCCACCTCGTCCGCCTTGAATTCTGCTAGTAACTCATCATTCATTTCAGGAGAGACTCGGGTATTAATTGCACTCAAACTGGCTTCAAATGAAGAAGGGTGATCTGACTTAAAGCAGCAAAGTACTCCAAGATTAGGCTCTCAACCCTTCCCTATTCCTCTTGCCACACCCCCTTCGAATCTTGCAACCCCACTATCCTGTTCTGCCTTCGTCTTTAATTGGCTGTGGCGTGAAAAAACTTTGTATTCTGATCTCCCTACTTTATCTAGAGAGCTCTGGACCTTTGGTTTCACATAATCTCCTCCCTCAGTAGAGACTTATTTATTTCTGCCCTTAACTTCCTAATCTCCTTCGCCTTCTCATTCCCACGTTCTGTGGCTTCAAGTAGTTGGAGTTTTGATTGTTTTTGCTTCAGCACCTTGTTCACATGCCTAAAAACTCTCCAATTCCAACTCTGCAGTTGATCTTGGCAATGCTTCAATTTATCCATGATTGTTATTCCTGAGTTGCAGTACCATGTTTCAAATAACATATTCTAAAATGTGAAAATACATAATTGTATGTTTGGTATGTGTATGTGTTTTTAAAAAAACTTATGAGTATAGTAAAAGTATTATTATTTTATTTGAAGAGAGAGAAAATTCTCTCATCAGGTGGGGCCTATAGTTTTTAACATATTTACAAAAATGTCATAAAATAATGTTATATGAAATTTGAACACTAGTATGGATGAATTATCTAAATATAGTGTTCAAACACTATAAAATGAGAAACGTAATTCAAACAATCCTAAATTAAATTTCCTACAAAATACGTTTTGTTTTTTTGTTTTTTTTTTTTTTTTTTTTTTTTTGTTGCCCACTTAAACATTGAAGACTGTTATTTGGAATCTTTTACCAAACTAGCCCTAAATTCACATTTGCAATGGGAAAAAGCACGTCTAACGTGAATGCTCTTTGCAAAAAGGTTTGGAGTCAAATACAACATTATCATCACGTTGAATTTAATTCTCTCTCTCGAAACAGACAGATTATTTAAATTTTATTAATCAATACAAATATTAAATATATACAATAATTAGGCGTTTGGATTTGATTGAAAATTTGAAACTAGATTTTTAGTGGGCAATGCATACAAGGTTCGTATCTAAGTCAAGTTCTACTCGCAGTCGTTTATCAAATAAAAGTTCTATCATGTTATTCATAAATTACGTTTCCCAACCCGCCTCAAACTTAAAAAGCCCTAACAAAGCAACTCTCTATTCTCAAAAACCCAGCCGCCTCTAAACTGAAGCCGCCACCCAACCACAATCAACCCTCCTCCTCCTCCGGCGTCGACGGCGAAACCACCATGCTTTTCTTCACCACTACCATTATTATTATTATTATTAACTGAACACATCCCCCTTCCTTTCTTCTACTTTCTATTCGGTTTTTGATTAAATCTCACTCTTTGCAATGGCTGCTTTGAAGTGCAATACTTTGTCACTCAGGGGCCCTGCTCTACAGTTTGCGCGTCCCACCTCTCCCGATAACTATAAGAGGTTAATCTTTTTTATTATCATCATTATTATTTTATCAAATTGCTGTCACTTTCTTACTTTGTTAACTAATAAATCCATTATTATACAATTTTTTTTTTTTTAAATTATCTGATCTGTGATCCATCTTTGTGGGTTTTAGTTAGCTCAAGTGGTATAGTCTACCTGATGATTGAATAAGATATTTGAGGTTCAATTTCTGCATACATCAAAAAACTGATTAGTGTCATGGTCGGATGATATATATATATATTAGCTATTAGGGCGCACACACACATTTTGTGCTATGTTTGAGTTTCACAAACCTGTGAGCTGCATCCGCATTCTAATTGGGTTTTTTGAGACTATGGAATGTTGTGTCTAGGTTGTTGCTTGCGAAGCTAAAGTTGAACTCCTGATTCTAGTAGAATGTAAACTGACGTGACAATGAATGTAAGCAGTGCAACATCAATAATATATTAACAGAGACATCTATAGTTTAAATTATATTATTATGTTTATTGTTTTAATTAAGTCGAGTAAATGAAGATTTTTGTGACATGAAGACATGCTGATAGCTTCCTCTTTGTTACTTATTTTTGGTTGATTGCACGTCACCCTCTTCAAAGCTGAACAATTAGTAGTGTGTGTATAATGTGTTTGGCGGATTTTTGGATTTTAAATTTGACGGAAATCCTAACGGTAGAGGGCAAAGTGCTTATTAACAATAGCTAAAGTGGAACATTTCTCCGTTTGAAGTTTAGGATGGACATTGTATCGATTTTGAAAAGCATAGTATAGGTTCCTTTGCCATTGTTAATGCTTACTTCAGCTAATTTTTGTTAGTCCAGGATGCAGGAGAAATCTTGTGGCAAGCAACTGGAAAAAAAAAAATTTGGTTAAAAACTGAAAAGTCTTTGTTTGATAGACAAGCTTTTAGGTGCTTAAAATTTTCATTTGAATTTAGAACATCACTTTATTGACTTGAAGCCTTCAACTGTCTTTTTTTTGAGGGGGTAGTTGGGGAGCTAGAAGGACTGCTGTGTTAAGCTTTTGTTTTAAGAATCAAATGAAATACAATTTCTGCTCAGCCGCATAGTCTTGTGTACATTTGATTTATTTTTGCAATTAATTTCTCTTGGTTTGTTACATTTTTACTTAGTCTTTTAGACAAATAATTGATCTTTATAGATCAATTTATATTTGTATGGAGGGCTGTCCTTTTGCTGAACTCTAATGCTAACAAGTGCTAGCATGAAACTTGAGAAAGGGGCCAAGTCTTCTTGCCAAAACCTCTGTTTTGCTAATTTTGCTAATTTCATTTTCTCTGTTGCTATGAGGTAGGAATGCAAAGTGGAGGTCTCCACAAGCAGCTGTAATACCTAATTTCCATCTTCCAATGCGCAGTTTGGAAGTTAAAAATAGGTAAATTATCAAATGACATTTTCCCCATATAGATGCATTTTTCATACCAAATATGTGGCTTGTTGTGCCATCTGTAGTGCCTTGTAATTAATGTTTTAAATGTCTGGTGTGTGAATGTGTATTGTAATTATAGTTTGTCAGAGATCAGCTCTGCTTTAATTAGGTTTTGAAAGAAAAGCTTATATATTCAGTACTTCTTTCATACCATCTGCATTTGTTGTGCCTAGACTGAAGATATATATGCTCTCGTAATTTGAGAGGCTGATGTTGGTGCATTCTCTGTATGCCCCCCGTATACTTGAAAGTGTTTTGCTTTAATAAAAATTGTTGCAATATATATTTATATACTCTCTCCTCCTGAATTGTTCAAATGGAGATTCTAAGTTCAAATAACTGAGGCACCACATGAACAGTATCTAAATCTATGCCCAAATATCCATTGCTGGCTGGTGAGTATTGGAGTCATTTGTCTGGTATCGTGAATTGATCAAGTAAAATAAATTTTTTTGGTTGTCTTACTGACTGCTGGTAGTGTACTGGTCAGTTTGTACAAATTACATAATGTTGTGCATTTGTGCTGGTGTAAGTGTGTGGTTGTGTTTTAACAAATCTAACATCAGCAGTAAATAAAATGATGGAACATTTTAATTTGTTTAAAAAGAATTAGTAGTACTGGAGTTGTTGTCCTTAGATATCCTTTTTTTTTTCTTTTCTTTTTTTGTAGTGAGAATTGGTGCCTTAGATATTATTTATTCTCTTACTGTGTTTTCAGGACATCAACAGATGATATAAAGGCTCTTAGATTGATAACAGCCATCAAAACTCCATACCTACCTGATGGTAGATTCGATCTAGAAGCGTACGATGACTTGGTGAACATGCAGATTGTCAATGGCGCTGAAGGTATTATTGTTGGTGGCACAACCGGTGAAGGCCAATTGATGAGCTGGGATGAACATATAATGCTTATTGGCCACACAGTAAACTGTTTTGGTGGATCAATTAAGGTTATTGGAAACACTGGAAGCAATTCCACAAGGGAAGCAATTCATGCTACTGAACAGGGTTTTGCTGTTGGAATGCATGGTGCCCTTCATATTAATCCCTACTATGGCAAAACCTCCAAGGAGGGAATGGTTTCTCACTTTGAAAGTGTTCTATCAATGGGTCCCAGCATCATATACAATGTGCCTTCACGGACTGGCCAAGATATTCCCCCACGTGTAATTCACACTATAGCCCAAAGTGCTTACTTGGCTGGTGTTAAGGAGTGTGTTGGAAATGATCGGGTCAAACAGTATACAGATAACGGTATAGTAGTGTGGAGTGGGAATGATGATGAGTGTCATGATTCTAGATGGAGCTATGGAGCGACTGGGGTGATATCTGTTACTAGCAACCTGGTTCCCGGATTGATGCGGGAACTTATGTTTGGAGGAAAAAACCCTTCACTGAATGCAAAGCTCATGCCTCTGATGGATTGGCTTTTTCATGAGCCAAATCCCATTGGCTTAAACACAGCTCTTGCTCAACTTGGAGTTGTGAGGCCAGTTTTCAGGCTCCCATATGTACCTCTTCCTCTGGCAAAGAGGGTAGAGTTTGTTAATTTGGTGAAGGAAATTGGCCGGGAGAATTTTGTAGGAGAAAAAGATGTTCAGGTTCTCGACGATGATGACTTTATCTTAATTGGTCGGTATTAGTTTGTTTTCCTAGTTATGGATATTTGGGGGGTGTTTGGTACATGCATTTAAAAATATGTGTTTTGTTGTTTGAAAACATGGGTAAAAATACGTGAGTGAAAAAGTATGTGAAAATACGTGTAATGTTGTTTGAAAACTGAAAACATGTGTTTGAAATTTTGTACCAAACGGCCCCTTGGTTTGGGTTTTTTGAAGTGCCAGTTTGAGTTTGTCTTTTGCCTTTCTCACCCGTTATAAATTCATAAATAAAGTTCTTTAGATTTTTTTTTTCAAGCTTAAACTTATTTAGGCGATAATCCATAGTATCTTATAGTATATATGTCTATATATATAAAAAAGGTATAAGTACAATTTCTATGGAACATTTCCACTGATTTCCTTTTTGCAGGTGTCTGTTGATTTGGTAGGCCCAAATGTTTTCTGAGTTTGTTTTGCTGCTTATCATTATAGTACGGATTATCATAGATTTTGCTAAAATGCTGGAACTTAGTCATTGAGTTAATTGCAGGTTAGATGGAATGCACATTTGAGTCAAGTTATGGTGTCTGAATTCTAAACATAAGTTCTTCCTCAAGCTGGCTGAATGTAACTTATATGCACGGACACTGTTAATCTTCAGTATTATTAGTTTTTGGAATATTTATTTGCATTTAAGAGCTCTGTACTCTGTCAAGAGTATTGTGGTTTAGTGATACCGTTCGGTTCTCACACACAAAGGAACTCAAATTCGAATATCTCTCCATCTTAATTCTAGAATGGCTCAATCAATACAATCTTATTTGGCATTGTAGCATTTAGGCTCCATGTGGCTTCTCAGCGCTCTCTATTTTGACAAAAATTCCAGTAATGTAAATCAATGTTTTCCTATTCCTTCTTGCTTCATGCTCCTCATAATATTTTATGGCTGAATTTCCTCGTCCGCTTGTCATTGCGTTTCTAAATATTGCTTCCTAAGTCAAGGGTTCTGTTAGGGCTGTGAGATTTTTGGGCTATTGTTGACTCTGAGAAAGTAGCAGTAGGAATGATTAGTGTAGAATTTCCAGCAATGCTGATAAAAACTGCATATTCATGTGCTTTTGTACCTATAAACTAAAGCTCGCACTTTTTAATGTCAGACTTTAATGAAAAACAGGTGCTAATGTTTTTCTAATGTAAAATTTACTATTAAAATAATCGTCGACCCAATGCCAATTTGTCATTTAATTCGTCATTCTCTTGTATTTCAAACTCTTAGGTTCTTGGAGGTTTACACCACTCACAAATAAAATACACATGCTCTTTATATCCTATATTCCTATGTGTAAACTTATTTTGGAGTGGATTTGAGACGCTCTGGGACTTGTGTTACTACCTCATCCTCCCCCCCACCCCCCCCCCCCCCCCCCCCCAAAAAAAAAAAAACTCTCTTTGACTCTCTAAAAACTCAAAATCACAGGTTTATATATATAATTACATGCATAGTTGTTGCATTCTACATTAAATTCCATGTAATACTCATAGAAGGACTCAATAGTTGTACTATTATACATTATAATCCATGCATGTATTACTCATAAAAAGGCTAATAACCGATTTTTCCTTTATTCATTCCCCGCCCTAGTTAATTATTCAAAGAACTTAAGTCAACTCCAGAGTCCAAAGATCAAAGAACAGAGACCCCTATTCCTTCCTATTCTTCTAATTAGTTTCTGCAAAAAGCAGTATATATTCATTTTAGTGATTGTTGTTGCTGTTTCTGTTCTTGAGAGAGCTTTGTTTGGAGCTGAAATAACAGGGCCTGATTCTCTTGGTGAAGCAGCAAAGCTTTCTGTCTCAGCTTCTCGTTCTCTTCTATGATGCTTCCGTTTACCATGAACAATTTCAAGTTCTTCATTTCCATCTTCACTACTCTCACCCTTTTCTTCTCCTTTGCTTCTTTCAAAACTCTTCTTCTCCTGTTAGTTTACACAACTTTGTTGTTAGAGAGAGAGAGAGAGTTTACAAGCAAACAAGGAAAGAACCTGTTAAGCCGGCGAACTCTAAGGTTGTCTCTTTGACAGCCTTGGATGTCGAAAACTAGAAGACAAGGGATTACATGGGATAGACGAAGTGTTAGTAAACATCTTGTTTTTTTCTCTGAAACTTCGTTTCTTGACTTGAGAAAGACGTACTTCGATTCTACAATAAAAGGAGAGGGAGAGAGTGAAAGCTATAAGAGAGAAAAAAGTGGTTTGTAAGAGAAGGGCTTCTTGGACTTTAAATAGGAGAGTCGTTATTAGTAAGAGTCATACAGCTCATTTATTGTGTTTGTATGGGCACATGGAGAGAGAGAGAGAGAGAGAGAGAGAGAGAGAGAGAGAGAGAGAGAGAGAGGCTTTTTGTAGCGATGATGGCACAAAGACTCATGATTACAAAGGCCATCAATAGGTGTAGAATGCAGAAGAAGAAGAAGAAGAAGGTGAAGAAAAAGGCTTCCTATTCTTTGGCGACTAAACCCTAGACTATGAGTACAAATAGGAGTGAGCTTGGACCTATTACATTGGACTAATATGTCTAATACATCTCTATTAGTCTCCAATGCCAAAGATTGTGTTGCGAAGTGCCGAAAATAAAATTTCAACATTCTGAGAACGACAGTCAGTGCTGACATTAACATTCTACCTGTGGTTCAGTTCCAATATCATTATCAGTTTTATACTGAGAAGACTGCTTAAGACTATAAACAGAAATCACAAACGGATGAGAGATCCAAGAAAAGCAGAAAATGAATATTGTGAAAAAGGGAAAACATACTTCTCAATCAATTGTACAAGGTTTACCAATTCCTCTTCAGAACAAACAATGTCAAAGAAATCATCAATCACTGTTGTAAGAACCCCATTTTTGGCCACGATATTCGAGCTTCAGAAAGTTCAGGGGAAACAAAGGTTGCTGCACCAGAGAAGTAACAGTAAGCTCGCTTCTGCCTAGCAAACTTTAGCTTTGTCTAATCTGCTCTCTGTAACCCACCTACTTACATGAGAATGGAAATTTTACAAACAAAAGATGATATTATGTTTCCTTTTATTATCTAAAGCAAGAAGCTATCTCAATGACTAACAATCTAAGAAGAAAAGGGAAAACCAATGGTTCCAGATTAAGATGATTTTTAGCCAAAAATTTGAGAAAAAAATGGGAGGACTGAAAGTTGCTTCCAGTTCCATACGCCAATGAAACAATGAAAGTAGCTTCTAGTTTAGTATGCCTAGTTAATTATCATGTTACATGTGCCAACCTTTGACCCTGCTATAATGAATATCCCAAGAAATCCCAGTGACAATATCATGATAGTTGAAACTACACAAAGATATGCACCTTGCAAGATGTTTGAGTTCTTTGCGATGTATTGATTGGCAGATGTATTAAGAAACATTGCCGAAATTTGAAGAACATAAGAACAGTACAAGGATAAAGCAATTGTTCAAACTATGATTTAGTCTTTCATCAATTTTTTCCTTTAAACTATCATTTTTCTTAGAACTATCATTGTTCCATCCTTTGTTGACTAAACTATCTTCTTTCTCTTTCCTTATCATGTCTCCTTCTTTTTCTATGTCTTTTTTCATCTTCTTCCGTATAGTTTGTATTTAACTAGTTTCTTTATTGCCTTGTCTTTCCATTCTTTCTATCATTTCTTTTACTATTCTTTTCTTTAACATTACTATTTCTTTGTCTTCATCAATTATGTCTAGTTTGTCTTGCATTATTTTATTATGACCACTTTCTTTCTTTTCCGTAAAAGTTGTCTTTAAGTCTTTCAAGTCTTAATTTTTGTTTTCTTTCTCATCCATCTTCTTACATATAGTTTGTATTGAGCTAGTTTCTTTATTGCTTTGTCTTTCCATACTTCTTTCATCACTTGTCTCTATTAGGCTATCTTTATTACTCTTTTGTCTTTCTAATCCTCGGAATACATAATGAGTGACAGCCCATCCCATAAACTCGCATTGTTGGCCTCTTAATTTTGAACACAGATGAAGGTAACACCATGTTTAAAACTAAAACTTGTATCACATAAAACTTGAACAATCTTTTTAAATTCTGAAAATCTGCTATAATGCAAAATGAAAGGTTGAAGTCTTAATCTTTATTCATTAATCTCCAGTTTCAGTGTGTGTTTGGGTTCCACGTCTGCTGCGTTGCGTTTCTGAAGCTGCGTTTTTGTTCTTTTTTTTTTTTTTTTTTTTTTGTTTTCACGCGTTTTGGAGTAATGTGGTTACTGTTCATTGAACAGTAACCGCAAATGTTGACTTTCCACAGTGAACAGTGTATACGTGCACTGTTTACGGACCCACAAATTACACTTTTTAGCAACTTTTTCATTAAAAATGGGTCCCACGGTACTATTCACACATTTAAAAATTATTTTGCTACATTGTTTTCAGTTTTCAATTTTCAGTTTTAGTAAAATAAGTTCTATCCAAACAGACCCTCAAGGTCAATCTACATTGCTTATTATTATTATTATCTACAGTTCCATCTTTAGAAGATTTTGGTCTAGATATTACACACACAACATTTCATGAGTGCAGTAAAAAAAAAAAAAGTTATGGATTAGTACCGGACCAGACCGAATTGGACCAGTTAAAAAAAAAAAGTACGGAGTGTAATTAGTCTCATTTCTTTCATAAAATATTTTTACTTCTTCATCTTATTCAAGGTATGTGATAGATATAGTTTTTTTAACTCTAAATCTCAACCATTAAGAATAATTGCAAATTTCCAAAAAATGTTGGAGTTTTTTTTTTTTTTTTTTTTTTTTTGAATTTCAACCTATGACGTCTGCTCCTAATGATAGCTCTTTATCATCAGACCAAGACACCAATCAGTTTTTGGTGTAAGCGGTGATTAAACCTCAAATCTCTTATTCAACCATCAGATCTCTTAAACAATTATTTTTAAAATAAATGGTTTTATTTTTATTGGATGGAGAATTGCAGAGGGGGACCAAGGCCCATGCCCTCAATTATTCAAAACCCTTCCTTTACTTTTATTTTAAAAACAAAATAAATTTAGAAGCAAATTTTATTTAATGGCCCCCTCATAATTTTTCAAAATCCTCCCTCTCCCCCTATTTTTATTAACAAAACTTATTTTGTAATAGATATAATAGAATTTTAACTTATAACGACAACAAAATTTATCAATTAAACTAAATAGAACCCGTAATTTTTTTTAAAAAATTAATCTAATTTTATTAATGGATCCTTTATTTGTATACATATATATACACACACACACTCATAAAAAAAACCATTTCTATCACAAATTTTAACACTTATTTTTCATTTATGCTTTTGTTTTGAAGAATGTGGTGGGCCTTTTTGTAATTCTGGGTTGGACTGCTTCTTACTGCATTATGGCCTAATAATTTTGGGGTAGGAGAGTCAGGACTGGCTTGATTGAAACTCACCCTAAGCCAGCTTGTGCACAAGCTAGGACCCCTTTGTTGGGACCTTGGTCACGTGCCCATGGTAGAAGATGCTATCACAAAAATGTTATAGCAGGAGGGTATAATATGATAAAAATAAGAAGAATATGCTTGCTGTCAACCAAAGACAATGATTAAACCATTCTCTTAGTAAATAGGGGAAAGAACACAGTGATATGAGTCCGGCAGAAATAGATTAATAACAACAATAAAAGAAAAGGAAAAAATGTTAATGCTTGATAAAGAAAAGAAAGAATGGTTAGTCTGCTGTGTTTGGTTTCTTAAGAGATTTAAGTCCAGGAAGGGAACCACCCTTCAATGTGGGCAATTTCACGGGGGAAATCTTGCCACAAAAATTGCTCACTTTGAAAGAATGTGCCTAGATGGCTTATCTCCGAATTCTTACTAGAGAGTAGGCTATTGAGAGGGAGAGAAAGAAGTAGCCTATTGGTGCATGCCTTTACTACACTTCTTATTTTCTCACTCTCTGTTTTTCCTTTCACTCTCCATTTTTTCTTTTTGAATTCTATGTTACCTCTTTTCTTTCTTATCTTTTTGCTTCTTTTCTTTCTCGCTCTTTCTTACTTATTTCTCTCTATTATCTCTTATGCTTGCCTTCCTCCCCCTCACTGTGCACAGCCAATGCCCTTTTATATTGCCTGCTATGATGGGTTTTACTATTTTACCTCTCAACTACTTTTGTCCAGGTGTGGGTGTCCTTTCCAGACCACCCACTGGTTTATCAGCTGCCTAGTCATCACCACTTCCCTATGCTGGCTGTGCCACATTCCATTTCCAAACAAAAGAGTGTTGTTTTGTTTTCTTACTCTTCATGGCATTCCCATCCGGATAAGGGTTGGGCATTCTCTCTTACTAACTCATATGGCATGCACCTAGTGATTCCAACTTATCTTTCCCTTTTTTGGGTGGTATGTCATTCTAGCAGGACTTTTCCCCGAAAAGAGCTAGAGCGGGAACCCCATAATAGATTTCCCCCTTCTCCCCACCGCCAGACCATACCCTCTTTTACCTCTGACCCATGGCATTCCGCTCCTGTATTGGCTGGGTACAAGTGGGTGGTGCCTGAGCCTTGTGCATGCTCCACTTCCATGTGAGTCCAGGGCTTGTCTACTGTTCATGTGTTTGCCATGGCCTGGGGGCTTGTCTGGACTTTGTTGTCTGTTAAGCCACTCATTCTTAACCTCTTGTGGCATGGGTGAATTACTGGGTTTTCGTTCTTTGAATCTTACTTTCTCCCTAGGTTGGGTTTTGCTTGGACATGGACCTTTCCTTCTTCAATCTAGCCCTTGTCTTCTTTGTAGGTCAGCTGACACTTCTACCATACCGCCTCATTGCCTTTGCCATGTTGCATTTTGGTTTGTACTCGCTGGGCCTCCTTTGGGCCTACCACGCACTTTCCCTTTTACTCAGTTCATGTAGCCCAGTACTACTGCTGGGCTTGTTCTCATACTATTTTGGGCTTCCTTAGCCTGTTTTATTCCTTTGGGCATCCTCGGTCCGCTTCATTCCTTTGAGCATTTTCGGCCTATTCTAATCCTTCATTCCTATGACCTTTTGCTAAAACTTTCAAGCTTCCCTTGCCCAATTACCATATCCTTTACTTTCGGGGTTTATTGGCCTTTTTACCAACCCTATTTACTAATTCTTTTCTTTGGGCTCCTTTGGCCTATTTTTGCTTGCTTTCCATTTTTCATAATTCTCATGGGTTTACTACTTCTTTCTTTGAGCTCCCTTGGGCCTGCTTGCTTTCTTTGGGGCCTTTTGACTATCTTACAGGCCCATGGACCATTATTCTTGCCATTCGGGCTTAATGGTTTTTTTCTCACATTGCTAATTCTTCTCCCTTATTGTCTCCCATATTGTTGGGCTTTTTCTTGTTATTGGGTCTTCTTGCCAAAGTGGGCATCAACAAAGAAAAATAATTTTAGGTGTTTGTTTGCATGTAAAATATGGTTAAACTTGTAAAATATTTTTCTTTGATGGTAAAATCCTTTATCAAAAGTTGTAAAACATTTTATCTTTAAAATTTTGGTAAAACATTTTACAAAAACACACCGTGACTTCACTTCACCCCATATGATGGCTAGATCATCGATTTGGTGGGTTAGGCAGTAGGTGCTGACATTCCAATGGTCGAAGCCACTGCTCCGATGACCGATGTCTCCGGCTCGATGACTAGATTCATTGTTCCAACAACTAGTGCTGATGGTTCAGTGGCCAGAGCCATCGTTTTGGAGACAAGTGCCGAAGGTTTGATAACCAAAGTTGTTATTCTAGCCACTGGTGCCAGTAGTTCTATGGCTAGAGACACCTTTCTAGTGACTAATGCTAGAGTTTTGATGACTAAAGTCACTATTCCAGTCACCAATACTGGTAGTCCAATGGCCAAAGACACCGTTTCAACTATCGGTGCTTGCAATTTGGTCACCGAAAACGCCACTCCTATTGTGGTCATCGAAGCCATTGTTTCGGTCACCAGTGCTAGTTGAGCCATCAATTTTTGTGGTTTGCTTGAAAAAATTTACTTGTCATGCATACCAAACATCTGAAAATATTTTACTGTAAATGTTTTACATGTAAAATATTTTACTTCAAAACAAACTGAGCATTAAAGAATAAGTAGTGGGTGCTAAGGGTACAATTGTAACTACCGAATTTATCAAAAAGCAAATTACAACAAAACTCTCATGATTAATATTGTTTGCTTTTATGTTTTATTATTTACATTAAACAAAATCATCTCAATTTTAGTATTATTCAAAACTTCGATTTTTATATATAAAGATTTTCTATAACTCAGATGATTTTTTTTTTTTAATAAAATATTTATGTTGCAATCAAACATGATTTTTAGTACTAGATAAATCATAGTTTGGTTTTTGTTACTAATAAAATGAATAAATTATTACAATTACAACCATACATGGTAAGCATTTATGCATAAACTTTAGAGTTTAACTTGAAAAAATTTCTCAGGCGTGGTGATACTTTACAATCTGCTTATGGATACTTGATAAAAGATACTTTACGATCGGCTCATGGACACGTGATAAAAGATAGTTATTTTCATGTAAACTCTTTACAGAATTGTTCTCTTTCTTATGGCCTATTTGGAAGTTAAAAAAATGAGGGAGAGTAGAGTAGAGGGAGGGAAAGTAATTCAATTACCTTGTTTGGAAGTTTTTTAAGGGAGGAGGGGGAGGAGTTTGGAGGGATTTCAACCACCTCTAACCCCTCATTTTTAATTTCCCAAAATTGGAGAGATTTGGAGGAAGAGTAGAGTAGATAAATTATTGACTAGAAAAATTTTCCAATTTACCCTTTCTAAATTAATAATAGACCAATGTTGCAAGTCTATTTTCAAATAGGGGTAAATTTGTTTATTTTAATAATTTTATCTCCTCTCCATCCTAATTTTTAAAACATCCAAATAAGGGGAATGACTAATTACTCTCTTCCCCCTTACTAATTTTAAAAACATCCAAATAAGGTGGAGAGAAACCATTCCCCTCTACTCTCCTCTACTCTCCTCCTTCTCTAAACTTCCAAACTGGCCATTATGTTTATCGGCAAGGTAATATTGTTGCACAATTTCTTTTTTACCTTTAAAAGTTTAGATTGAGTATGTCCTTTAAACTGTCTTCCATTTGTTAATAGCTGATTTACCAGCTAATTAAATAAAATCATCAATGATCTTTTTTCCAAAAAAAAAAAAAAAAAACTTGAAAAAGATACCAAAGAGGTTTATTATACAATATTTTTCCAAATTTTATTACTCACTTGTTTTTATAAAAATAATCAATATAAGTGTTCTATCAAAAAAAAAAAAAAAAAATCAATATAATTGGTAAGGGAATTCTAACCAAAAAAAAAAAAAAAAACTATTTTTGTGTATTCTCAAAAACATGCAGCACATTTCGGCGCGCTTGATAAAGTCTCTATCTTTTTCTTCAATACCAGGCACCACTCTTCAAGAAATTGCTTCTTCTCGACCCAAAGGTTTCTCTCTGTGTCCTTCTAGTTGATTGAGCATCTGGGTATTTTTAAGACTTTTTTTTTTTTTTTTTTAAATGTTTCTATGTGAATATCTGCAAATTTTGGCTTCTGGGTTTGTCTGATTTTGCAGTATAAATACATGTAAAAGCCAAAAGAAATTATGCATAAATTTTGTTTATTTCTGCAATGTATGAAATCAAATGGGTCATTGGAAACTTGGAAAATGTAGACGACCTTATCTTCTTCTTCTCCTTTTGTAGAATTGATTGCATATTCCTTCTTTATAATGACAATGGCTTTTTCTTTCTTTTTAATGAGCCCAACAAGTTAACTGGCTAGTTTTACTTACCATAGTAGGAAAAAAAAAATTGGAAGAAGAGAATATGGGAAAATGAGGGGGACTGACAGTCAAGGCGAGTTGCTCTCTAAAAAAAATTGATGATTTAGCTACATACAATTAACACCAACACAACATATTCGGATTGAGGTCATGACTAAGTTCAGGGTCTAAGGAATACTCTTTGAAAAATTATACTTTGTTTTTATAACTTTCAAGGCAAGGTTGGTTTTTTTTTTTTTTTTTTTTTTTACTGTTTTTAACACTAGGGTGTCAATGTATCAACTTTGATTTATATTAAATTTTGAAGTCAGCGTGGACTTGAGTCCATTATTTTAATGACTTCTAGAGGGGTTTGTATTGTTAGACCTTCAGATGATTGAACAATTCAATTCCCATGATCCAGTCAATTTGTGCTCTTTCCTTTCATTTTCCTTTAGGCTCCTGAGTAATCTGTGCTCATTTTGAGAGATTTTATCGGTGAGAATTCTTGGCATGTTAATACAAAAAACTGTTGGTGTCACAATTTTTATGATGCTATTTTTTTCCATTTTCTAAGAGGTTTGGTCTTGGTGCGATGACAAGTGTCTTCCAAACAAAATGACATGTCGTGGGTTTGCATCCAAGAATCAGCGTCTCCTTTAAAAAATTGGGGGTTATGCTGCCTACTAATCACTTATCGTAGACCCTGTAGAAGTGAGAGTTTTGTGCATTGGGGACAACCTTTTCTAAATGGGACATTCATCCTCTCTTTTACCCTATGCTATAGATCTTTTAAGCCCACTGCCACAATTTGAACTAGAGCAAAATTGCAGTTTGGCCCAGTGGTGTATCTTTGTTTCTCTTAACCTTTAATGTGGGTGATGTTGGAACATTACATCATTATCATCTTCCTTTGTGAAGATTATACTCTAAATGCTAAACTTTTCTTTTCTTTCCCTTTTACAGTGTCATTGCAATCTTTTTGCTATGTCTATCTTGAGTAATGTCTTATATGGGAAATTCTTGTCTACAATGGTTTAATGTCATTTAAGTTTAAAATCTTGTTGTAATTGGTTTGTGTTTGGTAGGTGTTGCAAAGGTTGTACTAAAGAAGGGGAAGACACAGCTCTTTAAGGATGGTAGCCCAATGGTGTACAGTGGAGCTGTTGATAGAATAATTGGTAGACCACCACCCAGGACTGGAGATATTGTGCTGGTAGCTGATGGGACAGAGAAACCAATAGGGTGGGGATTGTATAATTCAGTTTCCATGTTTTGTGTTCGGCTAATGCAGCTAGAAGAGGAGTCAACAAGGTATTTACTTAGAAAGGGATTCCCCTTTCAGTTTTATCTCTTTCACAAGGATGTTAAGCTGTTACTTTATATGAAACAGAGATCCTCTGTGTGCATTGAACATGGAGAAACTGCTTGAAGCAAGAATTGATGCAGCTAGAGAATTACGTAAGAGTTTGGGGCTTCCCTCAGTCAATACAAATGCATATCGTTTAGTAAATAGTGAAGGAGACAGGTATTGACGTGATTAGTTAGGTGAAGTTTTTATTGGTGGCCTTTTTTATTTCTTAATAACATCTGCCATGTCCATAAAATTTACTATTTGATTTGAGGTTGAGATAAGAAATTGTTCATGTTCTTTATTCCCATGCTAGTCATTAATTCATGTGTGTATACATGCATCATATACAAGCACACATGAAGCTAAATAAGGTCTTGATTTCCAATCAACAAATGAGGCTTTGGGTATAGCTCTCTAGAAAGTAACTACATGGGCAATTGACTTATACACTTTTCCCCCTGCTAAGAGACTTAAGACATATAGAGCTTTGAAAAGAATTCATATACTAACATACATATATAAGTTCAAAAATATATAAATATCATTGCTGAATCAATATAAAGTAAGCTTGTGGAGCGTTATTTTTTATTTTTTTTGGGGGGGGGGGGGGGGGGGGTGGTGGTGGTGGTTAGAAAAGCTAAATGTAAGTCCACAGAACAAATGGTATCATCAGAACCAGAGTCCAACATATGTCCCGCATCCAGAACGAAATGGTGTTCCCACATTACCCCTCCTATTTGTAAATTAAATTGTTCCTGGAAATGCCAATACACTTAATTGATGTCAGTTCTTTATCTCAGATTGTCAGGATTAATTGTTGATGTTTTTGGAGATTTAGCTGTAATAGCATCATCAGCTGCTTGGGTTGAGAAGTACAAACAAGAAATTGAGGCTTGTATCAGTAGAATTGATGAAATTAATCATATAAACTGGAGACCTTCTGTTGAGATTTTAAAAGAAGAAGGAATAAATTTATCAGATTTGAAGGAAATGCGTCCATCTGCTTGTCCAGAAAGAACAAAGGTAGAAAATCCTTTGAAACATTACATTTTGCTCATTTTAATCTTGGCCTTTTCCAATTTCTTCTCGATCACCATGGTGATACCTTGACATGCACCCTAATATGCATATAACACTGAAGGAACCCTGGGACTCCCAAATCTTATCTGGTTGCAAGCACTCACCTACTAGGGATGCATGCCTCTTGGATTGAAAAGGTTTTCTGAAGCATTGCTGCTCTTGAAATATGTTTTCGGCGAGGAAACTGCCAATTTCAGGGACCATGATCCTTGCTAATCTGAAACAGTAAAAATATTGTCTGGATATTTCTATTTCTTACATGAATCAACTACAAACTTTTTTTAAATTCCATTGAAATATTTGAAATAACTTAACTCAAAGTCATTGTTGCATTTATTTCTACACTTGTGAATCCAAAATTTGGTTCGTGTCTGGTAATGATTTTAATTGGCATGTATATTTTTAGGCCATTTCATCTTCTGTGGGCCTTCTAATTGATGCCAATGAGCTCCAATTCAAACGGAACTTCCTCCTTCCATAATAATGAGATGGAGGGTGAGGTCATGAGTTCGATAACCATTGGGGTGTGTGTGTAACTTAACTATAACAAAGGGCCTTCTGATTGAAGAATTCTCCTTTCATGGAATCTAAGATCTTTGAATTGGAACCAAAGTAATAACACTTGTACTATACCTTAATATGAAGTTCTTCTTAGCCAATGTGTAGCTGGGTTCATGTTCATGCAACTTGTATATAATTTGAACCTGTTCCACGAATCCAAGTCGATATAAAATCTTGGAAGTGCCTTCTGGCTGAATCTTCTTGTCTTATGCCATTCTTTATGAGATTTGTTGAATGTGTCTTATGCCAACCTGTAATTTTGTTATGCTAGGTTATGGAAAATGGGATTTTCTATGCAATTTCATTGGAGGGCCAAAAGACAGGATTTTATGCTGATCAGCGTGAAAACCGTCAGTTCATATCAACAATTTCAGATGGTCAAAAAGTCCTTGATATTTGCTGCTACAGTGGTGGTTTTGCTCTGAATGCAGCACGAGGAGGTGCCAGGAATGTCACTGGTATAAGTTCATTGCTGACTGTAATTTTTCCTTTTCAATTCTTGCTGGATATGACTTATCTATGATTCTTATTTTGGGGCTTTGCTTCACCATCTCATGTGTCACATTCCTAATTATGATCTGAACTTCTTGAAGGCATGGTTGACTAAATATGTGAACTTTTCTTTCCAGTTCTTTTGTGTGTGTGTGTGTGTTGTGATTAGAATTTCATCAATTTAAAATTTTGTTTGTCAAAATCTGTTTTAGATGAACTTTGTATAATTTAGCCATTGTGCATATAAGATCTGACAAATATTGAGCAAAAATTAATATACAATGCAAAACGTCTGAATGTAATCTTTGGTTTATGAAACTTTTAGAAATCTTCCATACTTAATGATTAAACCATTATTATCAATACACGAGTAATACATATCCTCATCCCCCTGCATACTAACTGCTATCTCATATTCTATTAGGCTTAGGAGATTTCATCACATGAGATTTTCATTATTGTTTAACTTTCTCTGTATTGGTTCTTGAGAGTACATCAAGAATATGACAATGCATATTCTATTGGGTTCTATTTGAGGTAGACATGTTAAGATTGTGTGTATCTTTAAGCCACACGAGTTTTTTAAACATCTAGTATTCTTTTAGGTGTTGATACATCATTGCCTGCTTTGGAGCTAGCAAAAGAAAATATTGTTCTAAACAACATGGACCCTGGAAGGATATCATTTCTCAGAGAAGACGCAACAGAATTTATGAAGGTTGCTCTTTCTAAAAATGAATCATGGGATTTAGTCATTGTTGATCCTCCTAAATTAGCACCACGAAAAAAGGTATTTGAACATTCATGGTAAGTGTTTCTGTACAATTTTTTCTCTCTAATTCTTATGTGATTTTCTGCTGATAACTGGGTCATTATTTAATTCAGGTTTTACAAAGTGCGTTAGGCATGTATAGAACTTTAAACTCATTAGCGATGCAGTTAACAAAGAGAGGTGGTCTTCTCATGACCTGTTCATGTTCGGGAGCTATGACCCAAAGTGGGATGTTCTTGCCTACTCTTCAGGTTTTTTTTTTTTTTATTAGTACTCTTCATGTAAATAATTATCTCTGACTTGTTCCTTGAGTATAAATTTACATCGGTAATCAACTTCGAAGTACATAGATTTTTAACCAAGAATGATTGCTATAATCTGTACTATGGATGACTCCTCAATCTTCAATCTTCACTCTTTTCTCTCTCTTTCAATAATAATATCTTGCTTTTCAGTAAACAGACTTGCTATGATTACATAATTTAAGAGACTATTATCATGGCTTTACATTGGAATGGGAACACACATAATACATACCTTAGAAGGCCTGTCTGTTGAGTCAAGATTATGCTCTTTTTTTTTCTTTTTTTGTATATATATTTTTTAATAAGTTACATATGCACCCAATGGCTCTTGAATCCATGACGTCTTCCAACCAATTAGCTACAATGCTTTACTCAATTTCTCTTAATACAAGTTTCCTATTCCTTTCATTTGACTGGAATAAAGCAGTTGGTGAATTGATGCTGCCCCTTTTTCAGTGTGTTAAAAATATGCTACTTCCAAAATGTTGTTGGTCAAAAATTAGAAATTTGAGGGCAAACATATAGCCAATTCTAATCTTAATTGGAAGTAATTAACACATTTCTCTAATTAACTTTGAAAATCATTTTCTCTGTGATCAGGGTGCTGCATCAATGGCAGGGAGGAAAATTACAGTTCTACGACAGGCCGGAGCAGCATGCGATCATCCTATTGACCCATCCTACCCTGAAGGCGCATACCTCTCTAACATTTTGCTAAGAGTACTATAAATGGACACAAACACAATCCCTATTGTTTTTTCAACTAACCTAACTGGAAACTCATCATGTGATGCAAAGAACCGTTAACTATGTTAAGTACTATTTTAAGAATTATACATGATTTCTTTTCTTCTTCTTCTTCTTCTTCTTCTTCTTCTTTTTTTTTTTTTTTTTTTTTAAATTTAAATTGTGAGAAATTTCAGTCAATCAAAGTGCTTTCCAAGCTGAAGTTACATGCTCTGGTGTCTGCTCTCATTGGAAATATTTTAAAATTAGATCAGCCACTTAGAAATGCAGAATCTAAGGTTATGTTTGGTAACGGTCTTTGTTTTCTATTTTCAGAAACTTGTTTTTGGGAATATAAATAAAAAACAATTTTCTTGTATTTTTGAAATAAAAAACATGTTTGGTTAATTGAAATTAAAAAGATAGTTTTTTTGAAAAAAAAAAAAAAAATACTCAAATATGTTGTTACTAAGATTTGAACTCTAATACTAACTTATTAAATGAAATAGATTCATTAAGTTAAATACGTGCTTTCATTGACTTTTGAAAATTAGAAACTGAAAACAGTCTTTTGCATATTTTCAGTTTTCTTCATAAATTGAGTTTTGAGAACAATTTTTGTTTTCTATCTATTTTGTGTTTACAAACAAATTTTTTAGTCTCAAAAATAGAAAATAGTTTTTGGAAACAGAAAATAAGAGGAAAAGGCAATTACCAAATATACCCTAAGCTATCTAAAGAGGTCCAAAACCTTGCATATTGTTAACATCATGTTGAGCAACCAACTTTACCCCATTGGTCCTTTTGTACCAATTGATTTCATATCTAGGACAGTATGTTCCAATTAAATGATAAATTACTTTGAAACTCCCCATTGTATCAAAAAAAAGTTCTCTGTCGCCATCTTCTTGTTCCTGTACATTGGTACATTATTTATGTTGCTTCCGATGGGTGCAGACATTAATGCTGGTACCAGAATGCCTTAAAATGACTAATGGACCTTGTCCAAAATTGGTGCTACCTTTTATCAGGAAATTTTAGTCACAATTGAAAATATGGTCTCAATCAAATGGCTAACGTGTGATACATTGTGGTTTTTTGAGGCATTTGATATGCAGAAAAAAATTTATTAGGCATTTATACAATAGGACTCCAAACTCACCAATACAAATGAATCCTTTTTGTATTTTTTTCATTGTTTTATAAATTTTTTCTTTCTTTTTTTAAAATGTTACAGATTCAAACTCTTCAAAATTCACATACTAGTTATTTAACTTCCTGAAAAGGTCGAAATTTTCAAGTATAAACATAACTTGTACTAAACTTGACAAACAAGAATAAAAAAAATATTTTTAGCCAGGATTGAAACATTTTAGCCAGACATGAAGTGATGATGATCATTAAAGTTGCTACTTGCTGCAATCTGCAATCATAATATGCCACACAGAGCGGAATACGAATTTAACTTCTTTTTTAATCTGAGAAGAATATAAATTTAAAAAGAATTTTGCACAAAGATGCCCTCAGAACCATATAGGCACATAAAAACAAATTTAAAAAATTAATATAAAATACAATTGTAACCCGAGGTACAGCTTGTTCAAAATATGTTGCATCTATTGAGAGCATATATCAACATATCGGTACAACTCACACAAGGGTGAAGTAAGCATAAAATTACATCATGTAAATTATCCACCATGATTAGCTCAAGATAAGCCATCATAATAGGTCCAGAAACTTTCTTAACGCCCTCCTGGATTTCTGTTCCATGACAAGTAAGAAGGATCTCCAAGTCTCCTGAAAATAGAGGGAAACAGAAGTAAAATTTAGTAACAGGAGTTACAGGACATAACTATCTACATATTGCTTTTAAATCCTAATTACCCTCCTTTTGCCTAGGAATTCCTTATGAAAAATGTTTCTTCATAAAGAATTTTTACACCCCAGTGCACAGTATCCTACCCTACCCCATTGGCTGAACTAGGTATTAGCAGATACTTCTTATCTTAATAAGTTAAAAGACTTGATTCTTTCTTCTCTTATCTAACTCAGAATTATCCACAAGGATGACAAGATAAACAAGGACATTTCTTTAAATTGGACAAGAGCAATTAAGTAAAGCTCATCTAGAGCATGATGTGGCATACTTGACAAGTCCAACAGGAAAAGTATATGAATCTTGGTAAAACTAGCTGTATGATATGTTTGGAGGAAAAGCATGTCTATATGACAAAAATAAATGAATGTGCTATGCTGGATAAGGGGCCATATAAGAAAAATATGCGGATACCCAAAAAGGGGAAGAAATGAGGACATGAGAGTGTGTCATTTAAACTGATACTCTGGAGTCACTCAAGCAACCAAGAACTGCACGTGCATCAAAATACAAGAGGCAGGCCTACAAAGATGTTGAAGCCTGGTAGGTAATTACAAGATTGACATGGCCAAGAAAAGATTCATTTCAATGACCCCATTAACTATTATCTTTTTTCTTTTTCCTTTTTTTTTTCCTTTTAATAAGTGAGTGGCCACTGGCCCTAGGCAGCATGGGGAGAATCCAACCAGCAACCCCTACACCATTATGCATGCTCCCATGTAAAGCTACTGATTTAAATAGATCATTCGTAAGGTTTTCCAATAAGTAAAATAAAACAAACACATCATTTTCCGAAAGAAGTTATTGCCCTAAAACTTGGGTTCAGTTTCTTAAAAATAAAATAAAATAAAACTTGGGTCCATTTTAGTCAATAGACACTAATGCTAACATATACCTAGTTCTTACCACTCCTAAATTAAACTGAACATTAGCTCCACCATAGTCACAAAATTGTGCTGGAACAAGATGATTTTAGGCCATTAGACTAAATAACCAATTATGTAATGCAGATTACATAAACAGGTATAATATTTTCTCAAGAACAACAACTAGCTTTTGCATTAAATAAATAAATAAAAATAAAAAGCTTAACTTAATATATTATAAATTTTCCGACTTCTACATCAAAACTTCAGTTTAACTATGTAATAGATCTGATTTAAAAATATTCAATTAACAAGGGTGGGTGTAAATTCTTAATTTACAAAAGACCAAGGGAAATGAGTTATTAAGTAGAGATTTATTTAATATAAATAAGTAAGAGGAAGAAAACTATTATATGCCTACATTTAGCTCACCCATTATTACTACATAATAATTACACATGCTTGCCTAACAGCAGGTTAAAAGAGAGTAAGTTCCATGATCAAAAGCCCATGTCCAAATCTTTTTGAAATTATATAGAAATAAGACCAAAAGTTCACTTTCTGTTTCACCACGCCAATTAATCAATTTATGCAGGCACCTGGAAACAGAGACAACAAAGCCTAAAACACTAATGTACCCTAGTATGCTTCCCTAGGGTCTGGCCAGAAATATTTAAAAGAAATAGGCTGCAAAAATGGAAAGCTCAAACAAGGGCACCAGCTGACAGCCTCACTCTTATAGAAAGTCCTAGATATTAAGAGCAAGATTATTGTGGTAAAGAAATTTACCTTGGCTTAACAAGATATACCAGAGTGAAAACCAAAGCCAAAAAGAAGCACAGCCCACCAACGGTGAGATAAGCAATGCCAAGAAAGTCATTCTTTCCGCCAAGCCAGCTAGTGGTCGAAAGCACAAGCTTTTTCTTGCCATTAAAACTGTAAGTATTATAGTTGTTCTGCAATGTGACACTAATGACATCATTTGGCTCAAGATCCACCTCTATTTTCCCATACAACTTTCTAAAGGTTGGCAGAGCAGCAGTTCGCATCCATACAATGAGGTCCTCTTGCTCACTCAACTGTTGCCAAAAAACATATTTGAACAGGTTAGCCACTTGCCTCATTGGCTGAAGCAGTTTTGGATAAGAATGACACCAAACAGCTATTCAAATATTAGAGATATTTAAAAAGTGGATAAAACAGGAGAGGTGAAATACAGGTAAATTTTATGAACTGAAAAGTAAAATGAACCCAACTACAGCCATGGAAGATTGATTTACTGTTCTTTGTAGATTTCAAGATTTATTTTGTGGCTCACGTGCAACATCATATTGGGTCAATTCTTCATTCTCATTCTCAAAAAAAAATATTGGGTCAATTCTTACATGGTTTTGAAGGTGAACTCTCAATAAATAAATAAAAATTTAAAGGTTAAAACATCTTTAATTTGGGTTTTTATTCCTTGAGTTTTGGTTAGTTTTTAATCATTCTCCATTCCAATGTATTAAGGGGATTTTAGTAATCGAGTCGAGTCAAAAACTTAATAAAATTTACGTGTCTTGAGAGTCCAAGTTAGCTTTTATTTGAGTTTTCCTTAGTTTCCAATTAATATTAGGAGTACTAGTGTTACTAGTACAAGAACAAGTGCCTATAACATATATGTGTCATTGTACTCAAAATATTCCAGACTTTGATATTGAATATAGAGTTAAGTGTTAATGAAAGATTGCCTATCATGTTCTTATTTCCTATTCTTCTTCACTGTACACTCTTGCCCTCATTCTCATAACATTTCCAAAACTCTAGTCAATCCTTGAAGCTTAACTGTTTCTTTTAAGGTTTTTAAAGCCCTAGATCCACAAATTCTCTTAACCCTAAGCCCATCACAAGCACACAGACAGATCTCCAAAATTTATCCTCTGTCACAGTCAATCATTTGCTTCTGAACCGTTCAGCAGCTAGAGAACAAATGTCTCTGATGGTTTGTGAGAGTTCTCAGAGAGTTGGAGAGAGTGGCTAAAATTTTTGTTTGAAGAAAATATTACTTCATTTTCCTTTATAGAACTTTTAGCTATTGTAAATTTTAGAATTCAAGAAGTTTTGGTTGGTCTCGATATTCTCTTGTATAGATCTATCTATTGGACAACCCCTTATTTTTAAGAACTGCTTATCAGAAAAATCTAGCCTGACTTCGTTTGTATACATACTGGGTACCCCATTTATGCTCCTTTTGGATTTATCTCAAAAAAACATTTATCAGAAAATCATCCTAAAATACTAGATAACAGCAGACATCTTTCCTTATTCTGATAATGAGCACAACCGCTCCATTTGGTTTAGTAAGTCGACTATTGTGCAGAAATATGATACTGGTTATGCTTCAATTCTACCAGACAAGAAGTAATGAAAGGCTTACTGGTATGCTGGAATTGAGCGATGCACCACCTATAAGAGTTATATTTGATTGAAAGTTCGTAGGATAGACATCGCTGCCAAACTTGTGCTCCCTATCACTCTTCCATGAAATACCCTTCTTGTTCACAGTCAATGTTGAGTTGTTGCGGGAGAAGCTATAGGTATCATTAAACAAACTCCAAGCTATAAGACCACAAGGAACAATTGGTAGTGACCCATTGATTGTATCTTCAGGCTTGCAAGTGCTTGTGTCAGAAGCACTTGATTTATCTCTCAACTGTGCATCACTACGGCTCTTCACATACCTGTATCATACAAAGTCATGGTGACACATGATTTTCACCAAGGAAACTCCCATTTTTTACAAAGTATATTTCATATATTTGTCAATGACAGTAAACTATTATTAAAGCAATGCAAAGAAGAGTGGGGCTGTGCCCATGTGAATACCCAATCTATAACTTGTTATATATTTTACGTGTCATTTTAATTGACTAAAAAACCAAATATAGTTGGTAAGATGCACATTCTTACGCTCCAATAGTTCTGTGATGCTATTTTTCACAAATTAATGAATGGAATCACTTCCCTGTAGTACAAACTGCAGTGATTTTTACCTACCTGGAAGCAGGCACAATATTGTGTTTTCAAATGGTAAGAAAACCATCATTAAAAAAATTTCATGTTACTGCACCCCCAATTCCAATAATCCTTTCTTAAATCATAACGTGCAGCAACAATTTTAAAAAGGTGCACTCTTCACCACATTCCATTATTGACAGGATTAACCACGTTCTATTGTCTACCCGTAACTTCCTGCTCTTTAGAGATCTAAGTTTCAAAGGCCACCAAAAAAAAGAAAAAAAGGATGCCATATTTCATGAAATAGTATCTTGCATCAATCATATAGAAAATATTTGGAGGGTATAGCAAAGGCAGGGGAGAATACCTGCGATGATTCTGGTAGAAATTGTCAAGCTGATAGTACACATATATAGGCTGCTTCATTCGCTTTGGTACCTTTCCAGATAAACAAGAAAATAGAAGTTTAGCCATTTTGTAAACTTAGGAACTAGGAATTTCTTTTAAATTAAAACATTCTATCACCTTAAAAACACAGTAGTTATTAGAGAATGATATTGCTAGAGACGTTACAGTAGCTTCCAAGATCCCCTCCTACTACTCAGTGTAGTCAAAGGTGAGCCAAGCACTCAACTCGACACTTAGGCAAGGTGAGGCGATGCGCCACTAAGGCACCTCTGAAGGCCTAAGGGAAGGTGCTTTTAGTGAAGCATTTGCCTTAAGAGCCTAGGCAAGCACCTTACACTTTGTGAGAGGTGCTTGAGGCAAGAGTCTTAATGAAATTTAAGAAAAGGACCAAAGAGCTAATTCCATTAAAAGGGAAGTTCTGTTATTTGCCTAAAATAATTTGGTTGTGACAAGTTCATCATAAACATTAGCAAAGAGATGCAACCGTGGAAAAAAAATGGTAGATGACAAAGGGCTCAGCAAAGACCCCTCCTCCTCCCCCCCCCCCCCCCCCCCAAAAAAAAAAAAACCAAAAAAAAAATCTTAGTTGACAGGCGTGAACAGGCCAAATCTCTCTCTCTCTCTCTAGCCAGCTCTCTTTCTATGATTCTCTCTAAAAAATAGGGGAAACAAAAAATTAAGTGAATATATCTTTATCAATTTAGAAACAGATTTTTATAAAATTTCAACCATATAATCGTTTACAGACCAACTCCTCTCCATTGGACAGAGACCTGATTATAATATTCCAATATAAATTGGATACATATAATTTGAGTTCATTAGGTAAACATCTCGGGAAAACACATTTTTAGCACCTCATGCCTCAGGAGATGCAATGACTTGATGCCTTAAGGTCGCCTTTTGGCTTTGTGCTTTAACTACACTACTGCAGCTACTACAGCAATTGATTACTATTATAGAAATATCCCTCTAATAACAAACAATAATAACATAGATGAGAATTGCATCCAGAGGCTTACTGTTATATTTCGGTTGCATGTTTTATCTCCAGGGGTCTGTATGTAATTGACCTTATCATTTCTATTATCCAGCGGTATGCAGTCGTTTTCATACCGGTCAACAATTTCAACAACCTGGTAGAAAGATAGAGATTCCAAATCAACTATATGTGGGACTAGAAGTAAACTGCAAACATTTGGGTCATGGTTGAACATACATCTCTGGAAGCAAACAAGGAAGCAACTCCGATGGGAATAAAGACAACACTAACAAGCAAGAATGCTGAAATCACCTGTACATGGAGATAGAGATTAATTATTTTTTCCTTGAATACTGAGAACGTCACCTGGGAGAAACTAAAAACGAGCAATTATAAAGCTTACCCATCTTGGTGTGAGAATTGGTTTGCATGCTGGAAGTTCTTGCTGAGTAAACCTAGAATCTGAAAAATTTGTAAAGGCAATCCGCTTTAGTCCATTTAAAATCACAAGAAGTTTCCTAGAATTTGCAAACAAGTTGCTAACATAATTGGAGCTTCTAAAGAAAAGTCAACTTTTAGCTGATTTATGTTGTATTGGATCATACAAATGGTAAAAGGGAAAACCGGGAACAGCTTCACTACACATGCAAACACACCAAGCATACATAAGCGCACACACACACAAACAAAAGGGCTTCACAAATACAAAAAGCCCCATGAAATCAACAAGGTAAAAGCTAACTAATGCTCACCTTCATGCATTAGACGAAAGTGAGCATCTAGATGTCATATCAATTGACTTCCTAAATTCTAGAATGCTAACAAAGAATATTGAACATAACTCTACAAACACCTGATTAAACACAAACATGTATCAAGACCAAAAGACATGCCTGAAACTTGACCATAACTCTTAACACATGAATCACATACCCCTCCTAGTAGGGGCAAGGCACGTGACTATACCCAATAAAGCCACCCAATTGTCATCCTACTCAACTTTTCATTCACTTCACTTTAGCTGCAAAAAACCAAGCTAAAAGGCTTAAAGCACGGGCATTAACATTGACAACACATTTAATTATAAACCAGAGAAACAATTTTAATTAGTATTTTACAAGGTTCTAGTAGTGACAAGCAAACTCAAGTTGTTATAGATAATAAATGAAAATCTCAAAATTTTGAGCAACAAAAATAGTAAAAATCTATATAGGTAGAAATAAAATCTGCTATTGTTCCTGAGATCATGACCATCCATCTTGTAATCTACAGATATGTTATTAAGACAAAAAGTCAACTCTTGTTAGAACACAAAAAGGCAAACAATCAATTAATTGTAAACCCTTTATTAACAAGTTACATATCAAGTACAAAATTAAATACCAAATCTATAAAAGATTATTGTTAATCTAACAAAAACCAAACTCTCAGATGCACACAGATTAGCCAAAGGTAAAAAACTCAGCTTTACAATACAATCAGAAGCTTCACACACAGAACATGAAAACAACCACAAAGCATGACAATCAGAAATTCATGAACAGTAACCAAAAAAATTCATCTGGGTATCTCTGAATTATTCCCAAAAGAATTAAAAAAGTCAAAATTTTTAGATTTTGGCACTAAGAGTTACAACTCAAAATCTCAAAATACAAAGAAAACAAGCAAACCCATGTGAAAACTCAACAAATTAGCAAGTGGGTACTCATGGATGGAACCAAAACTCCACAAAAAAAAACCATAAAAATCAAGTCTTTTGAGAAGAAATTACATTTGGGTTTCTTGGAATTTCTTCTGGGAGCTGCAGAATCAGCCGATCCAGCGACTCCTGCGCTAGACGACGCCGTATTGGAACTCATCATAGACGAAAAGATAAACAAAATAAAAAAGACACTGCTTTTTTTTCCTACTCTGTTTCCCTCAAATCAAAAAAACAAAACAAACCCACCAACCCTCAGAGTGAATTTGATTTAAAATCAGAGCCTTGGAATTTCAGAAAGAGAGAGCAAAAGGGTATTGGGCAATTTGGTTGTTGTTGTTGTTGTTGTTTTGAACTGGGTATTTGTTGCTTTGTTTTGTAAACGTTTTGACTTTTCAGGGGATCAAAAAAGACTGTATTTTCTCTCTCCCTATAGAGGCCGGACACACACACTTATTAATATATATATTATTTTTTTCTTATGTTTCTAGAGAGAGAGAGAGAGAGAGAGAGAAACAATCAGGTCAAAGGGGAGAGAGAGAGACACGGTTGGCCAATTGGACTAGGTACTAGTATTTTGATTTCAAATATGGTGTTTTTTGATTTTGATTTGAATAAAGAAAGAGAAAATTAGAAATAATTGGGTTTGGTTGGTGACTTGTGGTCTTGAACCAATAATAGTAAACGAAAGTGAATGAATCCACACGTTTTTCCATTCTCTTTTTCTTTTCTTTTTTTGTATTTTCTGAGAACATTCCATTCTCTTTCTTAAATGTATGGTAACTACTTTTTATCTTGACGGTAACAAGAGTAGCATTTTCTATGTAATCATGCTCAAGGATACATTATCCCCTAAAAAAAATGATACAAAGATTTTCATAATGGTTAAGTGGAATATTGTGTTTGCGTTAATATAGGCTCAGTTAACTATTGAAATTAGGATATTTGTTAATGAATTATTTTAGGAAAGTTTTGATATCATTTTTATAGAAAATATAAAAACTGTAAAAAAAATAATTATTTTTTTCTTTTCATAAAAAAGGTTTTTAAAAGTATTTCTTAACTAACAAAATCTATAATATATATATATATATGAATCGTGTAATAGTGATATTATACTACCATCGCATACCCTTGGTTTGATAGTCACTCTATAAGTATAAGTGTTTGTGGGGTGTGAGAGGTAAGGACCGAAATTCAAGTCTCTAGAAAGGAGCTTCACACATATATACTTAGACTAGGCTATAATAAAATTTCTATCTTGTATAAAATAAAAAAATAAAAAAAAGTGATTATACCAATTATAATTTGTCACATCAACAATTGTGTAAGAAGATTTGAACATTACTTAATCATATTGCAAACTCTCATGTCTCCTTGTTGCAGTGGGTTTTATTTGCTAGATTTATAGGTAGAACCCATCTTTATGTGAGAGGAAAGCATATTATATTGATTAAGATTCTTGGTAGAGTTTGGGTAAGAGTATCTAAATATATAGACACATTTTGAGATTGATGAATTAGACATGTAATTAAATAGATAATAAAATAGTGAAAGTTTTTTTGCTGAAATAAAATAGTGAAAGTTAAAACTTTGTTTAAATCTCATTTTAAAAAAGTGATGATGACATGACAAAACCTTTGTCATGATGATACAATATCCCCTAAAAAAATGGTACAATGATTTTCATAATTGTTAAGTGGAATATCATGTTTGTGTTAATATAGGATCAGTTAACTAGTGGACTTAGGATATTTGTGAATTAATTATTTTAAGAAATTTTTTATAACATTTTTATAGGAAATATAAAAACCATAAAAAATTAGTTTTTTTTTTTTTTTTCTTTTCACACAAAAAGTTTTTAAAAGTATTTCTTAACTAACAAAATCTATAAAAAAAAAATATATGCGGATTATGTAAAAGTGATATTATACCAATTATAATTTGTCGCATAAACAATTGTATAAAAAGATTGTTTCTTTAACATTATTTAATCATATTGCAAACCCTTATGTCTCCATGTTACATAAGAGTGGGTTTTATTTGCTGGATCTATAGGTAGAACCCATCTTTATGTGAGAGGAAAGCATATTATGTTGATTAAGATCCTTGGTAGAGTTTGGGTAAGAGTGTCCAAATATATAGACACATTCATTTTGAGATTGGTGAATTAGACATGTCATCAATAATTAAATAGATAATAAAATAGTGAAAGATAAACCTTTGTTTAAATCTCATTCAAAAAAAAAAAAAAATGTTGATGATATAACAAAATCTAATTCATTCGGTTTAAAATGAATTAAAATGATTTTTGCAATGTTATAATGGAATTACCTTATGAAATTTAGAGGATCCTAATCTATAGTATATTAGGTGTAACGAATAATTTTGCATGGAAGAGAGAGAAAGAGACGCATTAGATTTCATCTTGATTTGATGATATGTTATTTCTTGCTAAGTTTCCTTTCTGATTTTTTGTTCTAGTCGTTTTTATGGGTAGGTTAAAATCCAATAATCATCTCTCTCTTCTGTGTGTGTTTATTTTTCAAAAAAAAAAAAAAAAAAATTGAAAATGCCTCAGGCATTGATAATTTCTCTTTTTGGATTCAAGAAAGTCCTTGTTTTATAGAACAGTTCTTCTTCATGATGTAATTTCTCTTTCTAGTTTTTAATGAAGTTTTAGTATTTCCATTAAAAAAAAAAAATTAAACATAAAGATAAAATTTTAATTTTAATTTCTTTATGAAAAAATTCTGATTAATACTGTGTAGTGGAACTCTTTGATAAAATTGTGATAATCTAATTTTTAGTTTCGAATTAATATGACTTGATGATGTGTGTGTGTATATATATATATATATATATTGGGGGGGGGGGGGGGGACGAGGATCCAAAGTAGTTAATAAAATAGGCAAGGGCATTTCTGAGGAGGGGAACTTCACGAAATCTCCTTGGAAAGGACCTATTTAACTAATAAGGAGTTTGGAATGCTGCAGTTGATAAGGGTGCCGAGGGCTCCTACTTAACCTCAAGAGGCCGAGAATCAGGAATGAAGGGAGCACGGTGCAATCCCTGAGGGACAAAGGTAACTTGGTATTGAATAAGGAAGAGAAGAAAAAAGAAGGATAAGGCAGCCATCCCCTTTGCATTAAATGCATTGCAACCACTTAGCTGGCCGCATTAATGGGAAAATGACAATGAACAGTGTTCCCCCAGCTCATATTCTGGTGTAAAAACCTTCTAGTAAGGTCTTGATGGGAGAAATATCAAGAAAGTCTAATCATGACCCTCCAAATGTAAGATCTAGATGCATCCTTGCTAAATTATATAAAGCCAAGAAGCACCTGGATCAGAGGAGGATCTAGTTTTGGGAGAAGAAAAGCGAGAGAAAAATCATCCAATTGTAATACCATCTTCGGATTAAACCCAAGGACGAACACTTAGCCATTTCTAAGCTCTATTCAATCGAATATTAATCACTACGCACATAGTTTTGGTCGGACTTTCATCTTTTGTCTTGTAATGGGTACTTAAAGGTTTATCTTGTATCCCATCTCTATAAATTCATTGTGTGAGCAAATAGTAACTGGATCACAATACAATCATTAATCCTCTGTTGCACCTTTTTGCCTCTTTTCTTGACTCCTGAATAAAGTTTTGCTGATGTTTCCAATTGTTTGACCAAATTGACATAACAATCACAATTTACCCTTTTGATAAATAAATAAAAATTCAATGATGTTATCAATTTTAATTTTATCTGTGGGATTCAAAATTCAAAGTGTTATCAATCACAATTTACCCTTTTGCTTTCAAAGTTATATTTTATGGGATTAAAAAAATAATTTAATGAGAAAATAAACATTAATCAAAGTTATATATTCTCCATCTTTGTAATTCCTTTAATAATAAAATTTCGTTGATTTTCATTGTGACACATTATCACAATTTGGACGAGTTTGATATATTTTTCTTATTTAGTTTCTATAAACTTAACATAGGAAACAAAGTTTTCTTGTATACGTCCTACGCTTGCTCATTTTAAATTCAATTCATGCAATTTTTATTTTCCAATTAAGTATATTTTTTAAGCAACAAATATATATATATATATATATATATATATATATATATATATACAAAGGAAAGAGAACAAGGTTCTAATACTAAAGCATATTCAATTAAGTATTTGTTTAAATGTTAAAGAATTTCGAATTTTTGATAATTCTAGTTTTATAAAGAATTTAAATTATGTAAATATGTGAGGTATGGGATTAGATATATTTAAGGGTTTTTTTTTTTTTTTTCTCAGTTTGACTATTTCATCCATTAACTTTTAATTTTATTCCAATATTCCTTTCAACCATTCTTTGAAATACTTTGTTTTTTTAGAATACTAAGTATTTTTAACACACACATACGGGGAGATGGGAAAATGTCTTAAAAAAACTGACAGTGGTGTATATCTAAAAGGACTTAACTCTTGGATACACAGCACAAGATTTAAACTTTTTAAATTCACACTCATTTTTTTGAAATACTTGTTTTGTCCTCAATTTGTGTTTTTGAAAAATCATTTTTTTTTTTTAGAGAGAGTTTAACCCATAGCGTCTGCTCCTGATAATAATTATTTATTATCAGACCAAGACACTAATCGATTTTTGGCCTAGACGGGGATTGAACTCCAGATTTCTTATTTAACCATCATAGACTTTATCAGTTGAGCTAACTGAAAAATCAATTTGAACTAAATAGCATGGGATAGTTTAAGAAATATTGAAAAGTGGACACTAAAAATTTTATTTCAATTATATAAAGAGAAGAGATAGAAATCAAATGTACATTTAAAGCAAGTACTTGCTCAAGATCCATGATTTTAGGGTGCAACTTGGTCAGGTTCTACTCTTTTTTTATTTTATTTTTATTCTTTTTGGAGAACCGGTCAGGTGCTACCTAGCAACGTGATTACTTGGTGTGGTTTTGTTTAATTTGCTCTAATTTGTTTGCCACTTCTGTGAGATATTGGCTTAACTAACTATGAACCTACACAATTCTGGAATTTTTTTTTTTTTGCTGAAAAAAAAAGGGGCCTCTCAAGTGTGAACTTATAAACCATACATCTCATGACGATAATGAATAATATCACGTGTACTACTGGGGATTTGATGGGATTATCAGCGTGGGGACAACACACGCAATTATGGATTTATGCTCTATCATCACCCCCACTGAAAATTTGAAAGTTTTTTTTCTTTTCAGGGTTATGTATGCAGTGTGTTTTTTTAGTTGTACTCACCTAAAAGTGGGTTTATAAAATTCAAAAAATGGATTGATTACATTAAAAACAAAAAATTAATGTATTTACATCCATGATGGTGGGAGATTAACTATGTAAACAAGAATTGTAACAAAGTGGCTTAATGTCTTGCAAGATCTACTCAGTATATGGGAAAATCAAATGTATGTATTAAAGAAAAACCAGACTTTCTTGTAATATATACTTTACAAAGATGTAATACATATGAATGAATGAAAAAAGTATTGTTTTCCTATAAACAACTAATTTGCAATCATTTTTCTTTCTTTCTTTTGTTGAGTTACACGGTAGGAATGGGTTGCTTTTAGACCAACTTGGCCAAAAAAATCCAATACACACTTTAAAATCATTAGAGAATAAAGTTATGTGAGGATCATAAGATAAAATTTTATAGGAAAATCAATTAAAATCAGAAAATATTCATTACTCAAAGCTATATATTCTCTCAGATTATCTATCCTATGATCAAATCGGACTCTTTTTAATTTACTCTGGGCAACTTCATCCAGTTTGACGAGAGCAATATGATTATAATTTGATAACTTCGATTTCTATGATATTTGTCAGTCTTGAAGATTGATGTAAACAATGACATGATATGAGAATACTATTACATTGCAGTATTAACTATTAAGACAGTGTGTTCATACAAGGAGGTGATATCTAGTGCATCCATTCTATGCAATGAAATATACCATTGACTAGTATTATATTGGGATGATATTCGTTTTAACTTTTAATTAAGAATTATATATAAACTAAAGAAAATACTTCAATAACATAATTATAATTAAATAAAAATAGATAGTAAAGGAAAATACTTAAATTTGGTTTTAAGTTACGTGAAGAATACACATTGTATAAGTCCAAAATTTTTAAATCAAATATTATAATAAGGACAAAATTTAGGTACGATACTTAGGTATTGTTACTTAAATTCTTCTTTTAAGATTCAATCATATGGCTTTTTTCTCATGGGATGAAAGAGTATTTTTAGTTAAGTATAACTATATGACTGAATCTTAAAAGGGGAACCTAAGGAACAGCACATAAGTATTGTATCTAAATTTTATCATTATAATAAATTATAAAATTATTTTAAAGAAGCAATGAAGCACCTTTATATATCTTAAAATTATGGTAATACAAGCCAAACCCTTATCATTAGTACCAACCCTATCTTTCAAGAGAAAGCCAAGTCATTATATTACCATTCAATTCAATTCAGATAACACATTTGAAAAAATCAGACTTTTTCACATCTTACTTATATTGCATTTGAGATAATGCTTTACTAGACGGAAAATTATTGTATACTCTTCTCACATTTACAAAGGAATTTATAGGGGGGTGGGTCCTACCCATTATAAGGCCCACCCCTTTGTGAGAGTGTAGGAGCATACTCCCCGCATATGAATAACAACCCCTACTAAACCCACCACAACACAAAAACACATTGATAATGTAAAAAGGTTGATGAAACTCTTAGTATCAAGAGATTTTTCCATTACCATTTGCAAACACTGACCCCTCTGTCTTACTCTCAAACCTTTTTGTTTTTTTGGTGAAAAATTCTACAGAAAGGGGTTGTATTGTCATACTCTATGCATCTTTGTTTGAACAATCCCTAACATTGCAACTACATGGATTAAAAAATTCATTTTTAATGAATTGCAGAGGCGGCCCTTAAGTGCAATAATTCATAACAGAATTTTCAAGGTAGTTGACTTGATTGGCGAAATATGATTTTTAGTGAATTTTCTTGAAATAATTTCTTATTCCATGTTCTGTCTACTTCATGGCCACATTTGCTATCAATCCTGCTACGGACACAAAAAAATTTACCAAAATTTTCACACTCTCTCACATATTTGCCTCAATTGAATGGCACCACAACACAAATGCAAAGGCAATTATGTGAAAAAATTAGTGAAATTTTCTGCAGCTACAGATTTACTCATTTGCTATTGCTGTATATTTCAGTCTCCAAGATCTTCAGCCTACTGCATCTTCTGTCAAAAAAAAAAAAAAAAAAAAAAAAAAAAATCTGTTGTCTCATTTGATTGCCTTTCCATTTTCATAGGCTTTATGTATCTTTTGCCTCTTCTTTTGTCTTGCTGCACCGGCAGAGTTCTGAACTCCAAATGTAGGAGTTGAATAATGCTGCAGACCCTCCCCAAGCTATAATGTGAGCCAAAGGAGTCCATTAAGCAAAAATCTTCAAGATCAAGGGTTTTTTAAGTAACTTGAGAGCATATAAGGAATTTAAGAGCCTAATGATGCAAGTCTTGCAATTTAATTAAAAAAAAAGAAGCAACAAATTTAATTGATACTAGCTCATCATATGAAACAAGTACAAGAATAATCAAGACCTAGTCCCAAAGGTTTGGGATCAACTATGGATCCTTCATATACTAATAAGAGTCACCCAAGTGTATAATTTATCATCATTCTATCCAATGTAAAGTCATATTCTACAACAATGAACTGTAAAATTGACCATGCTGCTACCTATCTCTCATGTGGATGGTAAAATTGGGTCTCATCTAAGAGTTTTTGCACATATAACTTCGTTAGATTCTTTTTTTGATACGTAACTTCATTAGATTCTTATGCAGGGGATTTGAGCAACCTTGCACCATTCTTTTCCTTTCTTCCTTTGGCATCATTCCTCAACAAAGACTTCCATAGATCAAAGATAAGAAAGGGAGATATGAGGCCTATTTGTTACCATTGCTTGAGCTTGGCCATTGAATAACTCATGCCTGAAACCAATGCCCTTTCCATATAACTGGAAACTATCAATGCCCCTTCATGGGTTGCTCAACTAAAGGTTATTCAGCCAAAAATACATTAAAAAATGTCCTTTACAATTAGTAGGGAAAAAAAAGCAAAAACATTCAACACCAGGGATATCCCAATAGTCTACCCTATTGAATTGAAAAGCAAACACAGCAAGAAACTAGTTAAGATGTTGGGCTAAAACTAAAAGAACAGCACAAGAAATTGATACTTTTCAGCAATAGAGAAAACTTGTGTGTGTGTGTTTACTTTGTGCTATTCAGAAGTTTGCAATAGAGAAAAACTTTCTGCTAGACAAAGTTCTTTTCATCATTTTGAAATAGGTAACATGTTAGAGAGAGAGAGAGAGAGAGAGAGAGAGAGAGAAAATTCAGCAGCTACTAGAAGGTACTGAAGCAGCACTAGCTTTCATCTGCCTTAGTGTCTTCCTGAGATTAAATAGCCTAACATATTACCAGGACAAATCCCAAAGTCTCATAAAATATTCTAAACTTGTCAAATAAATGAGCAAATCATCAAAAATATATATGCTGGAAAATTGTTAATCATTCCCCCCAAATTTCTGTGTCTCCAAATTCAAAGTCCAAAACTCCAACTGGAAATGTAATGAGTGGATAATGAGGCAGGAGCAGCCCTAGCAAGAATGAGAGTAAAGGACTCTTTGACATAAAGAATGAACTTTTACAGTAATTTGAAAACTACTAGACAATTAGGAGTTTATACATGATACAAAAGGATTGGCAGTTAGCAGTGGCATGAAGTTGATGCTGGGTGTGTGAGCACTAGTTATCGACCACTGAAAGTGACACTGCAAAAGAAAAGGCAAACAACTGAGCAAATACAATGAAATTGCCAGAATGAAAATCACTAAGTTTATAAAAATTACGGTAACCGTTATATAACTTAATGCTTCCTTTTTTTTCTTTTTCTTTTTCAGTTTCCTGAGATCGAAAGCTGCTTCTTGAAAAATAGCATCTCTCACATAAGTGTGCTGAAAGTATTTTACTAGAAAGCTTTATTTTTTAATTTTTCAAAAAAAAAAAAATCTAAACTTACTTATGTATATTTTGAAGTTTCTCTATCAGCTATATTTACGAAAGTAAACTAAAATTATGGTATCAAGACATATAATATGTAGATTCAGTGGTTTAAGTCATGTGATGCCTTTATAGAATAAGGACAAGGGTTATTTTGACCTAAAAGTTCAGGAGTCTTTTGCATGTTTCCCTAAAAAAAATTGAGCAAAAGAAGAATGGTAATATTAGTGCAGAACAAGTACTTGGGCATGCAAAAGCGCTTCTCAATCACAACTCATGTGATCACTTCAAAGTTAATCTCTATGAGGGGAATATGAGCAATCCTAGGCCACTCTTTCCCCCTCTCTCTTTGACAATCTTGCTCTAACAAAGGGCATTGACGGATATGTAGAAAAGAAAGAGAGGTTGGCAAGCCTTCTTTTGGTAAGCACTGAAGCTTATAGCAAGAAATAATCTCCAAGCGTTCAAGAGAGATGAGTTGTTGAAACCCCTTATTGTCAAGTGATTTTAGATTAGGAAAAGATGAGATAGAAAGAGAGGTAAGAGTTGCAGGCAGCAATGCCTCCTCTGGAAATGTCAATACTTCTGTGTGTTTAGTATGAATGTGGAAGCTTCTAAGAGAGTGAAGACCTTGCAAACCCCATTCCAGGCGATGGGAAAAGAGCTTGTCACAGAAGCAGACGGCAAGTGTTTTTAAATTAGAGGGCAAACCATCATCAGGAAATGATTCGAGCTCTGGACACCATGATAATCTCAAAGCCACAAGAGATGGGAGGAGAGCATGCATCCTTTCAGGTAGGGACTTTAACTTTTTACAATTGATGATGGTAACCTGTGTCAAATTTGGTGCGCACAGTCCTCCATTGGGAAAGGACACAAAGTTAGGACAATTCCTGATTTCCAAAAGAGTGAGAGAAGTAAGATCTAGGTGAGATCCCTCTGATATAGAAAAAGACTCCAGATTTTCACATCCATACATTTCAAGAAATTTGAGCTTTGGATAGAACTCTAACGGAAAAGACCAAAGTGAATCATGGCCACCTTGTAGCCTCAATCTTTCAAGTGATGGATAGCAATGGCCCCTTGGCAACTGTAAAATACCACAGATTGTAAGTGATTTCAATGTAATGAGTAGAAAACCTCTTGGAGGTTATATCATTAGCTCAACACAGGACTGTAGTATGTGGCATCCTTCAATTGTGAGACTATGCAGTTTAGGTGGCAATTCTTTCAATAGTACCTTACTACAATCTTTTAAGTTTAATTCATGAATGGCCAGAGATAGTGGAAGTGACACAAGAAGTTGTTGACATTCTTCAATGGTAAGGTGGGTTAAAGAGGGAAGTTGGTTAGGCAAGCCACTGCTTAGTTTGGGACATCTAATTATACGAAGCTCTTGGAGAGTAGAAAAAGCTCCGCCTACATCTTCACCTTCAAATAAAAGCCATTCTTGCCAGTTTGGCATCTCTGCGAAGCTTAACTTTTCAAGGGATCTGAATGGCTTAACTGTAGAAGAACCATTCCCATAAAACTCACGATCCACATGTGATACTTCATGAAAACCTGCAATTGAGAGCTCCTTAAGGGCAGGAAGCTGTCCAAGAGGAGGTAAAAGGGAGCAATATTTACAATTTACAAGATTAAGGGACACCATATTGGAGAATGAACAATCTCCTAACCAGAATGGAAATCTTGTACCCCCATAATGTTCAATGGTGAGAGCTTTCAAGTTTGTATGAGGACAGAACTGTTCAAGCACATTTCTTTCATTTTGGGAATCCTTACTATCATCACCCCATTGCAAAACCAATTCAGACAAGAACTTCTTATCCTTCAATTTAGCCTCCATAGCATCTCTAGCATAATCAATTTCTTGCAAGTTTGGTATCGACAATGTTCCAGAAAGATGTCGAAGCTCCCCTAATTCTCCAACACTGTACCCACTGTGTTCACCCACAACAAAAGCAGTTAATTTTTGAAGATTTCTTAGTTGACGCATTTGCAATGGCATCTCTTTCAACTTTGTTCCAATTATATCCAAATGGCGCAAGTTGACTAGTTTTCCCATTTTGGCAGGCAACTCAATGAGGAAAGTACATCTGAATAACAATAAGGTTTGTAAATTATACAAATTGCAAATAGAATCAGGTAAGCGCTTGATTGAAGTGCGGTTGAGATTCAAATAACGTAGATGCTTTAAATTGCCAATAGAATCAGGTAACTCTCTTATGTTATGATAGCCAGATAATGATAGCACTCGTACACACTTAAATGCCTGCAATAAATCATGTGTTACTGTGTTTGCCAAATAATCAAATTGACTCAATGAAAATGGTGAGGATTCTAAAGCCAACAAGGTGCGCAAACCCTTAGCTTTGTAGGAGACCTCAAATTTCTTGGAGGTGTCAAATTCAGCTCTAAAATATGACAAATGCCGTGTCTTTGCTGTAGCTTCATCCGGTTCTTCAATTTCCAACCTCAAACAAAATTTTCCAGATATAAACTTTGCTAAGTCGTTGACAAGGTCATGCATTACAAAAACTGATTTGTTGTCATCTGATCGTTGAAAAAATGACCTTGATACTAGATCATCAAAGTACTGTTCACCTATTTCTTCCATCCTCCCATTTCCTTTGGATTGCTGCAATAAATCTTCTGCCATCCATAATTGAACCAAATCCTCCTTTTTGAATTTATAATCCTTAGGAAAGATTGAGCAATAAGCAAAGCATCGCTTCAGATATGATGGGAGATAGTGGTAGCTCAATCTTAGAGCTGGTAGAATATTACTTTCACCTTTTGGTAAGTCCCATATATCACTTTTCAGAATTTTATTCCACTGTTTTGGTTCTTGTTTAGGATGTAACAAACCCCCAAGTGTTTTTACAGCTAAAGGCAAGCCTTTACATTTCTGGACAATTCTTTTACCAATTACCTCAAGGTTTGGATATTCATGGGAGCTTCCATTTTTAAATGCATGTTGTGCAAATAACCACCAGCATTCTTCATCTGACAATTGCTTTAAAAGATGAGTTGAAATAGGGTGCATAATTGCTGCAACTTTTTCACTGCGTGTTGTAACAACGATTTGAATCTTTCGTGCCCCACATCTAAAAATTCTGAGTAACTCGTCCCAATCAATATAATTCTCATTCCAAACATCATCTAATACGAGAAAAAATTTCTTTCCTGTCAAGGTCTCTCTGATTCTAATTTGCAACAAATTCAAATTTTGAATGTCACAAGCAGATAGAGTTACCTCCTCAAGAATAGTTTTTGCTATCCTAAAACTATCAAATTTTTCAGAGACACAAACCCATGCTTTGAGATCAAAACTCATCTTTACTTTGTTGTCATTGTATACAAGCCGAGCAAGAGTTGTTTTACCAATCCCACCCATACCAACAATGGGAACAACACATATTTCATTGCTACTACTTGCTTCATCTGATTGCAACAACTTAAATATTGCCTCCTTATCAACATCTCTACCATACAAACCATATTCTTCTGGGCAAGAAGTTGTTAATTGTCGTGATGGTACTCCACCAGCAACTTCTTTCAGACCAAGGACACCCTTTTGTTTTGTAATATATTCTAATCTTTCAATAATCATTTTTAGCTCTGATTTTATCCGTTTGTCAACTGGAATAACAGAAAGAGAGATGAGGTCCCATACCTTACTTGTGCAGGTTTGAGATTTAACTTCTGACTTGCATTGCAAGGCTTCAGTGGCAATCTCATCCAAGACATCCTCTGCATCATAAACAGCATCTTTAAGCTCGTCCAGCCACTCTTTCACAGGTGGGATTGTAATTTGCTTCTCCTCTGCATCAGTGAGCACAGCATTAGCAGATAACAGCACTAGCTTCAACTTTCTTAGCAACCCATCAAGCTTCCTTCCTTTGAAATAGTCTAAAACCTCAGGAGAAGCCACTCTTTCTACCACCACCTCAATGATTGCAGATACAAGCGCTTCTCCTAGGAAGACCCCTGCCATAATTTCTTCTTTGTGTAGACGTGAATTGTGAAAATTAAGTTTAAGACAAAGGCAAGAGAAAGCAAATCGATGAAATGAACTCCACACAAGAAAGAGATATTTTGTGAAAATGTTTGTTGTAAACTCTTCAACCTCTTCTTTGTTGACTATTAAGCGTATGAGGCAAAAGTCCTTACCTTTCTCTTTCTTTTTTGCGTGAAAGAAAACTTTTATTACCAGCAAGAAACTACAAGTGAATTGACTAAATTTGGCTCTAACAGTCTTTTGAAAATTTGGCTCTCACTATAAGATTGCTAAATTGCTAAAACCAATACCCTAAAAACAACTTCTATAGCAAAGAAGGCAAAGTTAAAACAATTTGAGTTTGAGCTCACTTGTAGTTTAAGGTTCCGTTTGGTTAGAAAGGTGGAAAAATGGGAGGATAGAAAATGACGTGAGGATGAAAAGGAGGGAGAAGATAAAAGATTTTAATTTCTCTCATTTTTGTTTAATTGGGAGTGAAAAAAGTGGAAGGATAGAGAAAGTGAGTTTGTATAAATTTATTCATATACCCTTGTTATAAAATGATGGCCAATAAAAACAAAAAAATGACAAAAAAAAGAAGTAATCACCCAATTTATTAAAAAATAAAAATCATGTCTAGTTAATCCAAAAAAAAAAAAACAACTATCACACCCACAGCCTAGGAAATCAAAAAAAGAAAGTAAAAAAGAAAAAACAACGTCTGGGAAGGAAAAGAAAAAAAAGAAAGAAAAAAGGAAGAGGCAACATGCACAAGAAAGCACAAAAAAGAAAAAGAAAAAAAGGAATTGGTTGAATTGCCCATGTGCAACAGTGCAAATGCACATGGGTATTTTCGTCCATTGAGCAACCTATTTTCTCCCTTTAGTTTTCTCCCCATTTTGGGGAGAAAACTTTTTGAAAACACTCGGACCCCACTATTTATTTTCCTTCCTCCCCACCCAACTAAATACACTCCAAAAAAGTTTTCTTTTCCATTTTCTCTCTAAAGTTTTCCATCTATGATCTACCCTATTTCACCTCTGGAGTGTTAAAAAAAATGTATTTTAATGTGTTGATGATTGTGGCGTCTGTTGTTTATCGTGTTGGATATATTATTTTATTGTGTTGTTTATATTATTTTAATGTGTTGAATGCTAAAATAAAACCTTTGATATTGGGTGTATTATAAAATAGAGTGTTAAAATAGATAAAGTAATGTTTTAAGTTGATAAAAACTATATTTATTAGCTTTCTTACCGTGAATATTAAAAGCTAAAAAAAAAAAAAAAAACCTATTTTTTAAGCAACTCATTCCAAAAGCACATGCTAAAACAAGAGTGCTATTGTTAAAATTTTTGACAACTAAGCTATAGTAAAGTGTTAAAGATCTCCAAAGTTATATATATATATATATATATATATATAACTATTTAAATGCATTGTTGATGGTTGTAGTTGTTGTTTATTATGTTGGATATATTATTTTATTGTGTTGTTTATATTATTTTAATATGTTGAATGCTAAAATAAAACTTTTGATGTTGAATGTATTATAAAGTGGGGTGTTAAGATAAATAAAATAGTGTTTTGAGTTGCTAAAAGTTATAATTTATAGGAACCTTATTGTGGACATAACACTTCTTTGGTAATACAATACACTAGATCTAGATGGGACAATAAGGTGTTATAATAATGGCCGGAAAGAATAAATTATCACTATTATCTAATCATAAATAATTAATCAAATACTCGTGGTTTTGTTTCTCCAAGCACAAAACAAGGAAAAACACTCATTTATCACACCCAGGTGATGTGAAATTTAATAGATTGTAAGCCCCTATCTCAACCATGCCTATCCACATGGCTTACACCTCTTGGCCTTTTTGGATAAAGATGACATTGCGGTGTTTTTCATGTGTGCTTGGTTTATATATATGGGTCATACTAACAGGGGCGGAGGTAGGGATGGCAATGGGACGGGGCGAGGCCGAAGGATGGGGTTTTCATCCCTGCCCTGCATGGTTTTGTCTTGCCCTATCTCCGCCCAGCCTCCCATGACGGGGAAAACTTTCTCACCCCATCCCCACCCCTTGGGGCCTCGCGAAGCCCTGCCCTACCCCGTAAAACTCTACTTTTTGTTAATTTGCCCTACAACTAGTACAATTTTTTTTAATGAAACCTAGTTCATAATAAAAATATACTTGAAATTACAACTAAATTTATCCCATCAAATCAAATCAATTTTTAGAAAAAATTGAATAATATATCTAAGTGTTTAACAAGACAATCATAAAAAAAAAAAAAAAAAAAAAAATCTCATAGTATAACACATAACAAAATAAAGGCAGAGAACCATATTGGGTAGAATAAAATAAGCTAATATTGATATGTTTGTTTAAATAGGAGGGTTTTAGGATATGAAAAATTTACAATTATAACCCTTAGTAACGTGGGGTGGGGTGGGGTGGGGTGGGGTGGGGACGGGGAGGAGTGGGGCTAAAATCTTGCCCAATCCCTGCCCTACCACCTTTGTGGGGTGGGGAAAACCCGCGTGGGGCGAAGTGGGGAGGGGCAGATTGAGCAGGGCGAGGAAAAATTGCCATCCCTAGGCGGAGGGAGGGGAGGTGAGGAGGGGGGGGAGGTACCCCTGAACTTTCAAATTTTTGACTAATAATATTATAATAACCTGAAATACCTTATTTGCCCCCCCTACACAAAAGACAAAAAAATATATCCCAATTCAGTGAATTCATGGTACCTTTCCTAGTAGTGGTAGACTTCTACGCCTACTACAATTCTATGTATAAAACCAATGGGTCCCACTTAGTAATGATTAAAAAAAAAAAAAAATCTCTACATTGATTCATTGAATAGTAGTCTGAACACAAAAACTTGATGGACTAGACAAAAACGTACTACAAGTCTACAACTATAATATAAAACCGTGGGCCACTTGGTAAATAACAACTTTGCTACACCTACATGGAATAGAAATCAGTACTAGCATAGAACTCTAAAAAAAAAGGGTATATATAATGCAAATAGAGTATGCCTCCCATCAAAAAGAAAAAAAAAAATTCTTTTCATACCAGTCTCTTTCTTTGGACTTCAGAGTTTTTGTGGAGTTTTTAAAAGCATTCAAGTTGGGTTTTTAAGTCACACGTTCAAATATTCATAGGTATGCATACTCTTAATACTTTTGCTTTGATTGATTTATTTATTTAATTTTTTGAAGAATCAAATTATATGTTTAAACTGTTTATATTTAGATAGATTTCTTGATTTGACTATTTTTAACCATAAATTTATAATTCAAATTATATGTTTAAACTATTTGTATTTATAATGATCTCTTATTTTGATTATTTTTAATCATAAATTGTAATTTTTTTCTTTATTTTAATGATATGACATATATATTTGTAGTTAATTGACATATAGTTGTTTATTTATTTTGTTATTAATATTGATTAATTTTTTTAGATTAATTTTTTACTTTCAATCTTGCCCTCCCGACCTAAATTCCTAGCTTCGCCACTCCTAACGGGTGCCTTAGGGCAATTGTTAACAATCTATTTTAGAAAAGTTTTAATACCACTTTTATGGGAAATGGAAAAAGCTGTCAAAATATTAAATTATTAACCATTGCCCTAAGGGCATCCATTAGCATTTACTTATATATGTATATATATGAAGTATGGATACTTCATTTAGGGTGTTATACCAATGTTTGATATAGGATATGCCCTTGGACATTTTTGCATACGAGTCCTAGCTATTTCCTTAAAAAAAAAAGATTTGCGGGACATTGGAAGAAGAGAAATGAAATACCTTTTCACAAAACAAATAAAGAATTCATGCTCTAATAGTAACAATGCATTTGAAAATTAATAATTAATAAACATTTTTTTTTTTGAGATAGATAGAATTCTACTCTAACCTAAACATTTTTTTTTTTTTTATAGATAGATAAAATTCTACTCTAGTTTAAACTTTTTTTTTTCTTTTTTGAGAAAGATAGAATTCTACTCTAACCTAATCTAAGTATATATGTGTGTGAAGCTCTCTTCTGGAGACTTGAATCCCGACTCTTATCCCCACACCCCGCAAGCACTTATACTTGTGAGGTGACCATCGCACCAAGGGTGCGTGGTAGTATTAATAAACATTTTTATTCTTGGTTTGTATTATACAGTAATTTCTAAACATCCTTTAATAATCAAGAATTCACTTTCTTTCCTTTTTTGGGAAAAAATAGTCCTTAATTCATTTTATTATCTATTATTGGCTTATTGCTCTTAAATTTATATATATTTCATATTTTATGAAATGCTTAACAATATATAGAAATATAGATAAAAATATATTTAATAGATACATCCCTTACATGTGTCCTTTTTTAAAAAAAAAAAAAAAAGTGTTGTTGTGTTGTATTTGTACAAGTGTTTGTGTTCATAATTTTTAGGTTTATATGGACCAACCGGTGTAAAGTGTGTTATGGAAGGCAGATGTGTGATCCAAATGTTCTCAAAACTATTTGCAATTAAAGCGTTGGAGGATTATAAAGATGCGCAGGACATTCCACATAGACAGTTTTTTTTTTTTTGTTTTTTTTGAGAAAAATGACAATGCATTAAAATTAAGAAACACCGGCTTAATCAGTCTGGAGTATAAAAAAATACTGGGACAGAACATCCTTCATCCAAACTAAAAAACCTGGCACATGAACAGCAAACCGAGTCAAGCTATCTTATTAACTTCTCTCTTAACATGAGAGTAATGCAATTGAGTAAAAAATCTAGACCTATACCGAACATCATACAAAAGTAAACCACAAGGAGACAGATTAACACATACACTCTTCAAAGCTTGAATCAGCATTTGGGAATCACCTTCCAAAAAAGCGCGTGTAATTCCTAACTTGGCAGCAAACTCCAAAGCCCTTGCAGCAGCTAAGGTCTCGACCTTCATGGGAGCAAATGCTTGGGAAAATTTTTGCGAGAGAAAGGCAATTACTAGACCTTGATGGTTGCAAACCACCACTCCAGCTCTTGAGCTATATATTTGATTTTGAGAAAATAGAGCTGTCGAAATTAATTTTCAGCAGCTCATCTGGTGGAGCTTTCCATCGAACACAGGGATGCTGACTATGTGATTTTGGGCTAGGAAGAACCGCCTGAAACTCCTCAAGACGCTCTTTAGAAGCCTGGGCTAATAGGTGAACTAGATTGATGAAGCCGAATTTGATTTTGCTGGGACCAAATCGACCAAACCATTACTGCAAATAAGTCCATCTATTTCGGCCGTTGAAAAATCCATCAAACCAATTCTTTAAAAGAAACGAAAGTGGATGTCATATGAAAACCCCAGGCAGAAGCATCAAACCAAATAATATCAAGCTCCAGACAAGACCAAAGGGCATGTATCTGGTCTTCTGACGCTGATTGACAGCGGTCACACATTGGATTATCGTTAACAGTCCGACGAACCAGATTCGTTTTTGTAGGCATGGACTTTCTGCAAGCTCTCTACAGCATGTTCTTCACCTTATTCGGAACCTGCAACGACCAAACTCCCCTCCATAACTCCTTATCTCGATTCAGCTCAATCTCAATAGGGGCCAACGCAGCTTTGGCTTTCAGAAAATGATACCCCGATTTACAAGTATAGTGTCCATCATATGTGAAAGGCCAGTAAAGGATGTCCTCAGATTCCTTATGTGATAGTGGGATTTTCTTGATTATCTCAGCTTCTTGGGGAGCAAAAATACCATCAATCAAGCCATGGTGCCATTTCCTTAACTCAGGATCAATCAAACTTGCAACTGTATTCTCTTCCATAGACGTCACAATTGGAGAAGAAACTTTCGGGGGGTGCTTCCTTGGCAGCCAGTGATGCTGCCATATCTTCACTGAATTACCATTCCTAATTTGCCAACGGGAACCTCTTTGAATAACATCCTACCTCTCAAAATACTTGTCCAAGCATAGGAACCAGCTCTAGTATTTTTAGCTCCCATAATAGTACTATTAGGAAAAAAAAGAGCTTTGAATACCTTATAGAAAAGGGAAGGTTTATTATGCAATAACTGCCATGTTTGTTTAGCTAGCAAAGAATCATTAAAAAGAGCCAAGTCTCTAAATCTCATACCTCCTTCCATTTTAGACTTCATCATCTCATCCCACTTAAGCCAATGGATTTTCCTTTGATCACCATCACTCATTACCCTCTTTCACAGCTGGGGTTTGTCAACCTGAAGGCACATATAAGATAAACTTTGATGGTGCCATATTCCGGGCACAACACTCTACTGGTATAGGTGTTATTGCAAGGGAATTTTCTGGTCTTCCTATTGTGGTACTTAAACTTAATTAATGGAAAGACTTGTTGTTGTGTGGAAGTTGCACTGGAAATTGAGGCAAGAGCTGCTTTAATTGAGGGCTGTTAGTTTTGCCTAAAAATGAAAATAGTCTCAGACGGATTGTGCTTGAAGGAGATTCAAAAAATTTAATTATGAGTCTGTTGCAGGAGGAGGAGAACTTGTCTTGGATTGGCCTCATTGTTGAGGAAATTAAAATGCATCTAAGGATTTTGAGGCTGCATACTGCCTGGAAAAATTGGTTTTTTTGGTTGGAAACACTGATTTTATTCATAAACAGAAAGTAGAAGATATATTCTGGAGAATAGCTTGTTCTAAGAAACAAGGATTCTCTTCAATCCAAACAGAAAAGCCAGTAGTGCTTAAAGCATATTTTGCTAGTAAATGAGCAGAAATGTTGCCTCTCCTGAGTTGGGATGCACGGACGCGGCAAAATGGGCATCGCACCCGCGTCTGATGCGGCAACGTGCGAGCAACGCTGCTGCCTGTGCGTCGGTGCCGTGTCCCTTTTTTTTTTTTTCTTTGTTTTTTGTTTCCCGATACGTGCTGATTCATGCCGACTCGGGCCGAATCGGTCCATATCGGTCGAAATCAAAGCAGCGAGGTCTTTGCCGGGGAGCTAGTACTTGAATGACATGTCGGAATCGGCGCTGCCTACACAACGAGCGGAGAGCTTGGAAATGAAGGAGTTGAACTTGACGGTACGATTGACGGCGAGAATCTTAGTCTCGCCGTCGGATTCAGATAGTTGATTGTCATGAGGACGAGGATGGATCTTGCTGCCATAGCTACACATGAACTTCGCTTTGTAGTTCTGATGAGGCTGATCGTCCCACGGTGGCAGATTCTCAAAATCTATTTCGCATGAGCGCAGCGAGGATTTGCCGGAGTCAGGGTATGAAGTGAAGGAGTAGTTTTCTATTGTAGAGAGAGAGAAACAAAAAAGAGTGGAAGATTTTTTTTTTTTTTGGTTTTGGAAAGAGGAGAGGAGAGTGATTTGGAGTGGAGGTGTGCATTTTGTTATGAGTTATGGGAAGGACTTTTTGAGGAGAATGGATCCTACTCAGCATTCATTGATGAGGTGTGTGTAAGAACTGTAGAAGCACTATGGCTTTATTTAGTTTAGTGCACGAATGAAACACAAGTGTGAAGTTGTGCCCTAAAACAATTGAGATTTTAATATAGATTAATTATTGTTGTATATAATTAGTTACACATAGTCTTGCATATATTTTGTGCCAAAAAAAAAGAAAGAAAAAAAAGCTATCCTTCTTTTGAAAACAAAATCTATCATAATTGTGATAATATATATGCGTCATGTGTGTGTATATATACATATACATATATATATTGTGGGGGCCAACTATCTAGAAGGTAATATTAATACTGTTTGAATTGGGCCTTTGGCCCAATCTAAGGATATCAACCAATTCGAGGATGGTTAAATAAGGTTATAATGAGAATGGTATAAGAAGAAGAAATAAATATTGTACGTGGCAGTCCAAGATACGTCCGAGGAGAAAATTCATCTCGAAAACGGAGATCCGAGGTCAGTAAGAATGTCTTATCATCTCAGGCATCCCTCAAGGTTGCATCATAACTAAGAGTCAGGCATTGGATAAGGGATGAGTAAAGGGTGGCAACAAATATCTTAAAAGCTGCTGCCTCCACATTAAATGCCTCCCAACCAACACTCTGGCCGCATTAATGTGGAGGTGATACCTGAACAGTGATCAAGCAGTCTTACAGCTACTAGTTGATGGTTTTGGGAGGTGTTGGATGGGACATGAAGGAGTTCCCAAAATCCAACCTACACGTGTATGATGGGGATGATACCAAGATTGTAATATATAGCATAGGAAGACGATCTAAGGTGGGGGGGGATCGGAAAAAGAATCAAGAAATCTTTGGATCAGGAAATCTTTGGAAGAACATTGTGAATTCTAGTAACCATGTCCACCAACAATATATTATAACTTAAGCTCCTCAGGTCGTGCCGATGACAGATTTTCTTATTTTACTTGTGCTTAACAGTCTTAATTCAACAACTTTTATTGTCTATCTTCTGGAGTAAAACTAGTTCTTTCACTCACGCTCTATAAATTCATTGTTTGGGCTTGTTGGGCTTAAATCCAGTCTTATACTGGGTCCAATCCAAATTCTGTCCTTACATATATATATATATATAGTTAAAGCCAAAATTTAGAGAAAAGTCCAATTAGATTCTAAATTAGAGTCCAATTTTACGCCACGTGTCTTGTCTAAATTTTAAATTTTTGTACCAAGTAAATTATTAGGTGCAAAAATTGAAAAATCTAAATCCAATTTCATTTTAAATTGGATTTCAATTAGAGTTCAATTATGCGTCATATGTCCTATCTAATTTGTAATTTTTGGGACAAGTGAATTATTTGGTGTAAAAACCGAAGAGTCAAAATCTATTTAGATTTAAAATTATATATATATATATATATATATATATATATATATATATATATAATGAAAAACTATTACATAATTTAAAAAATTCATAACTTAGAAAATATGTCAATTGTAACTCTAATATTAATTATAATTTGAACTCATATATGTGTATATTTGTGATTGTTTTTAAATATACCCGTGCATATACACGTGGTTATACACTAATAATTAATTTAAGAAAATGCCCTTTTTCTCCTCTTTTTTCCATCTTTATATGCTCCATTTTTAGCATTCCAAATAAAGATCATAAACAAACATTAGTGAATTAGCAAAAATATATCATAAATACACATTAGTAAATTAGAGCAGCGTAAATATAGCCACACTTCTTCCTATTTTATTTTTGTTTAATGTATGCATTACGCGAGCGTAATGCCGTCCTTTATTAAAATTGATATTTTTACTTCGAATAATGCTACAGTTACAAACTATTTTATAATATTTTTATAAATTATTGATGTGGCTAACTTCTTATTGATTTTCATCTAGGCTCATTATTAACATTACTTTTTCATTTACCAATAACCACCCACAATATCAGCAGTTTGTTAAAAAAATTTGTAAAAAAGTTTGCATCTCTAGCATTACTTTTTTACTTGGTTAACCGCTAACAATCATTTGTGTCTAAGAGAAAATCAAGGGATTTGGATTTACTGGTTAACTGTTAATGGTCATTTTTGTGTCAAGGATTTGATTTCAGGGAATGATTTTAGGGAATGAGAGCTTGACAAATAAGGCAAAGTGAATTAAATCCCTTAAGTTTTTTAGCATAGTTCAATCGTAAAATTAGTTAACATTAGTTGAATAGCTCAATGGTGGTGAGCTCACGTATTGAAGTATAAATAGCTTCAAACCAAATGGGGTATTCATCATTCCGTACAACAAATTGGCAATAGCAAGGAAATAATTGAAGAACAATAAGATGGGAAAGAATTTTAGCATTGCAACAGTTTCCTTGCTATTGCTGTTGACATCCACAAATGCTGGGCAGGTCTTTGACGTTAAATCATATGGAGCACAGACTAATGGCGATATCACTCAGGTAAAAATATGTGTAGTGCAATTAACCATACTTAATTAACATGAAAAGTGTGTTCAACTTAATTCGTAAAGCCTTTTAATATCATATAAGAGAACTTAGGTTCAAACTCTATTTACACTAAAACCCAATTGGTTTCTTGACCAGATTGATAAGACATTGACATGAAAAATAATTGTAATATGCTGATTTTGATTTTTCATAATGTGTTTAGGCTTTGACACAAGCTTGGAAAGCTGCGTGTGCAGTAGCAGGAAGTAAAGTTGTAATTTCAACAGGGACTTACAAACTGGGTTTAGTGACTTTGTTGGGTCCATGCAAAGGTGCTATTGAGTTTAACCTTCAGGGCACTCTACAAGCCCCATCAGACATTGAATCCTTCAAAGGGAAAGATGGTTGGGTCGTTTTTGAAAGGATTGATAGTCTTACTGTGTCAGGCGGTGGAGTTTTTGATGGCCAAGGACAAATGGCATGGCAAAAAAATAATTGTGCGAAAAAGTACAATTGCGACATACTTCCTATTGTAAGATTTAAATCTCAAAATAATTAGCATTTACATTTCCATAATTTTCTACTTAGATATATATAGTCACTACAACTTTACAAGCTTTATCCATTAATAAAAAGCAATTCAAGCATTTATATGTTAGAGAATGATAAAGATAATATAAATGATTTGGCATAAATTTTATATAGTGATGTGTCACAACTCACAAAACAAGTAATTCAACATTTATATATGAGAAAGCCTATGGAGTATGGACACAACATTTTATGCCACAACACTAATGTGACCATGAGTGATAGAGAAAAAAATTATGGTTAAATTTGAAAGTGATAGTTCACCAATCACAATCGCACATGTCATCAAGTTGTGACAAAGTGTATGTAGTTTAAGATAAGAATTATTTATATAAGATGATATTGTTGAAGAAGTACCAACCACGTTCATTAACACATTAGGTTGTAAGTTGCTATATGATAATATTTCTTATAATTTTTTCATTTTTCCTATTTATTATGTTGATTTAATGATGCTAAAAAATTTATTACCAAATCAATTTGTACTTTTTTTTGAATCATTAGCATTTTACTAAATATGACATTTTTTTAGGTGAATATTTAAATGAAACTTGAGCATTCATATTCGGTGTTTAATTTATCTAACTTGTAATCATGAATAGAATATAAGGTTCAACTTCATCACCAATTCAATAGTCCAAGACATTACATCGAAGGACAGCAAATTTTTCCATATCAACCTTTTGGAATGCAAGAACTTGCAATTCCAACATGTTACCATAACTGCACCTGGAGATAGCCCCAACACTGATGGAATTCACATGGGACGATCATCTCAGATCAACATTACCAATGCCAATATTGGAACAGGTGATGATTGCATCTCCATTGGTGATGGAACCCAAGATATTACTATTAAGCAAGTAACTTGTGGACCTGGCCATGGTATTAGCATTGGAAGTCTTGGAAGGTACCAAAATGAACAACCTGTTTCAGGAATCAGAGTTATTGGTGCCACTCTTAGCAATACAGAAAATGGTGTTAGAATCAAAACATGGCCTGCTTCCCCTTCTGGGACTGCTTCTGATATACATTTCGAGAATGTTATCATGGATAATGTTGGCAATCCTATCCTCATTGATCAAAACTACTGCCCAAACAATCAATGCTCAAATGAGGTTATTATAAATATCACAAATATATACACACATTTTGATGTTAGAAGTTAAAACAAGGATAAACAAATTACAGATTCTAATATCAAATTCTTGGATGGATTTTTTGTTTGTTTGTTTTGTTTTCAGTCTCCCTCTAATGTTAAGATCAACAATGTTAGCTTCAAGAACATTACAGGAACTTCTTCAACATTGGAAGCTGTGAAGCTTGTTTGCAGTAAGAGTGTACCATGCCAACAGGTGGTGGTTGCTAACATTGATCTCACATACAAGGGAAGTGGATCTGCTACTTCCACTTGTGTTAATGTCCGACCTGCGATTTCAGGCAAGCAGAACCCTTCTGCTTGTACCAAAAAAATTTAACTAATGCGGAATGAAGAAATACTATCTATAGACAGGTTATAGAAATTCTATTCTAAATAGAATCTCATTTACTTATGTCCAGCATGTTCCCTTTAAAAAAAAAAAAAAAAAATTTGGGGAATGTTGCTTAGTTATTTTTTGAATTGTTTAAGTTCAGCCTTTTGTTGAAAGCTTCTATGATTTGTAGTTTTGTAATAGATAGTATTTATTATGTTATGTTATAGATATTATTTATTTTGAATTGGGGAATTTCGAAGAATGTTGTATATATATTATAAAGAAAAAGTAAAATAAATTAGAGTAAAGAAATATAAATATTTTGAGATATTAAAAATTAGTTTAGTAGCAATGCATCACTATGATCTGTTGGGGGTATTACACAAAGTAATAATGGAAGAACAAGCTTAACACAAACTACAAACAAAAAATAGATAACTTGGAGGCACTATATCATTTTCCTAAGACAATATTTGCCCCCCCCCCCCTCCCCTCACTTTTGTTGCTAAAGGGTTATCGCAAAGTTGTCCCTAGGATACAACCAAGATGTTGGGTTCTACAGATAGCAATTCTGGAGAATAACCACAGGATTTCTTGTGTTTCTCTCAAACTTACTATTTTGTGGAATTAGTTATTTTTTCAAGTGAACATAAGCCTCTATTTATACCCATAGGGTTATATTTCATCAAAAGGCACGTATGGAGAGTTAAAACGTTTCATAAAACCATTAATAAGGCTTGAAACCTCTTCAACCTTTCTGAATAGTCACCAGAAAATTCTACAGAAAATCTCGTTTCACGATTTTTGATCGGTGGAAAATTACTTTCGATTGATCGAGTGCTCTTTTCGATCAATCAAACAGGAATTGAACAGCGATCGAGACATCCATAGACTCCAGGATTATTTTTTTACCATTTTCGATCGATCGAGCCAAAGTTTCGATCAATTGAAAATGCTATACTTCGAATTTTCGCTTAGAAAAATCCAGAACTTGAATTTTGACTTTATAAAACAATATTCTCCAAACTCAAACATCATTATTACAACCTATCCTTGTATATACCTATATATACAACAAGATCAACCTACTTAAACTATCTAATGACTCAGTGACAAAGTTTTCTTTATCACAACAATGAGTTAAAGATTAAAACTATGTAGGATAGAAAATTCAACAATGTAACAACAAATATTAATATGTTCTCCAATATTCAATCCTAGATATGAGAATGCAAGAGAGTTTTCATTTATATCAAAGCCAAGCTACCATATTAAATTTACCCATATAGAAGAAAGAAATGTTTAATTACCACATGGTGAAAATTCCCCACCTTCAATTGAACACTAAAAGCTTATCCGATATATAACTTTTTAAATTTTCATGGAATAATTTCTAAGTAAATCTTAGCAAGTATAAAAATTAATAATAATTTCTTCAAGTACTCTTTAATAGAAATGAATATAATTTGGAAGGATTTTACACAGATTTGTTTTGTCTTGTGACTGGTTGGCAAAGCCATTGTTCCATTTTGCCTTTTTTTGTTTTCATTGCGTACTTATCGTCCTTAACTTAGACATAGACAAAAGAAAGAAAGAAAACAAATAAATAACAAAGTAATTTAAAGAGCCCAAGTATAAACAATGAGATATACACAGTTTTCATGTAAATGAGTGTAAGGCCAAAGAACGAGGAATGAACATTATGGTCCCAATTTTGCAAATAACATCAGGCGAATGCAGATTAGAATGCACTAAACAAATGACTTCTGTTAGATTTTAGACCCCTGTAAAACACAGTTTGTTTAACCTAATTTATTAGCCAAGTTGTTACTTAATAATTCAGATCTAGGTTAAACATTCATCACATGCAATAAACACAGCGAAAAAGTAAGTACCACAAGATGTGATGACCCAAGAAAACCAATGAAACAATCTAGTTTCAAGGTAAAAAATCTGGGGAGGATTTAACCTAAACAGTCCACAAGACAACAATTCACTAATAGAATGGAGGTTTTTACAATAGACTTAATCCTAAATCTATTGCTACCTCATGTAGTACTCAGTCATGTGACCACAGGCAGCTCCAAATCTACGGACTCTTTTATTATGAATATGTTGCGCACAAGCGCTCATGTTTGTGACTCTGAGAACTCCACTTAAAGGTTTAGATCATCAACTATAGTTGATTTGATGCAGCAACTTTAGATCTACTAGTTCTAATGCTATGAGAATGATTTCCGATAGTGACTTTTAATGGAGAAGGCACAACACCTTTTAGATCTCAAAAGAGAAGCTCCAAAGTCATTAACAAAACATGCCTTAGAGTTTCCTTTAAATACTTAGTGAAATAGAAACCCTAATCACTTGATGGGCTTAATGGGTTGTTGGGTTTAATTAAAATTCTACAGATCCATGTCTTGATCAATCGAGCCTGGCATATTTTGAATTTTCTAAACCTGTAGCTTCCTTGTTCTTGTATTTTGACTTGCAATACCTTGAGCATTGTCTAATCATACTTATAGACTTAGTAATCTATATCTAGACAAGTTTGTGCTCACGGTTTGCCAATTATTCTAAACTTTTAGAACCTAACAACTTCAATCTCTAAAGCATAAATTTTGTCAATGGATATCTTATTAAAATTAGTTTGTGATACTGCTAAGCTGATTGAGAAAAATGTTTACATACTGCATAATCTCAAAAAACCTTATATGGCTATAACTCAAAGCCTTTTGCCAATATACAATGTAACAATGGCAATATCCCTTGCCTTAACCCTCAATTCCAAAAAGTTAAGATCAATTTTTGCTTCATGTTTAGCTATATAAGGTTAGAACAACTGTTACGTAGGTATAATATAACTTAAACAAAATAGTTCTCTAAGTTTAATATGTCCAAGGCATATCTTTGTTTTGAGATACCGAAGGCATGTGAAGAATACCAATGTTCTTTCACCGCACATTTGTAGCCTTCTCAGGTAAAATTAATTATTAAAAAAAATCATGAAATCAAAAATAAATGCAAGAGAGTAACATGACCATGAAAATCAATTAATTTGTGTTGTGTTCATAGATTTCATACCATGGAATAAGTGTATGCCCAACATATTAGTAATCGTAAAATTTCATTTAACAATCCACAAAAATTTCGTGCTTCTCTATCTCCCTAGGGCCTTATCGATCTGATTAGTTTTTAGTCATTAATTTTTTTTTGCTTTTATTTTTAATACTAAAATGGTGGGTATCCTAAAAGACATGAAGAAGAGAGAAATATGTGGTTTAAGCTTACGCAATTAAGGAGAGATGACTGAAATAATAGTAAAAATAAATTAATGTGATATTTTGGGTAACAGTAAAAAAAACTTAATGAAAAGAGCTAAAAAAAAGCTAAAAGAAAAATTAGAGCTCCATATCGCAGTATCTTATGCACTCCTACGTGAAGTCTTTACTTTTATATATATACTGGTCGCTAACCCGTGCTATGCGGCAAGGTTTTCAGGCCCGGACCGTTCATTAAACCGTAAAAGGGAGAGGTTCAAGGTTTTTGAAATCGAACCGAGGTTGAATCGGGGTCGAACTGTGATGACGTCATAATTAATTTAATAATTATTTAAAATATAAATAAATAAATAAAATTAATACAAATAGAAAAATAAAATAAAATAATAAAATAAAATATATTTTTCATAAAAATTCCATAATTTATTTAACATGCCATTTTATTAACAAAAACAAAACAACAGATGCAGTGATGCACTTAGATATTTTGAACAAAAATTGAAGTCTAATAATAATAATAATAATATAAAAAGCTCTTTGTTCCATTCCATGTTGACAAGTCTTGGTTATAGTACAAAACTTTGAATTAAAGTAGCATTGTCCAATCAAAGCACATGGGTGGGTGGGTGGCTCTACAATATCAGAGTATTGAAATGATACTTCTATAACATTTTTAGCAATACATTCACAACAAAATTTATGTGAAAAGTTGTTACTAGTTTTAATTTGAACCCACCATTGAAATTATTTTTTTACTTACCAATATTAACTAATAACAATATGTTTGATCACAAATTAATTAGAAAATATCAAATTACCTATACATGAGAATAGAGCAAAAAAAACGTGTAGTGATTTTCTGTAGTGGCACTCTAATTTTTATAAAACTAAAAAAATAATATAACTAAATCTGATCCCTCTCTCACCCTATTGGTCATTGCTCATCCACTAGATTCAACTGACTACTGTACTGGAAAAGATAAAAAGAAAGGGTGGATAATAATATCTAAGTTTTTTGTGGGTAAGAGTGCATTATTTAAGAGGCTTTAAGTTAAAATAAATTTTTTTTGAATCACTTAGAAATCAAAACGTGGCATTGTCATTTAATACCCCCACCTACCTCCACTTTCTTTTCATCTTATTTGTTTACCTCATTCTTCTCTACATTTCAATCTTTTCTTTTCTCTTCATCAGTTTTTAAGTTTAACTCTACTCTCTCTTCTACAGATACGGAAGACTAAGCATCAATGGCGACACTAAGATGTAATCTACCAAAAAAATATTACCTTCTGTGTTAGGGGGCATAAGTAGGATTTCTTTCTAGTAATTTACTAAGAATGTTTTTCTCTTTTTTCCCTTAATTTTATTTCTATATATGGGTCGGTTTTGAAAATTAGCTCTGACTGTGTCACCGCACTAGCGTCGGAGAGGTCATCAAGTTTCTGTTCGCCGTCATCGACTCGTACAGTCGGCCCAAAGCTCGGTACGGTTTGGTCGGTGAGGATCGGGTTTTTTTATTTTTTTATTTTAATTAAAGGTTCAGATTCAAAGGGAAGTAGGGAACTATGAGAAGCGGTCTGATCACGGTTCTTAGAACCGTGAGGTCCGATCGCGGTTCGCACGGGTCCCTGCTTTTTTCCCATAGAGTGTTTCTTGAGGCTAAAAGAATCGCAAAAATGAGTGGTTCAAGGTTTTCCCGGTCGAACCGTACGGTCCGGTCCATGTTTCAAAACCTTGCTATGCAAGAGAAAATACCTATTTGTGAGGTAGACTAAAACAATTTTATAAAATCTTAAATTGATTAAAAAACTACACCATTACATGATTTGTTCTTGTATGACTTCAATTTGTGTTACAATTTGACAAAGAAGTCAATGCTTGAACATACAATGGTTTACAAAAATTTTGTCAGACAGTTTCAGATACTACAAAAAAATAACTCAAAAATTCAGATATTAAAACTTTTGAAAGACCAAAAAATATTAAAGAATCAGACGATTCACTGCTGATAAATTATTGAAACAAAACAAAATATATATGACTAAACAATAGAGAAATATAAGAGAAAGATGGATTACATTCAAAAGAATAATCCATGGCTATAATTATTGAAAGGAATCAAAAGATTCAGAGCCTACAAATTATAGATAATATATATATATATATATATATATGTGTGTGTGTGTGTGTGTGTGTGTGTGTGTGTGTGCGTGTGACTGCACAAATTCAGATATTAAAACTTCCAAAATTCTAAAAAAGATATATAATTAAAGAATAAGTTATTGAAACAATTCAAAAACGTATATGACCATTCAAAAGAGAAATATAAGAAAAAAAAAGTACATGAACCCATAAAGTAATAAGTTTTAAATTTTAATGGGTCTAAACTTTAAACGAACCTTATCAACATGTGGCCCATGCTAAAAAATGTTGAGCAAGAACCCATGTTGAAATAATGAAAGCCATACCTTCTCTTAATATATCATGTATAAGCTTTCTGCCCAAGAAGTTAACATACTTTCATATCGTGAGGTGAAACAAAGACATATGCAGTAGCAGCAACCTTGAATTTCATTTATTGCAAGCTTTTTTATATTGTAAAAAATAGCTAAAGAGAGTTTGGTGGTTCATATGCGAAAATTACTTTTTAAAAAATACATGAAAAACCATAAAATAATTTTTTTTTTTTAACAAAGTAAAGGAGAGGAAAATAACAGAAGAAGAGCTTATACCTCTACTCGGCTTTAAAAAAAAAAAAAAAAAAAAATTGGGGTTTGCACTATTTTTATAGTGTTCATGATTAACTTCACAAATTTGGAGATAAATTATCAATGTTTGAGTTTAAGTTGGAGTTGTTAGAGAGATAGAGTTTTACTCATTGTTAAGTTTGGACTAAATAAAAATAATTTTGTTAAAAAAAATGATACGATAAGTTTGAGTTTAAGTTGAACTTGTTAGAGAGATAGAGTTTCACTCCTTGTTAAGTTTGGACTAAACAAAGATAATTTTATTAAAAAAAATGATAATGATGTGGCAAGATCTAGAGATATCAATAAAAAGTTAAAGGCTTCAGTTTATATATATATATATATATATATATATATATATATATATATATATATATATATATATATATAAACTAGTTGTTAACTCGTGCGATGCAGGGGAATAGTTGCTGAATGAGTTTCAAGAAAAAAAAAACCATTATTTTTTAGGAGTAGCAATCAAAAATGCATGAAATTAAAAAAAAAATGATATCAAAAGATATAACACAAAGTTTTATTAGTTAGGCAGAAGAAAACAATGTTATTTTATTTATTAGTTTTTTATAGGAAGGAATAAAAGACATAATGTTGCGTCTTTAGTTTAGTCCAAATTCGATATGTAAAACCGGAATGCAAGGTGCGTGATAGTTTTATTCCCCGCAAATGAGAAGTCTCCAAGCTTGACCCCTCCCGCACAGGGGCGATTGGCTGTGGAAAGAACCTGAAAGCAATAATTACAGTCTCGACACAGCCTATTTCGAAACTGGGATGAAGGGATGAAAGATTGAAATTCATATAGGTATATATAAGATATGTTGGAATATATATGCCAAAAAGTACCTATTGAAATGTCATAATTCTTCAAATTTGATATACCAAAAAATCTCTATTGAGAGGTCATAACCTTTCATATTGGATATACCAAAAGGTGTCTAGCCGAAAAGGTGTCTGTTGGCCAAAAAGGTGCCTATTGAATGAAATGTGCCTATTGAAAAATGAAAAGTCACAACTGTTTGGTATTTTTAAATGTATACATGATATTAATTTATGTAGCCATGTGGTGCAATAAGGAGTAGTTAACGAAAAGTTAAAAGGTGCCTATTGACCGAAAATGTGCCTATTAACTGAAAAAGTGTCTAGTGAAAAATGAAAAGTCACAACTATTTAGTATTTTTAAATGTATACTAAATTTATGTAGTCATGTGGCAGAATGAAGAGTGGTCACCTTCAAATTTGATATACCCAAAAGTCTTTATTGAAAAGTTGTAACTCTTCATATTGGATATACCAAAAGGTGTCTATTGGTATATTCACACTAACTTTTGACTCGTGCTTCCACAGTCTTTTTCTTTGTAAGAACGTAAATATATAAATTTTATTTTTGTAGTTATTGTTATGGACAAAAATCAAATGTTTATTGTTTTTTTTTTTTTTTTTGACAATAAAATGTTTATTGTTAATGTAACTTATTTTTTTAAGCATCAACATGTAACTGATTTCTATTATCTACACTCAAATATGAAGTAAGCAATGTATTGACAGAGAATAATTTAAAAGTATTCATTATTTTCATATACAACATCAATTCATTTTGAAGAAACTCAATAACAGTTTCATGGACAATATTTTGTAGAATTGTGAAAGCTCGAAAAGTGTTAAAAATACAACAGCTGTTTAGACCCCCAAAACAAAGTTACGGCTCGATAGATTTTACATTAACTTAATTCTAAGTGCGAAATAGTGTAAATGTGAGCGGATAAACAAACAAGCTACTCTAACACATATTCATATAAACATAGTAGTAAAATGAAATGTAAAAGAGTAGAGAAGAAGAATGCAAACATAGATAACACGCTGATGTGTTATTGAAGAGGAAACCGAAGAACTCGGTGAAAAACCTCTCCGTCGCCCTCCAAGCGGTAATCGATCCACTAGACAATCAGTTGGGATACATGGGTTAGTAAGAGACCCTCCAAGCCTAATCTACCCGCTGTACCTAAGCCCTCCAAGCTCCTACTCCAACAAGGCTTCTCGAAACCGTGTCTTGTCTAGCTCTCCGGATCTTGCAACAAGCTTCATGTTGCATCTGCCATACTTGGCTTCTTCCAATGCTTCCCAGCAGCACCAAAACCTTACTTGATACTCTGAAAGGGTGTGATAAGTGTTTGGGCTATCAACCTCTTAATGGTATGGAAATGGAGAGGTAGGAGTTGAGGAAATCCACAAGCTTATGTGTAGAGATATATGGGTATGATAATTTCTAACTCTCAAGGTGTTTGACTAGGGTTTTCTCTCAGAAACACTCCTTAACATTTGTGGGTAATATGGGTATATATAGTGCGGGTACAGAAAGTGTGTATCAAATAGTACAGTCTGGCAGAACAGAATGTTTCGCAGGTGTCTCATAGGAAGGCCTTACCCACGAGATACTTGCGAAACACAGCTGTCTCCATCTGTACTGACTCTTCGCATTCCAGTCATGTGCAAGGCACATGCTTTACTTCGCGGGATGCTTAGTCGCGAGATACCCGTGAGAAATCTTCTGGCTTCAATTGCTTGAGTCTTCACACTCTCTCTCTCTATCACACAACCCTTACAATCAAATCTCACAATAAATACATGATACAAAAGATTGAATACAATTACAATCAAATTTGGTACGGAATAAAAGCCAACAGAATACATATTTGTAAATCACAACTTTACAAATTGAATTTTCTAAACTATTATTTATTAATTCCTTTCCAATTTCTAACCCAATCTTATGAGAAGCAAGTACAATAAAAAAAAAAAAAAAAAAAAAAAAAAAAAAAAAAAAAAAACAAAAACAAAAAATATTAACAAATTCCATATGAATTAAAAAAATTCTATGTGATTCTTTATAAATTCTTTCCTTCCTTTAACCATATATGTTCTATAAAAGTTTTTCTTATAATTTAGAAGAACCTAGAGAAATTTTAAAGAAGTGACATCGATATACCAATGGGTCACATAGAGTACCCAATTGTTATTTATTGTATCTTCCATGAGTTTTTTTTTTTTTTTTAATACACCTGTTACTTAAAATAGAAATTGGGTTGTATAATTTTTATTTAAATAAATTATTCAAATTCTTCTTTCTTTTAAAAGAGATTATTATGATAATCAAAACTCATATCAAACTTACACTGAATATGTATAATTTATTCTCTAAATTTTATTGGAGAGAGAGAGAGAGAGAGAGAGTACTTGTGATGGGGAACTAAAAAATACAACACCAAAACATATGAACCCAAAATAGTTTTACAAATCACAATAATTCATCAATATAAAGTAGAGTTGCAAGAAAGAATCAAAAATCAAGAGAAGAGAATAACCATTGTTTCAAGAGAGAATGTGAGTGACAATAATAAGAAATTATAGTATACTTTAAAATTTGGATCCTAAAACTGGTGGATGCATGCTATAACGACACTTGTTCCTTTTCAAAGCATACTACAATGACATGTGACAACTTCTTATATTTAATTGGTATGATATGAACAAATAATAACACATGTCAAAAATTTATTTATACATATCAACATGTTTGCCATAATACTAGACACGTGGCATATAATTTAAAATTCTGAATGAAATAAATGCATTTATTTAGTATGGTATTTAAGTTCATATATATATATAGATATATATATATATATATATATATATATAGATATATATATATATATATTTTTTTTTTCTTATTCATTGCCACTAATTCTTAATTTGTTATTTGCCTATTTATTTTCCTAACTATTCCCCTTCCAAAGGCTATTCAAGTATTTTGTTCTAAAAAAAAAAAGTTATTTGTTGAAAAAATACGTTAATTGAGTAATATATATGTAATCTAATTATCTACTAAATATTATATATTAGATACTATGACTATCTATAGGGATTTAAAAAAAAAAAAAAAAAAAAACTTATTTTGGAACGTAAATACATCATGGTTAGAAAATAAGCCTAGAAGTCATTTTATTATTATTATTATTATTTCACTTTTTCGACACATGAAAAAAAAAATATATATATATATATATATATATATTTGCTTTGGGTTTTGATAGGAAGTGTTTTGCTTTTATATCATATCATTATTTTAGCAATTGCAAGTCAAGTTTCAAGAACGTTTAAGTTGACGAAAGAAGATTCCAACACTACTAGGTATAAAAGGAAAATCCTAATACACATTTTTAAAGGCTTGGGAGTTACTATTGTAAGATTTGTGAGGTTTTGTACCTTCTAACTCTATCAAACACCTACTAGAGATCAAATCCATATTGCTAGTTCTGGTGGAGTTAAGTTGCAGCCAAGCTTTCAGCTATCAAGTGTAGAAGATCAAGACATGAGCTAAAGGTTCATGTGAGAGCAGATCTAGATAAAAGAATTCTGAGGAGTTTAGAGCCCAGTTTGGTAACTGTATTAGATTTACTATGAATTGGTTTTCTTGGTTGTAAATCTCAATTTGATATAGTGGATTGTTCTCTTGGGATAGTTCCTCCAAGGTATTTTACCTTGAAACGAGTTGTTTCATTGGTTTTCTTGAATCATCATATCATTGTGTTATTTACTTTTCCGTTGTGTATGATATGTGTGATGAATGTTTAACCTAGATTTACATAATTGATCAAAGTAACTACTTGGCTAATTAATTAGGTTAAACATATTGTGTTTTCCAAGGGTCTAAAACTTAACACATTATATTCCCCAACCTTTCATCTTCCTCATCATCCCATCTTTTTTAGTGAATAAGTTTCTTTTCTCTCTTCCTATATATATTTTTAGATATTAATATGTTCTTTCTTTATCCATCTTATGACCAACAAGCTTAGGAATTTTGATGAGAAATTTGTTTCGCAATTGCTTTTTTTTTTTTTTTTTGGTTCTCTACTATTAAAGTTACCTCTCTCTCTCTCTCTCACACACACACACAATTTTACTATTAATCTCTAACCTCATCTCTTATTTGCTTTAATACTTTTCATTTTACATATTGGTTTTTGTATATGGAATTTAAGATTGAACGATGTTTGATGCAAAAGATTGATATATGTATTTTTATTGTTTAAAAAAAGTTGTTATCATTTTGATGTTAATGCAATTTTTTTTTTCTTTTGGTGTTTTGATTAGTGGGTGATATTCAATTTTGTTATTTTCTATAACTTTTATACAATTGTGATATGTTTATTCTTATTTGAATGATTGTGGAATTTACTATGTATATGAAACTTTCTAATAATTATGTAAACATTTTTCTATCCAATATTTGGTTTAGAATTTTTTATGTTCATGCTTAAATTATAAAACATTTTCCTTTCATGTTTCAAATAAGAAATATTTATCTTCATTTCATAAAAGTGCAACCTCCTAAGAAATGGTTACGTAATATTTCATATATTCTTATTAAAACTCACTACTAACATACTTGGTAAAAATTAACGTTCTACATTTAAAGGAAAACATTTTTATAGATGTTTCATTTTCTTCATAATTTGTATTTCATTATCAAATAAATTTTACTATCATGTATTTTTCTTTCCTTTAAATTAAGAATGATATAAATATTGTGATATTAAAATTTTATATATCGTATTATAGTCTCAAATTTTATATAGAATCTTTCTAAGTGTTATATAAACAAAGTTAATATATTAAGAGATTTTCGTGGATCTTTTATGTAATATTATTAACCCAAATAATACAAGTAAAAATTTATTCATTGTTTCACTAATAATGTCTATTGATTAACAATTATTGGAAGCAAAAACAACAATTTATTTTTTAGGATTATTATTATGTTTTTATTAAACTGTTACTTTTAACTAATATTTTAAATAAAAATACTTATGAGTTTATAATAATAATAATAATAATAATTATTATTATTATTTACCATTTTTTTTTTTAAAGTGCGCAACTTTCGGGCCTATCACTAATAACAATGCATTTTCTAAAAAACATCTAGACAATCAAAGCCTGAATTGCGAGGTAAGTTAAGTCCAAATGAAGTTGGTCCTAGAAAAAGTCAACATTGTTAACTACGAACCAATTAGAGCTCTTCTCAATTCGCCACTGAAGTTTTTCCAATTACTTTATTCTTAATTTTTTTTTCTCTCATTACTAATACTATCTGTGTGTGTGTTTAAACTAAAAGGGAAGAGATTGGATTGGATCTTATAGATAGAGAGTAAGAGTTAGAGGAGGTGCAGAAATGGCAAACATGGGGACAACATGGCCTTATGCCCTTTTCACCCAAATTATATAGCCTTATGCCCTCCTTTCCAAACTAATTAGGGAAATGCCTCTCTTTTGTAACTCGATTTTCTCAAAATCGAGTTTAAAAAAAAAAAAAAAAAAAAAATTCTAGAGCCTTATAGTGATGTTTTTAAGGACCTATATGTAACTTGATCTCCATGAAATCGAGTTATAGGCAATTTTACAAAACGCCACTATAGGTCCTTAAAAACGTCACTATAGGGCTTAACTCGATTTTGAGAAAGTCGAATTTCAAAAGAGGGGCATTTTCCTAATTAGTTTGGGAAGGGGGGCATAAGGCTATATAATTTGGGTGAAAAGGGCATAAGGCAATTTTGTCCGCAAACATAGACATAGAACTATGGAAGGAATACTATTATTTTAAAGAGCGCAAAAAATCATTTTAAAAAAACCCGGAGTCCGAATTAGGTATGAATATTCATGGGTAAAAGATCGGGGACGGGTGCATAATAGGACGGAGCTATATATTGAATAGGGGGGCAATGACCCCCCTAAATTTTTTTTTAAAATATTAGTATATTAATAGGTATTGATTTTAGTAATTTTGTTCAATAAAATTACACTTTGCCCTCTCTTAACAATGCCATCAATTCTTTTAAGAGTAATGTTATAACCACAATCTTTTTTACAACATTTTTACAAACTATAGAGGTAGCAAATTCTTAGTGGTTCGCACACTTGCATCACTTTTTACTTATCGATAACCACTTACCACATTCAATTTGTAAAATTTTGTAGTTTTAGCATTTCTCAATTTTAAAGGATATAAAAAATTAATAGATTAAATCTAAAACAAAAAAAAGCCCAAAAAAATTAGCATAACAACAAAAATTACCAATAATAAAGTTAAAAAAAAATTAAGCCCTAACAACCTATTTTATTCAAAACAAACAACTTGGTTTTTTAAAAAGTTTTAAACAAAAATTCTCAATGGTAAAGCAGTAAAGTCAAAGGGTGAAACCGCCGCACACAGCGAGCAGCGGGGCTGCCCCCCTAACTCTAAGTTCTAGTTCTAGCTCTATCCTTGCAAGGTGGTAAATGATACAAGTCATAGGTTTGAAATATTATCCTAAAAGAAAAATTCATACTTGTGCCTTAGTTTTAGGCTGGTTAAATAAACGAACTGAGCCCAAGTAAATAAAATTGTTTACAAACACGCTAGTGAACAATAAGGCTCAATAAAAATAAGTTGAGTCCGGGCTCGTTTATGAGTTTGGTAATAAGGTTGAAATGTGCTTGAAAAATAAACTTATATTTTACTAAGCCTTTAATTAATTGAGGGTTGGAAGCACTTATCCAAACCAAATGTGCTTGATAATATTCTTATTGAGCTAAAATTTAATCTTGATATTGAATTTGAGCTTAACCTTTTAGACTTTTTATAAGCTCGAGTTTGATCATTTTTTGTAGGCTTGGTTTGAACTTGAACCAAACTTGAATATTTTACATTTATTGTTGAGCCGAGCTTGAATATTCAATATTTGAAAAAAGCTTGATTTGTTTACATCCTTAACATTATGACTATTAGTTGCTTTTGCTACCAATAGTATTGAAGGAAAAAGCAGCGTTTGAATACTACGTATCACAATTTTACAAATACATTCCTTTTTAGCATTTTTCAAATTAATGTCTCCTAAAATTTTTATAAAGAGTACATATCAGTTATCAAAAATTAAGTCTTGTCAGACAGTCAATGCAGTGATAACACAGTAAAAGGTTAGTGCCACAGTTACAAAATGTTTAGTATTTATTACTTGATTACAATATCTGAAATTAATGTCTCTAATTTTTATGATGATGGGAAAGGAAGGATATAGAGTTAGCCAAATTGAAAGACAATTTTTCTTTACTATCACATGTGCTGTGACTCCAATACTATTCATTTCTCCTCTGAAACATCATCAAATACTTGATTCAAAACTCTCTCTTCAGGGACGGAACTACCTTAGGGCTGAGGGGGGCCATGCACCCCCAGCCTTTGAAAAAAAAATTCCCTAGTATATATATTATAATAAAAAAATTTACTTTTGTCTCTAAAATTAATATACTTGGCTCCCCTATCCCAAACAATTTACAAGTTGACCCATGAAACCAAAAATGAAAAAAAAAAAAAAAAATCAAATCATCCCTTGTCTGGTTGTCCCAAGAATATCAAGAAAAACATTTAGCTAAACATTTGTTCTATTTACAAATCCGGGTAACAAAGAAAATCTACAAAACAATTAACATACTCAGATAATAAAAAAAAAATCTTTGGACATGGTGTAAGCAAAAAAAAAAAAAAAATATATATATATATATATATATATAACAAATCAATTAGGGTCACCAACAACTTGAATCAGTTGGTGTCTTTGACTCAATCTATGAAAAAATATTTTTTTTTTAAAGAGCTGCTACTCTTCGACACAACCCGTGGGGAATTTTTTTTTTTGAATGATAGAATTTTATTGATTTTTAATGTTTTATTAACTTTGGGACACACTTGGCATGCATGCATAAATGTAATACACGTGTGAAACAATAATCTACTGTTTTGTGCCTTACCAAAACTACCACCAGAGCATGTGTGTGATTAGTCTATTGGAAATAAACTTTGTGCCTTAGCTAAATTAATGTAGTGATGGGAAATGCTTTATTATTTAATTAGTTGAAGACTCGAAGTTACCGTTCATTATCAAGTGATTGTTTAACAAAACTCTTTTTCTTTCATTTTTTACTACTTTTTCAAAATGACAATTTTTTAAAGGAAAAGATCTCACGTATTTATGCTACCTCAACCTTAACCAAGTACTTATTAAAAAAAAAAAAAAAAATCCTTAACCAAGACACCAATAACTGTCTCACCCTTTTTTTCATTGAATATTAGTGCATGATGTTGATTAACCATTATTTTAATTTTTAGTTGTTTTATTAATGTAATATTAGACATGGATTTGAACTTTTAACTATATTTTTTGTATTTTTTTTTAGAATCTTTTATACATAGATAGCATTATGAAGTTATTAGGTATAGAATTATGTGAAAATAATAAATATTTTTTTTTAAATTTATAATGTGGATAGAATAAAGAATTGGTCTAACCTCAGTCAGACCTTGAAATTATAAAGATGTGCTAATTAACTTACAGAGCTCTTAATTATAAATATCTATCATTGATTTAAAAAAAAAGAAAAGAAAAAATACAAAAAGAAAATAATGCTAATAATGCATTGTTGTCAACCTCTAGTATTAATATTTCAACTTTTTAAAATTCTTGAATAAAGAACTGTGGCCCCCCCTAAGTTTGAATCTTGGTTCCGTCCCCACTCATTTAGTTGCAGCAAAAATGGGTGATTTAAAATAGCTTGCCAATTGTGAATCTCTTCACATGATCCTTTACAAAGCAGCAATTCAAAAAATGTTGTGCTATTTTTGGAATTTGGTTTGTAATGTTTGGTAATTCAGAAGAAATCCGAGACATGAGGTTGCAATGTAATGAGAAACCCCATGATGTCTTTTCAGTGAACATCATCTAGAGAGAAAATATTTGGGAGTTCCTCTTATATACCATCCTTAACCGTTTTAGGACAAAGGAACCATGTTAAAAAAGTTGTTTCTTACATAGTTGGCAAATTAGTCGAGTAAAAAAATTAATTATAATTGTTGTCAAAGTGATTCTAATTTCTGAGAATGAAACGAGGAAGAGAGAGGCCTCTCTTTATTAATTAAAAATATTTATGTATTTGAAGCATTATAATACTTAGGTGGAAAAGGGATATGAGGGAAATAAAAGAAGAGATTAAATGCCAAAAGATAACCACTTGGATTAGGCATTTTATTTTATTTTAATGGTAATTAATCCCTAAAACTATACCATGCATTTAATCAATATTGGGTTGTGTGATAAGAAATTAGCTTCCATGGGTTTAGGAAACTATAGAAAAACCAGCAATTGCTTATAGGTAGGAATGGCAACGGGCCAAGATTTTTCATACCTGGACCCGACCCGCGGGCCCGAACCCATGACCCGGACCCGACTCGATTGTTAAATGTATTTTTTTTTTCATAGCCCAGACTCGCCCCGCCAGGCCCCGTTTAGCCCAACCAGATTTGGGCCTATGCGGCAGCCCAAATTGTGGCCCAACCAAAAAAAAAAAAAAAAGAATTGAAGCCCAACGAGACCTGAAGAGAGGCTGAATGCCACGAGACCTGAAGAAGAACTCAACGGCGTTGTTGTGTCTGCCATTGTTGTTGTTGGTGGTGGCAATGTACTTAAGGGCAGCAGCAAATCCAGTGAAGCTAAGACTGTGGTGTCTCATGGGATCACACACACTGCGAGACGGCTTCACCAGATGATGTTTGATTATGTTGTAAAGATATTCACATGCTAGATATATAGTAAATAAATAATCACATGCTAGCTCTCTCTCTCTCTCTCTCTCTCTATATATATATATATATATATATATATATTATTTTCTTGCAATGTAGTAAACGTTTTTCACATGTTATTTATATATTTTCCCATGTTTTGCTTGTATATATTTTGCTTGTATATATTTCATTGTAAATAATATTCACATGATACTTTATAAGTAAAAAAAAAAAAAAAAAAACTCACATCATATGTATACGAATTGTTTGTACAAAACATTTTCAAAATCAAAATCAAAATGCCAATGTTCAATTTGTCTTTCTAAAATATGAACATTGAGATTAAATTAAAATGAGGTACTATATTTTGGATAGACGGTGTGAGGGGCCTAACACATGTCACACCCATAACTAAACTTTTGAGGTCAACATATTTTCTTCAAAACGTTGGTTTATCTTAATTAATTTAAAGACCTCTAAATTAGTTTTTAGTTAATTAGTTAACTAAAACAAGTTAGACAAATAGGTGACCAATACACCTAATACAAAACCAGTGGTTGGTGATCTCCTTAAAAATAAAAATAAGAAAAGAGACTCAGGCTCACACACCTACCCTAGAAACACATGCCTACATAAACACTTTGCCAAGTACCCAATGTAGAAACCCAAAAAAAAAAAAAAAAAGAAAAAAAAGGAAAAAGAAGAAGAAGAATTGAAAAGGACTAAGCATCCACAGCTTGGCATGCCTCTTCTATTTCTCCCTTGAGTCTTTTTACAAGCATCCACATTATTATTATTATAATTTTGATGGTGAGACAAATAAATCAAATAAAGTATTTGAGCATATGAAGAAAATTTCATTTACGTCCAAAATAAAATTTACACACACACAACATTCAAATTGATTAAGAAAGAAATTGCATTTAGGAAAGAAAATTTAAAAAAATGGACATAAAAAAACATTAATTAATTAGTTAATTATCCTCATTATATGATAATTAATATAATCATGCTAAGACTCTTGTAACTAAATTAGTTGACATCTCTGGAGTTCAAATTTCACTCACAAAAAATAAAAAATAAAAAATCTCACTCAACTATCTAATTATAAAAAAAAAAAATATAATAATTAACATAATCACTAAATTATAATTAATATACTCTAGCAAGAAAAGCGCTTAATCACATATATATTAATATAAGGCCTTTTTTCTTTTCTTTTTTTCTTTTTCAAAGTTATGGACTGATATAATTCATCCAAAGTCAAAATACGGGGCCAAAAAAAGAAAAAAGAAAGAAAAAAAAAGCTATCCTTCATTTGAAAACAAAATCTATCATAATTGTGATAATAGTCTATATATATAGTTTTTGCTTTTGTTTTTTTGAGAATGAATCTATATATATATATATATATATAGTTAAAGCCAAAATTTAGAGAAAAGTCCAATTAGATTCTAAACTAGAGTCCAATTTTACGCCACTTGTCCCTTCTAATTTTTAAATTTTTGTATAAAGTAAATTATTAGGTGCAAAAATTGAAAAATCTAAATCCATTTTGATTTTAAATTGGATTTCAATTAAAGTTCAATTATGCATCATATGTCCTATCTAATTTGTAATTTTTGGGACAAGTGAATTATTTGGTGTAAAACCCGAAGAGTCAAAATCTATTTAGATTTAAAATATTATATATATATATATATATATATATATATATATATATATATATATATATATATATATATCTAATGAAAAACTATTACATAATTTAAAAAATTCATAACTTCGAAAATGTGTCAATTGTAACTCTAATAATAATTAAAATTTGAACTCATATATGTGTATATTTGTGATTGTTTTTAAATATACCCATGCATATACACGTGGTTATACACTAATAATTAATTAAAAAATGCCCTTTTTCTCCTCTTTTTTCCATCTTTATATGCTCCATTTTTAGCATTCCAAATAAAGATCATAAACAAGCATTAGTGAATTAGCAAAAATATATCATAAATACGCATTAGTAAATTAGAGTAGCCTAAATATAGGAGAAATTATAAGGTCATCATGGTGGACAAGTAATGTGGTCCACCAGTCCAGTAAAAGTCTCCCACCTGTTTAAAATTGCTGAGTCAGTATTCAATTTTTATTTAAAACTCCACAATTTTAAACAGGTAGAAGTCTTTTATTGGAATGGTGGACCACATCACTTGTCCACCATGAGGACCTTATAATTTCTCTAAATATAGCCACACTTCTTCCTATTTTATTTTTGTTTAATGTATGCATTATACGAGCGTAATGCCACCCTTTATTAAAATTGATATTTTTACCTCGAGTAATGCTACAGCTACAAACTATTTTATAATATTTTTATAAATTATTAATGTGACCAACTTCTTATTGATTTTCATCTAGGCTCATTATTAACATCACTTTTTCATTTACCAATAACCACCCACAATATCAGCGGTTTGTAAAAAAAATTTGTAAAAAAGTTTGCATCTCTAGCATTACTCTTTTACTTGGTTAACCGCTAACAATCATTTGTGTCTAAGAGAAAATCAAGGGATTTGGATTTACTAGTTAACCGTTAATGGTTATTTTTGTGTCAAGGATTTGATTTCAGGGAATGATTTCAGGGAATGAGAGCTTGACAAATAAGGCAAAGTGAATTAAATCCCTTAAGTTTTTTAGCATAATTCAATCGTAAAATTAGTTAACATTAGTTGAATGGTGGTGAGCTCACGTATTGAAGTATAAATAGCTTCAAACCAAATGGGGTATTCATCATTTCGTACAACAAATTGGCAATAGCAAGGAAATAATTGAAGAACAATAAGATGGGAAAGAATTTTAGCATTGCAACAGTTTCCTTGCTATTGTTGTTGACATCCACCAATGCTGGGCAGGTCTTTGACGTTAAATCATATGGAGCACAGACTAATGGCGATATCACTCAGGTAAAAATATGTGTAGTGCAATTAACCATACTTAATTAACATGAAAAGTGTGTTCAACTTAATTCGTAAAGCCTTTTAACATCATATTAGAGAACTTAGGTTCAAACTCTATTTACACTAAAACCCAATTGGTTTCTTGACTAGATTGATAAAACATTAACATGAAGATAATTGTAATATGCTGATTTTGATTTTTCATAATGTGTTTAGGCTTTGACACAAGCTTGGAAAGCTGCGTGTGCAGTAGCAGGAAGTAAAGTTGTGATTTCAACAGGGACTTACAAACTAGGTTTAATGACTTTGTTGGGTCTATGCAAAGGTGCTATTGAGTTTAACCTTCAGGGCACCCTACAAGCCCCATCAGACATTGAATCCTTCAAAAGGAAAGATGGTTGGGTTGTTTTTGAAAGGATTGACAGTCTTACTGTGTCAGGCGGTGGAGTTTTTGATGGCCAAGGACAAATGGCATGGCAAAAAAATAATTGTGCGAAAAAGTACAATTGCGACATACTTCCTATTGTAAGATTTAAATCTCAAAATAATTAGCATTTACATTTCCATAATTTTCTATTTAGATATATATAGTCACTACAACTTTACAAGCTTTATCCATTACTAAAAAGCAATTCAAGCATTTATATGTTAGAGAATGCTAAAGATAATATAAATGATTTGGCATATATTTTATATAGTGATGTGTCACAACTCACAAAAGAAGTAATTCAACATTTATGTATGAGAAAGCCTATGGAGTATGGACACAACATTTTGTGCACAACACTAATGCGACTATGAGTGATAGAGAAAAAATTATGGTTAAATCTGAAAGTGATAGTTCACCAATCACAATCACACATGTCATCAAGTTGTGACAAAGTGTATGTGGTTTAAGATAAGAATTATTTATATAAGATGATATTGTTGAAGTAGTACCAACCACGTTCATTAACACATTAGGTTGTAAGTTGTTATGTGATAATATTTCTTATAATTTTTCCATTTTTCCTATTTATTATGTTGATTTAATGATGCTAAAAAATTTATTACCAAACCAATTTGTATTTTTTTTTTTTGAATCGTTAGCATTTTACTAAATATGACATTTTTTTAGGTGAATATTTAAATGAAACTTGAGCATTCATATTTGGTGTTTAATTTATCTAACTTGTAATCATGAACATAATATAAGGTTCAACTTCATCACTAATTCAATAGTCCAAGACATTACATCGAAGGACAGCAAATTTTTCCATATCAACCTTTTGGAATGCAAGAACTTGCAATTCCAACATGTTACCATAACTGCACCTGGAGATAGCCCCAACACTGATGGAATCCACATAGGACGGTCATCTCAGATCAACATTACTAATGCCAATATTGGAACAGGTGATGATTGCATCTCCAATGGTGATGGAACCCAAGATATTACTATTAAGCAAGTAACTTGTGGACCTGGCCATGGCATCAGCATTGGAAGTCTTGGAAGGTACCAAAATGAACAACCTGTTTCAGGAATCAGAGTTATTGGTGCCACTTTTAGCAATACGGATAATGGTGTTAGAATCAAAACATGGCCTGCTTCCCCTTCTGGGATTGCTTCTGATATACATTTCGAGAATGTTATCATGGACAATGTTGGCAATCCTGTCCTCATTGATCAAAACTACTGCCCAAACAATCAATTCTCAAATGAGGTTATTATAAATATCACATATATATACACACATTTTGATGTTAGTAGTTAAAAAAAGGATAAACAAATTACAGATTCTAATATCAAATTCTTGGATGGATTTTTTGTTTGTTTGTTTTGTTTTCAGTCTCCCTCTAATGTTAAGATCAACAATGTTAGCTTCAAAAACATTACAGGAACATCTTCAACATTGGGAGCTGTGAAGCTTGTTTGCAGTAAGAGTGTACCGTGCCAACAGGTGGTGGTTGCTGACATTGATCTCGCATACAAGGGAAGTGGATCTGCTACTTCCACTTGTGTTAACGTCCGACCTTCGGTTTCAGGCAAGCAGAACCCTTCTGCTTGTACCAAAAAATTTAACTAATGCGGAATGAAGAAATACTATCTACAAACAGGTTATAGAAATTCTATTCTAAATAGAATCTCATTTACTTGTGTCTAGCATGTTCCCTTTTAAAAAAAAAAAAAAAAATTGGGGAATGTTGCTTAATTATTTTTTGAATTGTTTAAGTTCAGCCTTTTGCTGAAAGCTTCTATGATTTGTAGTGTTGTAATAGATAGTATTTATTATGTTATGTTATAGATATTATTTATTTTGAATTGGGGAATTTTGGAGAATGTTGTATATATATTATAAAGAAAAAGTAAAATTAATTAGAGTAAAGAAACATAAACATTTTGAGATATTAAAAATTAGTTTAGTAGCAACGCATCACTAAGATCTGTTGGGGATATTAAACAAGGTAATAATGGAAGAACAAGGTTAACACAAAATACAAAAAAAGAAAGAAAGAAAGAAAGATAACTTGGAGGCATTATATCGTTTTCCTAAGACAATATTCCCCCCCCCCCCCCCCCCCCCCGGCACTGTTGTTGCTAAAGGGTTATCGCAAAGTTGTCTTTAGTATACAACCAAGATGTTGAGTTCTACAGATAGCAATTCTGGAGAATGACCATCAGATTTCTTGTGTTTCTCTCAAACTTACTATTTTGTGGAATTAGTTATTTTTTCAAGTGAACATAAGCCTCTATGTATACCCATAGGGTTATATTTCATCAAAAGGCACGTATGGAGAGTTAAAACATTTCATAAAACCATTAATAAGGCTTGAAAACTCTTCAACCTTTCTAAATAGTCACCAGGAAATTCTACAGAAAATCCTGTTTCACAAAGAGTGTACCACTACTACACTACACTTGTGTAGTAGTGGTACACTCTTGCCTTCAACCAAGGCTTATAAGGCATGAGTGGGGCGCATCTTTCTTCGATGTGGGAGCAAGTCTCAAAAACTGCTCACATTGCTTGCAAAGAACAAAGCCATGTGGGTCCTTTGGCCTCAAAACGGATAAACTGACTGCGGGTGGATCTTCCCCCAAAAATGTAGTGATGGGAAACCCTTTATTATTTAATTAGTTGAAGACTCAAAGTTACCGTTCATTATCAAGTCATTGTTTAACAAAACTCTTTTTCTTTTCATTTTTTACTACTTTTTCAAAATGACAATTTTTAAAGGAAAAGATCTCACATATTTATGCTACCTCAACCTTAACCAAGTAATTATTAAAAAAAAAAAAAAAAAAATCCTTAACCAAGACACCAATAACTGTCTCACCATTTTTTTCATTGAATATTAGTGCATGATGTTGATTAACCATTATTTTAGTTGTTTTATTAATGTAATATTAGACATGGATTTGAACTTTTAACTATAGTTTTTGTATTTTTTTTTAGAATCTTTTATATATAGCATTATGAAGTTATTAGGTATAGAATTATGTGAAAATAATAATTAGGTTTAAAAAAAAAATTATAATGTGGATAGAATAAAGAATTGGTCTAACCTCAGTTAGACCTTGAAATTATCAAGATGTGCCAATTAACTTACAGAACTCTTAATTATAAATATCTATCATTGATTTAAAAAAAAGAAAAGAAAAAATACAAAAAGAAAATAATGCTAATAATGCATTGTTGTCAACCTCTAGTATTAATATTCCAACTTTTTAAAATTCTTGAATAAAGAACTTTGGCCCCCCGTAAGTTTGAATCCTGGTTCCGTCCCTGCTCATTTAGTTGCAGCAAAAATGGGTGATTTAAAATAGCTCGCCAATTGCGAATCTCATCGCATGATCCCTTACAAAGTAGCAATTCAAAAAATGTTGTGCTATTTTTGGAATTTGGTTTGTAATGTTTGGTAATTCAGAAGAAATCTGAGACATGAGGTTGCAATGTAATGAGAAACCCCATGATGTCTTTTAAGTGAACATCATCTAGTGAACAAATATTTGGGAGTTCCTCTTATATACCATCCTTAACCGTTTTAGGAGAAAGGAACCATGTTAAAAAAGTTGTTTCTTACATAGTTGGCAAATTAGTCGAGTAAAAAAATTATCTATGATTGTTGTCAAAGTGATTCTAATTTCTGAGAATGAAACAAGGAAGAGAGAGGCCTCTCTTTATTAATTAAAAATATTTATGTATTTGAAGCATTATAATACTTAGGTGGAAAAGGGATATGAGGGAAATAAAAGAAGAGATTAAATGCCAAAAGATAGCCACTTGGATTAGGCATTTTATTTTATTTTAATGGTAATTAATCCCTAAAACTATACCATGCATTTAATCAGTATTGGGTTGTGTGATAAGAAATTAGCTTCCATGGGTTTAGGTAACTATAGAAAAACCATCAATTGCTTATAGGTAGGAATGGCAACGGGTCAGGTTTTTTCATACTCGAACCCGACCCACAGGCCCGGACCCGGCCCGATTATTAAACGGATTTTTTTTTTTGGAGCCCAGACTTGCCCTACCGGGCCCCACGGGCCCTGTTTAGCCCAACCAGATTTAGGCCCATCCGGTGGCCCAAATTGTGGGCCAACCAAAAAAAAAGAAAGAAAGAATTGAAGCCCAACGAGACCTGAAGAGAGGCTGAATGCCATGAGACTTGAAGAAGAACTCAACGACGTCGCTGTGTCCGCCATTGTTGTTGTTGGTGGTGGCAATGTACTTAAGGGCAGCAGCAAATCCAGTGATGCTAAGATTGTGGTGTCTCATGGGATAAAACACACTGTAAGACGGCTTCACCAGATGATGTTTAATGATAGGGATTATGAATGAGCTGATGACGATGCTTTGGATGAGAACAAAAGACCTAATGTGAATGTTGTCAATTGGCATGACAAAGACTACTCTGTGGTTACTAACCAGAGTAAAGATAGGCCAAAGCTTCTCTTTGATACTGTTTGCACATTGACAGACATGCAATATGTGGTTTTTCGTGCTAGTGTTATTGCTGAGGGTCCAGAAGCTTATCAGGTATGCCATTTATTATTGGTGGTGCAGATTGGGGTTAGCTTTTAATTGGCTGGCTTTGTTTTGCTTGTACTAGCATTTTTGCTAACTTTCTAAGGATGAATTTGTAGGAATATTATATTAGACACATAGAGGCGGCTGCAAGAAGTTTCTCTGACTCAGATTGTGAATTGTGAGATTGAGAGTGAGTGAGGATGGGAGAGAAGAGAGGCGGCTAGGAGATGAAACTGAGTCCGAGTGAGATGAGAGGGTGAGGCGGTTGTGAGTGAGTGTGAGCTGAACTTTTAGTTTTAGGGTTAATAAATATATATATATATATATATATATAGGGGTATTTTAGTAATTTAGGATATAAGTATATAACCGGGTCGGGTTCGGGCCGAGTTTTAATAAAACCTAAACCCAACTCGGACCCGTTTCGGGGTTTTTTTTAAAACCCAAACCTAACCCTATTCTTTATCGGGCCAAGAAAAACCCGACCCATTAGGGTCGGGCCAGGCTGAGTACCCTCGGGTCGAGCAAAAATTGCCATCCCTACTTATAGGAATGGCAACGGGTCGGGTTTCTTTATGCCTGAACCTGCCCTGTTTAATAAATGAGTTTTTTTTCTAACCCCAAACCCACCTCGTCATGCTCCATGGACCCTGCCACCTCAGGCCCAATTAAAAAAAAAATTGTTTGAATCTTCAAACCGTGTAGAATAGAAACCATCACAAGAACCATGCAAAACAAAGTAAAAAGCACAAATATTCTGCTCAATACTACAGATCAGAGTTTAAGACCATAAATATAGATTAGATCTTTCATCAAAAAAACAAAAAAAATACAGATCAAATTAGAGTCTAAGCTTACCTCTATTTTAACCCCTCCAAAACTCTAAAATCAGAACCATGAAAAACCCCCAACAGATCAAAGTTTAAGACCGTAAATACAGATTAGATCTTTCATAAAAATAAAAATAAAAATACAGATTAGATCAGAGTCTAAGCCTACCTTTATTTCAACTCCTCCGAAACTCTAATGCAGAACCACGAAAAACCAACAAAAATCCCTCCTTTTTTCCAATCAAGGTGAGGTGAGAAAGGCAAGGAGGAAGGAGTGGTGTCAGCGGTGAGGTGGAGGAGTGAGCGGCGTCTGTGGCGAGATGGAGGAGTGAGCGGCGTGGTGAGGGAGGAGCTAGCAATCTCTATGGTGAGGTGGATGAGCCACCTCGTCCCTTGGTGAGGGAGGCAGGGACTGACGAGACCGGTGAGGTGGAGGAGGGATCCACGGCAGCAAGTGAGAGAGAGAGAGTGAGGGAGAGGGAGGGGTGATAGAGTAGTATTTATGCCTAGGTTTTTAAATTTTTTTAATAATATTATATATATGGGTCGGGTTCGGGCCGGATATGCATAATACCCAAACTTGACCCGAACTCACTACTGGTTAAGTTTATAAAACCCGAATCTGCCCCATTTGCTTCGTGGGTCGGGTAAAACCCGACCCATTAGGGTCAGACCAGGTCGGGGTTTTTTTGCCATCCCTAATTGCTTACAATTCAGTAATTGAACTAGCAAGTTACAAGTAGCTTTTATAATGGGATGTAATTCAAAACTTTGCCGAAACGATGTTTAAAATTTAGTAACATGTAAAAACTTGACCAACTTGAATAAAATGATTAAAAAAAATAGAAAGAAAAAAATATCTAGAAATACTTGGAAGTGTTAGATGGGGCACTTATGCTCAAGTAATTAAACTTGGGGCCATATGTAAAAATGAACGCTCCTTTAAAGTAAACTAATCAACGAGGGTAAGATGTTAGTTTTCTGTCATGTGTTTGTTAGAAAATTGGAAGGATGAGAAATAAATATAAATGTATTTTTTATTTAGTTGAGAAGAAAGAGATTGTAACTTGTATTAATTTATGGGCAAGACTTAAGTACAGTACTTAAGTGCTGTTCTTTAGGTTCCCCTATTAAGATTCTGTCATATGAATTTTTTCTCATAGAATAGAAGTGTAAAATTTAGTTAAGTAGCCATATGGCTCAATCTTAAGTGAGGAACCTAAGGAATAGCATGTAAGGTATTGTTCCTAAGTTTTGTCCTTAATTTATTGATACCCTTATGTCTTATCTCTTAAGAAATATTTTTCCTATAATATATCAATTAAAAATATTTATTTTCGTAGCCAAGTAAAATGAGAGGAAATAAATTTTTTGGACGAGGCCTCTATCTAGTGACCTTTGAATGGAATCTTAGAGGTTTATTGGTATAGATAAATGATGTTTCTTCACGCTTTTATAATGTTCTTATTGTCAATCATGACTAAATTTTTTTTAATGAAAATTCAAGGTTTTCTTCTTAAAAAAAACACCTCCTTTGATATTCTTTGTAATTTGTACTATTAAGTAACTTTTCATAACAATATTGGGACCCACTAAGTACCACATAATATTTTGGAATTGATTGTAGCATGAAGTGGAAATTTGTGATTGGTAAAACTTTTTCCATTTCTACCGTTGCTAAGCATGAAAATTCAAAACAAAAATTTAGGAAAGTAAACCGATAAAGGGATTGTGTACTCATTTGCCTAAGCTTAAAAATGAAAATAAAATGGAAGTACAATTATTATTATTATTATTATTATTATTATTATTATTATTATTAAGTAGACTTACTTAAAGCAAAATAGATTACCAAAAGATATTAAAACACCAAAATAACAATTTCTTACCTTAATTGGATAATCTATTGTGGGGCCCAATAATTTATGGGCCAGGCCCATTTGCTCGTGGAGAGTCCGAAGGCCCAAGCCGAGGAGAGTTATGGACCAAGCCCGATAATAGAGAGCACCAAACAGTCTTGGGATACAGCCGAGGACAGTTCAGTCCTCGGCAGATCCAAAATCCCACAAAAAAAAAAAGAAAGGGTAAAACTGGTATAGGACTAAAACTTGAAAGAAGATCTAAAATATCTTGGGAAAGTTATCCTTACTACCCTTCCCAGATAAGGCTCTGCACCTAACAGAGCCGTATTCTTCAGCTTTATCAACCATCCCCAACAATTCTGGGATTAGACTGATGGGACAAATATCAGTCTTGTAAAGGTTGACCCTACACGTGGACGAAGGACAGCAAACGCAGGCTAGTATAAAAGAAAAAGTAAGTGAGTCAAGGAGGGGGGGGCTCTCTCCATCCGACCTCAGGAAGAGACTCCATGGGGGAAAACACCGGAACAACTCATGCAAATCAGAGAAAAAACCCACCGTTGGGGAACCGGAGTAGGACCTTAATGCTCCTCGGATCAAGTCCGAGGAGTCCCACCCCATGGGATGCGACACTATAGGGCTTAAATGTTCAAACCCAACTCCTCTTTCTATATGAATTCCTTTAAAATCAAGACCGGAATATCGCCCCGTGCCCAACGGCTAGCTTTTCAAGCCCACTCTCTACAAATCATATTGTGAGGGATCTTTCATGTGCGAGCCCAGCATCCTTATTGGGCCTCAACAGAATCGTGTCCTTACATCTATATATATATATATATATATATATATATATATATATATATATATTAATAGGTAAAGCTTAGACAAAATCCAATTAGATTCTATAATTGAAGTTTAATTTTGCACCATATGTCCTAAATTATTTATTTTTAGAGAGAGTTATTTCTTAATTTTGATGTAAAATGTGGGATCATATCATAAATATCTATCCAAGTGAGTTATTGCATTCAAAAACCAAAGAGTCTATAATTAACGAACATAAAAAAATAAAAAAATGGACAATTTATATTTTCTACCTAATAATATTCTTACAAGACTTTTTAAAGAGCTTAAAAAAATATAAAAATGACTATCAATAATATTTAAATTAAATATGTAAAAATTATACTATGCATCTTAATGTATCTCTATATATTCATCTCTATATATTAAAAGGATTCAGAAAGTTAGTTATGGTTTTAAAAAATATCAAAAATATCTCTAATCTAATTAGATAATCTTTATTCTTAAAAAATAAAAAGGGTTAAATTTGTAATTCAACAAAATTCAAAAAAAAAAAAAAAAACTATCAGATAATTTTTTTTAAAAAGTTAGTACACTATCTATTTAAATATATCTCATGCACGTTTGATACATTTTTTTTTTTTCCTAAAAACTAATACACACTAAACCCAACAGTTTATTCATTTTCAAATTCTAAATTTTAGTTTTTTAAAATTTCCTTCACGTGTAATCTCGCTAATAATAGATAAATTCAAAATAAAAAATTATATTAAATTCAAAATTAAAAAAAGAGTCTCATGCACGTGCAATGAGACTCTTTTTTTTTTTTAGGTTTTTATTTTATTTTATTTTATTTTATAGGAACATGAGGGTAATTTTGGTTGTATACATGGGGTAGTGAGAAGTTTTATTGAACATGGTGTAGTTTTTTATAAAATGGGTAGGTTTTTTTTATAATTTTTTTTATCAATTTATGATTTTAAGATAATTTAATTAAATTATGAATATTTTTGAAAAAAAAAAAAAACAATAACTAATTTTCTGAATCTTCTTAATATATAGGGATTATCAAGCTTATGCGGAAGTTATCTTCAAATGAAAATACAATTATCACCATTATTGAATCATGAGATAGGCTAAAAACAGTGAACACAGAGTGTAGTAAGTACCAAGTACCTGTCCATAGATACAAAAATAGTCAAATAGATTCAGATACGTGTCGGAACAACCTTAATATTAGCAAACCAAAACTCACGCTCACACACACACACTCGTTGGCTCTTCAGCGAGAGACAGAGAGACGCACAAAGAGCGAGAGATACTTAGATATGAGCACGTTGATGAGAGCAATGCACACATTCACCAAGCTTTTATCGCCTTCTTCGCATTCCTTTTCTCTTCGACCCTCTGCTTCTCTCCTCACTCGCCACCAGGCAAGAACTTACCATACATAAATACCATATCTCTCTCTCTCTCTCTCTCTAAATCTGTGATTTGATCATTAACTTCTATTTGATTTTTCAGAGTATGTGGTAAAAATATTATCTGGGTTTGTTTGTTTACTTAGTAATTTGTTTGTATTTTGAATCAAACTAAGTGTCATAGTGTTTTGGATAACATTAACACTAAAATTAATAAAGGGTATTATTATTATTGTATTGGCAGATGAGTACGGAGGCTGAGAATGTTATTGCTCGGCTCAAGAATTCGGGTTTGTTACGAAGCCAATGCCTCATTGCTGGGAAATGGGTTGATGCCCATGACAGAAAAACTATCAAGGTCTCTATTTAAATTTTTTTTTTTCCTGTCAATTTCTTATTGAATGCATGTAACAATAACAGAACTTTGGGTCTGCTATGGATTCTTAACAAATAACGCTAATTATTGTTATACACAACTTGTGAAAATACAATTTCAGTTATAACAATTATAATTGTGAAATCTTCTCCATTGGAACTAATTCAAGGCTGAACAGAACGAAGGCGGTGATACCAGTTGCATGGGAAAAGCCACCTACGGGCTGGTTGAAACTCAACTCCGATGGGTCTGCTCTGGGCAACCTGGGGAAAGCAGGGGGAGGGGGTCTCATCCGCGACCACCAGGGCAATTGGATAAGAGGCTACGCAAGATCCCTCGGCAATACCAGCAGTTTCATAGCTGAACTTTGGGCTCTTAGGGATGGTCTGACCATTGCCAAAGAGCTTAGAATTATTAATTTGATTGTTGAGATGGATGCACTTAGTGTGGTTATGCTTATGAATAATAGCTCAGCTAATCTATTAATGGAGCCTCTTCTATCTGACTGCAGGAACCTATTGAAGGACATACCCAACAAGCGGATAGTCCACACATTCCGGGAGGCGAATCAATGCGCGGATGCGCTTGCTAGATTTGGAGGAAGCTCTATCTCCTCTTTTGTTGTTTTTTTGTATCCACAGCCTGTGGTGGTTGAGCCTCTCTTTGCTGATAAGGAGGCTGTTTGTTGTAACAGACTTGTGTTCTCTTAGTTTTTTAATATAATTCAAGGTTACCAAAAAAGAAAAAGAAAAAAAGAAATGGTGAAACCAATTTCACAATTTTAACTGAAATCATGTTTCAATTTCAACTGTGTGTAGCTATCATCACTCAACAAATAATTTTGGGGTCCGTTATGGATCCTTAACAAACTAGTTAGGTCCATCACGTGTATTCTTTTTAATTAATTTTATTTTTTAAAGTAGGGGATGCCCCAAAGTGTATATGTAGTAGATCCATTCATAATAAAGTGACTAATTTTACATTGATCTACATATGACACTAAATACAAACACAGACAAAGTTTTTTTAAGCATAATAAACCAACGAAAATAAGCTATACCAAATGATTACCAACCACACTCTAGATTGGCATCAGTTTTTTCTATAAAAAACAAGAAAGATGCATCAGTTGCTTTTTTCATTTTATTCCAAGATGAAAAAGATAAATGATTTTGGATATGATAGAATGACGGAAAATAATATAGGTTTCCTCATTAATTTGTTGAGTATCCAAATTTGAATGACGAAAAAGAATACAGGGGTCTCCATTGAAAAAAAAAAAGATTTTTTATATTATATATTGACATCGCTTGCTCTTTTCAGGTTAAGGAGGCGATTGTATCATATCCAACATCATTATAATTGACACACACACACACACACATATTTTACTACTTATGTTGTTTTAGGCTTTGTCAATCACCTCCTTAACCTTAATCGAATGCATAATAACCATTTTTTTAAATAAAAAAGTTTGGTAAGTTATACATGCATCTAGTGGGCCTTGAACAACCTCACCCTCCATCTTACTTTCCTGTGCTCATTGGCACATAAGAAACTGATATGGACACTTATTGTTGGGCCAAGGAAGCTTCTTGCTTTGCTTTAGTCTTAGGTTTCCAAAGATGAATGGATACTTGAAGAGGTTTGGATACCCTCATTTGTCAAAAAAGAAAAGAGAAGATGAATACTTTCATATCTAGGTGCCCAAATGGTTTAGAGTATTTTCATCTTAAAAGAGAATGTTCAACTTTGTATTGTTTTGTATTTTTCAAGGTATGGCTGTACTTTTACATAGCTTTTTATTTATTTATTTATTTATTTTTATCTATATAGTAAAATAACAACAAATAACAATGCAACAATCAAGCTTTAGTCCCAAAGTTTTTGGCCAGTTATGGATCCTTAAGAAACCAGTCAAGGTTGGCCATGTGTATGTTTATTTTGAAGGGGGGCTCCAACATGTATTTGTAGTGGATCCATTCATTTTAGAGGAATAATTTTTACTCTAGCTGTCAACCTACCATAACCCTCCTCTTTTTCCAAGCTTGGGATTGCTATGAACAGAATATAACACTAAGTACAGAGACATGCAATATTATTTATTATTTATATTTTTTTAACAGGGTAAAACAATGAAATAAGCTATACTAAATCAACGCCAACCATGATATAGATTGGCATTGCTTGCACTTTTTATTATATTCCAAATGAATTTTTCTTTTATCTAATATGCCTTAAAAAAGTGCCGTTTTTTTTTTCCATAACAAAAATCACACCTATTCTATGTCATGGCAGGTTTGCAATCCAGCAACTGGTGAAGTTATAGTAGATGTCCCATGCATGGGTCAGAAGGAGACAAATGATGCGATATCTTCAGCATATGAGTCATTTTATTGTATGAACTTTTAGATTGAACCACTCTGATTATGTTATATTCTGGGCTTTGGCATAACTTGTTAGACAAAACCATTGATGCTTCTATGCTTGACATATACTACATCTTTTTAAAATTTAATGTTATTCAAACCTTTAAGTTTAACCAGTACATCAATAATTGTTCTAACTATATTACTTTCAGTAATGATTATTTAAGGAAATAATTGTTCTAACTAATAATACTTTTAATGTTATTCAAACCTTATACTTAAATGGACTGAGGTTGTGCTTGATATTTTTGACAATATTGGGACGTAAAATACAGTTTTGAATTTTTTTTAACTAATGTAATGTAAATACAATCTATCTGTGTAGCTTGGAGCAAACTGACAGCTACCGAAAGGAGCAAATATCTAAGGAAATGGTATGTTAGCTATCTTTTGAATCTAGTAAACCCGTTGGTTTTATTGAAAGATACATAATATATTAATCTCACATAAATAGATCCTCCAAAATGCTGGCTGGGAAACTTTATACTTTTGCAAATTTTAATATTAGACTTTCCTACATGAATTTCAAGGTATGATCTACTAATTGCCCATAAAGAAGATCTTGGACCGCTTATAACCTTAGAGCAAGGAAAACCTCTGAAAGAATCCCTGGGTGAGGTATCTCCTATTCTCCTTCTAACTTTGCTTTAAGATATCTTAGCATTGGTCTTGGACACTATATCTTCCTGTTTTCATCATCAACTATATTATTTTGGCTGCATAAGTCATCAATTGTTTTGCAACATATTATGTAATGGACTTAGTTAACAGGTTAGGTATGGGGCTGGTTTTATTGAGTTCACACGCATGGAATAATGTGTTATTCCACTCTCCTAGATGAAGTCACATTTCTATCTCCACCACTAATACTCCCTCCCTTATCCACCACCACTCTCTTAGAAGATGAAGTCACATTTCTCTCTCCACCACAATTTCTCCCTCCTTTATCCACAATCACTCTCTTAGATAAACTCACCTTTCTCCCTCTAACATCAAAGTTCCCTCCCTACTCAACCAGTGGCGGATGATCAAAGGGACTAGAGGGGGCCTAGGCCCCCCAAATATTTTGAAAAATTTCTGTTTTAATATATGATGTAATTATATTTACAAGTAGCTAATTGGGAAAATTTAACTTGGCCTCCTTTATTTATTATTAAATTTCTAAATACTTTTTAGTGTAAGCATAGTCAACAAATAATTAATTAATAATCTTCTCATAATATATGTCAAGAGTGATGATATATATATATATGTGTGTGTGTGTGTGTGTGTATTAGGTTGTGAATAGCATTAGTGTTTTTTTTTTTTTTTTTTTTTTTGGTGTGTAAAGTGTAATAATATCTTTCCAAATGTAATTTTTTTTTATTCCATGTAATTTTCAATTGTTTTAACCACATATCTATAATTTATAATTGATTTAATTACAATACTTGGTTGCCAGCAAATTGTTAAAAAAAACTGTGTTTTATTTAATATTCAGATAACTTATAAATTATAGGGTAAACAATATACAATGACATAGTATTCTTTTACATCTAAATAAATAAATAAATAGAAACATAAAATATAAAATGAATTCTTCAAAGCATTTTAAATATAATGATAATGATACGAATTTTTTTCTTCTTCTTGAGTTTTTTGTTGTTTAGATATATGGTTTATGTTAATTGTGGCCCCCCCAAATAAAACTTCTTGGCTCCGCCACTGTACTCAACATCCACTCTCTTAGATGAACTCAATTTTCGCTCTCCACCACCGAAACTCCCTCTCTTGTTCACTTCCACACACTCAAAAGAAAACCCACTTCTCACTCTACCACCAAAACATTCCTCACTCACTTGCTCACTCAACAAGCTCAAAATTGCTTTTGCATCATCGAAACAATCTGAATTTTCACTCTCCTCTGAAACCATACAAGTACATCTCTCATTTCTTCTTCTTCTTCTTCTTCTTCTTCTTCTACACCTATTACTCACACTAGTCTCCTTGAGAGAGCAAGAAACCTCATAACAACCCCGGTCCAAATGCTGGACTGGAAGCCTGTTATAGTAGCGGTTTCCACTTCCCAAGATCAGCCTTCTAGAAGCTGAGCATTGAGGCAGGGTGTACTGCCTCAACCCATAAAAAATGTAGGGCTATTGGGCACCCTATGACTGTGAGTCGAAAATGTACAGAAAGAACAACAAGCACAAGACAACAAGATGATGATGATGATGATGATATTTGAAATGAGGTTCTATCAAATCTTTCATTGAAGAAGTAGGAGTAGTCATTAAAGGAAAAGGAAAGAGGGCCTTTGCTTCTAAGTGAATATATATAGGTGTTGTGCATATCTATATAGTTAATATTATCTATAATAAAAGGGACAGGGAGAGAGAGGGTAGCTTACCTTGATGTGAGAAGTGGGTTATGGAGGGTTTGGAAGGTTGATGGAGCTAAACTTGAGAGTGAAACCTTGTGGGTCTCTGTCTCTACTGTTGTAGATCAGATCTCTTAACTCAACTCAACTCACAGATTATGTTGTCCAATGTCGAAGAAAATGAAATTATTCAAGTCCAATTGAATTGAGGGATAGCTGATAGCTCGCTACAGGTCGAGCAGCTCATGAGAATCGGTTCGGTTGGGTTGATTCGCTTGGTGCCTAAACTCGGCTTTTCCATGTGAGTTGGCAAACATTATTTTTTGAAAGAATAATGATACAATCATTTAGCTATTTTACATTATTTTTATAAACCGTTGATGCGATAAATTCTTACGGTTTCTTATTTAGACCCACTATCAACATCACATTTTTACTTACTAATAACCACCCACCATATCAGCCGTTTGTAAAATAGTTCGTAACTTTAGTATTTCCCATTTTGAACATACTAATAATAATTTGCGAACTCAATATTTTGTGAAATTTTCTGTAAAATTTCTAGTGGCTCTAAACTCAATGTTTCTATTTTAGTAACTTCGATCTCGCCTTTTTATTCCCTTAAAACTCGTCTTACATCATTCCTATTTAAATTTGGGATAAATCTAGATTCACAATTTGCAAAGTATAAAGTTTCCTAGGCAGCATTGCTTTTGATAGGGTCCATGATAAAACTTAGTTTAGAGGTTACTATTTCAAAATGAAAATTATATGATAAAACTTAGTCTAAGAACCATTAATCTAAGATTAAAAGTTAAGTTATGAAGTGGGAGTATTAAGAACCCACCCTGCCTAATGTAATTGGTCTTCTAGAGTATGATGGACACCATCATGTCATAATATTCATTCATCCAACAGATCAAAAAATAAAATAAATTAAATTAAAAAAAAAAACCTAGCATTGAGGTTTTTGAAAAAATGATTTTGAACATAAGAACAACATATGAATATTAAAATCTAGCATGCTTTGATCCTAAACCACCCCAAATAATCAAAGAAAGTCTTTTTTTTTAAATAATAATAATAATGGCAATAACAAGATCAAAAAATCAAATGGATGAGAAAAACCACCTACATGCAATCATGCACAAGGCTGGATGATAAATTTAGGTTTGGTATGTTTTCGGGGGCATTGGAGAGTTGAGAATTAAGTGATAGAGATTCGATCGTGTACTGAATAAAAGGATTACCAACTACCTTATGACCTTTATCGAAAACGTTCTCTAGATCCCCTAGAATTGTGTGTTTAGAACTGTAAACACCTTTTATTTTTAAAGGGATGAAGGCATGGGTTGATGAGTTTGAGTGAAAATTAGACACCCAAGACTTGAATCCTCTAAAAACCATATCAAAAGGTGATAAATATGAGCTGAAAATAGGGGGGAATTCAGAAAATGATTGGAGAATTTGAGGTTAAAAAATGGCTTGCCAATTACTTTAATAAGTAATTAATCAATTTTCTACAGTTTCATTAAGTACACTCGGATATACATTATGCATCTTTTGTTTGGTAAATGTCCCAACAATGTCACCTGAAAGCAACATTGTACATAATGCATCATTGTATTTATACAGATAATCGTGCTGATATAACATATCATTCATGCTAGCTTATAAATATTGGGTATTCATGCCATGCGTCATTGTGCAACATTATTCCATGCGTGTGAATGTGAGATCGCCATATGTTAGCTATGGGGCTGGTTTTATTGAGTTCACATGCATGAAACTAGTAATGGACTTAGTTTCCCATTGGCATTGGTTTTGTTGAGAAAATGGTAGCGAGTATGTGCGTGAGAATGTGTTACTGTTTGTTATTATTATTTGCATTCCTCTTCTTATATACTATGAGTTAAGAAAAAGGTTGGACAAGGCGAGAGTTACGAGGTAAAGTGGTTTGACTTTTGAAGCTGGTTGATTGTAGTTGGGAGAGGTTTTTTTTTATAATCGTAGTTGGGAGAGTTTTGACTACTGAGTACCAAACCAAAAGGGACGGAGATTCCAATGTTTGTGTTCATGGTGGATGTTCTACATCTCATGATACCACAAGTTCCTCACACATGGTTATGGACCTTATGGTTAGAAATTAAATCAATGTTCTAAATGGTCTTTGACAACTCCGATACTAATTCGTCTCATACAAATCAAATCTATGTTCTGAGACAGACAAAGTGCTTGATCACTAGACTCTCACTCTAACGTTTTAATCCATTAGTAAGTATGACTTGCCCAACCAAGTTGGCCTTTATAAATGAGATTAACTTGACCCTTGTAAAATATAAGTTACATGATTAGGATATAATGTGGGTGTAAACACCCTCGTGTTAGTGTAACTAATAAAAAGCTTAAGAATGAAATCTCTTCTCCTTTACTTTTCTCTCAAGCTCTTGGAATCTCTTTGGCATGGTTTTTAGGGTGTAGATTTTATGTGCCTTGCTTTAGAAGCAACCACCAACATTAGCGACAAGCCAACATCTCTTTAGGTCATGACGGCATAGTCTACAATGTATAACAGGTGAGCAATGCATGGAAAAATTGGGAAAATTGGGTCCATGGCTTTAAAACTAGACATGAGTAAAGCTTTTGATAGGGTTGAATGGAGTTGTTTAGAAAAAATCATGACAAAAATGGGTTTTCATTCTAGGTGGATTTCTGTGGTTATGAGCTGTGTAACTTCTGTCACATACTCTATTCGCACTAATGGTGTCCCTCAAGGGCATATTACCCCAACTAGGGGTTTGCGTTAAGGGGATCCTCTCTCTCCATATTTGTTTTTGTTATGTGCAGAAAGTCTTTCATCTTTAGTCCACAAATCAGCTGAGATGGGAACTCTTCAAGGTCTTCAGGTTTGCAAACGAAGCTCTCACATCACCCATTTTTTCTTTGCTGATGACAGTTTATTGTTTTGTAATGCTATCACTGCTGATTATGATGAAATACAAAGACTGCTTATGGTCTATGAAAGGGCAACAGGCTAGCAAGTAAATAGACAAAAAACCTTATTATTTTTCAGCCCCAATACTCCAATAGAGATCTAAGAAGAGCTTAAGCAAAGATTTGGTGTGGATATTATTTGTCAGCATGAGAAGTACTTGGGTTTGCCTTCATTAGTTGGCCGAAATAAACGCAATATCTTCCAACAACTTAAGGAAAGAGTAGCTAATAAACTCTCTGGATGGAAAGAGAACTATTTATTTATGGCTGGTAGAGAGGTACTTATAAAGGCAGTTGTCCAAGCAATGCCAACACATACAATGAGTTGTTTTCTTCTTCCAGAGTCTCTTTGCAATGAACTAAATAGTATTGTGAGCAAATTTTGGTGGGGGTAGAAACATGATGAGTAGAAAATGGTGTGGATGAAATGGAACAAGTTGTGTAGACCAAAGGCTAAGGGTGGCATGGGTTTGAGGGATCTAAAAGCTTTTAATCTTGCTCTCCTAGCAAAGCAAGGATGGAGATTGCAACATGAATCAAACTCTCTCTTCTATCGTGAATGTTTAATTAGTGTATAAAACACCTTGAACGATTAGACCCCCAATTTACAAATTACCAATTCAAGCTTAATGTCAAACAATTAATGTGCGGAATATGAACACAAGCTTAACATAGAATTGATAAACAATCTAAACCAAATAAAATCACATCTACAACCGAAATTAAATGGCAAAGATTAAGGGAAGAGAGATGCAAACACAAGGACAACACAACGATGTGTTATCAAAGAGGAAACCAAAGCCCTCGGCGTAAAACCTCTCCGCCGCCCTCCAAGCAATAAATAATCCACTAAAGAATGTAGTTGGGATACATGAACAGCAGAAGACCCTCCAAGCCTAATCTACCCAATGTACCTAAGCCCTCCAAGCTCCTACTCCAACGAGGTTATGCCGAACCTATTTTTTCTTTAGCTTCCCGGATTTCGCTACTTGACCATAGCATCTACCAATATGAAATTGGTCCCTTCTTAACTGCTTCCCAAAGCACCAAATAGCCTTTTCATAGATATGGGTATGGTGAGAAAAGGTTTTGGTAATGTACCTCTCAAGGATTTAACAATGGAAAGGAAGAGAGTAGAGGAATTTGAAGAGTCTCTATGTGAAGATTGTGGATGAATCAATCTTGTTTTTCTCTAGGGTTTCTCTCTCAAAATTCTATCTGGAAGCTCTCTACATTTCGTGGGTATAAGGGTCTATATTTAGTAGGGTGAGAAGGAATGTGAAAAGACAGTTTTTCCCAAACAGGATGGTCTGGCAGCTTGGCCTCGCGACTGGGCTGAGTCGTTGTTGACACCACATTTTGCAATCCACATTTAACCTCACATGGAAGGTAAAATGGTAATTTCACTTTGAAAATATGCATCTTAATTCTGGTCATTAGATCCTTAATCTCATTTCACCAAAATGATTTTGATGTTGTAACGATCAAATCGACTAGTCATAAGCCCTAATCGGACCATCAGATTGAAAGTTATCATCAAATCAAGTTTTAATGGCCAAGATGCATTATCACAAATTGAGTCCGACTGTATGTGATTATGAACAATTGATTTCAATTATTATGAGACAATTTTGATCAGAATTGAGTCAGATATGATTTTTCAAAGTTGGCTCTACAGACTGTTACAGTAGCTATGGGAAAACCGAACTTTGCTTGCTCCTTACTCTCATCAATCTCCACATTTAATGCACCAAATTTTTCCAAAGACTAAAATGAGGTCTAGGTTCATGATTCTTTGTCAACCCTCATTAAATGGCATTCCATTCATATTTCCCCCACCACTACTATATAAACCCCTCCTCTCCTTCATTCCAAAGGGGACGAAAAAAAACCTCCTCTCTTCTCTTTTCTTGAGTTTTAGTGAAATTGAGTAGTCTTGTCATATCTTGGTCTTCCTGAGACTCAAGGTATTGAGTGAGACTCACTTTCTCTCTCCTAACTCTTCTTTTCCTCTACCCTTAGGACCTCCATCAAGAGTCTCCTCCTCCACCATATGGATCTTACATGAAGGTATAATCTTTTTCCCTAATTGGTTTTTTATGTTGCCATGATGAGAATTTAGAATCAAAGCATGATAGTAATTATTTAAATTCTCTTTAATATATTTGAATGTTCTTAAATGTTCTTATGTATTCTTCACATGTTCTTGGTTGTTCATCACATGTTCATGCATAAACACTAGTTTTGATCCTAAATCCATGTCAAAAATATGAAAAACATGTTTGTTTCATAATTCTTTCAGATCTTTGAATCTAGGATATCACCATACACACACATTCACTAGAATTTATTTTTCAATCCAAATGCAATGCTTAATAAATTGAATTAGGGTCATCACATGCACACACTTTAAATTCAACATGCAAATTGATTGATAACATATTGGATGATGTGATATGAATGTTGGCCACCATAGTGTAGAAGACTGGTTTCACTGGACAAGGTGGGTGCCTAACACCTTCCCACCTTGTAACATAGCCTTCGAGCTTAGATCAAGGGTTAGTAGATCAAATGCTTATCCATGTAATTTTCAATTTCTAGATTGTAACTAGGAAACAAAGCAATGTGCTTTATCTTAGATTGTATCTAGGACCAAAGCCATATAATTTTCCTAGGATCAATGTAAATTCAATTTCAAATTAATAAAATGTGGAATTTTTCAATTATGGTTTTCTTATTTTTCCAATAATTAAATAAGTGGCGACTCCATTGTTAAACCTTTAATCTAAAGGGGAAAATATTACTAGTCGATCCTCCATTTTGAGAGACAATAACATGACTCCACCCATTCACGTGGGTTTGGCCCACCATCCCATAAAAACGGGCCGGGGGCGCGGTCTCTCACAGTCTCCAATGAACAAATCTTCATTAAAAATTTTGAAAACTTCAATGGAAAAATCTCCAAAGTCAAAGCTTCAAAGGATGAATCTCTTGAGCATAGCTTCAAATAAAAGATCTCCAGAACAAATGACAGATTGTGATCTCCTTCCATATTCTCCAATGGTTGCAACATCAAGTTAGCTATCCACAGTCAGCATTCATCAAAGCATGCAAGATGTCCCAAACTAGGGGCATTGGCTTGGTATGTCTAGTTATTTTCAATGAATAACTCTATTACTAATTGAAAGTATTTATTTTACAGGTACTATGGTAAAAGGCCTACACACATCGGTATGAATAATACCTTCCAATTCCATCGGACTTCTGGGAAGCACGTCCAAAATTCAAACCATCGGACCTCTGGGAAGCACGTCCAAACTTCAAACCATCGGACCTCTGGGAAGCACATCCAAAACTTCAAATTCATTGGACCTTTGGGAAGCACGTCCAAATTTCAAATCCATCGGACCTCTGGGAAGCACGTCCAAAATTCAAAATTCAATTTCAATGGACCTCTGGGAAGCACGTCCAAAATAAACCATCGGACCTCTAGGAAGCACGTTCAAATTTCAAATCCATTGGACCTATGGGAAGCACGTCCAAATTTCAAATCCACGGACCTCTGGGAAACACGTCCAAAACTTCAAATCCATCAGACCACTGGTAAGCATGTCTTGTACTCATTTTTTTTTCCAAACAAAAAAAAACCAAAAAAAAAAAAGAAAAAGAAAAAAAGGCTGCATGCATGAACTATGTTTAGACCTAATCCTCCCACTAAGAGGTACGTAGGCAATCTCCCTCGAGATTCGGTCCACATTTTGATCCAGAACATGACCGTCTGCATTTTTATCTACATCCATCATACATTCACCACGATTAAATACTGATTGCAAATTTAGGTTTCTCTTTTATACATTGACATTCGCTTTTCAAGCTCTACCAATGAGGGGCATTTTGTTGATACCCTATTTTGCAACCCGCATTTAACCTCACATGAAGGGTAAAAGGTTAATTTCACCTTGGAAATATGCATCTTAATTCTGGTCATCAAATCCTTAATCTCATTTCACCAAAATGATCTTGATGTTGTAACGATCAAATCGACTGGTCATGAGCCCTAATTGGACCATCAGATTGAAAGTTATCATCAAATCAAGTTTCAATGGCTGAGATGCACTATCACAAATTGAGTCCGACTGTATGTGATTATGAACAATTAATTTCAATTAGTTATAAGTATAATCAATTTGAGATCGATGATGTGCCATAATTTGATTGGTTAGGATTACATTTTATGGTAGGGTTGCACACACCTAATTAACTAAATAGTTAAACATTAATTATTCAATGAGTAATTTATGCAATTATCTTTTAATTAGAGTAAATTTGGAACCAATTAAGTCTGAAATGGGAGTGATTGGAGCCATTTAATGTTAATTGGGAGCTAATTTGGGACCTCTTAATGTTAATTGTGCTGAAACCATTTTCTAACAAATGACCTCTGCTCACCATTTCATCGATATCTTTCAGAATATTTTGAATCTGTGAATGAGGTTAATTTTCCCAAAAACTAGACATCCGGGGCTTAAATTTGAGCACAACAATGAGACAATTCTCATCAGAATTGAGTCAGATATGATTTTTCAAAATTGGCTCTACAGGCTGTTACAGCAGCTACGAGAAAACCGAACTTTACTTGCTCCTCACTCTTATCAATCTCCACATTTAATGCATCAGATTTCCCCAAAGGCTAAAATGAGATCTAGGTTCATGATTCTTTGTCAACCCTCATTAAATGGCCTTCCATTCATATTTCCTCCACCACTACTATATAAACCTCCCATCTCCTTCATTCCAAAGACACAGAAAAAAACCCCCTCTCTTCTCCTCTCTTGAGTTCTAGTGAAGTTGAGTAGTCTTGTCATATCTTGGTCTTCTTGAGACTCAAGGTATTGAGTGAGACTCACTCTTTCTCTCCTAACTCTTCCTTTCCTCCTTCCTTAGAACCTCCATCATGAGTCCCCTCCTCTACCATATGGATCTTGCATGAAGATATAATCCACCTCCCTAACTGTTTGTTTATGTTGCTATAATAAGAATTTAAGATTCAAGCATGATAATTCCCTTGAATATGTTTGAATGTTCTTAATTGTTCTTATGTGTTCTTCACATGTTCTTGGTTGTTCATCACATATTCATGCATATCACTAGTTTTAATTTTAAATCCACATCAAAAATATGAAAAACATGTTTGTTTAATAATCCTTTCAAATCCTTGAATCTAGGATATCACCATCCACATACATTTACTAGAATTTATTTTTCAATCCAAATGAAATGCTTAATAAATGGAATTAGGGTTTATCACATACATACACTTCAAATTCAACATGCAAATTGATTGATAACATATTGGATGATGTGATATGAATGTTGGCCACCATAGTCTAGAAGACCGGTTTCACCGAGCAAGGTGGGTGCCTAACACCTTCCCACCTTGTAACATAGCCTCCGAGCTTAGATTAAGGGTTAGTAGATCAAATGCTTATCCATGTACTTTTCGATTTTTAGATTGTAACTAGGAAACAAAGCAATGTACTTTATCTTAGATTGTATCTAGCACCAAAGCCATGTAATTTCCTATGATCTATGTAAATTCAATTTCGAATAAATAAAATGAGGAATTTTTCAATTTTGGTTTTCTTATTTATTCCAATAATTAAATAAGTGGCGACTCCATTGTAAAACTCTTAATCTAAAGGGGAATATATAACTAGTCGAACCTCCATTTTGAGAGGCAATAACATGACTCCACCCATTCACGTAGGTTTGGCCCAACATCCTATAAAAACGGGCCGGGGGCGCGGTCTCTTACAGTCGCGAGTTCAAACCGCGAGCTAACGGCCTGGCCTGCTTGGGACTTTTGTCCTGTACTGCAACAGCTAGCATGACTCTTCAGCTCCCCTGCATGCTCCACACGTGTGCCAACTTTGGCAGCTTGCCAGTCGGGAGTCACCCGCGAGTCCAGTCACAAGTCTCTACATCCTTGCACAATCTTGAGCAATTCTTCACACTCTCTCACTCACTACCCTTACATGATTCCCACCTAAATACAGGGTTGCTAATTGCTAAAATACAAGAAAATTTGGCACAGAATAAAGCCAACAAGATGGTTAATAAAATTCAACCTTACATATCGTGTTTTCAAGAGTAAGGATTTCCCTGATACTTCTTTTGTGGATGCCCGCAAGGTTAGAAATCCATCCTATGTCTGGCACAGCATTCTTGCAGCCCAGCCTATTATTCAACAAGGGATGTGTTGGCAAATTGGAAATGGTAAGAAGGTTTGTATTTGGAAGGATAAGTGGACTCCATCCCCATCTACATATAGGGTTGAGTCACCTAGAATTCTGCTACCTGAAGATGCAACAGTAGATACTCTTATTGACTCTGATCACGGGTTATGGAGGGCTGATCTTGTAAGGGAATTATTCTTAAATTGTGAAGCTGAATATATCCTAAGTATTCCTTTGAGTACTTGTATGCCTCCAGATAAATTAGTTTGGGCTGCCACACCTAATGGTACTTTTACAGTTAAAAGCACTTATTGGATTGTTGTGGAAATGAAAGAGGCAGAGCAAGAAGGAACTTCTGGTAATGCTAGCCAAAGCAGGCTTTGGAAAACTATTTGGTTGGCTGAGGTGCCGAACAAAATTAAAAACTTTGTTTGTCGGGCTTGTCAAAATATTCTACCCACAAAATCCAACCTTTTCCATCAGCATGTGCTCAGTTTAGATGTTTGTGACCAGTGTGGCCAGAGTAGTGAGACGACAAGTCATGTGCTGCTATTTTGTGCCTTTTCAAGGTCTGTGTGGGAATGTTGTAATTTGTCGGTGGATTGTCATTGGAATTTTGCTAATGTGGTTTGGAGGTTGGGTTGTGATGTGGGATCATCGGCTATTTCTCTTACTTAGTTCATGGCAATTGCATGGAATATATGGAGGAATAGAAATGGTATTCGACATGGCAAAGAGCCAAAGAAAAAGGAAAATTTGATCCTCGAAGCGTCCAGGTTTATCTCTGAGTTTCAAGCTGTTCAAGACCCTCTAATACCTTCTGTTTGTCGTTCCCAAACTAGTTGGTTACCTCCTGAGCCGGGTGTCTATAAAGCTAATGTGGATGGAGCTGTTTTTAAAAATCTTTCTAGTGCAGGAATGGGTGTTCTTATTCGTGATTATAAGGGTCAAGTTGTGGCAGCTTTAAGCCAACGTTTTTTTGCTCCTTTGGGTCCTCTTGAGGTTGAAGCCAAGGCAATGAAAGTAGCTATGATTTTTGCAAGAGATGTTGGTATTCAGAATATTATATTTGAGGGAGATTGTTTGCAAGTCTACAACAGTTTACATGGAACCTCCAAAGCCCCTCCTGCTGTTGCTAATGTTCTTAATGGCATTTTGTTCCACCTTCAATCTTTTCGTTCTTTTGATTTTTTACATTTTAGGAGGGAAGGAAACAAGCCTGCCCATATTTTAGCTCAACATGCTCAATTTGTTAGTGATTTTGTGGCATGGGTTGAGGAAACCCCCAGTTTCTTAGAAACTGTTATTGCCTCTGATGTACCAGACTGTTTATGATTGCTATTATTATTATGTTGCTTTTTCACACTAAAAAAAAAAAACCCTTAGTAATAAAGCAGTAGACTCAAAGGCCGAAGCCGCCGCACACAGCTAGCAAAAGAGTCGCCCCCCTAACTCCAAGATCTGGCTCCATCCCTAGCATCAACTTGGCTAAATGTTTGAACTTAAACTGGGTCCAATTTCTATACAGAAAGAAAACAATCAAACCCACTTTGTCGGCTTTGAAAACCTCGCCAGCACTTATCATTAACCCATCAAAAAATTTCATACCCACAAGAAAACCCAACACTCTAAGCCAAACTGAAAACCCAGTCGCCGTTATCAAAGTATCAAACCACCTAAACCCACACCCATCACACACCATTGTTGATCCTTTGGGAAAAAAGAAAGAAAAAGAAACCAGAGTTGTCCATCATAACTTCTTGGTCCACAAATCATACAACAGCAACCATAATTAACAAGTGTCTCCACTCTGTGATAGAACAATGCCACAGAGGCAAGCATCCAATGCAGGCCCAGCCGATGCTACCATTCATCCGATCTGTTTCGCCAACTACCGTTACACCTCACTTCTCCCTCTTTCTTTCTTAAAATTAATAAATAAATAATAAATTAAAATTTTAAATGAAAAAAAAATACAAAACGGTGTTGTTTTGCCGTAGATAACGGCGGCAATTAACAGTTTGTTAACAAATGACTTAATTGAGAAAAAATGAAATTTAGAGGACTAAAATGACAAAACACAAACTTAAGGGACTGAAATGAAAAATATTGAAACTTAGAGGGTGAGTTTTGCATTTTGGCCTATATTAATTGGTTTATCAATTTTATGGGATTAACCAAGTTTAAATTACAGATCATAAAATTCTCTTCAAATTGACTATCCTTGAACAAAAGTCATGCCTAAATTGGGGTAGTTTTTGTGAAAAATATGAAAATTGTCTCTTTGAATCTTTCATGAAAAATGTGTATTTTTGCCTTGAATTGATTTAGATACATGTTTGAGAGTCATATTTTAATTCTCAAAATTACTTGATTTTTCATAGAATGCGCATCATTTCTTAAAAATTCATTTAGTTTTCCTTTTTATTGATCGTGTCAAAATTCATTTAGTTCCTTTTTATTTCTAGAAAATAATCTGTCTATTGCATTCTAAATAGTGAATACATGTAAGCATATGTTTTGCTCACAATCATACACTATGATTCTGATTAATACAGATGCTCTGCTCACACACTCAACAAACACCGTCAAAATACTCACCCTCATATACCCAAAAAAAAAAAAAAAACCTACCAGCCCTTACTTAAGCCCAACCCATGTGAACTCATCAATTTTTACAAGCCCAGGTCTGAACACAAGTTATACCTCGAGAGTCAAAACCATACACCTTGACCAAACTCTACTAACCCAGTCCAAAAATTATTTGAAACCCATCAGATCTTAAGCCTTGGGCTGGGCCCAAGCAGAAACTTACATGTCCAACCCAAATATATTTGAACCCAACTCTCAGCCTCAAGCCCAATCTGAATATACACTCAACTTTCCTTGATCCAATCTATTACAAACTACAAAAACAAACCTCAATTGAAATTCAAAGCCTAAGCTGAAAATCAAAACAAAATAAATGTTCACTATAGCCCAACCCTATTAGGCTACACTCATAACCCAAACAGGTCCAACCCAAAAACAATACAACCTGTCCACCATGGCCCCCAGACTTTCACAAAATTACACTTTGGCCCCAAACTTTCATGAAAATGAACTTTGAACTCGAATATTTCCAAAAATTACACATTGGCCCTCAAACTTCCACCACATTACAAGATGACCCCAAAGCTTCCACAAAATTAGGAGTGGTAATTCGTGTTCAAGTGTCGGGTTTGTGTCGTGTCAATTAATGAGTATTTGATTATATGGATCAACACTAATCTGACACGTTTATTAAACGCGTTTGTCATGTCGACCCATTTATCAAATTTAATCAAAGCAAAAAAAAAATACAATTTTTTTTTTTTTTACAAGATAGAATTCTACTCTAGCTTAATCTAAGTGTATATGTGTGTGAAGCTCTTTCTTGGAGACTTGAACCTCGACTCTTGCCCCACCACACCCTACAAGTATTTATACTTGTGAAGTGACCATCGCACCAAGGGTGTGCGGTAGTAAAAAAAAAACAAATTTAAGTATTAACAAATTGATCTAAATTATGAAAACCCAAAAAAATAAATTTTTTTTAATATAAAATTGATAACTAACGAGTATATGCATCACAAATAATCATTTAAAATTAAAACATATCTCAATATAAAAAATAATCAATCACAATATGAAAAAAATAAACCACAATAACTAATGAGTTTATATACCTAAGGTTAAAGGGCATATTGATAAAATGTCATTTAATTAAACGGGTCAGACGGGTCAAACGGATTCCATAGGTTGGACACTAACCTGACTCGTTTATTAAACGAGTTAGTCATGTCAACCTGAATATGACACAAACCCGTTAAGTCTCAACTTATAACTTGCTCATTTCGTGTCGTGTTATGTCGTGTTGTGTTCACAGGTCGTGTCAAATTTTGGCACCCTACACAAAATTACACTTTGGCCCCCAAAAGTTTCACAAAATTACACTTTGGCCTCAATCTACTTTGGCCCACATCTTCCATAAATTACATTTTGACACCAAACGTTTATAAATTGCATTTCAGCTCACGAAAATCCCTTTTCAATTTCTTTGAATAAATGAAGTGTCTTATTTGTTTATAAATTCACATGTTGATAGATCAAAATCGCATGATATTCTCTTTGAAATTCACATGTTTATCCATGGCCCATTGATAAGCTAACAAATCCCCCCTCCCCTACACTAACCCTTTTGGCTTATTGCGTTTCATGTATGAAAATGATACTAGGAGAATAAATTTACTTAAGGTAACTGTTTCTACACTCTCTTTTTATTTTTACGTTGTAAAGATATTCACATGCTAGATATATAGTAAATAAATAATCACATGCTAGCTCTCTCTCTCTCTCTCTCTCTCTCTCTCTATATATATATATATATATATTATTTTCTTGCAATGTAGTAAACGTTTTTAACATGTTATTTATATATTTTCCCATGTTTTGCTTGCATATATTTCATTGTAAATAATATTCACATGATACTTTATATGTAAAAAATAAAATAAAAACTCACATCATATGTATACGAATTGTTTGTACAAAACATTTTCAAAATCAAAATCAAAATGCCAATGTTCAATTTGTCTTTCTAAAATATGAACATTGAGATTAAATTAAAATGAGGTACTATATTTTGGATAGACGGTGTGAGGGGCCTAACACATGTCACACCCATAACTGAACTTTTGAGTTCAAAATATTTTCTTCAAAATGTTGGTTTACCTTAATTAATTTAAAGACTTCTGAATTAGGTTTTAGTTAATTAGTTAACTAAAACAAGTTAGACAAATAGGTGACCAATACACCTAATACAAAACCAGTGGTTGGTGAACTCCTTAAAAATAAAAATAAGAAAAGAGACTCAGGCTCACACACCTACCCTAGAAACACATGCCTACATAAACACTTTGCCAAGCACCCAATGTAGAAACCCAAAAAAAAAAAAAAAAAGAAGAAGAATTGAAAAGGACCAAGCATCCACAGCTTGGCATGCCTCTTCTATTTCTCCCTTGAGTCTTTTTACAAGCATCTGCATTATTATTATAATTTTGATGGTGACACAAATAAAGTATTTGAGCATATGAAGAAAATCTCATTTAGGTCCAAAATAAAATTTACACACACACAACATTCAAATTGATTAAGAAAGAAATTGCATTTAGGAAAGAAAATTTAAAAAAATGGACATAAAAAAAAACATTAATTAATTAATTATCCTCATTATATGATAATTAATATAATCATGCTAAGACTCTTGTAACTAAATTAGTTGACATCTCTGGAGTTCAAATTTCACTCTCAAAATAAAAAATCTCACTCAACTATCTAATTATCAAAAAAAATATAATAATTAACATAATAACTAAATTATAATTAATATACTCTGGCAAGAAAAGCGCTTAATCACATATATATATTAATATAAGTTTTTTTTTTCTTTTCTTTTTTTTCTTTTTCAAAGTTATGGACTGATATAATTCATCCAAAGTCAAAATACGGGGCCAAAAAAAAAAAAGAAAGAAAAAAAAGCTATCCTTCTTTTGAAAACAAAATCTATCATAATTGTGATAATAGTCTATATATATATAGTTTTTTTTTTTTTTTAGAATGAATCTATATATATATATATATATATATATATATATATATAGTTAAAGCCAAAATTTAGAGAAAAGTCCAATTAGATTCTGAACTAGAGTCCAATTTTACGCCCTTTACTAAAATTGATATTTTTCCTCGAGTAATGCTACAGTTACAAACTATTTTATAATATTTTTATAAATTATTAATGTGGCCAACTTCTTATTGATTTTCATCTAGGCTTATTATTAACATCACTTTTTCATTTACCAATAACCATCCACAATATCAGCAGTTTGTAAAAAAAAAATTGTAAAAAAGTTTGCATCTCTAGCATTACTCTTTTACTTGGTTAACCGCTAACAATCATTTGTGTCTAAGAGAAAATCAAGGGATTTGGATTTACTGGTTAACAATTAATGGTCATTTTTGTGTCAAGGATTTGATTTCAGGGAATGAGAGCTTGACAAATAAGGCAAAGTGAATTAAATCCCTTAAGTTTTTTAGCATAATTCAATCGTAAAATTAGTTAACATTAGTTGAATAGCTCAATGGTGGTGAGCTCACGTATTGAAGTATAAATAGCTTCTAACCAAATGGGGTATTCATCATTCCGTACAACAAATTGGCAATAGCAAGGAAATAATTGAAGAACAATAAGATGGGAAAGAATTTTAGCATTGCAACAGTTTCCTTGTTATTGCTGTTGACATTCACGAATGCTGGGCAGGTCTTTGACATTAAATCATATAGAGCACAGACTAATGACGATATCACTCAGGTAAAAATATGTGTAGTGCAATTAACCATGCTTAATTAACATGAAAAGTGTGTTCAACTTAATTCGTAAAGCCTTTTATAACATCATATAAGAGAACTTAGGTTCAAACTCTATTTACACTAAAACCCAATTGGTTTCTTGACCAGATTGATAAAACATTAACATGAAAAATAATTGTAATATGCTGATTTTGATTTTTCATAATGTGTTTAGGCTTTGACACAAGCTTGGAAAGCTGCGTGTGCAGTAGCAGGAAGTAAAGTTGTGATTTCAAAAGGGACATACAAACTAGGTTTAGTGACTTTGTTGGGTCCATGCAAAGGTGCTATTGAGTTTAACCTTCAGGGCACCCTACAAGCCCCATCAGACATTGAATCCTTCAAAGGGAAAGATGGTTGGGTTGTTTTTGAAAGGATTGACAGTCTTACTGTGTCAGGCGGTGGAGTTTTTGATGGCCAAGGACAAATGGCATGGCAAAAAAATAATTGTGTAAAAAAGTACAATTGCGACATACTTCCTATTGTAAGATTTAAATCTCAAAATAATTAGCATTTACATTTCCATAATTTTCTATTTAGATATATATAGTCACTACAACTTTACAAGCTTTATCCATTACGAAAAAGCAATTCAAGCGTTTATATGTTAGAGAATGCTAAAGATAATATAAATGATTTGGCATTGATTTTATATAGTGATGTGTCACAACTCACAAAAGAAGTAATTCAACATTTATATATGAGAAAGCCTATGGAGTATGGACACAACATTTTGTGCACAACACTAATGCGACTATGAGTGATAGAGAAAAAATTATGGTTAAATCTGAAAGTGATAGTTCGCCAATCACAATCGCACATGTCATCAAATTGTGACAAAGTGTATGTGGTTTAAGATAAGAATTATTTATATAAGATGATATTGTTGAAGTAGTACCAACCACGTTCATTAACACATTAGGTTGTAATTTGTTATGTGATAATATTTCTTATAATTTTTTCATTTTTCCTATTTATTATGTTGATTTAATGATGCTAAAAAATTTATTACCAAACCAATTTGTACTTTTTTTTGAATCGTTAGCATTTTACTAAATACGACATTTTTTTAGGTGAATATTTAAATGAAACTTGAGCATTCATATTTGGTGTTTAATTTATCTAACTTGTAATCATGAACAGAATATAAGGTTCAACTTCATCACTAATTCAATAGTCCAAGACATTACATCGAAGGACAGCAAATTTTTCCATATCAACCTTTTGGAATGCAAGAACTTGCAATTCCAACATGTTACCATAACCGCACCTGGAGATAGCCCCAACACTGATGGAATCCACATAGGACGGTCATCTCAGATCAACATTACCAATGCCAATATTGGAACAGGTGATGATTGCATCTCCATTGGCGATGGAGCCCAAGATATTGCTATTAAGCAAGTAACTTGTGGACCTGGCCATGGCATCAGCATTGGAAGTCTTGGAAGGTACCAAAATGAACAACCTGTTTCAGGAATCAGAGTTATTGGTGCCACTTTTAGCAATACAGATAATGGTGTTAGAATCAAAACATGGCCTGCTTCCCCTTCTGGGACTGCTTCTGATATACATTTCGAGAATGTTATCATGGACAATGTTGGCAATCCTGTCCTCATTGATCAAAACTACTGCCCAAACAATCAATGCTCGAATGAGGTTATTATAAATATCACAAATATATACACACATTTTGATGTTAGAAGTTAAAAAATGGATAAACAAATTACAGATTCTAATATCAAATTCTTGGATGGATTTTTTGTTTGTTTGTTTTGTTTTCAGTCTCCCTCTAATGTTAAGATCAACAATGTTAGCTTCAAGAACATTACAGGAACTTCTTCAACATTGGAAGCTGTGAAGCTTGTTTGCAGTAAGAGTGTACCGTGCCAACAGGTGGTGGTTGCTGACATTGATCTCGCATACAAGGGAAGTGGATCTGCTACTTCCACTTGTGTTAACGTCCGACCTGCGGTTTCAGGCAAGCAGAACCCTTCTGCTTGTACCAAAAAAATTTAACTAATGCAGAATGAAGAAATACTATCTACAGACAGGTTATAGAAATTCTATTTTAAATAGAATCTCATTTACTTGTGTCCAGCATGTTCCCTTTAAAAAAAAAAAAAAAATGGGGAATGTTGTTTAGTTATTTTTTGAATTGTTTAAGTTCAGCCTTTTGCTGAAAGCTTCTATAATTTGTAGTGTTGTAATAGATAGTATTTATTATGTTATGTTATAGATATAATTTATTTTGAATTGGGGAATTTTGGAGAATGTTGTATATATATTATAAAGAAAAAGTAAAATAAATTATAGTAAAGAAACATAAACATTTTGAGATATTAAAAATTAGTTTAGTAGCAATGCATCACTAAGATCTGTTGGGGATATTACACAAAGTAATAATGGAAGAACAAGGTTAACACAAAATTCAAACAAAAAATAGATAACTTAGAGGCATTATATCGTTTTCCTAAGACAATATTCCCCCCCCCCCCCCCCCCGCGCACTTTTGTTGCTAAAGGGTTATTGCAAAGTTGTCTTTAGGATACAGCCAAGATGTTGGGTTCTACAGATGGCAATTCTGGAGAATGACCACCGGATTTCTTGTGTTTCTCTTAAACTTACTATTTTGTGAAATTAGTTATTTTTTCAAGTGAACATAAGCCTTTATTTATACCCATAGGGTTATATTTCATCAAAAGGCACGTATGGAGAGTTAAAACGTTTCATAAAACTGTTAATAAGGCTTGAAACCTCTTCAACCTTTCTGAACAGTCACCAGAAAATTCTACAAAAAATCCCATTTCACAAAGAGTGTACCACTACTACACTACTACTACTACACTACACATGTGTAGTAGTGGTACACTCTTGCCTTCAACCAAGGCTTATAAGGCATGAGTGGGGCGCATCTTTCTTCGATGTGGGAGCATGTCTCAAAAACTGCTCACGTCGCTTGCAAAGAACAAAGTCGTGCGGGTCCTTCGGCCCCAAAGTGGACAAACTGACTGCAGGTGGATCTTCTCCCACAAATTTAGTGATGGGAAACCCTTTATTATTTAATTAGTTGAAGACTCAAGGTTACTGTTCATTATCAAGTGATTGTTTAACAAAACTCTTTTTCTTTTCATTTTTTACTACTTTTTCAAAATGACAATTTTTTAAAGGAAAAGATCTCACATATTTATGCTACCTCAACCTTAACCAAGTAATTATTGAAAAAAAAAAAATCCTTAACCAAGACACCAATAACTGTCTCACCCCTTTTTTATTGAATATTAGTGCATGATGTTGATTAACCATTATTTTAGTTGTTTTATTAATGTAATATTAGACATGGATTTGAACTTTTAACTATAGTTTTTGTATTTTTTTTTTTTAGAATCATTTATATATAGGATTATGAAGTTATTAGGTATAGAATTATGTGAAAATAATAAATAGGTTTTTTATAAATAAAAAAAAATTTATAATGTGGATAGAATAAAAAATTAGTCTAACCTCAATCAGACCTTGAAATTATCTAGATGTGTCAATTAACTTACAGAACTCTTAATTATAAATATCTATCATTGATTTAAAAAAAAGAAAAGAAAAAATACAAAAAGAAAATAATGCTAATAATGCATTGTTGTCAACCTCTAGTATTAATATTCCAACTTTTTTAAAATTCTTGAATAAAGAACTTTGGCCCCCCCCAAGTTTGAATCCAGGTTCCGTCCCTGCTCATTTAGTTGCAGCAAAAATGGGTGATTTAAAATAGCTCGCCAATTGCGAATCTCTTCACATGATCCCTTACAAAGCAGCAATTCAAAAAATGTTGTGCTATTTTTGGAATTTGGTTTGTAATGTTTGGTAATTCAGAAGAAATTTGAGACATGAGGTTGCAATGTAATGAGAAACCCCATGATGTCTTTTCAGCGAACATCATCTAGTGAACAAATATTTGGGAGTTCCTCTTATATACCATCCTTAACCATTTTAGGAGTAAGGAACCATGTTAAAAAAGTTGTTTCTTACATAGTTGGCAAATTAGTCAAGTAAAAAAATTATCTATGATTGTTGTCAAAGTGATTCTAATTTCTGAGACTAAAATGAGGAAGAGAGAGGCCTCTCTTTATTAATTAAAAATATTTATGTATTTGAAGCATTATAATACTTAGGTGGAAAAGGGATATGAGGGAAATAAAAGAAGAGATTAAATGCCAAAAGATAGCAACTTGGATTAGGCATTTTATTTTATTTTATTGGTAATTAATCCCTAAAACTATACCATGCATTTTATCAGTATTGGGTTGTGTGATAAGAAATTAGCTTCCATGGGTTTAGGTAAATATAGAAAAACAAGCAATTGCTTATAGGTAGGAATGGCAACGGGTCGGGTTCAAGCCGGGTTTTTTCATACTCGGACTCGACCCGCAGACCCGGACTCGGCCCGATTATTAAACGGATTTTTTTTTTGGAGCCCAGACCCACCTCGCCGAGCCCCGCAGACCCTGTTTAGTCCAACCAAATTTGGGTCCATGCGGCGGCCCAACCAAAAAAAAAAAAAAAAGGAATTGAAGCCCAACGAGACCTGAAGAGAGGTTGAATGCCACGAGACTTGAAGAAGAACTCAACGGCGTTGCTGTGTTTGCCATTGTTGTTGTTGGTAGTGGCAATGTACTTAAGGGCAGCAGCAAATCCAGTGAAGCTAAGTCTATGGTGTCTCATGGGATCAAACACACTGCGAGACGGCTTCACCAGATGTTGTTTGATAATGGGGATTATGAACGAGCTAACGATGATGCCTTGGATGAGAACAAAAGACCTAATGTGAATGTTGTCAATTGGCATGACAAAGACTACTCTGTGGTTACTATCTAGAGTAAAGATAGGCCAAAGCTTCTCTTTGATACTGTTTGCACATTGACAGACATGCAATATGTGGTTTTTTGTGCTAGTGTTAATGTTGAGGGTCTAGAAGCTTATCAGGTATGCCATTTATTGCTGGTGGTGCAGATTGGGGTTAGCTTTTAATTGGCTGGCTTTGTTTTGTTTGTACTAGCATTTTTGCTAACTTTCTATGGATGAATTTGCAGGAATATTATATTAGACACATAGAGGCGGCTGCAAGAAGTTTCTCTGGCTCAAATTGTGAATTGTGAGATTGAGAGTGAGTGAGAGTGGGAGAGAAGAGAGGCGGTTGTGAGATGAAACTGAGTCCGAGTGAGATGAGAGGGAGAGGCGGCTGTGAGTGAGTGTAAGCTGAACTTTTAGTTTTAGGGTTAATAGAGCCGGGTTTTAATAAAACCTGGACCTGACTCAGACCCGTTTCGGGTTTTTTTTTTTTAAAACCCAAACCTGACCCTATTCTTTATCGGACTGAGTAAAACCCGACCCATTAGGGTCAAGCCAGGCCGAGTACTCGTGGGTCGGGCAAAAATTGTCATCCCTACTTATAGGAATGGCAACGGGTTGGGTTTGGGGCGGGTTTCTTTATGCCCGAACCCGACCCGCAGCCTGACTCCTAAACTCGAACCAGTCCTGTTTAATAAATGGGTTTTTTTCTAAGCGCAAACCCACCCTGTCAAGCTCCATGGGCCCGGCCACCTCAGGCCTAATCCATGGCCCAATAAAAAAAAAGAAAAAATTTGTTTGAATCTTTAAACCTTGTAGAACAAAAACCATCACAAGAACCATGCAAAACAAAGTAAAAAGCACAAATATTCTACTCAATACTACAGATCAAAGTCTAAGACCATAAATATAGTTCAGATCTTTCATAAAAAAAAAAAAAAAATACAGATCAAATAAGAGTCTAAGCCTACCTCTATTTCAACCCCTCAAAAACTACAAAAACAGAACAATAAAAAACCCCCAACAGATCAAAGTTTAAGACCACAAATACAGATCAAATCTTTCATAAAAATAAAAATACAGATCAAATCAGAGTCTAAGCCTACCTTTATTTCAACTCCTCCAAATCTCCAAAACAGAACCACAAAAAACAAACAAAAATCCCTCCTTTTTCCAATCAAGGTGAGGTGAGAGAGGTAAGGAGGAAGGAGTGGCGTTTGCGGTGAGGTGGAGGAGTGAGCGGCGTCTGCGGCAAGATGGAGGAGTGAGTGGTGTGGTGAGGGAGGAGTTAGCAAGAGTAGCATTTTCTACGTAATCATGCTCAAGGATACAATATCCCCTAAAAAAAATGGCACAAAGATTTTCATAATGGTTAAGTGGAATATTGTGTTTGCGTTAATATAGGCTCAGTTAAGTATTGAATTAGGATATTTGTTAATGAATTATTTTAAGAAAGTTTTGATACTATTTTTGTAGAAAATATAAAAACTATAAAAAAAAAGTTTTTAAAAGTATTTCTTAACTAACAAAATCTATTATATATATATGAATCGTGTAAAAGTGATATTATACTACCACTGCATATCCTTAGTCTGATGGTCACTCTATAAGTATAAGTACTTGTGGGGTGTGGAGGGTAAGGATCGGAGTTTAAGTCTCTAGAAGGAAGCTTCACACATATACACTTAGACTAGGCTAGAATAGAATTTCTATCTTGTATTAAAAAAAAAAAAGTGATTATACCAATTATAATTTGTCACATCAACAATTGTGTAAAAAGATTTTGACATTACTTAATCATATTGCAAACCCTCATGTCTCCTTGTTGCATATGAGTGGGTTTTATTTGTTGGATTTGTAGGTAGAACCCATTTTTATATGAGAGGAAAGCATATTATATTAATTAAGATTCTTGGTAGAGTTTGGGTAAGAGTATCCAAATATATAGATACATTCATTTTGAGATTGATGAATTAGACATGTAATTAAATAGATAATAAAATAGTGAAAGTTAAACCTTTGTTTAAATCTCATTTTAAAAAAGTGATGATGACATGACAAAACCTTTGTCATGATGATACAATATCCCCTAAAAAAATGGTACAATGATTTTCATAATTGTTAAGTGGAATATTATATTTGAGTTAATATAGGATCAGTTAACTAGTGGACTTAGGATATTTGTTAATTAATTATTTTAGGAAATTTTTTATAACATTTTTATAGGAAATATAAAAACTATCAAAATTTTTTTTTTCTTTTCACACAAAAAGTTTTTAAAAGTATTTCTTAACTAACAAAATCCATAAAAAAAAAAAAAAAAAATTGCGGACTATGTAAAAGTGATATTATACCAATAATAATTTGTCACATCAACAGTTGTATAAAAAGATTGTTTCTTTAACATTATTTAATCATATTGCAAACCCTTATGTCTCCATGTTACATAAGAGTGGGTTTTATTTGCTGGATCTATAGGTAGAACCCATCTTTATGTGAGAGGAAAGCATATTATGTTGATTAAGATCCTTCGTAGAGTTTGGGTAGGAGTGTCCAAATATATAGACACATTCATTTTGAGATTGGTGAATTAGACATGTCATCAATAATTAAATAGATAATAAAATAGTGAAAGATAAACCTTTGATTAAATCTCATTCAAAAAAAAAAAAAAATGTTGATGATATAACGAAATCTAATTCATTCGGTTTAAAATGAATTAAAATGATTTTTGCAATGTTATAATGGAAATTATGGAATTACCTTATGAAATTTAGAGGATCCTAATCTATAGTATATTAGGTGTAATGAATAATTTTGCAAGGAAGAGAGAGAAAGAGATGTGTTAGATTTCATCTTGATTTGATGATATGTTATTTCTTGCTAACTTTCCTTTTGATTTTTTGTTCTAGTCGTTTTTATGGGCAGGTTAAAATCCAATAATCATCTCTCTCTTGTGTGTGTGTTTATTTTTTAAAAAAAAAAAAAAAAAAAAAATTGAAAATGCCTCAGGCATTGATAATTTCTCTTTTTGGATTCAAGAAAGTCCTTGTTTTATAGAACAGTTCTTCTTCATGATGTAATTTCTCTTTCTAGTTTTTAATGAAGTTTTAGTATTTCCATAAAAAAATTAAACATAAAGATAAAATTTTAATTTTAATTTTTTATGAAAAATTTTTGATTAATACTATGTATACTGGAACTCTTTGATAAAATTTTGATAATCTAATTTTTAGTTTCTAATTAATATGACTTGATGATGTGTGTGTATATATATATATGAGGGGGTGGGGGACGAGGATCCAAAGCAGTTAATAAAATAGGCAAGGGCATTTCCGAAGAGGGGAACTTCACAAAATCTCCTTGGAAAGGACCTATTTAACTAATAAGGAGTTCGGAATGTTGCAGTTGACGAGGGTGCCGAGGGCTCCTACTTAACCTTGAGAGGCCGAGAACCAGGAATGAAGGGAGCACGGTGCAATTCTCAGGGGATAAAGGTAACTTGGTATTGAATAAGGAAGAGAAGAAAAAGGAAGGACAAGGCAGCCATCCCCTTTGCATTAAATGCATTGCAACCACTTAGCTGGCCGCATTAATGGGAAAATGACCATGAACAGTGTTCCCCCAGCTCATATTTTGGTGTAAAAACCTTCTAGTAAGGTCTTGATTGGACAAGTATCAAGAAAGTCTAATCATGATCCTCCAAATGTAAGATTCAGATGCATCCTTGCTAAGTTATATAAAGCCAAGAAGCACCTAGATCAGAGGAGGATCTAGTTTTGGGAGAAGAAAAAGAGAGAGAAAAATCATCCAATGGTAATACCATCCTCGGATTAAACCCGAGGACGAACACTTAGCCATTTCTAAGCTCTATTCAATCGAATATTAATCACTACGCATGTAGCTTTGGTTGGACTTTCATCTTTTGTCTTGTAATGGGTATTTAAAGGTTTATCTTGTATCCCATTTCTATAAATTCATTATGTGAGCAAATAGTAACTGGATCACAATACAATCATTAATCCTCTGTGCACCTTTTTGCCTCTTTTCTTGACTGCTGAATAAAGTTTTGCTGATTTTTCCAATTGTTTGACCAAATTTACATAACAATCACAATTTACCCTTTTGATAAATAAATAAAAATTCAATGATGTTATCAATTTTAATTTTATCTGTGGGATTCAAAATTCAAAGTGTTATCAATCACAATTTACCCTTTTGCTTTCAAAGTTATATTTTATGGGATTAAAAAAATAATTTAATGAGAAAATAAACATTAATCAAAGTTATATATTCTCCATCTTTGTAATTCCTTTAATAATAAAATTTCGTTGATTTTCATTGTGACACATTATCACAATTTGGACGAGTTTGATATATTTTTCTTATTTAGTTTCTATAAACTTAACATAGGAAACAAAGTTTTCTTGTACACGTCTTACGCTTGCTCATTTTAAATTCAATTCATGCAATTTTTATTTTCCAATTAAGTATATTTTTTAAGCAACAAATATATATATATATATATACACACACAAAGGAAAGAGAACGAGATTCTAATACTAAAGCATATTCAATTAAGTATTTGTTTAAATGTTAAAGAATTTCGATTTTTTTATAATTCTAGTTTTATAAAGAATTTAAATTATGTAAAAATGTGAGGTATGGGATTAGATATATTTAAGGTTTTTATTTTATTTTATTTTTTTTCAGTTTGACTATTTCATCCATTAACTTTTAATTTTATTCCAATATTTCTTTCAACCATTCTTTGAAATACTTTGTTTTTTTAGAATACTAAGTATTTTTAACACACACATACGGGGAGATGGGAAAATATTTTAAAAAAACTGACAGTGGTGTATATTTAAAAGGACTTAACTCTTGGATACACAGCACAAGATTTAAACTTTTTAAACTCACACTCATTTTTTTGAAATACTTGTTTTGTCCTTAATTTGTGTTTTTGGAAAATCATTTTTTTTTTTAGAGAGAGTTCAACTTATAGCGTCTGCTTCTGATAATAATTATTTATTATCAAACCAAGACACTAATCGGTTTTTGGTCTAGACGGGGATTAAATCTCAAATCTCTTATTTACCAGTTGAGCTAATTGAAAAATCAATTTGAACTAAATAGCATGGGATAGTTTAAGAAATATTGAAAAATGGACACTAAAAATTTTATTTCAATTATATATAGAGAAGAGATAGAAATCAAATGTACATTTAAAGCAAGTACTTGCTCAAGATCCATGATTTTAGCGTGCAACTTGGTCAGGTTCTAGTTTTTTATTTTTTATTATTTATTATTTTATTTTATTTTTTATTCTTTTTGGAGAACCGGTCGGGTGCTACCTAGCAACGTGATTACTTGGTGTGGTTTTGTTTAATTTGCTCTAATTTGTTTGCCACTTCTGTGAGATATGGCTTAACTAACTATGATTAACCTACACAATTCTGGATTTTTTTTTTTTTTGGCTGAAATAAAAAAGGCCTCTCAAGTGTGGACTTATCAACCATACATCTCATGATGACAATGAATAATATCACGTGTACTACTGGGGATTTGATGGGATTATCAGCGTGGGGACAACACACGCAATTATGGATTTATGCTCTATCATCACCCCCACTGAAAATTTGAAAGGGTTTTTTTTTTTTTTTTTTTTTTTTTTTTTTTTTCAGGGTTATGTAATATGCAGTGTGTTTTTTTAGTTGTACTCACCTAAAAGTGGGTTTATAAAATTCAAAAAATGGATTGATTACATTAAAAACAAAAAATTAATGTATTTACATCCATGATGGTGGGAGATTAACCATGTAAACAAGAATTGTAACAAATTGGCTTAATGTCTTGCAAGATCTACTTAGTATATGGGAAAATCAAACGTATGTATTAAAGAAAAACCAGACTTTCTTGTAATATACACTTTACAAAGATGTAATACATATGAATGAATGAAAAAAGTATTGTTTTCCTATAAACAACTAATTAGCAAAGCATATGATAGGGTGGAGTGGTCTTACCTTGAATCTGTGATGAGATGGTTGGGTTTCATTGAAAAATGGATTAATATGATGATGTTGTGTGTCAGAACAATCTCCTATTCTATTCTTGTGAATGGAGAACCTAAAGGGTTGATCAAACCTTCCAGAGGGATCCGCCAAGGGGACCCACTTTCACCATTCCTTTTTCTGTTGTGCACTGAGGGTTTACATGACCTCATTATTAAGGCAGCAGCACAGGGTGATATCAAGGGTTATTCTCTTTGTAGAAATAGCCCTAGACTAACCCATCTCCTTTTTGCAGATGATAGCCTAAAGTTTTGTAGGGCTACAATTCAGGAATGTCAGCAGATTATGAACATCCTTGAAGTATATGGCAAATGCTTGGGTCAACAAATCAACAGAAATAAAACCACCATCTTCTTTAGTAAATCCACTTCTGAAGAAACCAAGAACCAAATTAAAATTGCCCTGGATGTACCTGAGATTGTGCAATATGAGAAGTATTTGGGACTGCCATCATTAATAGGGAGACACAAGAAAGCCAGTTTTAACTTCATAAAAGAGAGGGTGTGGAAAAAACTTCAGGCATGGAAGGAGAAACTGTTGTCTCAGGCAGGCAAGGAGATACTCATCAAGGCAGTGGTTCAAGCAATACCAACTTACACAATGAGTTGCTTCAAACTCCCTTTGGAACTTTGTGCAGACATTGAGAGCCTCACTAAAAAATTTTGGTGAGGGCAAAAAGGAGATAGAAGAAAAGTACATTGGGTGAAGTGAGACACTCTTTGTAAACCCAAATTGGAGGGGGTATGGGTTTCAAGGACCTAGCCAACTTTAATGATGCACTTCTGGCAAAGCAGGCATGGAGATTACTACACCAAAAAGACTCATTATTTTATAGTCTTCAAAGCGAGGTTCTTTCCCCATTGTTCTATCTTGGAAGCCCCTAATTCAAACACTGGTTCCTATGCTTGGAGGAGTATTCTAAAAGAACGGGATTTATTGTTGAAGGGGGTCAGATGGAGGGTTGGGTGTGGAGAAGACATAAGTGTGTGGAATAATGCATGGCTGCCCTCACCAACACAGACTCGGGTCAGTTCACACGTTGTACAAGGCTTTGAAGACATGAAGGTCTCAGAACTCATTGATCCAGTCACACATAAGTGGGATCAAAACCTACTGCATGGACTATTCACACCCCACGAGGCAGAGCTTATTGCAAGCATCCCTCTCTGTTTGAATAAGGTAGAAGATGTAGTGGTTTGGCCTTTCACTCCTTCAGGATGTTATACAGTGAAGTCAGGTTCAAAGTTCCTGGCCGAGGAGCAATTTAGAAGCCAGCAACCAAGTTCTACCCCTAATGATAACGGATTGTGGAAGATGATTTGGGGTCTCTCTGTGCCACCGAAGGTATGTAACTTCCTGTGGAGGGCTTGCCAAAACGCCCTTCCTGTTAAGTACAACTTGAAAGGGCGGCACATACTGACTGAAGATACATGTGAAGCATGTAAGGTGGAGGTGGAAGGCATATACCATGCACTATGGGGGTGTAATCAGCTCTCACAGATATGGGGTTCCATTCCTTCGTTCTCCTTTATACAATCAAAAACTTTCTCATCAATTCGAGAAGTGTTGATGTTCACATATGAAGAACAGAAGAATGTGGAGTTAATGGCATCGGTTATGTGGACCATTTGGCACCGTCGAAACCAGATACGAACCTCAGCCAAAGATTACCCGTTGTCACAAGTAATCCATGCAGCTTCACAGGCCCTTACCACATTCCACGACTCTGTTTCTGGCGCCTCAAAACGAAGCTGACACAGCCCATAAACTCAGATCAGGTGGTCTCCTCCTCTGGCGGGAAAGATCAAGGTAAATTTCGATGGGGCCTTATTCAAAGATATAAGGAAAGCCGGCATCGGAGTGATTGTTCGTGATAGTAACGGGCAAGAAATAGCCTCTCTGTCCGAGCAAGCTAGCCTTCCTTTTTCCCCGGAGATAGCTGAAGCAATGGCTGCAGCCAGAGCATTATCTTTTGTACAAGACCTTGGTTTCACTTTATTCATATTAGAAGGAGATTCAGCTAACGTAATAAACACCCTGAACTCAGAAGAGATGTCCTTCTCTACCTATAGACACATACTCAGCTCAGCACAGTCCATGTTAGTGGCAAGCAATTGTGTTTCATTTTCCCATGTTCGCCACTCTGGAAACAGTGCAGTGCATAACCTAGCTAAATATGCTAGACATGTAAGAGGTTTTTCAGTGTGGACTAAGAATGTTCCTCCACACCTGAATTCTGTATTTCTTGCCGACCATGGCTAATTTTTCTTAATAAAGTTGATGTCTTCTTTCTAAAAAAAAAATTTGCAATCTTTTTTCTTTCTTTCTTTTGTTGAGTTACACTGTAGGAATGGGTTGCTTTTAGACCAACTTGGCAAAAAAAAAATCCAATACACACTTCAAAATCATTAGAGAATAAAGTTATGTGAGGATCATAAGATAAAATTTTATAGGAAAATCAATTAAAATCAGAAAATATTCATTACTCAAAGCTATATATTCTCTCAGATTATCTATCCTATGATAAAATCGGACTCTTTTTAATTTACTCTAGGCAACTGAGCTTCATCCAGTTTGACGAGAGCAATATGATTATAATTTGATAACTTCGATTTCTATGATATTTGTCAGTCTTGAAGATTGATGTAAACAATGACATGATATGAGAATACTATTACATTGCAGTATTAACTATTAAGTCAGTGTGTTCATACAAGCAGGTGATATCTAGTGCATCCATTCTATGCAATGAAATATACCATTGACTAGTATTATATTGTTATGATATTCGTTTTAACTTTTAATTAAGAATTATAAATAAACTAAAGAAAATACATCAATAACATAATTATGATTAAATAAAAATAGATAGGAAAGGAAAATACTTAAATTTGGTTTTAAGTTATGTGAAGAATTCACATTGTATATGTCCAAATTTTTAAAACCAAATATTATAATAGTGACAAAACTTAGGTACGATACTGAGATACTGTTACTTAAATTCTTTTTTTAAGATTTAGTCATATGGCTTTTTTCTCATGGGATGGAAGTGTATTTTTAGTTAAGTATAACTATATGACTGAATCTTAAAAGAGGAACCTAAGAAACAGCACCTAAGTGTTGTACCTAAATTTTATCATTATAATAAATTATAAAATTATTTTAAAGAAGCAATGAAGCACCTTTATATATCTTAAAATTATGGTAATACAAGTCAAACCCTCATCATTAGTACCAACCCTATTTTTCAAGAGAAAGCCAAGTCATTATATTACCATTCAATTCAATTTAGATAACACATTTAAAAAAATCAGACTTTTTCACATCTTACTTATATTGCATTTGAGATAATGCTCTACTAGTCGGAAAATTATTGTATACTCTCCTCACATTTACAAAGGAATTTATAGGGGGTGGGTCCTACCCATTATGAGGCCCACCCCTTTGTGAGAGGTTAGGAGCATACTCCCTGCCTATTAATAACAACCCCTACTAAACCCACCACAACACAAAAACACATTGATAATGTAAAAAGGTTGATGAAACTCTTAGTATCAAGAGATTTTTCCATTACCATTTGCAAACACTGACCCCTCTATCTTACTCTCAAACCTTTTTGTTTTTTGGTGCAAATTTCTACAGAAAGGGGTTGTATACTCATACTCTATGCATCTTTGTTTGAACAATCCCTAACATTGCAACTACATGGATTAAAAAATTGATTTTTAATGAATTGCAGAGGCGGCCCTTAAGTGCAATAATTCATAACAGAATTTTCAAGGTAGTTGACTTGATTGGCGAAATATGATTTTTAGTGAATTTTCTTGAAATAATTTCTTATTCCATGTTCTGTCTACTTCATGGCCACATTTGCTATCAATCCTGCTACGGACACAAAAAAATTTACCAAAATTTTCAGTCACTCACATATTTGCCTCAATTGAATGGCAGCACAACACAAATGCAAAGGCAATTATGTGAAAAAATTAGTGAAATTTTCTGCAGCTACAGATTTACTCATTTGCGTATATTTCAGTCTCCAAGATCTTCAGCCTACTGCATCTTCTGTCAAAAAAGAAAAAGAAAAAGAATCTGTTGTCTCATTTGATTGCCTTTCCATTTTCATAGGCTTTATGTATCTTTTGCCTCTTCTCTTGTCTTGCTGCACCAGCAGAGTTCTGAACTCCAAATGTAGGAGTTGAATAATGCTGCAGACCCTCCCCAAGCTAGAATGTGAGCCAAAGGAGTCCATTAAGCAAAAATCTTCAAGATCAAGGGTTTTTTAAGTAACTTGAGAGCATATAAGGAATTTAAGAGCCTAATGATGCAAGTCTTGCAATTTAATTAAAAAAGAAGAAGCAACAAATTAAATTGATACTAGCTCATCATATGAAACAAGTACAAGAATAATCAAGACTTAGTCCCAAAGGTTTGGGATCAACCTTGGATCCCTCATATACTAATAAGAGTCACCCAAGTGTATTATTTATCATCATTCTATCCAATGTAAAGTCATATTCTACAACAATGAACTGTAAAATTGACCATGCTGCTACCTATCTCTCATGTGGATGGTAAAATTGGGTCTCATCTAAGAGTTTTTGCACATATAACAACTTCATTAGATTCTTATGCAGGGGATTTGAGCAACCTTGCACCTTTGGCATCATTCCTCAACAAAGACTTCCATAGATCAAAGATAAGAAAGGGAGATATGAGGCCTATTTGTTACCACTGCTTGAGCTTGGCCATTGAATAACTCATGCCTGAAACCAATGGCCTTTCCATATAACCGGAAACTATCAATGCCCCTTCATGGGTTGCTCAACTAAAGGTTATTCAGCCAAAAATACATTAAAAAATGTCCTTTACAATTAGTAGGGAAAAAAAAGCAAAAACATTCAACATGAGGGATAACCCAATAGTCTGCCCTATTGAATTGAAAAGCAAACACAGCAAGAAACTAGTTAAGATGTTGGGCTAAAACTAAAAGAACAGCACAAGAAATTGATACTTTTCAGCAATAGAGAAAACTTGTGTGTGTGTGTTTACTTTGTGCTATTCAGAAGTTTGCAATAGAGAAAAACTTTCTGCTGTACAAAGTTCTTTTTGTCATTTTGAAACAGGTAACATGTTAGAGAGAGAGAGAGAGAGAGAGAAAATTCAGCAGCTACTAGAAGGTACTGAAGCAGCACTAGCTTTCATCTGCCTTGGTGTCTTCCTGAGATTAAATAGCCTAACATATTACCAGGACAAATCCCAAAGTCTCATAAAATATTCTAAACTTATCAAATAAATGAGCAAATCATCAAAAATATATATGCTGGAAAATTGTTAATCATTCCCCCCAAATTTCTGTGTCTCCAAATTCAAAGTCCAAAACTCCAACTGAAAATGTTATGAGTGGATAATGAGGCAGGAGCAGCCCTAACAAGAATGAGAGTAAAGGACTCTTTGACATAAAGAATGAACTTTTACAGTAATTTGAAAACTACTAGACAATTAGGAGTTTATACATGATACAAAAGGATTGGCAGTTAGCAGTGGCATGAAGTTGATGCTGGGTGTGTGAGCACTAGTTATTGACCACTGAAAGTGACACTGCAAAAGAAAAGGCAAACAACTGAGCATATACAATGAAATTACCAGATTGAAAATCATCAAGTTTATAAAAATTATGGTAACCGTTACATAACTTAATGCTTCCTTTTTTTTCTTTTTCTTTTTCAGTTTCCTGAGATTGAAAGCTGCTTCTTGAAAAATAGCATCTCTCACATAAGTGTGCTGAAAGTATTTTACTAGAAAGCCTTATTTTATAATTTTTCCCAAAAAAAAAAAAAAAATCTAAACTTACTTATGTATATTTTGAAGTTTCTCTATCAGCTATATTTACGAAAGTAAACTAAAATTATGGTATCAAGACATATAATATGTAGATTCAGTGGTTTAAGTCATGTGATGCATTTATAGAATACGGACAAGGGGTATTTTAACCTAAAAGTTCAGGAGTCTTTTGCATGTTTCCCTAAAAAAGATTGAGCAAAAGAAGAATGGTAATATTAGTGCAGAACAAGTACCTCGGCATGCAAAAGCGCTTCTCAATCACAACTCATGTGATCACTTCAAAGTTAATCTCTATGAGGGGAATATGAACAATCTTAGGCCACTCTTTCCCCCTCTCTCTTTGACAATCTTGCTCTAACAAAGGGCATTGACGGATATGTAGAAAAGAAAGAGAGGTTGGCAAGCCTTCTTTTGGTAAGCACTGAAGCTTATAGCAAGAAATAATCTCCAAGCGTTCAAGAGAGATGAGTTGTTGAAACCCCTTATTGTCAAGTGATTTTAGATTAGGAAAAGATGAGATAGAAAGAGAGGTAAGAGTTGCAGGCAGCAATGCCTCCTCTGGAAATGTCAATACTTCTGTGTGTTTAGTATGAATGTGGATGCTTCTAAGAGAGTGAAGACCTTGCAAACCCCATTCCAGGCGATGGGAAAAGAGCTTGTCACAGAAGCAGACGGCAAGTGTTTTTAAATTAGAGGGCAAACCATCATCAGGAAATGATTCGAGCTCTGGACACCATGATAATCTCAAAGCCACAAGAGATGGGAGGAGAGCATGCATCCTTTCAGGTAGGGACTTTAACTTTTTACAATTGATGATGGTAACCTGTGTCAAATTTGGTGCGCACAGTCCTCCATTGGGAAAGGACACAAAGTTAGGACAATTCCTGATTTCCAAAAGAGTGAGAGAAGTAAGATCTAGGTGAGATCCCTCTGATATAGAAAAAGACTCAAGATTTTCACATCCATACATTTCAAGAAATTTGAGCTTTGGATAGAACTCTAACGGAAATGACCAAAGTGAATCATGGCCACCTTGTAGCCTCAATCTTTCAAGTGATGGATAGCAATGGCCCCTTGGCAACTGTAAAATACCACAGATTGTAAGTGATTTCAATGTAATGAGTAGAAAACCTCTTGGAGGTGATATCATTAGCTCAACAAAGGACTGTAGTATGTGGCATCCTTCAATTGTGAGACTATGCAGTTTAGGTGGCAATTCTTTCAATAGTACCTTACTACAATCTTTTAAGTTTAATTCATGAATGGCCAGAGATAGTGGAAGTGACACAACAAGTTGTTGACATTCTTCAATGGTAAGGTGGGTTAAAGAGGGAAGTTGGTTAGGCAAGCCACTGCTTAGTTTGGGACATCTAATTATACGAAGCTCTTGGAGAGTAGAAAAAGCTCCGCCTACATCTTCACCTTCAAATAAAAGCCATTCTTGCCAGTTTGGCATCTCTGCGAAGCTTAACTTTTCAAGGGATCTGAATGGCTTAACTGTAGAAGAACCATTCCCATAAAACTCACGATCCACATGTGATACTTCATGAAAACCTGCAATTGAGAGCTCCTTAAGGGCAGGAAGCTGTCCAAGAGGAGGTAAAAGGGAGCAATATTTACAATTTACAAGATTAAGGGACACCATATTGGAGAATGAACAATCTCCTAACCAGAATGGAAATCTTGTACCCCCATAATGTTCAATGGTGAGAGCTTTCAAGTTTGTATGAGGACAGAACTGTTCAAGCACATTTCTTTCATTTTGGGAATCCTTACTATCATCACCCCATTGCAAAACCAATTCAGACAAGAACTTCTTATCCTTCAATTTAGCCTCCATAGCATCTCTAGCATAATCAATTTCTTGCAAGTTTGGTATCGACAATGTTCCAGAAAGATGTCGAAGCTCCCCTAATTCTCCAACACTGTACCCACTGTGTTCACCCACAACAAAAGCAGTTAATTTTTGAAGATTTCTTAGTTGACGCATTTGCAATGGCATCTCTTTCAACTTTGTTCCAATTATATCCAAATGGCGCAAGCTGACTAGTTTTCCCATTTTGGCAGGCAACTCAATGAGGAAAGTACATCTGAATAACAATAAGGTTTGTAAATTATACAAATTGCAAATAGAATCAGGTAAGCGCTTGATTGAAGTGCGGTTGAGATTCAAATAACGTAGATGCTTTAAATTGCCAATAGAATCAGGTAACTCTCTTATGTTATGATAGCCAGATAATGATAGCACTCGTACACACTTAAATGCCTGCAATAAATCATGTGTTACTGTGTTTGCCAAATAATCAAATTGACTCAATGAAAATGGTGAGGATTCTAAAGCCAACAAGGTGCGCAAACCCTTAGCTTTGTAGGAGACCTCAAATTTCTTGGAGGTGTCAAATTCAGCTCTAAAATATGACAAATGCCGTGTCTTTGCTGTAGCTTCATCCGGTTCTTCAATTTCCAACCTCAAACAAAATTTTCCAGATATAAACTTTGCTAAGTCGTTGACAAGGTCATGCATTACAAAAACTGATTTGTTGTCATCTGATCGTTGAAAAAATGACCTTGATACTAGATCATCAAAGTACTGTTCACCTATTTCTTCCATCCTCCCATTTCCTTTGGATTGCTGCAATAAATCTTCTGCCATCCATAATTGAACCAAATCCTCCTTTTTGAATTTATAATCCTTAGGAAAGATTGAGCAATAAGCAAAGCATCGCTTCAGATATGATGGGAGATAGTGGTAGCTCAATCTTAGAGCTGGTAGAATATTACTTTCACCTTTTGGTAAGTCCCATATATCACTTTTCAGAATTTTATTCCACTGTTTTGGTTCTTGTTTAGGATGTAACAAACCCCCAAGTGTTTTTACAGCTAAAGGCAAGCCTTTACATTTCTGGACAATTCTTTTACCAATTACCTCAAGGTTTGGATATTCATGGGAGCTTCCATTTTTAAATGCATGTTGTGCAAATAACCACCAGCATTCTTCGTCTGACAATTGCTTTAAAAGATGAGTTGAAATAGGGTGCATAATTGCTGCAACTTTTTCACTGCGTGTTGTAACAACGATTTGAATCTTTTGTGCCCCACATCTAAAAATTCTGAGTAACTCGTCCCAATCAATATAATTCTCATTCCAAACATCATCTAATACGAGAAAAAATTTCTTTCCTGTCAAGGTCTCTCTGATTCTAATTTGCAACAAATTCAAATTTTGAATGTCACAAGCAGATAGAGTTACCTCCTCAAGAATAGTTTTTGCTATCCTAAAACTATCAAATTTTTCAGAGACACAAACCCATGCTTTGAGATCAAAACTCATCTTTACTTTGTTGTCATTGTATACAAGCCGAGCAAGAGTTGTTTTACCAATCCCACCCATACCAACAATGGGAACAACACATATTTCATTGCTACTACTTGCTTCATCTGATTGCAACAACTTAAATATTGCCTCCTTATCAACATCTCTACCATACAAACCATATTCTTCTGGGCAAGAAGTTGTTAATTGTCGTGATGGTACTCCACCAGCAACTTCTTTCAGACCAAGGACACCCTTTTGTTTTGTAATATATTCTAATCTTTCAATAATCATTTTTAGCTCTGATTTTATCCGTTTGTCAACTGGAATAACAGAAAGAGAGATGAGGTCCCATACCTTACTTGTGCAGGTTTGAGATTTAACTTCTGACTTGCATTGCAAGGCTTCAGTGGCAATTTCATCCAAGACATCCTCTGCATCATAAACAGCATCTTTAAGCTCGTCCAGCCACTCTTTCACAGCTGGGATTGTAATTTGCTTCTCCTCTGCATCAGTGAGCACAGCATTAGCAGATAACAGCACTAGCTTCAACTTTCTTAGCAACCCATCAAGCTTCCTTCCTTTGAAATAGTCTAAAACCTCAGGAGAAGCCACTCTTTCTACCACCACCTCAATGATTGCAGATACAAGCGCTTCTCCTAGGAAGACCCCTGCCATAATTTCTTCTTTGTGTAGACGTGAATTGTGAAAATTAAGTTTAAGACAAAGGCAAGAGAAAGCAAATCGATGAAATGAACTCCACACAAGAAAGAGATATTTTGTGAAAATGTTTGTTGTAAACTCTTCAACCTCTTCTTTGTTGACTATTAAGCGTATGAGGCAAAAGTCCTTACCTTTCTCTTTCTTTTTTGCGTGAAAGAAAACTTTTATTACCAGCAAGAAACTACAAGTGAATTGACTAAATTTGGCTCTAACAGTCTTTTGAAAATTTGGCTCTCACTATAAGATTGCTAAATTGCTAAATTCACTTATAGTGAATTTAGCAACCAATACCCTAAAAACAACTTCTATAGCAAAGATGGCAAAGTTAAAACAATTTGAGTTTGAGCTCACTTGTAGTTTAAGGTTCCGTTTGGTTAGAAGGGTGGAAAAATGGGAGGATAGAAAATGACGTGAGGATGAAAAGGAGGGAGAAGATAAAAGATTTTAATTTCTCTCATTTTTGTTTAATTGGGAGTGAAAAAAGTGGAAGGATAGAGAAAGTGAGTTTGTATAAATTTACTCATATACCCTTGTTATAAAATGATGGCCAATAAAAACAAAAAAATGACAAAAAAAAGAAGTAATCACCCAATTTATTAAAAAATAAAAATCATGTCTAGTTAATCCAAAAAAAAAAAAAAAAAACAACAACTATCACACCCACAGCCTAGGAAATCAAAAAAAGAATGTAAAAAAGAAAAAAAAAAGAAAAGAAAAAACAACGTTTGGGAAGGAAAAGAAAAAAAAGAAAGAAAAAAGGAAGAGGCAACATGCACAAGAAAGCACAAAAAAGAAAAAGAAAAAAAGGAATTGGTTGAATTGCCCATGTGCAACAGTGCAAATGCACATGGGTATTTTCGTCCATTGAGCAACCTATTTTCTCCCTTCAGTTTTCTCCCCATTTTGGGGAGAAAACTTTTTGAAAACACTCGGACCCCACTATTTATTTTCCTTCCTCCCCACCCAACTAAATACACTCCAAAAAAGTTTTCTTTTCCATTTTCTCTCTAAAGTTTTCCATCTATGATCTATCCTATTTCACCTCTGGAGTGTTAAAAAAAAATGTATTTTAATGTGTTGATGATTGTGGCGTCTGTTGTTTATCGTGTTGGATATATTATTTTATTGTGTTGTTTATATTATTTTAATGTGTTGAATGCTAAAATAAAACCTTTGATATTGGGTGTATTATAAAATAGAGTGTTAAAATAGATAAAGTAATGTTTTAAGTTGATAAAAACTATATTTATTAGCTTTCTTACCATGAATATTAAAAGCTAAAAAAAAAAAACTATTTTTTAAGCAACTCATTCCAAAAGCACATGCTAAAACAAGACTGCTATTGTTAAAATTTTTGACAACTAAGCTATAGTAAAGTGTTAAAGATCTCCAAAGTTATATATATATATATATATATATATATATATATATATATATATATATATATATATATATATATATATATATATAACTATTTAAATGCGTTGTTGATGGTTGTAGTTGTTGTTTAATATATATATATATATAACTATTTAAATGCATTGTTGATGGTTGTAGTTGTTTATTATGTTGGATATATTATTTTATTGTGTTGTTTATATTATTTTAATATGTTGAATGCTAAAATAAAACTTTTGATGTTGAATGTATTATAAAGTGGGGTGTTAAGATAAATAAAATAGTGTTTTGAGTTGCTAAAAGTTATAATTTGTAGGAACCTTATTGTGGACATAACACTTCTTTGGTAATACAATACACTAGATCTGGATGGGACAATAAGGTGTTATAATAATGGCCGGAAAGAATAAATTATCACTATTATCTAATCATAAATAATTAATCAAATACTCGTGGTTTTGTTTCTCCAAGCACAAAACAAGGAAAAACACTCATTTATCACACCCAGGTGATGTGAAATTTAATAGATTGTAAGCCCCTATCTCAACCATGCCTATCCACATGGCTTACACCTCTTGGCCTTTTTGGATAAAGATGACATTGCGGTGTTTTTCATGTGTGCTTGGTTTATATATATGGGTCATACTAACAGGGGCGGAGGTAGGGATGGCAATGGGACGGGGCGAGGCCGAAGGATGGGGTTTTCGTCCCTGCCCTGCATGGTTTTGTCTTGCCCTATCTCCACCCAGCCTCCCATGACGGGGAAAACTTTCTCACCCCATCCCCACCCCTTGGGGCCTCGCGAAGCCCTGCCCTACCCCGTAAAACTCTACTTTTTGTTAATTTGCCCTACAACTAGTACAATTTTTTTTAATGAAACCTAGTTCATAATAAAAATATACTTGAAATTACAACTAAATTTATCCCATCAAATCAAATCAATTTTTAGAAAAAATTGAATAATATATGAAAGTTCAATAACGTGTAAAAACACCTTTGAACGTTTAGACCCCCAACGTACAACTTAACCAATTCAAGCAATATGTCAAACAACAAGTGTGCGGAAACTTAACATATGCTATAATATGAAATTGGTTAAAAACTATCTAAGCCATAACAAAATAAAATCCACAGCAGATAATAAAAGGCAAAGATAGAGAGGAAGGAAGATGCAAACACAAAGACAACACGCGATGTGTTATCGAAGAGGAAACCGAAGCCCTCGGCGTAAAACCTCTCCGCCGCCCTCCAAGCGGTCAATAATCCACTAGAAAATGTAGTTGGGATACAAGGACAGCAATAGACCCTCCAAGCCTAATCTACCCAGTGCACCTAAGCCCTCCAAGCTTCTTGCTCCAACGAGGTTGCGCCGAACCTTTTTCTTTTCTAGCTTCCCGGATTCCGCTACTAGACCATAGCATCAACCAATGAAGATTGGTTCCTTCCTAACTGCTTCCCAGAAATCCAAACAACTGTCTCACAGTGATGATGATGGTGAGAACCAGGTCTGGTATAATGCCTCTCAAGGATTTGACAATGGAGAGGAAGAGAGTTGGGGAATTTGGAGAGACTCTAAGGTATAGATTGTGGGTGAATCAATCTTGTTTTTCTTTAGGGTTTCTCTCTCAAAATTCTCTCTGGAAGCTCTCTTTCAATCGTGGGTAAAAGGGGTATTTATACTGGAGTGGGAGAGGAATGTGAAACGTCAGGTTTTACAAAACAGGGGTGGCTCGCGGCTTGACCTCGCGGCTTGACCAAGTCGCGAGATCCAGTCGCGAGATAACCGTATGGCCAGTTGTCCTATTTTGTCCTGTAGTGCTCCAGCTGGCATGACTGTTCACCTTCCAGCATGCTTGGCACGTGTGCTGCGTCTGGCGGCTTGCAGCCGCGAGTCACCCGCGAGTCCCAGCCGCGAGTCTCTGTTTTCTTGCACACTCTTGAGCAAACTTCACTCTATCTCACTCACTACCCTTACATCAAACCCACCTAAATACAGGGTTACTAAATGCTGAATTACAAGCAAATTTGGCACGGAATAAAGCCAATTAGGTGGTTGAATAAATTCAACCTTACAATCTCCCCCTTTGGCTATTCCGTGACAAAACCCTAAAACAGACTCTAGACTTAACATGTGAGTTGGGAACAGTTGAACAAAAACTCACTCACACCTAACTCTAGAAACTGTGAAGCACTTGAATCATATGAACATAATACTCCTGAAACACAACAATACACCATGATCATTGTAAGCAGAAAATTATAAAATGCATATGAAACAGGCAATATGTGATCAAGCAAAGATGGAGTTAAGAAACAAGCCATGGCTTGATCAACCAAGTGAACACCACAAGGTAGTGATCACAGTGCTCATTCACACTTGGAATGAACACAAGGACATACAAGTTAACAAGCACAAGGCAAGACACTTGTATGTTCAACACTCAACCAATGCATAACACATAAGGTATATGCATCTAGGAACAATCCTACAAGGGCACAAGAGTGACAGTACAAATATCAAAATGCAGAACATTTAGATCAAAGTACTGATTTCAACATAGCATAAAGGCTGCAATTAGCAAGGTACAAACCATAAAGCCTACAAACTATGCATAAAACATAAACCCTAAAAGCTTACAAAAGCACATGGGTACAGATAACAAAACATCCTGAATAACATCATCAAAATATGTTAAAGTTTAAACCAAGAGTATAGATAAGAGTTAGAAACAACTATACACCAAAACACAGTGTATCAAACACATAAAAACACTAAGAGTACTCAAAACATAAACATATGTAAACAAAGTCTTTGAAATTGACAACTCCCCCTTAGGTAGACACTCCCCCTCTGATCATGCCTATCACTCCCCCTTTTTGTCATGGAATAGGCTATTCATCCTCTTCCAGCTTTCTCTGAATTTGATCCAACTGAGTTTGAAGAGAAGTAAACTTCATATCCCACCGAGTGCTTTGATGGTGTAGAGAAGCTGTGAGTCCAGACATCTTTGTATTCAGCTCGTGGACAGAGGATACAATGTGATCAAGTTTCTCATCTATGGAGAGAGTGCTGAAATGAGATCCACTGTGAGAAGCAGAAGTTTCTGGTTTGGCTCTCTTCCGACTATGTCCAATGCTTGCATTGAATGTACGCATGTTAATTGGTCTTGGTTTTGCGATAGGAGATTCTTCTGCCGTTGGATAAATTCCCTTGAGCTTCAAGATCCGTGTAATGAGACTGCAGAAGGGAACGCATATCCGAGACTCATTTCGAAGAACCGTTTTGCGCAGAACATGAAAGATATGCGCACAGATGTCTATTTCCACATCAGAGATTAGATCATGAAGAAACAAAGCACGTCCGAGGTTCATATACCCAGTGCTTGATAAGGGGTACAAATTGTGAAACATCACAATTGTAAGTACTCTCAGTTTTGGAGACAGAGAGGAAACACTGATGGATTTCCTATTGGGTGAGAATTCCAAATCTTGACCAAGACTTTCTTTGAGAAGCTCCTCATCAGGACATACATCATCATAAACCAGTGAATGACGGATAATTGGTCTGTTGATGTGAAGTATTTCTGCCAGATATGCAGGAGAGACAGAAAAGCTCTTTTTCCGAACCCAGCACTTAAGTTCATCTCCTTCCACAATTGCGTTGGCATAAAATTCTTTTACCAAATCTTCATACGCGTCATCCAGATCAGAGAGAAGGTAATTCCAATCCTTGTGAGCAAACCATATCGGAATGTCAGTGTCATGAAGGGAGGGCTGATCCACAGCTCTTTCTAGTAATGGTGTGGCATGTAGAAAGTAATTTGCATAAGACTGATAGGCTGCATATGATCTGAACTTGTTGGGATCGAAGCTCTTTGATGAAGAGCGAGTCCCTTTTGATTGAGGAGGGTAATCATCAACATCAATTACTGGTTCCTTCCCTTTGGAACTACCTCCTTTCACAACAGCTTTCTTGAATGGAGACATAACTAGTCTGCATTATGAATAAGAGGAATGACACAACACAATCCAACAAACTTTATTAGCAGTGGGTTAGCTGAAATTTAGGGACAATGAAGAAACCCTAATAGCTGGATGAAAAAATCTAGAAAATATCAATGAGGGACACGAATGGCCCAAATTGAACTACACAGTAGAGGGAGTCAAAATAAAACCACACAATCATCTGAAACAGGACCCACATTCAACAACACATCAACAGGATACTGCACAGGATCAATTAGAAACACCACATCAACAGCAGAGCAGACAAAAAAAATAGCTAACCCTAGCTAAGCACAAGATGACGAACAAGACCAACAGTATAAAATAGCTCAAAATAGACACAAAAATTTCCATAAACTAAGCATGGACAAAGAGTGATAGCAGAGCTAAAAACCCATCTCAAAATCAGAATGAAATACGAATAAACCAGAGGGAAAACTATAACAACAAGAAGAACTGAGTTCAAGACAGAAAATCCATACCTGTTACTTGATGGTTTTGAGCTGAAAAGAGGCAAACAATGGAGATTGAAAATGGAGGTATGGTGTGAATGGGTAAGAGCAGATGAGAAAGACAATGCACAGTTCACAAAAAGATCGAGGGAAAAACAAAAAGTTTAAACAAAACTATCCCTGTTTTTCCAAAACACGCGATTTTCGCGACTTGATTAAGTCGCCACACAGTTGCCAGATCAAGCCGCCAAAACACTTAAGGACAAAAATTTGAAAAATTTTTCTAAGTGTTTTTCGCGACTGGAAGGTCTACCCGCGAATGAGTCGCGAGCTGAGCCGCGAAAATCTCTGAATAACCTCGCGACTGGACCTTTCACTCGCGAACAAGTCGCCAAAAATGACCAGCGAAGATGCGACTGAGGCTCGCGACTTGACATACCCGCGACTGAGCCGCCAAAACAGGGCAAAACTGGATTTTTGAAATTTTCAGATTTTTCAACCAAAATACTTTCCAAAAACACCTAAAACACGCAAAAATCTTTTTGTGCTTGATTTAACAAAGATTGAGCATGTGAAAACACATTTTATCAAGTACAATCACACAAATGAATATGGCATTTATTGAACATAAACTTGTGTGTTGTGTGTGGATATCAACAATGAGATAGTCCTTAGTCTAATGTGAAGCTTCAATGATCAATTCAACCAAGACATACACAATTAGCACTAGATTATGTGACCCATCTCAATTATAGACGTATGTATATATGACCTCCCACAAAAACTTGATAATATGACTTGGAGCTTTACATTTGACTCCACTATTAATCAACATTTGATCTTTTTGATCTTTTGAGGCAATCACCTCTCATTGTGAGAGTGATAGTTGACATTTCCTTTTGATGAATAAGCCTTTGGCTTTTTGAATAAAACATTTCTCTTTTATTTTTGGTCGCTTTCCCTTTTTCCTAGTCGAATACTAGTATGTGCGACAGGCTTTTGCAGCTCAATATCTCTTTTCATTTGGAGATTTACATTTGGTGAGCTCTTTTTAGCAAAAACAAAAATAAAGAGTGGGAAGATATATAGACACAAGTCTATGCAAGTCTCAAGATCAACAAAACCATTCACTAATCATTCATGACAAGTTTGAAGATCTATTTACAACAATCACAAAGATTTCAAAATTTCTCCCACATAGATATGAGTGCATGAAGACAAGCAATGCTCGAAAATGCACAAAGCCATTAGCACAAAGGTACAAGGCAAAACAAGTTTTGAGACAAAAAACTCAACAAAGTCAATCAAGCTTTTTGATTTTCTAATTTTTATGTGTATTTTTGGATTTTTGACATAAAAGAAGAAAATGATTGAACAAACAAAGAAAGAAGCAACCGTATTCACAAATGGACAAACAAACAAAAAAAATGTTGCACAAAGAGTTAACAGAGAAGTGTGTGCCCCAACAAAAACAAACTTATCATATTATAAATATGTGAAGCACACAACATACAAGAGAGTCAAGAAATTGTACCAACACCAATGGTCTTACGGAGTGATTCAAACCGTGGACCATCAAGAGGCTTGGTGAAGATGTCCGCCTTTTGATTATCGGTGTGTATGAACTCAAGACACACAACTCTTTCCTCTACCAAATCCCGAATGAAATGGTAACGTATCTCTATGTGCTTAGATTTTGAATGCTGGACAGGATTCTTGGAAAGATTGATGGCACTGGTGTTGTCACAGAAGACACACATCGTTTCTTGAGGAATTCCATAGTCATGAAGTAATTTCTTCATCCAAAGAAGCTGAGTGCAGCAACTTCCAGCAGCGATGTATTCAGCTTCTGCAGTAGATAGAGACACTGAATTCTGCTTCTTGCTCATCCATGAGACAAGATTGTTACCAAGGTAGAAACAGCCGCCTGAAGTACTTTTCCGATCGTCTACACTGCCAGCCCAGTCAGCATCTGAATACCCAGCAAGACAAGCATTTGAGTCTTTTGAATACCACAGACCATAGTTTGCAGTACCATTCACATATCGAATGATTCGTTTAGCAGCAGTCAGATGAGATTCCTTTGGATTAGCTTGGTACCTGGCACAAACGCCAACACTGAAAGCAATGTCTGGTCTACTAGCTGTAAGATAGAGCAAACTCCCTATGATGCTCCTATACAATGTAGGACTTACTTCGACTCCAGACAAATCAACATTCAGTTTAGTGGATGAGCTCATGGGAGTGGAGGCATGTTTTTTTGAGTCTAGTCCAAACTTCTTGACAATGTTTCTGGCATACTTCTCCTGAGATACAAATATACCCTCCTTCTGTTGTTTGACTTGAAGGCCCAAGAAAAATGTGAGTTCCCCCACCATACTCATCTCAAACTCCTTCTTCATCTCCTTAGAAAATTCAGTAGCACGATCTTCGATGGTTGCCCCAAACACTATGTCATCAACATAGACTTGTGCCACAAGGAGATAATCTTCATCATTTTTGACAAACAGAGTTCGGTCGGCATACCCTCTTTTGAAACCTCTATCTAGAAGATAATGTGTAAGACGATCATACCAGGCTCTAGGCGCTTGTTTTAAGCCATAAAGGGCTTTCTTCAATCTTAATACATGATCTGGAAAATGAGGATCCTCAAATCCTTTTGGTTGCTCAACAAATACTTCTTCATTTAGATATCCATTCAGAAATGCGCACTTTACATCCATTTGATAAAGTTTGAAATTCAAAGTGCACGCAATGGACATTAGGATTCGAATGGATTCGAGTCTTGCCACCGGAGCGAAAGATTCATCAAAATCTACTCCTTCTACTTGAGTGTATCCTTGAGCTACTAATCGAGATTTGTTTCGAATTATCTCTCCCTCTTCATCAGTTTTGTTTTTAAAAATCCATTTTGTGCCTATAACATGAACGTTCTCAGGCCTTGGAGCAAGTTCCCACACATCATTCCTCACAAACTGATTCAGCTCTTCATGCATTGACTCAACCCAATTCTCATCTCGAAGAGCCTCTTCAACCCTTTTTGGTTCAAACTGTGCGAGATAGCAGTGATAAGTTACATGATTGGCTAGCAGAATGTTTCCTTTCCTGAGGCGAAGACCTTCATCAAGAGATCCTATGATGTTACTTTCAGGATGATTCTTGATGACTCTTGAAGATGGCCTTTTTGAAGTGGAAACTTCATCACTTCGAGAGATAGGAGGATGAACTTCCGGAGGAGTAAGAGGACTTGATGTTCTAGACATCGATCTCGTTTCCATTCTTGGGTTGATGGGAGTCGATTCTGCTTCTGGTATAGGTTCTTCACCTTCTATATCCAAAGCTTCTACCTCAACATCGGGCTCTTTGGAGCTCGGCCCTTCTACATCATCAATCATTTCCACCTTAGATAGGGCATCATCAATCTTGACATTTATGGACTCCATCACAGTCTTTGTTCTCTTGTTAAACACTCTATACGCTCGACTTGTAGTAGAGTACCCAAGAAAAATACCCTCATCACTTCTCGCATCAAACTTCCCAAGATTTTCCCGATCATTTAGGATATAGCATTTACTTCCAAACACCCGGAAATACTTCACTTTAGGCTTCTTCCCATTCCATATCTCGTAGGCAGTCTTCTTTGTACCAGCTCGAAAGAAAATCCTATTGCCAATGTGACACGAGGTGTTGACCGCTTCTCCCCAAAATTTTTGAGGTATTTGCTTGTTAAGCAACATGACTCTTGCCATCTCCTGAATCACACGATTTTTTCTCTCTACCACTCCATTTTGTTGTGGAGTTTTGGGAGCTGAAAATTCTCTCTTAATTCCATTCTTCTCACAGAAGGACTCGAATCTTGCATTCTCAAATTCCCTCCCATGATCACTTCTAATTTTGGCAATCGGAATCCCCTTTTCGTTTTGTAGTTTCTTGCACAGAATCTCCAACCTCTCACATGCTTCTGATTTTTCTCTAAGGAATTCAACCCAAGTGTATCTTGAGTAGTCGTCCACAATCACCATAATGTATCTCTTCCCCCCTAGGCTTTCAGTTCTGGTAGGCCCCATTAGATCAACATGGAGTAACTCCAAGCACCGAGAAGTGGCGATCACATTCACCTTGTGATGACTTGCCTTAGTTTGCTTCCCCATTTGACATGCACCACAAACGGTATTCTTCACTTTTCCAAACTTAGGGAGTCCCTCGACTGCTTCAAGTTTGGCGACTTTTGCTACTTGTTTGAAGTTGGCATGCCCAAATCTGTGATGCCACAGCTCCAACATATCCACACGAGCACTTCTACACGATAGGGTTGCCGTGGGAACTATTCCATAACAGTTATCTGTAGTCCGACTTCCTTCCAAAACCTGAATCCCCTCTTCATTGATGATCAAGCATCCCTTCTTGGAGAATTGTACCAGGAAATCATCATCATAAATTTGAGTGATGCTCAGCAAATTCGCCTTCAGCCCTTTTATATACAGCACATCTTTCAACAGCGGCAAACCAGGTATCTCAATGGTTCCTTTGCCTAGGACTTGAGCATGACTTCCATCACCAAAAGTCACATAGTCACCAACCTTTTCTTTGATTGTCTTAAACAGTGACTTATCCCCTGTCATATGGCGACAACACCCACTGTCAAGATACCACAAACACGCATTAAACACCTTCAACGAGGTATGCACAAATAGGTTCACGTGTGACAAACATTCTTGACCGTCAAACACAAACTCATTATCAGTTTTCATGCTTCTTTCATATTGATTTTTCATTTTCAGATTCTCAATCATCTCACACAACATTCTATTCTTTCTTTTATACTTCTTAATCAATGATTTAGATTCAGATATGCTACTGTTTAAGACATGATTATGATTTTCAAGATATTCCAGCATGTGAACAAATACTCTAGCATATTTCTTAGTTTTTAACAACTCTATGAGATCATTAGTAAAACACCTTTCAGACATATGCATAGAGTCATTTTCACAAACACTTAAGCTATAATTCAGCATGGTATTTTCCATAACACAGGGGTCTAGGATCACACTTAGGTAATAAAACCACAACAAGTGTACCCGCTCTGATACCAATTGAAAGTTCAATAACGTGTAAAAACACCTTTGAACGTTTAGACCCCCAACGTACAACTTAACCAATTCAAGCAATATGTCAAACAACAAGTGTGCGGAAACTTAACATATGCTATAATATGAAATTGGTTAAAAACTATCTAAGCCATAACAAAATAAAATCCACAGCAGATAATAAAAGGCAAAGATAGAGAGGAAGGAAGATGCAAACACAAAGACAACACGCGATGTGTTATCGAAGAGGAAACCGAAGCCCTCGGCGTAAAACCTCTCCGCCGCCCTCCAAGCGGTCAATAATCCACTAGAAAATGTAGTTGGGATACAAGGACAGCAATAGACCCTCCAAGCCTAATCTACCCAGTGCACCTAAGCCCTCCAAGCTTCTTGCTCCAACGAGGTTGCGCCGAACCTTTTTCTTTTCTAGCTTCCCGGATTCCGCTACTAGACCATAGCATCAACCAATGAAGATTGGTTCCTTCCTAACTGCTTCCCAGAAATCCAAACAACTGTCTCACAGTGATGATGATGGTGAGAACCAGGTCTGGTATAATGCCTCTCAAGGATTTGACAATGGAGAGGAAGAGAGTTGGGGAATTTGGAGAGACTCTAAGGTATAGATTGTGGGTGAATCAATCTTGTTTTTCTTTAGGGTTTCTCTCTCAAAATTCTCTCTGGAAGCTCTCTTTCAATCGTGGGTAAAAGGGGTATTTATACTGGAGTGGGAGAGGAATGTGAAACGTCAGGTTTTACAAAACAGGGGTGGCTCGCGGCTTGACCTCGCGGCTTGACCAAGTCGCGAGATCCAGTCGCGAGATAACCGTATGGCCAGTTGTCCTGTTTTGTCCTGTAGTGCTCCAGCTGGCATGACTGTTCACCTTCCAGCATGCTTGGCACGTGTGCTGCGTCTGGCGGCTTGCAGCCGCAAGTCACCCGCGAGTCCCAGCCGCGAGTCTCTGTTTTCTTGCACACTCTTGAGCAAACTTCACTCTATCTCACTCACTACCCTTACATCAAACCCACCTAAATACAGGGTTACTAAATGCTGAATTACAAGCAAATTTGGCACGGAATAAAGCCAATTAGGTGGTTGAATAAATTCAACCTTACAATATATCTAAGTGTTTAACAAGACAATCATAAAAAAAAAAAAAAAAAAAAAAAAAAAAAAAAAAAAATCTCATAGTATAACACATAACAAAATAAAGGCAGAGAACCATATTGGGTAGAATAAAATAAGCTAATATTGATATATTTGTTTAAATAGTAGGGTTTTAGGATATGAAAAATTTACAATTATAACCCTTAATAACGTGGGGTGGGGTGGGGCGGGGACGGGGAGGAGTGGGGCTAAAATCTTGCCCAATCCCTGCCCCACCACCTTTGTGGGGTGGGGAAAACCCGCGTGGGGCGAAGTGGGGAGGGGCGGGTTGAGCAGGGCGAGGAAAAATTGCCATCCCTAGGCGGAGGGAGGGGAGGTGAGGAGGGGGGGGAGGTACCCCTGAACTTTCAAATTTTTGACTAATAATATTATAATAACCTGAAATACCTTATTTGCCCCCCCTACACAAAAGACAAAAAAATATATCCCAATTCAGTGAATTCATGGTACCTTTCCTAGTAGTGGTAGACTTCTACGCCTACTACAATTCTATGTATAAAACCAATGGGTCCCACTTAGTAATGATTAAAAAAAAAAAAAAAAAATCTCTACATTGATTCATTGAATAGTAGTCTGAACACAAAAACTTGATGGACTAGACAAAAACGTACTACAAGTCTACAACTATAATATAAAACCGTGGGCCACTTGGTAAATAACAACTTTGCTACACCTACATGGAATAGAAATCAGTACTAGCATAGAACTCTGAAAAAAAAAGGGTATATATAATGCAAACAGAGTATGCCTCCCATCAAAAAGAAAAAAAAAAAATTCTTTTCATACCAGTCTCTTTCTTTGGACTTCAGAGTTTTTGTGGAGTTTTTAAAAGCATTCAAGTTGGGTTTTTAAGTCACACGTTCAAATATTCATAGGTATGCATACTCTTAATACTTTTGCTTTGATTGATTTATTTATTTAATTTTTTGAAGAATCAAATTATATGTTTAAACTGTTTATATTTAGATAGATTTCTTGATTTGACTATTTTTAACCATAAATTTATAATTCAAATTATATTTTAAACTATTTGTATTTATAATGATCTCTTATTTTGATTATTTTTAATCATAAATTGTAATTTTTTTCTTTATTTTAATGATATGACATATATATTTGTAGTTAATTGACATATAGTTGTTTATTTATTTTGTTATTAATATTGATTAATTTTTTAGATTAATTTTTTACTTTCAATCTTGCCCTCCTGACCTAAATTCCTAGCTTCGCCACTCCTAACGGGTGCCTTAGGGCAATTGTTAACAATCTATTTTAGAAAAGTTTTAATACCACTTTTATGAGAAATGGAAAAAGCTGTCAAAACATTAAATTATTAACCATTGCCCTAAGGGCATCCATTAGCATTTCCTTATATATGTATATATATGAAGTATGGATACTTCATTTAGGGTGTTATACCAATGTTTGATATAGGATATGCCCTTGGACATTTTTGCATACGAGTCCTAGCTATTTCCTTAAAAAAAAAGATTTGCGGGACATTGGAAGAAGAGAAATCAAATACCTTTTCACAAAACAAATAAAGAATTCATGCTCTAATAGTAACAATGCATTTGAAAATTAATAATTAATAAACATTTTTTTTTTGAGATAGATAGAATTCTACTCTAACCTAAACATTTTTTTTTTTTTTTTTTTTTATAGATAGATAAAATTCTACTCTAGTTTAAACTTTTTTTTTTCTTTTTTGAGAAAGATAGAATTCTACTCTAACCTAATCTAAGTATATATGTGTGTGAAGCTCTCTTCTGGAGACTTGAATCCCGACTCTTATCCCCACACCCCGCAAGCACTTATACTTGTGAGGTGACCATCGCACCAAGGGTGCGTGGTAGTATTAATAAACATTTTTATTCTTGGTTTGTATTATACAGTAATTTCTAAACATCCTTTAATAATCAAGAATTCACTTTCTTTCCTTTTTTGGGAAAAAATAGTCCTTAATTCATTTTATTATCTATTATTGGCTTATTGCTCTTAAATTTATATATATTTCATATTTTATGAAATGCTTAACAATATATAGAAATATAGATAAAAATATATTTAATAGATACATCCCTTACATGTGTCCTTTTTAAAAAAAAAAAAAAAAAAGTGTTGTTGTGTTGTATTTGTACAAGTGTTTGTGTTCATAATTTTTAGGTTTATATGGACCAACCGGTGTAAAGTGTGTTATGGAAGGCAGATGTGTGATCCAAATGTTCTCAAAACTATTTGCAATTAAAGCGTTGGAGGATTATAAAGATGCGCAGGACATTCCACATAGACAGTTTTTTTTTTTTTTGTTTTTTTTGAGAAAAATGACAATGCATTAAAATTAAGAAACACCGGCTTAATCAGTCTGGAGTATAAAAAAATACTGGGACAGAACATCCTTCATCCAAACTAAAAAACCTGGCACATGAACAGCAAACCGAGTCAAGCTATCTTATTAACTTCTCTCTTAACATGAGAGTAATGCAATTGAGTAAAGAATCTAGACCTATACCGAACATCATACAAAAGTAAACCACAAGGAGACAGATTAACACATACACTCTTCAAAGCTTGAATCAGCATTTGGGAATCACCTTCCAAAAAAGCGCGTGTAATTCCTAACTTGGCAGCAAACTCCAAAGCCCTTGCAGCAGCTAAGGTCTCGACCTTCATGGGAGCAAATGCTTGGGAAAATTTTTGCGAGAGAAAGGCAATTACTAGACCTTGATGGTTGCAAACCACCACTCCAGCTCTTGAGCTATATATTTGATTTTGAGAAAATAGAGCTGTCGAAATTAATTTTCAGCAGCTCATCTGGTGGAGCTTTCCATCGAACACAGGGATGCTGACTATGTGATTTTGGGCTAGGAAGAACCGCCTGAAACTCCTCAAGACGCTCTTTAGAAGCCTGGGCTAATAGGTGAACTAGATTGATGAAGCCGAATTTGATTTTGCTGGGACCAAATCGACCAAACCATTACTGCAAATAAGTCCATCTATTTCGGCCGTTGAAAAATCCATCAAACCAATTCTTTAAAAGAAACGAAAGTGGATGTCATATGAAAACCCCAGGCAGAAGCATCAAACCAAATAATATCAAGCTCCAGACAAGACCAAAGGGCATGTATCTGGTCTTCTGACGCTGATTGACAGCGGTCACACATTGGATTATCGTTAACAGTCCGACGAACCAGATTCGTTTTTGTAGGCATGGACTTTCTGCAAGCTCTCTACAGCATGTTCTTCACCTTATTCGGAACCTGCAACGACCAAACTCCCCTCCATAACTCCTTATCTCGATTCAGCTCAATCTCAATAGGGGCCAACGCAGCTTTGGCTTTCAGAAAATGATACCCCGATTTACAAGTATAGTGTCCATCATATGTGAAAGGCCAGTAAAGGATGTCCTCAGATTCCTTATGTGATAGTGGGATTTTCTTGATTATCTCAGCTTCTTGGGGAGCAAAAATACCATCAATCAAGCCATGGTGCCATTTCCTTAACTCAGGATCAATCAAACTTGCAACTGTATTCTCTTCCATAGACGTCACAATTGGAGAAGAAACTTTCGGGGGGTGCTTCCTTGGCAGCCAGTGATGCTGCCATATCTTCACTGAATTACCATTCCTAATTTGCCAACGGGAACCTCTTTGAATAACATCCTACCTCTCAAAATACTTGTCCAAGCATAGGAACCAGCTCTAGTATTTTTAGCTCCCATAATAGTACTATTAGGAAAAAAAAGAGCTTTGAATACCTTATAGAAAAGGGAAGGTTTATTATGCAATAACTGCCATGTTTGTTTAGCTAGCAAAGAATCATTAAAAAGAGCCAAGTCTCTAAATCTCATACCTCCTTCCATTTTAGACTTCATCATCTCATCCCACTTAAGCCAATGGATTTTCCTTTGATCACCATCACTCATTACCCTCTTTCACAGCTGGGGTTTGTCAACCTGAAGGCACATATAAGATAAACTTTGATGGTGCCATATTCCGGGCACAACACTCTACTGGTATAGGTGTTATTGCAAGGGAATTTTCTGGTCTTCCTATTGTGGTACTTAAACTTAATTAATGGAAAGACTTGTTGTTGTGTGGAAGTTGCACTGGAAATTGAGGCAAGAGCTGCTTTAATTGAGGGCTGTTAGTTTTGCCTAAAAATGAAAATAGTCTCAGACGGATTGTGCTTGAAGGAGATTCAAAAAATTTAATTATGAGTCTGTTGCAGGAGGAGGAGAACTTGTCTTGGATTGGCCTCATTGTTGAGGAAATTAAAATGCATCTAAGGATTTTGAGGCTGCATACTGCCTGGAAAAATTGGTTTTTTTGGTTGGAAACACTAATTTTATTCATAAACAGAAAGTAGAAGATATATTCTGGAGAATAGCTTGTTCTAAGAAACAAGGATTCTCTTCAATCCAAACAGAAAAGCCAGTAGTGCTTAAAGCATATTTTGCTAGTAAATGAGCAGAAATGTTGCCTCTCCTGAGTTGGGATGCACGGACGCGGCAAAATGGGCATCGCACCCGCGTCTGATGCGGCAACGTGCGAGCAACGCTGCTGCCTGTGCGTCGGTGCCGTGTCCCTTTTTTTTTTTTTCTTTGTTTTTTGTTTCCCGATACGTGCTGATTCATGCCGACTCGGGCCGAATCGGTCCATATCGGTCGAAATCAAAGCAGCGAGGTCTTTGCCGGGGAGCTAGTACTTGAATGACATGTCGGAATCGGCGCTGCCTACACAACGAGCGGAGAGCTTGGAAATGAAGGAGTTGAACTTGACGGTACGATTGACGGCGAGAATCTTAGTCTCGCCGTCGGATTCAGATAGTTGATTGTCATGAGGATGAGGATGGATCTTGCTGCCATAGCTACACATGAACTTCGCTTTGTAGTTCTGATGAGGCTGATCGTCCCACGGTGGCAGATTCTCAAAATCTATTTCGCATGAGCGCAGCGAGGATTTGCCGGAGTCAGGGTATGAAGTGAAGGAGTAGTTTTCTATTGTAGAGAGAGAGAAACAAAAAAGAGTGGAAGATTTTTTTTTTTTTGGTTTTGGAAAGAGGAGAGGAGAGTGATTTGGAGTGGAGGTGTGCATTTTGTTATGAGTTATGGGAAGGACTTTTTGAGGAGAATGGATCCTACTCAGCATTCATTGATGAGGTGTGTGTAAGAACTGTAGAAGCACTATGGCTTTATTTAGTTTAGTGCACGAATGAAACACAAGTGTGAAGTTGTGCCCTAAAACAATTGAGATTTTAATATAGATTAATTATTGTTGTATATAATTAGTTACACATAGTCTTGCATATATTTTGTGCCAAAAAAAAAGAAAGAAAAAAAAGCTATCCTTCTTTTGAAAACAAAATCTATCATAATTGTGATAATATATATGCGTCATGTGTGTGTATATATACATATACATATATATATTGTGGGGGCCAACTATCTAGAAGGTAATATTAATACTGTTTGAATTGGGCCTTTGGCCCAATCTGAGGATATCAACCAATCCGAGGATGGTTAAATAAGGTTATAATGAGAATGGTATAAGAAGAAGAAATAAATATTGTACGTGGCAGTCCAAGATACGTCCGAGGAGAAAATTCATCTCGAAAACGGAGATCCGAGGTCAGTAAGAATGTCTTATCATCTCAGGCATCCCTCAAGGTTGCATCATAACTAAGAGTCAGGCATTGGATAAGGGATGAGTAAAGGGTGGCAACAAATATCTTAAAAGCTGCTGCCTCCACATTAAATGCCTCCCAACCAACACTCTGGCCGCATTAATGTGGAGGTGATACCTGAACAGTGATCAAACAGTCTTACAGCTACTAGTTGATGGTTCTGGGAGGTGTTGGATGGGACATGAAGGAGTTCCCAAAATCCAACCTACACGTGTATGATGGGGATGATACCAAGATTGTAATATATAGCATAGGAAGACGATCTAAGGTGGGGGGGGATCGGAAAAAGAATCAAGAAATCTTTGGATCAGGAAATCTTTGGAAGAACATTGTGAATTCTAGTAACCATGTCCACCAACAATATATTATAACTTAAGCTCCTCAGGTCGTGCCGATGACAGATTTTCTTATTTTACTTGTGCTTAACAGTCTTAATTCAACAACTTTTATTGTCTATCTTCTGGAGTAAAACTAGTTCTTTCACTCACGCTCTATAAATTCATTGTTTGGGCTTGTTGGGCTTAAATCCAGTCTTATACTGGGTCCAATCCAAATTCTGTCCTTACATATATATATATATATATATATATATATATAGTTAAAGCCAAAATTTAGAGAAAAGTCCAATTAGATTCTAAATTAGAGTCCAATTTTACGCCACGTGTCTCGTCTAAATTTTAAATTTTTGTATCAAGTAAATTATTAGGTGCAAAAATTGAAAAATCTAAATCCAATTTCATTTTAAATTGGATTTCAATTAGAGTTCAATTATGCGTCATATGTCCTATCTAATTTGTAATTTTTGGGACAAGTGAATTATTTGGTGTAAAAACCGAAGAGTCAAAATCTATTTAGATTTAAAATTATATATATATATATATATATATATATATATATATAATGAAAAACTATTACATAATTTAAAAAATTCATAACTTAGAAAATATGTCAATTGTAACTCTAATATTAATTATAATTTGAACTCATATATGTGTATATTTGTGATTGTTTTTAAATATACCCGTGCATATACACGTGGTTATACACTAATAATTAATTTAAGAAAATGCCCTTTTTCTCCTCTTTTTTCCATCTTTATATGCTCCATTTTTAGCATTCCAAATAAAGATCATAAACAAACATTAGTGAATTAGCAAAAATATATCATAAATACACATTAGTAAATTAGAGCAGCGTAAATATAGCCACACTTCTTCCTATTTTATTTTTGTTTAATGTATGCATTACGCAAGCGTAATGCCGTCCTTTATTAAAATTGATATTTTTACCTCGAATAATGCTACAGTTACAAACTATTTTATAATATTTTTATAAATTATTGATGTGGCTAACTTCTTATTGATTTTCATCTAGGCTCATTATTAACATTACTTTTTCATTTACCAATAACCACCCACAATATCAGCAGTTTGTTAAAAAAATTTGTAAAAAAGTTTGCATCTCTAGCATTACTTTTTTACTTGGTTAACCGCTAACAATCATTTGTGTCTAAGAGAAAATCAAGGGATTTGGATTTACTGGTTAACTGTTAATGGTCATTTTTGTGTCAAGGATTTGATTTCAGGGAATGATTTTAGGGAATGAGAGCTTGACAAATAAGGCAAAGTGAATTAAATCCCTTAAGTTTTTTAGCATAGTTCAATCGTAAAATTAGTTAACATTAGTTGAATAGCTCAATGGTGGTGAGTTCACGTATTGAAGTATAAATAGCTTCAAACCAAATGGGGTATTCATCATTCCGTACAACAAATTGGCAATAGCAAGGAAATAATTGAAGAACAATAAGATGGGAAAGAATTTTAGCATTGCAACAGTTTCCTTGCTATTGCTGTTGACATCCACAAATGCTGGGCAGGTCTTTGACGTTAAATCATATGGAGCACAGACTAATGGCGATATCACTCAGGTAAAAATATGTGTAGTGCAATTAACCATACTTAATTAACATGAAAAGTGTGTTCAACTTAATTCGTAAAGCCTTTTAATATCATATAAGAGAACTTAGGTTCAAACTCTATTTACACTAAAACCCAATTGGTTTCTTGACCAGATTGATAAGACATTGACATGAAAAATAATTGTAATATGCTGATTTTGATTTTTCATAATGTGTTTAGGCTTTGACACAAGCTTGGAAAGCTGCGTGTGCAGTAGCAGGAAGTAAAGTTGTAATTTCAACAGGGACTTACAAACTGGGTTTAGTGACTTTGTTGGGTCCATGCAAAGGTGCTATTGAGTTTAACCTTCAGGGCACTCTACAAGCCCCATCAGACATTGAATCCTTCAAAGGGAAAGATGGTTGGGTCGTTTTTGAAAGGATTGATAGTCTTACTGTGTCAGGCGGTGGAGTTTTTGATGGCCAAGGACAAATGGCATGGCAAAAAAATAATTGTGCGAAAAAGTACAATTGCGACATACTTCCTATTGTAAGATTTAAATCTCAAAATAATTAGCATTTACATTTCCATAATTTTCTACTTAGATATATATAGTCACTACAACTTTACAAGCTTTATCCATTAATAAAGCAATTCAAGCATTTATATGTTAGAGAATGATAAAGATAATATAAATGATTTGGCATAAATTTTATATAGTGATGTGTCACAACTCACAAAACAAGTAATTCAACATTTATATATGAGAAAGCCTATGGAGTATGGACACAACATTTTATGCCACAACACTAATGTGACCATGAGTGATAGAGAAAAAAATTATGGTTAAATTTGAAAGTGATAGTTCACCAATCACAATCGCACATGTCATCAAGTTGTGACAAAGTGTATGTAGTTTAAGATAAGAATTATTTATATAAGATGATATTGTTGAAGAAGTACCAACCACGTTCATTAACACATTAGGTTGTAAGTTGCTATATGATAATATTTCTTATAATTTTTTCATTTTTCCTATTTATTATGTTGATTTAATGATGCTAAAAAATTTATTACCAAATCAATTTGTACTTTTTTTTGAATCATTAGCATTTTACTAAATATGACATTTTTTTAGGTGAATATTTAAATGAAACTTGAGCATTCATATTTGGTGTTTAATTTATCTAACTTGTAATCATGAATAGAATATAAGGTTCAACTTCATCACCAATTCAATAGTCCAAGACATTACATCGAAGGACAGCAAATTTTCCCATATCAACCTTTTGGAATGCAAGAACTTGCAATTCCAACATGTTACCATAACTGCACCTGGAGATAGCCCCAACACTGATGGAATTCACATGGGACGATCATCTCAGATCAACATTACCAATGCCAATATTGGAACAGGTGATGATTGCATCTCCATTGGTGATGGAACCCAAGATATTACTATTAAGCAAGTAACTTGTGGACCTGGCCATGGTATTAGCATTGGAAGTCTTGGAAGGTACCAAAATGAACAACCTGTTTCAGGAATCAGAGTTATTGGTGCCACTCTTAGCAATACAGAAAATGGTGTTAGAATCAAAACATGGCCTGCTTCCCCTTCTGGGACTGCTTCTGATATACATTTCGAGAATGTTATCATGGATAATGTTGGCAATCCTATCCTCATTGATCAAAACTACTGCCCAAACAATCAATGCTCAAATGAGGTTATTATAAATATCACAAATATATACACACATTTTGATGTTAGAAGTTAAAACAAGGATAAACAAATTACAGATTCTAATATCAAATTCTTGGATGGATTTTTTGTTTGTTTGTTTTGTTTTCAGTCTCCCTCTAATGTTAAGATCAACAATGTTAGCTTCAAGAACATTACAGGAACTTCTTCAACATTGGAAGCTGTGAAGCTTGTTTGCAGTAAGAGTGTACCATGCCAACAGGTGGTGGTTGCTAACATTGATCTCACATACAAGGGAAGTGGATCTGCTACTTCCACTTGTGTTAATGTCCGACCTGCGGTTTCAGGCAAGCAGAACCCTTCTGCTTGTACCAAAAAAATTTAACTAATGCGGAATGAAGAAATACTATCTACAGACAGGTTATAGAAATTCTATTCTAAATAGAATCTCATTTACTTATGTCCAGCATGTTCCCTTTAAAAAAAAAAAAAAAAAATTTGGGGAATGTTGCTTAGTTATTTTTTGAATTGTTTAAGTTCAGCCTTTTGTTGAAAGCTTCTATGATTTGTAGTGTTGTAATAGATAGTATTTATTATGTTATGTTATAGATATTATTTATTTTGAATTGGGGAATTTCGAAGAATGTTGTATATATATTATAAAGAAAAAGTAAAATAAATTAGAGTAAAGAAATATAAATATTTTGAGATATTAAAAATTAGTTTAGTAGCAACGCATCACTATGATCTGTTGGGGGTATTACGCAAAGTAATAATGGAAGAACAAGCTTAACACAAAATACAAACAAAAAATAGATAACTTGGAGGCACTATATCATTTTCCTAAGACAATATTTGCCCCCCCCCCCCCCCCCTCACTTTTGTTGCTAAAGGGTTATCGCAAAGTTGTCCCTAGGATACAACCAAGATGTTGGGTTCTACAGATAGCAATTCTGGAGAATAACCACAGGATTTCTTGTGTTTCTCTCAAACTTACTATTTTGTGGAATTAGTTATTTTTTCAAGTGAACATAAGCCTCTATTTATACTCATAGGGTTATATTTCATCAAAAGGCACGTATGGAGAGTTAAAACGTTTCATAAAACCATTAATAAGGCTTGAAACCTCTTCAACCTTTCTGAATAGTCACCAGAAAATTCTACAGAAAATCTCGTTTCACGATTTTTGATCGGTGGAAAATTACTTTCGATTGATCGAGTGCTCTTTTCAATCAATCAAACAGGAATTGAACAGCGATCGAGACATCCAGAGACTCCAGGATTATTTTTTTACCATTTTCGATCGATCGAGCCAAAGTTTCGATCGATTGAAAATGCTATACTTCGAATTTTCGCTTAGAAAAATCCAGAACTTGAATTTTGACTTTATAAAACAATATTCTCCAAACTCAAACATCATTATTACAACCTATCCTTGTATATACCTATATATACAACAAGATCAACCTACTTAAACTATCTAATGACTCAGTGACAAAGTTTTCTTTATCACAACAATGAGTTAAAGATTAAAACTATGTAGGATAGAAAATTCAACAATGTAACAACAAATATTAATATGTTCTCCAATATTCAATCCTAGATATGAGAATGCAAGAGAGTTTTCATTTATATCAAAGCCAAGCTACCATATTAAATTTACCCATATAGAAGAAAGAAATGTTTAATTACCACATGGTGAAAATTCCCCACCTTCAATTGAACACTAAAAGCTTATCCGATATATAACTTTTTAAATTTTCATGGAATAATTTCTAAGTAAATCTTAGCAAGTATAAAAATTAATAATAATTTCTTCAAGTACTCTTTAATAGAAATGAATATAATTTGGAAGGATTTTACACAGATTTGTTTTGTCTTGTGACTGGTTGGCAAAGCCATTGTTCCATTTTGCCTTTTTTTGTTTTCATTGCGTACTTATCGTCCTTAACTTAGACATAGACAAAAGAAAGAAAGAAAACAAATAAATAACAAAGTAATTTAAAGAGCCCAAGTATAAACAATGAGATATACACAGTTTTCACGTAAATGAGTGTAAGGCCAAAGAACGAGGAATGAACATTATGGTCCCAATTTTGCAAATAACATCAGGCGAATGCAGATTAGAATGCACTAAACAAATGACTTCTGTTAGATTTTAGACCCCTGTAAAACACAGTTTGTTTAACCTAATTTATTAGCCAAGTTGTTACTTAATAATTCAGATCTAGGTCAAACATTCATCACATGCAATAAACACAGCGAAAAAGTAAGTACCACAAGATGTGATGACCCAAGAAAACCAATGAAACAATCTAGTTTCAAGGTAAAAAATCTGGGGAGGATTTAACCTAAACAGTCCACAAGACAACAATTCACTAATAGAATGGAGGTTTTTACAATAGACTTAATCCTAAATCTATTGCTACCTCATGTAGTACTCAGTCATGTGACCACAGGCAGCTCCAAATCTACGGACTCTTTTATTATGAATATGTTGTGCACAAGCGCTCATGTTTGTGACTCTGAGAACTCCACTTAAAGGTTTAGATCATCAACTATAGTTGATTTGATGCAGCAACTTTAGATCTACTAGTTCTAATGCTATGAGAATGATTTCCGATAGTGACTTTTAATGGAGAAGGCACAACACCTTTTAGATCTCAAAAGAGAAGCTCCAAAGTCATTAACAAAACATGCCTTAGAGTTTCCTTTAAATACTTAGTGAAATAGAAACCCTAATCACTTGATGGGCTTAATGGGTTGTTGGGTTTAATTAAAATTCTACAGATCCATGTCTTGATCAATCGAGCCTGGCATATTTTGAATTTTCTAAACCTGTAGCTTCCTTGTTCTTGTATTTTGACTTGCAATACCTTGAGCATTGTCTAATCATACTTATAGACTTAGTAATCTATATCTAGACAAGTTTGTGCTCACGGTTTGCCAATTATTCTAAACTTTTAGAACCTAACAACTTCAATCTCTAAAGCATAAATTTTGTCAATGGATATCTTATTAAAATTAGTTTGTGATACTGCTAAGCTGATTGAGAAAAATGTTTACATACTGCATAATCTCAAAAAACCTTATATGGCTATAACTCAAAGCCTTTTGCCAATATACAATGTAACAATGGCAATATCCCTTGCCTTAACCCTCAATTCCAAAAAGTTAAGATCAATTTTTGCTTCATGTTTAGCTATATAAGGTTAGAACAACTGTTACGTAGGTATAATATAACTTAAACAAAATAGTTCTCTAAGTTTAATATGTCCAAGGCATATCTTTGTTTTGAGATACCAAGGCATGTGAAGAATACCAATGTTCTTTCACCGCACATTTGTAGCCTTCTCAGGTAAAATTAATTATTAAAAAAAATCATGAAATCAAAAATAAATGCAAGAGAGTAACATGACCATGAAAATCAATTAATTTGTGTTGTGTTCATAGATTTCATACCATGGAATAAGTGTATGCCCAACATATTAGTAATCGTAAAATTTCATTTAACAATCCACAAAAATTTCGTGCTTCTCTATCTCCCCAGGGCCTTATCGATCTGATTAGTTTTTAGTCATTAATTTTTTTTTGCTTTTATTTTTAATACTAAAATGGTGGGTATCCTAAAAGACATGAAGAAGAGAGAAATATGTGGTTTAAGCTTACGCAATTAAGGAGAGATGACTGAAATAATAGTAAAAATAGATTAATGTGATATTTTGGGTAACAGTAAAAAAAACTTAATGAAAAGAGCTAAAAAAAAGCTAAAAGAAAAATTAGAGCTCCATATCGCAGTATCTTATGCACTCCTACGTGAAGTCTTTACTTTTATATATATACTGGTCGCTAACCCGTGCTATGCGGCAAGGTTTTCAGGCCCGGACCGTTCATTAAACCGTAAAAGGGAGAGGTTCAAGGTTTTTGAAATCGAACCGAGGTTGAATCGGGGTCAAACTGTGATGACGTCATAATTAATTTAATAATTATTTAAAATATAAATAAATAAATAAAATTAATACAAATAGAAAAATAAAATAAAATAATAAAATAATAAAATAAAATATATTTTTCATAAAAATTCCATAATTTATTTAACATGCCATTTTATTAACAAAAACAAAACAACAGATGCAGTGATGCACTTAGATATTTTGAACAAAAATTGAAGTATAATAATAATAATAATAATATAAAAAGCTCTTTGTTCCATTCCATGTTGACAAGTCTTGGTTATAGTACAAAACTTTGAATTAAAGTAGCATTGTCCAATCAAAGCACATGGGTGGGTGGGTGGCTCTACAATATCAGAGTATTGAAATGATACTTCTATAACATTTTTAGCAATACATTCACAACAAAATTTATGTGAAAAGTTGTTACTAGTTTTAATTTGAACCCACCATTGAAATTATTTTTTTACTTACCAATATTAACTAATAACAATATGTTTGATCACAAATTAATTAGAAAATATCAAATTACCTATACATGAGAATAGAGCAAAAAAAACGTGTAGTGATTTTCTGTAGTGGCACTCTAATTTTTATAAAACTAAAAAATAATATAACTAAATCTGATCCCTCTCTCACCCTATTGGTCATTGCTCATCCACTAGATTCAACTGACTACTGTACTGGAAAAGATAAAAAGAAAGGGTGGATAATAATATCTAAGTTTTTTGTGGGTAAGAGTGCATTATTTAAGAGGCTTTAAGTTAAAATAAATTTTTTTTGAATCACTTAGAAATCAAAACGTGGCATTGTCATTTAATACCCCCACCTACCTCCACTTTCTTTTCATCTTATTTGTTTACCTCATTCTTCTCTACATTTCAATCTTTTCTTTTCTCTTCATCAGTTTTTAAGTTTAACTCTACTCTCTCTTCTACAGATACGGAAGACTAAGCATCAATGGCGACACTAAGATGTAATCTACCAAAAAAATATTACCTTCTGTGTTAGGGGGCATAAGTAGGATTTCTTTCTAGTAATTTACTAAGAATGTTTTTCTCTTTTTTCCCTTAATTTTATTTCTATATATGGGTCGGTTTTGAAAATTAGCTCTGACTGTGTCACCGCACTAGTGTCGGAGAGGTCATCAAGTTTCTGTTCGCCGTCATCGACTTGTACAGTTGGCCCAAAGCTCGGTACGGATTGGTCGGTGAGGATCGGGTTTTTTTATTTTTTTATTTTAATTAAAGGTTCAGATTCAAAGGGAAGTAGGGAACTATGAGAAGCGGTCTGATCACGGTTCTTAGAACCGTGAGGTCCGATCGCGGTTCGCACGGGTCCCTGCTTTTTTCCCATAGAGTGTTTCTTGAGGCTAAAAGAATCGCAAAAATGAGTGGTTCAAGGTTTTCCCGGTCGAACCGTATGGTCCGGTCCAGGTTTCAAAACCTTGCTATGCAAGAGAACCTACCTATTTGTGAGGTAGACTAAAATAATTTTATAAAATCTTAAATTGATTAAAAAACTACACCATTACATGATTTGTTCTTGTATGACTTCAATTTGTGTTACAATTTGACAAAGAAGTCATTGCTTGAACATACAATGGTTTACAAAAATTTTGTCAAACAGTTTCAGATACTACAAAAAAATAACTCAAAAATTCAGATATTAAAACTTTTGAAAGACCAAAAAATATTAAAGAATCAGACAATTCACTGCTGATAAATTATTGAAACAAAACAAAATATATATGACTAAACAATAGAGAAATATAAGAGAAAGATGGATTACATTCAAAAGAATAATCCATGGCTATAATTATTGAAAGGAATCAAAAGATTCAGAGCCTACAAATTATAGATAATATATATATATATATATGTGTGTGTGTGTGTGTGTGTGTGTGTGTGTGACTGCACAAATTCATATATTAAAACTTCCAAAATTCTAAAAAAGATATATAATTAAAGAATAAGTTATTGAAACAATTCAAAAACGTATATGACCATTCAAAAGAGAAATATAAGAAAAAAAAAGTACATGAACCCATAAAGTAATAAGTTTTAAATTTTAATGGGTCTAAACTTTAAACGAACCTTATCAACATGTGGCCCATGCTAAAAAATGTTGAGCAAGAACCCATGTTGAAATAATGAAAGCCATACCTTCTCTTAATATATCATGTATAAGCTTTCTGCCCAAGAAGTTAACATACTTTCATATCGTGAGGTGAAACAAAGACATATGCAGTAGTAGCAACCTTGAATTTCATTTATTGCAAGCTTTTTTATATTGTAAAAAATAGCTAAAGAGAGTTTGGTGGTTCATATGCGAAAATTACTTTTTAAAAAATACATGAAAAACCATAAAATAATTTTTTTTTTTAACAAAGTAAAGGAGAGGAAAATAACAGAAGAAGAGCTTATACCTCTACTCGGCTTTAAAAAAAAAAAAAAAATTTGGGGTTTGCACTATTTTTATAGTGTTCATGATTAACTTCACAAATTTGGAGATAAATTATCAATGTTTGAGTTTAAGTTGGAGTTGTTAGAGAGATAGAGTTTTACTCATTGTTAAGTTTGGACTAAATAAAAATAATTTTGTTAAAAAAAATGATACGATAAGTTTGAGTTTAAGTTGAACTTGTTAGAGAGATAGAGTTTCACTCCTTGTTAAGTTTGGACTAAACAAAAATAATTTTATTAAAAAAAATGATAATGATGTGGCAAGATCTAGAGATATCAATAAAAAGTTAAAGGCTTCAGTTTATATATATATATATATATATATATATATATATATATATATATATATATAAACTAGTTGTTAACTCGTGCGATGCAGGGGAATAGTTGCTGAATGAGTTTCAAGAAAAAAAAACCATTATTTTTTAGGAGTAGCAATCAAAAATGCATGAAATTAAAAAAAAAAATGATATCAAAAGATATAACACAAAGTTTTATTAGTTAGGCAGAAGAAAACAATGTTATTTTATTTATTAGTTTTTTATAGGAAGGAATAAAAGACATAATGTTGCGTCTTTAGTTTAGTCCCAATTCGATATGTAAAACCGGAATGCAAGGTGCGTGATAGTTTTATTCCCCGCAAATGAGAAGTCTCCAAGCTTGACCCCTCCCGCACAGGGGCGATTGGCTGTGGAAAGAACCTGAAAGCAATAATTACAGTCTCGACACAGCCTATTTCGAAACTGGGATGAAGGGATGAAAGATTGAAATTCATATAGGTATATATAAGATATGTTGGAATATATATGCCAAAAAGTACCTATTGAAATGTCATAATTCTTCAAATTTGATATACCAAAAAATCTCTATTGAGAGGTCATAACCTTTCATATTGGATATACCAAAAGGTGTCTAGCCGAAAAGGTGTCTATTGGCCAAAAAGGTGCCTATTGAATGAAATGTGCCTATTGAAAAATGAAAAGTCACAACTGTTTGGTATTTTTAAATGTATACATGATATTAATTTATGTAGCCATGTGGTGCAATAAGGAGTAGTTAACGAAAAGTCAAAAGGTGCCTATTGACCGAAAATGTGCCTATTAACTGAAAAAGTGTCTAGTGAAAAATGAAAAGTCACAACTATTTAGTATTTTTAAATGTATACTAAATTTATGTAGTCATGTGGCGGAATGAAGAGTGGTCACCTTCAAATTTGATATACCCAAAAGTCTTTATTGAAAAGTTGTAACTCTTCATATTGGATATACCAAAAGGTGTCTATTGGTATATTCACACTAACTTTTGACTCGTGCTTCCACAGTCCTTTTCTTTGTAAGAACGTAAATATATAAATTTTATTTTTGTAGTTATTGTTATGGACAAAAATCAAATGTTTATTGTTTTTTTTTTTTTTTTTTGACAATAAAATGTTTATTGTTAATGTAACTTATTTTTTTAAGCATCAACATGTAACTGATTTCTATTATCTACACTCAAATATGAAGTAAGCAATGTATTGAAAGAGAATAATTTAAAAGTATTCATTATTTTCATATACAACATCAATTCATTTTGAAGAAACTCAATAACAGTTTCATGGACAATATTTTGTAGAATTGTGAAAGCTTGAAAAGTGTTAAAAATACAACAGCTGTTTAGACCCCCAAAACAAAGTTACGGCTCGATAGATTTTACATTAACTTAATTCTAAGTGCGAAATAGTGTAAATGTGAGCGGATAAACAAACAAACTACTCTAACACATATTCATATAAACATAGTAGTAAAATGAAATGTAAAAGAGTAGAGAAGAAGAATGCAAACATAGATAACACGCTGATGTGTTATTGAAGAGGAAACCGAAGAACTCGGTGAAAAACCTCTCCGTCGCCCTCCAAGCGGTAATCGATCCACTAGACAATCAGTTGGGATACATGGGTTAGCAAGAGACCCTCCAAGCCTAATCTACCCGCTGTACCTAAGCCCTCCAAGCTCCTACTCCAACAAGGCTTCTCGAAACCGTGTCTTGTCTAGCTCTTCGGATCTTGCAACAAGCTTCATGTTGCATCTGCCATACTTGGCTTCTTCCAATGCTTCCCAGCAGCACCAAAACCTTACTTGATACTCTGAAAGGGTGTGATAAGTGTTTGGGCTATCAACCTCTCAATGGTATGGAAATGGAGAGGTAGGAGTTGAGGAAATCCACAAGCTTATGTGTAGAGATATATGGGTATGATAATTTCTAACTCTCAAGGTGTTTGACTAGGGTTTTCTCTCAGAAACACTCCTTAACATTTGTGGGTAATATGGGTATATATAGTGCAGGCACAGAAAGTGTGTATCAAATAGTACAGTCTGGCAGAACAGAATGTTTCGCAGGTGTCTCACAGGAAGGCCTTACCCACGAGATACTTGCGAAACACAGCTGTCTCCATCTGTACTGACTCTTCGCATTCCAGTCATGTGCAAGGCACATGCTTTACTTCGCGGGATGCTTAGTCGCGAGATACCCGCGAGAAATCTTCTGGCTTCAATTGCTTGAGTCTTCACACTTTCTCTCTCTATCACACAACCCTTACAATCAAATCCCACAATAAATACATGATACAAAAGATTGAATACAATTACAATCAAATTTGGCACGGAATAAAAGCCAACAGAATACATATTTGTAAATCACAACTTTACAAATTGAATTTTCTAAACTATTATTTATTAATTCCTTTCCAATTTCTAACCCAATCTTATGAGAAGCAAGTACAATAAAAAATAAAAATAAAAAAATAAAAACAAAAACAAAAAATATTAACAAATTCCATATGAATTAAAAAAATTCTATGTGATTCTTTATAAATTCTTTCCTTCCTTTAACCATATATGTTCTATAAAAGTTTTTCTTATAATTTAGAAGAACCTAGAGAAATTTTAAAGAAGTGACATCGATATACCAATGGGTCACATAGAGTACCCAATTGTTATTTATTGTATCTTCCATGAGTTTTTTTTTTTTTTTTTAATACACCTGTTACTTAAAATAGAAATTGGGTTGTATAATTTTTATTTAAATAAATTATTCAAATTCTTCTTTCTTTTAAAAGAGATTATTATGATAATCAAAACTCATATCAAACTTACACTGAATATGTATAATTTATTCTCTAAATTTTATTGGAGAGAGAGAGAGAGAGAGAGAGAGAGAGAGAGAGAGAGTACTTGTGATGGGGAACTAAAAAATACAACACCAAAACATATGAACCCAAAATAGTTTTACAAATCACAATAATTCATCAATATAAAGTAGAGTTGCAAGAAAGAATCAAAAATCAAGAGAAGAGAATAACCATTGTTTCAAGAGAGAATGTGAGTGACAATAATAAGAAATTATAGTATACTTTAAAATTTGGATCCTAAAACTGGTGGATGCATGCTATAACGACACTTGTTCCTTTTCAAAGCATACTACAATGACATGTGACAACTTCTTATATTTAATTGGTATGATATGAACAAATAATAACACATGTCAAAAATTTATTTATACATATCAACATGTTTGCCATAATACTAGACACGTGGCATATAATTTAAAATTCTGAATGAAATAAATGCATTTATTTAGTATGGTATTTAAGTTCATATATATATATAGATATATATATATATATATATATATATATATATTTTTTTTTTTTTTTCTTATTCATTGCCACTAATTCTTAATTTGTTATTTGCCTATTTATTTTCCTAACTATTCCCCTTCCAAAGGCTATTCAAGTATTTTGTTCTAAAAAAAAAAAGTTATTTGTTGAAAAAATACGTTAATTGAGTAATATATATGTAATCTAATTATCTACTAAATATTATATATTAGATACTATGACTATCTATAGGGATTTAAAAAAAAAAAAAAAAAAAAAAAAACTTATTTTGGAACGTAAATACATCATGGTTAGAAAATAAGCCTAGAAGTCATTTTATTATTATTATTATTATTTCACTTTTTCGACACATGAAAAAAAAAAAAAAAATATATATATATATATATATATATATATATATATATATATATATATATATATATATATATATATATATATATTTGCTTTGGGTTTTGATAGGAAGTGTTTTGCTTTTATATCATATCATTATTTTAGCAATTGCAAGTCAAGTTTCAAGAACGTTTAAGTTGACGAAAGAAGATTCCAACACTACTAGGTATAAAAGGAAAATCCTAATACACATTTTTAAAGGCTTGGGAGTTACTATTGTAAGATTTGTGAGGTTTTGTACCTTCTAACTCTATCAAACACCTACTAGAGATCAAATCCATATTGCTAGTTCTGGTGGAGTTAAGTTGCAGCCAAGCTTTCAGCTATCAAGTGTAGAAGATCAAGACATGAGCTAAAGGTTCATGTGAGAGCAGATCTAGATAAAAGAATTCTGAGGAGTTTAGAGCCCAGTTTGGTAACTGTATTAGATTTACTATGAATTGGTTTTCTTGGTTGTAAATCTCAATTTGATATAGTGGATTGTTCTCTTGGGATAGTTCCTCCAAGGTATTTTACCTTGAAACGAGTTGTTTCATTGGTTTTCTTGAATCATCATATCATTGTGTTATTTACTTTTCCGTTGTGCATGATATGTGTGATGAATGTTTAACCTAGATTTACATAATTGATCAAAGTAACTACTTGGCTAATTAATTAGGTTAAACATATTGTGTTTTCCAAGGGTCTAAAACTTAACACATTATATTCCCCAACCTTTCATCTTCCTCATCATCCCATCTTTTTTAGTGAATAAGTTTCTTTTCTCTCTTCCTATATATATTTTTAGATATTAATATGTTCTTTCTTTATCCATCTTATGACCAACAAGCTTAGGAATTTTGATGAGAAATTTGTTTCGCAATTGCTTTTTTTTTTTTTTTTGGTTCTCTACTATTAAAGTTACCTCTCTCTCTCTCTCTCACACACACACACAATTTTACTATTAATCTCTAACCTCATCTCTTATTTGCTTTAATACTTTTCATTTTACATATTGGTTTTTGTATATGGAATTTAAGATTGAACGATGTTTGATGCAAAAGATTGATATATGTATTTTTATTGTTTAAAAAAAGTTGTTATCATTTTGATGTTAATGCAATTTTTTTTTTCTTTTGGTGTTTTGATTAGTGGGTGATATTCAATTTTGTTATTTTCTATAACTTTTATACAATTGTGATATGTTTATTCTTATTTGAATGATTGTGGAATTTACTATGTATATGAAACTTTCTAATAATTATGTAAACATTTTTCTATCCAATATTTGGTTTAGAATTTTTTATGTTCATGCTTAAATTATAAAACATTTTCCTTTCATGTTTCAAATAAGAAATATTTATCTTCATTTCATAAAAGTGCAACCTCCTAAGAAATGGTTACGTAATATTTCATATATTCTTATTAAAACTCACTACTAACATACCTGGTAAAAATTAACGTTCTACATTTAAAGGAAAACATTTTTATAGATGTTTCATTTTCTTCATAATTTGTATTTCATTATCAAATAAATTTTACTATCATGTATTTTTCTTTCCTTTAAATTAAGAATGATATAAATATTGTGATATTAAAATTTTATATATCGTATTATAGGCTCAAATTTTATATAGAATCTTTCTAAGTGTTATATAAACAAAGTTAATATATTAAGAGATTTTCGTGGATCTTTTATGTAATATTATTAACCCAAATAATACAAGTAAAAATTTATTCATTGTTTCACTAATAATGTCTATTGATTAACAATTATTGGAAGCAAAAACAACAATTTATTTTTTAGGATTATTATTATGTTTTTATTAAACTGTTACTTTTAACTAATATTTTAAATAAAAATACTTATGAGTTTATAATAATAATAATAATAATTATTATTATTATTATTTACCATTTTTTTTTTTAAAGTGCGCAACTTTCGGGCCTATCACTAATAACAATGCATTTTCTAAAAAACATCTAGACAATCAAAGCCTGAATTGCGAGGTAAGTTAAGTCCAAATGAAGTTGGTCCTAGAAAAAGTCAACATTGTTAACTACGAACCAATTAGAGCTCTTCTCAATTCGCCACTGAAGTTTTTCCAATTACTTTATTCTTAATTTTTTTTTCTCTCATTACTAATACTATCTGTGTGTGTGTTTAAACTAAAAGGGAAGAGATTGGATTGGATCTTATAGATAGACAGTAAGAGTTAGAGGAGGTGCAGAAATGGCAAACATGGGGACAACATGGCCTTATGCCCTTTTCACCCAAATTATATAGTCTTATGCCCTCCTTTCCAAACTAATTAGGGAAATGCCTCTCTTTTGTAACTCGATTTTCTCAAAATCGAGTTTAAAAAAAAAAAAAAAAAAAAATTCTAGAGCCTTATAGTGATGTTTTTAAGGACCTATATGTAACTTGATCTCCATGAAATCGAGTTATAGGCAATTTTACAAAACGCCACTATAGGTCCTTAAAAACGTCACTATAGGGCTTAACTCGATTTTGAGAAAGTCGAATTTCAAAAGAGGGGCATTTTCCTAATTAGTTTGGGAAGGGGGGCATAAGGCTATATAATTTGGGTGAAAAGGGCATAAGGCAATTTTGTCCGCAAACATAGACATAGAACTATGGAAGGAATACTATTATTTTAAAGAGCGCAAAAAATCATTTTAAAAAAACCCGGAGTCCGAATTAGGTATGAATATTCATGGGTAAAAGATCGGGGACGGGTGCATAATAGGACGGAGCTATATATTGAATAGGGGGGCAATGACCCCCCTAATTTTTTTTTTTTAAATATTAGTATATTAATAGGTATTGATTTTAGTAATTTTGTTCAATAAAATTACACTTTGCCCTCTCTTAACAATGCCATCAATTCTTTTAAGAGTAATGTTATAACCACAATCTTTTTTACAACATTTTTACAAACTATAGAGGTAGCAAATTCTTAGTGGTTCGCACACTTGCATCACTTTTTACTTATCGATAACCACTTACCACATTCAATTTGTAAAATTTTGTAGTTTTAGCATTTCTCAATTTTAAAGGATATAAAAAATTAATAGATTAAATCTAAAACAAAAAAAAGCCCAAAAAAATTAGCATAACAACAAAAATTACCAATAATAAAGTTAAAAAAAAATTAAGCCCTAACAACCTATTTTATTCAAAACAAACAACTTGGTTTTTTAAAAAGTTTTAAACAAAAATTCTCAATGGTAAAGCAGTAAAGTCAAAGGGTGAAACCGCCGCACACAGCGAGCAGCGGGGCTGCCCCCCTAACTCTAAGTTCTAGTTCTAGCTCTATCCTTGCAAGGTGGTAAATGATACAAGTCATAGGTTTGAAATATTATCCTAAAAGAAAAATTCATACTTGTGCCTTAGTTTTAGGCTGGTTAAATAAACGAACTGAGCCCAAGTAAATAAAATTGTTTACAAACACGCTAGTGAACAATAAGGCTCAATAAAAATAAGTTGAGTCCGGGCTCGTTTATGAGTTTGGTAATAAGGTTGAAATGTGCTTGAAAAATAAACTTATATTTTACTAAGCCTTTAATTAATTGAGGGTTGGAAGCACTTATCCAAACCAAATGTGCTTGATAATATTCTTATTGAGCTAAAATTTAATCTTGATATTGAATTTGAGCTTAACCTTTTAGACTTTTTATAAGCTCGAGTTTGATCATTTTTTGTAGGCTTGGTTTGAACTTGAACCAAACTTGAATATTTTACATTTATTGTTGAGCCGAGCTTGAATATTCAATATTTGAAAAAAGCTTGATTTGTTTACATCCTTAACATTATGACTATTAGTTGCTTTTGCTACCAATAGTATTGAAGGAAAAAGCAGCGTTTGAATACTACGTATCACAATTTTACAAATACATTCCTTTTTAGCATTTTTCAAATTAATGTCTCCTAAAATTTTTATAAAGAGTACATATCAGTTATCAAAAATTAAGTCTTGTCAGACAGTCAATGCAGTGATAACACAGTAAAAGGTTAGTGCCACAGTTACAAAATGTTTAGTATTTATTACTTGATTACAATATCTGAAATTAATGTCTCTAATTTTTATGATGATGGGAAAGGAAGGATATAGAGTTAGCCAAATTGAAAAACAATTTTTCTTTACTATCACATGTGCTGTGACTCCAATACTATTCATTTCTCCTCTGAAACATCATCAAATACTTGATTCAAAACTCTCTCTTCAGGGACGGAACTACCTTAGGGCTGAGGGGGGCCATGCACCCCCAGCCTTTGAAAAAAAAATTCCCTAGTATATATATTATAATAAAAAAATTTACTTTTGTCTCTAAAATTAATATACTTGGCTCCCCTATCCCAAACAATTTACAAGTTGACCCATGAAACCAAAAATGAAAAAAAAAAAAAAAAAATCAAATCATCCCTTGTCTGGTTGTCCCAAGAATATCAAGAAAAACATTTAGCTAAACATTTGTTCTATTTACAAATCCGGGTAACAAAGAAAATCTACAAAACAATTAACATACTCAGATAATAAAAAAAAAATCTTTGGACATGGTGTAAGCAAAAATATATATATATATATATATATAACAAATCAATTAGGGTCACCAACAACTTGAATCAGTTGGTGTCTTTAACTCAACCTATGAAAAAATATTTTTTTTTTAAAGAGCTGCTACTCTTCGACACAACCCGTGGGGAATTTTTTTTTTTGAATGATAGAATTTTATTGATTTTTAATGTTTTATTAACTTTGGGACACACTTGGCATGCATGCATAAATGTAATACACGTGTGAAACAATAATCTACTGTTTTGTGCCTTACCAAAACTACCACCAGAGCATGTGTGTGATTAGTCTATTGGAAATAAACTTTGTGCCTTAGCTAAATTAATGTAGTGATGGGAAATGCTTTATTATTTAATTAGTTGAAGACTCGAAGTTACCGTTCATTATCAAGTGATTGTTTAACAAAACTCTTTTTCTTTCATTTTTTACTACTTTTTCAAAATGACAATTTTTTAAAGGAAAAGATCTCACGTATTTATGCTACCTCAACCTTAACCAAGTACTTATTAAAAAAAAAAAAAAAAATCCTTAACCAAGACACCAATAACTGTCTCACCCTTTTTTTCATTGAATATTAGTGCATGATGTTGATTAACCATTATTTTAATTTTTAGTTGTTTTATTAATGTAATATTAGACATGGATTTGAACTTTTAACTATATTTTTTGTATTTTTTTTTAGAATCTTTTATACATAGATAGCATTATGAAGTTATTAGGTATAGAATTATGTGAAAATAATAAATATTTTTTTTTTTAAATTTATAATGTGGATAGAATAAAGAATTGGTCTAACCTCAGTCAGACCTTGAAATTATAAAGATGTGCTAATTAACTTACAGAGCTCTTAATTATAAATATCTATCATTGATTTAAAAAAAAAAAAAAAAAGAAAAAATACAAAAAGAAAATAATGCTAATAATGCATTGTTGTCAACCTCTAGTATTAATATTTCAACTTTTTAAAATTCTTGAATAAAGAACTGTGGCCCCCCCTAAGTTTGAATCTTGGTTCCGTCCCCACTCATTTAGTTGCAGCAAAAATGGGTGATTTAAAATAGCTTGCCAATTGTGAATCTCTTCACATGATCCTTTACAAAGCAGCAATTCAAAAAATGTTGTGCTATTTTTGGAATTTGGTTTGTAATGTTTGGTAATTCAGAAGAAATCCGAGACATGAGGTTGCAATGTAATGAGAAACCCCATGATGTCTTTTCAGTGAACATCATCTAGAGAGAAAATATTTGGGAGTTCCTCTTATATACCATCCTTAACCGTTTTAGGACAAAGGAACCATGTTAAAAAAGTTGTTTCTTACATAGTTGGCAAATTAGTCGAGTAAAAAAATTATTTATAATTGTTGTCAAAGTGATTCTAATTTCTGAGAATGAAACGAGGAAGAGAGAGGCCTCTCTTTATTAATTAAAAATATTTATGTATTTGAAGCATTATAATACTTAGGTGGAAAAGGGATATGAGGGAAATAAAAGAAGAGATTAAATGCCAAAAGATAGCCACTTGGATTAGGCATTTTATTTTATTTTAATGGTAATTAATCCCTAAAACTATACCATGCATTTAATCAATATTGGGTTGTGTGATAAGAAATTAGCTTCCATGGGTTTAGGAAACTATAGAAAAACCAGCAATTGCTTATAGGTAGGAATGGCAACGGGCCAAGATTTTTCATACCCGGACCCGACCCGCGGGCCCGAACCCATGACCCGGACCCGACTCGATTGTTAAATGTATTTTTTTTTTTCAGAGCCCAGACTCGCCCCGCCAGGCCCCGTTTAGCCCAACCAGATTTGGGCCTATGCGGCAGCCCAAATTGTGGCCCAACCAAAAAAAAAAAAAAAAAGAATTGAAGCCCAACGAGACCTGAAGAGAGGCTGAATGCCACGAGACCTGAAGAAGAACTCAACGGCGTTGTTGTGTCTGCCATTGTTGTTGTTGGTGGTTGCAATGTACTTAAGGGCAGCAGCAAATCCAATGAAGCTAAGACTGTGGTGTCTCATGGGATCACACACACTGCGAGACGGCTTCACCAGATGATGTTTGATTATGTTGTAAAGATATTCACATGCTAGATATATAGTAAATAAATAATCACATGCTAGCTCTCTCTCTCTCTCTCTCTCTCTCTATATATATATATATATATATATATTATTTTCTTGCAATGTAGTAAACGTTTTTCACATGTTATTTATATATTTTCCCATGTTTTGCTTGTATATATTTTGCTTGTATATATTTCATTGTAAATAATATTCACATGATACTTTATAAGTAAAAAAAAAAAAAAAAATACTCACATCATATGTATACGAATTGTTTGTACAAAACATTTTCAAAATCAAAATCAAAATGCCAATGTTCAATTTGTCTTTCTAAAATATGAACATTGAGATTAAATTAAAATGAGGTACTATATTTTGGATAGACGGTGTGAGGGGCCTAACACATGTCACACCCATAACTAAACTTTTGAGGTCAACATATTTTCTTCAAAACGTTGGTTTATCTTAATTAATTTAAAGACCTCTAAATTAGTTTTTAGTTAATTAGTTAACTAAAACAAGTTAGACAAATAGGTGACCAATACACCTAATACAAAACCAGTGGTTGGTGATCTCCTTAAAAATAAAAATAAGAAAAGAGACTCAGGCTCACACACCTACCCTAGAAACACATGCCTACATAAACACTTTGCCAAGTACCCAATGTAGAAACCCAAAAAAAAAAAAAAAAAAAAAAAAAAAAGGAAAAAGAAGAAGAAGAATTGAAAAGGACTAAGCATCCACAGCTTGGCATGCCTCTTCTATTTCTCCCTTGAGTCTTTTTACAAGCATCCACATTATTATTATTATAATTTTGATGGTGAGACAAATAAATCAAATAAAGTATTTGAGCATATGAAGAAAATTTCATTTAGGTCCAAAATAAAATTTACACACACACAACATTCAAATTGATTAAGAAAGAAATTGCATTTAGGAAAGAAAATTTAAAAAAATGGACATAAAAAAACATTAATTAATTAGTTAATTATCCTCATTATATGATAATTAATATAATCATGCTAAGACTCTTGTAACTAAATTAGTTGACATCTCTGGAGTTCAAATTTCACTCACAAAAAATAAAAAATAAAAAATCTCACTCAACTATCTAATTATAAAAAAAAAAAATATAATAATTAACATAATCACTAAATTATAATTAATATACTCTAGCAAGAAAAGCGCTCAATCACATATATATTAATATAAGGCCTTTTTTCTTTTCTTTTTTTCTTTTTCAAAGTTATGGACTGATATAATTCATCCAAAGTCAAAATACGGGGCCAAAAAAAGAAAAAAGAAAGAAAAAAAAAGCTATCCTTCATTTGAAAACAAAATCTATCATAATTGTGATAATAGTCTATATATATAGTTTTTGTTTTTTTTTTTTTGAGAATGAATCTATATATATATATATATATAGTTAAAGCCAAAATTTAGAGAAAAGTCCAATTAGATTCTAAACTAGAGTCCAATTTTACGCCACTTGTCCCTTCTAATTTTTAAATTTTTGTATAAAGTAAATTATTAGGTGCAAAAATTGAAAAATCTAAATCCATTTTGATTTTAAATTGGATTTCAATTAAAGTTCAATTATGCATCATATGTCCTATCTAATTTGTAATTTTTGGGACAAGTGAATTATTTGGTGTAAAACCCGAAGAGTCAAAATCTATTTAGATTTAAAATATTATATATATAATGAAAAACTATTACATAATTTAAAAAATTCATAACTTCGAAAATGTGTCAATTGTAACTCTAATAATAATTAAAATTTGAACTCATATATGTGTATATTTGTGATTGTTTTTAAATATACCCATGCATATACACGTGGTTATACACTAATAATTAATTAAAAAATGCCCTTTTTCTCCTCTTTTTTCCATCTTTATATGCTCCATTTTTAGCATTCCAAATAAAGAGCATAAACAAGCATTAGTGAATTAGCAAAAATATATCATAAATACGCATTAGTAAATTAGAGTAGCCTAAATATAGGAGAAATTATAAGGTCATCATGGTGGACAAGTAATGTGGTCCACCAGTCTAGTAAAAGTCTCCCACCTGTTTAAAATTGCTGAGTCAGTATTCAATTTTTATTTAAAACTCCACAATTTTAAACAGGTAGAAGTCTTTTATTGGAATGGTGGACCACGTCACTTGTCCACCATGAGGACCTTATAATTTCTCTAAATATAGCCACACTTCTTCCTATTTTATTTTTGTTTAATGTATGCATTATACGAGCATAATGCCACCCTTTATTAAAATTGATATTTTTACCTCGAGTAATGCTACAGCTACAAACTATTTTATAATATTTTTATAAATTATTAATGTGACCAACTTCTTATTGATTTTCATCTAGGCTCATTATTAACATCACTTTTTCATTTACCAATAACCACCCACAATATCAGCGGTTTGTAAAAAAAATTTGTAAAAAAGTTTGCATCTCTAGCATTACTCTTTTACTTGGTTAACCGCTAACAATCATTTGTGTCTAAGAGAAAATCAAGGGATTTGGATTTACTAGTTAACCGTTAATGGTTATTTTTGTGTCAAGGATTTGATTTCAGGGAATGATTTCAGGGAATGAGAGCTTGACAAATAAGGCAAAGTGAATTAAATCCCTTAAGTTTTTTAGCATAATTCAATCGTAAAATTAGTTAACATTAGTTGAATGGTGGTGAGCTCACGTATTGAAGTATAAATAGCTTCAAACCAAATGGGGTATTCATCATTTCGTACAACAAATTGGCAATAGCAAGGAAATAATTGAAGAACAATAAGATGGGAAAGAATTTTAGCATTGCAACAGTTTCCTTGCTATTGTTGTTGACATCCACCAATGCTGGGCAGGTCTTTGACGTTAAATCATATGGAGCACAGACTAATGGCGATATCACTCAGGTAAAAATATGTGTAGTGCAATTAACCATACTTAATTAACATGAAAAGTGTGTTCAACTTAATTCGTAAAGCCTTTTAACATCATATTAGAGAACTTAGGTTCAAACTCTATTTACACTAAAACCCAATTGGTTTCTTGACTAGATTGATAAAACATTAACATGAAGATAATTGTAATATGCTGATTTTGATTTTTCATAATGTGTTTAGGCTTTGACACAAGCTTGGAAAACTGCGTGTGCAGTAGCAGGAAGTAAAGTTGTGATTTCAACAGGGACTTACAAACTAGGTTTAATGACTTTGTTGGGTCTATGCAAAGGTGCTATTGAGTTTAACCTTCAGGGCACCCTACAAGCCCCATCAGACATTGAATCCCTCAAAAGGAAAGATGGTTGGGTTGTTTTTGAAAGGATTGACAGTCTTACTGTGTCAGGCGGTGGAGTTTTTGATGGCCAAGGACAAATGGCATGGCAAAAAAATAATTGTGCGAAAAAGTACAATTGCGACATACTTCCTATTGTAAGATTTAAATCTCAAAATAATTAGCATTTACATTTCCATAATTTTCTATTTAGATATATATAGTCACTACAACTTTACAAGCTTTATCCATTACTAAAAAGCAATTCAAGCATTTATATGTTAGAGAATGCTAAAGATAATATAAATGATTTGGCATATATTTTATATAGTGATGTGTCACAACTCACAAAAGAAGTAATTCAACATTTATGTATGAGAAAGCCTATGGAGTATGGACACAACATTTTGTGCACAACACTAATGCGACTATGAGTGATAGAGAAAAAATTATGGTTAAATCTGAAAGTGATAGTTCACCAATCACAATCACACATGTCATCAAGTTGTGACAAAGTGTATGTGGTTTAAGATAAGAATTATTTATATAAGATGATATTGTTGAAGTAGTACCAACCACGTTCATTAACACATTAGGTTGTAAGTTGTTATGTGATAATATTTCTTATAATTTTTCCATTTTTCCTATTTATTATGTTGATTTAATGATGCTAAAAAATTTATTACCAAACCAATTTGTATTTTTTTTTTTTTGAATCGTTAGCATTTTACTAAATATGACATTTTTTTAGGTGAATATTTAAATGAAACTTGAGCATTCATATTTGGTGTTTAATTTATCTAACTTGTAATCATGAACATAATATAAGGTTCAACTTCATCACTAATTCAATAGTCCAAGACATTACATCGAAGGACAGCAAATTTTTCCATATCAACCTTTTGGAATGCAAGAACTTGCAATTCCAACATGTTACCATAACTGCACCTGGAGATAGCCCCAACACTGATGGAATCCACATAGGACGGTCATCTCAGATCAACATTACTAATGCCAATATTGGAACAGGTGATGATTGCATCTCCAATGGTGATGGAACCCAAGATATTACTATTAAGCAAGTAACTTGTGGACCTGGCCATGGCATCAGCATTGGAAGTCTTGGAAGGTACCAAAATGAACAACCTGTTTCAGGAATCAGAGTTATTGGTGCCACTTTTAGCAATATGGATAATGGTGTTAGAATCAAAACATGGCCTGCTTCCCCTTCTGGGATTGCTTCTGATATACATTTCGAGAATGTTATCATGGACAATGTTGGCAATCCTGTCCTCATTGATCAAAACTACTGCCCAAACAATCAATGCTCAAATGAGGTTATTATAAATATCACATATATATACACACATTTTGATGTTAGAAGTTAAAAAAAGGATAAACAAATTACAGATTCTAATATCAAATTCTTGGATGGATTTTTTGTTTGTTTGTTTTGTTTTCAGTCTCCCTCTAATGTTAAGATCAACAATGTTAGCTTCAAAAACATTACAGGAACATCTTCAACATTGGGAGCTGTGAAGCTTGTTTGCAGTAAGAGTGTACCGTGCCAACAGGTGGTGGTTGCTGACATTGATCTCGCATACAAGGGAAGTGGATCTGCTACTTCCACTTGTGTTAACGTCCGACCTTCGGTTTCAGGCAAGCAGAACCCTTCTGCTTGTACCAAAAAATTTAACTAATGCGGAATGAAGAAATACTGTCTACAAACAGGTTATAGAAATTCTATTCTAAATAGAATCTCATTTACTTGTGTCTAGCATGTTCCCTTTAAAAAAAAAAAAAAATTTGGGGAATGTTGCTTAATTATTTTTTGAATTGTTTAAGTTCAGCCTTTTGCTGAAAGCTTCTATGATTTGTAGTGTTGTAATAGATAGTATTTATTATGTTATGTTATAGATATTATTTATTTTGAATTGGGGAATTTTGGAGAATGTTGTATATATATTATAAAGAAAAAGTAAAATTAATTAGAGTAAAAAAACATAAACATTTTGAGATATTAAAAATTAGTTTAGTAGCAACGCATCACTAAGATCTGTTGGGGATATTAAACAAGGTAATAATGGAAGAACAAGGTTAACACAAAATACAAAAAAAGAAAGAAAGAAAGATAACTTGGAGGCATTATATCGTTTTCCTAAGACAATATTCCCCCCCCCCCCCCCCGGCACTGTTGTTGCTAAAGAGTTATCGCAAAGTTGTCTTTAGTATACAACCAAGATGTTGGGTTCTACAGATAGCAATTCTGGAGAATGACCATCAGATTTCTTGTGTTTCTCTCAAACTTACTATTTTGTGGAATTAGTTATTTTTTCAAGTGAACATAAGCCTCTATTTATACCCATAGGGTTATATTTCATCAAAAGGCACGTATGGAGAGTTAAAACATTTCATAAAACCATTAATAAGGCTTGAAAACTCTTCAACCTTTCTAAATAGTCACCAGGAAATTCTACAGAAAATCCTGTTTCACAAAGAGTGTACCACTACTACACTACACTTGTGTAGTAGTGGTACACTCTTGCCTTCAACCAAGGCTTATAAGGCATGAGTGGGGCGCATCTTTCTTCGATGTGGGAGCAAGTCTCAAAAACTGCTCACATTGCTTGCAAAGAACAAAGCCATGTGGGTCCTTTGGCCTCAAAACGGACAAACTGACTGCGGGTGGATCTTCCCCCAAAAATGTAGTGATGGGAAACCCTTTATTATTTAATTAGTTGAAGACTCAAAGTTACCGTTCATTATCAAGTGATTGTTTAACAAAACTCTTTTTCTTTTCATTTTTTACTACTTTTTCAAAATGACAATTTTTAAAGGAAAAGATCTCACATATTTATGCTACCTCAACCTTAACCAAGTAATTATTAAAAAAAAAAAAAAAAAAAATCCTTAACCAAGACACCAATAACTGTCTCACCATTTTTTTCATTGAATATTAGTGCATGATGTTGATTAACCATTATTTTAGTTGTTTTATTAATGTAATATTAGACATGGATTTGAACTTTTAACTATAGTTTTTGTATTTTTTTTTAGAATCTTTTATATATAGCATTATGAAGTTATTAGGTATAGAATTATGTGAAATTAATAATTAGGTTTAAAAAAAAATTATAATGTGGATAGAATAAAGAATTGGTCTAACCTCAGTTAGACCTTGAAATTATCAAGATGTGCCAATTAACTTACAGAACTCTTAATTATAAATATCTATCATTGATTTAAAAAAAAGAAAAGAAAAAATACAAAAAGAAAATAATGCTAATAATGCATTGTTGTCAACCTCTAGTATTAATATTCCAACTTTTTAAAATTCTTGAATAAAGAACTTTGGCCCCCCGTAAGTTTGAATCCTGGTTCCGTCCCTGCTCATTTAGTTGCAGCAAAAATGGGTGATTTAAAATAGCTCGCCAATTGCGAATCTCATCGCATGATCCCTTACAAAGTAGCAATTCAAAAAATGTTGTGCTATTTTTGGAATTTGGTTTGTAATGTTTGGTAATTCAGAAGAAATCTGAGACATGAGGTTGCAATGTAATGAGAAACCCCATGATGTCTTTTAAGTGAACATCATCTAGTGAACAAATATTTGGGAGTTCCTCTTATATACCATCCTTAACCGTTTTAGGAGAAAGGAACCATGTTAAAAAAGTTGTTTCTTACATAGTTGGCAAATTAGTCGAGTAAAAAAATTATCTATGATTGTTGTCAAAGTGATTCTAATTTCTGAGAATGAAACAAGGAAGAGAGAGGCCTCTCTTTATTAATTAAAAATATTTATGTATTTGAAGCATTATAATACTTAGGTGGAAAAGGGATATGAGGGAAATAAAAGAAGAGATTAAATGCCAAAAGATAGCCACTTGGATTAGGCATTTTATTTTATTTTAATGGTAATTAATCCCTAAAACTATACCATGCATTTAATCAGTATTGGGTTGTGTGATAAGAAATTAGCTTCCATGGGTTTAGGTAACTATAGAAAAACCATCAATTGCTTATAGGTAGGAATGGCAACGGACCAGGTTTTTTCATACTCGAACCCGACCCACAGGCCCGGACCCGGCCCGATTATTAAACGGATTTTTTTTTTTTGGAGCCCAGACTTGCCCTACCGGGACCCACGGGCCCTGTTTAGCCCAACCAGATTTAGGCCCATCCGGTGGCCCAAATTGTGGGCCAACCAAAAAAAAAAAAAGAAAGAATTGAAGCCCAACGAGACCTGAAGAGAGGCTGAATGCCATGAGACCTGAAGAAGAACTCAACGACGTCGCTGTGTCCGCCATTGTTGTTGTTGGTGGTGGCAATGTAGTTAAGGGCAGCAGCAAATCCAGTGATGCTAAGATTGTGGTGTCTCATGGGATAAAACACACTGCAAGACGGCTTCACCAGATGATGTTTAATGATAGGGATTATGAATGAGCTGATGACGATGCTTTGGATGAGAACAAAAGACCTAATGTGAATGTTGTCAATTGGCATGACAAAGACTACTCTGTGGTTACTAACCAGAGTAAAGATAGGCCAAAGCTTCTCTTTGATACTGTTTGCACATTGACAGACATGCAATATGTGGTTTTTCGTGCTAGTGTTATTGCTGAGGGTCCAGAAGCTTATCAGGTATGCCATTTATTATTGGTGGTGCAGATTGGGGTTAGCTTTTAATTGGCTGGCTTTGTTTTGCTTGTACTAGCATTTTTGCTAACTTTCTAAGGATGAATTTGTAGGAATATTATATTAGACACATAGAGGCGGCTGCAAGAAGTTTCTCTGACTCAGATTGTGAATTGTGAGATTGAGAGTGAGTGAGGATGGGAGAGAAGAGAGGCGGCTAGGAGATGAAACTGAGTCCGAGTGAGATGAGAGGGTGAGGCGGTTGTGAGTGAGTGTGAGCTGAACTTTTAGTTTTAGGGTTAATAAATATATATATATATAGGGGTATTTTAGTAATTTAGGATATAAGTATATAACCGGGTCGGGTTCGGGCCGAGTTTTAATAAAACCTAAACCCAACTCGGACCCGTTTCGGGGTTTTTTTTAAAACCCAAACCTAACCCTATTCTTTATCGGGCCAAGAAAAACCCGACCCATTAGGGTCGGGCCAGGCCGAGTACCCTCGGGTCGAGCAAAAATTGCCATCCCTACTTATAGGAATGGCAACGGGTCGGGTTTCTTTATGCCTGAACCTGCCCTGTTTAATAAATGATTTTTTTTCTAACCCCAAACCCACCTCGTCATGCTCCATGGACCCTGCCACCTCAGGCCCAATTAAAAAAAAAATTGTTTGAATCTTTAAACCGTGTAGAATAGAAACCATCACAAGAACCATGCAAAACAAAGTAAAAAGCACAAATATTCTGCTCAATACTACAGATCAGAGTTTAAGACCATAAATATAGATTAGATCTTTCATCAAAAAAACAAAAAAAATACAGATCAAATTAGAGTCTAAGCTTACCTCTATTTTAACCCCTCCAAAACTCTAAAATCAGAACCATGAAAAACCCCCAACAGATCAAAGTTTAAGACCGTAAATACAGATTAGATCTTTCATAAAAATAAAAATAAAAATACAGATTAGATCAGAGTCTAAGCCTACCTTTATTTCAACTCCTCCGAAACTCTAATGCAGAACCACGAAAAACCAACAAAAATCCCTCCTTTTTTCCAATCAAGGTGAGGTGAGAAAGGCAAGGAGGAAGGAGTGGTGTCAGCGGTGAGGTGGAGGAGTGAGCGGCGTCTGTGGCGAGATGGAGGAGTGAGCGGCGTGGTGAGGGAGGAGCTAGCAATCTCTATGGTGAGGTGGATGAGCCACCTCGTCGCTTGGTGAGGGAGGCAAGGACTGACGAGACCGGTGAGGTGGAGGAGGGATCCACGGCAGCAAGTGAGAGAGAGAGAGTGAGGGAGAGGGAGGGGTGGCTAATAGTGAAGGAGAGAGAGGCGGCTGAGAAGTGAGAAATTAGGGTTAAGGAAAGGTTTTTAGAAGTGATAGAGTAGTATTTATGCCTAGGTTTTTAAATTTTTTTAATAATATTATATATATGGGTCGGGTTCGGGCCGGATATGCATAATACCCAAACTTGACCCGAACTCACTACTGGTTAAGTTTATAAAACCCGAATCTGCCCCATTTGCTTCGTGGGTCGGGTAAAACCCGACCCATTAGGGTCAGACCAGGTCGGGGTTTTTTTGCCATCCCTAATTGCTTACAATTCAGTAATTGAACTAGCAAGTTACAAGTAGCTTTTATAATGGGATGTAATTCAAAACTTTGCCGAAACGATGTTTAAAATTTAGTAACATGTAAAAACTTGACCAACTTGAATAAAATGATTAAAAAAAGTAGAAAGAAAAAAATATCTAGAAATACTTGGAAGTGTTAGATGGGGCACTTATGCTCAAGTAATTAAACTTGGGGCCATATGTAAAAATGAACGCTCCTTTAAAGTAAACTAATCAACGAGGGTAAGATGTTAGTTTTCTGTCATGTGTTTGTTAGAAAATTGGAAGGATGAGAAATAAATATAAATGTATTTTTTATTTAGTTGAGAAGAAAGAGATTGTAACTTGTATTAATTTATGGGCAAGACTTAAGTACAGTACTTAAGTGCTGTTCTTTAGGTTCCCCTATTAAGATTCTGTCATATGAATTTTTTCTCATAGAATAGAAGTGTAAAATTTAGTTAAGTAGCCATATGGCTCAATCTTAAGTGAGGAACCTAAGGAATAGCATGTAAGGTATTGTTCCTAAGTTTTGTCCTTAATTTATTGATACCCTTATGTCTTATCTCTTAAGAAATATTTTTCCTATAATATATCAATTAAAAATATTTATTTTCGTAGCCAAGTAAAATGAGAGGAAATAAATTTTTTGGACGAGGCCTCTATCTAGTGACCTTTGAATGGAATCTTAGAGGTTTATTGGTATAGATAAATGATGTTTCTTCACGCTTTTATAATGTTCTTATTGTCAATCATGACTAAATTTTTTTTAATGAAAATTCAAGGTTTTCTTCTTAAAAAAAACACCTCCTTTGATATTCTTTGTAATTTGTACTATTAAGTAACTTTTCATAACAATATTGGGACCCACTAAGTACCACATAATATTTTGGAATTGATTGTAGCATGAAGTGGAAATTTGTGATTGGTAAAACTTTTTCCATTTCTACCGTTGCTAAGCATGAAAATTCAAAACAAAAATTTAGGAAAATAAACCGATAAAGGGATTGTGTACTCATTTGCTTAAGCTTAAAAATGAAAATAAAATGGAAGTACAATTATTATTATTATTATTATTATTATTATTATTATTATTATTATTATTAAGTAGACTTACTTAAAGCAAAATAGATTACCAAAAGATATTAAAACACCAAAATAACAATTTCTTACCTTAATTGGATAATCTATTGTGGGGCCCAATAATTTATGGGCCAGGCCCATTTGCTCGTGGAGAGTCCGAAGGCCCAAGCCGAGGAGAGCTATGGACCAAGCCCGATAATAGAGAGCACCAAACAGTCTTGGGATACAGCCGAGGACAGTTCAGTCCTCGGCAGATCCAAAATCCCACCAAAAAAAAAAGAAAGGGTAAAACTGGTATAGGACTAAAACTTGAAAGAAGATCTAAAATATCTTGGGAAAGTTATCCTTACTACCCTTCCCAGATAAGGCTCTGCACCTAACAGAGCCGTATTCTTCAGCTTTATCAACCATCCCCAACAATTCTGGGATTAGACTGATGGGACAAATATCAGTCTTGTAAAGGTTGACCCTACACGTGGACGAAGGACAGCGAACGCAGGCTAGTATAAAAGAAAAAGTAAGTGAGTCAAGGAGGGGGGGGCTCTCTCCATCCGACCTCAGGAAGAGACTCCATGGGGGAAAACACCGGAACAACTCATGCAGATCAGAGAAAAAACCCACCGTTGGGGAACCGGAGTAGGACCTTAATGCTCCTCGGATCAAGTCCGAGGAGTCCCACCCCATGGGATGCGACACTATAGGGCTTAAATGTTCAAACCCAACTCCTCTTTCTATATGAATTCCTCTAAAATCAAGACCGGAATATCGCCCCGTGCCCAACGGCTAGCTTTTCAAGCCCACTCTCTACAAATCATATTGTGAGGGATCTTTCATGTGCGAGCCCAGCATCCTTATTGGGCCTCAACAGAATCGTGTCCTTACATCTATATATATATATATATATATATATATTAATAGGTAAAGCTTAGACAAAATCCAATTAGATTCTATAATTGAAGTTTAATTTTGCACCATATGTCCTAAATTATTTATTTTTAGAGAGAGTTATTTCTTAATTTTGATGTAAAATGTGGGATCATATCATAAATATCTATCCAAGTGAGTTATTGCATTCAAAAACCAAAGAGTCTATAATTAACGAACATAAAAAAATAAAAAAATGGACAATTTATATTTTCTACCTAATAATATTCTTACAAGACTTTTTAAAGAGCTTAAAAAAATATAAAAATGACTATCAATAATATTTAAATTAAATATGTAAAAATTATACTATGCATCTTAATGTATCTCTATATATTCATCTCTATATATTAAAAGGATTCAGAAAGTTAGTTATGGTTTTAAAAAATATCAAAAATATCTCTAATCTAATTAGATAATCTTTATTCTTAAAAAATAAAAAGGGTTAAATTTGTAATTCAACAAAATTCAAAAAAAAAAAAAAAACTATCAGATAATTTTTTTTAAAAAGTTAGTACACTATCTATTTAAATATATCTCATGCACGTTTGATACATTTTTTTTTCCTAAAAACTAATACACACTAAACCCAACAGTTTATTCATTTTCAAATTCTAAATTTTAGTTTCTTAAAATTTCCTTCACGTGTAATCTCGCTAATAATAGATAAATTCAAAATAAAAAATTATATTAAATTCAAAATTAAAAAAAGAGTCTCATGCACGTGCAATGAGACTCTTTTTTTTTTTTAGGTTTTTATTTTATTTTATTTTATTTTATAGGAACATGAGGGTAATTTTGGTTGTATACATGGGGTAGTGAGAAGTTTTATTGAACATGGTGTAGTTTTTTATAAAATGGGTAGGTTTTTTTTATAATTTTTTTTATCAATTTATGATTTTAAGATAATTTAATTAAATTATGAATATTTTTGAAAAAAAAAAAAGACAATAACTAATTTTCTGAATCTTCTTAATATATAGAGATTATCAAGCTTATGCGGAAGTTATCTTCAAATGAAAATACAATTATCACCATTATTGAATCATGAGATAGGCTAAAAACAGTGAACACAGAGTGTAGTAAGTACCAAGTACCTGTCCATAGATACAAAAATAGTCAAATAGATTCAGATACGTGTCGGAACAACCTTAATATTAGCAAACCAAAACTCACGCTCACACACACACACTCGTTGGCTCTTCAGCGAGAGACAGAGAGACGCACAAAGAGCGAGAGATACTTAGATATGAGCACGTTGATGAGAGCAATGCACACATTCACCAAGCTTTTATCGCCTTCTTCGCATTCCTTTTCTCTTCGACCCTCTGCTTCTCTCCTCACTCGCCACCAGGCAAGAACTTACCATACATAAATACCATATCTCTCTCTCTCTCTCTCTCTCTAAATCTGTGATTTGATCATTAACTTCTATTTGATTTTTCAGAGTATGTGGTAAAAATATTATCTGGGTTTGTTTGTTTACTTAGTAATTTGTTTGTATTTTGAATCAAACTAAGTGTCATAGTGTTTTGGATAACATTAACACTAAAATTAATAAAGGGTATTATTATTATTGTATTGGCAGATGAGTACGGAGGCTGAGAATGTTATTGCTCGGCTCAAGAATTCGGGTTTGTTACGAAGCCAATGCCTCATTGCTGGGAAATGGGTTGATGCCCATGACAGAAAAACTATCAAGGTCTCTATTTAAATTTTTTTTTTCCTGTCAATTTCTTATTGAATGCATGTAACAATAACAGAACTTTGGGTCTGCTATGGATTCTTAACAAATAACGCTAATTATTGTTATACACAACTTGTGAAAATACAATTTCAGTTATAACAATTATAATTGTGAAATCTTCTCCATTGGAACTAATTCAAGGCTGAACAGAACGAAGGCGGTGATACCAGTTGCATGGGAAAAGCCACCTACAGGCTGGTTGAAACTCAACTCCGATGGGTCTGCTCTGGGCAACCTGGGGAAAGCAGGGGGAGGGGGTCTCATCCGCGACCACCAGGGCAATTGGATAAGAGGCTACGCAAGATCCCTCGGCAATACCAGCAGTTTCATAGCTGAACTTTGGGCTCTTAGGGACGGTCTGACCATTGCCAAAGAGCTTAGAATTAATAATTTGATTGTTGAGATGGATGCACTTAGTGTGGTTATGCTTATGAATAATAGCTCAGCTAATCTATTAATGGAGCCTCTTCTATCTGACTGCAGGAACCTATTGAAGGACATACCCAACAAGCGGATAGTCCACACATTCCGGGAGGCGAATCAATGCGCGGATGCGCTTGCTAGATTTGGAGGAAGCTCTATCTCCTCTTTTGTTGTTTTTTTGTATCCACAGCCTGTGGTGGTTGAGCCTCTCTTTGCTGATAAGGAGGCTGTTTGTTGTAACAGACTTGTGTTCTCTTAGTTTTTTAATATAATTCAAGGTTACCAAAAAAAAAAAAGAAAAAAAGAAATGGTGAAACCAATTTCACAATTTTAACTGAAATCATGTTTCAATTTCAACTGTGTGTAGCTATCATCACTCAACAAATAATTTTGGGGTCCGTTATGGATCCTTAACAAACTAGTTAGGTCCATCACGTGTATTCTTTTTAATTTATTTTATTTTTTAAAGTAGGGGATGCCCCAAAGTGTATATGTAGTAGATCCATTCATAATAAAGTGACTAATTTTACATTGATCTACATATGACACTAAATACAAACACAGACAAAGTTTTTTTAAGCATAATAAACCAACGAAAATAAGCTATACCAAATGATTACCAACCACACTCTAGATTGGCATCACTTTTTTCTATAAAAAACAAGAAAGATGCATCAGTTGCTTTTTTCATTTTATTCCAAGATGAAAAAGATAAATGATTTTGGATATGATAGAATGACGGAAAATAATATAGGTTTCCTCATTAATTTGTTGAGTATCCAAATTTGAATGACGAAAAAGAATACAGGGGTCTCCATTGAAAAAAAAAAAGATTTTTTATATTATATATTGACATCGCTTGCTCTTTTCAGGTTAAGGAGGCGATTGTATCATATCCAACATCATTATAATTGACACACACACACACACACACATATTTTACTACTTATGTTGTTTTAGGCTTTGTCAATCACCTCCTTAACCTTAATCGAATGCATAATAACCATTTTTTTAAATAAAAAAGTTTGGTAAGTTATACATGCATCTAGTGGGCCTTGAACAACCTCACCCTCCATCTTACTTTCCTGTGCTCATTGGCACATAAGAAACTGATATGGACACTTATTGTTGGGCCAAGGAAGCTTCTTGCTTTGCTTTAGTCTTAGGTTTCCAAAGATGAATGGATACTTGAAGAGGTTTGGATACCCTCATTTGTCAAAAAAGAAAAGAGAAGATGAATACTTTCATATCTAGGTGCCCAAATGGTTTAGAGTATTTTCATCTTAAAAGAGAATGTTCAACTTTGTATTGTTTTGTATTTTTCAAGGTATGGCTGTACTTTTACATAGCTTTTTATTTATTTATTTATTTATTTTTATCTATATAGTAAAATAACAACAAATAACAATGCAACAATCAAGCTTTAGTCCCAAAGTTTTTGGCCAGTTATGGATCCTTAAGAAACCAGTCAAGGTTGGCCATGTGTATGTTTATTTTGAAGGGGGGCTCCAACATGTATTTGTAGTGGATCCATTCATTTTAGAGGAATAATTTTTACTCTAGCTGTCAACCTACCATAACCCTCCTCTTTTTCCAAGCTTGGGATTGCTATGAACAGAATATAACACTAAGTACAGAGACATGCAATATTATTTATTATTTATATTTTTTTAACAGGGTAAAACAATGAAATAAGCTATACTAAATCAACGCCAACCATGATATAGATTGGCATTGCTTGCACTTTTTATTATATTCCAAATGAATTTTTCTTTTATCTAATATGCCTTAAAAAAGTGCCGTTTTTTTTTTCCATAACAAAAATCACACCTATTCTATGTCATGGCAGGTTTGCAATCCAGCAACTGGTGAAGTTATAGTAGATGTCCCATGCATGGGTCAGAAGGAGACAAATGATGCGATATCTTCAGCATATGAGTCATTTTATTGTATGAACTTTTAGATTGAACCACTCTGATTATGTTATATTCTGGGCTTTGGCATAACTTGTTAGACAAAACCATTGATGCTTCTATGCTTGACATATACTACATCTTTTTAAAATTTAATGTTATTCAAACCTTTAAGTTTAACCAGTACATCAATAATTGTTCTAACTATATTACTTTCAGTAATGATTATTTAAGGAAATAATTGTTCTAACTAATAATACTTTTAATAAACCTTATACTTAAATGGACTGAGGTTGTGCTTGATATTTTTGACAATATTGGGACGTAAAATACAGTTTTGAATTTTTTTTAACTAATGTAATGTAAATACAATCTATCTGTGTAGCTTGGAGCAAACTGACAGCTACCGAAAGGAGCAAATATCTAAGGAAATGGTATGTTAGCTATCTTTTGAATCTAGTAAACCCGTTGGTTTTATTGAAAGATACATAATATATTAATCTCACATAAATAGATCCTCCAAAATGCTGGCTGGGAAACTTTATACTTTTGCAAATTTTAATATTAGACTTTCCTACATGAATTTCAAGGTATGATCTACTAATTGCCCATAAAGAAGATCTTGGACCGCTTATAACCTTAGAGCAAGGAAAACCTCTGAAAGAATCCCTGGGTGAGGTATCTCCTATTCTCCTTCTAACTTTGCTTTAAGATATCTTAGCATTGGTCTTGGACACTATATCTTCCTGTTTTCATCATCAACTATATTATTTTGGCTGCATAAGTCATCAATTGTTTTGCAACATATTATGTAATGGACTTAGTTAACAGGTTAGGTATGGGGCTGGTTTTATTGAGTTCACACGCATGGAATAATGTGTTATTCCACTCTCCTAGATGAAGTCACATTTCTATCTCCACCACTAATACTCCCTCCCTTATCCACCACCACTCTCTTAGAAGATGAAGTCACATTTCTCTCTCCACCACAATTTCTCCCTCCTTTATCCACAATCACTCTCTTAGATAAACTCACCTTTCTCCCTCTAACATCAAAGTTCCCTCCCTACTCAACCAGTGGCGGATGATCAAAGGGACTAGAGGGGGCCTAGGCCCCCCAAATATTTTGAAAAATTTCTGTTTTAATATATGATGTAATTATATTTACAAGTAGCTAATTGGGAAAATTTAACTTGGCCTCCTTTATTTATTATTAAATTTCTAAATACTTTTTAGTGTAAGCATAGTCAACAAATAATTAATTAATAATCTTCTCATAATATATGTCAAGAGTGATGATATATATATATGTGTGTGTGTGTGTGTGTATTAGGTTGTGAATAGCATTAGTGTTTTTTTTTTTTTTTTTTTTTTGGTGTGTAAAGTGTAATAATATCTTTCCAAATGTAATTTTTTTTTATTCCATGTAATTTTCAATCGTTTTAACCACATATCTATAATTTATAATTGATTTAATTACAATACTTGGTTGCCAGCAAATTGTTAAAAAAAACTGTGTTTTATTTAATATTCAGATAACTTATAAATTATAGGGTAAACAATATACAATGACATAGTATTCTTTTACATCTAAATAAATAAATAGAAACATAAAATATAAAATGAATTCTTCAAAGCATTTTAAATATAATGATAATGATACGAATTTTTTTCTTCTTCTTGAGTTTTTTGTTGTTTAGATATATGGTTTATGTTAATTGTGGCCCCCCCAAATAAAACTTCTTGGCTCCGCCACTGTACTCAACATCCACTCTCTTACATGAACTCAATTTTCGCTCTCCACCACCGAAACTCCCTCTCTTGTTCACTTCCACACACTCAAAAGAAAACCCACTTCTCACTCTACCACCAAAACATTCCTCACTCACTTGCTCACTCAACAAGCTCAAAATTGCTTTTGCATCATCGAAACAATCTAAATTTTCACTCTCCTCTGAAACCATACAAGTACATCTCTCATTTCTTCTTCTTCTTCTTCTTCTTCTTCTACACCTATTACTCACACTAGTCTCCTTGAGAGAGCAAGAAACCTCATAACAACCCCGGTCCAAATGCTGGACTGGAAGCCTGTTATAGTAGCGGTTTCCACTTCCCAAGATCAGCCTTCTAGAAGCTGAGCATTGAGGCAGGGTGTACTGCCTCAACCCATAAAAAATGTAGGGCTATTGGGCACCCTATGACTGTGAGTCGAAAATGTACAGAAAGAACAACAAGCACAAGACAACAAGATGATGATGATGATGATGATATTTGAAATGAGGTTCTATCAAATCTTTCATTGAAGAAGTAGGAGTAGTCATTAAAGGAAAAGGAAAGAAGGCCTTTGCTTCTAAGTGAATATATATAGGTGTTGTGCATATCTATATAGTTAATATTATCTATAATAAAAGGGACAGGGAGAGAGAGGGTAGCTTACCTTGATGTGAGAAGTGGGTTATGGAGGGTTTGGAAGGTTGATGGAGCTAAACTTGAGAGTGAAACCTTGTGGGTCTCTGTCTCTACTGTTGTAGATCAGATCTCTTAACTCAACTCAACTCACAGATTATGTTGTCGAATGTCGAAGAAAATGAAATTATTCAAGTCCAATTGAATTGAGGGATAGCTGATAGCTCGCTACAGGTCGAGCAGCTCATGAGAATCGGTTCGGTTGGGTTGATTCGCTTGGTGCCTAAACTCGGCTTTTCCATGTGAGTTGGCAAACATTATTTTTTGAAAGAATAATGATACAATCATTTAGCTATTTTACATTATTTTTATAAACCGTTGATGCGATAAATTCTTACGGTTTCTTATTTAGACCCACTATCAACATCACATTTTTACTTACTAATAACCACCCACCATATCAGCCGTTTGTAAAATAGTTCGTAACTTTAGTATTTCCCATTTTGAACATACTAATAATAATTTGCGAACTCAATATTTTGTGAAATTTTCTGTAAAATTTCTAGTGGCTCTAAACTCAATGTTTCTATTTTAGTAACTTCGATCTCGCCTTTTTATTCCCTTAAAACTCGTCTTACATCATTCCTATTTAAATTTGGGATAAATCTAGATTCACAATTTGCAAAGTATAAAGTTTCCTAGGCAGCATTGCTTTTGATAGGGTCCATGATAAAACTTAGTTTAGAGGTTACTATTTCAAAATGAAAATTATATGATAAAACTTAGTCTAAGAACCATTAATCTAAGATTAAAAGTTAAGTTATGAAGTGGGAGTATTAAGAACCCACCCTGCCTAATGTAATTGGTCTTCTAGAGTATGATGGACACCATCATGTCATAATATTCATTCATCCAACAGATCAAAAAATAAAATAAATTAAATTAAAAAAAAAAACCTAGCATTGAGGTTTTTGAAAAAATGATTTTGAACATAAGAACAACATATGAATATTAAAATCTAGCATGCTTTGATCCTAAACCACCCCAAATAATCAAAGAAAGTCTTTTTTTTTAAATAATAATAATAATGGCAATAACAAGATCAAAAAATCAAATGGATGAGAAAAACCACCTACATGCAATCATGCACAAGGCTGGATGATAAATTTAGGTTTGGTATGTTTTCAGGGGCATTGGAGAGTTGAGAATTAAGTGATAGAGATTCGATCGTGTACTAAATAAAAGGATTACCAACTACCTTATGACCTTTATCGAAAACGTTCTCTAGATCCCCTAGAATTGTGTGTTTAGAACTGTAAACACCTTTTATTTTTAAAGGGATGAAGGCATGGGTTGATGAGTTTGAGTGAAAATTAGACACCCAAGACTTGAATCCTCTAAAAACCATATCAAAAGGTGATAAATATGAGCTGAAAATAGGGGGGAATTCAGAAAATGATTGGAGAATTTGAGGTTAAAAAATGGCTTGCCAATTACTTTAATAAGTAATTAATCAATTTTCTACAGTTTCATTAAGTACACTCGGATATACATTATGCATCTTTTGTTTGGTAAATGTCCCAACAATGTCACCTGAAAGCAACATTGTACATAATGCATCATTGTATTTATACAGATAATCGTGCTGATATAACATATCATTCATGCTAGCTTATAAATATTGGGTATTCATGCCATGCGTCATTGTGCAACATTATTCCATGCGTGTGAATGTGAGATCGCCATATGTTAGCTATGGGGCTGGTTTTATTGAGTTCACACGCATGAAACTAGTAATGGACTTAGTTTCCCATTGGCATTGGTTTTGTTGAGAAAATGGTAGCGAGTATGTGCGTGAGAATGTGTTACTGTTTGTTATTATTATTTGCATTCCTCTTCTTATATACTATGAGTTAAGAAAAAGGTTGGACAAGGCGAGAGTTACGAGGTAAAGTGGTTTGACTTTTGAAGCTGGTTGATTGTAGTTGGGAGAGGTTTTTTTTTATAATCGTAGTTGGGAGAGTTTTGACTACTGAGTACCAAACCAAAAGGGACGGAGATTCCAATGTTTGTGTTCATGGTGGATGTTCTACATCTCATGATACCACAAGTTCCTCACACATGGTTATGGACCTTATGGTTAGAAATTAAATCAATGTTCTAAATGGTCTTTGACAACTCCGATACTAATTCGTCTCATACAAATCAAATCTATGTTCTGAGACAGACAAAGTGCTTGATCACTAGACTCTCACTCTAACGTTTTAATCCATTAGTAAGTATGACTTGCCCGACCAAGTTGGCCTTTATAAATGAGATTAACTTGACCCTTGTAAAATATAAGTTACATGATTAGGATATAATGTGGGTGTAAACACCCTCGTGTTAGTGTAACTAATAAAAAGCTTAAGAATGAAATCTCTTCTCCTTTACTTTTCTCTCAAGCTCTTGGAATCTCTTTGGCATGGTTTTTAGGGTGTAGATTTTATGTGCCTTGCTTTAGAAGCAACCACCAACATTAGCGACAAGCCAACATCTCTTTAGGTCATGACGGCATAGTCTACAATGTATAACAAGTGAGCAATGCATGGAAAAATTGGGAAAACTGGGTCCATGGCTTTAAAACTAGACATGAGTAAAGCTTTTGATAGGGTTGAATGGAGTTGTTTAGAAAAAATCATGACAAAAATGGGTTTTCATTCTAGGTGGATTTATGTGGTTATGAGCTGTGTAACTTCTGTCACATACTCTATTCGCACTAATGGTGTCCCTCAAGGGCATATTACCCCAACTAGGGGTTTGCGTTAAGGGGATCCTCTCTCTCCATATTTGTTTTTGTTATGTGCAGAAAGTCTTTCATCTTTAGTCCACAAATCAGCTGAGATGGGAACTCTTCAAGGTCTTCAGGTTTGCAAACGAAGCTCTCACATCACCCATTTTTTCTTTGCTGATGACAGTTTATTGTTTTGTAATGCTATCACTGCTGATTATGATGAAATACAAAGACTGCTTATGGTCTATGAAAGGGCAACAGGCTAGCAAGTAAATAGACAAAAAACCTTATTATTTTTCAGCCCCAATACTCCAACAGAGATCCAAGAAGAGCTTAAGCAAAGATTTGGTGTGGATATTATTTGTCAGCATGAGAAGTACTTGGGTTTGCCTTCATTAGTTGGCCGAAATAAACGCAATATCTTCCAACAACTTAAGGAAAGAGTAGCTAATAAACTCTCTGGATGGAAAGAGAACTATTTATTTATGGCTGGTAGAGAGGTACTTATAAAGGCAGTTGTCCAAGCAATGCCAACACATACAATGAGTTGTTTTCTTCTTCCAGAGTCTCTTTGCAATGAACTAAATAGTATTGTGAGCAAATTTTGGTGGGGGTAGAAACATGATGAGTAGAAAATGGTGTGGATGAAATGGAACAAGTTGTGTAGACCAAAGGCTAAGGGTGGCATGGGTTTGAGGGATCTAAAAGCTTTTAATCTTGCTCTCCTAGCAAAGCAAGGATGGAGATTGCAACATGAATCAAACTCTCTCTTCTATCGTGAATGTTTAATTAGTGTATAAAACACCTTGAACGATTAGACCCCCAATTTACAAATTACCAATTCAAGCTTAATGTCAAACAATTAATGTGCGGAATATGAACACAAGCTTAACATAGAATTGATAAACAATCTAAACCAAATAAAATCACATCTACAACCGAAATTAAATGGCAAAGATTAAGGGAAGAGAGATGCAAACACAAGGACAACACAACGATATGTTATCAAAGAGGAAACCAAAGCCCTCGGCGTAAAACCTCTCCGCCGCCCTCCAAGCAATAAATAATCCACTAAAGAATGTAGTTGGGATACATGAACAGCAGAAGACCCTCCAAGCCTAATCTACCCAATGTACCTAAGGCCTCCAAGCTCCTACTCCAACGAGGTTATGCCGAACCTATTTTTTCTTTAGCTTCCCGGATTTCGCTACTTGACCATAGCATCTACCAATATGAAATTGGTCCCTTCTTAACTGCTTCCCAAAGCACCAAATAGCCTTTTCATAGATATGGGTATGGTGAGAAAAGGTTTTGGTAATGTACCTCTCAAGGATTTAACAATGGAAAGGAAGAGAGTAGAGGAATTTGAAGAGTCTCTATGTGAAGATTGTGGATGAATCAATCTTGTTTTTCTCTAGGATTTCTCTCTCAAAATTCTATCTGGAAGCTCTCTACATTTCGTGGGTATAAGGGTCTATATTTAGTAGGGTGAGAAGGAATGTGCAAAGACAGTTTTTCCCAAACAGGATGGTCTGGCAGCTTGGCCTCGCGACTGGGCTGAGTCGTTGTTGACACCACATTTTGCAATCCACATTTAACCTCACATGGAAGGTAAAATGGTAATTTCACTTTGGAAATATGCATCTTAATTCTGGTCATTAGATCCTTAATCTCATTTCACCAAAATGATTTTGATGTTGTAACGATCAAATCGACTAGTCATAAGCCCTAATCGGACCATCAGATTGAAAGTTATCATCAAATCAAGTTTTAATGGCCAAGATGCATTATCACAAATTGAGTCCGACTGTATGTGATTATGAACAATTGATTTCAATTATTATGAGACAATTTTGATCAGAATTGAGTCAGATATGATTTTTCAAAGTTGGCTCTACAGACTGTTACAGTAGCTATGGGAAAACCGAACTTTGCTTGCTCCTTACTCTCATCAATCTCCACATTTAATGCACCAAATTTTTCCAAAGACTAAAATGAGGTCTAGGTTCATGATTCTTTGTCAACCCTCATTAAATGGCATTCCATTCATATTTCCCCCACCACTACTATATAAACCCCTCCTCTCCTTCATTCCAAAGGGGACGAAAAAAAACCTCCTCTCTTCTCTTTTCTTGAGTTTTAGTGAAGTTGAGTAGTCTTGTCATATCTTGGTCTTCCTGAGACTCAAGGTATTGAGTGAGACTCACTTTCTCTCTCCTAACTCTTCTTTTCCTCTACCCTTAGGACCTCCATCAAGAGTCTCCTCCTCCACCATATGGATCTTACATGAAGGTATAATCTTTTTCCCTAATTGGTTTTTTATGTTGCCATGATGAGAATTTAGAATCAAAGCATGATAGTAATTATTTAAATTCTCTTTAATATATTTGAATGTTCTTAAATGTTCTTATGTATTCTTCACATGTTCTTGGTTGTTCATCACATGTTCATGCATAAACACTAGTTTTGATCCTAAATCCATGTCAAAAATATGAAAAACATGTTTGTTTCATAATTCTTTCAGATCTTTGAATCTAGGATATCACCATACACACACATTCACTAGAATTTATTTTTCAATCCAAATGCAATGCTTAATAAATTGAATTAGGGTCATCACATGCACACACTTTAAATTCAACATGCAAATTGATTGATAACATATTGGATGATGTGATATGAATGTTGGCCACCATAGTGTAGAAGACTGGTTTCACTGGACAAGGTGGGTGCCTAACACCTTCCCACCTTGTAACATAGCCTCTGAGCTTAGATCAAGGGTTAGTAGATCAAATGCTTATCCATGTAATTTTCAATTTCTAGATTGTAACTAGGAAACAAAGCAATGTGCTTTATCTTAGATTGTATCTAGGACCAAAGCCATATAATTTTCCTAGGATCAATGTAAATTCAATTTCAAATTAATAAAATGTGGAATTTTTCAATTATGGTTTTCTTATTTTTCCAATAATTAAATAAGTGGCGACTCCATTGTTAAACCTTTAATCTAAAGGGGAAAATATTACTAGTCGATCCTCCATTTTGAGAGACAATAACACGACTCCACCCATTCACGTGGGTTTGGCCCACCATCCCATAAAAACGGGCCGGGGGCGCGGTCTCTCACAGTCTCCAATGAACAAATCTTCATTAAAAATTTTGAAAACTTCAATGGAAAAATCTCCAAAGTCAAAGCTTCAAAGGATGAATCTCTTGAGCATAGCTTCAAATAAAAGATCTCCAGAACAAATGACAGATTGTGATCTCCTTCCATATTCTCCAATGGTTGCAACATCAAGTTAGCTATCCACAGTCAGCATTCATCAAAGCATGCAAGATGTCCCAAACTAGGGGCATTGGCTTGGTATGTCTAGTTATTTTCAATGAATAACTCTGTTACTAATTGAAAGTATTTATTTTACAGGTACTATGGTAAAAGGCCTACACACATCGGTATGAATAATACCTTCCAATTCCATCGGACCTCTGGGAAGCACGTCCAAAATTCAAACCATCGGACCTTTGGGAAGCACGTCCAAACTTCAAACCATCGGACCTCTGGGAAGCACATCCAAAACTTCAAATTCATCGGACCTTTGGGAAGCACGTCCAAATTTCAAATCCATCGGACCTCTGGGAAGCACGTCCAAAATTCAAAATTCAATTTCAATGGACCTCTGGGAAGCACGTCCAAAATAAACCATCGGACCTCTAGGAAGCACATCCAAATTTCAAATCCATTGGACCTATGGGAAGCACGTCCAAATTTCAAATCCACGGACCTCTGGGAAACACGTCCAAAACTTCAAATCCATCAGACCACTAGTAAGCATGTCTTGTACTCATTTTTTTTTTCCAAACAAAAAAAAAAACCAAAAAAAAAAAAAGAAAAAGAAAAAAAGGCTGCATGCATGAACTACGTTTAGACCTAATCCTCCCACTAAGAGGTACGTAGGCAATCTCCCTCGAGATTCGGTCCACATTTTAATCCAGAACATGACCGTCTGCATTTTTATCTACATCCATCATACATTCACCACGATTAAATACTGATTGCAAATTTAGGTTTCTCTTTTATACATTGACATTCGCTTTTCAAGCTCTACCAATGAGGGGCATTTTGTTGACACCCTATTTTGCAACCCGCATTTAACCTCACATGAAGGGTAAAAGGTTAATTTCACCTTGGAAATATGCATCTTAATTCTGGTCATCAAATCCTTAATCTCATTTCACCAAAATGATCTTGATGTTGTAACGATCAAATCGACTGGTCATGAGCCCTAATTGGACCATCAGATTGAAAGTTATCATCAAATCAAGTTTTAATGGCTGAGATGCACTATCACAAATTGAGTCCGACTGTATGTGATTATGAACAATTAATTTCAATTAGTTATAAGTATAATCAATTTGAGATCGATGATGTGCCATAATTTGATTGGTTAGGATTACATTTTATGGTAGGGTTGCACACACCTAATTAACTAAATAGTTAAACATTAATTATTCAATGAGTAATTTATGCAATTATCTTTTAATTAGAGTAAATTTGGAACCAATTAAGTCTGAAATGGGAGTGATTGGAGCCATTTAATGTTAATTGGGAGCTAATTTGGGACCTCTTAATGTTAATTGTGCTGAAACCATTTTCTAACAAATGACCTCTGCTCACCATTTCATCGATATCTTTCAGAATATTTTGAATCTGTGAATGAGGTTAATTTTCCCAAAAACTAGACATCCGGGGCTTAAATTTGAGCACAACAATGAGACAATTCTCATCAGAATTGAGTCAGATATGATTTTTCAAAATTGGCTCTACAGGCTATTACAGCAGCTACGAGAAAACCGAACTTTACTTGCTCCTCACTCTTATCAATCTCCACATTTAATGCATCAGATTTCCCCAAAGGCTAAAATGAGATCTAGGTTCATGATTCTTTGTCAACCCTCATTAAATGGCCTTCCATTCATATTTTCTCCACCACTACTATATAAACCTCCCCTCTCCTTCATTCCAAAGACACAGAAAAAAACCCCCTCTCTTCTCCTCTCTTGAGTTCTAGTGAAGTTGAGTAGTCTTGTCATATCTTGGTCTTCTTGAGACTCAAGGTATTGAGTGAGACTCACTCTTTCTCTCCTAACTCTTCCTTTCCTCCTTCCTTAGAACCTCCATCATGAGTCCCCTCCTCTACCATATGGATCTTGCATGAAGATATAATCCCCCTCCCTAACTGTTTGTTTATGTTGCTATGATAAGAATTTAAGATTCAAGCATGATAATTCCCTTGAATATGTTTGAATGTTCTTAATTGTTCTTATGTGTTCTTCACATGTTCTTGGTTGTTCATCACATGTTCATGCATATCACTAGTTTTAATTTTAAATCCACATCAAAAATATGAAAAACATGTTTGTTTAATAATCCTTTCAAATCCTTGAATCTAGGATATCACCATCCACATACATTTACTAGAATTTATTTTTCAATCCAAATGAAATGCTTAATAAATGGAATTAGGGTTTATCACATACATACACTTCAAATTCAACATGCAAATTGATTGATAACATATTGGATGATGTGATATGAATGTTGGCCACCATAGTCTAGAAGACCGGTTTCACCGAGCAAGGTGGGTGCCTAACACCTTCCCACCTTGTAACATAGCCTCCGAGCTTAGATTAAGGGTTAGTAGATCAAATGCTTATCCATGTACTTTTCGATTTTTAGATTGTAACTAGGAAACAAAGCAATGTACTTTATCTTAGATTGTATCTAGCACCAAAGCCATGTAATTTCCTATGATCTATGTAAATTCAATTTCAAATAAATAAAATGAGGAATTTTTCAATTTTGGTTTTCTTATTTATTCCAATAATTAAATAAGTGGCGACTCCATTGTAAAACTCTTAATCTAAAGGGGAATATATAACTAGTCGAACCTCCATTTTGAGAGGCAATAACATGACTCCACCCATTCACGTAGGTTTGGCCCAACATCCTATAAAAACGGGCCGGGGGCGCGGTCTCTTACAGTCGCGAGTTCAAACCGCGAGCTAACGGCCTGGCCTGCTTGGGACTTTTGTCCTGTACTGCAACAGCTGGCATGACTCTTCAGCTCCCCTGCATGCTCCACACGTGTGCCAACTTTGGCGGCTTGCCAGTCGGGAGTCACCCGCGAGTCCAGTCACAAGTCTCTACATCCTTGCACAATCTTGAGCAATTCTTCACACTCTCTCACTCACTACCCTTACATGATTCCCACCTAAATACAGGGTTGCTAATTGCTAAAATACAAGAAAATTTGGCACAGAATAAAGCCAACAAGATGGTTAATAAAATTCAACCTTACATATCGTGTTTTCAAGAGTAAGGATTTCCCTGATACTTCTTTTGTGGATGCCCGCAAGGTTAGAAATCCATCCTATGTCTGGCACAGCATTCTTGCAGCCCAGCCTATTATTCAACAAGGGATGTGTTGGCAAATTGGAAATGGTAAGAAGGTTTGTATTTGGAAGGATAAGTGGACTCCATCCCCATCTACATATAGGGTTGAGTCACCTAGAATTCTGCTACCTGAAGATGCAACAGTAGATACTCTTATTGACTCTGATCACGGGTTATGGAGGGCTGATCTTGTAAGGGAATTATTCTTAAATTGTGAAGCTGAATATATCCTAAGTATTCCTTTGAGTACTTATATGCCTCCAGATAAATTAGTTTGGGCTGCCAAACCTAATGGTACTTTTACAGTTAAAAGCGCTTATTGGATTGTTGTGGAAATGAAAGAGGCAGGGCAAGAAGGAACTTCTGGTAATGCTAGCCAAAGCAGGCTTTGGAAAACTATTTGGTTGGCTGAGGTGTCGAACAAAATTAAAAACTTTGTTTGTCGGGCTTGTCAAAATATTCTACCCACAAAATCCAACCTTTTCCATCAGCATGTGCTCAGTTTAGATGTTTGTGACCAGTGTGGCCAGAGTAGTGAGACGACAAGTCATGTGCTGCTATTTTGTGACTTTTCAAGGTCTGTGTGGGAATCTTGTAATTTGTCGGTGGATTGTCATTGGAATTTTGCTAATGTGGTTTGGAGGTTGGGTTGTGATGTGGGATCATCGGCTATTTCTCTTACTTAGTTCATGGCAATTGCATGGAATATATGGAGGAATAGAAATGGTATTCGACATGGCAAAGAGCCAAAGAAAAAGGAAAATTTGATCCTCGAAGCGTCCAGGTTTATCTCTGAGTTTCAAGCTGTTCAAGACCCTCTAATACCTTCTGTTTGTCGTTCCCAAACTAGTTGGTTACCTCCTGAGCCGGGTGTCTATAAAGCTAATGTGGATGGAGCTGTTTTTAAAAATCTTTCTAGTGCAGGAATGGGTGTTCTTATTCGTGATTATAAGGGTCAAGTTGTGGCAGCTTTAAGCCAACGTTTTTTTGCTCCTTTGGGTCCTCTTGAGGTTGAAGCCAAGGCAATGAAAGTAGCTATGATTTTTGCAAGAGATGTTGGTATTCAGAATATTATATTTGAGGGAGATTGTTTGCAAGTCTACAACAGTTTACATGGAACCTCCAAAGCCCCTCCTGCTGTTGCTAATGTTCTTAATGGCATTTTGTTCCACCTTCAATCTTTTCATTCTTTTGATTTTTTACATTTTAGGAGGGAAGGAAACAAGCCTGCCCATATTTTAGCTCAACATGCTCAATTTGTTAGTGATTTTGTGGCATGGGTTGAGGAAACCCCCAGTTTCTTAGAAACTGTTATTGCCTCTGATGTACCAGACTGTTTATGATTGCTATTATTATTATGTTGCTTTTTCACACTAAAAAAAAAAACCCTTAGTAATAAAGCAGTAGACTTAAAGGCCGAAGCCGCCGCACACAGCTAGCAAAAGAGTCGTCCCCCTAACTCCAAGATCTGGCTCCATCCCTAGCATCAACTTGGCTAAATGTTTGAACTTAAACTGGGTCCAATTTCTATACAGAAAGAAAACAATCAAACCCACTTTGTCGGCTTTGAAAACCTCGCCAGCACTTATCATTAACCCATCAAAAAATTTCATACCCACAAGAAAACCCAACACTCTAAGCCAAATTGAAAACCCAGTCGCCGTTATCAAAGTATCAAACCACCTAAACCCACACCCATCACACACCATCGTTGATCCTTTGGGAAAAAAGAAAAGAAAAAGAAACCAGAGTTGTCCATCATAACTTCTTGGTCCACAAATCATACAACAGCAACCATAATTAACAAGTGTCTCCACTCTGTGATAGAACAATGCCACAGAGGCAAGCATCCAATGCAGGCCCAGCCGATGCTACCATTCATCCAATCTGTTTCGCCAACTACCGTTACACCTCACTTCTCCCTCTTTCTTTCTTAAAATTAATAAATAAATAATAAATTAAAATTTTAAATGAAAAAAAATACAAAACGGTGTTGTTTTGCCGTAGATAACGGCGGCAATTAACAGTTTGTTAACAAATGACTTAATTGAGAAAAAATGAAATTTAGAGGACTAAAATGACAAAACACAAACTTAAGGGACTGAAATGAAAAATATTGAAACTTAAAGGGTGAGTTTTGCATTTTGGCCTATATTAATTGGTTTATCAATTTTATGGGATTAACCAAGTTTAAATTACAGATCATAAAATTCTCTTCAAATTGACTATCCTTGAACAAAAGTCATGCCTAAATTGGGGTAGTTTTTGTGAAAAATATGAAAATTGTCTCTTTGAATCTTTCATGAAAAATGTGTATTTTTGCCTTGAATTGATTTAGATACATGTTTGAGAGTCATATTTTAATTCTCAAAATTACTTGATTTTTCATAGAATGCGCATCATTTCTTAAAAATTCATTTAGTTTTCCTTTTTATTGATCGTGTCAAAATTCATTTAGTTCCTTTTTATTTCTAGAAAATAATCTGTCTATTGCATTCTAAATAGTGAATACATGTAAGCATATGTTTTGCTCACAATCATACACTATGATTCTGATTAATACAGATGCTCTGCTCACACACTCAACAAACACCGTCAAAATACTCACCCTCATATACCCAAAAAAAAAAAAAAAAACCTACCAGCCCTTACTTAAGCCCAACCCATGTGAACTCATCAATTTTTACAAGCCCAGGTCTGAACACAAGTTATACCTCGAGAGTCAAAACCATACACCTTGACCAAACTCTACTAACCCAGTCCAAAAATTATTTGAAACCCATCAGATCTTAAGCCTTGGGCTGGGCCCAAGCAGAAACTTACATGTCCAACCCAAATATATTTGAACCCAACTCTCAGCCTCAAGCCCATCTGAATATACACTCAACTTTCCTTGATCCAATCTATTACAAACTACAAAAACAAACCTCAATTGAAATTCAAAGCCTAAGCTGAAAATCAAAACAAAATAAATGTTCACTATAGCCCAACCCTATTAGGCTACACTCATAACCCAAACAGGTCCAACCCAAAAACAATACAACCTGTCCACCATGGCCCCCAGACTTTCACAAAATTACACTTTGGCCCCAAACTTTCATGAAAATGAACTTTGAACTCGAATATTTCCAAAAATTACACATTGGCCCTCAAACTTCCACCACATTACAAGATGACCCCAAAGCTTCCACAAAATTAGGAGTGGTAATTCGTGTTCATGTGTCGGGTTTGTGTCGTGTCAATTAATGAGTATTTGATTATATGGATCAACACTAATCTGACACGTTTATTAAACGCGTTTGTCATGTCGACCCATTTATCAAATTTAATCAAAGCAAAAAAAAAATACAATTTTTTTTTTACAAGATAGAATTCTACTCTAGCCTAATCTAAGTGTATATGTGTGTGAAGCTCTTTCTTGGAGACTTGAACCTCAACTCTTGCCCCACCACACCCTACAAGTATTTATACTTGTGAAGTGACCATCGCACCAAGGGTGTGCGGTAGAAAAAAAAAAACAAATTTAAGTATTAACAAATTGATCTAAATTATGAAAACCCAAAAAAATAAATTTTTTTTAATATAAAATTGATAACTAACGAGTATATGCATCACAAATAATCATTTAAAATTAAAACATATCTCAATATAAAAAATAATCAATCACAATATGAAAAAAATAAACCACAATAACTAATGAGTTTATATACCTAAGGTTAAAGGGCATATTGATAAAATGTCGTTTAATTAAACGGGTCAGACGGGTCAAACGGATTCCATAGGTTGGACACTAACCTGACTCGTTTATTAAACAAGTTAGTCATGTCAACCTGAATATGACACAAACCCGTTAAGTCTCAACTTATAACTTGCTCATTTCGTGTCGTGTTATGTCGTGTTGTGTTCACAGGTCGTGTCAAATTTTGGCACCCTACACAAAATTACACTTTGGCCCCCAAAAGTTTCACAAAATTACACTTTGGCCTCAATCTACTTTGGCCCACATCTTCCATAAATTACATTTTGACACCAAACGTTTATAAATTGCATTTCAGCTCACGAAAATCCCTTTTCAATTTCTTTGAATAAATGAAGTGTCTTATTTGTTTATAAATTCACATGTTGATAGATCAAAATCGCATGATATTCTCTTTGAAATTCACATGTTTATCCATGGCCCATTGATAAGCTAACAAATCCCCCCTCCCCTACACTAACCCTTTTGGCTTATTGCGTTTCATGTATGAAAATGATACTAGGAGAATAAATTTACTTAAGGTAACTGTTTCTACACTCTCTTTTTATTTTTACGTTGTAAAGATATTCACATGCTAGATATATAGTAAATAAATAATCACATGCTAGCTCTCTCTCTCTCTCTCTCTCTCTCTCTCTCTCTCTCTTCTCTATATATATATATATATTATTTTCTTGCAATGTAGTAAACGTTTTTAACATGTTATTTATATATTTTCCCATGTTTTGCTTGCATATATTTCATTGTAAATAATATTCACATGATACTTTATATGTAAAAAATAAAATAAAAACTCACATCATATGTATACGAATTGTTTGTACAAAACATTTTCAAAATCAAAATCAAAATGCCAATGTTCAATTTGTCTTTCTAAAATATGAACATTGAGATTAAATTAAAATGAGGTACTATATTTTGGATAGACGGTGTGAGGGGCCTAACACATGTCACACCCATAACTGAACTTTTGAGTTCAAAATATTTTCTTCAAAATGTTGGTTTACCTTAATTAATTTAAAGACTTCTGAATTAGGTTTTAGTTAATTAGTTAACTAAAACAAGTTAGACAAATAGGTGACCAATACACCTAATACAAAACCAGTGGTTGGTGAACTCCTTAAAAATAAAAATAAGAAAAGAGACTCAGGCTCACACACCTACCCTAGAAACACATGCCTACATAAACACTTTGCCAAGCACCCAATGTAGAAACCCAAAAAAAAAAAAAAAAAGAAGAAGAATTGAAAAGGACCAAGCATCCACAGCTTGGCATGCCTCTTCTATTTCTCCCTTGAGTCTTTTTACAAGCATCTGCATTATTATTATAATTTTGATGGTGACACAAATAAAGTATTTGAGCATATGAAGAAAATCTCATTTAGGTCCAAAATAAAATTTACACACACACAACATTCAAATTGATTAAGAAAGAAATTGCATTTAGGAAAGAAAATTTAAAAAAATGGACATAAAAAAAAACATTAATTAATTAATTATCCTCATTATATAATAATTAATATAATCATGCTAAGACTCTTGTAACTAAATTAGTTGACATCTCTGGAGTTCAAATTTCACTCTCAAAATAAAAAATCTCACTCAACTATCTAATTATCAAAAAAAATATAATAATTAACATAATAACTAAATTATAATTAATATACTCTGGCAAGAAAAGCGCTTAATCACATATATATATTAATATAAGTTTTTTTTTTCTTTTTCAAAGTTATGGACTGATATAATTCATCCAAAGTCAAAATACGGGGCCAAAAAAAAAAAAGAAAGAAAAAAAAGCTATCCTTCTTTTGAAAACAAAATCTATCATAATTGTGATAATAGTCTATATATATATAGTTTTTGTTTTTTTTTAGAATGAATCTATATATATATATATATATATATATATATATATATATATATATATATATATAGTTAAAGCCAAAATTTAGAGAAAAGTCCAATTAGATTCTGAACTAGAGTCCAATTTTACGCCCTTTACTAAAATTGATATTTTTCCTCGAGTAATGCTACAGTTACAAACTATTTTATAATATTTTTATAAATTATTAATGTGGCCAACTTCTTATTGATTTTCATCTAGGCTTATTATTAACATCACTTTTTCATTTACCAATAACCATCCACAATATCAGCAGTTTGTAAAAAAAAATTTGTAAAAAAGTTTGCATCTCTAGCATTACTCTTTTACTTGGTTAACCGCTAACAATCATTTGTGTCTAAGAGAAAATCAAGGGATTTGGATTTACTGGTTAACAATTAATGGTCATTTTTGTGTCAAGGATTTGATTTCAGGGAATGAGAGCTTGACAAATAAGGCAAAGTGAATTAAATCCCTTAAGTTTTTTAGCATAATTCAATCGTAAAATTAGTTAACATTAGTTGAATAGCTCAATGGTGGTGAGCTCACGTATTGAAGTATAAATAGCTTCTAACCAAATGGGGTATTCATCATTCCGTACAACAAATTGGCAATAGCAAGGAAATAATTGAAGAACAATAAGATGGGAAAGAATTTTAGCATTGCAACAGTTTCCTTGTTATTGCTGTTGACATTCACGAATGCTGGGCAGGTCTTTGACATTAAATCATATAGAGCACAGACTAATGACGATATCACTCAGGTAAAAATATGTGTAGTGCAATTAACCATGCTTAATTAACATGAAAAGTGTGTTCAACTTAATTCATAAAGCCTTTTAACATCATATAAGAGAACTTAGGTTCAAACTCTATTTACACTAAAACCCAATTGGTTTCTTGACCAGATTGATAAAACATTAACATGAAAAATAATTGTAATATGCTGATTTTGATTTTTCATAATGTGTTTAGGCTTTGACACAAGCTTGGAAAGCTGCGTGTGCAGTAGCAGGAAGTAAAGTTGTGATTTCAAAAGGGACATACAAACTAGGTTTAGTGACTTTGTTGGGTCCATGCAAAGGTGCTATTGAGTTTAACCTTCAGGGCACCCTACAAGCCCCATCAAACATTGAATCCTTCAAAGGGAAAGATGGTTGGGTTGTTTTTGAAAGGATTGACAGTCTTACTGTGTCAGGCGGTGGAGTTTTTGATGGCCAAGGACAAATGGCATGGCAAAAAAATAATTGTGCAAAAAAGTACAATTGCGACATACTTCCTATTGTAAGATTTAAATCTCAAAATAATTAGCATTTACATTTCCATAATTTTCTACTTAGATATATATAGTCACTACAACTTTACAAGCTTTATCCATTACGAAAAAGCAATTCAAGCGTTTATATGTTAGAGAATGCTAAAGATAATATAAATGATTTGGCATTGATTTTATATAGTGATGTGTCACAACTCACAAAAGAAGTAATTCAACATTTATATATGAGAAAGCCTATGGAGTATGGACACAACATTTTGTGCACAACACTAATGCGACTATGAGTGATAGAGAAAAAATTATGGTTAAATCTGAAAGTGATAGTTCGCCAATCACAATCGCACATGTCATCAAGTTGTGACAAAGTGTATGTGGTTTAAGATAAGAATTATTTATATAAGATGATATTGTTGAAGTAGTACCAACCACGTTCATTAACACATTAGGTTGTAATTTGTTATGTGATAATATTTCTTATAATTTTTTCATTTTTCCTATTTATTATGTTGATTTAATGATGCTAAAAAATTTATTACCAAACCAATTTGTACTTTTTTTTGAATCGTTAGCATTTTACTAAATACGACATTTTTTTAGGTGAATATTTAAATGAAACTTGAGCATTCATATTTGGTGTTTAATTTATCTAACTTGTAATCATGAACAGAATATAAGGTTCAACTTCATCACTAATTCAATAGTCCAAGACATTACATCGAAGGACAGCAAATTTTTCCATATCAACCTTTTGGAATGCAAGAACTTGCAATTCCAACATGTTACCATAACCGCACCTGGAGATAGCCCCAACACTGATGGAATCCACATAGGACGGTCATCTCAGATCAACATTACCAATGCCAATATTGGAACAGGTGATGATTGCATCTCCATTGGCGATGGAACCCAAGATATTGCTATTAAGCAAGTAACTTGTGGACCTGGCCATGGCATCAGCATTGGAAGTCTTGGAAGGTACCAAAATGAACAACCTGTTTCAGGAATCAGAGTTATTGGTGCCACTTTTAGCAATACAGATAATGGTGTTAGAATCAAAACATGGCCTGCTTCCCCTTCTGGGACTGCTTCTGATATACATTTCGAGAATGTTATCATGGACAATGTTGGCAATCCTGTCCTCATTGATCAAAACTACTGCCCAAACAATCAATGCTCGAATGAGGTTATTATAAATATCACAAATATATACACACATTTTGATGTTAGAAGTTAAAAAATGGATAAACAAATTACAGATTCTAATATCAAATTCTTGGATGGATTTTTTGTTTGTTTGTTTTGTTTTCAGTCTCCCTCTAATGTTAAGATCAACAATGTTAGCTTCAAGAACATTACAGGAACTTCTTCAACATTGGAAGCTGTGAAGCTTGTTTGCAGTAAGAGTGTACCGTGCCAACAGGTGGTGGTTGCTGACATTGATCTCGCATACAAGGGAAGTGGATCTGCTACTTCCACTTGTGTTAACGTCCGACCTGCGGTTTCAGGCAAGCAGAACCCTTCTGCTTGTACCAAAAAAATTTAACTAATGCAGAATGAAGAAATACTATCTACAGACAGGTTATAGAAATTCTATTTTAAATAGAATCTCATTTACTTGTGTCCAGCATGTTCCCTTTAAAAAAAAAAAAAAATGGGGAATGTTGTTTAGTTATTTTTTGAATTGTTTAAGTTCAGCCTTTTGCTGAAAGCTTCTATAATTTGTAGTGTTGTAATAGATAGTATTTATTATGTTATGTTATAGATATAATTTATTTTGAATTGGGGAATTTTGGAGAATGTTGTATATATATTATAAAGAAAAAGTAAAATAAATTATAGTAAAGAAACATAAACATTTTGAGATATTAAAAATTAGTTTAGTAGCAATGCATCACTAAGATCTGTTGGGGATATTACACAAAGTAATAATGGAAGAACAAGGTTAACACAAAATTCAAACAAAAAATAGATAACTTAGAGGCATTATATCGTTTTCCTAAGACAATATTCCCCCCCCCCCCCCCCCCCCCCGGCACTTTTGTTGCTAAAGGGTTATTGCAAAGTTGTCTTTAGGATACAGCCAAAATGTTGGGTTCTACAGATGGCAATTATGGAGAATGACCACCGGATTTCTTGTGTTTCTCTTAAACTTACTATTTTGTGAAATTAGTTATTTTTTCAAGTGTACATAAGCCTTTATTTATACCCATAGGGTTATATTTCATCAAAAGGCACGTATGGAGAGTTAAAACGTTTCATAAAACTGTTAATAAGGCTTGAAACCTCTTCAACCTTTCTGAACAGTCACCAGAAAATTCTACAAAAAATCCCATTTCACAAAGAGTGTACCACTACTACACTACTACTACTACACTACACATGTGTAGTAGTGGTACACTCTTGCCTTCAACCAAGGCTTATAAGGCATGAGTGGGGCGCATCTTTCTTCGATGTGGGAGCAAGTCTCAAAACTGCTCACGTCGCTTGCAAAGAACAAAGTCGTGCGGGTCCTTCGGCCCCAAAGTGGACAAACTAACTGCAGGTGGATCTTCTCCCACAAATTTAGTGATGGGAAACCCTTTATTATTTAATTAGTTGAAGACTCAAGGTTACTGTTCATTATCAAGTGATTGTTTAACAAAACTCTTTTTCTTTTCATTTTTTACTACTTTTTCAAAATGACAATTTTTTAAAGGAAAAGATCTCACATATTTATGCTACCTCAACCTTAACCAAGTAATTATTGAAAAAAAAAAATCCTTAACCAAGACACCAATAACTGTCTCACCCCTTTTTTATTGAATATTAGTGCATGATGTTGATTAACCATTATTTTAGTTGTTTTATTAATGTAATATTAGACATGGATTTGAACTTTTAACTATAGTTTTTGTATTTTTTTTTTTTAGAATCATTTATATATAGGATTATGAAGTTATTAGGTATAGAATTATGTGAAAATAATAAATCAGTTTTTTATAAATAAAAAAAAATTTATAATGTGGATAGAATAAAAAATTAGTCTAACCTCAATCAGACCTTGAAATTATCTAGATGTGTCAATTAACTTACAGAACTCTTAATTATAAATATCTATCATTGATTTAAAAAAAAGAAAAGAAAAAATACAAAAAGAAAATAATGCTAATAATGCATTGTTGTCAACCTCTAGTATTAATATTCCAACTTTTTTAAAATTCTTGAATAAAGAACTTTGGCCCCCCCCTAAGTTTGAATCCTGGTTCCGTCCCTGCTCATTTAGTTGCAGCAAAAATGGGTGATTTAAAATAGCTCGCCAATTGCGAATCTCTTCACATGATCCCTTACAAAGCAGCAATTCAAAAAATGTTGTGCTATTTTTGGAATTTGGTTTGTAATGTTTGGTAATTCAGAAGAAATTTGAGACATGAGGTTGCAATGTAATGAGAAACCCCATGATGTCTTTTCAGCGAACATCATCTAGTGAACAAATATTTGGGAGTTCCTCTTATATACCATCCTTAACCATTTTAGGAGTAAGGAACCATGTTAAAAAAGTTGTTTCTTACATAGTTGGCAAATTAGTCAAGTAAAAAAATTATCTATGATTGTTGTCAAAGTGATTCTAATTTCTGAGACTAAAATGAGGAAGAGAGAGGCCTCTCTTTATTAATTAAAAATATTTATGTATTTGAAGCATTATAATACTTAGGTGGAAAAGGGATATGAGGGAAATAAAAGAAGAGATTAAATGCCAAAAGATAGCAACTTGGATTAGGCATTTTATTTTATTTTATTGGTAATTAATCCCTAAAACTATACCATGCATTTTATCAGTATTGGGTTGTGTGATAAGAAATTAGCTTCCATGGGTTTAGGTAAATATAGAAAAACAAGCAATTGCTTATAGGTAGGAACGGCAACGGGTCGGGTTCAAGCCGGGTTTTTTCATACTCGGACTCGACCCGCAGACCCGGACTCGGCCCGATTATTAAACGGATTTTTTTTTTGGAGCCCAGACCCACCTCGCCGAGCCCCGCAGTCCCTGTTTAGTCCAACCAAATTTGGGTCCATGCGGCGGCCCAACCAAAAAAAAAAAAAAAAGGAATTGAAGCCCAACGAGACCTAAAGAGAGGTTGAATGCCACGAGACTTGAAGAAGAACTCAACGGCGTTGCTGTGTTTGCCATTGTTGTTGTTGGTAGTGGCAATGTACTTAAGGGCAGCAGCAAATCCAGTGAAGCTAAGTCTATGGTGTCTCATGGGATCAAACACACTGCGAGACGGCTTCACCAGATGTTGTTTGATAATGGGGATTATGAACGAGCTAACGATGATGCCTTGGATGAGAACAAAAGACCTAATGTGAATGTTGTCAATTGGCATGACAAAGACTACTCTGTGGTTACTATCCAGAGTAAAGATAGGCCAAAGCTTCTCTTTGATACTGTTTGCACATTGACAGACATGCAATATGTGGTTTTTTGTGCTAGTGTTAATGTTGAGGGTCTAGAAGCTTATCAGGTATGCCATTTATTGCTGGTGGTGCAGATTGGGGTTAGCTTTTAATTGGCTGGCTTTGTTTTGTTTGTACTAGCATTTTTGCTAACTTTCTATGGATGAATTTGCAGGAATATTATATTAGACACATAGAGGCGGCTGCAAGAAGTTTCTCTGGCTCAAATTGTGAATTGTGAGATTGAGAGTGAGTGAGAGTGGGAGAGAAGAGAGGCGGTTGTGAGATGAAACTGAGTCCGAGTGAGATGAGAGGGAGAGGCGGCTGTGAGTGAGTGTAAGCTGAACTTTTAGTTTTAGGGTTAATAGAGCCGGGTTTTAATAAAACCTGGACCTGACTCAGACCCGTTTCGGGTTTTTTTTTTTTAAAACCCAAACCTGACCCTATTCTTTATCGGACTGAGTAAAACCCGACCCATTAGGGTCAAGCCAGGCCGAGTACTCGTGGGTCGGGCAAAAATTGTCATCCCTACTTATAGGAATGGCAACGGGTTGGGTTTGGGGCGGGTTTCTTTATGCCCGAACCCGACCCGCAGCCTGACTCCTAAACTCGAACCAGTCCTGTTTAATAAATGGGTTTTTTTCTAAGCGCAAACCCACCCTGTCAAGCTCCATGGGCCCGGCCACCTCAGGCCTAATCCATGGCCCAATAAAAAAAAAGAAAAAATTTGTTTGAATCTTTAAACCTTGTAGAACAAAAACCATCACAAGAACCATGCAAAACAAAGTAAAAAGCACAAATATTCTACTCAATACTACAGATCAAAGTCTAAGACCATAAATATAGTTCAGATCTTTCATAAAAAATAAAAAAAAATACAGATCAAATAAGAGTCTAAGCCTACCTCTATTTCAACCCCTCAAAAACTACAAAAACAGAACAATAAAAAACCCCCAACAGATCAAAGTTTAAGACCACAAATACAGATCAAATCTTTCATAAAAATAAAAATACAGATCAAATCAGAGTCTAAGCCTACCTTTATTTCAACTCCTCCAAATCTCCAAAACAGAACCACAAAAAACAAACAAAAATCCCTCCTTTTTCCAATCAAGGTGAGGTGAGAGAGGTAAGGAGGAAGGAGTGGCGTTTGCGGTGAGGTGGAGGAGTGAGTGGCGTCTGCGGCAAGATGGAGGAGTGAGTGGTGTGGTGAGGGAGGAGTTAGCAATCTCTGCGGTGAGGTGGATGACTCACCTCGCTGCTTGGTGAGGGAGGCAGGGACCGACGATAGCAAGTGAGAGAGAGAGAGTGAGGGAGAGGGAGGGGTGGCTAAGAGTGAAGGAGAGAGAGGCGGCTAAGAGGTGAGAAATTAGGGTTAAGGAAATGTTTTTAGAAGTGATAGAGTAGTATTTATACTTAGGTTTTTAAATTTTTTTAATAATATTATATATACGGGTCGGGTTCGGGTCGGGTATGCATAATACCCAAACCCGCTACAGGTTAAGTTTATAAAACCCGAATCTGCCCCATTTGCTTCGTGGGTTGGGTAAAACCCGACCCATTAGGGTCAGACCGGGTTGGGGTTTTTTTGTCATCCCTAATTGCTTACAATTCAGTAATTGAACTAGCAAGTTACAAGTAGCTTTTATAATGGGATGTAATTCAAAACTTTGCCAAAACGATGTTTAAAATTTAGTAACATGTAAAAACTTGATCAACTTGAATAAAATGATAAAAAAAAAAATAGAAAGAAAAAAAATCTAGAAATACTTGGAAGTGTTAGATGGTGCACTTATGCTCAAGTAATTAAACTTGGGGCCATATGTAAAAATGAACGCTCCTTTAAAGTAAACTGATTAATGAGGGTAAGATTTCAGTTTTCTGTCATGTGTTTGTTAGAAAATTGGAAGGATGAGAAATAAATATAAATGTATTTTTTATTTAGTTGAGAAGAAAGAGATTGTAACTTGTATTAATTTATGGGCAAGACTTAGGTACAGTACTTTGGTATTGTTCTTTAGGTTCTCCTATTAAGATTTTGTCATATGAATTTTTTCTCATGGAATAGAAGTGTATAATTTAGTTAAGTAGCCATATGGCTCAATCTTAAGTGAGGAACCTAAGGAATAGCACTTAAGGTATTGTTCCTAAGTTTTGTCCTTAATTTATTGATACCCTTATGTCTTATCTCTTAAGAAATATTTTTCCTATAATATATCAATTAAAAATATTTATTTTCGTAGCCAAGTAAAATGAGAGGAAATAAATTTTTTGGACGAGGCCTCTATCTAGTGACCTTTGAATGGAATCTTAGAGGTTTATTGGTAGAGATAAATGATGTTTCTTCACGCTTTTATGATGTTCTTATTGTCAATCATGACTAAATTTTTTTAATGAAAATTCAAGGTTTTCTTCTTAAAAAAAACACCTCCTTTGATATTCTTTGTAATTTGTACTATTAAGTAACTTTTCATAACAATATTGGGACCCACTAAGTACCACATAATATTTTGGAATTTATTGTAGCATGAAGTGGAAATTTGTAATTGGTAAAAAATTTTCCATTTCTACCGTTGCTAAGCATGAAAATTCAAAACAAAAATTTAGGAAAATAAACCGATAAAAGGATTGTTTACTTATTTGCCTAAGCTTAGAAATGAAAATAAAATGGATGTACAATAATAATAATAATAATAATAATAATTTAGGAAAATACAGGCAAAGACAGGCAGCTCAATGCAACACACTAGAAGATTTCTTCATGATTGTCCATAATGAATTTCTTGGTTCTGCAACCCATTATACGGAAGTAGCACGAGAAGAATTCTTGCTAATGAAATGTTGCTCATTTGAAAGGAAAGATTTAGAGAAATTGAAAGGAAAGATTTAGAGAAACATTTTGACAGAATATCAAGGAGATACTACTCTTTTAATGGTATGGATGATGTTAATGCTAAGCATACCTTTCCCAACTCCCTTCCAGAACCATTAGGGGATGAAACACTCCGCATGATGAATCCCCAAAAAATAACTTTGTAGCAAGCTTCCTTGGGAGAAATTTATCAGCATGTGCTCATTGCTCTTGAAAAACTCTGCAATCGGAGAAAATTTCTTTCAGAGATTGACAAGATTCATAGCAAACTTAAAAGACAATTGTAAAAGAAAAGATCTGCAGATAAAGTGCTATGAAAAGAATTGTGCTTTATTATTATTATTAAGTAGACTTACTTAAAGCAAAATAGATTACCAAAAGATATTAAAACACCAAAATAACAATTTCTTACCTTAATTGGATAATCTATATATATATATATATATATATATATATATATATATATATATATTAATAGGTAAAGCTTAGACAAAATCCAATTAGATTTTATAATTGAAGTCCAATTTTGCACCATATGTTCTAAATTATTTATTTTTAGAGAGAGTTATTTCTTAATTTTGGAGTAAAATGTGGGACCATATCATAAATATCCATCCAAGTGAGTTATTGCGTTCAAAAACCAAAGAGTCTATAGTTAATGAACATTAAAAAATAAAAAAATGGACAATTTATATTTTCTACCTAATAATATTCTTTCAAGACTTTTTAAAGAGTTTAAAAAAATATAAAAATGACTATCAATAATATTTAAATTATATATGTAAAAATCATACTATGCATCTTAATGTATCTCTATATATTAAAATGATTCAGAAAGTTAGTCATGGTTTCAAAAAATGTCAAAAATATCTCTAATCTAATTAGATAATCTTTATTCTTAAAAAATAAAAAAGGGTGAAATTTGTAATTCAACAAAATTCAAAAAAAAAAAAAAAAATATCAGATAAATTTTTTATTATTTTTATTATTTTTAAGTTAGTACACTATTTATTTAAATATATCTCATGCATGTTTAATACATTTTTTTTCTTCTAAAAACTAACACACACTAAACCCAACAGTTTATTCATTTTCAAATTCTAAATTTTGGTTTCTTATAATTTCCTTCACGTGTAGTCTCACTAATAATAGATAAATTCAAATTAAAAAATTATATTAAATTCAAAATAAAAAAAAAGAGTCTCATGCACGTGCAATGTGACTCTTTTTTTTAGGTTTTTATTTTATTTTATATGAACATGAGGGTAATTTTGGTTGTATACATGGGGCACTAAGAAGTTTTATAGGACATGGAGTAATTTTATAAAATGGAAAGGTTTTTTTATAATTTTTTTTTATCAATTTATAATTTTAACCTTATTTTTAAATAGTTTTATAGAACACGGAGTAATTTTATATAATGGAAAGGTTTTTTTTATAATTTTTTTATCAATTTAAGATTTTAACCTTATTTTTAAATATAAAAATAAGGATAAATTAATTAAATTACGAATATTTTTGAAAAAAAAACAATAACTAACTTTCTGAAACATCTTAATATATTATAGAGATTATCAATCTTATGGGAGGTTATCTTCAAATGAAAATACAATTATCACCGTTAATGAATCATGAGATAGACTAAAAGCAGTTAACACAAGAGTATAGTAAGTACCAAGTACACCTGTCCATATCTACAAAAATAGTCAAATAGATTCAGATACGCGTCGGAACAACCTCAATATTAGCAAACCAAAACTCACACTCACACACACACATTCGCCGGCTCTTCAGCGAGAGACAGAGAGACACACTAAGAGCGAGAGATACATAGATATGAGCACGTTGATGAGAGCAACGCACACATTCACCAAGCTTTTATCGCCTTCTTCGCATTCCTTTTCTCTTCGACCCTCTGCTTCTCTCCTCACTCGCCACCAGGCAAGAACTTACCATACATAAATACCACATCTCTCTCTCTCTCTCTCTAAATCTGTGATTTGATCGTTAGCTTCTATTTGCTTTTCAGAGTATGTGGTAAAAATATTATCTGGGTTTGTTTGTTTACTTAGTAATTTGTTTGTATTTTGAATCAAACTAAGTATCATAGTGTTTTGGATAACATTAACACTAAAATTAATAAAGGGTATTATTATTATTGTCTTGGCAGATGAGTACGGAGGCTGAGAATGTTATTGCTCGGCTCAAGAATTCGGGTTTGTTACGAAGCCAAGGCCTCATTGCTGGGAAATGGGTTGATGCCCATGACAGAAAAACTATCAAGGTCTCTATTTAATTTTTTTTTTTCCTGTCAATTTCTTATTGAATGCATGTAACAATAACAGAACTTTGGGTCTGCTATGGATTCTTAACAAATAACGCTAATTATTGTTATACACATCTTGTGAAAATACAATTTCAGTTATAACAGTTATAATTGTGAAATGGTGAAACCAATTTCACAGTTTTAACTGAAATCATGTTTCAATTTCAGCTGTGTGTAGCTATCACCACTCAACAAATAATTTTGGGGTCCGTTATGGATCCTTAACAAACTAGTTAGGTCCGTCACATGTATTCTTTTTATTTTATTTTATTTTTTAAAGTAGGGGATGCCCCAAAGTGTATATGTAGTAGATCCATTCATAATAAAGTGACTAATTTTACATTGATCTACATAAGACACTAAGTACAAACACAGACAAAGTTTTTTTAAGCATAATAAACCTATGAAAATAAGCTATGCCAAATGATTACCAACCATGCTCTAGATTGGCATCAGTTTTCTCTATAAAAAATAAGAAAGATGCATCAGTTGCTTTTTTCATTTTATTCCAAGATGAAAAAGATAAATGATTTTGGATATGATAGAATGATGGAAAATAATATAGGTGTCCTCATTAATTTGTTAAGTATCCAAATTTGAATGACGAAAAAGAATACAGGGGTCTCCATTGAAAAAAGACAATGATATTTTATATGATATATTGACATCGCTTGCTCTTTTCTTTTTAAGGAGGTGATTGTATCATAACCAACATCATTATAATTGACACACACACACACACATATTTTACTACTTATGTTGTTTTAGGCTCTGTCAATCACCTCCTTAACCTTAATCGAATGCATAATAACCATTTTTTAAAATAAAAAAGTTTGGTAAGTTATACATGCATCTAGTGGGCCTTGAACAACCTCACCCTCCATCTTACTTTCCTGTGCTCATTGGCACATAAGAAACTGATATGGACACTTATTGTTGGGCCAAGGAAGCTTCTTGCTTTGCTTTAGTCTTAGGTTTCCAAAGATGAATGGATACTTGAAGAGATTTGGATACCCTCATTTGTCAAAAAAGGAAAGAAAAGATGAATACTTTCATATCTAGGTGCCCAAATGGTTTAGAGTATTTTCATCTTAAAAGAGAATGTTCAACTTTGTATTGTTTTGTATTTTTCAAGGTATGGCTGTACTTTTACATAGCTTTTTATTTATTTATTTATTTTTATCTATATAGTAAAATAACAACAAATAACAATACAACAATCAAGCTTTAGTCCCTAAGTTTTTTGCCAGTTATGGATCCTTAAGAAACCAGTCAAGGTTGGCCATGTGTATGTATTTTTAGAAGGGGGGGCTCCAACATGTATTTGTAGTGGATCCATTCATTTTATAGGAATAATTTTTACTCTAGCTGTCAACCTACCATAACCCTCCTCTTTTTCCAAGCTTGGGATTGCTATAAACAGAATATAACACTAAGTACAGAGACATGCAATATTATTTATTATTTATATTTTTTTAACAGGGTAAAACAATGAAATAAGCTATACTAAATGAACACCAACCATGATATAGACTGGCATTGCTTGCACTTTTTATTATATTCCAAATGAATTTTTCTTTTATCTAATATGCCTTAAAAGTGCCATTTTTTTTTTCTATAACAAAAATCACACCTATTCTATGTCGTGGCAGGTTTGCAATCCAGCAACTGGTGAAGTTATAGTAGATGTCCCATGCATGGGTCAGAAGGAGACAAATGATGCAATATCTTCAGCATATGAGGCATTTTATTGTATGAACTTTTAGATTGAACCACTCTGATTATGTTATATTCTGGGCTTTGGCATTACTTGTTAGACAAAACCATTGGTGCTTCTATGCTTGACATATACTACATCTTTTTAAAATTTAATGTTATTCAAACCTTTAAGTTTAACCAATACATCAATAATTGTTCTAACTATATTACTTTCAGTAATGATTATTTAAGGAAATAATTGTTCTAACTAATAATACTTTTAATGTTATTCAAACCTTATACTTAAATGGACTGAGGTTGTGCTTGATATTTTTGACAATATTGGGACGTAAAATACACTTTTGAATTTTTTTTTTTTAACTAATGTAATGTATATACAATCTATCTGTGTAGCTTGGAGCAAACTGACAGCTACCGAAAGGAGCAAATATCTAAGGAAATGGTATGTTAGCTATCTGTTGAATCTAGCAAACCCATTGGTTTTATTGTAAGATACACAATATATTAATCTCACATAAATAGATCCTCTAAAATGCTGGCCGGGAAACTTTATACTTTTGCAAATTTTAATATTAGACTTTTCTACATGAATTTCAAGGTATGATCTACTAATTGCCCATAAAGAAGATCTTGGACAGCTTATAACCTTAGAGCAAGGAAAACCTCTGAAAGAATCCCTGGGTGAGGTATCTCCTATTCTCCTTCTAACTTTGCTGATATCTGAGCATTGGGCTTGGACACTTTATCTTCCTGTTTTCATCATCAACTATATTTTTTTCGCTGCATAAGTCATCAATTGTTTTGCAACATATTATGTAATGGACTTAGTTAACAGGTTAGCTATGGGGCTGGTTTTATTGAGTTCTCTGCGGAGGAAGCCAAACGTATATATGGTGATATAATTCCGGCAACTCTGCCTGATCGTCGATTGTTTGTTTTAAAGCAGGTGTGCTTATTCATTTCTTGATGGTTTGAGCTCTATATCATTATCCTCTATAAGTTAAATATTTTGTCTAATTTTCAGTTGTCTGTTATACATAAAATGTCTCATCCTTGCCTGAGAAAAGCATTGTCAAGGAGTTGGGTCTTAATCTCAAAATGATATTAATGCTTTAAAGAGAAACATCAAAAAGATTAAAAAAAAGATCAACATGTGACACAACTATGTTAAGGATGCAGGTCTAATATAGATGCAAGATTGAAGATTCTTTGCAGAACTGCCTGAGAGTCCATGGTCTAGTATCCGTGTTTTCCATCCAGTTGATGGAACGTTTTTGGTCTTCCTAGCACAGCCCTTGCGCTCTCTAAGACTTTTTAGGATAGTAAGGAATACCAGTATTAAGGATAACCCGCTTTCACATGATATTCAAGTCTTCACAATCCACACAGAGCAGTTACCAGCATTCACTTTCCTTTTTTGCTTTAGTGTCCTTTTTCTGAACTGTTGCATCTTTGAATTACCTTCTTGTACCGGTGGTGGTTGGAAAGATGACCTTTGATGATTTTGCTCTTGATTGACAATTTTAACATAATATTTTTTATGGAGATTTCTTGATATGTTTTAAAGCATATCCTATTACCAGTTATTATATTTGATCTCTTATTTAAGATTATTTGTAAGTTTTATTTTGCAGCCTGTAGGTGTTGTTGGTGCAATTACACCTTGGAACTTTCCCTTGGCTATGATTACTCGAAAGGTGTGCTTAATTTAGGATTATTACAGTCTAATATCCTCTGGTGCATATCCTTAAATTGTTTTAGGATTCGATAACTTTAATGACTGAATTTCATTTTCAAAATCTCCTTTCTGTGCCTCACCTGTATCAGGTTGGTCCTGCACTTGCATGTGGCTGTACAGTAGTCATAAAACCCTCTGAACTCACACCCCTCACAGCTTTAGCAGCGGCCGAGCTCTCTCTTCAGGCTGGAATACCACCGGTAATTTCTTTTATTTATCTGCATACATGTGAACACATTGCTTCTTTTCTTGTCAATAAACTTCTATTATCTAAAAAAAAAAAAAAAAGTGTGTTGTTGATGCGGGAGACGCAAGAAAATTTTTATTTAGTATTATTTATGTTTGCAAGTCAATTGAATTTTTATATTTTAGGTCCTTGTAGTTATTAGGCTATTAGTATTTTAATTTGGATGCGAGGTTATTTTTGTAATAAGGCATTTAGGGTTTCCTAGCCAATTAGAACCAGGGTTTAGCAATCTTTTATAAGCAACCTATTGTACTCCTTGAGGAGATAGTTGATATTTTGATAAATGAAAAAAAATGGTTGTTTGGTCTCTCTTTGGTCTAGTGCTAACTCCAGGTCCACCCTAGTGCTGACTCTAGGTCCATTTTAGGTGCTGACTCCTTGTGGTTTCCCTATTTGGTGCTGACTCCAAGCCAGGCTTAGGTGCTGATTCTTAGGTCATATCCATTTATTTTTCTATTGTTTCATTTTGTTCTGGTTGTTCTGCATCATAGTGGTTTCCATTTAGATACTTATTTATGTTTCCAGTAGGGATAAAACTTGGGTAGGCTGTGCTCATCTCTGGCTCAATCTGAGGTGCAAACTTGGCCCTAACCCAGCCTGGCCTGTACTTCTACCCCTACTTGGTCTTTGAGTTGGCTTGTGTATGTTGGATACTTAATTGGTTTGGGTTGCCATTATTAATGGCATTCAAATGTTACTCTAAAATGAAAAAAATTCACTGTACATACTCTAAGGTGCTTTCCCAGCATTGAATCATTGAAAAAAAACTATTCCTATCCTAGGCCAAAAAAACATACATCAAGGACTAAACTATATATAGAAATTAGAAAAGATATAGAGCTTTTGGGCCTAATTAATTGTGTAGGTGGCATGTCCTATATGTGAATTTTTTTTTTCAACTTACAATAGGAAAATCATGAAGCATGACATTCTTAAAGCTCAAACTAAAAATACATTAATTAAAATGATGCTGGTCTCAGGAATCTGAAGCGTTGGCCTAAGCCCAAGTTTCTAGAATGTGGCTTAGACTATGGTGTTTTTTCTTTTTTCTTCTTCTTGACCAACTGATGGTTCTTCTGTAGTTTCATTTGCTTCTAATGCATACTGATTTCTTAATTGTCTAGGGAGTTGTCAATGTGGTTATGGGAAATGCTGCTGATATTGGGGATGCTTTACTTGCGAGTACACAGGTTTTTTACCTTTAATATATGCCCTGATCTCCTCTCCATGTGATACTATCATGCAATATCCTTCTAGATAATAGGATATAAAAATGATGTGACATTAAGTGTTCTTGTTGTATTCAATGTATTCAGGTAAGAAAGATCACTTTCACGGGTTCAACAGCAGTTGGAAAGAAGTTGATGGCAGGTGCTGCTGGGACAGTTAAAAGGGTATGCACAGGATATGAAATGAGGGCATGTGCTAACAATGTTGAAAGCGCTAGAAATCACCATGTGGCTAATGACCTTTGTTTTGAATTTTCTAGGTATCTCTGGAACTTGGTGGCAATGCACCCTGCATAGTCTTTGATGATGCAGACCTGGATGTGGCAGTAAAAGGAGCTGTAAGTTAGGGTGATTTTTTATGTATACTGGTTGTAACGGTGTTGATTCCATCTTAGATATCATTACATGAGTTAATATGCATCTGGAGTGAGTACGAAACCATTGTTGTTTGTTTATGTACAGTATTAGATATACCTGAGATGCTGCATAAAGCCATCTAGGCACTGGTTGTAATGGTGTTGATTCCATCTTAGATATCATTGCATGAGTTAATATGCATCTGGAGTGAGTATGAAACCAGTGTTGTTTGTTTACCTATAAGATATACCTGAGATGCTGCATAAGGCCATCTAGGCACTTCTGGGGCCGGATATATCCTTTTTACTGGTGCAAATTATACTTGATTCCTTTTTAGGCTGCTCTGCATGCCCTCAAGCTAGTGCATGTGCAGCAATGCGTCCAACTAAGTACATACTTCAGACAATAGAAGTTTCTAAAGCTGCCAGAGTTAAAAAATACAAGATATGAAATTGTATTAATGCAATGTCCACTGCTTTTGTAAACCCTACATTAGGAGTTTGGCTGTGCCAATAAGTTGGACATGAATGGCATATCACCCCCATGTGTGTTTTATGCTCAAGTGAGATTCTTTGTTTTCTATTTTCCTTCAAGAAAGGGGCATCATTTCTTAAGAAAAAGATTGTCAATGACATTTAAATTGGTGAAACTCTTTGTATATGGCTTAACCACCACAGTGATAAATTAACTACTCTTTCTGTAGTAATTTTCATAAATGTGTTCATTTTTGTGATGTTGTTTCCATCACGTTGATCTTCTGAAATTTATTGTTTTAGCTTCTGGCCAGTAGTTAGATTCTATTTAGCATAACTATATTTTATTTTAGGAAAAAACTTAGGTACAGTATCTTAGGTGCTGTTCCTTAGGTTCTCCTCATAAGGTTCAGCCATGTGGCTAATACACTTCCATCTCATGAGAAAAAATCCATATGGCAGAATCTTAAAAGGGGAACCTAAAGAATAGCATTTAAGTACTGTACCTAAGTCTTGCTCTTTACTTTATATGCTTTAGGTGACTATTAAGTATTAACTATTCTTGCCCATTTTCTTTAAACAAGGATAGATATTTGATATTATTATTCTGTTTTACTTTTACATTCTTTGTTCCAGAATATAATTATTTTAGATGTTTCATTTATTGAACAATGCAATTTGTTGTTGCAGCTAGCAGCAAAGTTCCGTAATAGTGGACAAACATGTGTTTGTGCAAATAGAGTTCTTGTGCAAGAAGGTATAGATGAAAATATTGCATTTACAGATATATTAATTTGTCTGGTTGATGCTATTGTATTGTTCAGCTTAAATTTGACTGCTTGTAGATTGTCAGTATTAGATATAGTAAGTGAACTCTTAGTGTTTGTGGAGACGTAGATGTATAGATACGTCAATATAGCAAATCATTGGTGCTATGTTTGCACTAAACATTTGCTGCATTTTAATAACAATTATAAAGATTATATAATGAACTTGCTAATACCTGTTACTGCATTGGATAGTCCTTGGCACAAGAAATGACATCAAAATGCATTGGGAGTCTGATTTGGGGGAGAGTTGGAATTGCTAGTAGGCAGAGAGGCCCAACTAGTACGGCAACCCATAACTAAGTTCAAGCCCAACCAAGGTGGGATTAGTTTTAACACTTCCTTGTTGCAGGCCTGACAGACATAAAAATCCAACAGAACCAAACACCCTCAACGAATCCAACAGATCCCCAAAGATAGAAACATGACTAAACTGACCCAATTAGCCCATGATTTTATGCTCAAGTGTTATAAATTATGAACAAAGAGAATTTCATGGATTATGCCTCAAACAACCTACATATTTGACAAATGTTTCCAAAGTTATAGATTCAGTGTCTGTTTGGGAACAGCTTATTTAGCTAAAACTGAAATTTTTTTGCTGAAAGTACTGTAGATAAAGCTAAAAGGTAACTGAAATAGTACATTGAACTCATGAATAGTATCAAAAAGTGTAACGAGACTCATGAATAATAGCAAAAATAAGCTGCTTAATAAAAAAAAGCTGGCTTTTTAAGCAATCCCAAACGCACACTCAATCTTCTAAATGTCAATATGTATAAGCATTTACTTTCTGTAGGGGCAAGGAACAAGGGTAAAAATCATGGAAGGTTTTCTTTCAAAGACAAGTCAATAATAAGAATTTTCTTTCTCTCCATCTTGTTTTCTGGAGATCTGTGGTGTCTATCACCTTGTTGAATACATACACAATAACAAAAAGAAAATTGGACAGCTGATTTAGCTTATTTGCTAAATAAGCTACCAAAAAAGCTTATCCAAATGCACATTGGTATCTTGATTGAGTATTGTTTCTTAGATTCTTCTTTTTCCCTTTTTATTTTTTAGTTGTTTGTTAAAACATATCGCGTTTGGCAGAGAACATAATACTAATTGTAGACTGCATTTGTTGATTCATGATTGAAATGCAATTTTTAGGTTTCATAGAGTGTGTTTGGGAACAACTTTAAGCGTTAGCTTTTAGCTTTTATGGATAGCTTTTTAAAACCTCATTTTTTCCTGTCTTTTCTCACTTTTTTCAATTTTTTTCAAGGTATAAGTATACTTTAAACATACTTTCAGCAAAAAGCTAGATAAGTTATTCCCAAACAGACAAATAGTGTCATTCAGGTTCTTGAGTAAAATTTCGATAAAGAAATCTGCAGTTTGTGTAAGGCTTAAAGGAGTTTTAATGAGTGAAATTGTGATTTGAATTTTGGAAAGTAAGTAAGATTCAAATTATAGGATTTAGTATGGAGCTGAAACCCCCCTCAGGTAATTTAGTATGTAAAACATCCTATCTTAGTTGATTATTGGTTTATAGTAGTAGCATAGTAGCTGATAGATATTGGTGAAATAATTTAGAGTATAAATTTCAGGTCAACAAGTTGAACAATATGATTTTAAATAGAGGGAAAAAAGGTTGGATTGCATGGGTAAGGTAATTGTTAGAAGTATATGGTTAAATGATTAAATTTATCATATCTCAATAACTTAAGTTTTTGGAACAATTGTTAATTTAACATGGTATTAGAGCGGGAGGTCTTGAGTTCGATCTTTGTCTCCTCCACTTTACCTCCCATTTAAATGTCCATATGTTGGGCCTCACCTATTAAAAAGTAGTTTTGGTCTATACATGAGGGGGAGTGTTAGAAGTATGTGGTTAAATGATTAAATTTCTCATATCTCAATAGTTTAAACTTTTGGGACAATTGGTAATTTAACAGTAATGATAGCAGCTTAGCAGCTCAAGGGCTTAGTTTGGATCTGCTAAAGTTTGACTTGAGATGAATAAGACTGGAAGTTTGAGGTGGTCATAACATTTAATATTATTTTATGTTGATTTTGTCCTATAGAGTCTAACTTCCAAATTGTACGAATTCTTAAGAAGTATTTCATGACTATTAAATTACCTTGGAAGGGCTGTTTTGTCTTTTTACTATATTCTTGATTTGGTTTCGGACCCTCTAAGGCCTTATGACCTCCCAATAAGCAAGATGAATTATACCTAGAGATGTGGATATATTATATATATATATATATATGGACTCACATTAATTACTTGATTCTTTTTCTAATGCATGCAAATGTTAAGGTATAGTTTGATACATCAATAATATTAATATAAAAAAAGTTTGATTCATTTGCTCCTGGTCATGAGCATAAATTGCTTATTTCGTCAAGGGTGAATGCCCCTGAATTACTCAACAACTGGTTCTGGTGGGTTGGAGCTCGTAGGTTTTATTGGCTAGAGGCGAATCCAAAGGGCTCTTCTTTAGAAAGGTTCCCTATGTTCAAAATAAAAAAAAATGTTTGATTCATCAATAAAAAATTTCACTACATGGTCTGAACTGGTTCATCTGTCTGGATTTTTTAGAAGTTTCTGGTATATTCCTTCCAAATAAGCCTTTGTTATCCTCCCATTTGCACAATTAATAGATTTTCTTTGCAGGTATCTATGAGAAATTTGCAAATGCTTTTTCAAAAGCTGTCCAGAATCTCCAAGTTGGTGATGGCTTCACTGAGGGTGTGGCCCAGGTAGGCATTTGTACATTCCGTGTCACAGTTGTGGTCCCCCCATTTCTGAAGCTACTTTATTCTTCATGCTTTCTTTAGAGTCACAAAATTATAAAAGAGATACCGTCTCATTTGTTTGTAACATTTGACATTGATCTCTTTTATTTTCTATATCATATGACTTGTTTTGAAAATTGGAGATGATATTCCATTCATCCATACATATAGAAATGAAGGCTTTTAGGGGCTACTCTTAAATTTCTTTTATCTTCCCCTCTGTTTCTCCCCAATGAGATGTAATCAGATTTGGAATTAACTATTCATTTCCTCACAGGGTCCTTTAATCAATGAAGCTGCAGTACAGAAGGTATGTCTGCTTTCAATTTTTCCAGTTTATAATGCGCATTATGTTGTGATCTTGCAGTTACTGACATCAACTTCTATCTTCGTGCCTTTTAAATTTTCCTTGCAGGTTGAATCATTTATTAAAGATGCAATCTCAAAGGTTTGTTTACTCAGTTATTCTGTTGAATTAGTAATTGCTGATTTGGAGGTTGTAACTTCTTATCGGCATTATGTTATATGATTATCTTAACATCATTGAGTACCTACTAAAGAAGGATGCTTACTTGGGTACTATTCTCCATGCATCTTAGACGCTTGACACCATGGCAAGTAAATCTTGAATTGATTTTAGAGCTGCAAATCTCTCCAATATATATTTTCTTTAGTTTTGATGCACTGCTTGTACACTACCTGTGTACTGGGTGCTGTTTCATTTTTTCTTTTTGTTTCATATTAGAGTTGCAAATCTCTCCAATAAGTCTACATGTTGTTATCATGGCCTTGTAGTTTAGTGGTACTTCTCCTTTTAAATGTGGAGATTTGGGGTTCAACCTGACATAAGGATTTATGATGTAGATGGTTATTTATCCTTTGGCTGTAAAATAGGGCTATATGTTAGTGTTTTATCAATTGAATAATCTTCTCAATTATGTGCAGTATATAGTGTGCATGGAGTCATTATATTGAGTCAATCATGAAGTCCACTTGTGGACCACCACAAAGTGTAAAAGTGGAAGTCAGTTGTGAGTCACATCTTTGATGTTTGGCACAGGAAGTTGGTTGGTAATTCTCAGGAATATGACATTCACAATGCGGTTGTTATTTTGACATTTATCTTATTTCCCTCTTCTCTCTCTCTCTCACACACACACACACACACACACACACTTTGCTTTAATACCTGAAGATTGAAATGAAAAAAAAAAAAAAAAAAACTATGTTCCCATATTGAAGGTGGTTGTAATGAATATTGAATGAAATCAAATAATATGTACCTTTCATTTTCCTTTTTGCTTGATATTGCATTTTAAATGTATTCGGCATAGCTCACAAAATGACAGTCAATATAACTTTTCTTGTTAAGAAATAATGCTACTCTCATAAATTATGATTTTATTTGAAGGGAGCAAAAGTCCTACTCGGGGGTAAAAGACATAGTCTTGGTATGACTTTTTATGAGCCTACGGTTATTGGTGATGTCAAGGGCGAGATGCTTCTATCAAGGTGAATGGTTTTCTTTTAAAATTTTTTACATTTGTTGTTCTACATTTGACTTTTTTTTAGTCGCGGATATGATATTGCACTTATTCTTGTGTGCATATTAATGTTTTATACTGTGACCTCAACAGTAGCTGGGCCATTATATTCCACATATGGGTGTCATTCCTTTTAATTGTCATGGACAAGTTTCAAGAGGCAACTTGAACATGTCTCTAAAAAAACAATTGAATTTGAACATGATGTCAGAAGAAAAAGAAAAAAGAAAAAAGTTGAGAGGCAAGAACACAAATAAATGTGTGAACTTGAAGTCTTGAACATGATCTGTTTATTTTCTCAGAATGCCAAACCTTTACAGAATTCAAAGGTTGTACAAGTAACATGACATGGCATGGCTGACATGGTTGGTGTGAAATAAGTTTGGTTCACTCGGGTTACCTATTGATCTAACATGAAACTAACAAGTTTAATTTGTTTTGTCAAACGTTTTATTTAGAATATTAGACCACTTACACTCCCTTTTGTTATAATGCAAACTCAACGTCTTAAAATATTGCCATGAAAGATCTAGTTGAAAAAGTAGTATCATAACGTTAATCTAGTTGTTTTCCATATTGGGTTGAATCATTATATTATCAAAGGGGGTAATTATTTGTGTCAAATGCAGGTCAATTATGGGTTTGGAAAGTTATCCCAAATATGAGCTATTCAATATGCATAAGATGGGTGAACCCAAATTACCTAAACAAGACTAGGAATTTAGGTGAAAACCAAACTGCTAACTTTGTTTAGCTTTGAGTTGTTCATGAATTGTGTCAAGACTAATCATTAGAATTTGGAGTTGTTTCGTTGTTGCTAGTAGAACTTCTCTCATTTAGGAATGTTATCCTTGATTTTGCATAAAGCGATCAAAAAGTGAAATTGAGTGAGCAAGCTGGACTTAATTGTCCATGTTTTACAAAATCCTTTTTTCCCCCTTTTGTTTTGGTGAGAATCAGAGACATGGACATGACATGGAACACGGTGATACGACAATTCTTGAAAAATTAAGACATGACATGGATACTGCAATTTAGTTAATTAATAAATAAATTTTTTTAGATAAATTTTTATTTTATTTTATTTTTGTAGGCATATTTTATGTTTGGTTTGGCAAAGTTTTCTTTTTTTTTTTTTTTTTTTTTCCCCCCCACAATACACCTTGGACTTGGAATTTGATGATCAGTAATCTGTTATTTTTTATTTTAAGAAAAATTTAAACAAAGTTTCTTTTTTACTGAAAAAAAAAAATTCTGCTTGCATATTTTTGGTATCAACTGTGAATAATTGACTGATGTGAGTGGGGCATGTATACCCATGTCTCAGTACACTAATTACTGGGTTCTGAACGAACTGAGCTGGTTGTAGAGTGTAGATTGCTTGCACTGCTATGGTGTCAGCGGTAATGAGTTCAACTCCTAAGTCTAGATTGTTTGTGTGATTGGGGATACTCCTGGGTCTGAAGAAATAAAAGGACAAAATACATTGTCGGTCCCAAATTTTAGCCCATGAGTGATTTTAGTTCCTAAATATTAAAGTGATTACTTTTAGTTCCTTAAAGTGATCAGTTTTAGTCCTTAACAAACTTAAAGTGATCATTTTTAGTCCCTAATATTTGAACTTAAATGACTAAAATTGCTCTGGTAAACTTTAGGACCGAACAGTGTATTTAAGTGAAAAGTATTGGCTTGTTATGTGCTTTAAAATGTTTTTCTTAGTTCTTTTAACTGGATGAATTTTTGTATGTTAGTTTTTATGTGCTTAAGCTGTTTGTCATGTGTCAGAGAGGAAGTATTTGGACCTGTGGCACCCTTATTGCTGTTTAAAACAGAGGAAGAAGCTATTCGCCTTGCTAATGACACCAATGCAGGTTCTTTTTCTGGACATGATTTATATTTTAATGCAAGAAATTCAAAACATACAAAATATCCTGCTCTCTCTCTCTCTCTCTCTCTCTCTCTCTTCCTTGGTCAATTAAAACTCATTTGCGTTACATTTCTGCTTGAGTTATTCCATATTGATTCAATTTTTTGTTATTTCTTCACTATTCAGTTTCGTGGTTGATTGTTTTCCTCTATACTTTTCATAGGTTTGGCTGCTTACATATTTACAAACAGCATACAACGTTCGTGGCGTGTGTCTGAGGCTCTTGAATATGGACTTGTTGGTATCAATGAAGGCATAATTTCTACAGAGGTTGGTTTCATCCTGCACCCACCAACAGATTAAGAAATTATTGTAGCTAGCTTGTCAAAAGTATGTTCAAATGCAGGTTGCTCCATTTGGAGGTGTCAAGCAGTCCGGTCTTGGAAGGGAAGGTTCCAAGTATGGGATGGATGAATACCTGGAAGTAAGCTTACTGACAATGTCCTAATGCAACTCTTTTTGTTTTTTTTTGTTTTTATTTTTGTCGCCAGAATAGAAAAAAAGAGGGGGGGGGGGGGGGAGGGGAGAGGGGAATCTTCTCTTCATGTTGTGTGTGTCCACTATTTACTAGTATTCAATTAGTTTCTCAATAATTTGCTACTTATCAAATAATTTTTTGATCGACAATCTGATTTATGGGAATAATTTTCTATTTAACAGTAACAAATATTGAAATAAATATGCATCTTTATGTATGTTGCTTCTGTTTACTAATTTTCATGCTGTCTGTCAAGTAAGGAATTTCTTCAAAATCAGAAGTTGGAATTCAAGACTTCAAACAATAATCTAAAACTGCCAACAACGCTTCAATCTTTCCTTTGATGGGTTGCTAGATATACTTAATTTATTTGAGGGCAGTATTGACTTTTTAAATTATATAATTTAGGATAGCTGTTGTCAGTAAGGCATCTCTTTGTAATTACCTAATCCGGGAACAGCCCTTTGAAAACAACACTAGAATGGGGCAATTGCATGTAATTTTCCCTTGCTTTTCAATCTGCTGAAGTTCTTGAATTATCTACTTATTAAATACATTTTCCATATTGACTCAAAAGTTTTGTTCCTTTATGGAAGTCACTAATGACCATATATCAATCTGCTTATATCTGTGCTGTCATTTTGATACATCTTTCCATACAATGGTTTCAGATGAAATATGTGTGCTTGGGGAATATGAACAGCAATTAATATGAAAGGGCTCTGCTTGGACTGTTGTCAATGTAGCACATGTTGGAGCCTTGACAGTGACACTGCTGCTGTTAAGCTTAAGTTGCAGACAGCCTGCAGGAACAGTGCAATATCAACAGTAAAAGATGAGCAAGATTTAAATACTATGCATGTATCTAAAATAAGCGTGGGCTTGTCAAGGATTAAGTTGAGTTAAATTATACATTGGTGGTCAATATTGTTAACCCCACTCTTTTCTTGAAGGTTGGTTGACAATATTACCTTCCCGCAAATACCGGTGAATTTTTATATCTTGTCAATAAAACAGTTTTGGCTGCACAATTGAGTTTTGGCAAAATAAACATGTGAATCTTGTGTGTTAACCCGTTTAAATTACAAGTGAATGTTATCTACTTTTAAAGGGGAGTTAGACTCTGTAGTTCATGCTTTAGCCAAGTTTGCGGCCCATTGTAAGTTGTCTGTGTTGTATTAATTCCTCTCTTCCTCCTGTTAGGGAGGTTTGGAGGAGAAATGCTCCTCGTTTTCTTATGAAATTTGAATTTGGTAACCCACACCCCCCCCACCCCCACCCCCCAAAAAAAGAAGAAGAGTAAATGTAGCTTTTTTACTTGCTACATCCTCGCATTGCACCATTTGCCACTTTGTCTTTGTGATTACAGGCACACAGATCCAGCAGGGAATATTTTAGAACCATAAAGCAGGCTCTTGTAAATGAATTTGTGTAATCATCACTTTTGTAATGTACTAACCGAATCCCACCAACAAAACATGGGTGGAAAAAGGTTGTGTAGGGGCAATTGGTCTTGGAGCTTGGTTGAGGTTAGTTCAAGCATTGAAATTACTGGTCCAAGTGTTGGCAGCTGGTTTTGATTCACTTCCCAGGACTTTTACAAAGGTGGGACTCAAGTGTAAGTTGAGTAGCACTAATACACTCAATGTTGTTCCAACCTTGATACACAATATAGGTATCAATCTTATTATCACTAAGGGCTGATACTTTCCCAGCCTCTTGGCGAAAATGAAGATGAAGATGTGATGCTACTTGCTTTTCTTCAATGTCCAATCCAATTGCCATTTGCAGTTGAGTATGAATGCATTAACCAGTAACCATGGTGTGAATTGTAAGAGCAGTGTGAGTACAAATTTCAAATTATATATCAAACGCCACTGATTTTGCATATTGCATATTTTTTAAATAATGAAAGATCTCAAATGCCACGAGTTATATTAGTCTATAACCCATCAAAAAGTCAAAGCTCCACCTTTAACCTCATAAGATTGATATTCTACCATCGAATTGACTAATTTATATAAATATAAAATGGGCAAATGATACTCTTAAGATATAGTTACCATGTATTTTATTTTACGAAACTTTCCTCCCCTGCCAAAAAAAAAAAAAAAAAAAAAAAAAACCATTCTACATTAAGCTTACACGTGCACAAACAATCACAAACCTAAATTAGGATTAATTGAGAAAATTAAAAATATAACAAAAAATGTCAAGACTCAGAGTAAAACTCTTTTGTTTGTTTGTTTTTTTTCAATCCTTTATCATCAGTAGTTGGTGGCGGTAACATAGGGGAGGTGTAAGTCTAGCAAAATAAAGAAAGTGATAGCTCTATGTTGTAAAGGTATATCATAGAGATAGTATATGCAATTTATCCATATATTTAAAGCATAAGTTTAGGGAAAGACCAACCCTAGAAGAATTGAAATGGCTCAAATGCAGCCTTTGCAAGATGAGTAATGTTATCAACAATACTTTTTCAAAACAGTTGAGTTGATAAGTTTTTATTGGTTCTTATCTAGACTCATAATTTATATAATTTGTTTACTTACTAATAACAATTTGCTCATCTTGATAGTTGTGATTTTTTATTTTTTTTATTTTTTCTCTCTAAACTTAGTGTTACAAGATTGATAGCTTTGGAATGACTCGGCTTATGACATATGGCTATCTTTTGGTTAACCATGAATATTGCAATCCTTGCAGAACTGTGAGGCTCTAGAATGACTCATCTTATGCCTTGTGGCTATGTTTTGTTTATCCATGATGAATATTATAGTTTCTTGCTCGCATGATTGCATCTTGTTCACATTAAAATGACAAAGTAGAATTTCAACTTGATTAAATTTCACAAGGGTGTTTTAGTTTTTAAAGAGCAGAAGTTGCATTGTTGCCCGTTTCATAATGCTCTTTTCCATTGCTTTTTGTGAAGTGGGTTTTCTCACAATTGTCGCAGTTTTTTATGTTTTGAAAATCTGAAGCCCTACGAAACTCATCCTAGGCCTTTGATTAGACTAAATAAAATTTTTATTTTTGCTAAATGATTAGGCTAAATAAATTGCTCTTTTGGGCTCTCAGACTTGACAGCACAGTCAAACCTTGGAACTTTATTATCTGATTTGAAGCTGGGCCGGGACTCAATTGCAAAGTAACATTCGGCTATGAGCAATGTTTTTTTTTTTTTTTAACAAATTTATTAATTATGTACACCACCTCTCTCTCTCTCTCTCTCTCTCTCTCTCTCTCTCTCTCTCTCTCTCTCTCTCTCTCTTCATTACAACTTGTTAAAATAGAAAGTTATGATTGAAGCAAATAGACCTATCACACCGACATTCCTTTATCATATACCAATTACAATATGCCACTCTAATAAACTTTGATATTTCTAAATATGTTAGGTTTTTATGGTTAAAAATTCTAAGTAACTAGATTATGTCCAAAAAGTACTCAGGTTTATAAAGAATAAATATTTAATCTAAAAAAAATAGATTTCAATAATATAATTAAAATTGAAGGATAAAGGAAATAGTAAAAAAATAAAAAATTATTTTAAACTTTTGTGGTGAGAGCATTTCGTATAAGAACTCAATTTTTTTTTTTACCAAAACAAAAGGTTAAAAATAGATATTAAAATATTTTAAAATCAAATAATAAAACTTCTTTTAAATTTCTCAAAATATTAAAAATCAAGAAACTTTTGATTATTGAGTTTTAATCGGAGTAATATTTTAAATATTTTATAGCTTTGATTATAGGGTTTTACCTAAAACAAATTATGTAATATTTTCTTGAACCACGTAGTGAAAACATAACATGTAAGGTCCACTTTTAGTAATACAAAATATGGTAGATGATCAAATAGTTTAAACTAAATGATGAAAATCCTTTTAAATTTTTAGAAACTTTTAGTAATAGATTTTTAATTGGATTTCTTGAAAAATTGGCAATAGAATTACACTTACCCTTGAGGTTTGAAAAAATGTTGGAAACTCCATCATATTTTTAAAAATAACACTTAGTTCCTGGAGGTTTTTATTTATTTTTAGTTATAATAGCCACTATGGTTAGTAGGCTTTATTTTGAAGTTAAATTTTTTTTTTTATTATGAGAATATAGTTTGAAAATATGTATTTTGATTCAATTTGTAATAGGCATAAATGATCGGAGTTATTTATTATTTAAATCAAAACCTCAAGGAATATAGTGTCTTTTTATAAAATAAGTGGCCTTTTTTTTTTTTTTTTTTAAGTATATTTTTATAGATTTAGTTTACCTCAAATACTTTTTTAACTGGAATTTTATTTTATTTTAATGAGAAATTGTCACATCACTAACTAACTAAATAAAAGGTGGAGATTAATACCCATTACTGCTTGCTATTGTGTATTTAAAATAAAAGGAGATCTCTAGTTAAAAAAGTATTGGAAGTAAGCTAAATCCTATTTTCATAAACTTTATTTAAACTTCAAGAAAGGATATTTTAATTTACCATAATTTTATTGCAACACATTTTTGTGGGAGAAATATATATTTTCTTAGTCAGGATAAAAAGTCTTAAGGGTGTAAAATAAATAGACAGAATGACTTGATCACATGGTAAAAATACAATATATATATATATATATATATATATTATGATTGTATCAAGCAAATGCCATCTCCTTTTTTTACTTTATATATATATATATATATATATATATATATATATATATATATATATAGAAAAAGTAAAAAAAGGAGATGGCATTTGCTTGATACAATCATAACATGTACGACACAATTTTTATTATACAATATATGATATTATTGTGCAAAAATTAAAAATTAAAAAAAAAATGAAAAGAAAAAAAAGTTTAAAGGTGTATGTAGGTCTTGTAGCTATAGTCCGAGTTCTGAGCTGCCTCAGTATGTGCATTTCAATCTAACATCCCATCTGAAAAGATCTGAATATGACAAAGGAATGTCATATATTCCCCACTACAATATGACTTTGAGGATCCTCAGCCATCACCATCGTTATCACCATGCTCTCTCATCAATCTCTTTAATTGCTTAATAATCATCCAATCACACAAATTCAATCTTAATATATAGTAATCACAGTTTCTTCAACAAAGAAATGAACGGTGCACCACCCTATCAAATCTTTGGGGGAAGAACTAGATAGAAAAAGAGAGAAGCTTCGCAAAGTATTCAAATTGGACATAAAACATGGGGTCCCACTAATTCACCCTAAAGGAATATATTCATTTTGGAGAATAATTCTAGAGCACATAAAGATGCTTAAATTTCAAGCAAACATGCCCTTAATACTAAGCTAACTCACTTTTCCACCTGGGTTTTAGCTTTGACACTTATTGAACTAAAAGTTAAACCCTAACTTTGCTTCAATATATTATAAAGGGAGCCATTGTGGCACAAGTAGTCGAAAAAGGAATCTCACAAATTAGTCTAAATATATAGTATATATATTTTTTTCCCTTTTTTTTTCTTCTTTTTCTCTTCTTATTTTTAGAATAGAGTGGTGCAGAAATAAACAAAAAAAAGCATTTCATATTGTAAGCTAAGGGTCGGTGAGAGCGAAGGCATTCTAGAGCTCAAATCAGCTAATAAATTGGATATTGTCTCAAACTAGATAGCTTGATTTTTGACCTGTCAAGCAAGCATTGGCTTGATTTGTGGACTGTTAAGTGGGACCTAGTTAAAATTTTCTATGCTATAGGTGGGTCAAACTTTTGCACGTAATTTGATTGAAGGTATAATAGGAGTATAGTGTTGAGCAAAATTGAGGGTTTTTTAGAGTTTTGGGAGAAGAATCTTCCTTTAATTGTCAAAGAAGAAAGCATCTATTCCATTTTGGATTTGGATGAATAGCATGCATTATATGATATCTCTAGCTTTGACATGCTTCATCTTTGCATGGGCTTTACATGAGAGAGAGAAAGAGAGAGCTTTGTATGTATAATATATTTGGTATAACAATTTTTTTTACTACTATTACTATAAGTGTATTATAAAATGAGAAATGTTACCAACCCAAACTATTTTATAATATTTTTACAAATTGTTGATGTGGTCAATTTTTATTGGTTATTAATTTGGGTTCATCACTAACATTATTTTTTTATTTATCAATAATCACTCACCATATCAGTAGTTTGTAAAAAATAATGTAAAATAGTTTATAAATCTGATATTTTCTTTATAAAAATGATAATCGTGATGGATTCTTATAAAAATTATACCATTACATAATAACTTAACATGACATTGTTAAGTTGTGAAAAAATTGGTGATTTTTATTTTCTCTAACATTGTTCTTGCATATATTGTTCTTAAATATCCTGATTTACTTTTTAAACTATTAGTGTGGGACCCTGTATCTATTTATGGGTTTGACTCTATTTTAGCTTTTTTGTTTGTTACGGTTTGGAAGGAAGTAGGAATGCCAGGGAGGACAATCTTCAATTCCACAAAAGTGATAAGGGAATGAGCCCCAACAAGCTTTAGAAGTAGAAGGTCCCCCTCCTGTCATCAAAAGCTCCACATCCGAAAATCCTTTATGCATTGATGTTCAATTTCCAAAATGTTACGAACCACAAACCCTAAAGTTGGAGTTCCATATCATGTTGTTTTTTAGTGCTTTTCTTATCCATCGAAGGAAATTTACATTTTGATCATTAATCTTCTAACTCAATGCTTTATTATGTATAATTTCTCTTAGCTTTAATACATTTGGCACAAGAGAAGATCATGGAAAATGACAATGTCAATTCGTTAACTAAAAAGGTACTAAAGTTTCATTGAGAAATAATATAATTCAGATAATGAAAATCAAAATTTTTTCGTGGTTATACCTTAGAGAGGGACAGGAAATTATGTCTTATATATGATTATCTAGTTAGGTCACGTACAGTAATTTCAACTTTTGACATAAGTTGAAATTAGATCTCAAATGCGCATGAAAGGGTGAACAATATAGCATCACTGTGACCTAACTAGATGGTCATGAATAAGGTGGTACTATATATATGCTTTAAATCTCATTTGGGAAGGATCAGGATTCCCTCCATTTGATATGAATCTATTTCACTTAAAATAAAGAGAATCTAATTCATAATTATCACACTACACATTAATTAAGTCAAGAAATGGATTTTACTTGAAAAAATTAAGTGTATCAACCTAAAAAAAGATTATACAACTAGTGTAGCTAGATGCGGAAACTATGGACCCTTAGAGATTTTCTTATAATGTGTGTAGTGGCAGCTAGTAGATTGGATTGATGGCCCTCCATGTAGAAGTATTTTTCATGCACCTCTTATTATGGATTGTAGGAACCTTCTGATATTAATTCCGTCTGTGAAGATTAAGCATCGTTATCATGAAGCCAACTACAACATTGCCGTGCGAATGCTCTACAACAGAAATCTGTGACTTTTGTTTCTCCTTCCGATTATATTTATATTTTTCTTTTCTATGATAACTTGGGTTTGTATTATGAGAAGCTTTGCCCTAAGTTTGTATTTATATCAGTTACTTAGTATATCTAATTAAAGTGTCACAAATACAATGGCATTTAAATTATATGTTACGAAGGACTCAATAATTTTTTCCCTTTATTTTTTTGGACAGTAGCTTGGGAGGCTGGAGCACAAGATAAAAAAAGTATTAAATAAATACTTTTTAATGATATATAAGACAACTATAAAAGGCCTAGTTGGGAGCACAATATTGCAGCTTCTCATCAAAATAAGAGAAGCTGGCTTCACAATATTTTTTAAGAACTTAAATACTTTTGGTTTGCAAATCAAGAATAATTATATAAACTTCTTGATTTTAAAAGTTAAAAGGCCCTAAAAAAAACCCCACCAAACAAAGAGTAATTATATACTAATGAGAGCTATAACATGAGATTAAAAAAATAATAATAATAAATAAAAGATAAAAAGAAGAAAAGAAAACTAAGTACTCTTACAGATCAAATCCACATGAGAAACATGACAATGCCATTGAATCCAATATATAGTTAGCGAATCTGTTAAACATGAAATTTTTATGTCAAGCATCATGAAAACCTTTTTATTGGTAATGACATAAAGCATGTCTTTGCGTTCTAGCCATGATAGCCGATAGGTTAATGGGGTTCATAATAATTAAACTAAAAAGGGGTCGTACTACGAAAACACAGAAGGATATGTCGAAATAAGTGATGGCCTAGCTTATAGCTATAGCGAGAGATTTATTATGTTTTAATGCGTGAAAGAGCATATGGTTCCACAAAAAAGAAGGGTAAAGTGCTACATATATATTGCCCATCATCATGATTGCATGAGGCTCTCTCTCACTCATAGCTTCATGCGAAAAAAGTGTCACATGGTGTAGAAGAATACACTACTAAAGATATAGTCCTCTTTTGGTGATAACAAAAGATATACTACTCTCACATTACATAAATACTGACACACGACAATATAAAGATACTCTATTTCATCCCAAAATATAAATAAATAAATAAAGATTCTCTCTCTCATATAATTAGATATATTTTCTGAAAATATTAAAATTATTACTAGTTTTAATACAAAAGTCTTCCAAATTGATGTAACATTGATAATAAATGTGATTGATTTTACATCTGTAATACAAAAAGTAAATATCAGAATCACTTTTTTGTTATAAAAAAAATGCTATAACACCTATTAATTTTACCATAAAAAATTTACGAGATGGTATAACAATGAATGCTATTGATGTTATTTTAACAATATAATAAATAAATGCTTGAATAACTTCTTTGTTGTTGACACAGATTATAAGGTTTATATATGGTAAAGTTTATAGTATCTCTAACACTAATTTTTCGTAATTATTGACATATCAATTTGCAAAAGTAATATAGTAAAATTTATAGTGTATATTTAAAGTATCACTCGTATATCTGAGTCTTTGAAAGAGTATATATATATATATATATATATATATATATATATATATATATATATATATAGAGAGAGAGAGAGAGAGAGAGAGAGAGAGAGAGAGAGAGAGAATCTGGCAAAGGAAGGCCTGCATTTTAGAATAGTTACACTTTAGTTTCAATTTTTTAAAACATAGTTTGTATTTTTTTATTTTTCTTTTTCTTTTTATGCAAGATAAGCTAGCTTTGTCTGTCCCCCTTGTGCTTTCTAGTTGAGAGAAGCCAAGGCCACCCGCCATCTTCTTCAAAAGCGCACCCTATTCTTCCCTATTTGCATCGCATTTGTTCTTGAATCTCTTGGTATTCTCAGAGCCCCTCAGAGAGAGAGAATGTTCCAACACAAGAAGCCCTCAACTATGAATTCCCATGACAGACCCATGTGTGTTCAGGGTGACTCTGGTCTTGTCCTCACTACAGATCCTAAGCCTCGACTCAGGTGGACTGTGGAACTCCATGAACGATTTGTTGATGCTGTTACTCAGCTTGGAGGGCCAGATAGTACTTATTCTTTCCCATGCTTTCTTTCCAATTTTGTTTTCATTCTATATTATTGTATTTAATAACTTTTCCTTGTATTAATTAATTCTATTGCTTTGTTTTGCCTCTTTTCTTTGTCTGAATCTGTAGAGGCCACTCCAAAAACCATCATGAGAGTTATGGGTGTGAAGGGTCTCACCCTTTACCACCTCAAGAGCCACCTCCAGGTTTGAATACAACAATATTTCAAGCTTCTTTTGCTTTTCTAACTGCACACCTTTTTGTTGTTCCTGATTTTTAGTTAGCTTGACACTTCTCTATCTATTTTTCTTTTTCCCTTTTATGTTCTTTTTATTCTTTTTCTTCTACTTGATTAGAAATTCAGGCTTGGGAAGCAACCCCACAAGGAATTCAATGATCACACAATTAAGGATGGTATGAGAGGTGACTCTTCTTTCTAGGGTTTCTTTATTATTATTTTTGGGAGCATGACATGTTTCTTTAGATACTTATTATAACCTACATGACATGGCTAAATTTTGTTTGTTTTCCATGGCAGCTTCAGCTCTTGAACTTCAAAGAAATACTGCGTCTTCATCCAGCATCATGGCCCGTAGTATGAACGAGTATGTATTATATTTTTCTATTTTTGGTAACATAATAAAAGATTAAATTAAACCAATAGATAGAGAAGTTTTTTTGTTTTTTGTTTTTTTTGTTATTTTGATTTTTTAAAATTTTAATTTAATCATAAAATGAATCACCGAAATTTGTATTTTGATTTGGGGTATGGGGTTTGGGTTTTCTTGTGGATTGTATGTGTGAAACTGTATATAACAGTAACTCACACATGGTTGATGCAATTAGGATGCAAATGGAGGTGCAAAGAAGACTTCATGAGCAATTAGAGGTAACAAAACAGCTTAATTAATTATCTCGTCTACTTTTCATTTCTTCATAAAATTTGTACAAGTATCCTATATGGATTTGGGTACATATGGCAGGTGCAAAGACACCTTCAGCTGAGGATTGAAGCTCAAGGAAAATATATGCAAAGTATATTGGAGAAAGCTTGTCAAACCCTTGCTGGAGAAAATAGCATGCCATCTGCAAGCTATAAGAGTATTGGAACTCAAGGCCTTGGTGACATGGGATCATCAGCAATGAAGGATTTTGGTTCACCTCTTAACTTTCCATCATTTCAAGACCTTAACATATATGGAGGTGACCAACTTGATCTTCAACACATGGATAGGCCACCACTTGATGGATTAATGATGGGAAATAATGATAGTATTTGTCTTGGCAAGAAGAGGGCTAGCCCTTATGGTGGTAGTGGCAAGAGTCCCTTAATTTGGTCTGATGATCTTAGGCTACAAGATTTGGGATCAGCCCCATCTTGCCTTGGGCCACAAGATGATCCTTTCAAAGGTGACCAAATTCAGATTTCACCACCATCAATGGATAGAAGCTCAGACATGGATAACATTTCAGACATTTATGAAACAAAGCCAGTACTCCAGAGTGATGAAAAGAAATTTGAATCTGTAAAGCTTGAAAGGCCATCACCGCGAAGAGGGCCACTTCCAACAGACAGGATGAACCCTATGATCAACACTGGTTCCATGACACAAGGAAGAAATTCACCATTTGGGTAAAATGTAAATCGTTTCTTATTAGATGTAAGTGACTTAATATTAAGGGTTTGAGATCTAGGGTTTTGGGTCTTTAAAATTTAGCAGTTGAGTTAGGGTTTCCAGTTAAAGACTATGGTATAATGCCTTGCATGGCAAATGATCTTATAAGTTGTTATTGTTCTAAATTCTAACTAGTACATTGGTACTTTATTGTGAACAAGGTGAGTAAGTTCTTGATGCTTCTTACTCCAATATACCTCATAGCTTATTGATTTAGGGAGGTACCATTTTATTATGGCCTATTGACAATTATTTGACATTCCATTAATTGATGCTACAGACACTAGCATGCATCTGTGTGTGAGTAACAAATGGGAGTAATAAAGTTTATTCTTTTCTTATAATCACATTGGTTATTTTCTCCTACTTTTATCAGGCCAATTAGCATGGAACATCCCCTGTCTCCATTAAGCACTTGAGAACTTTTCTTCAGAAATTCCTGTGGAAAAAACTCACCATGCATTAAAATGCCATCAGTTTTGGTGGTAAAGTTTTGTAGAGGTCATGATGATACAAGAATATTGGGGTTTCAACTTTTCCTTTGTATTTTTCTTGAAGAAAGAAAAAAAGAAAAAATAAAAAGAAGACATAAATGCATTAAGTGCATGAAATCTCATTTCCTTAATCTTGTGTTTCTTTTTACCTTTACAATTACCATAGATTGTGCCATATATGTTTGTCAAGTGGGTCATCTTGTTTTTATGGTTAATACTCTTGCTAATTTAGTAACCTTTTTCTAACTGTTTACTTTTAAGGTAGTTGCTCCAAGTTAGTTACTCCTATGATTGCAGACAAAAACATTGGGAAATTAAAAAAAAAAAAAAAAAAAAAAAAAAAAAACCAAAATTATATGATTGATCCCATCAAGGACAAAGATAGGGTTTTGGGGAACACATACATACAATAGCAAAAAATAAAAATATTATCACAATTATCTGGTATGCTAGTGTGCATGTGAAGAAAGATTGAAAGAAGCTTTCTTTTCCTTTGAATGCAAAAACAATTTCCTACAAGTGAAGCCGACAAAGAGTATCCATCTTTCATCCTCTTTTATCTTCTTTACTAGTACTCCATATTCCTAAGGTATCAAAACAATTAAAGATGACAACTAGGGTAGCTGCCATCATGACACGTGTACTCAGGAAGTCACTATATGTTGCAGTAATATTTTTAAACACTACATATAGTATTGTGTAAAAGTGCTTGATAGTACAACTTTATGATAAATTTGAAAATCTAGCATAGAGTAGTTTCCAACACAATCTTTTCACTAGTTTTGCAATATATATATATTTAGTTACAATTATTGGTTTTTAATTAAGTTAATTTAGGCTTCTTTGATCTCCAAGGTGTTGTGTGTGACCCTCTTTCCTTTTATTATGTTAAAAGAATGTCTCTCTCTCTCTAGATTTCTGATCTAAAATTAGATCCATGCAGAGGTTTTTCTTTGTTGATTGAAAAAGATGGTGGTGCCACTAGCTTTATTGGTTGCAGAGAAAATGTAGCCACTGCAAGTTGGCAAGAAAGCTCCTTCCAAAAACACTCAGAGAGAGAGAGAGAGAAAGAGAGAAAGAGTGTGAGTGAGAGAGTGAGGAAAAGTTAATAAAGCCTAAAGGGAAGGAAGAATACAACGCACTTCCAAGCGTGCACATATCGAGGAAGCTTCTACCTTTATGTCCCTAAAGCTAAAGAGTCTCACTTACAATAAAAGCTGATGATGCATGGATTTGGTTTCCTTATATTACGATTTTCATGCATTTGGGTTCATGTTTATTCAGACTCACACACATCATCATGTATATATGATAAGGAATACTTATATTTATACGTGTGTGTGTGAAAATGAGGCAAGAGTGTTTCAAGGCACATTCTTCCATGCAAATGTAAATCATTTGCATCTCATTTCATGCACTTTGGATTCTTTTTGCTCACTCATTACACAACTTTAGGTCTAGTAAACAATTTTCCTATATAGCTCTAACAAAGTACGGTTCAGAAGCTTCTTTTGTCTCCTACTTAGCCCACCTCACTATCATAGTTGGAGCCTCCTACTAAAAGATTAGTCAAATATTACAACAAACATCTGGGAAATTAATATTTTCTTTCTTCCTTTTTAGGAATAAAAAAAGAAAAAGAAACAGTCAACAAACCTCTACGATTTCAATCTTTGATGTCTTTTGTGACCACAAATTCTGCCATATAGGCTGTTAGCTAGAGACTTTGCAGTTATTTTAAATAAAAAAGGCAATTATGGGATTAAACATATAGTTTGATGTTAACAAAAGCGAAAAAGAAAAAAAGACAAAGAGACACCTTCAGGTTTTGAACTATATATATATTTAGCAATTAACCTATGATTAATCTAGCTATTGCTCTTCATGTTGTGTACTTTCTTTCTTTAAAATAAAAAATTAATAATGAATTTAAGATTATATATCCTTAAAAGAATATATCTTTCTACTTGTTAGAACCAATCAATTTTGTTGGTGGCAAGGCTACACGTAGCCACGCATATTGTGCCATATATGGAGCCAATCACAAAGTAACTAAACGTCGGTAGAAATTGAGTAACAATTTTACTACTGTGGGAATGTGCAGCAAGGTCATACTTTTTCTTTTCATTTTCTTTTTCACATAATAATTAATAGTGCTAATTAAATTTAGAGGGAGTAACACGTCGCTATACTTTGCTTATCAGTTTTTTGTAATTTTTTTTATCATTAGTCCATAATGTAAGCAATGTGTGGATACATTTCTTTCTTATTCATCTTTAAATATGAACATGATTTCATGAACATGATTTTAATAACATAAATATGATTTCATACACATAATTAATTCAGGTACACTCTAGTTTATGGGAAGAAAAATTTAATTTCCTTACATAAGAGTTATAGTAGCACCATCATTTTCTACAATTTTATCTCAACTAATGATGTGCATAACAAACAAGAGAAAATAAAAAGTTCTATTTGCAATACAAATAATAGAATCCAAATAAATCATTGTCAGAATTGAGTAATAATAGCATAGATCTTGATCTGCAATATCAGGAACACCCAATTAGAAACACATTATGAATTGCATTCTCTAACATAACAAAAAACCATAGAATTTAAGAAAAAAATAGAACTTCAATAGTAGAACCTTTCACCTAAGCCTTTTAATACAAATAATTTTATGTGCTTTGCTCAATGATATTGTTAGAGTTGGTTCATATTTGATCTGGGCCACTGACCAAAAAATTATATGGGCATAGCAAAGTAGAGTACATAGAGCGTAACAAGCCGAATGTATGGTTTAGAGGTATTTCAGGGATTTGTACTGGGTAGGGTTATGTTATATAAGCTTGTTCTAATCTTAATTTCTCATATAAATGATTTATAGCCGCTCACTCCATGTGGACATAAGCCTGTTATTGAACCAAGTAAAATTTCTGTGTTGATTTCTTTCTCCTCTCTATTTTTAAATTGCTTAGATTGATTTTTTTACCCTTTAGTCTCTTTAAATAACTATTACTGAATGTATTATAAAAATAAGTCTCATAGAAACCCCTATAGATATCAAGCACCAAAAACCAAATTATCAAAAATCAATATAATTTCATAGAACTTAAACAATATACTAGAACCAGAGTTACAGTAAATTGAAGAAGAATAAACTTAGTAGAGCATCAAACTCCAAATTTTTATTCATTTATAAAATGTATTAACTACAATGCTGATTTAGAAAAATCAATTAGTACTAGTATCACGTAGGTGACAGAATAGAAGTCTATTAGTTATAGAAATATAGATTTTTTTTTTTGGTTCTTTTCTTTCCAAAATAGCAATATTTTAGCTGTAGAACTGTAAATTTGTCCTTTTATATATATATATATATATATATTCTTTTTTTTTTTTAAGGTTTGACAAACTGTTTTTGAACATGCAGTAATGAATACCAATTAGTTATGGATACTTTAAAGTACCGTCCCTAGCTAGCTTGGTTTTTTCCTCGGAAAACCCAGTCCATATCTTGCAAAAGTTGATTGAATTACACAGAATTGTAGAACTTTTTTATCATAATGGGCATCCTAAAAAAGTTCTTGAGAGAGAGAAGAGGAAGAAAGTAACCTAATCTTTTTTTCTCCCTTCTTTTGAGATAAAAATTCTACATGAACCTAATTTAAGTGTAATAAATTTGTAGAGTGACTATCACACCAAGAGTGTGTAGTGGTAAGTTACTTGGTCATGTTAATTTACTTAAATTTTGTCAAATAATAGTGAATCAAAATTGCATTTTAAATTAATGACTCATGATAGAAATTAAGAATTAATCATTGGCTTTTTCCTAGATAGGAGCTCATTGATGTGGTTGTTGTAATATCACCCCACTTAGTTTTCCATATGAAATTTTCCCTAAAACTGAGATTGTTAGAGGCATGGTATGGTCACAAAACTATTGAGCCACAATATATAAGTGGAGCAATATCATTGAATTAGTATAATTGGTCAACCATTAGCAACCTATAGTTTATGCATGGTTGTGGGTTTCAGTTAGCTCAACTAGTAAAATTTTTTATGGTTGAATAAGAGATTTATGGTTCAATCACCAAAAACTAATTGGTGTCTTAGTTTGATAATAAAGAGCTATCATTAGGAGCAAACGCCATAGATTGAAACTTGTTTTAAAAAAAAAAAAAGTTTATGCATGGTTTGTTGTAAATAGTTGTGGGTCTAATAAAGTTATAGATAAAAGCATTTTAATTATAAAATTTTATAGATTTGTACAAAGTTAGTTATGCTTTAATGTTAAATAAGTGTTAACTAAGTGGCTAAATAAACCTTCTCAAAAAGAAGAAAAAATTGGCTAAATTAAAGTTTTTTAGTTTTAGTTGTAGAACTATATCAGATTAGCTTAGATATGGGGCTTTTTGTAGCAGTTATGCATTAAGTGGGATAAAAGATTTGTATTCCAACACTAATACCACTTGTTTTTTCCCTCTTGACCACCCCGGAATACCATATAGAAAATAATGGTTTTAGATATAAAAGAACCCTTTACTTAAGCCTCTCAAGTCTCAACGGGAGGAACTCAGATTCAATATCATCAATCCATTTATGTTCAACATTAATCTGAGTTTAGGATTTAATGTGTTCCAATTTAAACCATTTATCATGTACATGTAGTCATGTACTTGTTGATAGAGAGGCTGTCATCAGATTTTTTATTCCTCTTGTATTGATTGTGACTTGACATAAGAAGAGTTTTCAATATGTTTAGTTCAAAACAAAAAAGGGTCCCAAAAGCAGCCATAATTTTCTCTTGGGGACCCAAACATATATATATATATATATATATATATATATATATATATATATATATATATATATATATATATATATATATATATAACATCCAGACCAAACTTGTCCAAATAGTATATATACCAAATTATAGTTCACACGGTTCTTTTCTCCTGGCAACTTACTAGTTTATTTTGAATCACATAAAATATTTTTACATTTCTACAAACTTTAGCCATATGGTTTGTGGCGTCACCTAAATTTGCTCTTCTGGTCAATTAACAGCAATCCTAAATAAACCTAATCAAATTCTAATGGAGAGGTTCCCAGTCTGGCTCAAGTGAGAGCTAATGCCTATTGTGATCCACATATGACTTCCATAAGCCATTTGAATTTCATATAATTATTGCTAAATTTCAAAGTTTTAAATCTAATAATGATGATGGAAGAATTTTCACAGTTGAATTGGATTCCGAACATCTACAAAAAGGAAAGAGAAGGTTTGAAGAAATTGCCAAGTGAGCTTTGAAAAGGAGTCTCCAATGCCTAAGTTAGCAAATATTTTGACTACTTTTTATGAAAGAGAGATTTTTGAGATAATATTTTCAATGTAACTTTTGTGTGATGTAGGACCTTCTTATAGGATTTGAATGAGCCTCCTAATTAAGTGCCCTATTAAGAGTCTTCCTTTGATTTTTCCAAAAATTATGCATATCCTTTATCAGGTAAAATTTGAATTTAGGTCGGATTTTATTAAATCCTTTATTATTATGGTGGAAGGATTGTGTCCAGTGTATAGGAACATTAGACCCGTTACTGGATCCATTGAGATGTTGACACATAGCAAATATTTGACACGTGTTAGCATCTTGACAGGTCTGGTATTCATATACACTTAGATCCAAGCCGGTTCCATTATTATGTGATTAATTTTAATTAATCCATATGGAGTAATAACATCACCTACAAACAATTGCTACTCCAACTAGTGCATATGAAATGGGTTGCAAGAACACCCACAACTATATAAATGGAGTGAACCTCCAATTGACTTGACAAGGTTTTTTTTTTTTTTTTTTTTGGGGAGAAGAAATTGACTTGACAAGTTGACATGTAGAATATAAAATAATAGGGGTAATTACACATAACCCACCTATGGTTTGGGTGAAAATCACTTTGTCTACCCATGGTTTGAAAAATATCACTTAACCCACCTGTGGCATGTTTCCGTCAATTTCCGTAACCCATCTCAAGCTCAGCCGTTACAAAAACACCTCTTAACCCCAAAACACAACATAATGTGAATCAAAACACCCAAAACTCAGAAACTTTTCGAGAGAGAGAGACCTGTGGTGAGATCAACGTGTTCTTCATGGTTTGGAGTGTTTAGAGGGGGAGAAAACACAAGTTTCGCAACATCGAAACTAGGGGGAGAAAACATGTGTTTTTATAATGGGATGTGGCTCTCCATTTGGTGGTTTTGTGTCACCATTTGTGGGTTTTGTTGGTTTTTGCATTTAGGTTTGCTTTATTTTTTTTGCAGAAATCACGGTGACCAGTGGTTATTGGTGGATTTGGTTATGGGTTCACAATAGAGAGAAAAGAAAGATAGAGGTTTTGGGTTTTAGAGAATTTGGTTATGGGTTCACAATCTCAATCTCACCACAGCCATATCAAACACCTGGCTTCTCTAAATTCTTCTCCAAATTGTCCTTGTATGTTGGTAAGCTTTTTTTTTTTTTTTTTTTTTTTTTTTTTTTTGAGGTTTAACACATATCCATTATTCAATTTTCTCTCTCTGTTTGGTTTCCAAGAAAATAAAAAGGGAAAAAAAATATTGGGTATTATAGTTTGTGCTGTTTGAGCTTTATATTGCTGTGTAAAGGTTGAAACTTTTGATTTGTTTTCAATTGGGTAGGACAAAGAAATTCTGGGTTTTGTGATTTATGTTGTTGAGGTTCTTGTAAAGATGAGAGACTTATTGAAAGTTGAGCCAAATGGGTGTTTAAGACTAAGATTGAAGAGTTTGATTTCTTTTATAGTTATATGGTTGCTAAGAAAATTTGAGAGAACTTGGGAATGTGAAAAAAATAAAAAATAAAAAATAAAAAAATAAAATTCTAGGTTTAATGATTTATGTTCTTCATGTTCAAGATTTATGTGAATTAAGAGAGAGACCAATACCATTTTTTGATTTTGTTTCTTTTTCATTTTTGTGCTATTTTTTGTTTTGAGAGGAGAGAGACATAAAATTTGAGCAAAAATACTTATTTACTCCTGATTTTAACAGAGGTAGGTTACAGAAAACAAACAGAACATACCACAGGTGGGTTAAGTGATACTTTTCAAACCATGGGTAGGCAAAGTGATTTTCGCCCAAACCATAGGTGGGTTTAGTGTAATTACCCCAAATAATATTATAACAATATTAAAAAAAAAAAAAAAACATGCATTAATATTAGGAGTAAAGATATTATTACTTTTTTTTAGTCTTCTCCCACATTTTATTTTTTTTTTGGTAATGTTTGGACAGATATTCTCCCACTTTTGAAACCCCCATGTCGGCCTAACTCATAAGCATAACCTTAAAAGTTTTGGTGAAGCCGACGAGAAAGGTTCTTTTGGGCCTGACTACAATATTTCCATAAAGTGGACTAATGTGGGCTTTATAGAAACACTCTTGGATCCAACAGAAACATCATGTTAGCCCATTTTAAGGAAATAACATGAGAAAAGACTATGACTGTACTTACAAGCCTGCTTGTTTTGGCCCAAAACAAAAATGTTAAGCTGCCTGTGATTAATAATAAATTAGCCCAGCCAGCCCAAGGATTAAAGTATTAAACAAAAGGAAAACCCGTCAATATATAGGCTGAGACACCAAAATGAAGTTCGGATTCTTTAGCAATAATGATCAAAGTAATGAATTTCGTTCTGGAATAGCTAGAATTTTCCATTCCAATTAGCTAACTGGTTCGACTCACTTTTTATTTCATCTTCCAATCCATTCACTAAATTTGGTCAGAAATGATGATTTTGAAGGTATGCAAACAAATCATTTTTTTTTTTTTTTTATAATTATATAATTTTATTTTTTTAAACCCATTTTTTTCATTATTTTTCTCACATATGACATATTATTATTTTTTTATTATTAATATGATTTTTTTGTTTACTTTATTTAGATATGACGTCTTTTTTTCCTTCATTAAGTGTGTGTCTATATATATATATATATATATATATATATATATATATATATATATTCATATATTCATGAATGACACGATCTATTATGTAATGAGTAATAACAATATTAAGAATGTACACTATTTGATTTGAATTAATTATTTGATGTGCTATATTATTATTATTATTATTATTATTGTTTTGGTAAAGAGCAAATTTCATTAAGAACTAAACAACTACATCAAGGTCAATTACTGTCCGATCAAAAACAGCCCCTGCTGCGTCTAGACTAAGCAGCAAGGAAACATCAGCAGGGGGTTAAAGAAAAATAACAAAGTCTTGAGAAAGCAAGGCTCCCCTCCTAACTAATGCATCATCACATTTTTTAGCCTCCCTATAACAATGTTGAATCTTCATCATAGGAATATCCCTCAGCCCCGCTTTACAATCTCCAAGAATAGCATCCAACCCGTTCTGGTTTCTATCTTCTTTGTGCAGCAGGTCCACCATGAGTTTGGCATCCAGTTCTATAATTACTGTTGGAAATTTTAAAGCAATACACATGCGAATTTCGTCATGAAGAGCCCAAAGCTCAGTAGCAGCACAAGTAGTGATCCCTATAGCTCTAGCAAAACCTCGCACCCATTTCCCATTAGCATTGCGGATCAATCCTCCTTCTGCCAAGCTGGGGTTCCCAGTGGAGGAGTCATCCGTATTTAACTTAGCCCAATTTGCAGGAGGGTGATGCCAGTTGACCTTTATAATTGTGCGAAGACCACCAGACCTGCCGTTTGTTCCGAGATAAGCATATTCAATGGCTTTGGCCATCACCTCCTTCTTCAGATCAATTCGAGTTCTTTCTTTGCTAAATACTACACTATTTCTGTGAAGCCAAAAGCTCCAAATCCCAAAGGGAAATACAACCCCCCAATTAATCCCCTAGCAAGGAGATTTTTTCATGCTACGGCAATTCAGCCTCAACTAATCCATTAGTCTAGTCCCATAAAACAGAGAAGGTTGCATAGGTTGGGGAAATGAGTTCCAAAAGCATTGAGTGAAATGGCAATCCCTTAAAACATGGATAATAGTTTCCGGGGCACCATTGCAGATTGGGTAGGAGGGAGAGACGTCCATACCTCGATAGGCCAGGGTGGCTCGGACAGAGATGCTATCGTGATAGCATTGCCAGATGAAACACTTTACCTTAGGGATGGTGATAGTCTTCCAAATCCAGTCACCTTCAAAAGGATTGGCTTGATCATCATCACCTTCCATGCTAGCCAACCTGTAAGCCTCCTTAAGCTCAAAAGCCCCACTTGGGGAGATATGGTATAATATTATGTGATGATGAATTACATATATTTATTTTGTAATGTGTGTATATATATTATAACTTTAATGGTGACTCTGAAATCATATACTAAAATAGAATAGTATCGAAATATTTTGTTCCAATAGATAAAACTGAATGGCTACCGGTTCAAAATTAACAACTTTAATAATGATGGATCACATTTAGAGGCAGAAAATTTTTTTCCAGTAAAACAAAAAAAGTGGCAGAAATTTTTTTTGATCAGTTGCTTTCAGCAAAAGAAAAAAAAATATTGCAAGAACACATAGCAAGAGAATATTCTTTCAATGTTAAAGATGGTGGTACGATGAATCCAACATACCTAACAAGTCAAGTCCTATCCGAGAAACCAAAAGTAAATGAACAGATTAACATCAGATTGTACCATAAGATACTTGCAGATAAACATGTGGCCAAGGATGCAATAGCATGTGGACGAGAAGAAGCAGAAAAAGAAAAAAAGAATGAATACTTTTTGTACTAAATAACCAAAATACCAATGAAATCAGATTCAATATGGATAGAAAAATAAAGAATGATTGTTTGTTAATGATTAGAATATTTCACTCTTACATGATGAAAATGAAAAATGAATTACCTTTTTATGATGTTTCAAAAAAATCATTTTTCTTCTTTCCTTTCTCATGATGTTTTGAAAAGATGAACTTCATTGATTGATTCATAATAACATTTGTTCTGTCAGATTTGCTTCTATTGGAGATGGTCCAGATGGAGTTAGTCTAGCTAGTATTATGGACCAAGTTGTAGAAGGGATCGCGAGAGAGCTAGAGGGAAAGGGAAAAATACGAGTTACTTTATTGCTTAATCTAGCTCTTATATATTGAACTTTGAATTTTAACAATTTTGGACTAGTTGTATTATAAGCCTAATTCATTTTAAATATTACTGGATAAATACTAATAGAGATATTTTTTTTTTAATAAAAAAAACATTTGTTTGGATTAGGATTAGTTATGTTAGTTTTGTTGAGTGGAGGTAAAGTCGGGTCAAGTCTCAGTTAACCCGTTGACACTATGCTACCACCCATTAAGAGAATAAAGTTGTGTCATTACCAAGTCCAACATCTTGCAGAGGCAGAGACAGAGGCCATGTTAGGTCAAGTCTCAGTCAACCCGTTGGAGCTGAGCTACCGCTCTTTAAAGGAATAAAGTTGTGCCCTTACCATCAACTATAGGAAATCTCAACTCCCTTGAAATAGTACATTTATCCATAACGAGTTGTAACGTTAGCACTTTGGGTTAAATTTAATCCTGTACTTCAATAAACAGAGAGTAAAATCTTCTTTATTTTTTTTTTAATTCCCTCTATCCATGTATGATAAATCCTCTACCTAAATATGTTCATTTATTAAGGATTCCATGTTTTAAGATTCAATTGGCTGTTTCCTTAGTGCAATTGAGACTTGCTAATTTCATGATTGGATCTTACTTTCACATAGCAAAACCAAGAAGATATAGTGAAAAGGATGCATAAAAAATAGATGAAATATTACCTTAGTATTTTTCTCAAAACATTGCCTTAGAAACACCAAATCTCTTATTCCACCCAATGCTTGAATTGGTCATTTGATTTCAACTTAAAAAGATTGGACATTTGAAGCATCTACATACTACACTAAAAGCATTAAATAAACAATTACACCATAAACCCACCAATATTGTGATTAGAAGAAGAAAAAGAAAAGGCATAAAAGCAAAAAAAAAGAAAATTCCTAATGTTAGTGAATCATGGGGAGTGTAGGTTGTCCACAATATCAGCTGGAGGGATGAAGTAGTCTAGTGAGAGCCCTGGTACATTATACACAACATCATCAATTGTCCAAACTTCTTCCATTCTAGTCCTAGTATGTTGTTGTGACAACTCCCCAAACCTGAAAACTGTGGCAATTGACCTGCCTTGATGAGCAATTAACACACCATCCACATCTCTATAGTCTCCAATGCTACTTCCTATAGTAGTTTCCCAATACACAATTTCATTTTCTGGGGTTTGTACCCTAGTGAGGTGGGAGTCTTCCAAGTATACAAGGAGACCACTCTTTTGGCAAAAATAGCCATATAGAACATGCCTAATCACCTCTGCTGAACCATCATTTCTTTCCATCACAGCTGCTCGGTCTGCACATACTTTTAGTACAAAGCAGTCATCATGCCCAAGTCGTTTCTCTCCCAGGCATTGGGCATTGGCAAATAAGCTGGCTGTGGTTTTTGGGTCTAGGCCCTGAACAAATTGATACAACCAAACAATTTAGTAAATAAACAATAGCATGTAAGCCAATTTTAGATGGTAATATAATCAAAACTTGATTCTGGATTATTCATATACTTAGATCCATCTTTCATTTTCTTTTTTCTTTTTTGAATTTACATAGTTTTTTTCCTTTTTTTTTTCCCATGATATATGTTATCTTAAAGTAATTTACTTGTTAGAATGCACAAAGTTTTTATTATTTCTTTATTTAATTTTTTTTTTTTGAAACTCACTTATAAAATTATCTCTAAATTATTAATTTTATGATCCTTACTATGCCAAAAAAAAAAAAAAAATGATAAGACAATTCAAAGAAAGTTTAGTTGAACTGTTGAAGCATGATCCAAGCATTTCTAGAGCCAAAACATGTTGGAAGCAGAGAAGAAAAGAAAAAAGGCTGGCTCTGAAAATTTGGTGTATATACATTTGAAAAAAAGTTGTACCATTTGTTCATTGATGTTTCTAATTTCTATGAGCTATTCAAAATAAAAATATTGTTTCTCCATAAAAAAAAGGTAGGGAGTGATATAGGAATAAGTGGCAAAGAAAAAAAAGTCGAAGGAAAAAAGACAAGAAAAGCAGGGGGCTATGATGCAATAAATGTGGTATTATTCACTAAAGTGAAAGAAATAAAGAAGAAAAAGTTAAAGGCAAAGGATAATATACATGCACTTTAGTAACAGTAAGCTGCAATCCCAAGGTTGAAGAAATAGTAGTGTGTAAAATGACCATAGATGACATCACAAAGATAATCACGTGCTCTACCTAATTCAGTGAGTGACAGTGTTCATAAAAATAAAGCCTTAATATGTAGGGTAAAGCAAGGGACAGTTTCTCCATCATTGTCAGCCAAAATATACCATTTCTTGGGATTATGTCTTTGTTCCTCGGTCTCTATCCTTGTCTGGTAAAGGAATTTTTGAATACCTAGGGTTTGCTTGAAGTCTTGGACCTTTATTTTATTTGGTTGAAATAGATTTTATATTGTTACACAACAGAATTGAACTTTACCTATTTGGGCTTTAACGAGTCTTTATTCACCAAGTGCACAAAAATATTTAATGGGGGTATGTCTAACATTCTTCTTCTCTTTCTTATTTTTTTTGAGAAAAAATAAGTAAAGGAGTGTTATTTTTTTTATCTGAGCATAGCTCTAGTAACACTTTATTCACTGAGTCTGAACTTGCAAAAACAAAAGATCTGGATAAGGCATAATTGTACACTCAACCCCATCGAGAACGTTAATGTCTAACATTGTTTTATACAAAGAAGTTTGGTCTTATTTGATTCTCTAAAAAAGAAAAGTTTGGTCTTATTTTGAGCACCGTGATTATTGGACCCAACCCAAATTAAAATTTCCTAACTTTGACCCCTTTTTTGGTTTAACTACAACTGTACTAAAAATACTTTTGGTATGTGTAGGGTAGACGAATGCCAATATGGAGAACATCATTGATCCACCAAAATTGGCATACATATCTCATTACAATTGAGATACCGAATATTTTATTTCCCATTTGAGAAAATTTAATTGTATATGACATAATAATGATTCCAAATCTAGTAGTATAGAGAATCTCGCGAAAAATGTATTTTTAGATTTGTAATATTTAATATAAACTGAGGTTAGTACCTGTATGATGCGACGGAGTGGGCGTTGGGGGCCTTTCGCTGCGTGTGTGCCTAGCCAAGAAGTGTGGCGCCACACAATTTTGCCATCACTACCAGCTATGACTTGATTGCCACCCACAACCAAATCCAGAGACCACTTGCCAGGCAACATTTGCCAAAGAACGAAGCAACCATTTTCACCACTTCTTGTTCCCAATGTTTTCACATTTTTCCCAGAAGAAACTTCTGTCTCACAACAAATCATCTTCACCGTCCCTGTTGCGTACATGGTTTTTGCACACTTTTGTTGCTTTAGACACCCCGTGGCCGCTAGATATTGTTGTATGATATAATTTGCAATTGAAGTTTCCTGTTAAACAACAATTCAAAACGTTACAAACAACAAAATTGAGTAGTAGTAGTAGTAGAAATAAGAATATAACATGTATATGTATGTATACCATAGGAATGTCTTTGATGTGAAGACGATCAATTGGGTCATTGACTAGGGGAATTGGAGCAAGAGGGCAACCAAGAACACCAAGCAAAAGCCTCAAATCTTGCTTTTTGGGTTGAATAGCACCATCAAATGGGCTTGAAAAACTGGCTCCGGGAGAGCTTTTTGTTGCTCTAAACCATTCACGTATGACTTCCCAAGAGCTCTCTTTTTTGTTACCTTCTTCTTGCATTTCTGGGTCTGGCCATTCCATTAAGGGTGTCAATGGTTGAGGCACGTACCACACTTGTTGCTTTCTTCTCATTTTAGAACCCATATCATGAAACTAAAAGTGGTGAATAAGAGGAACAGTTATTGAAGAAGATGATGGAAATGGTTGAACAAGAAGAAGAAGGCGTAGTATCTAATGGAGGTCATGGTTTGTGGTTATATTTAACAAAAGGTGGGGAGTGTGAAAGAGTTTGAAGCATTGTTTGTGGGAAGAGACAAAAGCGACAGCTTATCTGCCCAACGGCTGAGATGGTATTATAATAGACACACTCGCATGTTGGCCTGTCTATTACCTTTATTCTTCTTTCTATAGGACGACTCCTGTTGTTTTGCTTTTGGCCACTAATGTTAGAATTTCCCAATTTTTAATAACTTTGATAAGTTGATAAGTTATGACAGACTCGATATTCACATTACTTTAATATAAATTACTCGCAATAAATTATATCAATAATTATGAAAACATAATATCAATTTTATTATATATTAGTCATGGTAAGTTATATGTTGTTTCTAATTAGCTCAATTAGTAAAATTAGTAAAAATTATTATCGTTGAATAAGAATTATGAGGCTTGTAAGTTGTACATATTTACATCAGAGATCAATTAGTATTTGACTTAATGATAAATAACAATCATCATAGAGTAAACGCTAAATATGTTAAAATTCTATCTATATGTAAAAGAATCACAGTAAGTTTTGTGAATAATGGTAAAAAAAAAAAGTTTGTGTCCATAATATGCTTATTGTTTGCTTTTATATTTTATCTCTAAACTTTTAGCTCTAAAAGGGGGCCCATTAAGACTGGCTTGGCCGCCCTATTTCTTTCCATGCCTTGATATTAGACCTTAATACTGTAATACCCCTCTATTAATTCCCTCAATTACCCTAGAGGTGATCTTTCTTGGACAATGATCCCACACCACATTTTTTTTTAAGGTGGCCACTATGTAGTAATGTCTGAATGATGACTCCATTGATATCTATAATCTTTATTGTCACACTACAAGCATTGATTTTATCAATGGTAACTTCGAGACATGTACTTAATCTTTGTTGTTTAAATAATCAGGAAAATATTTAATCATTATATTTTTGAAGTGTGTGTAGCAAAATTGGTGCAGATCCTAGATGGTGAATCAATTTTACTAGAGATCACCATTCTTGAAAATCCAAGTTTTTTTTTTTTTTAATTAGTTTTATAGGTCTTATAATCTTATGATATGTCATAAAAGATGAAAGAATAAAACAACATTCCACAACTTATTAAAATGACAAGTTTAGAGTCACATATAAAAATAGTCCTAGAAATGGGCTCATATGAAAGTGATTTTCTACCACTCATAAATTATCATCTTTGCAAGTTATAAAATAAGATAAAACCTACGTGTAGTATATTAGGTTCCTTAATTAAAAAGATAACACTACTTATTCAAATATATATAGATATATATATTATTTGTGTTTTATTGACCAATGCAACTAAGTATTAAAATTAATTTTAAAAGTTAATGTACTGCACTTAAAATATTGTATTTAAATTTTTTAGAGAGTAATTAAATGTGTGGGTGTATTTAACAGTTAGTTTGTTTCTAAAAAAAAAAAAAAAATTACCTACCATAATTGTAAAATAAGTTATATTCATGACAGAGTTGAAGATGAAAATCTCGAATTCAACTCATCTTGACTAAGGAATTTATGAGATAAAGGCTATGATATTGTTTTTTTAAAAAAATTTAGAAGAAAGAGAGAAAAAACTTTTTAATTACTTACTGAAATTTTTTTCTCATTCAAATTCAAGGGTTATTATGGTCTCTTAAAATGGGTCAATTGGTCCAACGGGGTCACCTGCTTTCATGTATTTTTATAATGCTGGAAGCACCCATTTCCATGTAGGACAAATCTACCAAATCTTCATTTTAAAGGTAATTAAAAAAAATGCTTGTTGCAAATCCCAAACAAGAATCAGGCCTAGTTTATGATCTTCCTTTGATCTTGATTCCTGCCTACACTATATAATACACTTCCCAAAGTGGGTCCACAAGCATATAAATCTGTCTCTATATTTATTTTTCACTAACATAAAAACTCTCTCTTTTATGTAAATTATTTTATTCTAATGATTAGGAAAGTTCTCAAAGACTAATAGACTGTTATCCATGTGGATAGCTTTTTTGGATTGTGAATTAGTGTAAGGTAGGGACTCAAAAAAAGAGAGGTGGGCCGGCACATTGGGTTGGAGTTAGACTCAACAAGTGACAAGAAATGGTGGTGATGGGTCGGCATCAGTGGGATGAGAGTGAGAGATGGGGGAGCGGCAAATGAAGGAGATGGTGATAGATGAGTCATTCATAAGGTGGTGAGTGATCTTCAAAGCCAAGCTCTTTGTTCCCACAGGTTGAACTGTGACTTTCATTAGTTGGGGGAGAGAATATAATACATGTGGAATTGGTTTTGGGTCATAAAAATGGTTCATATATAGATTCTGGATAAGTTAGCTAGTCCATCACTATTTCTATTCCCCTTTTTTCCCCTCATTTTTGCATCTTCTGTTTAAAGTTTTTCTAGGTAGTGCTAGCCTGCTAGGTATCCTAATTAGTATCACAGTTTAGGAACTCCAAAGTACACTGAGACATTTAGTCGAACAATTGACATGCGTAAGAATGGGTGAAGCCATTTGAAATAGGCAAATGATACGGTTAGTAAAAATGGTTCACACATCGATATTCAAGATAAGTTGGCTGGTCCATCACTATTTCTATTCCTTTTTTTCACCTTTTTAGTATCTTCTGTTTTAAGTTTTATTTTTTGGGGGGCTATTTCTAGGTAGTGCTAGGTAATTCTTAAATCTTAACTCCTAGTTATTTATTTTAAAAGAGAGTTTCAACGTATAACATCCACTCCTGATAATAGCTTCATTATCAAATAAAGACACTAATCAGTTTTTTAGTATAGGCGAGAATTGAACCTCAGATCTCTTATTCAATAATCAGAGATTTTATCAATTGAGCTAACTGGAACCTACAATCTTAACTCCTAGTTTTTTTTTTTTTTTTTTTTTGGAGACTGTAACCGACACTCTTAACTCCTAGTTAGTATCACAGTTTAGGGCTCCCAAGTATAATGAGACATTTAATTGAACAATTGGCATGCGTGAGAATGGTGAAGCCATTAGAAATATATGCTAATATTTTTAAGTGCTATAATGGGACCATGTTTGTGAATAAAATGAGGATAATCTTTTTGAGGCCTTGCTTGTACATTGCCACCCATTAAAGAAAAATGTAGTAAGTGAACAGGTTTGTAGTTTAGTGGAATGACCCCATTCTTTTCATTAAAAAAATTATAGGTTTGAATTCCCTCATCTCCATTTGTTATGATCAAAGAAGAGAAACACAATAATTTCGTATGTGTGCCTAAAACAAATGGAAAAAAAAAAATGTGCATACAATAATGAAATAATATCTAGAGGTGTCATTTGGTTGTCCTTGAGTATCATATGACCCTATTTATAACCTTTAAATTTGCAGTCATTTTGATTTTATCTATTAAAATGTCAAAATTAATTTTAGATTTGATATTATATAGCAATTTTATTTGAGTCCTTTTATTCATTTTGTGGAACTATGGTTGGCTATCATGACTCATAAATGTCATGTGACTAAATGACTCAATTGATTGGCAACTTCTCATGTTTCTAATAGAAACATCCAAGGTTCTAATACCCCTATCCCCAACTATCGAATAATAATAGTAATAATTTTAAAAAAAAAATTATTTGAATAAAATTATGAACTTCTTCTTCTTCTTTTAATGAAATAAAACCCCTGTAACTTGGCTAATAAAAAATGTTTGAATTGTTACGGTGTGATATTACAACATTATATCATTTATGAGGGTTTTTTTTTTATTACAACAATATTTTTTCTTCTTGATTTTACATTATGAGGAAAAAACTAAAAATGCAAAAAAAAAAAAAAAAGAAAAAAAGAAAAAAAGAAAAAGAAAAAAGAAAAAAAAAAGAAAAAAAGAGAAGCAATTAGGGAAGAAAGATGAGAGAAAAATCTCATTTATCCTAATTAAAGAACAAGATAGTAATATAAAACCATAACATATTTTTCCTATAACAAAATCATAAAGCATATCCTTGTAACATTATTTACAAAATGTTATTAGGAAAATACGAAAAGCTGTAAAACAGAGGAAAACACTAGTTTTAGGGAATGTGCTAATTGGCACTTCTAGAACGCCAATCAGAACTTTCCCTTTCCCTTAGTAGTGCCAATCAAAACTTCTTGTTCAAATTAATTTGGTTTTTGCGTGTTGGCTCTCTCACCCACGTCCTTGCATGTGATTTAACTCTTAGATGACAATCAAGAGGTCAGAGGGATGAAATTTACAAGGTTGAAATTGATTAGTAGTAATTAGTTAGAGTCGTAGCACATTAATCACGTGTAATTCTTAGAAACTTATGTTAAACAACATAAATTCGTTTACAGTCAGGTTGTAGATTTATAGCTCTTATACTTCCAAATATGTATCATGGAACTAAGGCATGGTGTTGCAAATATCACCTATGATAGGAAATTAGTAACAACAGAAAATATTATGGGTCCATAGATGCAGTTGCACATATTTAAGAGATTAAGTTCTAGAAGGATGTGGTGTAAAACCCAATTTTTTTACCCTTCAATTCCAACATGCCATAGCATCTATCACATATTAAACAGTAGACACAACCACACTCAATCAATTCAAATACCTATATGAAAATCCAACTCAAGTAGGAGTTAATTGAGATGTTATTTGATGTGGCAGGATATATTGAGTTTTAAGTAAATAGTTGATGTGGTCATCTCTAATTAGATGTGTAAAACATGGGTTTTACACCTCATTCTTATCATATTCGGACTCATTCTTTAAATTACGGGGTATAAATAAGCTTTATTTTCCTAGGAATGCAGTGAGTTGTTACACTTTGGGTAAAGCAAGAGAGACATGATAGATATAATTGGATTGGATTACTAATCAGTAGATGGTGGAAATAGTCTAATAAGAGTTCCACTTTAAAATAAGTAAAAAGAGACAAAACAAAATAGTACTCACCTCATTGTCCTTCACTTTTAGCCCATTATTTCGGTTGAGATAGACTAATTAATGTCATGTTCTCCTTTGATATTAGAGACTTGAATCCAATTACTTTGTCCAACCCAATATATACTTCTATTGGTACTCACATTAACACAATTTTTATTCTTCTTAATTCAAGCCAGCTTCAAATCCGAGACATCATTGATCATTCATTCCTTATTCTCCAACTTTAGCATGCTTGATCGGGATCAATTAACAGAAGTGAGCATTTGGAAATTTTCTATAGCTAGATTGATCCCTAATTGAAAATAAATGGAGACCCTAAATTAAATGAATGGAGCAAAAGTAGTACTTGATCTTAGTATATTTAGAATTAATTCTAAAGTTCTCTTATAATGTCAAGAGAAGGGCTATCTAATGCAACTTATAATTTTATAATCTTGCCACCATTCCTTGCCTAAGTTTCTTCTTGCAAGACTTTTGAGGCTTCTATTCCTAGGAATTTGTAATTTTTCTGTCTTTATATATCTAATTATATATTAAGGACACCCCAAGTAAGAATCTGGCAAAGACCAAGAAGTACTCATTCTTAGCATGTTAGCTGCCAGCCCTTCTTTATCACTCCTCTTGTGTGACTATAGAGAATGTTCTGAAGTCGTCTTCAGTAGGAGTTGTTAGTTAACAATTCAACCATGGATACCTTTATTTAATTTTTTTGTGAACACATGGAAGAAGAACAATTGCATGTAGCCAAATGACAAACCAATTGAAACTTCTGGTTTTGTTGCTGATGCTGTAGTTAATGATTGTGGCTCCGATATTATGATGGTTTTATTATTCTAAAATGCTCTGAAATTCACATGAAATAAAACAGAACTGTGATACAATCCTCCACTCTATTTAGAGTTCTAGCTGTCCAAAACAATTCCATTAAAATTTTATGGGTAGGAATAAAATGGACAATCTACCATTCCTAATCCACTTCAAAACACTCCAATAACACAGTGACTCAGTGTCCATTATTTCTAGTAGTTCCAATATTATGACACTAATAATTTGAATTACCCACCACCCTTTTACCACTTTAGTACCAAATCCCATACACAAATTTTATATTACCTCAATATAAATAAAACTAAACCATTGAAGTTGCAAATATCAATAATTGAGACAAACTCATCACTATTTCAAATTAAGGGAATGAAAACTTAATGAGAGAGAGATGAACCTCAGTGAGAATGATATCGAAAAGATCCATCCCTGCTTTTGAACCCCCAATCATTGTTTGGTGCCTGAAATTTTCATAGGAAAAAAAAAACTGAGTTTGTAATGGTATGGCAGGTAATTGGGTAAGATGATGGACTGTTTGAGAGAGGAAAAAAAAACCTCCTTTTAGTATGTATGGCTAGTCGACAAACTCTATCAATCTCTGTTTTTAATGTGGCTAATAAGGGTAACAGATAGGAGAGAGAGAGAGAGAGAGGATTTACACTTACATGATGGACCACCAAAGCTTGTTTGAGGATGTATCTCTCTATTCTTTGAATAGAATCTTGTCAAAGGATGGTTAGTCAAGTCGTTATTAGCGTCTTTGGAAGTGAAATTTAGTATTTTGTGATATTTAGAAGAAACGAATATTGCATAAAAGATTAAGTTTGAAGCCGAAATTTAGAGAGAGAGGAGTACCAGTGGAGTTGCAATTTGTTACTGCGTTGATCATTATCTACTACTATCTGTTGTGTTGATCATTAACAGATGGTTCTATAGTTGTAGGACTTTTAATTTGTAGATGAGGTCTATCCTTAAAACATTGTGATTAATTTCCTATACATTGAGTTTCCTTTTGCGTGGAAATAAGGGGTGGGAAGCTTAGGCGGAGGGGGAGTGGGTCGACCATCTCTCTTATAACTCTGTTTCTTCCCTCTAGAATTTTCTCTCTTCTTTAGAGCACCATTTAACGCTTGCTTAATTTGACTCCTCGGTATTTGCATTGCTGTAAATTCAATGAATATTTGGATGGATATTTATGATGTAATCTTAACTTTGGCATCAAAATTAAGAAATTTTTTGACACACATGGCACAAAATTGGACTGTAATTTCATATTTGAATAGAACAATTGGAAGGATAATTACGGTGTAACTAGTGTTTAACCCGCGCAATGCGCGAGATCATTTTACGTAATAGAAAACAATCAACATAACAATACATTAAAATTCGTCAAGTGCATGTTGTACGGCCCCTCATTTGTCCTATAGTTGTAGAAATTCTATCTATAAAATACAATGCAAAATATCACTTCCTTCATATGATACAATAGTTTTCATCTAGAAACAAAATATCAAGCACATGATATATATATATATATATATATATATATATATATATATATATATATATATATATATATATCAAGCAAACTAACCACAAACTAAAGGTCTTTTATTATTATTTTTTTTCTTTCTTTTAATAAGCCTTGGGTTTATAGAGACAAAACATAACCTTAATTCACAGCACATACTTTGAAAACACTCTGTTTTTTTACTCCCCATTCTCCAATGAGAATTGCTCTTTTGGTTTCCATGTTAATGTGTCAAGCATATCACACCAATACTTGTGTGATCCAAACTCATTTAAGTAAAACAACTTCAAATTGTTAATTACAATGGACAAAATTAGAATCAATCAATCAATAAATAAACAAAACCACTAATAAGATTTTAGATGAAAAATATGAAACAATTCTCACAAAATCTAAAGTTATATATTACAATGTCCTTAAAATAAAATTTAAAAAAAAATAATTCCGGCAAACATACACAAAATAAAATAATAGATGCAAGAAACCATTGTTTGCAAGGGACTAAACTTAATTTTGTGGTGGGTATATATTACAAAGCAATTTGTTGGGAATTTTCTTGCATTCAACTCTATATACCTGTAAATAAAAATACAACCTAAATAAAATCACATATTTTCATGCAACAATAACTGCACACACACACACACCAAATAGAAAGGAGGAAACCAAAAAATTAAAACAATAATAAATAAAAAAAGAAATAGACATTCCCTCACTTCCCCACTCTGCCTACACTGAATCTAATTTAAGGAGATGACAGACATCATCAAATAATTTGCCACCAACAACAACTGTTTCAAAGGGGAACCCAATCTGGAATTCTTGGAAATTATCTTTAGCATTGCCACTAATCAGCTAATATCAGTCAGTTACATTCAAACTAACTAAATTCATACATGCACTAAAGAATTAAACCTAGTATGTAAACATTATAAACTGAAAAATCAATGTGTATATAAATAATATCAAGGAAAATACTTGTGAACTAAAGTATCTCTTAATTAGCACACATACGCAATTCAAAGAACTCAAAATTCCATTTATACACTTCTCTGATTATGAGATTAAACCTAGGGCATGAATGAGGGGGGGAAAAAAAGTAAAAAAAGACACTTGTTCTGAAAATGACCAACCTGGCATCAACATATGATTTAGAAAAAATGATAATTGAAATCTTATAAGTTTGGTTCAAGAAAAAATGATAATTGAAATCTTATAAGTTTGGTTCAAAGTTTTTCCGAAGGTTGTGGGTTTGAGAGAATTAGTTATTGATCCTCAAGAAGCTTACATGATAGTAATGATTACATTGTCCTTTTTAGCTTTAATATGAATATCACGATCAACATACTCTTTTAAAAGCTCAAGCTCATCAACATTGAGAAACGACAGCTTGTCTAAGGGCATTGTTTGCATTGCTGTGACATAATAAACCACATTTTGGAATAATCAAAATCATCTAACTCAAAATGAACTTCAAAATTCTGGATTATTGATTTTTTACACTCAATTTATGACAAAGTTCAACGCTAGGGGATAACCATAAGCACCAGCCCCTTTTAAACCCAAGCAATTTTTACATAATCACAATCATACTTCACTACACAAAATATTTCACACCTGAAAACCAAAGCCAAAAAAATTCAATTTTGGAGTTGAAAATAAACTTCCAACCTAGACTCCATGTGGCCACCAATCAATATATTACTAAAAGCTGAAGCGTAGCGTTTAATGCTGCTGCGCTCACGTTGAGCCACGTCAACGTCCACGTCATCATCTTTTTTTTTTTTTTTTTTCCATTTTCTTATAATTATTTATAATTTTTTTTTTATTTCATATTTACACTTCTCCAACCTTTCTTCCTCCCTTACCTTTTCATCTCCCCACTACTTCTCTAACCTTTCTCCTTCTCTCATTCTCTCACCTTCTCATCTCCCCACTACTCTCTACATTAATATCATTCTTCATCTTTCCCTTCATCTTCCTCTATTTTTGTCTCTTCTTATTCACACTTTCTTACTATAAATTTGTCACTATCTCATTCATTCCATGCATAGTTTTTCCTTACAAAAAAAAGGTTCTCTCTCTCTCTCTCTCTCTCTCTCTCTCTCTCTCACACACACACACACAATTTTGTAAGTGGATTTTTATTTTTTATTTTTCTTGCATCTTCGCTTTAGGTTGATAATTTTTTATATTCTTTAATCTACTTTAGGTTAATGCGATTCAGTTCTCTCTCTCTCTCTCTCTCTCTCTCTCTCTCTTTGATTGTTAAATGTTATCCTATTGCACTATAAAGGATTAAATATAAAAATATAATATTATTCTAATACATAGCATGATTTAGATAATTTAATTTGGTAGCTACTGTAATTTGATAGCATGATTTTTATAGTGCTCAATTTAGATGTTAAAATATGAGACTTTAATCATTTTTGTTTATTTTTTAATCCTTTGTGGTAGACAAAGTACTCTATAATGCAATTTATTTAGAGAAAAGCAAAGATTGGCTAAACAAAAGTTATTGGATGAGAGACAAATTTTATCTTTCGCAATTTTACTTTAATTATTATTATTATTATTTTATAACAATGCATATATAAAAATTTAATTCTTAGATTTTGCTAATAATTGATTATTTGATAATATGTTTTGGGTGGATGAAATTACAATTTCCGCAAAGAAAATAACCTTAGTAGATTATAAATAACAATTTTTTTTCCTAATTGGTTCAATTAATCATAGTTAAGTTTTATTAATTTTTTTAGTTACTTTTTTCAGTGTTTTGGATTGTAGGCAGAAAAAATAAGTTTGAGAAAGCTGCGCTCATGTTGAGCCACGTCAACGTCCACATAATCATCTTTTTTTTTTTCTTTTTCTTTTTTTTTTCCATTTTCTTATAATTATTTATAATTTTTTTTTTTATTTCATATTTACACTTCTCCAACCTTTCTTCCTCCCTTACCTTTTCATCTCCCCACTACTTCTCTAACCTTTCTCCTTCTCTCATTCTCTCACCTTCTCATCTCCCCACTACTCTCCACATTAATATCATTCTTCATCTTTCCCTTCATCTTCCTCTATTTTTGTCTCTTCTTATTCACACTTTCTTACTATAAATTTGTCACTATCTCATTCATTCCATGCATAGTTTTTCCTTACAAAAAAAAGGTTCTCTCTCTCTCTCTCTCTCTCTCTCTCTCTCTCTCACACACACACACACACACACACACACACACACAATTTTGTAAGTGGATTTTTATTTTTTATTTTTCTTGCATCTTCGCTTTAGGTTGATAATTTTTTATATTCTTTAATCTACTTTAGGTTAATGCGATTCAGTTCTCTCTCTCTCTCTCTCTCTCTCTCTCTCTTTGATTGTTAAATGTTATCCTATTGCATTATAAAGGATTAAATATAAAAATATAATATTATTCTAATACATAGCATGATTTGGATAATTTAATTTGGTAGCTACTGTAATTTGATAGCATGATTTTTATAGTGCTCAATTTAGATGTTAAACTATGAGACTTTAATAATTTTTGTTTATTTTTTAATCCTTTGTGGTAGACAAAGTACTCTATAATGCAATTTATTTAGAGAAAAGCAAAGATTGGCTAAACAAAAGTTATTGGATGAGAGACAAATTTTATCTTTCGCAATTTTACTTTAATTATTATTATTATTATTTTATAACAATGCATATATAAAAATTTAATTCTTAGATTTTGCTAATAATTGATTATTTGATAATATGTTTTGGGTGGACGAAATTACAATTTCCGCAAAGAAAATAACCTTAGTAGTTATAAATAACAGTTTTTTTTCCTAATTGGTTCAATTAATCATAGTTAAGTTTTATTAATTTTTTTAGTTACTTTTTTCAGTGTTTTGGATTGTAGGCAGAAAAAATAAGTTTGAGAAAGCTGCGCTCATGTTGAGCCACGTCAACGTCCACGTCATCATCTTTTTTTTTTTTTTTTCTTTTTTTTTTCCATTTTCTTATAATTATTTATAATTTTTTTTTATTTCATATTTATACTTCTCCAACCTTTCTTCCTCCCTTACCTTTTCATCTCCCCACTACTTCTCTAACCTTTCTCCTTCTCTCATTCTCTCACCTTCTCATCTCTCCACTACTCTCTACATTAATATCATTCTTCATCTTTCCCTTCATCTTCCTCTATTTTTGTCTCTTCTTATTCACACTTTCTTACTATAAATTTATCACTATCTCATTCATTCCATGCATAGTTTTTCCTTACAAAAAAAAGGTTCTCTCTCTCTCTCTCTCTCTCTCACACACACACACACACACACACACAAAATTTTTGAGTGGATTTTTATTTTTTATTTTTCTTGCATCTTCGCTTTAGGTTGATAATTTTTTATATTCTTTAATCTACTTTAGGTTAATGCAATTCAGTTCTCTCTCTCTCTCTCTCTCTCTCTCTCTCTCTCTCTTTGATTGTTAAATGTTATCCTATTGCATTATAAAGGATTAAATATAAAAATATAATATTATTCTAATAGATAGCATGATTTGGATAATTTAATTTGGTAGCTACTGTAATTTGATAGCATGATTTTTATAGTGCTCAATTTAGATGTTAAACTATAAGACTTTAATCATTTTTGTTTATTTTTTAATCCTTTGTGGTAGACAAAGTACTCTATAATGCAATTTATTTAGAGAAAAGCAAAGGTTGGCTAAACAAAAGTTATTGGATGAGAGACAAATTTTATCTTTCGCAATTTTACTTTAATTATTATTATTATTATTTTATAACAATGCATATATAAAAATTTAATTCTTAGATTTTGCTAATAATTGATTATTTGATAATATGTTTTGGGTGGACGAAATTACAATTTCCGCAAAGAAAATAACCTTAGTAGATTATAAATAACAATTTTTTTTCCTAATTGGTTCAATTAATCATAGTTAAGTTTTATTAATTTTTTTAGTTACTTTTTTCAGTGTTTTGGATTGTAGGCAGAAAAAATAAGTTTGAGAAAGTTTGTTTAAAACTAAAAGAATAATTTCTAAATTTTATTTTCTTTTTAATGATTCACAAAATGTTATAAATAACTTTTATTAAAAAATAAATATTTTCGTTAAATTGCCTTTTGAATTTTTGAGAAAAATTGTATTTTTTTTCATTTTAGTACGACAAAAATTATTAAATTTATGATTTATGATTGTTTCTATATTACATTTATGATTATTCTTATAATGAATAAAAATATAATTACAAAATACATTACTCTTTATTAAATTAGTTTAAATTGTATAAAAAAAATTTAATAAAACTACCATAAAAATAATTATCATGCGCAACGCGCAGGTTTGTGGCTAATCTATATATATATATATGTATATATATATATATATATATATATATATATATATATATATATATATATATATATATATATATATATAAAACCGAAACCTTTGGAGCTCCCACAATTTTCCACGTCATCACTATTTTCTTTTTCTTTTTATTTTAGATTCTTTTTATTTTTGGTTCAATTTTCCACGTCATCACTATTTTCTTTTTCTTTTTCTTTTTATTTTGGATTCTTTTTATTTTTGGTTTTATATCTTATCAAGTATTACAATAGTTTAGTTTAAATAAAATTCTATTAGATATATGTTTCAAAAGCTTGAAAATAGCCTTTGGAGCTCCCACAATTTTCCACGTCATCACTATTTTCTTTTTCTTTTTCTTTTTATTTTAGATTCTTTTTATTTTTGGTTTTATATCTTATCAAGTATTACAATAGTTTAGTTTAAATAAAATTCTATTAGATATATGTTTCAAAAGCTTGAAAATTCTATTTCAACTAAAATTTTCACAAATATAAACTTCTGCCAAGGTCGAAACCCTTCATACTCACTCAAATTTTCACAAAGAAAACACACATATCAAATTGAAGCCATAGCAGGAAGCAAGTTGATTCTTCAACGAGAACAAATCCTGTAGTACAAAGGCCACCTAATTGCTTTTAGTTTTGAACTCGATTGTCTTATTAACAACAAAGTCTATGAATTGCAGTGATGGACAGCCGTCCACAAATAACATCCACGCAAGGGCTTGATGTTCTTCTTAATTATCTCATATAATTCTAGGAATTATTTTATTTAATTTTTTTTGGAATTAATATATTTAGATGGTTGGCATAGCAGACAACGTAAAAACAATTTTTTGTCATTTATGTTGCCTTCTGCATAACCCTAAATCAATGTTGAAATGTTGTGTTTTACAACCATTTGATCTTGGTAACCAAACCCTGCACCTATGATTGTTTATGATTATTTTTGTTCATTGTTTGTAGTTTAAACCCATTAAAACTTATTGGCTGATGGTATTTCATGGTTTTTTTTTTCCCTTTACTTTTACTTTCAAGGTTGCTAGGAACACAACCTAACATGTGATTTTTTTTCATTGTTTAAAGTTTAGACCCATTAAAATTTAAAACTAATTACTTTATAGGTTCATGTACTTTTTTCTTCTTCTTATTTTTCTCTTTTGAATAGTCATATATTTTGTGTTAGTTTTTGCAATATTTGTACATGTTTAGCAGATTTCAACAACTATACCATGTATTATTCTTTTGAAGGTAATCAATTTTTCTTTTATATTTCTCTATTATAAAATCATATATATATATATATATATATATATATATATATATAGTTTTGTTTCAATAATTTATAGGATGTAAATCTTATGATTCCTTAATATTTTTTGGCCTTTTGGAAGTTTTAACATCTGACTTTTTGAGTTATATTTTTGTAATATCCAAAACTATCTGGAAAATTTCAATAATTATAACCATGAATTATTATTTTGAGTGTAACAAATTTTTCTCTTATATTTCTCTGTTGTGTAGTCACACACACATATATTTTTATAATTTTTAAGCTCTTAATCTTTTGATTCTTTTCAATAGTTATAAGTTTATAGTCATGAACTATTCTTTAATATTTTTCGTAAGTCATTGCACGTTCAAACAATGACTTCTTTATCAAATTGTAACACAAATTGAAGTTATACAAGAGCAATTCATGCAATAATATAGTTTCTTAATCAATTTAAAATTTTATAAAATCAATTTAGTTTACCACATAAATAGGTAGGTTCCCGTGCATAGCACGGGTTGGTGGCGACTAGTGTTTATTATGTGTGAGACACTGAGTCTGAGAGATGATATTTACAATTTTTTAATAATGCCTGGCCTTTGCTCTACCAGTTGCACTATTTGGACTTAAACCACAATAGCCAAGTATCAAAATAATCTGGAAAAATACATCTAGGTAAATATCATTCATCCACCAATCTTAGAAAAAACTCACAGATATACACATGCCCAATAAGCTCCAGAAGAAACAGCTTGTCCTTTGTATTTGCACAAATAAATAACCAAATTTCTATTATATGAAGCAATAAATTCCATTTTGCAATCAACCATTGTATAACCTTGGTCTATCCTACGTAAAAATTAGAAAAAGACAACTATAATATAAGCAGCATGTTTCAACAAATAGTAATATACTATAAGAGCTTGTACCTTTGAGTAAAACATTTGAATTTTAACCTTTGAACTATTCATAGTTGTTCTGATTTTCACTAATCATAATCTTGTGTTAGTGATATGGCTCACTGCTTCATTAAATTTTTCTCAAAAAAAAAAAAAAAAAAAAATTCAACCAGATAAACCTAAATCATAACCAATTGAACCAAATACCCAAATGTAAAACATAATTAACACCTAAATTTCAAAAATAAAAAACATAACATAACTCTGTCTCTACTTTTCAACAGCATCCATCATATAAGGATTGAAGAAAAAAGAAAGAACGAAGAGAAGAAAAGAAAAATAAAATAGAATTCAGAGAATGAAATTGAAAGGTTTGATGTTTTAAAGTCACAAATTTTCGCGTTCTTTTTTGGAAAATGGCAAATTTTTAAGTGGGGTTTTTTCCTACATGTAGCAACATCCTTAATGGTAGAGCCTTACCTTCTCTTAACTTCTGCTTTTATATATAGTATTAGGTATTTGGTTTCAAATCATGTCTCTAAGACATTTGAAATGTAAGACCATGTTAACAGTAAAACTGGCATTGTACACTATAAATAACCTATAAAAATTAGCAAGGGGGAGAATCTTTCCAAACTTAAAATTTAAAAGTTTAGGGGACTGGAGATAGAAAGCTCTAGTACGGATTTAGGAACTAATTTATGTGGAAAAACAGATCATGCCATATGGACACATTTAGGAATTCTATCTAACTCTGCCTGATTTGCCATTATCTAAAACAACCTTTCTAACAAAGAATGCCTAAAATCACTAAAATGAGTAGCACCATAGACAAAATAGGCTATATATTTACTATCTTAGGCATTGCAAAGCTAATCAGTGCTTTCAATATAAAAAACTTAGCAGTCTCAATTTTCAAAAGAAAAACAAATACTAATCCCAATGAATTTCATAAACGGTCAGTCAAAACCAAATCTAACTCAAATAACTAAATCTGAATCTAAACCAATCCAACCAAGAAATTCAAACCCAAATCATATTCAATCCCCAAATTTGAAAACGAAAAAGAAAAAAAAGACAATAACAAAAACAATAACTTTACCGATTATGGGGTAATGGGTATGCAGCCTATCTCTCTGTGCTTTCCAGACTATATCTCTGCGTATGAAGATTTAAACAATTCTTTGTTTCTTTCTCTTTAATTGTACATTAGGATTTCAATCTTAGGAATTCCTATCCTTCATAGGAAACATTACATTAGTAAATGTAAAATATCAATCAAATTAAATTTAAATTAAAATAGGATTCCAATCCTTAACATCTCAGATTTCTAATAAATGCTAAAATATCAATTTCTAATAAATGAAATACATCTGCCTTCAAGTTCTCCATATCAATATCTGAGAGTTCTGCGAAGAAGAATCCAACCTGATAAAACATCAGATCCTAACTTCAGTGACCATTCCAGAAATTAATAAAATTAAGGACAGAAAAAATAATTAGAATGATAAGAAATGAAGTGGATCATCATCTTAGTTCATCAACCACCTAAAAGAACAATAGATACATCGAAGCCACTCCATATAACTACATTTTCAAAAGACATAAGAAAGACGTGGAGAGTAACATCCTTTAACTGAAATAATTACTTTCTCAACCTCCGAATATTTGGAAAATGGGTTAATCTGCCAGGTTCACTATTTTGTAAAATAGAACCTAAGACAATCTTTTCTTTCATTGAGCTTTAGGTCCAGTTCAGGTTATGTCTAAGCAGAATTCCACCAAAGTACTTGAGTCATACCATCAAATTTTGCAGAACAGAGACATTATCAGCTGCAATAAGTTTTGCTACCTGACATGGACCATTAATTATAAGGGACCCACATGATGTAAGGTCCACTTACATGGAAGATCCAGGTTCATGCAATCTCCATAGTAATTGTAGAAAAATATGCACTCTGCAGAGCTAATGTTAAACTGAACTGTTGAACAAAATTGACCAATTTTTTACTTCAAACATTTTGAGTACAGATTTAGTTCTGCCAATTTTAAAGCAACTATACCTTTTGTAGGCACAGTCACGGTTGCACATATATATGCATCTTTATGCAAGAATAATAGTAAGATATTCACGTACTCATACATAATATGGTCAAAGAAATATCAAAACTAATTTCAAACAACCATTTATCCATAGTGCTTCTTATTTACACAAAATCTTGTACAAAGAGACATTCATTTTCTGAAATCAGTACACATCCCATATTCACCTTAAGGTATTAGATTCACTTAACAACAACAACAAAGCCTGAGTCCTAAAACTTAAATAATGTAGCCATACATAATAGAAGCTTGACACTTAAGTTTTTTTTGTGTTGCAGTTATGATGTGTAGTTATATATGATTGTGTAGTATTAGTTCTTACTCTATTGCCATTCATAGTGATTATAGAGTTTTACAACTCTGGGAATTGCTTGTTCTTGGTTTGGAGATTACTAACTATGTATATTAGGTCCATAAAGGTATTCTATCCAGGAAAGTCACATTCAGAAGCTCTGAAGTATGATAACTCATTCATTTGATTTGTGGGATTTGGCTGAACCTCCAGTTATAAATTTACCCTTATTAACTGCCATCTGCAATTAGAGAGAAGTATAGGGGTAATGTTTGGTGGTTGATCTATTTGTATTAGCAAATGGGTATATCATTATAAGCACTAATTTCAGGACATGGACTGGAATATATCCATCATGTATAACAAAGCTAATTTTGGACTTTCCAAATGTTAAGCCTTGGATGGGAAAGCTACTTGTATCTACACAAAAAATGGTGTAGCTTCTTTTTACATCTAGCAAAAGTAATGAACACATATGCCTCTGCACATGTTGTATTAAACACACTACCTTAGACTTCTAGTTATGTCCCTACATATTTTACCTGACTAATGTCAAGGACTCAAGATCACTGCCAATTACCTAGAGCCTTGGACAACTCTACCTGCACCAAAAAAATCATCTTGAGCCTTTACTTTCTTCATGACACTTAAGCATTTGCTCCTCAAATTTTATATGACATGAGCAGATTATGTGTTTGGCTTCAATCCTAGATCTGTGGGATCCATTTGTATTTACATAAATCTGGATATGGATTAACAAATTAGTAGAAATTGTGTTTCTTTGTTTCAAAAAAAAATTCTTACTAATTTTTTTTATAAAGAATTTAACTACACCATAATAAATTTATAAAATAAAAAACCCAAACGGTATTTTTTAAGAATTTAACTACACCATAAAAAATTTATAAATTTAAAAAACCCAAATGTAGGTGCTCTTATTACCTTGACAGGTCGACCATTTGGCTTAAGGCTGATCTTCTGTGTTGGTCCTATATTCCTGGAATCATTCCAAACTTTAAAAGACCACATAGAAACCCAAAATTCAAATTCATTTAATTTTGAAAATTTGCAACAAAAATCTCTGAGATGCTACTTTCTATGGAAACAAAAAGAGAATTCAACAAAACCTCGTGCGCTAAAAAAGCATCCCATGCCTAGTCCCTGAGATTCTCAAAGAAGCTAATAATCCTTTTTTTTTTTTTTTTCTAAAAAAGGAGATTGAGAAAGAGAAAGAGCATAACAATTTAGTTTTAGAGAAACAGAGAGAAATAGAGAGATTTAGTGACCTGGTGAAATCGATGCCAAGCATGGAAAACCCAAATACCTGAATCAAAACCAAATCTAACCCAAATTCCTAATCCAACCAAATACCCAAACATAAATCATACTTAATGCTCAATTTTCAATGGTTGGAGACCAACTGGTCTGAGATTTATATCTATGTCATTCCCTTTGTGCCTTACTACCATTTCTCTCTCTCTCATTACTTTTTCTGTGGGTTTGTATTTATAAACTCTAAACTACATAAAGAGTATTTCATAAACTACATAGAGAGTATTTCAAGAAGAAAAACAATTGAAGTATAAGCATAAGATTTTAAGTTAAAACATAGATATATTGAAGATTGAAGATGCTAATTCGAATAGGAGAAGAAACAGTAAGATGATGTGGACCTTCTGTATATGTTGCAGAGAGGAGATGGGGGAAGAGCACAAATACAAACAGCATATGCCAAAGAGAGGAGATGGGTGTAGAGCATGAACCCATCTATTAAAACAGGTTTTAACTCTTCTTTTGGCTTAAAATTGTGCCATAGTACACTGCCATCTTTCATTTAAACAGCCAAGTTTGAGAAATTCATCTAATTCTTCTCAAATTTTTGTGGGAAAATAACTATTATAAAGTCCTCTATAAGTGGATTATCAAAAAAAAAAAAAAAAAAAGGTCCTCTAGAAGTGCATAATTGCGGCAATAAAGATGAAGCAAACATCAGACACATTAATTCCAATGCTTTCAAGATTTCTAAACCTTGATTATCCAAAACCAATTATAAAGTCCCTAAAACTAAACCAAAATCAAACACAAAATTAATTGAATCCAAATACTCCCAAAAGTTTTTAGTACACGGAGAAACTAAATCGAATCAAAAAATCAAATCAAAACCTAATGTAACCCAAATATCTAAATAAAAATCAATCCAACCAAATTACTCAAAACTAATTCATATTTCATACCCAGATCTGAGGAAAAAAAAAAAAAACCTTAACCTGTGGTAGCTCAGATTCACACTCCCTCTCACTTTGTCATCACACCACAAACCAACACTCACACCGAAATGAAAACAGCACAGCAATGTCAAATTCCAATGTATAAAATGAAAGGTTTTCATAGAAACATACACTGATACACAACTCTAGGAACTATATTAAATCTTTCGCTCTATGACTAATTATGTATCTTTCATAAGAAAAAGAAAGAAGAGTAGAATTGATTTGTTTAATTTTTTGAATACTCATTTGATTTGTCTTCTTTTGTTCCCATACAGATAAATCTCTTGTTGTGGAGCTTTTAATGCTATAAACTAATGAAAGAGAATCGCAAGCAGCTTATGCAATTAGAACAAATCAAAAAACCCAATATGGTTGGTGACAATTATTTTTAAAAAAGAACATAACAGTTTGACAGGTTAGTTGAATACAGTATAAGAATTAATTGAATGCAAATATTTGTTTCTTTGAAGAGAAAGCTGGCTAAAATATGCAAATCAAAGCCAATTCAAACACAAATGCACTAATGGACAAAATCTAATACAAAGTATGAGATAGACAAAGAGAAAATCAGGCTGTCCTTACCTATCAATTTGTTCCAGCAACTTCTTCTTGTAAATTACCCTAGTTTTGTGCTTGGCTAAATTAAGGAAAAAGGTCCAATTTACTTTTTTATTCCCACTTGACTTGTAAAGCTTACATCTTTGTCTAGAAAGTATCTGAAAGAAACTACGTTTTAACCCAGAAACCGTAGATAAATAAACATGAACAAATTTAACCCAAATAATCAAAACATAACCACTTATATAACTCAAATACCATAATGAGAACCAAATATAACCTAAAGACCCAACCAAACAAATATCAAAGCCTGATCAAAATGTCAAACTGAAAGGTGAAGAAAAAAACTTAATTTGAATACCAAAATCGAAACCAATCCAAACAAAATATCAAACCCTAATCATAATTAATAAACAAACTTAAATCGAAGATAAAAACTCACCGGTATATGACGGCGGTGGGATGCTGAAGGAGTGAGAGAGCAGCGATGGGCTAAGGTTTAGGGGTTTTGAGAATTGAGAGAGGCAGAGAAAACGGCTTCAACACGGAGGAAGAGGCAAAGAAGAAGAAACGGTTTATCGGGAGTGGGTACTTTTGGGTTTTATGTGTAAATCGGGCTTTCAAACGTTGTAATGATCGGGATTTTGGTTGGATTTAACCGTAAATTTGGCAGAATCGATGCTGAGTTCGTTGTTCTGCCTCTTTCTCTGCTTCTTTCCCTGTGTGCTCGTCGCCTCCTTCTCTTTCATCGCCTCTCTATTTCTGTTTTCGTGTACCCTTTAATTTTTTTTGGTTATTTATAAGAGAGGCTTTTAAACGGTGTGGAGCAGTACCAAACAACATAATGTATCACTTTTGAACTTAAACATGGCAGAATTTTAGATAAGCAGATATCCTATTTGTCAGCACCTCCTTAATTGTAGGAATCCATTTTCTCTCAGCTTCTGCTATTATATATAGTATATGATTTGCACATAAATCTAAACACATGGTACAAAATTGAAACTCTAATTTGGAATTCTAATTTGAGTTTCTCTCAGGTTCACCTATTATTATATATATAGATTAGCAGTAGGATATGGGAAATTAGTGAACCAATCCTATGCAGCCATGTGGGCCAATTGTTAGCTCGTACTGCTAGCTCAAACTACTAAAATGGATTGTTTCCCCTCTATTTAGCCTAAGCGCCATTCACTGCTATCCTATACGCGATGATGGCTCCATACGGTTAGAAATAGGTATGTTGTACTGTTCTCCTTTAAAACCCTGTGACATGACTGTTTGCTTAACATAGGGATTTTGAAGAAAGCCACATGTCTAACAATTTTTTTTTTTTTTTTTTTTCTTTTAGTAAAATAGTACTCATTGACAATGAAACCTAAAAATTTGAAATGGATTTCATTCAAACCAATTGTTCACATAACATTTAACAAGCACATTGAACAGGCAAAACTCTTGTATGCACTCGGTGCATGAGATACTTTCTCGCTAGACCAAAAGTTTGTTGTTACAGAGAGGCAATGTGTAGTGATGCACAATGATGAACTGGCTATTAGAGTCAACAAGACATGGTTCTGATACTATGTTATATATAAAGATAGTAAGGAAGAAAAGAGAATATAAATTGTGTAAATATCTATATATTGTAATTCTTTCGAAATATACAGAAAAATGAGTAGTATATATAGGGGCTTAAGCTAGGGCTTTCTGTTTCTGTTGTTGCGAGAATTTGGCTTAAGCTAGTTGACCCAAGGGGAACAAAGGATCCTTGATGATGGAGCCTAAGAACAAGGACAATGTTGATTGCCCTTGATTTTAGTTCAATCAAGGATATGTAAAATGAATGTTAACAGATATGTCACATACTATACTAACAATAGTCCATAAACAACTAAAGGTTTTCATTTCAGCCAAAAAAAAAAAAGAGTCCATGACCATAAGCAATTGCATGAGTCATCTTTTATGCTTAAAAAAAAGAAAAAGAGAGAGAAAAAGAGAGAGTGAGAAAGAAATAAAGGAGAAGCAACGTGGTCTTATTACCTGACCTTGAACATTTGCCGAAGTCTAGAAAACAGCAAAAACAAAGTAAATCTTAATTGTCATTTTACTTTAGCTTTTTCCCCCACTATTTAACTTTGTCTATTTCCAATCTATTGCCCTGGGCAACACGTAACTTGATTAAATATATAGTAATCTTCTAAACTTATGTGTAAGCCGGTAGCTCATAACCCTTGATTTTGGGAAGTATTAAATGTTTGAAGTTGGAAAGGGCTAACAACTCCATGAATTTGGTCAAGTGGGTCAAAGGAAATGTATTGTCTATTTTATGGTCATGATTTTTTTTTTTAAAGAGATATGAGGATGGTATCAAGTCATTTAAAACTTCATTTAATGAGAATCAATTTTAAAAGATAGTGACACCAAATTAAACCTTGATAATGAAATGAACACTTTTTTTTAATGGGAAAATGAACACTTCATTTTAAAACAAATAGAGAAAATTATTTTATGGTAAATATTTTTTATATTATATTTTTGGGTAAAATATTACTCCTATTATGGTCTCTATACTTTACCAAGAGTTTGTTTTTCATCTCTAAATTTATTTTTTTGAGAAACCAGATCAAGGACCTGGGCATTTTATTGAAAGAAAACTGACAGAATTAATGTACGTCAAAACTAACTAAGGGGGCAATGTCTGCTGGCACATCATGAAGCCAAACCTGTGCCCCAACAATAAGCTTAGCTTTTTTGGCCAAAGCATCAGCTACAGAGTTACAACCTCGATTAACAAAAATAAATTCGACAAACTGAAAAACCGTAGAAAGCATGCGTATATCATCCAAAATATTGCCAAACGTAGCAAATGCACCCACACCATGTAGAAGTGCGTTAATGATAACTGCTGAATCGCCTTCAAACACTGCTCTAGTAATACCCAGTTCCAGAGCAAACTGGACAGCCTTCAAACATGCTAAGGCTTCAAGATCAGCCACTGAATGGGCCATGGGAATGGAAGAGGACAGAGCACCTTCAACTTCACCTGCACTGTTGCGGATAACGACACCAATGCCCGCCTTACTTGATCGACGAAACACCGCGGCATCGAAATTTATCTTTAAGCAATGATGATCCGGAGGACGCCACTGCTGACTGGGAGGAAGACGAATTGGAATTGGCTCTTCTATCTGAGCTTGCAAAAATTCCTGCAAGTAGTTTCCTACTTTGCTGCATATGCTATCCACGGGCAATGGAGGGCGGCCAAAATGAACAGCATTCCGTCTATTCCAGAGGAACCACGCACTGGTCACAAAGATCTCAGCTCTGAATTCTTCTCCGCAGGACAAAAATCCAGCTAGTAGTTCGCTAAAGGAAGCAGGCTGTGGCGGTGCAATTTGACGGATCCACTCCAAGGCCGACCAAGCTCCTTTGATGGTTTCGCAGCACCATATTGCATGGAGAGCGTCTTCAGGGTATTTTTGGCACTGAGCACAGATCGGACTAGGCACAATGCTGCGTCGGTGAAGATTGATCAGTGTAGGCAGAGCATTGTTGCATATTCTCCACACAAAATGCCTTACTTTGTTGGGTACTCGAAGCTGCCAGATACCTTTCCAGAATTTTTTCTGGCTGTCCGGATTTGATCCACCTGCACTAGTAGAGATATCCCAAGAAACTAGTAGTTTATAAGCACTACAAGATGTAAACATACCAGATGGTGTGTGTGCCCAAATAATGCGATCATCGGGGCGTCGAGAGCTCAATGGAATACCCAAGATCATGTCGGCTTCATGGGGTAGAAATAGTTGCTGCACAACCTCTGTTTTCCAAGCTACTCTATCTGGATCAATCAAAGAACTAACTTTCACATCAGGGGCCATGGAAGGAAGGGGAGAAATAACTGAATTGTTTACATGTCCAGGCAGCCACCTATCCTCCTTAATACGCACTGCCTCCCCTGTCCCAATACGCCAAACCATACCTTTTCGAATCACATCTCTAGCACCAATAATGCTCTTCCATGCGTAAGAACTGGAACTTGATTCTTTTGCATCTAAAATGGAGCAATCCGGGAAGAACCGTGCCTTAAAAATTTGTAAAGAGTTTTTTTTTAAAAAAAAAATAGTTTAGAGAAAAAAATAATGATAAAAAAAGAACTTTTCAATAGTTTAGAGATGAAAACAAAATCATTTTAAAGTTTAAAGACATAAAGTAAAAACATTTCAAAAGTTTATAGACGAAAGATGATTTTTTCAATAATTTAGGGGCGAAAAATGAATATTTTAAAGTTTAGAGATGAATTTTAAAAAAAAAATAAATAAATTTTAGAGATCAAAATAATATTTTACCATTTTTATTATTATTTGGTTGTTGGGGTCCATTTCCAACTTTTTATATTCTATTTTATTCACTACTAATTATGGTATGCAAACGTGTTTGATTTTTTTTTTTTTTTCAATTTTAATCTGTGGTTATGATTTAAAAAAAAAAATCTATGGTTATTTTATAAGGAAAGTCAGATAAATACATAGTAAGTTGTAATTGATGTAGAATAAAGTGAAACACAAAAAGTGAGATAGAAGATTTATATTATTCATTCTTAAGTTAGAGATTTAAATTCAAGATAACTTTGATAACAACACCAAAAGATGTTAATTAATTGAACTACAAAGCTCTAGGCAAATTATTTTGATACTTAAAGAGTTATCATGTTAAAATTTTATGCACTATATGATTAATATAGTAAACATAGATTGTCAATGTATGTCAAATATTGCCAAACCATAGTAATGTCACAATAGAAAAGAAATTGCCTTGTTGACCTACCTGCCTGCATAAGCCTTTCTGAATGGTGTACCAACCGACCAGAATGCCAAAAGAGAAATGTTAGGGTGACAATTTTTTTCACATTTTTAATTATTATTTATAATTATTGACATGTATTGTGATTGAAGTAATATTACTTTCACTTGAATTTACTTTTAATACTACTTTTATTAAGTAATAAATTGTGAAAAAAGTTATGAAAATGTTATATTCCTAGATTTTTTGATATGAAAAGGCGAACACATCATTATATAATAGGTAATTGTTTTCTTACATTTATTGATGTATACTCTGTACACATAAGTTCCAAAATTTTTTGTGCAATGTCCATATTTAAAATGTAAAATGAGTGATGTGTATGGATAATGTACAATAATGAGTGTAAGAGAATGGATGTCCTCTTTAAATCATTAGCATTGTTTCCAATAAATAGGACCCATAAACATTAAAGCAATGTACAACATAATATATATGGCCAATTCAGCTGATTATCTTGTTTCTCAATTCTAATATCACTAACACTACTCTTCGATAGACAACAAACATTCATTAGTATCTACACAGATAATTCTACTCGCAATTCAAGGTACAATATATGTTTGCAAACTCTCCAAGACTGCATGGGCATGGGATGGACTTGTGGATCGGATAAGGCTATCATATCAGAATGGGGTCTTGAATGTGCTAGTTCAATCATCACTATATCTGCATCATCTTACTTCATGGGCTGCATAATTGGTGGATTTGTGCTTCCCACAATTATTTAGGTTCAAGCATGAGGATGCAATTACTTATTACCTTAATTATCTCAATTTCTAGCTCTCATTAAGTTCATATTAGTAGGATTTTTTTTTGCCTGAATCACATTGGTCCAATCATTCAACTACTATTCTATATAAAAAATAATGATTCAACTACTATAACCCATTTTAGATCCACTAAGATTTCTCATTTTTGAACAAAGTAAGAAGCCGAACTATCAATAATTCAAACTAGTCAGCGCCGCAGTTGGAACAAATTAGAAATCAAGTACGTGATTGAGCTGCAGCAATTGGAGATGTAGCCTCTAGGGCCACTGACTAGCAATCATCAAGCCAACTACAGTAAATTTATTAATGATACCATTTAACCTAGTTACTAGTAGAAGCAAACAAGTAACATGGGTTTCGGGTTTGGGAGAAGATTTGTTGCCATCTGCTTTTTCATTGTAGCAGTATTATTAATTTATTAGGCACTTGCTTTTCAGCCATTATTTCCAAAATTATTACAGAAAGACAAAAAACATCCTATTTTGGGGCTTAAACTTTGCAATGAATTGATCCTGAGCATGTGGTTTTAGTTAGTTCAATGAATCTTCCTTAAAAAGAAAAGTTTAATAGATAAATTTTTTGTCATGGACTTGTATGGTTGTATTCCAATCTTATTTACATTAAAAAAAAACATACATAAAAAAGGATATGTTTTAATATATTTATAATGAGTAATCATATGTTATGTATGTCATAATTAGTTTGAAGCCCGATTATATTTATATATAAAAAAAAGAGTAAATTGTAAATTACGCTCTTAAAGTTTGGGGGTATTTGGATTTTACACCTTGACATTTTAAAATTTGGAATTTACCCCTTGAAGTTGGGGAGACTGGATTTTACATCCTGACGTTTCAAAATTTGAATTTTACCTCCTAAAGTTTAGGGTGTTTGGATTTTACACTCCAAAACTCTGAAACTTTAGGGTGTAAAATTCAAACATCCCTAAAATTTAAGAGGTAAAATTCAAATTTTAAAATGTTAGGGGTGTAAAATTCAAACACTTTCAAATTTCAGGGGATAAAATTCAAACACCCCTAAAATTTAGGAGGTAAAATTCAAATTCTGACACGTTAGGGGTGTAAAATCCAAACACTCCCAAATTTCAGGTGGTAAAATCCAAATTCTGAAATGTCATAGTGTAAAATCTAGATATTTCAAACTTTAGAGGTATAATTTGTTATTTACCCTATGAAAAATATTGATAGGGTATTCCTTTTTTTTTACTTTGGTAAGTGTTTTAAAGCTCAACTTAGTGAAATTAGCATGCCGATAGTTCTTTTATCCGATTTGTTATTCCTATGTTAGCTGCTAGGTTCATCCAATGTTCAAAATTTTTTTTAATAAAAAAACTACAAACATAAAACCTATACCAAACCCTATCCACATGCATGTTGTCCCAGGAAACTAAATGTGGAAATGAACTGTAACTTTAAAAGTGTCAATTTATATATAATATTATGGGAGCATCTTGGCACATGTAACCTAAAAAAGTCCCCCCCTATCAAAACAACCAGTTTTATCATACTGCAGTAGTATTAATTGGGTAGCTTCCAACTCTACCATTTTCTATGTTCTCATTTTTCTACTGCCAACTGCCAAGCCCTACCTACTATCATAGTCCATAAACAATTGTGAAAGTTACTCCAAAATGAAAAGAACCAACGTGATCTTACCGAAACTTGAACAATAGCCAAGGACTAGAAAATTTTGTGTTTGTTACTTTACTTTTCCCCCTATAAAACTTTGTCCTTTTCCAATCTAATGCCCTGGGCAACACGTAACTTGATTATAAATGTTTTTAATAATGTAACTTGATTAAATATAGTGATCAAAATTATGTTTAAGCTGGTAGCTCATAACCCTTGATTTCGTTAATGGCAAGTATTAAATGTTTTGAAGCTGGAAGAAGAGTGATAGGTGCTGACAATTAGAAACAACCCCATGAATTTTTTGCTGTAGTTGTTGCTTAATATGCTTGTTTATAAAGTTAGAGTCCATCTATGGTGGATCTTTATCACCCTACATTGAACTTGAAGCAACCTCTTAAAATAGTGTGGTATAAATTGATTTTTTTTGCCCATTTTACTTCGAGATTTGAGAAAAATGGTGCATTAGAATTAGATCTAGTCACACTGAATAATTTTATGAATCATGCCTATCACTTTACACTTGAATCAATAAAAGATATTTAAATTGCAGATTATGGTGGCTTAGATGTGACCGATAATTAAAAGATCAACATCCAACTTCCAAGCATCCCAAAAATAAGGATGGTGAGAAGAAATATTACATACTAAAACTTGTGTATGGGAAGTTGCATACTTAGCCATGGCAAGAAAGTGAAGTTCCAACTTGGTTTTCATTATTTAATTCATTGAATAATTATTGAGTACTCCCAGAGTACCATAAATGCGTACTTTTCCCTCTCACATAACTGTAGATTCTACTAATTAAATTTATGGTAGGATCCACACTTCATGTGAGAGGAAGAAGTACATATTTATAATATTCTCGAAGTATTCAATAAATTTCCTAATTCATTATACTAAGTGTGTGTTTGGATACCGCTTATTTTGCTGAAATCTGAAAACTTATTGCTGAAAACAATAAAAAAATAATTTTTGGGTTGCTGTTCATTACTGAAAACACTGTAACTTTGCCTTAATGCACTATTCATGTCCCATGAACAGTGCAAGAGGCGTTGATCTAAAAAAAAAAAAAAGGCAAAAACGCTAGACGCCAGACGCTAGCTGCTATCCAAACGGAGCTTAAATATGGAATGATAACTTATTTTAAATATTACCATATCAAAACTAATTCTTATAGACAAATAGAGAAGATCATCTTTCCAGTTATAGAACAGTATCCTCTCTATCATACAAAAAAATTTCCCTCTCACTTGCCTAGTTCAAGATTGTAAGAAAGTGATCATTGCAAAGGATGTTCTCAAGGAATTTATAAAATAAAAAAAATATTGTAGTAAACTTTTAGTGGAAGAAAATTTTCAATAATGTAAAATTTCATGCACTAGATTTAAATTAGTAAACATACATTGACGATGTATGTAAGGTACCTCAGACTCCTGGGTCTTGGGCCTCCTGGCCATAGTAATGCCCTTAGTAAATACTAAATAGTCAGGTTTGGTGGCCATCCAACTAGTATGTCAAAAGGCCAAGTTGTTGAACAGAACTTTAAATCACTAGCATTGTTTTGTTCCTATGAAACCCAAAAGCTTGGTAGCTTTTGGGCCTGCCCAGTTCTTACAATCCTTGATTTTGTTAATGGCAAGTATTAAATGTTTTGAAGCCGGAAGAAGAGTGATAGGTGCTGACAATTAGAAACAACCCCATGAATTTTTTGTTGTAGTTGTTGCTTAATATGTTTGTTTATAAAGTTAGAGCCCTTCCATGGTGGATCTTTATCACCCGACATTGAGCTCTGAGGCTCGATGTTCTAGTTTGAACTTGAAGCAACCTCTTAAAATAGTGTGGTATAAATTGGTTTTGTTGCCCATTTTACTTTGAGATTTGAGAAGAATGGTGCATTAGAATTAGATCTATAGTCACACTGAATAATTTTATGAATCATGCCTACCACCTTACACATGAATTAGTGTGGGTTTGGCTCCTGCTTAAAAAACCAGTTTATATTACTATTCAGCTTATTTTTGCTACTATTCATGGGCTCCACTGCACTTTTTGGTATTATTAATGGGTCCCACTATACTATTTCAGCTAATTTTTACCTTTATCTATAGTACTTTTAGTAAAAAGTTTTCAGTTTTAGCAAAATAAGTGGATCCCAAATAAACCCTTAATGAAAGATATTTAAATTACAGATTATGGTGAGCTCAGATGTGACCTATAATTAAAAGATCAACATCCAACTTCCAAGCATCCCAAAAATAAGGAAAGTGAGAAGAAATATTAAATACTAAAACTTGTGTGAAGGAAGTTGCATACTTGGTTTTCGTTATTTAATTCATTATACTAAATAGGGAATGATAACTTATTTTAAATGTTGCCACATCAAAACTACTCATTCTTATCATGTGGATCCTCTTTATTTCAAAAACAAATGGAGAAGATCATTTTCCAATTATAGAATAGTATCCTCTCCATTATTAAAAAAAAAATTTCCCTCTCACTTGCCTAGTTCAAGATTGTAAGAAAGTGATCGTTGCAAAGGATGTTCACTATGAAAAAAAAAAAAAAACTGTAGTAAACTTTTAGTGGAAGAAAATTTTCGATAACCCCATTTGGTACACCTACTCAAATAAATGTTTTTAGTTTTTAAACAATATTACACGTATTTCTATACATTTTTTCACCCATAAGTATTTTTACACATGCTTTCAAATACATATTTTTAATTTTTAAGTACATGTACCAAACAAATCGTAAAATTTCATGCACTAGATTTAAATTAGTGAACATAGATGGACAATGTATGTCAGGTACTCCTGAGTCTTGGGCCTCCTGGCCATAGTAATGTCCTAAGTAAATACCAAATAGTCAGCTTTGGTTGCCATCCAACTAGTATGTCAAAAGGCCAAGTTGTTGAACACAACTTTAAATCACTAGCATTGTTTTGTTCCTATGAAACCCAAAAGCTTAGGAGCTTTTGGGCCTGCCCAGTTCATACAAGCCATCCTAATATCACATGTAAATATTCAAGCTCCAATGTTTGCAAAATCTCCAAGATAGCATGGGCCTGTTGGCAAGGCCATCATATTAGAATGGGCCTTGAATAACCTAGTTCAATCATCACTAGCCTACCTCCATCATCTTACTTCATGGGCTTGCTTAATTGGTGTGTTTGTGGTTGCCACACTCTGTGACTCGTCTCTTGGTTGCAAGAACTTGCTCCTTCTCTCATGCTTGGTAATGTCTGTCATTGCACTTATAACCATCTTGTCCACCAATATTTGAATTCATTCAGTCTTAAGATTTGTAAATGGGTTTTTCTTGTGCATCAGTCATAACTTGTTCTCTTTTTACTAACAGAAATTGTGGAAAAATAGTGGTGTGGCCATGTAAGGATTATTATTATTATTATTATTATTATCATTTATGTTGTGATTATTATCATTACGGTTAGAATAATGGTTAGATGATGATATTCATATTTTCCAAACACCTTACACTTTTGAGACAAATGATAGTCTATTATGGTATTTGAGTAGGTATTTTTGACGTGATGAGAAGTTTTATAATAATAATTAAATGATTTGAATATTTTCCAAATGGATTTGGGGACAAGTGATAGTTTATCAGCTAATAGCTTTTGCCTTATGTAAATTGGGATTCTTCATGGAGAGCTCTTTATCTTTGGACTTCCATTTCAGCAATCTAGTAGAGTTCTCCATGTTAACGAGTCTTCAAACAGAAAACTTCTAAGTTTGGTCTTCACATAACAATGAAGACGTTGTTTAAGAGCAGATGGGCTTTTCTAAGGGCATTAACAGATTTACTCGTATGGGACTTGGGTTTGGCATTGGATTGGTGTACTATATTTGGGCCTTATTTTGGTCTAGGCCCATGAATTGTTGGTGTATTTTAACAAAATGAATCAATTCATAATTTTGAGGTTATGTTAAAATTATTATGAAATTATGTTGATAATAGTTATAAAATATTTATTTCTGTATATTTATTTATTTTTTGTTCAACTTTCTGTATTTTTAACTTGCTTATAAAATTATTGGTGAATTACAAAAAATGTGTGAGATATGTGATGTTTTGTGTACAGACTGTACTTGTTACTTTATATTTTATATATGTTATTTTGATAGCAAAGAAAGGTAATTGCTTGGTGAAGCTTTGAGCTCAATCACTTCTGTATAGTTAATCATAATTACAATAAACTCACTTGTGATTTGGCTTGAAATCTCTATGCCTACTTATGGTTTAAAAAGTGTCACCTTATCCACATAAGGTAAGTTCTGTTTGTTTTCCGTAATCCACCATTGTTAAAAACAGGGGTAAATATGTATTTTTGCATACTTTTTATGTCTCTTTCCTCCCAAAACAAAAAACAAATACAAAAACAAGATAAAATAAGATCAAAAGATGTTATTTGTAAAAATTTTAGAAACTTAGCTCAAGAACTCCAATAATCACAAAACATCTTCGTAACACATGGGGTGGCCCTGGTTGTATGGGTTTGGGTTTTGATATGTAGAGGAGCACAGTCGCTTTAGGTCTAAGATTTGAGGAGGAGCATGACATGTGGGCTGTAATTTGGGTTTTGGGTTTTGGGTGTGGTCAACTTTAGATTTTGGCTTGGTTGCGGTGGAATTCAACCAATGAAGGTGGCTACTACTAGTGAATCTCAAACCTTCAAACGACATGGATTTTTTTTTCTTGGACTATAGCGGCTACAATTTATGAACACGAAGAAGAACATATCTGGATTTGAATATATAGCCAGGAACTAATATAATTTTTTTCCCCTTCATTTAATAACAATCACAACAGCTCTTTATTTACAAAAAGAGAGTGAGAAAAGGGAAAAGACTTACAATGCTAATGTGAAAAGAAAATCTAATTTGAGATTTCAGTACTTTAATATTATGCGCAAGACATGGAGAAAGTGTTGTTTTCTTTATTTTGGCACTCACCAGACACATTGGCCTATTTGTATGCCTATGTATATGTGTCACCACCTCAATTATTTCTTTGTCTTCTAGTTAATCAGTGAGAACCTAGAACGACACCATAAAAAAAGTAGACTGTAGGATAATAATTTAATTTAGGTACAGTTTTATCATCTAAGTTTTAAAAATTTAAATTCTATTTCAACTACAAGTCTATTATCAAAATTTTCAAAACTTATATATATTCAACCACGACTTTTCATGATTGCGACAAGTGGTTACTCTCACTAATTAGTAAATTAAATATATATTTTTTGTTAGCATATATTTCCTCAATTAAGGGATAATATTTAACAATTGTTTAATTTAGGTAAAATTTTATAATTTCAATTTCAATAAATTTATATTCTATTTAAACTAAAAGTCTATTATAAAAAATTTCTAAACTTAAATCCCATAAAAAAACCTAAGTTTTCTTTCTAAAAATAAAACTCATTTTTTGACTAAGGGATAAGATTTAACAATAATCACGTTTTTGATTTTGTTTTTTTTCCCCTCAAGTTGCACGATTTAACAATAATTTAAAATAAATTTAAATTCTATTCAAACTAAAAGTCTATTACAAAAATTTATAAATTCAAATTCCATAGAACCCAGGCTTTTGTTTTTGGTTTTTTTCCTCAAGTTTTATCATATTTGACAGGGCAAAAATGTATTGACCCCTTACAAATTAATTAATTACACAAGTTAATTAATTAGGTTCAATTACATGTAATGGCGTGGTAGCACAAACAAATCACTAACTAAACTAAATGCAGTGGAAATTAAATTTGACACGGTGATTTGTTTACGAATTGGGAAAACCACCAAAGCAAAAATCCCACCGGGTGATTTTAAGGTTACCACTCCCAAGAATCCACTAATCAATAATCAAGCGATTACAAGTTAAAGGAATCTTACCAACTACCCCTGGCCTATCCCAAATTACCAACCTACAGTTGAATCTTCACTCCAATACCCAATTGGACTTGATCTTATAGCGGCACTCTTTCCGTTCAATGCACGAATCCCAGCACGTGACTAACCAATGATGCACGGATCCCAGTACGTGACTAACTCACAAACTTGAAGAAGATTATTGGCTGCAAAGTTCTTCACTTCATACACAATGAAGATTAGGAAGCTCCTTGGTTATAAAACCCTTTGGTGTAAAAATGCAATAGCTTCTTTCAGAGAGAACAAGGCACTAGGTCACTCAATACATATGCGATGGCCTTTAAAATAATCCTTATATATGTCTAGGGTTATGAGAAAAGAAACCTTACACAAATATACAAGAATCTGCATGCAATTAGGTCTGGAAAGTCTGATTTCGTAATTCTCGACAGAAATAGCTTGTGTCGAGCTTCAACATTAATTCTCAATAGAAAGAATTCTGTCGAGACTTCTGTCGAACTTTAGTGATCAGCTCTTTCTTCACTTGTTTCTTGGTCAAATCTTCAAGGCTTTAACACTTGACTTGAACTCTTGTTTCTTGAAGTACTAAACCTATCTTAGATCTACCCAATTACAAGTAAAGTGCATTTTGTCAAAGGATTAGCCAATTACATAAAATATGTCATTAAAAATCTCCCCCATTAGCAATCCGTGACAAAACCACAACAAAACAAATAATCATGAGAGAAGTCTTAAATCACTAAACTCATAACCACTTGTTGTATTACAAAATAAATCTATCCCTACTACAAACTCGTGAAAAACTTTGCAAGAAGAGAGTTTATAACTTGTGTTTCTGAAACACTTAAACAAAACTCATCAAGGCATCATGTATGAAACATAAATAAAGATTGCGTACATAAAGAAACATGCATATAGAGATAGAGAAGAAACAACACATGTAGGGGTAGGTGAATAAAAAACATACATCTCATATATATATAATCAATAAAGAACAATGTATGTGTAAAATGGTCAAAAGACCGGTGTACATGAAGCTAATGTAATAAAAGAAGAAAATACATAAAGTCCTCACTACATCCCTTAAAAAGATATACACACTCCCCTTAACAAAAATGTCCTATACTAACTCTCCCCATAAGTACAAGACTATTCTCAAAACCAAAACTACTCTCCATTTTTGTCATAAATGACAAAGGGAAAGTTACTAAGAGGTCGTCATCTTGTCATCACTGGAAGAGCTAGCACTATCCTCATCATCTTCATCATCATTATCGTCCTTAGAAGGAGAAGTTATGGGACGCTCTAGAGAAGGAGAGGGAGCAAAACTAGCCATGCGAGCCTGCTGGCGAGCAATGCGACCTCTTCGGGTGTTCATCTGACACATCTCATCAGTGAGATAGTCTAGACGACCACCAAAGTTAGCTTGCATCCTTTGGAGCTGCTCTATGATGGCCTCAAGGGTCACACCACTAGCCACAGAGGTAGAAGGGGCTGAAGAAGATGGAGCCGAAGATGGTGGAGCTGCAGGAGCCGTAGGATCGGACGTCTCAACGTGTGGCCATTTCGACTAAAGCTGAGCCTAACTCTGCCAAACAGAACCAGCGCTGATGGCACCCATGACAGTGAAGAGAGGAGAGAGAGGAATGAGAATGGAGAAGTGCTGAAAGGTCCGCGTGATAGCTGAAGGAAAGATAAGCTTATCACGAGTAGTAGTATCCTGATAGACATCAATAATAGATGTGATGAAATGAGAGGGAAAATCAATGGTAAGATCCTCCATCAAAGAAAGAAGAAAATGAGCATGCGGCTTAATGATAGAGTTATAGTGAGACAATGGTGTTAGAGTGAATGTCATCACCATGTTAAGGAATCTTGGCCTTTTTGCAAAACCCGAGCATGGAGTGTTTAGCTTACCACCCCATATGGAAGGAGTCCCACAAAAATGGGAGATGAGTTCGTCTTTAGACACGGTCTGGAGACGATCACAACCAAGGTAGTCAGGATGCGCTATCCGAGGGACTCGTAGTACCTTAGCAACAAGATCCGGGTAACTACTATATGTGTACCTCAGAATCGTGTAGCGAACTGAGACACAAAGGTATCGATGTCATGTATGTTGGAGTAGAACTCCTGTATAAACATGACAGGACAACACATGAGTTTCTCACATAGAGATTCTCATCCCTGAGTCCGAATGACATCGGGTAGCATAGTGTCAGAGAAATCTGACAGAATGACCTAGCGTTCCAGATGAACGCCACGGGTTTGGAAGTTCTCAAAAAAGTCTGTCTTGGCCTTCTCATCACGGAACCATATGTGAGATGGAGCAGAAGGAAGAGACGAAGAGGATGACCGGGAACCTTGAAGAGGGTTCCAAGCTGGAATGGATTTTCTCTATTTGGGTGCTATAGAGAGGTTCTATTCGAGAGAGAGAGAGAAGACAGAATAGAAACACAATCTCAAACCATAAAAAGAGAAAAAGAGAAGTACGTATGCATGAAAAGTGCATGAACATGTAACATGAAAATTTAAGAGCATCATGGGTAAAACCTAATCCAAACCTAACAGCACTCACATCAATAATCAAGCACACATCTAACAAATGCATGAAACATTGTTATAATTGGAATGCATTGCATGATCATATAGCAACAACATCATAACACCGAACCCAAAAATTTCAAGAGAAACTCAAAAACCCCAAAAATTTTGACAAACCCCAAAACCTAGGTCTAAAAGCATGAAATGCATGAAAAGAAAGAGGATTAGAACACTTACCAAGTGTTTGAAGCAAGATCTAGGCCGAAAAATACTTGGGTGTGAAGATTTGAGTGAGAGTGAAGAGTTTGGGTCGAGAGAGAGAGATTTCTATCGAGAAAGAGAGTGAAAAATGAAATCTGAATCGCACCTCGCCTTTAAATAAAAATTGCAGCTCAATAGATCGAAGTTTCTATCGAGGATCTGTCGAGCTTTAAATCTCGACAGAAGTTAAACTGTCGAGGTGCTATCGAGGATCTGTCGACGGCAAAAAGAAGGTTTCAATGGATCGAGAATCTATCAAGCAGACAGAGAGCAAAGAAAATTGGCTCGATGGATCGAAGAAGCTGTCGAGCTTCTATTGAGATGAAACCCATAAATCTCGTTAGATCGAGGAACTATTGAACTTCTATCGAGAAGCGACCCAGAAATCTCAATAGATCGAAAAACTGTCGAGGTTTCTATCGAGACTAAAGAAAGAAAGCTCGATAGAAATGTAAACTGTCGAGAAGCTGTCGAGCTTGAAGAAAAGGAGTTTTTCAAGGAGAAAAAAAAAAAAAAAACAAAGAGATAAATGCAACAAGCAAGTAACTCAACCAAAAATCCACTCAACATGTTAAGCTCTCAAAACATCTCTCAGCATATATGCAGGGCATTCATACATCCAACACACACACATACACACTAAACAAGTCTAACCAATTTTATATTTTCAAAACAAGTTAAGATAGTTTAGTGAGCATTTATCAATACATGTATTTCTTGTTATGGCCAAATCACATTGTACCTGCACATGTATCAAAAGTAGTAAATAATTTGTGTTGTGTGTGAAACATAGCAAGAGTGCATAAGTGTCTCATATTATGAAGATTTGAGACATGAGAAAATTAAATACACTCACACACAATCATAACTAGTTGATGGGGACTATCACTTTCGAGGTACATCCTATAACTCCTATATCTCCTAGAAACACGCTTACAATCATATTAAAATCATTTTAATCTTTTTGCTTTTATTTTTTTCTTTGCAATTTTTTTTTTTCCTTTTAAGCATAGCATGCATGGGCATATAAGGGAGAGAAGAAATACCCATTTATGTAAGCTAAAACATCTCAATTTTGCTGTGCCTAAGCACACAGATGTTACTCATGATTAACGGGTTTTAGTGGTGAGATGGTTATTTATGCCTTTCTCTTAGAATTTTTTAGTCATTCCCGTCAAAAAGAGTGATATGAGCATGAGATATAAGAAATCATTTTAATCATACTTATCACAAACACGAGCCACAAAGCTCACTTTCTTAGTTGTGCATTAAGATGCCCTTCTAAGTTACAAGTGATACAAAGTTAAGAAACTTTGTTTCAAAGGCCATCCAAGGTACACAAGTACCAATATACACAACACACACTATTTTTGTATTTTTCTTAGTTTTCAATTTTTTTTAATGAAAAACAAATAAAGCAAAACTGAAAACAACCAAAACAAAAACATGAAAGAAAACACACAAAGCATAAAATTAGATGCATATGCCTGAGGAGGAGAGTGAGAGAAAGGGATCATTCCAAGGAGATTACACCAATGTTTTGGCGTAAGAATTCAAACCGTTTGCTATCCAAGGGCTTAGTGAATAAGTCCGCCTTTTGATCATTAGTGTGAATGAATTTAAGGGTAAGAGTGCCATCGTCAACAAGTTCACAAATGAAATGATGTCTAATCTCTATGTGTTTAGTTCGAGAATGTTGAACATGATTTTTAAAGATATTGATGGCATTGGTATTGTCACAATAAATGGTGAGATGTTCTTGACGAATACCATAATCAGAGAGAAGTTTTTACATCCATAGAAGTTAGGTGCAGCAGCTACTAGCTACAATATATTCGGCCTCAGCAGTAGATAAAGAGATGAAATTCTGCTTCTTACTTATCCAGGAGATGAGATTATTACCTCCATAGAAACAACCCCCTAATGTGCTCTTTCTATCATCTGCATTCCCAGCCTAGTTGGCATCAGAATATCTAGTTAGGACATCATTTGTGTCCTTGCTGTACCACACCCCGAAATCAGTGGTGGACTTAACATATTTTATGATTCTTTTTAAAACAATCATATGAGACTCTTTGGAATTAGCCTGATATCTAGCACACACTCTTACACTGTAACTCATGTCAAGTCTACTAGCAGTAAGGTACAAAAGACTACCTATCATGCTTTTATAGAGAGAAGGATCAACACTTTTTCCTAACAGGTCTACAGTGAGTTTAACATTTGGGCTCATAGGAGTTCTAACAGAACTAGCAGATTCCAAACCAAACTTTTTCAAAAGATTTTTTGCATATTTAGATTGAGAGATGAATATACCTAATTCTTGCTGTCGAATCTATAGCCCAAGAAAGTGAGTCAATTCTCCAATCATGCTCATCTCGAATTCAACTTGCATCAGCTTTGAGAAGGTGTGAGCAAGATCATCCTTTGTGGAGCCAAAGATGATATCATCAACGTAGACTTGTGCTATTATCAATTCTCCATCCTCCCTTTTGATGAAGAGCGTTTGATCGGCTTGTCCCCTTGTGAATCCATGTGAGATCAAGTATTGTGTACCGGTCATACCATGCTCTAGGTGATTGCTTCAGTCCATATAAAGCCTTCCTAAGGTACAGCACATGATCTAGATAGTGTGGATCAATGAAACCTTTAGTTTGAGCAACATAGACATCTTCTTTCAGGAATTCGTTTAGAAAAGCAGTCTTCACATCCATTTAGTATAGCTTGAATTTCACGTGACAAGCTAGGGCTAGAAGAACTCGAATGGATTCCATTCGAGCTATTGGAGTAAAAGACTCATCAAAATCCACTCCTTCCACTTGGGAATATCCTTGCGCCCCCAATCGTGCTTTGTTATGGATCACATTTCCTTCCTCATATGTCTTGTTGCAAAATATCCATTTTGTGCCTATGATGTGCTCTCCTTCTGGTCTAGGTACCAAGGTCCAGACATCATTTATTTGAAATTGGAGCAATTCATCATGCATGGTTTCTGCCCAACTCTTATCTTGGAGGGCCTCCTCTATCTTCGTGGGCTCAACCTACGACAAGTAGCAAGAATAAGATACAAAATTAGCAACACACTTATCAACTGTATGCTTTTTTAGTGTCAGTTCATTCATGTTTCCAACAATGACTTCTGGAAGATGGTCCTTTTCCTTAAGCAGATTCTGGCTCCGGAGATAAGGTGTTCTCTAAAGGGGTTTTCGTGGTAGTTGGGGAGTTTGAAGTATCTGAGACTTTTGCAACGCTTGGAGTACTCGGTGTACAAGGGGATGAAGGTTCCTCAGCCAGCTCTTCATGATTGACTTGTGGATCTGAGGTAAAAGTCATCTTCGGTATCTCCTCAACACTTCTAGATAGATCTGATGAAGATGCTTCATCAATAACAACATTGACTATTTCCATAACCTTCATAGTTCTTTTGTTGAAAACCCTATAGGCTTTGCTTGTAGAAGAGTATCCCAAAAATATCCCTTCATCACTTCGGGAGTTAAACTTTCCCACATTCTCTCTCTTTGAGAATGAAGCATGTACTTCCAAATATCCTGAAATACTTCACATTTGGCTTTCTTCCTTTCCACATCTCATAAGGAGTTTTCTTTGTGCCAGGTCTGAAGTATACCCTATTAACTGTATGACATGTTGTGTTGACTACTTCGCCCCATAGATTTCTGGCAACATCCTTGTTGTGCAACATGGATCTGGCCATCTCTTGAATAACTCTTTTTTTTTTTCTTTCTACCACACCGTTTTGTTGAGGAGTAATGGGAGCAAAAAATTCTTGAGATATACTGGCCTTAGTGCAAAATGTCTCCATGTAAGAGTTTTCGAATTCTTTACCGTGGTCACTGCAAATTCGATCAATCTTCATACCTTTCTCATTTTGCAATCTCGTACACAGTTCTTCAATGTGCTCAGGAGTATCAGACTAATCTGAGAAGAACTACCCAAGTGAATCTAGTGAAGTCATTTACAACAACCATGATGTATCTCTTTCCTCCAAGAGATTTTGTCCTAGTCGAACCCATGAGATCAATGTGTAGAAGTTCTAGAGGTCTAGATGTAGTTGAAGTCTGAGTACTAGGATGTTTGGCTTTGGTGTGTTTCCCAAGTCGACATGGACCACACACAACATTACTTACTCTGTTGAGCTTCGGCATTCCTAGAATTGATTCATGCTTGGACACAATTGACAGATGCTTGTAACTAGTATGTCCCATCCTTTGGTGCCACAATTCTTCATTAGGCAGTCGAATACTATTGCACATAGTATCTGCAACAGGTACCAAACCGTAGCAGTTGTCCAAAGTGCAAACCCCACTTATGAGATGCTTTCCGGATTCATTTAGTACTATGCACTTCCCTTTGGAGAGTAGTACCATGAAATCTTGATCACAGATTTGACTTATGCTCAGCAAATTTACTCTCAGACCTTTTACATACAATACATTAGTAATGTCAGGCAGTCCAGGCAAGGAGATAGTTCCTTTTCCTTTTATTTATGATTTGCTGCCATCGCCAAAAGTAACATTATCACCCTTCTTAGACTCAAAAACCTTAAAGAGAGATCGGTCTCCAGTCATATGCCTTGAGCATCCATTGTCAAGATACCATAAACTAGCATCCATTACTTTGAATGCCAGTTTCAACATAAAGCATACTTCATGCTTATTTGAGAGATCACTTGGAATGGTTTTCTCATTCAACTGCCATCTTCTTGTAAGACCTTTGATTTTCACCTGTCTTAGATGAACACCTCTACACATGTGCAATTTGAGACAGTCTAGTCTTTTTTGGGTTACATTAAGATCCTCTTCAATATTTAATAAAAGAGCTTTCAAATAACTTTTAGACTTGCATTTTCTGAAACACTTAAGCAGACAAAGTTTAGAAAAGCAAGATGTATTTGAAACATAAGATCTTTTCTTACTGATTAATGCCATGATAACAGGGGTCAATGGATCTCATAGCAACGATTAAAACCTAATTAGAGTGTGCCTACTCTGATACCACTTGACAGGGAAAAAATGTATTAACCCCTTGCAAATTAATTAATTACCCAAGTTAATTAACTAGGTTCAATTACATGCAATGGCGTGGTAGCACAAACAAATCACCAACTAAACTAAATGCATCGGAAATTAAATTTGACATGGTGATTTGTTTACGAATGGGAAAAACCACTCATTCAAAACCCCACCGGGTGATTTTAAGGTTACCACTCCTAAGAATCCACTAATCAATAATCAAGCGATTACAAAGTAATCTTACTAACTATCCTTGGCCTATTCCAAATTACCAACTTACAGTTGAATCTTCACTCCAATACCTAATTAGACTTGATCTTGTAGCGACACTTTTTCCGTTCAATGCACAAATCCCAGTATGTGACTAACCAATGATGCACGGATCCCAGTACGTGACTAACTCACCAACTTGAAGAAGATTGTTGGTATTGCAAAGTTCTTTACTTCATGCACAGTGAAAATCAGGAAGCTCCTTGGTTACAAAACCCTTTGGCGTAAAAATGTAGTATCTTCTTTCAGAGAGAATAAGGCACTAGGTCACTCAATACATATGCGACAACCTTTAAAATAATCCTTATATATGTCTAGGGTTGTGAGAAAAGAAACCCTACACAAATATACAAGAATCAGCATGTAATCAGATCTGAAAAGTCTGATTTCGTAATTCTCGACAGAAACAACTTGTGTCGAGTTTATGTCAAGCTTCAATATTAATTCTCGATAGAAATGATTTTGTCGAGATTTTTGTTGAGCTTTAGTGATCAGCTCTTTCTTCACTTGTTTTTTGGTCAGATCTTCAAGGCTTTAACACTTGATTTGAACTCTTGTTTCTTGAAGTACTAAACCCATCCTAAATCTATCTAATTATAAGTAAAGTGCATTTTGTCAAAGGATTAGCCAATTACATAAAATATGTCCTTAATATTATTAAATTAATATTTTATTAGGATATTAAGCTACAAAACTCTTGACTAAGGGACAAGATTTAACAATAATTTAATTTAGATCAAACTTTATCATCTAAGTTTTAAAAATTTAAATTTTGCTCCAACTACAAGTCTATTATCAAAATTTTTAGAATTTATATATATTCAGCCATGGTTTTTTCGATACAATCCCTCTTAAATAATAAGTCATCCCTATAATTAAATCTCACACAATACACCCCACGCTGTTGTATTTTTTTTTTTTTTTTTCAAAATGCAACTTACTGTTATGTTTTATTCTAATAAATTCGTCTTACTTATTGTTCTCTGCTCTGAACCTTATCATACATGGCTTGAGAGTTGAGACCACCTGAGCACCAAGTGGGATATATCACTACTTGAACCCACAACCTCATACTCAAAAAGCAATGAGCCACAAGCTTGCAAGGGCTTCCTACCTTCAGACCACCTCCTCAATTGGTCATAATTTTTAAGAATCGAAATGGTGTCAACTGTCAAAGGTGCGGTCTCTATAAAATGAAAAGATGAAATAATTTAGTGTTTACATTTCCTTCGTTTTAGGCCAGTTTTCAAAAAATAAAATTTTAGTTTGGATGAGTTTCCAACATTGAGAAACCATTGAAAAAAAATGTCAAATCCATAAGCCACATCAATTCAGATAAAAACATATTCAGCACAAAAAAAAAAAAAAAAGAAAAAAAAAAGAAAAAAGAAAAAGAAAAAGAAAAAGAAAATTACGTGTAACGAATTGGCAATTTGCCTTAGCTGAAACTCTGTGTAACCTTTCGTGTATGTGCTGCATTCTAGACATAGATGAAGGACTTGGAATTATTAGTTCAATTAAGTGTAACGAAAGATTAATTTTTCTTTCTCTCTTTTACTAGATGAGTATAAACATGGTCCCTTACTTTTTGTGCTCCATGCTGTACTAAAATCAAAGCTTATCCTAAATTCATAATCCTTGAAATGGATTTATTTCATGATTCAAATTAAATGTCACAATTTGAAATGTTTATTCACTGTACTATCTAAAACCTTAACCATGAAATGTACACTTCTGTTTCTGCTGTAATTCGTTCTATTTATCTATTGCTGGAAGTTGTCAATTGTAAAAACAAATTTTAGCAAGTAAAATTGTAAATTTTTTTAATTTGTGTACACTTTTGTAAATTGTAAATTCTATTTGAAAAATGCTAAAGTCACAAACTATTTTACAAATTACTGATGTGGTGAGTGATTATTGATAAATATAAAAGTGATGTTAGTGGTGAACTTAGATGAGAACCAGTTAAAATTTGCCACATCAACAATTTATAGAAATGTTGTAAAATAGTTTATGATTGTAGCATTATTTATTCTATTTATCATAGATTGTGAACTTCAATTCTATTTAGTGAATTCTTTCTTGGGTTAGGGAACACCCGTAATGGTTTTCTTTTAAATGTGATTTATCGGTTTTCATTTTGTCATTGTATGCTATGTCCTTCACATAATTATTATTGCTTTTTCATATGGTGATAGGCTAGTTTATGGAAATCAACTAAGATTATCTTGAATTCATAATTGATTAATTAGCGTAAGTTATTTAATCCGTTGATTAATAATCATAGGAGTCAAAACAAAATCTTTTTGTTAGGGACATATTTTTATGTAATTGACATATCCTTTGACAAAATGCATTTTACTTGTATTTGGGTAAATCTAAGTACGTTTAAGATGATCATTACAAGTGGTTAAATTGAAGACATGAAGATTACTCAAGAACTGCTCAAGAAAAGTGCAATTTGCAGGTCTCGATACCTCCTCGACAGAAGCTCGATCTGTCGAGATTCATTAAAGCTCGACAGATGTCTCGATCTATCGAGCTTATGGAATTCAGACTATAACCAGCAACGTTTTTATTCTAAAATGCTATTTGTTTATGAGTTTGTATAATCCTTATTGGACTAAGAAAGCCTAAGGTTTGTGTAAACCTATTTGGAATAGGAGAGCCCATTAAGCTCCTATTTAAAGGAGGTGGAACAAGAAAAAAAACCTAACCCTAGAGAGTTTCATAAGATTTTTTTTTTGATACCCTCGCCTTCTACTATAGAAAAAGAGTTCTTGCTGCGTTTCTTGTATGCTTTTGGGTTTTGTAACCAAGCAAAGTCTCTTGTACCAACATTGAAGATCTTATTGGTGTTTCTATGTGAAGCTGCTGCAAATCAACTACAACAATCAAAGGGTTGCTGTGGAGTTAGTCACGTACTTGGATTCGTGCAAAGAAGTAAGCCACGTATTGGGATCCGCGCATCAGATTGGTTAGTCATGTACTAGGAGCCGTGCATTAAAAGGAGAGATTGTCACTATAGAATAAGTCCAATTGGGTATTGGGGTAAGGGTTCAACTGTAGGTTGATATAAGGTACTGAGATTCTTTTACTTATAACCGCTTGTTTTGATAATCGTGGATTCTCGAGAGTGGTGACCTTAAAATCACCCAGTGGGATTTTTACTGTGTTGGTTTTTCCCATTCATAAACAAATCACCGTGTCAATTTATTTTCCGCTACATACTTTAGTTAATTGATGATTTGTTTGTGCTGCCACGTACAATTGTATGTTAATTTGATTAATTAATAAACTTGATTAATTAATCAATTAATTCATCACAAGGGGTCAAAACATTTTTGTCCTATCACTTTTCAATTGGTTTCAAAGCATATAGGTGCAGTCTTGAAGGATTCATGATTGTGATCATTGACCTATGGTCATTGATGAATTCATATGCCTAAATGATTTTGAAGTATTTATTATATCGAAGCTTTTTTTGGGTGTCTTAAATATCAGAAAATTACTAAGAAAGCCCTAAATAAATTAAAAGAGGTCAAACCTCAAATAGTATTCTGACGCTTTCTCGGCAATTGAAGTATATTTTTACAGAATACAAATTTTCTATTCAACTAATCACGGTATACCATATATTCTTTTGACTTTTCTTATAAAATAACCAAAATTTAAAAAGAACAAAAATAAAACACAGCATAACATAATTAGTAAAATATAAAGTGGAAACAAAAGTGAGATAGAAAATTTATATTCCAAAAAGTAAAACAAATTATTTGTTTTCATTTCTAAGTTTCTTGTATGAGGTTAAAACATACCCGAAAATGAACATGACCTTATTTTTTTGTGGGAAATTTTGAGAGCTTAGTTATTAAAAAAAAAAGGGTTAGTCACTTGGATATTTCCTCGATCACATTGTCACAATCTGAAAACCAGTTTCATTTTTTGTACCTGTATGAGACAGGAAAATACTTACAAGGGAATATGACCTTTTGGAAACAATGGGGATTCAAATGTAAATATTGAATTAACCTTGGAGGTACGGCCCAGCGATCAATCAATTAAATAAACGGTAAAACATTTAATTTAATTTAAATTTTTTTTTTTTTTGATAATAAAAAGAGATAGGAATAGGAACAAGCCTAAACCAGTAAACCCACTTTTGGCAAATAGTTGCAAGTTGCTTGTATTGTCATGACTTACCATGATTGAGTTGGCAAATTCCATGTATTATCATGGCATACCATGATTTGTGGGAAATAATGTAGAACACAAAAGGTGGGCATATGATTTGTATTCATTGTGATGCTATTAATTACATGGTTGAGTTAGTCAAATTTTATCCTAATACAGGTTAATGGGCACAAGACCATCAATACTTAAATAATAATTCTACAAGTCAGAGTCATTAGAGCTTTATGGAAATATCAACTGCAACCCATAATCTCTCGGGGACTAACTCTGCTGACCAAGAGAATCCAGGACTCAACCAAGACCTTCCTTCCTTGTCTCTAGAAGAGACAATTGAAAAAATTTTAGGAGGTTTTGGGTGGTCTCAATTCATTCAAGCCATCCTTGTATCAATCCTAGGATTTTTTGATGCACAACAAACATTTATCAATATCTTTGCTGATGCTGACCCAAAATGGCATTGCAACTTCAACACTACATGCAACCCAGGCTCCAATATTTGCCAACTCCCAAAAGGTGCTTGGTCTTGGGATGAATCTTCTCACAAGACAATCATATCGGAATGGGGTCTTGAATGTGCTAGTTCATTCATCACAGGCCTTCCTGCTTCATCATTCTTTGTAGGCAACTTAATTGGGGGATTCACTCTTGCTACACTTGGTGATTTCTATTTTGGTAGGAAGAACTTGCTTTTCCTCTCATGCCTGATAATGTGTTTTGCCTCGCTTATCACAGCATTCTCGATGAACATTTGGATGTACTCGAGCTTGAGACTTTTAAGCGGGTTTGGTCGTGCATCAATTACTACATGCACTCTGATTTTGTTAAGTGAGAGGGTAGGAAAAAAATGGCGTGGCCAAATAGGGACAATGACATTTATCATGTTTTCGCTTGGGTTACTATGCTTACCAGCTGTGGCCTATTTGAACAAAGGTTCATCATGGAAATTTCTCTATCTCTGGACTTCCATTCCAGCAATCTTATATTGCATCATTGCTTATTTTGTTGTGTATGAGTCTCCTAGATGGCTTTTCACGGAAGGGCGTGACATAGAAGCCAAAGCAATATTGAGAAAACTTGCTTCTATAGAAGGCAATAGTTTAGACTCATACCTATCTAGCATTCATCTTGGGCAAGAAATATCAAAACTTAATCCTTACAAATTGATGAAGAACTTATTTAAGAGAAGATGGGCTTTGCAACGGATATTAGCAACTATGGTATTTGGTTTTGGCATTGGATTGGTATACTTTGGCTTGTTATTCGGTGTAAGAAATTTGGGTTTCAACATTTATTTGGGTGTCATATTAAATGCCTCAATGTTAATACCTACAAATTTAGTAACCCTTTTCTTTATAGCAAGATGGAAAAGGAAAGGGTCATTGTTTGCCTTATGTATAATAAGTGGCATATGCAGCATAATTTGTGGTGTAGTAGGCAGTGGTACAGAAGGCATACAGATTGGGTTTGAACTAGCATCTTTCTTCTGCGCTGCCTTGGCATATAATGTGATGATGATATTCGTAGTTGAGTTATTTCCAACAAGTGTGAGGAACTCGGCCACAACATTAGTTAGGCAAGCAGTTGTGTTTGGTTCTGTGTTTGATCCGATATTGACTTCAGCAGGGACGAGAAATAAATTCCTATCTTTCGGAACTTTTGGACTGACAATATTTTTGTGTAGTTTCATTGTGATCATTTTGCCAGAGACAAGGGGTAAAAATCTTTGTAACACCATGGATGAACAAGAGCGCATGGATCATAAAATTGTGTGAATTTATCTATATACATTACATATTATGAATCACACCCTGGAGAGAACAAATTATATTCTACATATATACATAGCATTTTTCCCTTTTTTTCAATTTTTAATTTTTTGTTTCTTTTTATTTTCTACAGAAACCACAACAATAGCATGACATTGGTTCTAAAACATGGATAGACTACCAGATATCATTACATTGATTTTTTTTTTTTTTTTTTGGGAATAAAATCATGGAGGGTGCAATAAAATATTGCTATGGTAAGCTATCATTGAATTTACATTTTTACCAGATATTTTAAAGTGTTTATGATTTTCAATTATTTTTTTCCTAGAAAAAAGCTAGTGAAATTTATAGAAAATCATAAGCTCTTTCAGAAATCTATTCTTAATACCCAATTAGATTTTAAAACTAACAACCTTTATGAGGCTAAGTAGCTATTTTCATGAATTGATTACAAGTTTTGTTGGGAAATTTAGACCGTGGTTGATAGAATTAACAAGTTTTAAACCTAAGTTGTTAATTAGATATATTATGAATAAACCTTATTAAAATAAACAAACGTCAATATCATGCCCAATGAAATAGTAAATAAGACAAGATATGATGACCCAGGAAAATCAATGAAACAAACTAGTTTCACAATAAAAAAACCTGGGGGAAAACCTTCCCGAAAAGCAATTCACTATAGTAAAGAGAAGTTTCAGATCTAGTACAAAACTTTTGTCCCTAGACTCTACAATCCCCATAGATGAACTTACAGCAGAAACCTTCTACTGCTTCAGAACCTCTGAACTCTTCAATATATGAACCCCACTCTTTTTCACGGATCCCAGTACGTGACTAACTCCAGCAATTTGAAGATGTTGTTAGTTGCAAAGTTCTTCACTTCATCAACAATGAAGATCAAGAAGTACTTGGTTACAAAACCCTAAGGCGCAAAAGACGCAGTAATTTCTTACAGAGAGAATAAGGCACTAGGTCACTTTCTACATATGTTCTCCATGTATAATGACCTTTACAAAAAAGCCTTATATATGTCTAGGGTTGTGAAAAAAGAAACCTTACACATACATGTCAGCATGAGCCAAAAACCAAATATGGAAATTCTGATTTCGTAGATCTCGACAGATTCAGCTTCTGTCGAGCTTTTGTCGAGCTTCGTTTTTAAGTCTCGATAGATACTATTTCTGTCGAGGTATTTGTTGAGCTTTAATGAACAGTTTTTTTTTTTTTTTTTTTTTTTTTTCACTTGTTTCTTGGTTCAATCTTCATGGCTTTAATACTTGGCTTGAACAACATGTTTTTTGAAGTACTAAACCTATTATAGATCTACTAAATTACAAGTAAAGTGCATTTTGTCAAAGGATTAGCCAATTACATAAAATATGTCCTTAACAATCTCTCCCTTTGGCAATCCGTGACAAAACCACAACAAAACAAATAATCATGAGAGAAGTCTTAAATCGCTAAACTCATAACCACTTGTTGTATTACAAAATAAATCTATCCCTACTACAAACTCTTGAAAAACTTTGCAAGAGGAGAGTTCATGGCAAGATAGACTTTCACAACCTGTCTTTCTGAAACATTTAAACAAAACTCATCAATGCATCAAGTGTGAAACAGAAATAAAGATTGCATACATAAAGAAACATGTGTATTAAGAGAGAAAAGAAACAATACATGCAGAGGTAGGTGAAGAAAACATACATTATCATATATATATATATATATATATCAAAGATAAGCACAATGTATGTAAAAATGGTCACAAGACCAGTGTACATGAAGCTAAAAGAAGCTCCTAAAACAACAAGGAGGTAAACACTCCCCCTAACAAGATGAAACACAACTCCCCCTTACAAAGACATGTATTTCTCCCCCTAAAATGTAGAAACTCAAAAGAAATCACATTTTCTCCTCCTTTTTGTCATAATCGACAAAGGGTACAAGAAACTATAAAACTTTACCCGAGAAACATAAAGATGATCTAAGATGATCAAAAGGGCACAATGAATCCATATAAATGCATGAATGTAATGAAATAAGATGCTATGGATGACAAGATAAAAGAAAGATGCAAAACAAGTGAAAAACAATGCATGCAAGAGGGTCTCGACAGATCGAGAAGCTGTTGAGCTGCTATCGAGAGAAAACCTAGAAATCTCGATGGATCGAGGATCTGTTGAGAATCTATTGGGCAGACAGAGAGCTCAGAAAATTTCCTTGATGGATCGAGAAGCTGTCGAGGATCTGTCGAGATCACAAGAGGAAGGCTTGATAGAAAGGATATCTATCGAGGATGTGTCGAGGAGCTGTCGAGTTTGAAGAAAAGAGGTTTTTCAAGAAGGGAAAAACACATAGAGATTAATGCATAAATCAAACTACTCACTCAAACATCAAAATAACATATTAAACTCTCAAAACTCATCTCAAACAAGATGCAAAGTATATAGATCCAAAACACACACACACACACACTAAACAAGTCTAACCAATTTTATATTTAAAAAACAAGTTAAGATAGTTTAGCAAGCATATATTAACACATGTATCCCTTGTAATGGCCAAATCACATTGTACCTGCACATGTATCAAGAGTAGCAAAAAATTTGCGTGTTGTGTGTGAAACAAAACAAGAGTGCATAAGTGTCTCATATTATGAAGATTTGAGACATGAGAAAATCAAATACACTTACATACAATCATAACTGTTTGACGGAGACTATCACCATCGAGGTACATCCTATAACTCCCACATCTCTTAGAAACACGCTTGCAACCATATTAAAAGCATTTTGATTCTTTTTGCTTTTATTTTTCTTTGCATATTTTTCTTTTAAGCATAGCATGTATGGACATATAAGAGAGAAAAGAAATACCCAATTAGTGGTGAGATGTTATACATGATTGGCTATGCCGAAGCACATAGATGTTATACATGATTGGCGGGCTTTAGTGGTGAGATGGTTATTTATGTCTTTTTCTTAGGATTTTCTAGTCCTTCCTATCAAAAAGAGTGATATGAGTATGAGATATAAGAGACAATCTTAATCGTACTCATCACAAATACGAGCCACAAAGCTCACTTGCTTAGTTGTGCATTGAGATGCTCATCTAAGCTACAAGAGATACAAAGTTAAGAAAATTTTGTTTCAACGGCCATCCAAGGTACACAAGTACCAACATATACAAACACACTGTTTTTGTATTTTTCTAATTTTTTTTCTTTTATTTATTTATTTATTTTGAAGACAAAACAAAATAAAAACTAAACAACCAAACAAAAACAGACAAACAACATGAAAGTATGAAGATAGATGCAGATGCATGAAAGCATGATTCCAAAAATAGATAATAAATCAAGCAAGAAAGTCCTACTTTAGATAGAAAGAATTAAAGTAGAGGACAGATAGAAAAGACAATTAAGTCTTAGGCTCCTTTCTCACCCACACAGCACAAGTCTTTGGTCGTGAAGATGAAAAGGCACGTGTCCTAGTATGTCTGCTAAAAGACATAGAAGAATTAGAATTCTCCTGAAATTGAGTTAAAAAGTTCAAAAATTTTAATAACTCTCCAAACAAAGGTGTTGAACCTTGAGAGGGAACCTGTAACCGTTTGGAAATACAACTTGAAGCAATTAGGATGAATGTGTCCAAAAACACCACAATGGTGACAAACATGAGTAGTTTTAGAACTACTAGACTTCCTAGAGTGAGGTCTAACAAAGGATTTAGAAATAGACCAATCAATTATGGATTTCATACCTTTATCACTTTTCTCAGATTGGGGCATAAAGACAGTCTTTGATCCAGAAGCCGTGGAAGAGAAGGGCCGGAGGAAACGACATATCCTAAGCTAGTCTTATCAGAACTAGGCTTTTGAGCACTCAATACCTGATCAAGCTTTGCACTAGACATCCTCTCTATTTAAGTTCTAGCTTTACTAAGCTCAACCTCGAGATTCTTGACATTCTCTTTTAATGAGGTGTTCTCCACAACAAGAGTCTCAACTAACCTTGTAGTCTCATCTAATTTGACTAACAGTTCAGCTTTTTCAGTTTTTATCTTATTAAGCTCTTTTCTACAAAGATGAGAAGTCATTTCAGATTTTATAAATTCAGTGCATACCTTATCATAGGCTTCCTGAAGGGTCAACTTCTTGGGTACCTCATCATTAGAAGAATCCTCATTGTCACTAGCACTCTCTACAATCACCTCATCGGTTGTGGCAGCAAAAGTCATATAATGACCACATTCAAACACATACTCATCAGAAAAGTCATTCTCAGTATCACTCAAGGTAGCAATCAACCCTTTATCTTTTGACTTCTTGGTCTTTTCCTTCATAAGGTAGTTTGAGCACTCTATCCTCATATGACTAAAACCTTTACACTCATGGCATTGGATAAGGGGTTTCTCACTCTTACCATTCCTAGAGGATTTAGATTTCTTAGGATGTTTGTCCTTATCCTTTTTCCTACATTGAAGAAGCTTGACAATCTCATTAGCTATGAAGGTTAGATCCTTATCCTCATCATCATCATCATCTTCATCTTCATCTTCATCTTCATCTTCGCTTTCATCTTCATCTTCAGAGTCATCAATCTCTTCCTCTATACCTTTAAGAGCCAAGTTTCTACTTTTTCCACATTTTCCCATTAAACCTAATCCCATCTCATAGGTTTGAAGGTTCCCTACAAGCTCAATCAAAGGAATTTGATCAATGTCCTTCACTTCTTCAATGGCAGTGATCTCGGCATGAAATCTTTCAAGTAAGGACCTAAGGATTTTCCTAACAATTTTGGATTTTGCTATAGATTCTCCAAGGTTAAAGGCAAAATTCACAATATCCTTAAGTTTAGAATAGAAGTCATTAAAGGTCTCATCCTCCTCCATCCTTATTTCTTCAAAACTACTAGTGAGTCTTTGAAGCTTCACAGTCTTTACTACCTTGGTACCTTCATAGGTGGTCTCAAGAATGGTCCATACTTCCTTGGCAACTTTTGTGGATGATATTTTCTTGAATTCCTCATTGGTCACCCTACAAAACAGAGCATTCAAAGCCCTACTGTTGAAATTTGCCGCTTTGATCTTTGCTTCATCCCAATCCACCGGCGCTTCCTTTGGCTTAACCCAGCCAACTTCAACAGTTTGCTATACTTTTTCATCAAGAGCCTGCAAAAAAGCTTTCATACGAACTTTCTAGTAAGCATAGTTAGTACCATCAAACAAAGGAGGAATCAAAAGAGATTATCCACGATCCATGACAACGGGGGTCATGGATCACACTTAGGAAATTAATCCAATCAGAGTGTACCCGCTTTGATACCACTTGTTGGGAAATTTAGACTTCGGTTGATAGAATTATAGAATTAACAAGTTTTAAACCAAAGTTGTTAATTAGATTTATTATGAATAAACCTTGTTAAAACAAACAAACATCAATATCATGCATAGCGAAATAGTAAATAAGACAAGATATGATGACCTAGGAAAACTAATGAAACAAATTAGTTTCACAGTAAAAAAACCTGGGGGGAAACCTTCCTGAAAAGCAATTCACTATAGTAAAGAGAAGTTTCAGATCTAGTATAAAACCTTTGTCCCTAGACTATACAATCCCCATAGATGAACTTACAGCAGAAACCTTTTACTGCTTCAGAACCTCTGAACTCTTCAATATATGAATGCCACCTTTTTGCACAGATCCTAGTACATGACTAACTCCAGCAACTTGAAGATGTTGTTGGATGCAAAGTTCTTCACTTCATCAATAATGAAGATCAAGAAGTACTTGGTTACAAAACCCTAAGGCACAAAAGATGTAGTAACTTCTTGTAGAGAGAATAAGGCACTAGGTCACTTTCTGCATATGTTCTCCATGTATAATGGCATTTAAAATAAGTCTTATATATGTCTAGGGTTGTGAGAAAAGAAACCCTACACATACATGTCAGCATGAGCCGAAAATCAGATCTGGAAATTCTGATTTCGTAGATCTCGACAGATTTAGCTTCTGTCGAGCTTCTGTCAAGCTTCGTTCTTAAGTCTCAATAGATACTGTTTCTGTCAAGGTATCTATGGAGTTTTAATGAATAGCTTTTCTTCACTTGTTTCTTGGTCCAATCTTCATGATTTTAATACTTGGCTTGAATAACATGTTTCTTGAAGTACTAACCCATCTTAGATCTACCTAATTACAAGTAACGTGTATTTTGTCAAAAGATTAGCCAATTACATAAAATATGTTCTTAACAAGTTCGATGCCTTTATTCTTAATGAAATACCATAAAAATTTACTTTATGTGATTATCGTCGTGTTTATGATGCTTTGGCTACTCATAAGCTATTGGGTCCTTAAAAGTTACTTCACATTGTTCTAATGGGTCCAGCAAGGGTTCAAAGTTTTGGAGGAAAGAAGTGTATACTAGTTGTGGTAGATGATTTCACTCGATACATATGGGCTATTCTACTAAGAGATAAATTTAAAGCACCAGAACATATTATCTATCTATGCAAAAGACTTCAGACTGAGAATGACATGATGGTTGCCAATATCAGGAGTGATCATGGGAGAGAGTTCGAAAACTCCAAACTTGACTCTTTCTCTTGTAATCAAGGAATCAAGCAAGAATTTTCTGCTCCCAAGACACCTCAGCAAAATGGAGTTGTGGAAAGGAAGAATAGAGTGTTTTAAGAAATGGCTAGAGTTATGTTGCATAACAAAAATCTGGCAAAGTCATTTTGGGGAGAAGCAGTGAATACTGCCTGTCACATACTGAACATAGTATACTTTCGACCCAGCACTAAGAAGGCTCCATATGAACTCTAGAGAGGGAAAAAGCTTGTAGTAAAATACTTTAGAGTATTTGGAAGTGACTGTTACATACTTTGAGATCATGAGAATCTTGAAAAATTTGATGCCAAAAGTGATAAAGGAATCTTCCTAGGATACTCTAACTCAAGCAAAGCCTATAGGGTGTATAACCTCAAGACCAAAATAGTGATGGAATCAGCCAATGTGGTCATAAATGATGAACAATCTTTTGAAGAATTGCTTGAAGAGGTCATAGCAAGTCAAAAAGATCATGTTGAAGATAGTCTACCTACAGAGTATGTAAGAAAATGACCGACGAATACTGAGATTTTTTCAAGATAGTCTACCTACAAAGTATGTGAGTCCTCCATCTGTGTTTTTCGGCGAATACTGGGATTTTTTCGGGAAGATCTAGATAGATCCGGCGAGATTTTGCTAGATCTATCTGACATCTTGTCGAAAATAGCCGAGATCTCACTGGATCTAGCGAGATCTTGCTGGATTTAGGCCATTTTGCAATTTTTTTCTCTCCGAATTTTGGCCGTTTTTCATCTTTTATTGTCGGATTCTTGCTGTTTTCCAGATCTTTAACCCTTACCAATTCGCCTGACATCCGTTGAAGCTCCGACTGGCCTAATCCGATTCTCCTCCCGATTGGCGGCAGGTTGATGGTGGCTCCACACGATCAGTTCAGGTCGGATGCGGGTTGAGCCAAAATTCGATCCGAATCGAACAGTGGATAGACCTAGAACCAACAACACCTGTTCAAGATCGAGTTCACTTCAACCACTTTTTGTTAACTAGATGCACCACCTTTATCTAGATCATCAAATCTTCAAAATCATGTACTTTGATCTCTAGTTGGTGCTTTTAGAGATAAAAAACTTCTTTACTTGTGTACATCACACAACTCTACAAATGTCCTGAAAAACGTGCCTTAGGATTGCTTTTGTATCTTGACTTGAAAACTATGAAACCCTAGCTTCAAGATGATTTATTGAAACCAATCTGATAATAGAAATGCACAAATCTCCACAGGTCGAGCATGAATCGAGATTACACAAACTTGGAGAAAATGGGCAAATGCCCCTTTAAAAAAAAAAAAAATCCAGCATTTTGCCTCATTTTCCAAACTAATTAGGAAAATGCCCCTCTTTTGAAACTCGATTTTCTCAAAATCGAGTTATAAAAAAAAAAAAATTCTGGAGCCCTATAGTAGCGTTTTAAGGAGTCTATAGTGACGTTTTAAGGACCTATAGTGGCGTTTTGTAACTCGATCTCCATGAAGTCGAGTTACATGTAATTTTTTTCCTTTTTTTTACCTATAACTTGACTTCACGGAGATCGAGTTACAAAACGCCACTATAGGTCCTTAAAACGTCACTATAGGCTCCTTAAAAACGCCACTATAGGGCTTAACTCGATTTTGAGAAAATTGAGTTTCAAAAGAGGGGCATTTTCCTAATTAGTTTGGGAAAGAGGGCAAAATGCTGGATTGTTTTTTTATAGGGGCAAAGGCCAATTTTTTCCCGCAAACTTTGTTATTTTTAACTTGAACCTTGGTCTTCCCTTGAACTAGAATTAGAGTTCAAATATACTCAAAACTTACTAGGCCTCTTACAACCTATAAATTAATTACTGCACACCAAAATGCAATACATTTATTTGTAAATTTTATATTGGGACTTTATTACTCAAGATCTGGTGGTTTGCCTTGTTCATGTAAACTCATGCAAAACATGATCCAAGCGCTTTTTATAGTCAATTTTGTACATTTTTTTTCTTGTGCTGATAACTCAAACATGAAGCTCGCGCTGAGTGTAGCTAAAGCTTGAGTACAAGCCAGCGAATTCATGGGCAATTGTGTGCGAAATGGTATTATTGGTACTATATGTTGTAATCTAGCATTAGATGTGTTGATCATACCATTAAATCCTACCTAACTATGGCTGTTTGAGTATGTTAAAACGAAATACTAGATAAAAATAATGAATATAGAATATCAATTGATTTAATAAATAGAAGTGAGATTACACTAGCCAATAACTAGGTGCTGATTTAGACCCAATTACGGTTCAATTAATTTTAAGCTAAACACAATTAAAGTGGAATTTACATAATTAGCCAATTAACTAACTGAACAACCCAACTACAGCATGGATGGACATAATTGAACAAAGCAATTAAGTAAAGATAGTAAGTAAAAGAGTGAAAACGAAAATAACACTAGATATGCTATCGAAGAGGAAAAATGGAGAATTCTGCGTAAAAACCTCTCCACTGTCCGACATGCTGAATTGATTCTATCAGACTGTGGCTATGCCATTCCACCTCAAAACCAATTGGTTATGAAGAAGACATACTCAAATCTTTTATGGCTTTCGATATCACATCATGCGGGCCTATTTTTAGAATGGTTGTAGGGAGTCAAATTGTGGTTCCCCCAACAATCCCTCCCTCAGAATGATACTCCCGTGACTCGAACCCATGACCATGGCTCTGATACCATTTGTTGGACTGTGAGCTATGTCATTCCACCTCAAAACTAATTGTTGATGAGGAAAACACACTCAAATCTTTTATGGCCTTCGACATCACACTATGCAGGCCTATTTTTAAAGTGGTTGTAGGGAGTCAAATTGTGGTCCCCTCAACAGATTCATTAAGAGAATAAGTTGGAGTACAATGATAACAAAAAGACTTTCTAAGCCAAATTTATTTATTGTACTTAATCCCTCCAAGCTTTAACTACCAATGGATTTCATAGTCTTTTCATTTCTAGTTTTCCCGATCTCGCAACATTGATTGGTTGCACTACCATGCCTTACCAGTTGAATTTGGGCTAAGCACCAATGCTTCCCAATGTTCAAGACACACTCAAGACTCAGTAATTGTGTAGGCTATGTTTGGGTTAATCTCCTCTTAAGGTAAGTCAATAGTAGAGGGAAGAGAGTAGAGAAAATCTAAAGGAATTGAGTAGTAATTACTAGGCTCAAAATTACTAGCTCTCCAATGGTTTTTCTTGGGTTTTCCCTCAGAAGCTCTCCTTACAAATTCATAGGAAATGAGAGTATATATGGTATAGGAAAAAAGGAGGAAGGCTGCATCAAGGAAATGAGCTGTCAACGTTACTCGCAGGATATTTGTAGGTAGGCCCACTTTAGAGACACCTAAGCTGTAACATATTTTTGAACTTCTTGAGGCACTCCTCAATTGTTATCTCTCGAGTGCTATAGTCCCGAGATATTCGCGAGTCAGTCCCAATTTTCACTGGATGTGTAAATCCTAACCAACTCTATACCTAACCCATATACATTAAACTCCAAAAAAATACAAGGAAATAAAAGCATGAATACTACGGAAAATTACAACTTAACAAAACAGAAAAAAAAATCATCAACCATACATTAAATAAATATAAATTGAAGTAAAAGAGAAATGAAATAGGAGAAGAAGAAACGGAAGAGTAAAGAGATTGAAGAGAGTTAAGTATGAGACTATGAGAACACTTGTATTTAGTGATGAGGTATTTTGGATGGTGGCGGGAAAGTAGAGAATTGAAAAATGCAAATTGAAAGGTGAAGTAAGATTTTAAGAGCACTAACAATGGGGATGTAAAAAAACACTTATTTTACATCTCCAAATATTACATTATCTATTTTACCAACCCATCCAACAATACACCCAACATCCCCATTCAACAATACACCCAACATCTTAGTTTTTATTTTTACATATAACTCAATAAAATAGTATAAACTACCTAATAAAAAAATAAAAAGTAAGAAGAGAGAGTGTGAGATGAAGAGAGAGAATGTGAAAGATTAAAAAATATATTTTTTTTCTTTACAACCTAATGAACAGTTAGCATTAGCAACCCCCCCCCCCCCCCCCAGTTGCTAAAATAGCTAGTAACCATTTGAAAAAAGAGCTTCATTCGAGGATGTATACTTAAATTTTTTACAATATGGGAACAGTAAGTTCTTATATTTAGAACTTGCTATTCATGAGTTTGTAAACTAAAATACTATATTTTATTCAATTTTTTTCTTTCTCTCACTTTATATTTATATTATTTTTTGATGGGGGGTGTTTATATTATTTTAATGAGTTGTACGTAAAAATAGAAATCAGGATATTGGGTGAGTTGTAAAATAAGATGGTAAAATAGATAAAAGTGGTTTTTGAGGATATAACATAGATTTTTTTTGCATCTCCGGATGCTAGTGCGAAGGATGCATATATGCAACCTTACTGAAGCTAGGATGAATTTTTTTTTACGTTTACATACCTGGATTGAGCATGATTTTAAGGGTCTAGTTGCTAAAATAGCAATTGGGAGGTTTTACACCCTCAATGCTAGTGCTCTAAGGGAAGCTAATAGTAAAACTCATAAAAGTTGTGGGCTTGTTATGGCGTGTTGGGGGAGGAGAGATGGAGAAAGACTAAAAAAGTCAATGTAATTAAGTAAATTTGAATGAAACATGGGAAAATGGGGCCAGTTCTTACAAAAATTCTTAAGAACCTATTTTTTACTAGCTATAATTTTTTTTTAGTTTGGGGAGGGGGGGAGAGGAAAAAAAAAAAAACATAGCTCTCCTCTTGCTTGTGCAATGGACAGGTCATGATCACAGCCTCATTTATAACTAATTTTTTACTTGTTTCATATGGATATGGTATTTTAGTACAAGTTGATTATCATTAGTTAGCGTGTTAGTGTTGTATAATTTATTTCAGTTGGATTATTTTTATCTAAAAATAAGTTGGGTAAGAGGTGTAAATGTATTTAGAAAGGTGAGGTCTTAAAAACTCTTTAATAAAGGCAAGAAAATATTACACCATATATACATACACTTGTTCCGTATATATATCATTTGAGCTGGGAGATAATTATCTTGGTGAATCCGATTAATGCTAGAAGATAGAAATTGTTGGCTGCATGTGTTAATGAGGCTGCCTTTGTCATGGATAGATTTTTTTTACTTTTTTGGTTGAGAATACTAAATATTTTAATACACTGTACGGAGAGAGGAGAGAGGAGAGAGAAAGATTGGTTCATGGGTTTAAGGGAAAGTTTTAACAAATCAGAATTAGACAAACGAAATAAATGTTATTGGCTGAGGGACAAATTATAATTGATTTTTAGGAATAGACAAAGAGAAGGTTTAGGGATAATTATCCTCTTTGCCTGTCATCATGGTTAGAGGAGTGTGTTGCCTAAACAAAGCAAAAATTATTGATCTTAGGACAGAGATGACATTCTATAGTATCAAGTTCAAATTTTTTGTTTTGTTTTTCAAAAATAAAATAAAAAGGTTCAAACTTAGTGTTCAACATTTTTGAGTCGAAGATATTGACACCCAAAGACCTTGTCAAAATACATTAATAATATTGATGATGCTTGAGATCGTTAGTCGAATTCTTTGTCTAGATTGTCTAGAAGACCAAATGAAACATGAAATAAAATAAGGAAGATCGTAGGGTAGTAACACCGGAATGGTGCTGGCCAAAGATCCTTCGATAATAGAGTCAAATATTAGGAACTGTAATGTCTTAAATAGTTAATGGCTAGCTAGTTACAACATTATTCTATAAATATTAGATCCAGCCAATGTTTTTATTTATTTATTTTTTCTATAAAGTTTTGATTTATGGCGTTTGCTTATGATAATTATACTCTTTATCATTAAACTAAGGCAACAATCAACTTTTTGTGTAACTGTTGTATTACTAGAACCTACGATCCAACAAAATTTTTAAAAATTGTAATCGATCTTTCTAAGATTAAATAACATATTAGTTATTCATATCCATTTTGATATTTCACATTCATATTCATAATTGAAGCGATAATGTCTATATTTAAATACATAAAAGTGAATGATATGAAAGAGACGTGGAATTAAGAAGAATCAAAACCCATACAAATATTTTCCCAAGGCTACGTAATGTGTCAATTGTCATTCATAAATGCTGGACGTGGCACACACTCTCCTTATCTTAAAACAACTAAAAAGCATTTATTCAGGGCCTGTTTGGATAAGCTGTTTCAAAAGGTGTGTTTTAAAAACTAACGTTTTTAAAACGTGTGTTTTGAAAACTCCATTTTAAAAACTACAGATAAGTGTTTGGTAAAAATGTGAAAATATGCGTCTTCTATTTTTAAAGCCGTATTAAGTATTTGGATAAGCTGTTTTAAAAATAGCTATTTTGAGTGTAAATTCCAAAAAAGGACTTAACTATTTTTTGAAGGTTATATTGTCATTTTTCTTGTGATCAGTGTTTTTTATTATTGAAAATATGTAATTAAGCTTAACAATTACCTTAATAAAAAAGTCCCATCTACAAAAGCAGTAGAAACTTCATAAAGGCATCCAGAATGGCATCTAGTTTAGAGCCTTAACTTGTTTTGATAGTTAAACTTTCCAAGGATAGACAGTCCTTTAACATTCAGGGGCAGTGAGCAATTTGCCACAAGTTTAAAGGGAAAACATGAATTTTTTCAGAAAATTCATTAAGAGTAAAGGTTAAGTAGAATAATAAAACTAACTTAAATCGTGCATTCACAGTTAATAGAATAAAATAAGCATTTGGAATCTAAACCGTGGTCAACTCTAATAAACAAGGAAGTCATCTATCTAGTTATTAAATCATGTCTTGCTAGCACACTCTAGTCAGGAAATCATCTGTCACTTCACCATAGAAAATTTTGGAAAACGTAAAACCAAAGTCTGAATATCAAGAAATTCAATACAAAACAAACACCATAAGTTCTATATGTGAGCTACTAACCAGCTACAGCAACCATGTCCAACAATTTAGAGATATCATAAATTAGACAAAGAGGGCCATGAGCTCTAGCCTAAATGGCAGCTCCTACAGTCTGCAGTTAAACCAATGAGAGCAACCTTCCCCCTTACCCTTTCCAGCAACCAATACTGTTATTTATAGATCTTTGCAGTCTGCAATTAAACCAATGAGAGCAAACACCAAAGCCACAATAGACTATAATTCTAAGCTGCCAAAAACTGAAAAAGTACAGGAGTAACCAACTCCCCTTTAACAGCATCAGCTAACAGCCTATGTCTTGATCAAATCATATGTAGTTAAAATCTAGAGCTTAAGTTCCTTGAAAACTAGCAATTACTCAAGTTCAATCCCTTCATTATCTAATTAATTCCAAACAGAAAATAGATGAAATTGGGAATTGAAAACCAGTTAATCTCCCCAAAATCATAACTGATGCTTAGAACAGTGACTGTATTATGGCTTGATCCTTACTATCTTCTATATATTTACTCTTAATCTCCACTTTCAAAGAGTTGCACTAATTCGTGGAAAAGAACTTGGTACACTTCTAAAGCTACAAAAACTCTGCTGTTACAGAGGCTAAAGTCTAAGTAATACAACAAAGCCTAATTAGTTGAAGGATTTCATAGAGCACTAAGCTTGGTTTCAACTCATTCAGTTTTTCAGTCCAACAACAATCAATTAAAATACACATTTCTTTTAGATATGCTTCTCTATGTATATATAAAATACACTCTTAACTGCAAAAGCAGTAGAAATTCAAGACACTCTTAACCTGCAAAAGCAGGTCAGAACAACAACCTGAAATTTTCCATCAACCCCATATATCTGAATTTTTTTTTAGACTTCACAACCAGTAAAGAAACAGCAGCAGCAACAACAACCTGAAATATTCTTCAAACCCATATACTATTCAACAAGAAAAAACTAATCCCATCCAATCCAAATGGTTTTGATCAACCTCATCTGTCTGAAATTGATTTAAAAACTTCACACCTAGTAAAGAAACAGCAGCAACAACAAATCCCTCAGTCATGTAAGTTCTAATATTTTGAGTTTATTCAGTCATCTAAACTAACATGCAAAAGCCCAAATCAATATAATTATTTCAGAGATGGGTAATGGAGAATGTTTACCTGAAAATCGTGATGCAGAACGACAACGATAATCGGAGAGAGCAACTGAGCAATAACAGAGAAGAAAGAAGTGAATACCGTGAAATTGATGAGGAGAGAACCAATACTAATGAGATACATATGTATGGAGAAGGGATAGGTTGGGATTTCGGTAAATAATTTCCTGAAGTTGAGGCTAATTTGGGTTTTCAGCCGAAACAATTAGCGGCAACCCAATCGTCCAAACTGCGCGATGCTGAAAAAGCAGTAGAAAACTTCATTTTCGGAATCGCGAAAATCTGCGGAATTGAAAACACAATCCCACAGATATCGCCTAGCCAAACACAATCCCGGAATCGCGATTTGCGAAACTGCCGTTCTGTGCAATGTAAACGCCTAAACAAACGGGCTCTGATCACATTTATGTCACTCCAATATTTGCCTTTTCCCCTTTTCATAAACATAGTTCCATATTGCGATTCAACACACTTCGAAGGACCCACGTTGTGGCCAGGGCTCCCCTGAAGTTAAAAAAAAAAAAAAAAAAAAAAGGGTTTTCTCGGCCTAATTTGATTTGGGCCAAAGAAAAATTTGACTTGGGTCCCCACTCAAAATTTTTTTTTTACCAATTAGGAAAACTTAGCCTAGTTAACAAAAAAAAAAAATAAAAAAATAAAAAAATAAAATAAAATGCTAACTTCACAACACTTTCATAACATATTTTAGATAACAGGTTGTTACTTGTTATTATTGGCGGTATTAACAAGAACTTACCAAAAAAAGTCTAGGTTTCCTATTCAAAAGCGAGTAATTCTTAGGTATTCTTAGGTTTTCTATAAAGTTTTGATTTATGGCGTTTGCTTATGATAATTATACTCTTTATCATCAAACTAAGACAACAATCAACTTTTTGTGTAACTGTTGTATTACTAGAACCTACGATCCAACAAAATTTTTAAAAATTGTAATCGATCTTTCTAAGATTAAATAACATATTAGTTATTCATATCCATTTTGATATTTCACATTCATATTCATAATTGAAGCGATAATGTCTATATTTAAATACATAAAAGTGAATGATATGAAAGAGACGTGGAATTAAGAAGAATCAAAACCCATACAAATATTTTCCCAAGGCTAGGTAATGTGTCAATTGTCATTCATAAATGCTGGACGTGGCACACACTCTCCTTAGCTTAAAACAACTAAAAAGCATTTATTCAATCACATTTATGTCACTCCAATATTTGCCTTTTGCCCTTTTCATAAACATAGTACCATATTGCGATTCAACACACTTCGAAGGACCCACGTTGTGGCCAGGGCTCCCCTGAAGTTAAAAAAATTTTTTTTAAAAAAAAGGTATTCTCGGCCTAATTTGATTTGGGCCAAAGAAAAATTTGACTTGGGTCCCCACTCAAAAACAAAATTTTACCAATTAGGAAAACTTATCCTAGTTAACCAAAAAAAAAAAAAAAAATAATAATAATAAAATAAAATGCTAACTTCACAACACTTTTATAACATATTTTAGATAACAGGTTGTTACTTGTTATTATTGACGGTATTAACAAGAACTTACCAAAAAAAGTCCAGGTTTCCTATTCAAAAGCGAGTAATTCTTAGGTATTCTTGGTCCCCTAGAACACGGACAATGATACTTCATTTTTTCATATTCGTGGTGGAGTCTACTCATTAAATTCATGGTGGGGTCCATCACGAATGTGAGAGAAAGGAGTACAATTTCTCCATACTCCGGAAGTACTTAATAATTTTCATTCTAAAGGAAGAGAGTGCTTCATCGACTCCATCTCTCTCTCTCTTTCTATAAGTTCTCTCTCCTGAGGCCATTCCGCTGTAGCCAAAGCTCTGCTGGTAATCTCTCTCTCTGTCTCTCTCCCTCGCTCACTGGTGAACTGGGTTTTCTGTTTTTATCGTTTGTTATTCAGTCATTCTCTCTAATCTGTGAATGCTAGTGTACTCTGCTGAAGGGTGAAGACTAAAGTAGACTACTTTTGTGGTTGTCTTGTCTGCCGATCCCATTAAAAACAATAGTAAATAACTTTGTGATTGTCAATTTGTTTACATTTTTGTTTAGTATTTAAAATATATATTATAAATAAAATTTATAATATATTACCGTGTAGTGTATATATATATATATATATATATATATATATATGATACTATTGTTTATATTGTATATTAATATATTTGTCGTTGAGATTTGCTAAATTATTTAATTTTATCTAACTGTATTGGCTTGGTAGTTAACACTTATTGTTCATACAATCTTAATCCTTTGTCCTAAAGATTGAAACTTTAGATAATGAATCCCTTAAAAAGGCTCGTAGATTATATGAACTTAAGAAAATGAATATATATAAGTATAAATTGTTCCCTTAGAACATGGTACTAAATTTCAATAATTAATATGAGATTATACCGGTGTATGAGATGAAAATATAAATTTAAGAAATTGTGTAACTGTGTATATAGAAATAGATATAGTCATATAGCTATAAAATGTAGTTACAGACTCAATTATAAATGATTTTATTTCCGTGAAAAAAAAGGAAGACAACTTTTTTACTTAAGAATTTAATTATATTTAGCTTCTCCCCACAGAAGAAATTCTTGGCTCTGCCACTGTTTATTGTTTTGTTATTTAGCATTGATTGGTTGGTTTATTTTTCTCTTGACAAAATTATATCCTATTTGCAATGGTGTGTGTATAAATATGTTGTTTTTTTATTTGTTTTGTCTGAACAGAATAATTTATTTGGTTTGTAGTTTAGTGTTTGTGGTGACTTATTTGTTATGACATGCGATGCAATTTATTTAAATTTATTAAGTTGAAAAGTTTTAGTTAAAATGAAATATTTGGTTACCTGTTTGGTCATAGCTATGATATAATTTATTTATTTATTAAATTGAAATATTTTTGGAGTTAAAATGAGTAATGAAAAATTGGCTTATAAATAATATCCAAAGGCAGGTTAAATGAAACAAGACCATCAGAACTTGAAGTGATAGGTCTACAAGCCAAAGTCATCAAAGATTTATGGAAATATCAACTACAACCCATAATCTCACGGGGACTAGCTCTGCTGACCAAGAGACTCCAGGACTCAACCAAGTCCTTCCTCCCTTGTCTCTAGATGAGACAATTGAACAAATTTTAGGAGGTTTTGGGCGGTCTCAATTTATTCAAGCCATCCTTGTATCAGTCCCAGCTTTATTTGATGCACAACAATCATTTATAAGCATCTTTACTGATGCAGAGCCAAATTGGCGTTGCAACTTCAACACAACATGCAACTCAAACTCCAATATCTGCCAACTCCCAAAAAGTGCTTGGTCTTGGGATGAACCTTCTCATAAGACAATCATATCGGAATGGGGTCTCGAATGTGCTAGTTCATTCATCACAGGACTTCCTGCTTCAGCTTTTTTCATAGGCAGCATAGTTGGTGGATTAAGTCTTGCTACACTTGGCGACATCCGTCTTGGTAGGAAGAACTTGCTTTACCTCTCATGCCTAATAATGTGCTTTACCTCGCTTTTCACAGCATTCTCGATTAACATTTGGATGTACTCGACCTTGAGACTTCTAAGCGGGTTTGGCCGTGGATCAATTACAACATGCACTTTGATTTTGTTAACCGAGAGAGTGGGAAAACAGTGGCGTGGACAAATAGGGGCAATGACATTTGTCATGTATTCATTCGGGATATTATCTTTACCAGCTGCGGCCTATTTGAACAGAGGTTCATCATGGAGAATTCTTTATCTCTGTACTTCTATTCCAGCAATCTCATACTGTATCATTACTTATTTCTTTGTGTATGAGTCTCCTAGATGGCTTTTCATGGAAGGACGTGACATAGAAGCCAAAGCAGTAATGAGAAAACTTGCATCTATAGAAGGCAATAGTTTAGACTTGGACCTATCTAGCATTCATCTTGGGCAAGAAATATCAACAAGTAATGCTTACAAATTGATGGACTTATTTAAGAGAAGATGGGCATTACGACGGATATTAGCAACTATGGTACTTGGTTTTGGCATTGGATTAGTATACTTTGGCATGTTATTTGGTGTTAGAAATTTAGGTTTCAACCTCTATTTGGGTGTCATGTTTAATGCCTTATTGTTAATACCTACAAATTTAGTAACCTTGTTCTTTATATCAAGATGGAAAAGGAAAGGTTCATTGTTTGCCTTCTGTATAATAAGTGGCATATGCAGCATAATGTGTGTTGTAGTAGGCAGTAGTAGAGAAGGCATACAGATCGGGCTAGAACTAGCATCTTTCTTCTGCACCTCTTTGGCATTAAATGTGTTGATGATATTCACAATTGAATTGTTTCCAACTACTGTGAGGAACTCGGCCTCAACTTTGGTCAGGCAAGCAATTGTCCTTGGTTCAGTGTTTGTTCCGATATTAACTTCAGGAGGAAAGAGAAATGGATTTTTATCGTTTGGAACTTTTGGATTGACAATATTATTGTGTAGTTTCATTGTGATCATTTTGCCAGAGACAAAGGGTAAAAGTCTTTGTAACACCATGGATGAACAAGAAAGTATGAATAATATAATTGTGTAAGTAGCATTACTCTTAAAATATTTAATTTTATAATAAAGAAAAAAGTGTTTCAATTTTTTGCTCATTCGTTAAAAAATTATAAATTTTCTCTCCGAAACTCTGGCTTACTTTTCCTTTGACAGCAAAATGAAGTTATTTTTCCTTACACTTTTCTTCTTCATAAAAAAAATTACACCATTATTACAACCAATAGATCTCAATTTATATATGTGATTCTTTCCTCATTCTCTTTCTATCTCTTTTTCTCGCTTCTATGATTTCTTAGCTTTTCTCAATTTGATCAAGTAGTTTGATAAATGCTCTATAGATTTCCAAGTTCAAAAAGTCTTTTAGTACTTGCTTCAATTCCAAGAGAGTAACCACGTGTATGGCTAAAAAACTATACACTTCAAAAGAAAAAACTTACATTTTTTTTTCTTAGTTTTATATTTACTCTTAGTCCTACTCCTAGGTATGTTACTATTCTTCTTTATTGTATATTTTTATTTCATCGATATTACATATAAATATAACGAGTTATTATGCATTCGATGGTTGTTCTCTTACTAATTTATAAAGTATTAAATAACATTTTTAGACTATTGTAGATATAATTGTATTAAATGCTAAATTGAATTTAGAATACTATTTTAAATTATTGTATACAATAAACAAAGTTGTATATACAGCAAAATAAATAAATTCATTTTATTTTTTAATTGCCCTCTTGACAAATTCGTAACCACTTTGACCCTCCTTAAAAAAAAGTCCTAAAGCCACTTCTGCATCTGAGGGTCCGTTTTATCAAACACTTGTTGAAATTCTGCAGCCGGGAGTTTCGCTGGGGATTGATCACAAGAAAAGCATATTCATGAGCAAGTGTGAGAAATGGTATTACGTAAGGAACTAACCAAGCGCCAGCTTAGATTGACCATGGAACAGTGGTGTACGTAGCATCAAGTAGATTTGATATTTGCTTTGGTTTCCTGATATTCCGATGTATACAACGTTAGCTGTTGTGTTTGTATTCATGGTAATCGGCTTACTTTGTACAAATAAAAGTAGCCATTCCTCGTACATATGGATATTGTTATGAGATTGGAATATACCCACCTTGGATTAAGAATTATTGAAGTAATCGTTGTGCTGTAATATGCCTAACAATTAAACAATTAAATAAAAGCTAAAACATGAAGGTACGTAGCACAATTTAATGTCATAGGGCACAGGACCATCAGTATTTAAATGGTAGAACTACAAGCCAAGAGTTATCAAAGTTGTACGTAGCACAATTACACTATGGCCTTACCAAATATAAGCGAAAACCTCAAAGAGACTCACTCAGTCGAGCAAAATACTCCGGAAACCAAACAAGTCCTTCCTTCCATTGTCTCTTGATGGAACCATTGAACAAATTATAGGAGGTTTTTGGGTGGTCTCAGTTCTTGCAAGCCCTCCTTGTATCAGTCCCAACGCTCATTGATGCAGAACAAACATTTATCAGCATCTTTGCTGATGCTCATCCAAAATGGCACTGCAACTTGAACACAACATGCAGCCCAAAGTCCAATATTTGCCAACTCCCAAAAAGTGCTTGGTCTTGGGTTGATTCTTCTCACAAGACAATCATATCAGAGTGGGGTCTCGAATGTGCAAGTTCAATCATCATGGGCCTTCCTGCTTCATCTTTCTTCATAGTGTTAGAGATATATATTAGATATATTAGCCCAATGTAATAGGCCCAAGCCCACTCCTGCTTGTACTAGTAATCTAGGGTTTAGTCGCCTATATATACTCATATTAGAGTTCATTGTAACATATGTTATTATACTACACTCTTATACATAATAAAGATGTAGCCCTTAAGGGATTCCTCCGTGGATGTAGGCCGACAAGGCTAAACCACGTAACCCTCGTGTTCTCGATGTTCCTATTCTATACTTCCCCTTCCGCATCCATTCTAGCATACACAACATGGTATAACACATCACGATGCTAATATTTAACATGGTATCAGAGCCAAACTTCGTTCTTGGCATCAAACAAACATCTCTACACAACAAAGAAGATTCTCACGTGCATACCACCATCTGAAGTCACACATGTTTCTCTGCTGGATCTAGAATCCACGGCATCTCGCAGCCACCGTAGCGCAGTGCTGTGCCCAAGATCCACAAACTCAAGCAAAGCCGTGACTTAACTTTTCAGATCTGTGCACATCAAGCCTTCGCCGGTCGAAACTGACACCACAGACGTGCTCCTCGGCCTCCCGTGAGGAAAACCCAGAAATCCGGTCACCCGAAGCCCTGCCACGCGCCTCCACGCGCCGTTAACAGCTCCGGAAGTCCTCACGCGCCGCTTCAGATTCCTGACTTCCAGATCGTGTTCTTGGTACACGCGCTGCCATGTCGGCCTCCTCGTCCACCGATCTACAAAACCCAGGAACCCGACCTCCAACGGCAGCCACACGCGCCACCACGCGCGAACAATGGCTCCTGGAACTCTCACACGCGCCGCCTGCGTTTCAGGATCCTTCCCACGCACCGCCACGATTTCCTCATGAGTAGCTCATCCTTTGGCCATACGCGCCGTCCAATCGGCCATGTCGACCACCGATCTGCCTACGGAAGAAATATGGCTTTCAACCGCCATTTCACGCGCCTCCACGCGCCACCAAGGTTTTTGGCTTCTCCTCCACGCGCCGGTGAACATCGCACGCTCCTGCCAACGCCGGAAAACTACTGCTGATGTCATCTGACGTCACCGAATGACGTCATCACTCCACGTCAGCAGCCATGCAAGCTCCTCCACATCAGCCCTAGTCCACGTCAACGACACGTCATCAGCCACGTCAGCAGTGTCGTCTCGTCAGCACCACGTCACCTAGCTAACCGTTGACCCGGACCGACCCGACCCGGACCACTCGAATCTGACCCGTGAGCACTTTGACTGTTGACTTTGACCCTGGACCCGTTGACTTTGACTTTTTGCGTTGACCTTTGACCAAAAGTCAAAATTTCCAAAATGGCCTATCTTGCTCAGTTTTTCGTGTAGATTCCAATTTTGGACTCCGTTTCTTCATTTGAAACTCCGAAATTGGTCAATTGGCACATTCTTCATTATGGTTTCTTCAAAGGCATTCTTCAAGGCATCTCCAAGTGATCTTCTAATGCTTATCCAACCTCAAGCCTTCATCGAGCTTCCGCCTTGAGTTTGAGGGAGGGTGTTAGAGATATATATTAGATATATTAGCCCAATGTAATAGGCCCAAGCCCACTCCTGCTTGTACTAGTAATCTAGGGTTTAGTCGCCTATATATACTCATATTAGGGTTCATTGTAACACTGGTTATTATACTACACTCTTATACATAATAAAGATGTAGCCCTTAAGGGATTCCTCCGTGGATGTAGGCCGACAAGGCTAAACCACGTAACCCTCGTGTTCTCGATGTTCCTATTCTATGCTTCCCCTTCCGCATCCACTCTAGCATACACAACATGGTATAACACATCGCGATGCTAATATTTAACACATAGGATGACTTGAAAACTATGAAACCCTAGCTTCATGATGATTTATTGAAACCAATCTGATAATAGATATGCACAAATCTCCACAGGTCGAGCATGAATCAAGATTACACAAAATTTGTTATTTTTGAACTTGAACCTTGGTCTTCTCTTGAACTTGAATTAGAGTTCAAATATACTCAAAACTTACTAGGCCTCTTACAACCTATAAATTAATAATTGCACATCAAAATGCAATATATTTATTTGTAAATTTTATATTGGGACTTTATTACTCAAGATCTGGTGGTTTGCCTTGTTCATGTAAACTCATGCAAAACAAGATCCAAGCGCTTTTTATAGTCAATTTTGTACATTATTTTTTTCTTGTGCTGATAACTCAAACATGAAGCTCGCTCTGAGTGTAGCTAAAGCTTGAGTACAAGCCAGCGAATTCATGGGCAATTGTGTGCGAAATGGTATTATTGGTACGATATGTTGTAATCTAGCATTAGATGTGTTTATCATACCATTAAATCCTACCTAACTATGGCTGTTTGAGTATCTTAAAACGAAATACTAGATAAAAATAATGAATATAGAATATCAATTGATTTAATAAATAGAAGTGATTACACTAGCCAATAACTAGGTGCTGATTTAGACCCAATTATGGTTCAATTAATTTTAAGCTAAACACAATTAAAGTGGAATTTACATAATTAGCCAATTAATTAACTAACTGAACTACCCTACTACAGTATGGATGGACATAATTGAACAAAGCAATCAAGTAAAGATAATAAGTAAAAGAGTGCAAACGAAAATAACACTAGATATGCTATCGAAGAGGAAAAATGGAGAATTAGGCGGAAAAACCTCTCCACTGCCTGACAAGTTGAATTAATTCCGTCGGACTGTGAACTGTGCCGTTCCACCTCAAAACCAATTGGTGATGAGGAAGATATTCAAATATTTTATGGCCTTCGACATCAGACCACACATGCCTGTTTTTAGAGTGGTTGTAGGGAGTTAAATTGTGGTCCCCCCAACAATCCCTCGCTCAGAATGATACTCTCGTGACTCGAACCCATGACCATGACTCTGATACCATTTTTCAGACCGTGAGCCATGCTATTCCACCTCAAAACTAATTGGTGACGAGGAAGACACACTTAAATTTTTTATGGCCTTCGACATCATACCATGCGGGCCTATTTTTAGAGTGGTTGTAGGGAATCAAATTATGGTCCCCCAACAGATTAATTAAGAGAATAGGTTGGAGTACAGTAATAACAAAAAGACCTTCCAAGCCTAATTTATCTATTGTACTTAATCCCTCCAAGCTTTAACTACCAACAGATTTCACAGAGTCTTTTCATTTCTAGTTTTCCTAATCTTGCAACATTGACTGGTTGCACTACCATGCCTTACCAGTTGAATTTGGGCTAAGCAACAATGCTTCCCAATGTTCAAGATGCACTCAAGACTCAATAATTGTGTAGGCTATGTTTGGGTTAATCTCCTCTTAAGGTAAGTCAATAGGAGAGGGAAGAGAGTAGAGAAAATCTAAAGGAATTGAGTAGTAATTTGTAGGCTCAAAATTACTAGCTCTCCAATGGTTTTTCTTGGGTTTTCTCTCAAAAACTCTTCTTACAAATTCATAGGAAATTAGAGTATATATGGTATAGGAAAAAAGGAGGAGGGTTGGATCAAGGAAATGAGCTGTCAACATTACTCGCAGGAAATTTGCAGGTAGGCCCACTCTAGAGACACCTAAGCTGTAACATATTTTTGAACTTCTTCACGCACTCCTCAGATGTTATCTCTCGAGTGCTATAGTCCTGAGATACTCATGAGTCAGTCCCAATTTTCACTGGATGTATAAATCTTGACCAACTCTATACCTAACTCATATACATTAAACCCAAAAAAATACAAGGAAATAAAAGCATGAATACTACGAAAAATTACAACTTAACAAAACGGACAAAAATCATCAACCATACATTAAATAAATATAAATTGAAGTAAAAGAAAAATGAAATAGGAGAAGAAGAAACGGAAGAGTAAAGAGATTGAAGAGAGTTAAGTATGAGACTATGAGAACACTTGTATTTTGGTGATGAGGTATTTTGGAAGGTGGCGAGAAAGTAGAGAATTGAAAAATGCAAATTGAAAGGTGAAGTAAGATTCTAAGAGTGCTAGCAATGGGGGATGTAAAAAAACACCTATTTTACATCTCCAAATACAACTTTATCTATTTTACCAACCCATCCAACAATACACCCAACATCCCCATTCAACAATACACTCAACATTCTAGTTTTTATTTTTACATATAATCCAATAAAATAATACAAACTACCTAATAAAAAAATAAAAAGTAAGAAGAGAGAGTGTGAGAGGAAGACCTCCCCCCCAGTTGCTAAAATAGTCAGTAACCATTTGAAAAAAGAGCTTCATTTAGGGATGTATACTTAAATTTTTTACAATATGTGAATAGTAAGCTCTTATATTTAGAACTTACTGTTCATGAGTTTGTAAACTAAAATACTATATTTTATTCAATTCTCTCTCTCTCTCTCTCTCTCTCTCTCTCTCTCTCTCTCTCTCTCTCTCTCTCTTTATATTTATATTATTATTTGATGGGGGTATTTATATTATTTTAATGAATTGTATGTAAATAGAAACTGGGATGCTGGGTGAGTAGTAAAATGAGATCGTAAAAAAGATAAAGTGATTTTTGAGGATATAAAATAGATTTTTTTTTCATCTCCGGATGCTAGTGCGAAGATTGCATACATGCAACCTTACTGAAGCAAGGATGAATTTTTTTTACGTTTACATACTTGAATTGAGCATGATTTTAAGGGTTTAGTTACTAACATAGCAACTGGGGGGTTTTACACCCTCAATGTTAGTTCTCTAAGGGAAGCTAATTAATAATGAAACTCATAAAAGTTGTGGGCTTGTTATGGCATGTTGGGGGAGGAGAGATGGAGAAAGACTAAAAAAGTCAATGTAATTAAGTAAATTTGAATGAAACAAGGAGAAATGGGGCCAGTTCTTACAAAAATTCTTAAGAACTTATTTCTTACTAGCTATTAATTTTTTTTGAACATTTAGTTTGGGGAGGGGGGAGAGGAAAGAAAAAAAAAAAAAAAATAGCTCTCACCCTGCTTGTGCAATGGACAGGTCAAGATCACAGCCTCATTTTTAATTAATTTTTTACTTGTTTCATATGGATATGGTATTTTAGTACAAGTTGATTATCATTAGTTAGAGTGTTAGTATTGTATAATTTATTTCAGTTGGATTATTTTTATCTAAAAATAAGTTGGGTAAGAGGTGTAAATGTATTTAGAAAGGTGAGGTCTTAAAAACTCTTTAATAAAGGCAAGAAAATATTACACCATATATACATACACTTGTTCCGTGTATATATCATTTTAGCTGTGAAGATAGAACTTGTTCCGTGTATCTTGGTGAATCCAATTAATGCTAGAAGATAGAAATTGTTGGCTGCATGTGTTAATGAGGCTGCCTTTGTCATGGAAATATATATATATATATATATATATAGAATTTTAAGTATTTTAATACACACACATACGGAGAGAGGGGAGGGAAAGATTGGTTCATGGGATTGAGGGAAATTTTTAATAAATCAAAATTAGACAAACGGAATAAATGTTATTGGCTGAGGGATAAATTATAATTGATTTTTAGGAATAGACAAAGAGAAGGTTTAGGGATAATTATCCTCTTTGCCAGTCATCATGTTCAGAGGAGTGTGTTGCCTAAACAAAGCAAAAATTATTGATCTTAGGACAGAGATTCTTCTATAGTATCAAAAGTTCAAATTTTGTGTTCTGTTTCTCAAAAAAAAAAAAAAAAAAAGGTTCAAACTTAGTGTTCAATATTTTTGAATCGAAGATATTGACTCACAAAGACCTTGTCAAGATACATTAATAATATTGATGATGCTTGAGCTCGTTAGTCGAATTCTTTGTCTAGATTGTCTAGAAGACCAAATGAAACATGAAATAAAATAAGGCAGATTGTAGGGCAGTGACATCGGAATGGTGCTGGCCAAAAATCCTTCGATAATAGAGTCAGATATTAGGAATTGTAACGTCTTAAATAGTTAATGGCTAGCTAGCTACAACATTATTCTATAAATATTAGATCCAACTAATTTTTTTTTTATAAAGTTTTAATTTGTGGTGTTCGTTTATAATTATTATGTTCTTTATCATCAAATTAAGACAACAATCAACTTTTTGTATAACTATTGTATTACTGGAATCTACGATTCAACAAAATTTTTAAAAATTGTAATCGATCTTTCTAAGATTAAATAACATATTAGTTATTCTATCCATTTTGATATTTCACATTCATAATCATAATTGAAGTGATAATGTCTATATTTAAATACATAAAAGTGAATGCTATGAAAGAGACGTGGAATTAAGAAGAATCAAAACCCATACAAATATTTTCCCTAGGCTTGGTAATGTGTCAATTGTCATTCATAAATGCTGGACGTGGCACACAATCTCCTTGGCTTAAAACAACTAAAAAGCATTTATTCAATTACATTTATGTCACTCCAATCCTTACCTTTTGCCCTTTCCGTAAACATAGTTCCATATCGCGATTCAACACCACTTCGAATTCGAAGGACCCACATTGTGGGGCTCCCCTGAATTTTAATTTTTTTTTTTAATTTAAAAAAACAAGAGAAGAAAAATAGGTATGCTCGGCCTAATTTGATTTGGGCCAAAGAAAAATTTGACTTCGGTCCCCGCTCAAAAACAAAATTTTACCAATTAGAAATATTAGCCTAATTAATACTAACTCCTGAGCACGCGCGTAACGTTCTTCTATCTTTTGGAAAAAGATTATTTTACATCATGATGAAGTAAAATAATAATAATAATAATAATAATTTGCATTTATTATAATTTGAGATTTCTACTTTTTCCAATAAAAAAAAAAAAAAAAAAGAGAATACGTGGGGTGAGTTTTTTAGATTGAAGGAGTTTTAAAACTAACAAAAGAGTGATCCTATTTTGTAGGGAGTTAGAGAATAGTAGGAATTTAAATTAATGTAAAAGTAAGAGTTTATTAGAAGTAGCAAGACATTTCAACGTAGAAGTAAGAATTTATTATTTTTGTCAATTTATTATTTTAAACCTATTTTTAAGTTTTAAGTAGGGGTATTTATGACAGTAACAATAACTAACTTTATTTTGCCAATTTACCATTTTAACCCAATTTTTAAGTTGTTGGTTGGTTAATTAATTTAGGGCTATTTTTGACCAAAAAAAAAAGAATAACTAACTTTCTGAATCCTCTTAATATATACAGATAAGAAAAATGCTATTTTCATAACATTTTTACAACACTTTCATAATATTTTTAAATAACAGGTTGTAAATAACAGGTTGTTACTTGTTATTATTGGCGGTGTTAACAAGAACTTCCCAAAAAAAGTATGGGTTCCGATTCAAAAGGGAGTAATTCTTAGGTACTCCCGGAACACGGAAAATGATACTCCTTCCTCTCATATTCATAGTAGAGTCCACTAAATAAATTTATGGTGGGGTCTATTATGAATGTGAGTGGAAGGAATATAATTTCTACATACTCCAAGAATATCTAAGAATTTTCCTTCAAAAGAAAGAGAGTATTTCGTCGTTTCTCTCTCTCTCTCTCTCTCTCTCTCTCTCTCTCTTTCCCTGAGTTCTCTCTCCTGTAGCCATTCTACTGTAGTCAAAGTTCTGCTGGTAATCTCTCTCTCCTTGAGTTCTCTCTCCTGAAGCTATTCTGTTGTAGCCAAAGCTCTGCTGGTAATCTCTCTCTCTCTCTCTCTCTCTCTCTCTCTCTCTCTCTCTCTCTCTCTCTCTCTCTCTCCGGTGATCTGGGTTTTCTCTTTTTATCGCTTGTTATTCAGTCATTCTATCTAATCTGTGAATGCTAGTGTACTCTGCTGAAGGGTGAAGACTAAAGTAGACTGCTTTTGTGGTTGTCTTGTTTGCCGATCTCATTAAAAACAAATAGTAAATATCTTTGTGATTGTCAATTTCTTTACATTTTTGTTTAGTATTTAATATATATTATAAATAAAATTTATAATATATGACCGTGTAGTGTGTGTATATATATATGATACTATTGTTTATATTGTATATTAATGTATTTGTCGTTGAGATTTGCTTAATTATTTAATTTTATCTAACTGTATATGCTTGGTAGTTAACACTAATTGTTCATACAATCTTAATCCTTTGTCCTAAAGATTGAAACTTTAGATAATGAATCCCTTAAAAAGGCTCGTAGATTATATGAACTTAAGCAAATGAATATATATAAGTATAAATTGTTCCCTTAGAACATGGTCCTAAATTTCAATAATTAATATTAGATTATACCGGTGTATGAGATGAAAATATAAATTTAAGTAATTGTGTAACTGTGTATATAGAAATAGATATAGTCATATAGCTATAAAATTTAGTTATAGACTCAATTATAAATGATTTTATTTCCATGAAAAAAAAGTAAGACACAACTTTTTTACTTAAGAATTTAATTATATTTAGCTTGTCCCTCCAGAAGAAATTCTTGAATCTAAACCTGTTTATTGTTTTGTTATTTAGCATTGATTGGTTGGTTTATTTTTCTCTTGACAAAATTATATCCTATTTCCAATGGTGTGTGTATATATATATTTATTGTTTTTTATTTGTTTTGTTGGAACAGAATAATTTATTTGGTTTGTTGTTTAGTGTTTGTGGTGACTTATTTGTTATGACATGCGATGCAATTTATTTAAATTTATTAAGTTGAATAGTTTTAGTTAAAATGAAATATTTGGTTACCTGTTTGGTCATAGCTGTGATATAATTTATTTATTTATTAAATTTCAAATATTTTTGGAGTTAAAATGAGTAAAGAAAAATTGACTTATAAATAATATCCAAATGCAGGTTAAATGACACAAGACCATCAGTACTTGAAGTGATAGATCTACAAGCCCAAGTCATCAAAGATTTATGGAAATATCAACTATAACCCATAATCTTGTGGGGACTAACTCTGCTGACCAGGAGACTACAGGACTCAACCAAGTCCTTCCTCCCTTGTCTCTAGATGAGACAATTGAACAAATTCTAGGAGATTTTGGGTGGTCTCAATTCATTCAAGCCATCCTTGTATCAGTCCCATCTTTATTTGATGCACAACAAACATTTATAAGCATCTTTACTGATGCAGAGCCAAATTGGCGTTGCAACTTCAACAGAACATGCAACTCAAACTCCAATATCTGCCAACTCCCAAAAAGTGCTTGGTCTTGGGATGAACCTTCTCACAAGACAATCATATCGGAATGGGGTCTCGAATGTGCTAGTTCATTCATCACAGGACTTCCTGCTTCAGCTTTCTTCATAGGCAGCATAGTTGGTGGATTAAGTCTTGCTACACTTGGCGACATCCGTCTTGGTAGGAAGAACTTGCTTTACGTCTCATGCCTAATAATGTGCTTTACCTCGCTTTTCACGGCATTCTCGATTAACATTTGGATGTACTCGAGCTTGAGACTTCTGAGCGGGTTTGGCCGTGGATCAATTACAACATGCACTTTTATTTTGTTAACCGAGAGAGTGGGAAAACAGTGGCGTGGACAAATAGGGACAATGACATTTGTCTTGTCTTCATTCGGGATATTATATTTACCAGCTGCGGCCTATTTGAACAGAGGTTCATCATGGAGAATTCTTTATCTCTGTACTTCTATTCCAGCAATCTCATACTGTATCATTACTTATTACTTTGTGTGTGAGTCTCCTAGATGGCTTTTCATGGAAGGACGTGATGTAGAAGCCAAAGCAGTATTGAGAAAACTTGCATCTATAGAAGGCAATAGTTTAGACTTAGACCTATCTAGCATTCATCTTGGGCAAGAAATATCAACAAGTAATCCTTACAAATTGATGAAGGACTTATTTAAGAGAAGATGGGCATTGCGACGGATATTAGCAACTATGGTACTTGGTTTTGGCATTGGATTAGTATACTTTGGCATGTTATTTGGTGTAAGAAATTTAGGTTTCAACCTCTATTTGGGTGTCATGTTTAATGCTTTATTGTTAATACCTACAAATTTAGTAACCTTGTTCTTTATAGCAGGATGGAAAAGGAAAGGTTCATTGTTTGCCTTATGTATAATAAGTGGCACATGTAGCATAATGTGTGTTGTAGTAGGCAGTAGTAGAGAAGGTATACAGATCGGGCTAGAACTAGCATCTTTGTTTTGCACCGCTTTGGCATTAAATGTGTTGATGATATTCACAATTGAATTGTTTCCAACTACTGTGAGGAACTCGGCCTCAACGTTGGTCAGGCAAGCAATTGTCCTTGGTTCAGTGTTTGTTCCGATATTGACTTCAGGAGGGAAGAGAAATGGATTTTTATCTTTTGGAACTTTTGGATTGACGATATTGTTGTGTAGTTTCATTGTGATCATTTTGCCAGAGACAAAGGGTAAAAATCTTTGTAACACCGTTGATGAACAAGAGCGTATGAATAATATAATTGCTTAAGTTTTGTGTAAGTAGCACTATTCTTAAAATATTTAATTTTATAATAAAGAAAAAAATGTTTCAATTTTTTGCTCATTTGTTAAAAAATTATAAATTTTCTTTTCGAAACTCTGGCTTACCTTTTTATTGACAGCAAAATGAAGTTATTTTTCCTTGTACTTTTCTTCTTCATCAACAAAAATTAAAACCATTATTACAACCAATAGATCTCAATTTATATATGTGATTCTTTCCTCATTCTCTTTCTATCTCTTTTTCTTGCTTCTATGATTTCTTAGCTTTTCTCTCCATTTGATTGAGTAGTTTGATTAATGTTCTATAGATTTCCAAGTTCAAAAAGTTTTTTAGTATTTGCTTCAATTCCAAGAGAGTGACTACGTGTATGGTTAAAAAACTATACACTTCAAAAGAAAAAACTTATAGTTTTTTTTCTTAGTTTTATATTTACTTTCAATCCTACTACTAGGTATGTTACTATTCTTCTTTATCATATATTTTTATTTTATCGATATTACATATAAATATAATGAGTTATTATGTATTCAATAGCTGTTGTCTTATTAATTTATAAAGTATTAAATAACATTTTTAGACTATTATATTGTACGATATAATAATATTAATTGCTAAATTGTATTTAGAATACTATTTTAGACTATTGTATACCATAAACAAAGTTGTATATACAGCAAAATAAATAAATTCATTTTATTTTTTAATTGCCTCCTTGACAAATTCCTAACCACTTTGACCCTCCTTAAAAAAAGTCCTAAAGCCACTTCTACATCTGAGGGTCCGCTTTATCAAACACTAGTTGAAATTCTGCAGCCGGGAGTTTCGCTTAGGATTGATCACAAGGAAAGCATATTCATGAGCAAGTGTGCGAAATGGTATAACGTAAGGAACTAACCAAGCGCCAGCTTAGATTGACCATGGAACAGTGGTGTACGTAGCATCAAGAAGATTTGATATTTGCTTTGGTTTCCTGATATTACGATGTATACAACGTTAGCTGTTGTGTTTGTATTCATGGTAATCGGCTTACTTTGTACAAATAAAAGTAGCCATTCCTCGTACACATGGATATTTTTATGAGATTGGAATATACCCACCATGGATTAAGAATTTTGGGAATCAATTAATGGGGATGCTATGCAGTTATTGAAGTAATCGTTGAGCTGTAATATGCCTAACAATTAAACAATTAAATAAAAGCTAGAACATGAAGGTACGTGGCACAATTTAATGTCATAGGGCACAGGACCATCGGTATTTAAATGGTAGAACTACAAGCCAAGAGTTATCAAAGTTGTACGTAGCACAATTACACTATGGCCTTACCAAATATAAGCGAAAACCTCAAAGAGACTCACTCAGCCGAGCAAACGACTCCGGAAACCAAACAAGTCCTTCCTTCATTGTCTCTAGATGAAACCATTGAACAAATTATAGGAGGTTTTGGGTGGTCTCAGTTCTTGCAAGCCCTCCTTGTATCAGTCCCAACACTCATTGATGCACAACAAACAATTATCAGCATCTTTGCTGATGCTCATCCAAAATGGCACTGCAACTTGAACACAACCTGCAGCCCAAAGTCCAATATTTGCCAACTCCCAAAAAGTGCTTGGTCTTGGGTTGATTCTTCTCACAAGACAATCATATCAGAGTGGGGTCTCGAATGTGCAAGTTCATTCATCATAGGCCTTCCTGCTTCATCCTTCTTCTTAGGATGCCTAATTGGTGGATTCACTCTTGCTATATTTGGTGACTTCTGGCTTGGTAGGAAGAAATTGCTTTACCTCTCATGTCTAATAATGTGCTTAGCCTCGCTTCTCACAGCCTTCTCGGTGAACATATGGATTTACTCAGCCTTGAGACTTATAAGCGGCTTTGGTCGCGCACCAATTATATCATGCTCTCTTATTTTGTTAACAGAGAGAGTGGGAAAAAGGTGGCGTGGCCGAATAGGTTCGATCGGATTTTTCTCTTATACAGTTGGGTTAATGTCCTTATCAGCTATAGCATATCTGAATAGAGGTTCATCATGGAGAAAACTCTATCTCTACACTTCTATTCCGTCAATATCATTCTGTATCACGACTTACTTCTTTGTCTATGAGTCTCCTAGGTGGCTTTTCATGCAAGGGCGTGACAAAGAAGCTGTTGATGTATTGAGAGGAATTGCATCTATACGAGCCAAGAGTTTAGACTTGTACACATCCAACATTCCCCTCAGGAAGGAAATATCAAAGGTTAATAATCCTTACCAAGTGATGAAAGACTTATGCAAGAGAGGATGGGCTTTAAAACGGATATTGGCAAGTATGGCACTTGGGTTAGGCATTGGAGTGGCATTCTTTGGCATGTTATTCGGGGTAGGAAATTTGGGTTTCAACATCTATTTGAGCGTCGTATTTAATGCCTCAATGTTGATGCCTTCAAATTTACTATCCTTGGTCTTTATCGAAAGATGGAATAGGAGAGGTTCATTGTTTGTCTCTTGTATAGCAAGTGGCATATTCAGCATACTCTGTGTTGTATTAGGCCGTGGTAGAGAAGGCATACAGATTGGGCTAGAACTAGCATCTTTATTTTGCTCATGTTTTGCTTATAATGTGTGGCTGATATACACAACCGAGTTGTTTCCAACAAGTGTGAGGAGCTCGGCCACATCTCTGGCTAGGCAAGCAGTTGTGCTTGGTACAGTGTTTGATCCATTATTGACTTCAGCAGGGAGAAGAAATGAGTTCCTATCTTTTGGGATTTTTGGATTGGAAATATTTTTGTGTGGGTTCTTTCTAATCTTTTTGCCAGAGACAAAAGGTAAAGCTCTTTGCAACACCATGGATGAACAAGAGCAAAAAGAGAGCATAATCGTTTGAACTTATATTGCATATGATATATAACACCATGGAGACAGTAGCTTATTTTACATAGCATTTATAGGTGTTAAGTGCGTCTTTGTAAGGTGGAAAGATGGAATAATTTGGTGTTTGCATTTCCTTCGTATTAGACTAGTGTATACGTGATTTAATTTCATAAATGAAATTCTTGTTCAAGAATAGTGTTATACTGTTTTTATAAGTTGTGTTTCCAAATGTTTGTAAATCGGTGAAAATGATTGAATAAAGTTCTTTGGATTCAATTTAATCTAGCTGAAATTATGCACATTTTTTATTATTATAATAATTCTGTATAAGTTATACTTTTTAATAAATATGCATTAGGGTCAGAAGGTGATGAATTTAATTAAATGGGACCAACGCATAGAAACCATTGAGAATAATGTCAAATCCATAAGCCGCATAAATTCAAATAAAAACATACGTGTGAGTCTGGTGATGTGTGACTCTGTGTTAAGCAGTAAAGGATAGTTGTTAGAGATAGTTCGAAGTAGTATGTAATGCTAATGCTTGAGGAGAAAATTATGTGCAGTTTTCATTAGCTAAGCCTCTGTGACTTTGTCTACTCTTTCACTTATGCGTTGTATTCAATGTAACCTAAACCTAGTCCAAGTATGTCGAGGACCTTTAAAACTTAAGCCTAATAATCTATGAGCAGGATTCTCAAAAAAAAAAAAAAATAAATAAAAAATATCTACGAGCAGTAGCATAGTCATAAAATTTCTTAAAGGAGGCCAAACCAAATGTATCATTGTATTTCGGTAGTTTTAACTCTATATAATTGCGTATGATTTTATTTTTGAAAAACAACAAAAATCTTTTGCGAAAGAGATTTACTTATATATTTTTATTAACTTATACTATGCTCCTAAATTAATGACTTTCTATATGACAAAAAAGTCAATATTGAAAAGAAAATAAAGGAGACAACAATAAATTAAAGAGCATTTATACTTTTTTTTTAAAAAAAAAAAAAAATGAAAGGGGTCATTACCTAAAATTTATTCAATATTTTAAATTTTAACATTAAATAGAGGGCGAGGGGGCATATTTGGAAAATCTCGGGGGCACCTCTAAAAGTAGAGAACTTAGGTATTGACAATAAACATGCACCAAGTTTTTTTAAAAGAGATGTGCTATATATGCAACATGTTCATAACAAATCCTAGATGTCACGTGATAACTTATGTTTGTGTGCAATAGTTTAACAATAGAAGAGTTCATGGATTTGGAGTTGCGTGTGATCACGTGAGTAAGTATTGCATGAGCTAGCAGTAGATTTAGGATTAAGGCCATTGTATAAACTTCCATTCTATTAGTGAAATGTTTCCTTGAGGATTGTTTAGGTTAAATCCTCTCCAAGTTTTTTACATTAAAACCACAGTTTCAAAAGTTTTTCTGAGTCATCATTCCTAGTGTTCATATGATCTATGCTTGTTTGATATTTAATTTATTTAGATCTATTGCATAATTAATTTAATTAATTATTGAGTTAATATTTGATAAAACTGAGATAACTAAGTCCAAAACCCTAAAAATCCTTCAATCCCTAATTATCGAATTATTAAAATAAATATATTATCTGAGAAAACAAAAAGTGCAATGGCATTGTGTTTACTAAATATTAATTACTAGTCACTAACCTGTGCGATGTATGGGATAGTTGGTTAAATAACAATTACAAATAATCATACAAAGCATGCAAAATATGTTCTTTGATTATAAATGTAGGGTGTTTCACATAACACATAAAGATCACACCTTGGTTTCTCTATGTTGATGAAAAAATTATTGCCAACATTCCAATAGCTCATACACAAATTTTGGCATAATATGAATTCACATAATGCTCAATTGCAAATCAATTTATAGTCTACCACCAATATAAATCATATAAAAAAAATTTATTGATAAAATGAATATTTAAATGTGTAAATAATCTCATGACAACATTAGCAAGACCACGCATTTGCTACCAGGGAATAATATGCCACATAAACACATGGGGCACTATGCCACCATCTCTTATAAGAAGCAACTCATAAACACAATATTCAAGTATCTCTGCTTATCTACTCTTTATGGCCCCCAATTTTGATTATGCTGGCTTTTTGGAAACTATTGAGGAGATCATTTGCAACAACATATATTTGTGTTAGATGCATCTAATTTCCTTTAGATATATTTGAAAGGAATCAAATGAAATGTCTATATATTTCAGTTTCAACTATCTCTAAAAACAATTAAAACCGAATTTCATAAACTCTTTGGATACATCTTAAGTAAGACATACAATCAATTGCAAAAACACCAAATGTTGGGTTGAAAGTAATACACAATTATTCGAAGCAGTGCTATTAGGCTCAGCCAAGCCACTCTCTATGGAAAAAATTTAAAATACAGTAAGGTTCATTTAGATAGAGACAATGCAATAATGTATTAATAGCTATTTCTATGAGCAAGAAAATAAAAAATATTTGAAGCAATTGCATGAAATCATTTAAGTACATGTCATCAATGAAGTTGCTGGAAATCATTTTAAGTACATACCATCAATGAAGCTACAACATTAACATTGTTCATAACATTATTTTATTATTTGTAGCACAAGTTCTTGGTTCGTGATAAGCAATGTGGGCATGTAAGATATACATTGGTGCATGGAAATCTACAAAATCACCTACACAAAAAAAAAAAAAAAAAAAAAAAAAAAAAAGGAGAGAGTTAAATCAATGATTGTGTAATAATCATAGTGCAGTTTAGATAGAGATGAATTCTAAATGCAGGTTTAGTCTCCTCCTTTTTTGGGTCTATAAAATTTACAAAATCATAGAAGCATTGCAAACAAACACCAACTGATTTGATCAATCTATGATCAAATTAAAATGGAGTATATACATTCATATTATGCTATTCTTTTTTATTTATTTAACAAATTAACAACTTTCCTAATACCTGAACAACATGAACTTTTAAAAAGGAAAGAAGTGAGAGACCAGCCATAACAAATTAATATCTTTCCTGATATTTAGGGGCCGTTTGGTAATTTTGTTCTAGTAACGTTGTTTGTATTTTTTGGAAATACGTATGGGTGAAAAAGTGTGTGAAAATACGTATAATATTGTTTAAAAACTGAAAACATGTGTTTAAACTCTTATACCAAACGACCCCTTAGTTTTTTAAAAGTTGACAATATTCTGCAAAGGTTTGCATTTTGAATTTCTCAACTCTAAATATTTTCCTTGTTCATGACCTTTATTTATTTATTTTTTGTATATAATACAACAATCACGCTCATTACTTAAAATTAGGACTCAGATTCATTAACTTATAATTAGAAGATTTTTAATGCACCTATCAAAATGAATACTCATGGCAGTCTCAATTTTCAATCAATCTCGTATTCCCAAAATAAGGCTACATTGAACAAAGCAGAAATCTAACAAAGAGGCAAATGAATTGCAATATGCACTTCAATTTTCTTCAATTAGACAAAAACATAGGAAATGAAAAGATGGAAAAAAAATGACATCAACAAAGATAGATGTAAGCAAGAATCTACCTAAAAACATAAAGAAATTGAAACAAATCCTCTAACAATGACAAAACCATAACCTAAATAAAGAAAACTTCAAAATCTCACAAAAGTATACCAAGCAAGGAAAAATATTCTAACCAAAAAAACAATAATTGACAAAACAGATCCCCAGAAATTGGAAAAATAAAATGGGAAATCAGGGTACCTTTAACCCTAATTCAATAATTTTTTTTGGCATAAGACCCAATGTCTGGTACAAAAACACGGTATACTGCAATTGGAGAAAAGAAGAAAAAGAATGAAAATAAGAAATCAGAAATTAATTAGGAAGATGGAATCTTAACAACAGTGAACAATATAGAAGCATTAAGGCATAAACAATGTAAGAATGGAACCTTTGTTGTTGCAGGGAAGGAACGGCACAAAAGCAGGAGAAGAAACTATACAGCATGAAGGAAGGAAAAAAAAAAAGAAAGAAGCTATACAACAATAAAAACTAATTTGAACCGAAAATTTAAAACTATCTTCACATTAAGATAGAGTTTTGATTGAAATTAACAAAACCCACTACGGGCTCCAAACCCATCAATCTAAAAGAGAAAACACTCCCAAACAAAACCCTAAATCATATTTAACAGGAAAACTTATAAAACAAAATTAGAAAACTTACTGGTAATAGTGTTTGAGAAAGATTGGTCTCTGACGGTGGTAAAAAGAAATCACATAGTGGGCCTAATTTCTGAGCTTTTCTCTACAGCCAACGGCAACAACTAAAACTGCAAAAAATTGCAGACCATAAACTCAAACTCAATAGCCAAATGGAAAAACACAGAATAATTAACCCCAAAATTTTTAAATATACATAGAAAATAAAATTGAAGTATGCTTCAATTTGATATACAAACCTTGTAGATATCAACGGCTCGGCATCTAACAACTGATTGGCAAAATGGGTTTTGATTGGGTTTGCCTGTTATTCCAGTTCTAGCCGTAATCAAGATTAATAAAAAGGTATGGGATCTAAAAATTTAAAGCAACGCAAATCAAGATTAATAACAAAATCAAAAACCAAACCTAACATAACATATCGTCCCCCCAACGGCCAGATGATTCTGGCGAAAACCCACTAAGAGAAATAACTGTAGCCTCTCTCCAACAGAATCGTTTGAGTCTCTAAAACTTGATTTGTCCCAAAGTCCCATGAGAGGCAGTCTGTTAGATCTGATTGGCGTTTGGGTTTTGGGGAAGGAGAAGGATAGAGAGATAGAGAAAGAGAGAGAAGGGTATGGGTCTTGCAGTGTTTGTTGGGTTGAGTTTGCATTTGAAGGAGAGACAGAGATTGAGAAATAGGTATTTGTATCGGGTATTGTTTTGAAGTTGAAGATTATCGGTTTGTTTTGGGGAGAAATAGTTATTGGGTTAGAAATAGTTACGGTGTTTAGGGTTTTATTTTTTTATTTTTTAATAGTTTTATTTTTTTAAATAATGCTGACGTGGAAAATTGTGGGAGCTTCAAAAGCTTCGGTTTTATATATAGAATATATATACATTAGTAGAAGACAAATGAAATAGGTAATCTAGGGCTACGTACAACCAATTTTATTTATTCTTATATAACTTCTTTCTTTTCTTTTCTTTTTTTCCTTTTTTTTAATTCCTTAAATAGAGTGGATGAGGGAGACAATCAACAATAACTACCCCTATTTTGGTATAATCATACTAACTCTTTTTTTTTTTCTTCGAATGATCATAGTAACTCTTCTATATGTTAATGAACCAATATCTTTATATATATATATATATATATATATATATATATATATATATATATATATATATATATATATTTATATTATTTCTTAGTCTTGAGTTAGTGGACTGAGGTGATCTATTTCATCTCGATTTTGGTTGTCCTTTGGAAACATTTTACAGCATAGTTTGTATTTGATATTGATCTTATTTCAATAGGTTATTACTGGTGCTTATGATTCATCACTCTATGGGTGGGTACTCCTGTAAGGTTCAAGGTTGACAAATTCCATGACAATATAATATTAATTGAGTCTCTAATGTGTCATTAAGAGTTCAAAATTACAAGTCCAAGATGCAGCTCAAAGAAGATATAAATTGAAGATTTTGATTGCTCTTCCATTGATTGAACAAAGTGTCATCAACAACCTTTCGATCACAGCTCAATAGATTGAAAGAAGATTCTTGACACACTACAAAAAATGCAGGCTATAGCCACGTTTTTAAAATGCGGTTGTAGCTCCTAAAAACGTGGCTATAGGTCCATTTGGTCTATAGCCGCGTTTTTAGATTTGTATTAGAGGGCAGGTACACTCTTGTAGGATTTATATATTGAGTGTGATCTTTGACCCCTAATGATTATCATTGATGAACTAAAGTGTTTTAATGTTCATAACCATGAAAATAATGTTTAAGAACACTAATGATGTAGATGATTTCAAAAGTAATTGTCATAAGCTTTTAGGGAGTGTCCTAGGTATTAGAAAAACTGCTAAAAATTCCTTGGATAAATTAAAAAAGGGGCCAAACTTGAAATACTATTCTCAAGCTTTCTCAATGACTAAAGTATATTTTTACGGTTCTTGTATCATATGAGGTTAAGGAAAGGAAAATACATAGGAAGAAATGGTCAAAATTGTGTACTTCATAACTAAAAGGGGTCTTGGGTTTCATGAGCTTCATGCTTTTAACTAGGCTATGTTGGCTAAACAAAGGTGGATGCTTCTACATCACACTAATTCCTTATTTTATAGGGTTTTTAATGCCCAGACTCAAGTTTCTCTCATGCTATGCTAGGTCACAACCCTTCATAATACATGTGCTAGGTTCTAAAAGTTTAGAACAATTAGCAAACCATGAGCACAAACTTGACTAGATATAGATTCCTAGATCTATAGGTTTGATTAGATAATGCTCAAGGTGTTACAAGTTTAAACATAAGAACATACAAGCTACAGAATGAAGAATTCGAAACATGCTAGGCTTGACTGATCAAAACACGGGTCTGCATAATTTTAATTAAGCCCATCAGTCTGTTAAGCCCCTTAAGTGATTAGGGTTTCAGATCTATTTCACATAGTATTTAAAGGAAACCTTAAGGTGCATTTTCACAGGTCTGAAAAGCATTTTGGAGGTGCTTTTGTGAGATCTAAAAGGTATTGTGTCTTCCTTTTTGAAAGTCACTACTAGAAATCATTCTCATATCATTAGATCTGGTAGATCTGAAGTTGCTACAACAAGATCAACAATTGCTGATGATTTAAACCTTCAAGCGTGGTCTTGGAGTCACAAATTAGAGAGTTTGTGTTGCTAAACCTTTGAGTGGGATTTTAAAGTCACAAGCGTGGGTGCTTGTGTTGCAGTAAGTCCAAGAAGAGAAGGAGCCCGTAGATTCGTAGCTTGGACGTGGTTGTGTCAGTGTCAGTAAGTTACTACTTAAGGTAGCAATAGATTTAGGGTTAAATCTGATTGTAAAAACTTTGATTCTCTTATAGTGGATTTGCTTTACCTTGAGGATTGTTAGGTCAAATCCTCCCCAGGTTTTTACCTTGAAATAGTTCGTTTCATTGGTTTTTCTAAGTCATTATATCGTGGTGTTATTTACTTTTCCGCTGCTGTGCATGATATGATTTATTATTGTTTAACTTAGATTTGAATAATTAATCTAAATAATTACTTGGTTAATATGTTAGGTTAAAAATTTTGGTTTAAGCGGTCTAAACAAACAAACAACATGGCATAATACATGCTCGGCACAAAAGCTAAGCAAGGTGGATTATAAAATATAAATTCTCTATCCCATTTTTTATGTTTCATTTTATACTTCACTAATCACAAATTGTTATATTTTTATTTGACTTTCTTTATAAAATAACCAAAGTTAAAAAAAAAAAAAAAAAAAAAAAAAAAAAAAAGTCAAAGCCAAGTCATACTATATATTATTGATTGAACATAAAAAGTGGGATAACAGATTTGTATTCAGGATGAAAGGAGACCAGTCCAAATATGAGTGGATATTTGGTCCAAAGTCCAAACATAAGATAGATAACCACTCATTTGGATATATAAAGAAAAATAACGAAAATTTTTGCTAGAATTGAAAAAAAAAAAAAAAAAAACCAAACAAACAAACAGCTAGCGCCCTAAAAGATTTATTATAAAACTACTTTACAAATTCCTGTAAGGGTTAACGTATGAATCATGTTAGGACGTATTGTATTATTCCATGTCAAATGAATGTAATAATACGTATTACATTCATTTTGAGTTGTATTTGTATTGGAGACAACGGGGTTCTGGAGCAGATATTGGTGTACATGAGTATGTGCTTGGGACTAGTTTATATGATGGTTTCTTTTATGTATAACTTTTTAAAAACTCATTTTTTCTTACTTTTTTCAAAGTATAAATATAGTTCAGCACACTCTTAGTAGAGAATTTTTAGCAAAAAACTAAATAACTTATTACCAAACAACCATGTAAATGTGTTGGAATTTCACTCAAGCGAAGTTATGGTACTGTTAGGCAGGTTATGAGAAAAGTGGAAAATATACCAACAAAGAGTTTTTCCTGAAACTATAGCCTAAATTTGGGTCAAGCAAGAATGTTCACTATAGATAAATCATTTGGTTTTAGTTCTTTGTTGTTTTTATCCAATTACTCCTTTGGTAATCTTATAAAACCTACGATTTCACACTCAATTTTACAGATAAGGAAGAGAGAGAGCTACCCATTCAACTTAGAGAGAAAATCCTTGTCGTCTCTACCCTTCATCCTTTCCAAATTGACATACCTTTAAGAGGAGATAATCCAAACAATCCATATTACCATTGTGTGATCTTTGGTTGAGTGATTGGTTCTGAAAATCACAAAGCAATCCTACAAATCCAAGACTTGGTGGCTTGCAATTGGTGGCTCAACTTGCAAAATTTTTGTGAACTACTGAAGAGAAATAAGAACTAGTGAAGTTGGTTGCTAGCAAGAGCTTGGGAGGCTTGACTACATCGTCACTACTTAACTTGGAGGGTTTTGTGAGTTGATATGTACTACAATTATTTTCACTAATGGATTTATTCTGGCTAAGTTTGGAGAGTTTTTACCCATTTGGGGTTTTCTCTTCATCATCACATCGTTTGTCAATGGTGTAATTGTTGGGTTTCTTTATTTTTTTAGTTTATTTCTTTGCAATTGTGAATTGGTAAATTAATTAATCTGACTTAAATTGTTAATTCATTTTAAAAATTGGTAATAAGCCATGTAAGAGGGCAAAAAGGCCGGCCCATCCCCAAACTAGGCCAAGCTCATCTGAGGTTAAACTGGCCCAGGCTTAACCCACATTGACTAGGTGAATACTGAGACGTTATAAGAGAGGTACCCCACCTCGGCAAAGCACGCTGACAAAGATCTATATTAGTCGAGAATCTAAAGTAGTGCCTTGGGAAAGTCTGCCAGTCAAGCACAAGATTCAGCGTCAAGCACAAGTTACTAGAAAATCTTTTCAATAATAGTCATGGGTTCCACTCCTAGTCCACGACAAGACATGTAGGAATAATGGCATGGACTCAAGGACCCACTCAAGCTCATGAGTGGAGGGACCTAAACATGTGTGGAATATTCAGTCATCATGAAGGGTTCAATAAGAGGAGGGTATAAAAAGGAAAGAGATAATCAAGAAAAGGGTAGGAACAAAAATCTTGGGGGGTAAACACGAGAGGAGAAAGAGAGAGAAATAGTGATAGGTGAAGATAACCAAGTTTGGACACAAAAGGGGCTCCTCGGCAATAAGCTATCCCTCTTGAATAGGTTAGACTGAAGTGAGTAAACACTACACCTTTATTCTTAAACTATTAACCCATCTCTTACAAGCCCATTTTGCTTATGGGATCTCCCATTGTGGGCTATACCCAAGGAGATATACAAATTAGTTGGGGTGTCAAGCCCAATAGGCCCACAGAACGCAGAACAGGACACCCACAAGCCATAATTGAAGTTCTAAACACTAAACAAGAATTCTCAAATCATAGATCCTCTATTGGTAATGGAGGCAAATTAAGCAAAGCAGGAGCTCAATTGTGTTATGTATCTCCTGAAAAACTACAGATACAAGCAACATTACAAACAAAATTATGGGATCTTAATAAGAAGGTTTAACCTTGGGCATGGAGCTTGAGAGGAAAAAAAAAAAAAAATCATATTTGGCTGTTTGTTGTTGATTGTTGGGCTTTAATTAGCAAATTTCTCCAAATGGCCTTGAAGTTCCATTGCCCATACGAATGGAATGGGTCTTGCTGCTGATTTCATGGGGCTTATTTTGCTATTCCCATTTGTTGTTTTTGAATGTTATGATGTGCTGCCTAAGCTCATATACGTGGGCCATGCTGGCTATCTTTTTTTAAGGCCTCATCTTAGACCAATTTCAGATGTTGGTTTTCACGGATATTGGGCTATAGGCTATAGCAATGGGCCTTGGATTGATAATTTTCTTTTTTTCTTTTTTGAGAAGGTACCTTGGACTGACTTTGTGGGCATTATTATCTAAAAATATTTTTATAGGCCTACTTGTGCCGAAAACGCCTCTAACAACAATTTTTTATAGGCCTACTTGTGCCGAAAACTTTTGGAAGATTAAATTGGACTGAAAGGGGACAAAGACAAAATAGTTCATGTAAATTTTGCATGATTCAAACTAGTTAATTGGATACCTTAAGTACAATTAACTAGTTAATTGCCCTCCCCCCCACCCCAAAATGTTTATTATAAACTTCGAACCGGTATATATTTGCCGAATGGATACAATCTGTTCATAATTAAACAAAGACAAAAATAGTGCACGAGAATTTTGCAAAATTTAAACTAATCAATTAGATATCTGAAAAACTAAAACATAAAAAATATAAAAAAGGACAAAAAGTTTGCTAGAATACAAACATATAGTTAAGTGGAGTTTGGATAGCGTTTTCAATGCTTGTGGTGCGTGTTTGCATTTGTCAGTGGGTTCCGTGTACTGTTCACGGAATATACAAACCTCTTTTTTCAACAAAATTTTCATTAAAAATGGATCTCACGATACTATTTATATATTTAAAAATTATTTTACTACAGTGTTTTCAATTTTCAGTAATAAGCGATATCCAAACAGACCTTTAGTACCCTCCAAAACTTGGAGCCTGTACTTGCCGAATGGATACAATCTGGTCAAACATGGACAAAACAGATCGCGAGAATTTTGCATAGGAGCGATTTTAACTAGTCAATTGAATATATAAAGAAAAATGTCGACAAAAGGTTTGCTAGAATACAAACACAACAGCTAGCGATACCAAAAGTTTATTACAGACTAGTTACAAATTCCTAAGCCACCTGATTCTTTGGACTCTCTCCCCAATAGACCACCAACTTATCACTCACAAATCCTCCATTGGCAATGGAGGGAAAGTGAAGCAGGCACGTAATTGTGTATGTGTAAAACGTTTCTCTTGAAAAACCACAGATACAGGCAGCATTACAAATGAAATTATGAGATCTTAGAAAGAAGGTTTAACCATGGTTATATATGGATCTTGGGAGAACAATAATAATAAGTTATATTGTTATTCTTAATTGATTTGCAAGCTATAACGATGTATAGAATGTTAGTTATTGTTATGGAATTTCAACTTTCAAGTTGCGAAAGTAGTAGAGGTTATAACGATGCATACAATGTTAGCTACTCTTACGGAATTTCAACTTTCCAGTTGCAAAAGTAGTAGAAGTTGTAGTTCACAGTAAAAAAAAGGAAGCATTGAAAAGAAAGAGAGGGATGAATTTCATTTGGTGGGCATCTGTGTACTATTTCTGGCTGCAGAGGCTTGTATTGGGGCATAAAGGTCGTCAAGTCTGTTAAGAAGGACGTCAAATCAAGAGTTGAAAGCAAAGGCTTGTACTGGGGCTTAAAGGTTGTATTTTTTGATTTCCTTTTGTATTGTATGGGGTTAAAAGATGTTAATTTGAAGGATTCGGTGTTTAGGCCCTTAGATGTTGTCAATCTGGTGGAATTGTTATTGGCATCCCCTAGAAACTATTCTATTTTTATTTCTAGTTTGGCTTTAATAGTTTGGAGTTGTATTGTTATTCTTAATTGATTTATAAGCTAGCAATCTTAGTTAGGTGCCCTTTTTTTTTTTTTTTTTTTTGATGAGATAGTTAGGTGCTCTTTGAATGTGACCACGGACCAAGCCAGTGGCGGCTTCAGGAATTATTTTTAGGGTGGTTATTAAAAAACTTAAATTTTATAAAATTTAATATAAAAATAACTTGATTATATCAATATCACCAAAAAAAAAAAAACCCGAAAATATATGAATTGTTACCACTTTTTTCTACTAACAAAGAGAGAGGAAAAAAAAAAAAAATTGATAAGAGATAAAGTGGGAATTGAGAGTGCTGAGATAAGAGTAATAAAGTAAGAGAATTGAAATGATAATATTGAATAGAAAGAAAAACAGATGATGTTTGCTATAGCTATGAGCTTGAGTCACTCAGGAAAGCAAAATTATTGCTATTGCAAAGCCAAAAAATGCATAACTGCTGGCACTATCAAGGATAACTCATGAATACAATATTTTTCTTGAGGGGTCAAAATTATTTTTGGAGTAATGCTACATCTACAATATTTTAAAAACAAATCTTATACAACAATTTGTAATTAGTGCTATAAAAAGTGATGTCAATATTGGAACCAAATTAGAATTAGTAATCGATTTCAGCTTATCACATAAGATTTGCTATGAAATTATTGTAAAAATGTTGTGAATGTAACATTACTCTTATTTTTATTGAATTAAAATTCTTGTAATTCTCAAATTAGGGTGGTCAATATTAGAGTGGTCAAAATAGGTTAGTTTAGTATATATATATTTTTGACAAGTCAGGGTGGCCTTGAGATACATGTAGAGCTGCCCCTGGGCCAAGTAGCCATAGGAGTGTGAAAGGGCTTTGATTCTCGCACACATCTATTATTTTACATCTCGTTTTTTGCAATCATTTTTATGAATTAAAATGTGAAAATTCTTGTATCAATTATAGATATGTATGTGAAATAGTGGATGTAAAAAAGTGTGAAAGAACCAAATAGAGAAGACCTTGCAGAGAGCATCGGTGTGGTGTCGGCCAAATACCCTCCGAAGGTCAAGTCAGAACTATTCTCACAACTCTAGAGTGCTAGAGAGGGTAAATTATACGTACCTTGGTTCGTGAGGGTGTTTGGGTTTTTATAGTAGTAGGGGTTGACCCCTTTTCCTTGGAGTAGAAGTTTTTTCCTTATAGGAGTCTTCGTGGGCGTATTTTGCGGGATCCTCTCCATATAGGAACCCCTCTTAGGTTTCACAAAACGTGGATGGCAAGTCATTTACTTATACACGCAAACGTGGTTAGCAAGCGTTCTTTGACTAGTGCCGTCAGCTTACATTATGCCTTCAGTCTTCATTCCGTCAGCTTCAGGATCACCCTTCAGCTTTATTATCCTGTCAGCCTATGGGTGCTTCTGGTTCCTCTCCCTACAACTTTCGCCCGCCGTCAGTCATTAAACAAGGACTGACGGCCTAGTAGATCCTGTCACTAATAAACCGTCGGCTTATCTTTTGTGATCAATCTCTTTTATCCTTATCAGTTGCCCCCTACTCCATATCTCCGTCATTTTTATACTGACGGGTTATGGAGTTGACGTTTCTGTTGATTGTCATATTCTTTAAGGAGTCGGGAAAATTATTTACATGGGACTCCTCGAGCCGCCGTGCATTTAATGCTTTGGACACGTGGCGAGTTTCCATTAGCTTTGCTTCTGGTGAGGGCGTCGCTTCATCTTCCGCGCCCTTCCATTCTATATATAAGGGGGTCCTCCTCCTCATTTCCCCTATTTCATCTTTGCTGATCTTTGAAAGAGAGAGATTGTCGGTTTGAATTCCGTCACCTTGTGTATTGCTGCCCTTGAAGCCGTTTCTCCAAGAAAGTTAACTCACCGGTAAGTTCTATTTTCTCTCCTCTTTTCATTTTTACTTATGCCTGTATAATTCATTAGTGAGGACGTCAGCTTAGGTACTTAGATTGGATCCGTCACTTGTAGGTAGTCAGATGTCAAGTGACGCGTCGTGTGAGGAGTTGTCAGTCCGCGAAGGAGCGGGCTACGACGAGGCCTTTGGTTCTGGTGATGAGTCAGAGGACTTCTCGCCTTCGCCAGAGAGAGGGACGTCGGCCCGATCTCTTAACGGTGATGAGAGTTATACTGAGGGGGGTAAGGATGAAGTAGAAGAGGGAAGAGGAGAGGATGGAAATGACGGGGATGATATAAATGTTGACGGAGATGATAGTGACGGAGATGAGGGAAGCAGTGAAGGGACTTCAGAGGGTCCAGGAGATAACCGTCCTTTCATTCTCCCTGAGGATTGGGCCGTCAACAAATTTTTACCTAGGATGAGTGATAAGATTTTTATGGAGTTGCGCACTCGTTACCAAATCCCAGACCATATCCCGATCCGTCTCCCTAGAGAGAATGAGAGTTGTTACTCAGGGAGAACCGCTGACGTGGGCATGTATGATGCCATGTTTGCTGCGGGCTTGAGATTACCATTGACGGCCCTACACCGTTAGCTGGCTGACTTCTTGGGCCTGTCCGTCACTCAAATTGCCCCAAATGCCTGGAGGACTTTCATAGGAGCTGAAATCTTGTGGGGCCGTCTTAGTGGAGGAAACCGTCAGCTTACCTTAGACGAATTCTTTTACTGCTACAGGCCCCATCATATTGCCTCGTCTAAGGGGACATACCATTTTAATGTCTGGGAGAAAAGTTTGAGGCTGGTATCAGATATGCCAGATTCCAATAGGAACTGGAAAAGTAGATATTTTTTTGTTGAAGGGACGGATTGGGTTTGCCGTCAGGAGGAATGGGCGACGATGCCCCATGGTTATTTTGACAATACTTGGGCTTTTGTCAGGGATTCAGGTTAATCCCGTCAATCATGTTCCTTTCGTTTTTTGAAGTGACGCTACTAACATTCTTTCTCTTTTTTCTTTTCAGCTCATACTCGTCCCCACATAACCGACGAACAGGAGGAGTTCATCCGTCGGGTTCTGGAAATCCCTTTGGAGGAACGTAAGTGTAGGGATTTGATCACCCTTGACACTATTCATTTATACTGTGGGGGTCCAGAACCGTCAGCTGAAGCTCGGAAATTGGATGATTTTTCCCGCCGACATAAGTACTCCTTATCACCTTCGTCAATCTACTCCTCCGTCTCTTGTTCTAACTGTTAGTTTTTTTTTTTTTTTTTTTTTTTTTTTTTTTTTTTTTTTTTGTAGAGATGAAATCTGCTAAACAGAGGATAAGGGCTGCCGCAGCCCGTCAGAAGGAGGAGAAGAGGACAAAGGAGGCAGGGGGGGAGATGTTGTTAACCCCTAAGGCCGTCACTAATCAGGCAAAGAGGAAGCCCGACGGGAGTGATGGCCATCCGGCTAAAAAGGCCACCGTCACTCCCGGGGATGGTGCTGCAAAGGAAAAATCACCTCTCAAGCCAAGCCACTGTGCGGGCAAAGGGGTAATGACCTCCTTGGGTCCCGTCAACGAAGGCCCCTACCGCCTCCTGACCCACAAGGACTATGCCGTTGGGGAGGTTAAGTCCTTTATAAAGCCGATGGACATAAAGCCTTGTGATCTGTTTGGGACGGAGGATTTAGGGGTGTCAGCCCTTTTTGACCTTACCAGGGTATGCTTGCTACCTTTTGGTCGAACTGACCTTGTTTTGCTTTGATGAACTTTGACTGACAGCTGTGTTCTTTTCTTAGGCCTTGGTGCGTGTCAAGGCCCTTCAAGATCGTTGCATTGCGAAGGACGTCAGGGAGAAGTTGGTGGAGGCTGACCGTCAGAATGACAAGCTCAAGGAAGAGGTGACGGATCTAGGCCAAAGGGTGCAGACGGTTGGGGCTGATGCGGTTCGAGACTTTAAAGCGACGCAATCGTTCATTGACTCTTGCGCCGAGTATTATGGCACTGGTTTTGACGATTGCCTCAAGCAGGTCGCGTCAGCATTCCCAGAGCTGGACCTGTCTGGAATCACAATGGATGGTGGAGATAACGGCTCCTCTCAGCCTAATCCTACTCCGGAGTCTGACGGTGTTGTTGTCCTAGCCCAACCTCCTGCAAACCTTCCTACTCCTGCTTCCAATACTCCAACTGTGATTGTAAATGTTGAAAATCAGCAAGCTGACGGGAATCCTGCTGACGCTCCCGCTCCTTAGTTCTCTTTATTTGTATTTTAGCCTTGCATTTCAATCATTTTGAAAACAATCGTTGTACTTAAAATTTTTTTGCAAGCAATTGTTTAAGTGCCCGTTTGGTTTTCTCGGGGTTTTGTTTGTATACAGCTGTATTTATTGCATGGTATATTATTCCCGTCGCTTTCGTTTTTTTTTTTTAATCAGTGATTGAGCCGGACGAAGTCCTGGTAAACATTCCCGTCTGTTTTGGGAACCCCGTCAGTTTTTTTGAACTAGTTGGGAGACTCCGTCGGTATAGCCCTTTTTGCGACTAATGAGTATATCCTTCTTATCTCGTCAGTTTCACGGGTTTTCCCCTTGGATTTTTGACCTTGTTCGTCATTTTTCAAGGTCCGTCAACTTGGTTGCATATCCAAGTAATGGTTCCGTCGCTTTTGACCCGTCAATTGTCACCATTTTTATTACTTTACTAACCTTAATGTGGCCGTCAATTTTCTAATTTTCAATCATCTTATGGGCTTAATGTAAGCCCGTTGGTTCTATAATGGCCTCATCCGTTTGGTGACACCGTCAACTTTTTAGCTTTAGTCTGTCACGGGCTTGATGAGCTTGTCATCTTTTGTAGGCCTGTTGGTTTTAGAACCCCGTCCATATGATGATAGCCTCATCTATTAGGTGGGACCGTCAATTTTTTAGCTTTAGTTTGTCATGGGCTTGATGAGCTTGTCATCTTTTGTAGGCCCGTTGTTTTAGAACCTCGTCCATATGATGATAGCCTCATCTATTAGGTGGGACCGTCAGCTTTTTAGCTTTTAGCCTTGATGACCTTGTCATCTTCGTAGGCCTGTTGGTTTTTGGAACCTTGTCCGTATGATGGTAGTCTCGTCTGTTTAGTGAGACCGTCAGCTTTTTAGTCCGTGTGTTATGGACTTAGCCGTTTTTGTTGTTCACTTTTGTGAACTTAGTTGTCCACTTTTGTGGACTTTAAACCGTAGATTTCTAAAATAGATACTTCAGCAATTTTGAATAAACTCCTCTTATTGCCATGCATTTCTAAATAAAAGTAATTCTAAAACCAAATCCTGCCTTTTGGGTTTAAAACAAAAAATAGGTATTGTTGCAAAAAACTAAAGTAAATGATAAAGCTGAGGAGTAAGACTAAAATTTGCTGAAATGTAAAAAGGGTTGGTTTTCATGTTGCCACTTCTACTGGTAATACTTTCGTAGGTGCTCGGTGTTCCATGGGTGTGGCAGCTTCTGTCCTTCTAGTGTCTCCAGGTGGTAAGTGCCTTTCCTCTGCCACGACGTAACTCGGTAAGGCCCTTCCCAATTGGGGCCGAGTTTCCCTTGGGCAGGGTCCCTAACGGCGCCCATAACCTTTCTAAGAACGAGATCTCCAACTTGGAAGTCTCTGTGTCGGACCCGAGAGTTGTAGTGTTTGGCCATGCGGTCCTGGTACCTAGCGAGCCTTTGTTCTACCGCAGCCCTGATCTCATCCACTAGGTCGAGCTGTAGTCGCATTGCCTCGTCGTTTTTGTTCTCGTCATGGTTGTGCACCTTGTAGCTCGTGAGCCCAACTTCGGCCGGGATGACTGCTTCGCTTCCGTACGTCAGTCGGAACAGTGTCTCTCCTGTGGGTGTCCTTGCCGTCGTCCTGTATGCCCATAGTATGCTCGGCAATTCTTCAGGCCATATACCCTTTGCCCCCTCGAGCCGAGTCTTGATAATCTTAAGCAAGGATCGGTTCGTGACTTCGACCTGGCCATTAGCCTGAGGGTGGGCGGGGGAGGAGTAGTGGTTCTTTATTCCTAACTGTGAGCAAAAATCCCGGAAGGAGTCGTTGTTGAATTGCCTCCCGTTGTCCGAGACAAAGACTCTAGGAATGCCAAACCTGCATATGATGCATCTCCAGACAAAGCTTCGTACGTTCTTCTCCGTAATGGTGGCCAAAACTTCAGCTTCCACCCACTTTGTAAAGTAGTCAATGCCCACTACTAGGAACTTCCGCTGTCGTACTGCTGTAGGGAATGGTCCCATAATATCTAACCCCCATTGTGCGAACAGCCATGGGGTCATCATCGGGGTCAACTCTTTGGTTGGTTGTCTAATAATATTACTGAACCTTTGGCACTTGTCACAGGTCTTGACATAAGCTTCGGCGTCCTTCTGCATGGTGGGCCAATAGTACCTTGCTCGCACAAGCTTGTGCACCAACGACCTTGACCCTGAATGGTTCCCACAGATTCCTTCATGTACCTCCCTCATGACGTAGTCTACTTCTTCCGTACCTAAGCATCTTAGATATGGACGGGAGAAGCCTTTTTTGTACAGGACGTCTTTTATTAAGACGAACCTTGCCGCCTGGACCTTCAGCTTTCTTGTAGCCTCCTTTCCGTCTGGTAACACCCCATTGTTTAAGTATGAAATTAACGACGTGGTCCAACTACTGTCAGAGCCTATTTCCTGCACGTTGCTGGAATCTATTAGTGGCGAAAGCTGAACAAAAGAGAGTACATTACCAGGGATGACCATATGTTCTGCTGAAGCGGCCTTTGCGAGGCGATCGGCTCGCTCGTTTTCTCCTTTGGGGATTTGGATGATTTTGGCTTCTAGGTCATCTACTCTTGCCTTTACTTGATCGAGGTACCTCTTCATCCTTTCGCCTTTGCACTCGTAGTCTCCATTTATTTGGTTAGTAATGACCTGAGAGTCGCAGTATATGACTACCCTCGCGGCTCCTGCTGCTTTGGCGAGGTCGAGTCCTGCTATTAATGCTTCATACTCTGACTCATTGTTGGTAGCGGGGAAGTCGAGACGGACCATACATTCAACTGTATCTCCTTCGGGGGATAGTAGCATAATGCCGGCCCCTCCGGCTTATCTGTTGGATGACCTGTTCGTATATATGCTCCAATGAAGGGACTCTTCTGCCCCCTTGTCTTCGTCATGAGTGAATTCTACTATGAAGTCTGCGACGATCTGTCCTTTGATGGCTGTTCGTAGGCGGTACTGGATATCAAATTTGCTCAACTTTATAGCCCATAACGCCAATCGACCCGCAGCCTCAGGATTGCTCATTGCCCGTTGCAAGGGCTTGTCAGTCAGGACGTTCACCGTATGGGCTTGAAAGTACAGTTTGAGCTTGCGGGCCACCGTAACTAATGCAAATGCAAGTTTTTCCATAGGCGGGTATCTTTCTTCAGCACCGCGAAGCGCTCGGCTCGCGTAGTATACGGGCTTTTGTACTTTTTCTTCTTCTCTGACTAAGGCAGCGCTGATGGCTGCGGGGGAGAAGGCTAGATAGAGAACAAGCTCTTCTCCTGGCTGTGATAGGCTCAACAGTGGTGGGGAGGAGAGATAAGCCTTCAACTCCTCGAACGCTTGCTGGCATTCGGCAGTCCACTCGAACGATCTCTTCAGCGTGCGGAAGAAGGGCAAACATTTGTCCGTCGCCCTTGACACGAACCTATTTAGTGCTGTTATTTTCCCGTTGAGGCTTTGTACCTCCTTCACATTTCTTGGTGGCGCCATCTCCATAATGGCCCGAATCTTATCCGGGTTTGCCTCGATCCCCCTATGGGACATCATAAATCCTAGGAATTTTCCCGCCGTCACCCCGAAGGCGCATTTTTTTGGATTGAGCTTCATGTTGTAAGAACGAAGGGTTTTGAATGTTTCCTTGAGATCTTTCAAATGATCTTCCTCCCTTCGGCTTTTTACTAGCATGTCGTCAACGTAGACCTGAACATTCCTCCCAATTTGTGGTGCAAACATTTTGTTCATGAGCCTTTGGTATGTTGCGTCCGCGTTTTTCAAGCCGAAGGGCATTACTTTGTAACAAAAGAGGCCTTGACTGGTTACGAATGAAGTTTTCTCCTGATCGGCTTCGTGAATTCGTATTTGGTTGTACCCCGAGAAAGCATCCATGAAGCTTAGCAACTGGTTTCAGGCTGTTGAGTCGACTAGGACGTCGACCCTTGGGAGGGGATAGCTCTCTTTAGGGCAGGCTTTGTTAAGGTCGGTGAAGTCCACACACATCCGCCACTTTCCGCTAGCTTTCTTAGCCATTACTACGTTTGCCAGCCAATCGGGGTAGTATACTTCCCTAATGAAACTTGCCTCCTGCAGCTTGCGGACTTCTTCTGCTATAGCCCGATCTCGTTCGGGGGCGAACACTCTCTTCTTCTGTCGGACGGGTGGAAAGGAGGGCGATACATTCAATCTGTGCACCATGACTGAAGGGTCTATTCCTGGCATATCTTCATGGCTCCAGGCGAATACGTCTCGATTGCCTCTAAGAAAGGTTATGAGTTTTTGACGGATTGCGGGGTTAGCGAGTGTTCCAATTTTGGTCGTTCGGCCAGGATCGGAACCGTCAAGGGGTATCTCTTCTAGCTTCTCTGCTGGTTCCGTCACCGTACGATGTTCTTCTATATTCAAGGCCTGGACCTGATCCTCTATCTACATCATGGCCACGTAGCATTTGCGTACGACCATTTGACTTCCGCGCAGCTCCCCTACTCCATAGTCGGTAGGGAACTTAATCATCAGGTGATAAGTTGAAGTTACTGCCTTCCATGAATTGAGCGTGGGTCGTCCGAGGATAGCGTTGTAGGCAAACGAGCAATCGACCACTAAGAATGTCACGTCCTTGGTTACCTGCTGGGGGTAATCGCCTACCACTACGGACAATGTGACCGCGCCCAGTGGGAATACATGGCTCTCTCCAAAACCTACGAGCGGGGCATTTGTCGGAATCAATCGCTCCCTGTCGATCCTCATCTGCTAGAACGCCGGGTAGTATAGAATGTCTGCTGAACTGCCGTTGTCGACCAACACCTGGTGCATGTTGTAGTCTTCTACCCGTAAGCTGATGACGAGCGCATCGTCATGTGGATGGTGAAGGCGTCGCGCATCCTCTTCTGAGAACCCGATTATAGGGCCTTCTCTTCGTGCTATCTTTGGCACGGCCTCCGTCAGCTGAACATTTTGTACCATACGAAGGTAGCTTTTGCGGGCCTTTTTGGATGACTCGGCGGCAGCCGTTCCTCCTACGATCATCCTTATGTCCCCTATTGGGAACCTCGGTTGCTCATTATCCTGCCGGGGGTGTTGGCCTTGTGGGGGTGGATCTTTTTTCTCCTTACTAACGAACTTCTGTAGTTTTCCTTGTATGATAAGGGCCTCGATCTGCTGCTTTAGGTCATAGCAATCGGCCATATCGTGACCATGGTCACGGTGGAAGTGGCAATACTTATCCCTAGAACGTTTATTGGGATCACTTTTCAGCTTTCCAGGGAACGTCAGAGCCTCCTCATCCTTGATTTGCATTAGGACTTGATCTATCGGGGCGGTTAACGGAGTGAAGCTTGTGAATCTTCCCCCCAAGGGCTTAGGGCGTCTCTCATCCCTTCGGTCTCCCGACCTTGCCTTTTTCCAGCCTTGGTCCTGCCGGGTGTCTTCCTGCCTTTCTCTTTTTTTGGGTTTCTCTTCTCGGGCCAACAGCGCGTCCTCGGCGTTTATATACTTGGTGGCCATGTAAAGCACTTCCGACATGGTCTTCGGGTTGTTTTTGTACAGGGAGAACAGAAACTTACCCTTCTTCAGGCCATTCGTGAATGCTGCGACAAGTATCTTATCGTCGGCTTCGTCGATCGAGAGTGCCTCTTTATTGAAGCGGGATATATAGGCCCTCAACGTTTCCTCCTCTCGCTGCTTGATACTCATCAAGCAAGCCATAGACTTTTTGTACCAATGTCCTCCGATAAAGTGTGCAGTAAATTGAGCGCTTAGCTCCTTGAAGGTGCTGATGGAGTTGGGTGTCAGCCGGCTGAACCAAATTCTTGCCGCACCCTTCAGCGTCGTAGGGAAGACCCTACACATGATCGCGTCTGCTACTCCTTGAAGGTGCATCAGGGTTTTAAAGGTCTCTAAGTGGTCTAGAGGGTCCCTAACTCCGTCATAACTATCTATCTGTGGCATGCGGAACTTACTTGGTAGAGGGAAGGAGTTGATGGGCGTAGTGAACGGTGAGTCAGTTTGGTTAACGAGGTCGTCAAGATCGCTGGACACTTGTCCCTTGAGAGTGTTCATCATAACTTCCATTTGTTCCTTCATCGCCTGCATCTCTGCGATAATAGGTGGCGGAGCTGTATCTGCGAGGGAAGGGAGGCTCACGTTCTGACGCTCTGGTCTGCTTGGGGCGTTACTGGCCTGGGGTCCCTCTTGATTCCTTCTGTCAGCGCTGTTTCCATCTTGATCTGCTCCTTGGTTATCCGGTGCTGCGTTTTTCTGGCGCAGCTGCTCTTCCAGGTCGCGATTTTGTTTGGTGAGGCGTTCCACGGCAGCGCCTAGAGTTTTAACTTGTCTCTCGAGGGTGGTCGTGGGTGGCTCCTCTTCTTGAACGTCGTTAGTGGTTACCATTGAGTGAGTGAGCACCATGCAACTTTTTTCCAGGAAGCGGTAATATGACTTTATACTACACGAATTCCCACAGACGGCGCCAACTGATGATGTTGAAAATATCACCAATAAGCTACACAGTCCTCGTACGCCCAAAACTGAACCTGCACAGTAAAAGGAGAAGACCTTGCAGAGAGCACCGGTGTGGTGTAGGCCAAATACCCTCCGAAGGCCAGGTCAGAAATATTCTCACAACTCTAGAGTGCTAGAGAAGGTAAATTATATGTACCTTGGTTCGTGACGGTGTTTGGGTTTTTATAGTAGTAGGGGTTGACCCCTTTTCCTTGGAGTAGAAGTCTTTTCCTTATAGGAGTCTTCATGGGCGTATTTTGTGGGATCCTTTCCATATAGGAACCCCTCTTAGGTTTCACAAAACGTGGAGGGCAAGTCATTTACTTATACACGCAAACGTGGTTAGCAAGCATTCTTTGACTAGTGCCGTCAGCTTACATTATGCCTTCAGTCTTCATCCCGTCAGCTTCAGGATCACCCTTCAGCTTTATTATCCTGTCAGCCTATGAGTGCTTCTAGTTCCTCTCCCTACAACTTTCGCCCGCCGTCAGTCATTAAACAAGGACTGACGGCCTAGTAGATCCTATCACTAATAAACCGTCGGCTTATCTTTTGTGATCAATCTCTTTTATCCTTATCAATAGTAATCCGATTTCTTTATACCAGTATATTGAGAAACGTTCTGCATGCCTTTTTTGAAAACAAATAAAAGTAGTCGTTCCTCGTTCACATTGATACTTGTCTGAGACTGGAATATACCAACCAACCATGGAATATGAATCCTATGTAGGTATTGAATTAATCGTTGAGGTATGGGTTAACAACCAATCAATTAAATAAAAGTTAAAACATGAAAGTCATGTAGATGTTATCCTAATAAATGAAGGGCACAAGACCATCAGTATTTAAATGATAGTTCTACTAGCCATAGTCATCAAAGCTGTACGCAGCACAATTACAATATGGCCTCATCAAATACAAGCCACAATCTCACAGAGCCTCACTCAACCGAGCAACAGACTCCAGGGATCAAACAAGTCCTACCTTCATTGTCTCTGGATGAAACAATTGAACAAATTATGGGAGATTTTGGGTGGTCTCAGTTCTTGCAAGCCATCCTTGTTTCAGTTCCAACTTTCTTTGATGCACAACAAACATTTATCAGCATCTATACTGATGCTGAGCCAAAATGGCACTGCAACTTCAGCACAACATGCAACAGGTGCCAAATCTCAAAAAGTGATTGGTCTTGGGAAGAATCTTCTCAGAAGACAATTATGTCAGACTGGGGTCTCAAATGTGCTAGTTCATTCGTGATAGGCCTTCCTGCTTCATCCTTCTTCATAGGCAGCCTAATATGTGGATTCACTCTTGCTATGCTTGGTGAACTTACTTTACCTCTTATGTCTAATAATGTCCATCGCCTCACTTCTCACGGCCTTTTCGATGAACATTTGGATGGACTCAATGTTGAGACTTGTAAGTGGGATTGGGCGTGCATCAATTATGACATGCTCTCTCATATTGTTAACAGAGAGAGTGGGAAAAAGGTGGCGTGGCCAAATAGGGTCAGCTACATTTTGCTCCTATACAGTTGGGGTATTATCCTTACCAGCTCTGGCTTATATGAATAGGGGTTCATCATGGAGAATTCTCTATCTCTACACTTCCATTCCAGCAATCTTTTACTGTATCATAACTTATTTCTTTGTCTATGAATCCCATAGATGGCTTTTCATGCAAGGGCGTGACAAAGAAGCCGTAACAATATTGAGAAGAATTGCATCTATAGAAGTCAAGAGTTTAGACTCATACCTATCCAGCATTCCCCTTAAGCTGGAAATATCAGAGGTTAATCCTTACAAACTGATGAAGGACTTAATTTAAGAGAAGATGGGCTCTGAAACGGGTTTTGGCAACTATGGTAATTGGTTTTGGAATTGGAGTGGCATTCTTTGGCATGTTATTTGGGGTAGAAAATTTGGGTTACAACATCTATTTGAGTGTCATTTTTAATGGCTCACTCTTATTAACTACAAATTTAATACCCTTGTTCTTTATAGCAAGATGGAAAAGGAAAATTTCATTGTTTGCCTTCTGTATAATAAGTGGCATATGCAGCATACTCTGTGCTGTCGTAGGCCGTCGTAGAGAAGGCATACAGATTGGGCTAGAACTAGCGTCTTTATTTTTCCCATGTTTAGCATATAATGTGTTGCTGATATTCACAATTGAGTTGTTTCCAACAACTGTGAGGAACTTGGCCA